>JARYZH020000020.1:2360325-3685325 GCA_030021035.2 Notholithocarpus densiflorus
AAGTGGCTTAATAAGTAATTTGACCTCAGTTCTATCTAGTTCAACAGTGTTAGATGATTTGAACCAAACAAAGGTCCCATCGTCCAAGGGACAAAACCTCAGGTCCTTCACTACATCAAGATCTTAAACGCTTGGCCATGACATAGGTGGTGATTGCACAGGTTAGAATTGATACAAGTTAGTTCCAATAGTTATAACTTACTTCACTCTCTATTTGGATTTGATTATAATAGCCCCTAATCTAATGTGGTTGATCTATATGATCTGACCTCAATTCTTCGTAGTTCAATAGTTTTAGATTATGAGACGCAATACTCTTTAAAGCAGAATAGATACAAGATAAAATATGCCACGATTTTTTTTCCTATGAGAATCTTAAGTATGCCAATAGTTTTATATAATAATAAATATATTATTGGATTGATACTGTTCACCAAAGCCATATATGTACACAATAATAAATGTAACGTGTTCAGCCATACTCTTTTCTCATAGGAAAGGGGAGATTTTTCCATCCAAAAGACACACTTGCATACCATACGGGGTGTGACTATATGACAGAAGTTTTTGTCTTAGCACCTAGAGAGGAGTAGTTTGAGCAATAACCCCAACAAGGTCTGTATGGTACACGTGGTATTACCCATTACTGTCACGTGGCGTAAAGTCGATGAGCTCATACCAAAGACTCCATTTTTTTATTCAACAAAAAAAAAAAGGACACGCTTGCATTGTGGCAAAATCCTCATTATTTCTCTCCGTTTTTTTTTTAGGACTATTGATATCATATTTTGTCTGGTCCCGATTCACGCGTCAGAACAAAGACAAAAAAAATCAAAAAATCAAAAAATTAGAAACGGTGCAAAATCATGAATTTCAAAGCCAAAAAGGGTAAAAGTAAATACAATGTGCTTGAACGGTGAATCAAAATGTCACAACATTTGAAAAATTCATTTTACAAAATATATGACCAAAACCCTAATCGGGTATGTTAGAAAGTTGAATTTTTGGTTTGACCATTGGATCGTGTTGGATTTAGGACCATCTTATAGGACATATTTTTCCCTTCGAAATGATAATTTATGGGCCAAAATTGGAGTAAAAATGGATGAGATATCACAAAAATACTGAAACCCTAACAAAATCTTCATTGTATTTTTCAGGAAAACTGGCAATTTTTTACTCGACTTCGCATAATAAACTAAACCGATTGGACAAGAATGATCAGGCTGGACCATCTTGAAGAATAAGGTCTTAGCTAATTTTCACCAAAAGGGCTCGACGATATCTGCTTCGAGTTGGAAGATATGAATTTTTCAAGAAAAAAAGTCCAGAATTTTTCAGTTTTGCGTCACCCTCCAGAGCATGATATCTCGTTAACCCTAGCTTCAAATCGAACAAGGCTAGGACCATTGGAAATTAGACATCCAGAGCTTTGCGTTCATATAATATTCTTAGAAAACGGAGCTTGGAAAGGCCTCCAAAGAGCCGCGTGAAGATTGGGCCAGAAATCAGAAAAGTACAAAAAGGGCTGATGACGTGTGTTAGGGGCGTTTGTTATTCGTTGCCCACATGATGTTAGGAGAGTCAAAACTGAGACTTGACTTTAGACTTGGAACATGGCCCAAAGGCTATCGATGAAGTGTAAAAGGCCCATTTTGCTCAAAGTCTAGGATGCATCCAACAAAGATTATAATAAGGCCCCAAAAATACCTCCTGCAAAGATAAGCTAGCACAAAAGATGGCCCACCACAACAAGTGCTCAAATAATAGTCTAGCGGTAAGCAAGAGAAACGTCCAACGGTAAATGTTTAGAAAATCAATAAATGTATTTGCATAGTAAAAATTATGTATTTCCTCTATAGTTGGTTAATATAGAAGTTTGCCCATTATAACAAGTACAAAAGAGGAAAAAGGGTCCAGCAATGAATATGACAAACCTCCAGTGGTAACGTCTGATTAGTCAATAAATATGTTTACATGATAAAAATCATATAGTTTCTTTATTATTATCAAGTTATCATGAGGGAAAACTTCCATAGTATCCAAAACATTATGACTTTCATCATAATAACAATAAACAAAGATTAAAGGCTTCATAATTACAAGTAAAAGAGGAAAAAATAGGATGGAATGAAGGGAAAGAGAGATTCCAACTCAATGTAGCACATATTGAACTAAGATTTTTGGAATATCTATATTTGGGGCATGAATGGTGTAGTGTAGGCTATTTTTGTGTGAGTGGGTATTTAAGCTTGTGGTGGTGTGATGGAGTTAATGTTGAGGCTAAGGCTTTTATGGGTAAAGAGTTGTTTGTGACTGATTAGAAAACATTTATGAGTTGTGAATATGCAGAAAAAGAAAGGGAATGTCTGAGGCTAAGTGAGTGTGGGCTAAGGGGAATGATTTATGAGTTTAGGAGAGTTGAACCACAAGCAAAGTGACAAGAAAATTAGAAATTTCAGAGGGGTTTGGTGTCTATTTTAAGGTGCTAGGATTTTCTGAGAAGATGGAATGTGATGTTTATGGGTAAGTGTATATGAGCATTTATGGACTAAAGGCTAGGTTTTGAACTAAGGGACTGACTTATGGGCTAAAAATAGCATGATGGGTGAGGAATTTTATGATAAGATTTGTTGTCTTTCATGAGTTGATGGTAGTTCCCTTTTATAGTGAAGCTTAAGGGATTGATTAGCAAAAGTCCAAAAACGTAGGACTGATCAGGGGCAAGACAACAAACTTAATCATCCTAGGATTTGGCCTAAAATGGGAGATTTGCTTTTGAGGCTGCTTTGCTTCTTTGGGCAATGTCACATATGGGTAAAAATCAGCATAATCTTGCATTAAATGCTAAGAATTCTGAGATTGTGTTCAGCCAATGGGATTAAGGCAGGTATGAAGAAAGAATCCTAGTGTTGCAACTGAGATTTGGATCCTAGGAAGTAGAATTCAACACCCCAAGCCAGGTGTCAAAGTTTAAGTCCACTTTAGAGGGTTCCGCTAGAAATTCCTTTATACCCTCCAAACCACATGTTCCCAAATTTTTCTCTTTAAGATTCACGGGCTTGGTTCATGAACCAATCACATACATTTTTAGTAATAAAAAAAACTATTTGGTTGAGGATTTCATGAGCTTGAAGGTCTTGGTTATGGCTTCCTTGAGTTGTGACCAAAACTTGGGGAAGAAGGGTATTTATTAGCCTTTAGGTGTCAGCCTCTGGTACTGTTAATGTCAGAGTTGGCAGTAGGGCAAGTGGCCAGCTCCTAATTTGGTTTGGGAGCTTGGTTGCTTCTTAAGGTGACCTCCAGCGGAAGGCAAAACTGAATGGAGTTCTCCAACGGGGTCAGTTTGCACACATAGGCTGTTTTGGCTGAGATTTCATGTTGGGCTTGGCCATGAGGGCTGAATATTTTGGTAGGCCTCTGACTTGGTGATTCTCTCCACTTGATCCTATCCTTTTGCTTTCTCATTGTGAGCCCTACAAAATGGACAAAGTTACCATATATTGTCATGGATTTTTATTCCATATGGGCTTTAGTTGTTAATAGAAATAAAATGAATTCATGAGCTTTAATAATTATTTATGATAGGTTTTGGATATTAATTTTCATAGGTTTTAAATAACAACTTATATAGTTTCTCATAATTTTTGCTATAGATTACTTTGTAAACGATATTTTCTTTGGGGCTTTTTAAATAATGACCTCCAATATTTTCTTGGGAATAATACTTACCATGGGTTTTAAATAGAGGCAATATCCATGGGTTTCAAATAAAATATGGTAACAACCATTATAATGGAATAATGTAATATTCTCATGAGTTTTCTATAGATAATCATAATATGCTTGTAAGGTGAATAATTATCATGAGTTTTGGAAATAGATATTATGAATGTTGTGATGTAAGATAAATAGTGATCATGAGTTCTTATATAAATTCCATGGGTTTATATTATGGTTGAAATAAATAAATGTCATAGGTCCAAAATAAATAATCATAACTTTCCATGGGCTTTTATATTAGTAACACAAATTCATAATTCTCCATGGGCATGATATATGTTTGCCATGGGTTTTGGAAAAATGGATAGTGTTACGTAACATAAATAGTTACTATGGGTTTATAATGTGGTATGAAATAAATAAATATTATGGGTTTAAAATAAATCATAACTTTCCATGGGTTTTTATATTAGTAACACAAATTTCTCTCCAAAAAAAAAAATATTAGTAACACAAATTCATAATTCTCCATGGGCTTGATGTATGTTTGCCATAGGTTTTGAAAAAATGAATAGTGTCACGTAATATAAATGGTTACCATGGGTTTTATAAGATAGATTTCAAAGGCTTGTAATATTGTAGTAATAGGTTTAAGAACTTAAAACATTGTTAATCATTGGACTTTAAGTGAAATATTTATGATATAATATTTTGCCAAGTATTGATAACTTTGGGCTTTTTACAAAATAGTGTCAAGTAGTTAGTTTGGGCTTTTAATATTGCCAATGAGGATTAGGCTTTTGATATATTGCCAATAAGAATTGGGCATTTGAAATATTGTCAAGCATTAGTAGCCTTGGGTTTTAAAAAAAAGATGGGATGTGTGCATTGGGCTTGTAAGGCCGGTTTTGAGCTTAGTAAAAATAATGATAATAAAATTAGATAAGATATGAGTTTTTTAGGTTTTTTTTTATAGTTTATATCATGGCCCAATTTAGATAATAAGATATGAAATATTTGTAGTTAACATAATAATAGGACAAAAAATATTTGGGAAAGTCCAATAACTTGTTAGTGGTGTTTGAAAATAAATAGGTGATATTCAAATAAAATTAAGTGTAAAAAAAAAATATTCCCTAACAACGTGGAAAAAAGAGGAGGCTAGCATTGGTGTATCAGGATAAACCAATGCTAGCTGCCTCTTTGAAGGGGCAGCTAGCACTAGTGTATCCTAATACACTAATGCTAGCCCCCCATTTTCCACATTCTCCTATAAATGCCCCCATTTTTGAAAAAAAAATATATAGAGAGTTTTATGAAGAAAGAAAAGAAAAAATAGTGGAAAAAAGGAGTGAAGTAGAGAGAAAAATCATAAAAAGTGAGGAAATTCTAGAAAAATAACCTTAGAAAAAATTTATCTCTCCTCTCTCTCTCTCTCTCTCTCAATGAAACCCTACACCAAAACAGCCTTATCCTTTTCTTTTTGTAATCTTTGTGGGTAAGGATTTTTTGGATTGGTCAGTTTCTTAATAACTAAACTCATCCCATCCCTTTTACTATCGTAATCATCATTTTCATATATATAAAAATCTCCTCTTTACTTTATGTATGTATCCTTTACTTTAATATTTATATTGTTGTTGGTTATTATTATTGTGTTGGTATCCCTAGATAGGTATTGGACCATCTCCTAAGCTATGTATGGGAAGTACCTTTAGGGGGTAGAAATCACATCCCACCTAGGCATCTAAGGATTTTATTATTGCATTTTAGCATCTTGTCATCCCATTTACTTTCAAGCAACCCCCATTCCCTTTTAATATCTTGTCATCCCATTTAATTTCTTGCACATCTCCAATCCTCCTTTATTTTATTGTACTTATATATTTACTACATCTAGACACCTAAAAGAGAAAAGATTTTCTACTATCTCTCTTAAATGGTTTTCAAACCTCCATTAGAGCACAATATAGGTATGTCTCGTAAAAGTGGTGATGGTTTAGGAGTCCAATTTCTTTATGCTGAAGGATCCATAAGGCTTGAAAGATATTAAAATCTATTTAGGGGAGAAATTAAAATAAAAATAAATAATAAAAAAACCTTTTAATCAACCTTTCAATATTCCAAGTTCTTTACTTTTATATCATTTAAATTCTAAGTCTTTACTTTTATGCCATTTAAATTTCAAGCTCTTTACATTTATGTCATTTAAAACCTAAAGAAAGAATAAGATGGACTAAGGGTCCTATAAAGATCGAGAAGGGCTTAAGCTTACTCATTAGCACTCAAAAAATATTGAGAGATAGTGGACTTTGCCTCTTTCAATGTCTTAAGAACAAACTTCCCGTTGCCTTCTACTTTAGACCATTCAATATAGAAAATTGATTCCATGCAATCATCGAGAGACACCCACAAAATATAAGAAAGAAATTGAAATGCTTAATAATGATAGTATTTCAAACATATATATATAAATATATATATATATATCGAATTAAACCAAATTACAGAAATTTCGCCCCAGATAACTGCAATGAGCTAAAACAAGAAGAAGAAAAAAAGGCATCATGCGGCCCAAAATTGCCCAGAATGAACCAATTGCCTATGAAATTATTACAGCACATTATTCTTATGAGTTCGAATATATATATAAATATATAAATATATATATATATATATATATATATATAATTTGGAACTGGGAAATGTTCCCAGCTCCCAGACCAAACTCAACATATATAAAGTAGCTCTTTTACATTCTTGCCTTGGCAACCACAAGAGGTCCATCAACCATGTCCACAGCACCTAGCCTAGTCCATGTTTCTTTGAATTGCTCCTCAGTCACACCTGGAAAAAGATAAAAGATGAAAAGAAACATTAGCAATGTGCTTTCATATTTTACTCAGGTACATTTACATGGAAGGAATTTAGATACTTGCCTTTGCCCATTGCAGCAGTTGAAGAAATACCTCCCTGGACAGTCTTGAGGTACTTATCATAGTAGTTTGCACCAGACCATTTTTGATGAGCAAGTGTGTCAACCCCATTGTTCCTCTCCTCCCTCTGGATCCTCTCTACATAAGCCAACATTCCCCTCCTTGCATAATCCCTTGCAAAGGTGTCAGTCACAAGAGCATCGGCATGGAAACCGGCCAGAGTTATAAACTGCCAACAGTAGCCCAACTTGGCAATCATAGGAATGAACTCCTTCATTTGTTCATCGGTCATTCCCGATGCATCCCAGTTGAAAGAAGGTGAAAGATTATAAGCCAACATGATCTCCGGGTGCTTGGATTTCACCCCCTCAGCAAACTTGGTGCATTCTACCAAGTCAGGACTTGCAGTCTCCATCCAAATAAGATCAGCATGTGGAGCAAAAGCCCAGCCACGGACAACAGCCGCCATCACAGACCCGTTGAACCTGTAAAAGCCTTCTCTGGTTCTAGGCAAGTCCCAATCCCAGAACAGGTTATTGAGCCCCAATCTCTCAGCAACCTCACGCGCTTGCTCATTGGAGAGACACTTATCATAACTAGAATAATTCGTCCACTCATATAGTCTCCTTCTCTTCTCATTCTCTCCAATGTTCATATTCTTAATGGCATCCACAACACAATCAGAGAATGTCTTCAACTGTGCCATTGATATCCATTGGTCTTCAAGAGCTTGAAGTTCAGCTCCTGTTTTACCAGCAGCCATTGCTTCTGCCAAAAGAGTAGCCAAACTTTTCCCCTTAAGGTTTGGATTTGTCACACCCAAAATGAACTGATGATCTCTTGTGTCAATATTAGTTTGGATCAAATTAGCCGCGACTGCATCAGTCCTAGCCACCAAAATTGTCTCAACCCCCATGACATCAAATTGCAACCTTGCAGCCACTAGCCTATTGATGTGTTCACTAGTGGCAACAAGTACTTTTCCAGCCATGTGGCCACATTTTTTGGTCATTGAGGACTGGTCCTCAATGTGAACTCCAGCTGCACCACGTTCCACAAAAAGCTTACAAAGCTTAACAGTTGCTGTGGAGCCACCAAAGCCAGTATCCCCATCAGCTATGATTGGTTTCAAGTAATCAATATAAGGGGTTCGAGCTCTCTCTTCTCTGCTCATGCTCATTCTTGCCTCTCTTTGCTTTCTATCATGGTATTGTTGGGCAAAAAATAAATGCTCCACTTTGTTTGGGACAGTGTCATAGGGGTAGTCAGCAAGGTCTGGACCAGGTTCATTGGTGGAGGTGTGGGTGGATGAGCACTGCCAACCAGAGACATATACAGTGTCCAAGTGCTCGGCCATCATGGTCACCTGGACAGGATCAAGTGCACCAAAGGTTCTAGAGGCTGTGCCATTGGCTTGGTGGCTCTTGAGAGTTCTCCATAGTTTTTTCGCCAGTTCATTTGAACCGTAGCTTTGTCTGAGGTTTCCTCGTAGCGACACAACATCTCTAGCTGAATATGGACGCCTGGTTAGCTTGAACCTCTCCGTGTTCCACCATGCTTGCACCTCTGCAACTTCAGCTTCAAACCTTCCTTCTTCCTCCATTATCTGTTTACAAAATTAATGACTTATAATGCCATAATGATACAAGTGCTATGCCTTATTGAACACTGTATGATTGGCATTAGAATTTAATTTAAGCAAATCCAATAGAAGAAAGGCCAAGTTGTCCCTAGGGAGGTTCGCTAAGACAAAGAGACTCCAGGTACATCTGCCTCTGCTAAGTACGTTTACATAAACTCTCTCCACGTACGATTTCATGCTTGTAAGCAGAAAGGGAATTAATTTTTAATTCCGTAAGAAGAATATTTTATATTTCAAAGGTTTGTAGGGAATTTTGATTATTATATGTAGAAAAAGAACCAAAAAAATATTACATATACTCTGTAAAAACACATAAGAGACTTTTTCTACTGTTGCACCTGTGTATTACTTTTACTGTTATATTTGTACCTCTTACAGTTGGGACCTAAGATTTTATCAAAAAACACATGGGTACCGATTTCTCAAATCTAGAAATCAAACCCATAAACGCATGATACCGATCATACACACTAACACACAAACACAAACCCACAAATATGTTCATCCGCACAATAAACCTAAAAATTTCTTCTCCAAACACAAACAAAACCTAGAAGTAAGAAATGAAAGAGAGGAAAGGGGCGGAGAAGAGGGATGGAATCGGTCTTGCATGTCCTTTCCTGCATTCTTGATTGGCACCGCTGGGTCATGATGGAGGAGATCGGCGCCATTGTTGCCCGACAGAGGTGATCTTGCAAGCTGGGTGATGGTGGAGATCGGCGCTGGGTGGATTTCCTTTGCCGGGTTCGTCAAGGGTTTTGGGAGAAACAAGGCTAATCGTGACCGACAAGCATAAGAGTGAAGAAGAAAGTACGGAAAGATGTTTGGACTCGGTGAGAGGAAGAGAATGGAGGGGCGGAGAGGGGTTTGTACCGTGTGTTTGGGTATTGGGGGAGAGTGATGGAAAAAAAGAAAAAAAAAAAGAGAAAAGGGGATTTATGGGGAGAGAGAGGATACACGCGGCTATGCTAACCGTGAGCCTAACATGGTGCTCAGGCAGTGGGTCCCACAAATGGTACAAATTTTTGAGTTATGAGTGGTTGGAAGCAGTGTGCCAAACGTGCCAAGAGTAGGAAGTTGGGGTATTTTAAGTAATAAGTGATGAGTGATGAGTGATGAGTGATGAGTGATAAGTGATGAGAATTGAGTGATGAATGATGAGTGACATGTGAGGACATTTTTAAAACCAAACAGCCCCTTAATCTTCTAAGATACTTGGTACAAGATGTTTTGTGTTGCATATGTTTAAATGCAACTAAAGGTAAGAAAATGAAAGTGTCGTTGTAAACTTTATTATTGGTTGTGTTATAGTCGGTCAATGTTTAAATTTTCAACAATCTATTGTGACTTTTTGTTTATTTCGACGATAATATTTTTTTAGAAATTGAGTTATTTTTTAAAAACTATTTTCTATAAAACTATTTTATTTCTCTATATTTGATAATAATCTTAAATAAGTTGAAAAACAATCTTCTAATCTTGCTGTGAAGTAAAGTTGTTTTTCAAAAAAAACTTTATTGGTTGTGTTATAGACTTATAGTCAATAGTCTATTTAAATTTCCAACTATTTGTCACTATATGAAATATTTTCTTACTACTTTGGTTCTGGGGGATAGCATCAAAAATTTAGAGACAGATCCATGTAGGCTAAACTAGAATATGCATTAACCACTGTTGAGAGTAACGAAACTAAAGTTTGAATATAAAAATTACAACTATATAGGCAGCCCAAAGAGAGGGAAATATGATATACAACTCATTTTGATTACTATACTGTACAAAATCAGAACCAATTCCCTAAAGATATTTCAGGTGTTTTAATCAATTTTTTTGGTAAGCAGTAAAAACTCAAAAAAAGGTCATATACATAACAGAATTTAATTAATAGAATGCACTATTATATGAGATGAGAGAACTATATAGACAGCCCAAAGAGAGGAAAATATGATATATAACCCGTTTTGATCACTGTACTGTACAAAATCATAACCAATTCCCTAAAGATATTCCAGGTGTTTTAATCAATTTTTTGGGTAAGCAGTAAAAACTCAAAAAAAATGTCATATACATAACAGAATTTAATTAATAGAAGGCACTATTATATGAGATGAGAGAACTATATAGGCAGCCCAGAGAGAGGAAAATATGATATACAACTCGTTTTGATCACTGTACAGTACAAAATCAGAACTAATTCCCTAAAGATATTCCAGGTGTTTTAATCAATTTTTTTGGTAAGCAATAAAAACTAAAAAAATGTCATATACATAATAGAATTTAATTAATAGAATGCACTATTATATGAGATGAGAGAACATCGGGATTGATGTTGTCATGCAAAAATAGTCTGCTACTTTGTAGTTAATCGAACGTGATTTATGTATCTGGGTGTGGCTCATCCACATAATCTGTACTGGGGCAACTAGAATAAAAATTGTAATGCAACAGATTAGCTCAAAACATATGCAAGGCTAGCTCATTGCATGAACACCAAAGTGTTTAATTATCTTGAACCATAAGCATGGCTCAAGCTATCAAACTTCCAGTGAGAACAGACCAAGAGATTCGAGAAGAGAATTAAATAAAGGCTTTCTGGCCAGTGTGCTTACCATTGAGAGCACTGAGTAAGATGCAGCCATGGCAGAACTTTTTCTTTGTATGAAATATTGTCTAAAACAATAAGAAGTAAACAACTAAGTAGGAGAAGTTCATGCTGAACCTCTTCCAAGTCCCTCAATTTATAACGCAAAGGGATACTCACATCCCCTTGTGGGAAAAAAAAATAGTAAAACCAATGCCCTTCTGAATAAGAAAAGAACAAAAACCAAGAAAATTCACACTTCATTTCTCTCAGTTAAGTTTATCTATTAATCTATTACATAAAACCTTTGTCATTGTTATCTTTTCAGAAAGTCAGTGACACTTGTCTGAATGGGAGCTGCATTGATTTGCACTTTGCAGGCACGTAGGTGATGGCACCACCTATCCTGTGCCATCATGATGTTCGTCTTCCGTTCTGCGTGATGTCACTCCTTTATTTAATTTAATAGCTAACTGATTCTGTTTTTCCTGTTTCATTTTTTTTTACTCTTTTCATTTTACTATGTTAATTTCTTTATTCCACACTGATTTTCTTGTTGGCAACATCTTACTCCAAGTATTATTATTATTATTATTATTATTATTATTATTATTATTATTTTGAGCCAAACTCCAATTACTATTGACGAGTTATATACTAGCTTTGTTATTTATAGACCCATGTAATATACTGTATAATTTATTTTGTAGGTATAGTATTGTTGTACTATATGATTACTTTTTATTTATATACATGGATTGATTTAAAATTACATGTCATAACTTCCCAAATAATATTACATCATCCAATAACACGTTAAATCTATATTTTGAAAATCATTATTGGATTACATGTTCTATATATTCTTAACATGCATGCCGATTTTCATGTCAATCGGATGTTATTTACCATTTGATCTATAAACTTATCTTTTAATCACTATTTTAAACTACAAAAACTTGAATTTAAAAATTAATTGGTAACAAGCATGGAGAATGTACAAAGAAAATGTAATCCAACTATGAATTTATCAAAATCTGTATCCAATTAAAATATGAAGTGCGAATATTACTAAACTTACACCGATGTAACTCAAAGTTATACCAATGTAACTCTCTCTCTCTCTCTCTCTCTCTCTTCTCTTCTCTCAATATATATATATATATATGTGGGCATTGTACGTAGATTAAAGGAATAACGGTCCACCCGGTGCTCACGATCTCTTCCCAGAACCGGCCCGTCCCGTCCCAGCACTGGACCGAGCCTAATCAATCCCAACCGAGCACCTAGACTGCATATCTCTCGTCATGACAAGAATGATAGATAATGCCTTGGGGGAATCCACCCGCCGAGCATTAACTAGTGTCTGGCACAAGTTCCAAGGAGGTTGTGTCAGCAGTATGCATGGGTCCCCTCTGGTCAGAATATAGCACAGAAGGGCCCACAGGCTTGGGGAAGACCCCCCTTAATCATGACAATCCCACTAAGGAAAGGATACAAATAAGGGAATATAGACACAAATTAGGAGGTTGAAAAAATTGGGGAAAGGGAGACATGAGAGTAGCGAGGAAAGACATCCTGGAAGTTAAGAAATCATGTTCGGAATTCAGGGAAAGGGCTCGGCTACATAGTCGTCACCTCAGCTGAGCCAAAATCAAGAGAGCTTAGGGCCCTAACAACACTTTAACTCCATCAGTAACCTAGAAAACCATTTCTTAGACCTCCCATTGTGAAATAAGCTCAACCCAAAATACGAGTAAATTGGAGGTCTAAGCCCAAAAATCCCGACACCATTGAGCTGAGCCACCACATGACTAAAATAGCTTCTAATCTTAAGTTGCTTAATAAGTAATTTGACCTCAGTTCTATCTAGTTCAATAGAGTTAGATGATTTGAACCAAACAAAGGTCACATCGTCCAAAGGACTCAACCTCAGGTCCTACTCTACATCAAGATCTTAAACGCTTGGCCATGACCTAGGTGGTGATTGCACAGGTTAGAATTGATACAAGTTAGTTCCAATAGTTATAAATTACTTCACTCTCTATTTGGATTTGATTATAATAGCCCCTAATCTAAAACTGGAATGATCGGGCTAGACCATCTTGAAGAACAAGATCTTAGCTAATTTCACAAAAAAGGCTCGACGATATCTGCTTCAAGTTGGAAGATATGAATTTTTCAAGAAAAAACATCCAGAATTTTTCAGTTTTGCGTCACCTTCCTTCCAAGCATGATATCTCGACAATTGTTACTTCAAATCGAACAAGGCCAGAACCATTGAAAACTAGACAACCAGAGCTTTCCATTCATATAAAATTTGTAGGGAACAAAGCTCAGAATTGCCTCCAAAAAGCTACACAAGGATTGGGCCAAAAATTAGAAAAACATAAAAAGGGCTAATGACATGGCAAAAAGAGGAGGCTAGCATTAGTGTATCAGGATAAACCAATGCTAGCTACCTCTTTGAAGGGGCAGCTAGCACTAGTGTATCCAGATACACTAATGCTAGCCCCCCATTTTCCTCATTCCCCTATAAATACCCCTATTTTTGGAAAAATATATATACATATAAAGTTTTATGAAGAAAAAATAGAGAAAAAAGAATGGAAAAAAATAGTGAAGTAGAGAGAAAAATCATAAAAAGTGAGGAAATTCTAGAAAAATAGCCTTAGAAAAAAAATTCTCTCTCTCTCTCTAGGAAACCCTACACCAAAAAAGCCTCATCATTTTCTTTTTGTAATCTTTGTGGGTAAGGTTTTTTGGGATGGGTTAGTTTCTTAATAACTAAACTCATCCCATCCCTTTTACTATTGTAATCATCATTTTCATATATATAAAAATCTCTTCTTTACTTTGTGTATGTTTATAGTTGCTTTATTTTTATGTTCTTGTACATATTGTGTATATATCTAATCCTTTACTTCAATGTTCATATTGTTGTTGGTTATTATTATTGTGTTGGTATCCCTAGATGGGTATTGGACCATCTTCTATGCTATGTATGGGAAGTACCCTTAGGGGGTAGAAATCCTATCCCACCTAGGCATCTAGGGATTTTATTATTGCTTTTTAGTTTCTTGTCATCCCATTTACTTTCAAGCAACCCCCATTCCCTTTTAATTTATTGTCATCCCATTTAATTTCTTGCACATCCCCAATCCCCCTTTATTTTATTATACTTATATATATACTATATCTAGACACCTAAAAAAGAAAAGATTTTCTACTGTCTCTCTTAAATGGTTTTTAAACCTCCATTAGAGCACAATATGGGTGTGTCTCATAAGAATGGTGATGGCTTAGAACTCCCATTTCTTTATGTTGAAGAATCGATAAGGCTTGAAAGAGATTAAAATCTATTTAACGGAGAAATTTAAAATAAAAAATAAAAACCTTTTAATCAACCTTTCAATATTCCAAGTTCTTTACTTTTATGTCATTTAAAGACTTGCTTTTATGCTATTTAAATTTCAAGCTCTTTACTTTTATGTCATTTAAATTCCAAGTCTTTACATTCTTGTCATTTAGATTTCAAGCTCTTTATTTTTCAGGCTATTTATTTATCTATCCCTTTACATTTCTCATTAATAATGTGCCATAAAATAAATATGCTTGAAAGTAAATGAGAGAAAGCATGGCTAGTTAGCAAATTTACAATTTTACCCTCCCACCAACGTTCAACCACCCAGCTAAATTCTATCATCTTCTCTAGTGGTATTCACCAAACTGGAAAACCGCACCAAAATTGTCCGCAAAATGGCATAACCAAACCGCACTGTAAGATGTAGCATAGTTTGCGATTTTACAATGAGAAAAACGCACAAACCACACCACACCATTTTTATATATTTATAAAAAAAAAAATTTATTATTAAATATATTGTTAGTAGTTTAATAACCCCAGTTTCCAAAAAATATATATATATACTTTAATAGCCCTAGCAAGTATTGATTAGGAAAGTCAACCCAAAATAAAGAAAAACTAGCTCAATAGTTTAAAACTTAGCCCAAAACAAAGAGAAAAATCAGTTTTGCGTTGGGCAGGAAAAGCTCAAATTTGAAAAATATACCAACTTCAAATTGTTCAAACCGCATCTTAAATACCGCATCGTGCATGTGATCCTAAAAATGAGGTGCGGTGCGATTATGGTTTTGGCTAAACTCTAAATCACACCATACTACACAGCACTGCACATATGATCGCAAAAATAAAGTGCGATGCGGTTATGGTTTTGGCTAAACCGCACCATAAAGTGCGGTACTAAAAATGGTCTAAAACCACACCGCACTGCACCGCGAACACCTCTAATCTTCTCTATCTTCTTCTACTTTTTGTCATTTTTTGCTTGATTTCTATTAGGTATCGGACAGCCAAATGGTAAAATAAGTTAAATAACATTTCATCTTGTTTTTATCTATAGCATGCCTGTTAAAATAAATTAGTCAAAAAGTTGAATAAAGAAAATGATGCTGAGTTATATATAACTAGCACGTAACCCATGCAAACGCATAGGTGCATTTAAAATTAAACACAATTTTTATTATAAAAATATAAATAATTAGTCAAATTATTTTAAAAAAAATAGCATGTAACACATGCATACGTATAGATACATTTAAAATTAAACACAGTTTTTATCATAAAAAATATAAATAATTAGTCAAAATTTTTTTTTTTTAAAGTAAACGTAATTATTCACATATTAAAATTCTTACCTAAATTTAATACTACTTATAATCATTTTTTTCTAATTTTTAATAAGATAGAACATGTGGTGATCTTTATTGTGCAGTGATTTTTATTGAGTATATGTGATTGGTTTTTTTTTTTTTTAAATTATAGTTCATTAATATTAGATTCTTAGTAGTTTGCACTTATTAACTCACTTGACACAAAGATTAAAAAACTTAAATGGATAATGTGGTGTGATCCCCATATAAATTTAGACACATGGCGCAAAATTAGATTCTAATTTTAAATTCTAATTGAACTTTCTCTAAGTTTTACCTATTAATATATACTAGCATGTAACCCATGCAAACGCATGGATACATTTAAAATTAAACACAATTTTTATTATAAAAATATAAATAATTAGTCAAATTATTAATATAAAAAAATAGCACATAACACAGACATTAATGCATACGTATAGATACATTTAAAATTAAACACAATTTTTATCATAAAAATATAAATAATTAGTCAAATTTTTTTTTTTATAAAGTAAACGTAATTAATCACATATTAAAATTGTAGGGGTATTGGGCCCAGGAGTTCATTATCTATGTATGTATTGGGCCTAAAGCCCAAGCCAAGAACTAGAGATCGTCTAAGGAGGAGTAAACATTATCAAGGGAGTTCATGTTAGTAAATGACGAGGTCAGTTTTGGTCATAATGGCACAAGAGGGTAGGCCGAGGACGAATGTCACCTCGGCTAACCAAAGCCGAGATCCGAATAGGTGGTCTGCCGTTCAAGGGGATGTTCCAGGAAGTTCTGCTGGCATGGATAAGCATTGCAAAAACAAAGGATAGAGAGGAGTCCTAAAATATCTAAGGAGAAAGCTGCTACCACCGCATTAATTGCTCTGCAACTAACTCTCTGGCCACATTAATGTAGAGGTGATACCTGAACAATGGCTTTCAGCCTTACAGCTACTACCTAAAGACTTTAGGAAGGTGCTGATGAGATAAGTATCAAGACCAACCATCTGGCCTACACGTGAAGGATGGAGATGAAAACAGAAAAGAGTATAAAAGAAGAATGAAGCAATGAGAGGGGGGATCGAAAATTTAGAAGAAAAAGCCCTGTAGTAGCTTGAATCATATTTGTAACCATTTTCAATCAATATATGCTAGAACAGACCTCCTCAGATTGTGCCGAGGACAAATTTACTTAGATAACTCCAGTCCATTTCTGTTTGATTATCTTTTAGAATCCATTATAACTGTTATCTCATTCATTAGAGCCTAGTTGTCCAACCCACTATCTACAAATTCATTGTATTGGGCTTATTGGGCTTGGATCCAATCATACTTTAGGTTTAGGGTCCAAAACGCATCCTTACAAAAATTCTTACTTAAATATAATACTACTTGTGGTTTTTTTTTTCCTAATTTTTAATAAAATAGAAGGTGTGGGGATTTTTATTAAGTATATGTGATTTTTTTTTTTTCATATAATTCATTAATATTAAATTTTTAGTATTTTGCACTCATTAACTCACTTGGCACAAAGATTAAAAAATTTAAGTGGACATATGGCACAAACTTAAGTAGATAATTATGGTGTGGTCCCCACATAAATTTAGACACATGACGCAAAATTGGATTCTAATTTCAAACTCTAATTGAACTTTCTCTAAGTTTTGACTAATAATTTATATATAGATTACTTAAATTATTTTTTTTAAGTAAACATAATTAGTCACATTTTAAAATTCTTACCTAAATTTAATACTACTTATGATCATTTTTTTTTTCTTCTAATTTTTAATAAAATTGAACATGTGGTGATTTTTTTTGAGTATATGTGATTTTTTTTTTAATTTTATAGTTCATTAATATTAGATTCTTATTATTTTGCCTTCATTAACTCATTTGGCATAAAAATTAAAAAAATTAAGTGGACACATGGCACAAACTTAAGTGGATAATTATGGTGTGGTCTCACATAAATTTAAACACATGGCACAAAATTGGATTCTAATTGAACTTTCTCTAAGTTTTGCCTATTAATAAATATAAATATATATATATATATGTAAGGACACGATTTGCTCCACAACCCAAATGGATGGACAATGGCCCAATGAGCCCAAAACAATGAATTTGTTAGAGAGTGGGCTTGAAATTAAACTTTCAATGAGTTAAGTAGATAATGATCACAATAGGATAGTCATTATTAGAAAGAATGAAACAAATAGTTTTGAACAAGAAAAGTTTTCATCGGTCAAGTCCAAGGAAGGTCTATTCTTATATATCTCTCTTAGACTTATACAAAAATTACAGTTCTTGGGTATACAATGATTTTTCTCTAGTTTTTCCTCATGATCCCCTTTGTAATGGGATTCTTCCCTTTTATATTTCCTCCCATTCTTTCATCTCAACTCTCCACGTGTAGATCAGATTGCTAATCTTCTTGATACTTATCCCATCAGCACATTCCTGAAATCTTTAGGGGTAGCTGTAAGGCTGAAAGTTACTGTTTAGGTATCACTTCTACATTAATGCGGTCAGGAGGTTAGATGCAGAGCATTCAATGCGGTGGTAGCAGCTTTCTTCCCAGATATTTCTCAACTCTCTTTTGTCTCATTCCTTTCTAATATTTATCCTTCCAATCACGATTGCCTGCTGTCCTGTTCTTGGTGGATGGTCGGACTTTAGGCCTCCACTCTGTTTAGTCGAAGAGGTATTTCTTCTCGGACAACGTCTTCTACTCATTGTGACCAGACCTCTTCCATGGCCCATTAATCTGTATGCCTTCGCTAGTACTTATCTGTCCTCGAGCTATTTGACGTCCTCGGGCGTGGCCCACAGCCTAATACCTATATCTGGGCCTTTCATCCTTACAATATATATATAGCAAAAAAAAAAAAAATTATATATAACATATGTAATGTGTTAATTAAAAAATTACTTTCTTATGTACTCTGTAATAAGGGTAAATTAGTAAATTATTACTAAATTATCTTTTTCGTTCTCTTATTTTTCTTCTCAACCAAAAAATGAAACTTATATTTGTTTTTCATCCTTATACATTTCCATCGTTTATTCTAAAATTAAATGGTGAAAAACTAAATCTTTTTTTATCCTTTCAACCAAATTGAGTATGACTTTTCAGGACTACATCACAACTCAAAGTCAAAAACCGGTAACCAACCAAATTAGAGAATATGAACAATTTTAGCTAAATGATGGAATGACTAGAAAAATATGCTAAGACAAACCAATTTGATTCTAGGTTGGTTGACCTATCAACCTTCAAGAAAACCAATATCTTTGCTTGTGTAGGGTTAAATTTGAACCCCACCCTCTTTTTATGCTCCCGGCCGCCACGACATGTGGTCAATTTTAAAAACATATCAGTATCGTGTTAAGGATAGAGCACTCGAACATTAGGCTCAAGCCAGCAACCCAATGGTAAGTGTTCTATTTTCTCCTTCCGTGGCCATAACTTAACCACGTTAACCTCTCCCACTTAGGGATGGCAATTTTTGCCCGACCCGCGGGTACCCGGTCCGGCCCGACCCTAATGGGCCGGATTTTACCCGGTCCGATTAAGAATAGGGTCGGGTATGGGTTTTTTAAAAAAAACCCGAAGCGGGTCCGGGTCGGGTCCGGGTTTTATAAAAAAATCCGAGACCCGACCCGAAACCCGGCCCGGATAAAAACCCGGTTACGAATAGATTCGATTAAAGCCGTGAAAAAAAAAAAAATGAAACTAAAGCAAATGACTTTTATTTTATCAATTTTTAGCTACTCCAAATATAGTCTTAAGGCTTTTTAATTTTTTTTTTTGCAAAATATGTACAGTTCTTTTTTTTTTATTGGGCCACGAATTGGGCCCAATCCCTTAATGGGACCCGTGGGGCCCGCGGGGCCCGGCTGGGGCGGGTCCGGGCCCCGGAAAAAAAACCCGGCTAATAAACGGGACGGGTCCGGGCCACGGGTCTTGGCCCGCGGGTCGGGTCCGGGTATGGAAAAACCCGGCCCGAACCCGACCCGTTGCCATTCCTACTCCCACTCCCCCCTACCCATCTTTTTCCTTCCTGCATATTACTAAGCCTCTCTCTCCACGTGGCTATAGAGAAAATGTGACACGTTAGGGAAGATGGAATTAAAAAGCAGTATTATCAATTATGTGTCAAATTTGGAGGCTAAATGGATAAAATAGAGTAGTTCCATAGTTATCTTTTGTAATATAGATAGAGTTGTTCTTCTTTTCCAGCCAATAACATATTTCTTGGAATTATTGTGCAAATAGTGTATAAGTATTAAGTCGTGGGGCATGAACAAATATATTTTGTACACCATTTTCCGTGTGTTTGTTATTGCGGTGACAACATACAAAACGGTTGAGAATTTGGAAATTGGGATTCCCGAGGAGGTGAAAGATAAGCCTATCTCAAAACAACTTGCCAATATATCCTCATAAAAAAAATAAATAAATAAATAAAATATCCCCTTTTTATTATCCATCATGCTCTGCCGCCACTGATACCAGAAATCAAATAAACTATCTTGCTCTTTCTTTCTTTTTAATAATTCTTTTCATTGGAATTATTATTATTATTATTATTTTATGACTTTCACATGTAACTAGTAGACACACGGCCCCCTTATATGATTGGACCAAATATTTGGATCGAAGTAAATATTATGTCATATTCACCTAAGAAAGGAATATGGTAATATTCTTATTTTTGAGAAGGGAATATGGTAATATTTAAGGATGAAAAATCATTTGGGACGCTTTACAAACATTTATGAATTTTCATCAAAAAGAAGGTTACATGATATAATTCCTAAATCCTAAAAGTAAGGTTGCGTAGCTCAACATCTTTTTTTTTTTTCTTTTTTTTTTTTTTTTTTGGTGTGTGTTTTTAACAAAGACATTTTCTAAGGTTTCAAATTTTTTCACTCTCAATAATCGATATAAAGAAAAGAAAGAAAGAAAAAGTCACATTTAATTTACTTGTCATAATTACATAACATTAAACAAGAAATTATTGCACTTTAACCATTTTTTGTCCTTTTTTTAACCTTATGAAGTAAATTCCATTAATTAAGAGAACCAAATAAACTAATTGTAATTCACATAGATTTTTTTTTTTTTTTTTGGTGGTAAATTACAGCATTTCACCATAAATTATCACTTCGATTGCACTTAATTCTATGAACTAATTAACGAAAAGTTATAACTTTGTTTTTATGTTCCTCTTGCTGTTTATTTTTTTGGTTAAAATTGGAGAAATTTAGCATTAAAAAACCAATTTACTCCTCTCCAAAACATATGATTGAGGGGTAAATTGGTCTCTTAATACTTAAATAGTTAACAACAAAACAGACATCATAAGGTTGAGTATAACATTTTTAGAATTGGGGGTTGATTGTGCAATTCAATAGTTCAAAAGATTAAGTATAGTTTTTTTTTTTGGAAGAAATTCAAGTATAATCAAGGTGATAATCTAGGGTGAAAATATATTATTTATCTTTGTTTTTTTTGTTTTACT
Organism: Notholithocarpus densiflorus; assembly: GCA_030021035.2. Classification (NCBI taxonomy): domain Eukaryota; kingdom Viridiplantae; phylum Streptophyta; class Magnoliopsida; order Fagales; family Fagaceae; genus Notholithocarpus; species Notholithocarpus densiflorus. Next base: position 2,381,448 of record JARYZH020000020.1, read on the forward strand.
GATTATTAACTCATACATCATGACTAAATCCTTTCTCTGTGTGATTAGTTACTCATACGCATCACGAGTCACGACTAATACTCCTACATCACACGCATGTTTCTCAAAAATAAATAAATAAATAAATACATCACACATATCGGTGTAGACTGTAGACAAATTTAAAGTCTTAAATAGTGGCATTCAAATGCAGTCTAGATTTGTTGGTTTCTAAATACGTGCAAAAGGAGGGGAACCGTGCGTCATGGACATGGACATGGCATGGGAGGATATGCATATTATGCCTTGCAATTATTCTCACCGTCTCAAACGTGTGTAAGAGATGCGGTGCTCTTGGACTGTAGCTGATTTTCTAGAAAATGACGATGGTGGGGTTGGAAAAAATAGAGGAATTCATAGACTTTGCTTATTGGGATTTGTAAACATTCAAAATTGACAAAGTATGGCGGTCCCGATTTTGCTGGTGGTGATCCTTCTAAGTTGTAGGTTTGGGTTTTGAGCATTTCGAGGAAAAAGAACCTTAATATACCCCACCTCACATTTCTTTGGAGATTTGTATCCCTGTTAAGAAAGTGTGAGAAGATTTGTGTTGATTGAATTTCCTATGTAGTAATTTTTTATACCATTCATAAAAAATAAATAAAATATATATATATTTTTTTTTTAATAGCTGTCCATTCATTGAAAAAACATTTGTCCATTGTTCAATGGTATTAAGTATGACCATGACCATTCACCCTCCAAAATCAAAATTGAAAAAATTAATGTGCGTTTGGGTTAGGATAAAAAATGAAAATTATTTCACTATTCAGCTTATTTTTCTATTATTCATTGGCCTCACTGCACTTTTTGGCACTATTTATGAGCCTTACTGTACAATTTCAACTAATTTTTACATTTATCTACTGTACGGGGTATGGCCTCAGGTCCATTGGACCTTGGCCCGAACATTTTCAAGAACCAAAACTGAGCCCAAACCTCATAGTAAGTCCATATTGTTTTTGAGTGCGTGATAGACAAGCCCATGTCCAACCATTTATAATCTGTTCAGGAGTGCGTTTACTCAGAACAACATACCTTCCCGGTGGCTCAGTATTGCCTTGGGGAGTATCGCTGCCGGGCGATCTTTTAGAGGCGAAAATCAGTTCCAATGCCACTACCACCGTTTCCAATGGGATATATTCCATGTCAGGAATAATCACATTGGACCCCACCCACACGAGTGAGACCAGAATGTAATCATGAAACCCTCACAAACCTCAAGCTATAAATAGCAGAATTGAGTGAAGAAAGGGGGTTGGCAATGTGAAGGAGAAACGAGAGAGGAAAAGAGAGTTAGAGTTGGTACCATCAAGAGGGAAAGTCACTCAGAGAATTCGTGGGGGTTAAGGGGTGTCGTTAGGTCGCTTGGCCAGGAACCACCTTCAGTAGAAAACATTAAGCCCACTAATACAAGTAAATTGGGAGCCCAATTCTAAGCCCAGTGCATCAAGTAGAATTTGGGTACGCACATCTACAGTACTTTTAGTAATAATTTTTCAGTTTCAGCAAAATAAGCGGTATCCAAACACACCCTTAATATAATAGAGGACAAACATATTTCCTATTTCAGAGAAATTTATCTTATACGTTGTACGTATAAAGCGCATGAGAGTGCGCCTTATGCCTGTAAGAAGTGCGCTCTATATGTCTAACGCACAAGATACCTGCTCGTGTTTTAGAAGTTACATAAGATGTATGAATTCAAAATTCAAATGTAATACATGTTAAAATTTCGGATATGATATATTATAGAATAAAATGAATTCTTTAATTATGCATCCATTAAAATGATTTCAGCTTTCAATTTTAATTATCATATTAGTTAATTTGTTTCTCAAAAAAATTATCATATTAGTTTTGATAAAGTAGATTGAAGTTAGGCAAAATTACCATTTTGGTATCAATTTGATTTCTATCATCAGCTCACTAATTAAAAATGCTTTCGTGACATACGACATGCACAGTTAATACACTTAAAGCTTATGTGAAAAATAAAATAATATTATAAAAAATGTGTTTGATTTATTTAAAGTCAACGTTAGAAAACTAAAACTAAAACTAAAAAAAAAAAATACAAGAATTAAAAAATATATATTCATATCATACTCATCAAAAAGAAAAGAACAAGGGGAAAAAACATGTCCATTGACTCCAGGGACAAACTTAGAATTTCAAGCTGGGGAGCAAGAGATAAGCGGAAAAAAAAATGCAAATAAGCGTCCATATAGTATTAACAAACTATCAACGAAGACAAATACATAAAATCATTGTTTCTTAATTTATAGATTTACAAGTTTTCAATTATAAATTAATATAATTTATAAATATTAGTTAAAGCATTATGTGTTACCACTTAGCAATGTGGGCAAGTGACAATTTTATTTTGATGAATTTGTGTCACGTATTTATTATATTATGTATTTCTTTTTATCTCTGTCTTTTTGTCACTTTTATCTTTGTCACTCGCAGCCTTACCCCCACTACTAATTTATAATGCAATAATTTTTTTTTTTTTCATTTATGTCTGTTGTCTCTTTCCTAATATTGCCCCACTACCAACAAACAACAAACAGTCAAAGTGCCAAATGATTTATATATAGTTTTATTATAACTATATATAAATCCAACTTATATCTCACTTTCTCAATTCAGACACTCTCCCACTTATCAGCTAAAAAAAAAAAAAAAAACTTTGAGACAAATAGAGACTCCCGAGTCCTAAACACAGTCACATATTCAAATTCAATTCTTAATCATCCTCAACAAAAAAAAAAAAAAAAAAAAAAAAAAGACACACACACACATACACATACACACAACAACAACAACACAATCACAGATTCACAAACATTATAAGGTATGGTCTATGGAGTGTGGATAGAAAAATTATGTCAATGTTATGTTAGGTTTTGAAGTTTAAGGAGAGAAAAAAAATACTTGAAAGGGCATATTAGAATTTTGGAATGGAGGTGGAGGCTGCAATGGCCAGAGACGGCGGTGGGTTGGGCAGATCAAGCTGTCAAAGGCGCTGGACTGCTAGAGGGCTGTGGCGAAGTCGTGTATGGCTAATAGCCTGTGCTATGCTCTCTCATCTCTGTCTCTACTCTCTGTCTCTCTCTCGACTTTCTCTCTTTCTTTCTTTTTTTTTTTTCTTTTTTTTTTCTTTTTTTTTTCTTTTTAAAATCTAAATTGGTTTGTAGGGTTAAGGGATAATGGGTTTTTAAATTTTGTTTGGGTTGGGTTGGGCTCTTGGTTTGGGCAATGCTGACTGGGGGTGCTGGTCAGGCTTGGGCTGGGGGGACTAGGAAGGGTGGGCTGGGCTTTGAGTATTATTTATACCTAATTTTTTTTTCGGGATAGGGGGCCCGACCCCCTACTGAGTCCGTTCCTAATTGACTCCATTTTTTAATGGTATGACTATGATCATCCAAAGTTAAAATTAAAAAAATTAGTACAATCAAGGAAGAGAATGTATTTCCTATAACATGTTTAAGGGAAAATTATCTTATGCACTTGACGCATAGAGCACACCTTTTGTAGGCATGAAACATATGTAACACGCCTCTTACAGGCATGGAGCTCTTCATGCCCAAAAGAGGCACGCTCCGTACGTCCATATCATGGTTATCAGTATCCCAATCCAGATTTTAGGATCCTAAGATCCTACATCTCAACACCATCCTGGATCTCTACTAAGGTCAAATCTGTGTGGGATCTTGATCCGAATCTTATAGGATCTCAATCCTATAGCGATACTAAAGATCCAGTGACATTAAGGAAAATTCAAAATTCTTTTCTTTTTTTAGTCCTCCAAATGGAGCCCAAATGCCCTAAATTAATAAAAATATGTAAAACAGCTTAGCCTAGTGGTCATGGCCCAAATTGATTATTAAAAAAAAAAAAACATATATAAAAAGCAAAAAAATAAAACCTTGAGGCTCACATATGTAATAAGTAGTCACCTTAACAACGTAACCTAATAAACAAAATCACATATGACAGAAGAGAAAAGAGGAGACTAGAGTACTAGAGAGTTGATAGCGAGTGCAAAAAGCTGAGAATCCGACAGTGCAACCACTGTGAAAGAGACCATCAACAACAACAATGAGTTTTTTTTTTTTTTTTTTTAATCCACTGTTAGTTGCTTACTCATGAGATGTATTGGGTATCAATTGCTTACTTTTTATTGTGATCAATAAAATTATAATTGATATAATGTGTTCCTGGCTAGTGTGTGACTTAATTCCTCGTTGTTATTTGTTGTGAATTGTGATGGCTTAATTTTCTAAACTAATCTTATGAGAAAAATTGTGTTTCCAGTGAGGTAGTGATAATGTCTTTAGGTGACATTAGTGGTAGTGGCACTGTCACTTTCCCTAATACATCTACACCTACTCCTTTGAAATTTGTTTATGTATTTGTAACATGGTACTTTAATTTTTATTAGTAATGCCACTAATTTGTATCAAAAATTACTTTTTCCAATGTTATTTAATATATATTATGAATTATAATTATGGGTATTTTTTAGTATTTTTTTTAATTGAAAGGTAGGATCTTACAATCCTCGTGTCGATCCTACAATCCAATCTACGAACCATGTCACCGATCCCGTATAGGATCTCGATCTTGATAACCTTGTTCCAGAGCACAAGATACCAATTCACGTTTCAGAGATTACATGAGTCATATGGATTCAAAATTCAAATGTAATACATATTAAAATTTCAAATATGTTACATAAGGAATAAAATGAATCACTTAATTATGCACCTGCTAAAATGATTTTAGCTTTCAAATTTAATTATTGTTTTGTTTTCTCTTAGATTGAAGTTGCTTGTCAAATTTCAATTTTTAAAAAACAAATTTCAATTTTCACTCTCATCCTCATCCTCATCATGTCTTTACCTGTTTCATTTTTCAGATACACCAATGAAATTTCCAAATTGGCCCGAAGACAAGAGGTGCAACTGTATAAAGATATTTTTGTCCTTTGGAATGGGGGTGTGGGTACAAAATTTAGATTTTGCTCATTGGGCTCTAATCTCATTTAATTTTTGTTATATAATATGCATTTGATAATTTATAATTTTGTGTAATCAAATGCAAGTTCTTTTAATTTTTCATTTTTCTCTTAGGAGATGTGGACGGCGTTTGACTTTGATAGGGTAGATCACGAAGTTTGAGACTTTGGGGGTGATGAGATTGTCTGTCTTATAGGATTTTGATGGAATGGGTTGTTGGATCTGGTACTTGGGGTCTATTCAAATTGATAAGAGTTGTAAATGTTATGGGTTGTTGGTATAGATTCTTTTTATTGCTGGTGTTGAGGACACTTTAGGCACATCTTTGGGCCTATGAAAATACTATTTCAAAAAATAAGATAGAATCACGGTTGTCAAAATCTCGATCTAAATCTTACGATTTTACGATTCCACCTGCCCAAAACAATCCGGATCTTTCAAGGATCATTGCAATCGTTCAGAATCGGTAGAATAGTACGATTTTGATGATCCCAAACGACCTTGGTTTCTTGTAATCTTCTTTAACTTGACAGAAAGCTTAGTTGAACCCAAATGAAAAATAAAATCTTACTATATCAAGTTTTTCCACTCTAATGTAGAGAGAGTGTCAGTTGGACCCAAATAAAAAATATCCTAATAGAGTGTCACATTTTGAAATTTTTTGCCTTTTTAAATGATGCTTATAAATGGATGTAGTGATGTATGGTAATTATATCAATTAATGTATAATTTATATGATTATTTAACATACCAATGTGTATTTTTTGTTTTTTACTTAAATAATGTAGGATCTTACGATCCACGATCCAATCCTATGATTCACGATCCCACCTACCTTCTAAGATCCTACGTAGGATCCCAATTTTGACAACCTTGGATAAAATCCAAAAAATTCATTACCTTACATAAATTGACAAAAGTCAGCCCATAAAAATTGGTTAATTTTGGTCCCATGTTACCAGCCCAAACCCCCTGAATGTAATGCATTGATAGCTCAAGCCCATAAGCATCATACACTAGCAACTTCAGCCCCAAAAGCCATTAATGTGGCCCATGCATTTGGCGAAATCAGCATATGGGGTTTTTTTGGTTAAATAAAACCCCACAAAGTCGGTCAACACAGTTAATATGTTTGGGCTAAACCCGCAGATGAGGAAAGCCTAAATAAGCCCTATATTATCGACGCCAAGGCCCATTCATTTGGGCAACAGAATCTCAAGACCACTTGATGAAATTGGTCAACTTGGGCCCACCAAAATTAGCACCAGCCAACCAAGGCCCACAGTTGGGATAAAAGCCAAGATTAAATAAATTGCTACTTCATTATATGGACTAAGCCCATACAAAAGAAAATGAGACCATTGGACCAATCATTGATGTCATATGTAAGTAAAGAACTCATGAAGTAAAATTATAGTGGGTTCCAGTTAGCTCAACTAGTAAAGTCTCTAATAGTTGTATAAAAGATTTGAGGTTCAATCTCCGCCTACACCAAAAACTGATTGGTGTCTTGGTCTGATGATAAAATAGCTATAGTCAGGAGCAGACGTCATAGGTTGAAACTCTCTCAAAAAAAAAAAAAAAGTAAAATTATAAAACAAAGTTTAGTTACAAAATTATTTAATATCTTTTTATTGGAGGTGAATTTTGACAAATCTACCATTGAATTATATCTTCATCTTATATTCTCCACGCTTGCAAAATTTCTAGAAAATTAAAGATCAACAGTTATCTCATCAATAAATTCCTTAAATTACAAGTTTTTGTACTTTCAAATTATGCATAAAATATAATCTTATAAATCATATAATAAATAATATCCAATTGATACAAAATTTGACATGTGTATTAAGATCGCAAAGAACATACAATTTAATAGTTAGATTTTCAAAATATGTAATAATATTTTTTTTTGAACCTGTAATAATATTTATTTTATTAGGTAAGGTTGTACCCTTAGGCTACAACTAACTTTGTAACTAAACTTTGTCCATTTTTTAATTATGCTTGAATCACTTCAGGACCCGTTAAATGACGGGAAAATCAATAACACCCACTGGGTATTAGCTTTCCTCATTATTGAGAAATATTCCTCCTTAAAAGCTACTTCCTTGCTCGTTGAAACTTTTTATATTATTATAAAGTTTCAGCTTATAGCATCTGCTTCTGATGATTGTACTCTTTATTATCAAAACTAGACACCAATTGGCTTTTGGTGTAGGCGGAAATTAAACTCAAGATCTCTTATTCAACCGTTAGAGATTTTATTGGTTAAGCTAACTGGAACCTACTTGATCAATGAAACTTTGTTACATAGCAGATATAATTTTGGACAAAGTATAACTACAAAATTGGTTGTAGCAGTCTAAATTTATATTTTATGCATAATTTGAAAGTACAAAAACTTGCAATTTAAACAATTTATTAATGAGATATCTATTGATCTTTAATTTTCTAGAAATTTTGCAAGCATGAAGGATATAAGATGAAGATGTAATCCAATTGTGGATTTGTCAAATTTCACCTTCAATAAAAAGATATTGAGTAAGGTTGTAGCAATTTTGTAGCTAAACTCTGCCCTTAAAAAATACATAGAAAGCCCAAAACGTGAAGAAGAGATTAAAATAAGTCTAAAAACCAAAAACCACATTACGCACGTACTTTTTTTTTTTTTTTTATAAGACATTACACACGTACTTGGTTGCTCTTCAAGATAACAACAATAGAAAGACCACAACCTAAGCTTAATCTTTTAAGTTTATAGTATTCTAACATATTATATATTAAGGGTAAAACTTAGATACATTACCAATTACATTAGATTTTTCAGTTAAATTCAAACAATTGGTTACATTGACCAATAAGATAAGAATAGTTTTATTTTTCCAAAAAATAATTAAATTCAAAATAATCAAATGTTTGAATTCAATTGGGTAATTTAATGTATGAAAAATGCTATGTCCACAACATTTTCACAACACTTTCACAATAAATCATAAATGGCAAGTTGTTACTGGCTGTTGTTACTGGCTGTTATTGGTGGGTAAAAATATAATTTAAGTGATGAGTTCAAATGATAACCAATAACAACTTACCACCTTAAATTAATTTGATGATTTGTTGTGAAAATGTTACCAAAATATTGTAGATATAGAACTTCTCTTTAATGTATTGCACATAAGGTAATGTGTCTAAGTTACACCCTTATAATTAAAACTTTACTTAGGTATTTTCAAGTGAAAATTATAAGGTGTTCCCAGAACACAATGGCATTTCCTTTCACATTCATAGTGGATTCACCTTGAATCTGAAAAGAAAAGAATACCATGTCATGGATTCCGGAAACACCTAATAATTACTCCCAATAATTACTCTTATCTTCTCCTCATTTTGTATTAGAAATGACAATATTGTGCAAGATGGATGCATGCAAGGTTCCTACGGAATGAAGATTGATGTGCGGTTCCATGGATGCATGGGCGCTAGTTGTTTCGTGTCCACGTTTTCATGCGTTTTTTTCCAATTGCATTTCATTCCATTATGTGTTTGGATACCGCTTATTATTGAAAACTGAAAACATTGTATCAAAATAATTTTTAAATGTGTGAATAGTGCTGTGGGACCCATTTTTAATGAAAGTTGTGCTGAAAAAAGAAGTTTGTGGGTCCCGTGAACAGTGCACGGGACCCACTGGAAAAGCATAAATTTTGCTAAAATGCGCTTCTCCAAAAAAAAAAAAAAAAAAAAAAAACGCAGACACAGACGTAGTGCTTTTCAACACTATCCAAATGGATACTAAGGGCCCGTTTGGTATGTGTGTTTAAACAACAGTTTTCAATTTTTTTAGAAATACGTGTGGGTGAAAAAGTGTGTGAAAATACATATAATGTTGTTTAAAAACTGAAAACATGTATTTAAACACATGTACCAAACACCCCCTAAGGTTTCTAATTTTTTTTTTCCTTTTTTTTTTTAAGAGAAAGGTAAAGGTTTCCAAACTTTTTTTTTGCTAAACAACAACTTTATCATTCAACAAGCAAAACAATGGTTGTCAGCCTTACAAGCATCTGCAATTACTACAAGAAGACTATACATATTGAAACAAAATGCTCTACAAAATCTAATTGCATACTTTGCAGCCACATGGGCAGCAATATTGCAACCTCTCCTAACCCAACTAAAATTACATTTCAAAAAGAATTTATGAAGATCAATTATATTACTAATAATAGTAGCAATGGACCAATCAGGCTGCAATTCAGTTGTGGTTAAGGGGTCAAAACAGGACTTGGCATCTCCTTCAATGATGATATGCTGCCATTTTTCCTTTTGCGCTAGCTGGATTGCCCAATATACAGCTGCAGCTTCAGCTTGCATTGGTGAGCACCATTCATGCCTTTTAGCCCAAACTTTAAGCACCTCTCCATTTTTATTTCTTGCCACCACCGCCAAAGCTGTGGCATTTTCAGACACAGTAGCATCCACATTGAGTTTAATCCATCCAACCTCTAGAGCTTTCCAACCATCTATGCTCTTTTCCTTAGATACAGTATTTTCCTTTGATAAGGTCTTAGCATATTCCAATGTTCTCTTCTTTATAAGTTAGAAGGCCTCCATAATGTCAATGTGGCCAGCATTGTGCAATAGCTAATTCCTCATGAACCAAATTGCTTCTAAAGTGATCATCATTCTTAATGAGTTTAGTTCATTATCCTCTTTATTCCTTGCTATTACCACCCCCAAAAAGCTGTTAGGACTAACTATGAATTGGACAATATCCTCATTAGTGGAGATCGGTATGGAATCAAATCTCAATCCATCACAGCTAGCAAACCAAAGTGCCCTGGCAACATTGCACTTAAAAAATAGATGGCAACAATTTTTTTATATTTTCACCACATAACACACAGTTAGGATCCCCTTCACCAATTCTCAGCACAATATTTTCTTTAGTGGGGAGAGCATTTTGTCCTATCCTCCACAATAGCAATTTTGTTCTTTCTGGAGCTTTCAGCCTCCACAACTTCTGCCAAAGCACATTATATGGAGCATTGCTTGGAGATTGATCATGGGAGGCTTAATAGGCTGACTTAACAGAGAAATTGCCCTTTTGGTCTAGAACCCAAATAAGCTTGTCTAGTCTTGGGCTCAAAGGGATTTGGATCTGGATAATTGCTTGAACTGAGGTTGGGTCAAACAACTCTTGGAGGAGGTTGATTTTCCAACTACGACAACCTACATCAATTAATTGTGATACCATCAAAGGGTTTTGGATGATGCTTTCATCTTTTGGTTTAGGTTTGAACCCTTGCACCCAAGGAATCCATTGATCTATCCAAGCATCCACAGATGTATCATCTCTTATCAAATAACAAGCCCCTTTTGCTATAAGCTTTTTAGCCCCTTCTATTGCTTTCCACACTGGTGAAGCTCTCTTGGGAGGATTTTTTCAAAGCCAATCATTTCTAACTTTGTACTTTGCCCTGAGTATTCTCATACATAAGCTATCTCTCTTCGAAGCTATCATCCAAGCAAGTTTGGCCAATAGGGCTTGATTCACATCTTTGGCTTTTTTGAAACCCAACCCTCCTTGGCACAACTTATCCCAAGCCCTCCAAGCTACAAATCTCCCTTCAGACTTTTTTGGCCTCTACCAAAATCTTTTGGCTGCTACATCCAGCTTATCACAAATCTTATCAAGTATATTGAAAGTAGACATGGAGTAAGTGGGGATGGCCTGAGCCACAGACTTGATGAGAGTGCTTCTTCTTGCCTAAGATAAACATTTACTACGCCATCCCATCAGCCTTGCTTCAAGTCTGTATTACAGAAATTTGAAGTCCTTTGAAGGTACTTTAGATAGAAACAGTGGGGCACCTAAATATATAGAGTCTTTCTTGAGCCCTTTCATTTGAAGAATTTGTTTAATTTCTCTGCACTTTTGTTTCTAACAATGTTTGGAGAAAAACACACTAGATTTACTTCTATTTAAGCTTTGGCCTGACCAACTACAATATGTTTCAAGGCACTGATTTATGGTAGCAACTTCTCTCCTACAAGCCTTAGAAAACAATACAATGTCATCAGCATACATCACATGCGTAATGGCAGGCCCTCCAACGCTTGCTTTCACACCACTAATGTTATGGTTCCTAAACTCTTTCTCCAATAGCCTTGAGAGAATCACTTGCCCCAATATAAAGATATATTGGGAAAAAGGATCCCCTTGTCTCAACCCTCTTTGCGGCTTAAAATTTTCTAACTTGCCACCATTTATCAACACCTCAAAAGACACTGATGTGATGCATTCCATGATCCAAACTTAGTAGCTAGTTAACTGCATAAACAAACGGTCTTTGCCTATGACTAGCTAAAAGAGAGTTAATTTGTGCCTTGTGGTCACGGGGATTCTAGCATTTTGCCCTTATTTTTAAAAAAATTTAGCAATATGTCCCTATTTTGAAACTATTTAGGTCCATGCTCCTGTTTTAAAACTCAATTTTCTCAAAATCAAGTTTCAATGTAAAACTCGATTTGTAGAAAATCGAGTATGGGGCGATCAAAAAAAAAAAACTTGCATGGAACTCGAGTTCATGGAGCTCGAGTTCCATTTAAAACGCCACTATAGAGCTCCCTGAACGCAGGTATAGGTATGGGGCGATAAAAAAAAAAAAAACAAAAAAACTTGCATGGAACTCGAGTTCATGGAGCTCGAGTTCCATTTAAAACGCCACTATAGGGCTCCCTGAACGTAGCTATAGGTATGGAACTCGAGCTCCATGAACTCGAGTTCCACAAATATATATATTTTTTTTTTAAGTTTCATTTGGCATAACTCGATTTTAAACCAATCGAGTTTTAGATTGAAACTCAATTTTATTAAAATCGAGTTTCAAAATAGGGACATAGACATAAATAGTTTCAAAACATAGATATATTGCTAAATTAAAAAAAAAAAAAAAAAAAAGGGAAAAATGCTAGAATTCCCTTGTGGTCACTGACTTAAAAGTACAAAATTTGCTTTGTAATTGGTCTGAGTTTCCTTTTCATGATTATTATATCTCCTTCTTAACGGTGCTTTTGACGCAAGGGTCATGATTGTGTACGAAGCACCTTTCCAAAGTGCCCTTAGAATAATTTTTTATAAATAAAGTGCCCTTAGAATATGAATGCAAGATTTATTTCTTTTTTGGTTATGTTAAATACTATAATTTTCATTGGGTTGATGACTTGCAGTTTCTTTTGCTCTCTTCAGAGAGTCCATTTCCCACAGAAGACAGAACAGAAGTGCCTCATTGGTCTTTGTTATTTGGAATTTGCATTTTGAATATAGTTTCCTATTTCAGTTATACACGCAAAGAAAAAATTCTTTCAAAAATGAACTTCTTTTGGAGGGAAATAAATATTAATTATATATAGGTGTCGAACCAAGAGCTTCAAATAATTAACAATTATATTGGTTTTTTTTTTTTTTTTTTTTTTTTTTTTGACGAGAACAAAGTTTAAACAAGTCTTACCTTCATCTAACCACATCAAACATGTCTTCCTCCCACTCACACCCCTACGATTTAAATGTGAATAAAATGCGTAAATGGTGCATGCAATTATAGACATAGTATGTAAGAGTATGTGAACAAATATTTACAGCTTTTGCATTAGATTTCATTTGTTAAAAAAGAAAGAAGGTAAATTGGGGGGGGGGGGGGGGGGGGAGTAACTTTATAAATATGTCATGTGCTTTTCTTCATGCTAGACAGTTGACCAGTGGTGAAATCAAATCATCTTCCTTTCATTTGTTCATATTACAGAAATTGCTGTGAGGTAACAAAACATGGGGCAGATATTTCAGTTTGGATAACCTGAATCCTTTGAGATGACTTACATATATTGAAACAATAAATCCGACAAGGGGCATTACTCTGTTGTAACTTGTAAGGTAGACTCTGTACAAGATCCAAACTAATTTTTGTCAGAGAATGTGCAGTGAACATAAGATTATATTACAAGCTAACTTTACTATTTGATTACCTTAGGGTATTGTAATAAATTTTGACCAATTTGGGAGTACACACTACACATTCCAATTTTGGCCAGATCGAGTATGTTTTATCTTATAGGAGCACTACTGACATTGGACTTAAACCAACAACGATTACCATATCCCATTCTAGGAAGCAAGAAACTATTATGGAATCACTTTTCTAGAAAATTTCTAGCTCATGGACTGAAATGTATCTCACTCACCAGGTTTACATGCACCTTTAGCCCATAACGTTCAAATGATAGAAAATTATATTGGAATTCCACACATTCATCAACATACCAGTAAGAACCCATTGTACATATAGTTGCTTTAGCAACATGCCCTATTCAGTTAAGGGTTAAAATACCCATGATACGGTTTCCCTTTTTAGGCAAAGGAATTTGAAATATTCCACACAACCAAACTTTACTAAAACCCCCCAAAATTTTCCTGCTCTAATGGAGAAACACCACCCATATTTTGGCCTTTCATTCACTTGTCGAGTATCTTGAAGTCCAGTACTTCTCAATTTCCTCTGCTGTTCTTCCAGGAATTCTCCCAGCAATTAGAGTCCACCTAAGGATTTGCACTATTTTTCTCATAAGCTCGTTGAAACTTCAAAAAGTTACCAAGAAAAAAGTGTGGCAAAAAAACAAAAAAGATAGAAAAGCATGCCCACCTTTCACCAACCAGGTTAAACATCCTAGTGATAAGGGTTTCCTCATCTTCTGAGAATTGAAGCTTGGAATCTTGACTATTACTTTCCCCTGCAACAAAGGGAGAAAAGTCATTAGTTTCTAAATATATAGCTTCAGAACTAAGATCCACTTATTTTAGTAATTAATCCCAGAGAGAGTTTTTTTTCATGTTTTAATCAAAAAGACCAATTCTTTTAGTGGTATATCTTTGAAATAGTGTCGGTCAAAAAAAAAAAAAAAAATCTTTGAAATAGTGATCTGGGTCGGAAGCTAGGAAGACCAAGAAGGCAAAAGACACTTTCACAGAGAAAAAACTCAGCAAATAGAAAACTGTAAAACCATGAGTAAGAATAGTCTAGGTGTGTCATATTTTCAATTGTGTACCTACTGAATCCACAAAAAGTCATCATCAGAAAACTAATTCAAGTCACACACCACGGTTGAAGGTGAAAATCAACAGTCAAAGAATTAAAAAGAATTTAGCACCAATTTCAAACGGGTACCTCTAGAATCCACGGAAGACTCATCTGAAGTGTGATCCAAGTCAGCCATTTAGGAGTTGAAAATGTAAGACAAACTCAAGAGTTACAATTCTTTCACTAGTGAAGCTATAAGAGGAAACAGAATAGAGTAGGGCCTGTTGAATTGAGAGTAGTCATCACGTAGTATTAATAGAAGAGGATAGATTCCAAAGAACATGGTCTTCATGGGTGGAGAAGAATGGGCGGTGAGAAAGAAAGTGAAAGAAGAATGGTAGTTGATAGAGAGGACTTTAGTCTACGTTGATAGGTAGTTGAACACTTCGATGTTGGTTGGTGTAGATTTTTGCAGATTGGCAAATCTTAAGTGTTAGTGCTCACACTCACACCTCTATACAAATTCTGTAGTAACGCATAGAAAAGTAGTTGCAATCAATTTAGTACATGTTATTTTTAACATGACATTTTACAATTAATTTTCATTAATGAGTTGATGATAGGGATTAAATTAATTACAAAATGAAAATAACATGATTTCTACAAAAATGTAATAACCAAATTGATAATGATCTCAACTACAAAATCAAATAGTATTTTGCCAAAAAAGTGAAATGATACAAAAAAGGGGTGTTGGGTACCATAACTAAACATTTATTAAGTTATGAGTTCCAATTAGCTCAATTGATAAAGTTTTTTATGGTTGAATATGAGATCTGAGATTCAATTTTCGCCTACACCAAAAATCGATTGGTGTCTTGGTCTGAGCAGATGTCATAAATTAAAACTCTCTCAAAAAAAAAAAAAAACATCTATTAAGTTATTTGTTGTGGAGTACAGTATTTGATCTTTTTATGATGGAATAAATCTGGGGTTATGATCCTATCTTGGATGGTATAATTAAGAAGAAAATGTAAGAATAAATCTTGGAATCAAAAGGCTTTGGAATCAGTACATCATCTTTGCCTGAGACCCTTCGATAGCTGTGGTCCCTGCATAGGCTGCAATATCATGGTCAGGGTTTTGTCAATGCAACATGAATTGGTGTGAGCAATATACACACAAGTGGATCCTCCATGGAAAATGTTTGGTAAAGAATTAGGTTATCCTGGTTGTGTTTTAGCATTAATTTAGACGCTGCCAAATGAAGATACAAACATACCTTAAGAGACCATAGTTAGTGATGCTCATTAAAATATGCGAGACAGGTTCCATCCTGTCTCACTTTTATGTGGACTTTTTCTTCTTTATTAATATTTTATTACCCTTTTTCTTGCTTTTCTTATCCAATTCTCTCTCTCTCGTGTCCTTTTTCCTCTTTATTTATTTTTCAATGCACTCTCATACCCCAACTAGAGAGTTCAGATGACTATCAGATATTTAAAAACTTATGGCTATTAAGTTTTAATATCATATTCATATATATATATATATATATATATATGTATGTATGTGCTCTTTGAATTTGAGTTCACTTCTAGATCAATCTCTAATTAAAAAAACTTATATATTACCCTCTCCAATATTAATTAATAATCTTAACATACTCCTTTTATCAACATCAGTTAAAATCTTTCCGTTAGTTAGTCCAACCATAAACGACATTGCTTTGAACAGGGCGAAAAAAAGTCATTTTTAGGTGAATTAACGACAAAAATGTGATGAAACATAATGGAAGGGATATATTAACATTCTTGTAGAAGTTGAGGGGCACGTTAACATTGTTGTAGTAGTTGAGTGTGTAAGTTATACATTTTGAAATTAAGGGACTAATTTAGAAACAATCTCAAATTGACAAAGTTAATTTGGCTTTAAAATAGTTTAAAACTATATTTTCCAACCCATTATATGCCAATTTATAAAATTATTCATATATTTATTTAAAGAAGTAACAACTCACGTAACTTATTAAAAAAATTATGTGATTAAATTTACACATAGATAATCTATTCAATAGCCACATAGTGGACTAAAAGAAGATAGTTCTAAACTGATTTTGAACCAAACTTTTTCTGTCCAAAATTTATAAAGAATGTAAGTAGATTTTAAAACAAAACTTAAAAAGAGACCCACCATGTTTTTTTTTTTTACAAATCACAGCCAATGGCATAATAAATCAATGATCTGATGGTTTTTCAAGATTCTCAACCAATGGACTAATTTTATGACAGTTTCCGTCCCTCCATAGGGTTTGTGTTTAAAATCCCTTCAAATAAAACTACATGACTTCATAGTAAGAAAGTAAAGGTTGTTAGGGTACTTGTTTTTTACACCTAATTTTATTTGAGTACCACCTATTTATACCACTAATAAATTATTGGGTTTTCCCAAATATTTTTCGCTCTATTATTATGTTTTTTTTTTTTTTTATAAGGCTCTATTATTATGTTAATCACAAATGTTTCATATCTCATTATCTAAATTGGGTTATGATATAAATTATCACAAAAAGCCCCAAAACTCATATTTCATCCAATTTTATTATCATATTCTATTTAAAGCCTAAGAATACTTATGCTTGGTAATATTTGAGAAGCTCATGATTCAAGTCCATGGCAAAACAATTTTATCAATGGAATTTAAATCCATGATCAAATCCCATGATTTAAACCCATGGCAATTTATTTATCCAAAGCCCAATTCTCATTGGCAACATCAAAGCCCAATTCTCATTGGCAACATCAAAGCCCAATTTTCATTGACAACATCAAAACCCAATTCTCATTGGTAATATCAAAAGCCCAACTTACGTTGGCACTATTTAAAGCCAAATTTTCATTGGCAACATCAAAGCCAAATTTCTCATTGACAACATCAAAGCCAAATTCTTATTGGCAACATCAAAGCCCAATTCTCATTGGCAATATCAAAGCCCAATTCTCGCTGGTAATATTTAAAGCCCAATTCTCATTGGCAAAATCAAAACCCAATTCTCATTGGCAATATCAAAGCCCAATTTTCGTTGGCACTATTTTGTTAAAAAAGAGCCCAAAATTATCAATACTTGGCAAAGAAAAAATATCATGGTAAAATATCACCATGGCAAAAACCATGGCAATCGTCTTATAAACAAAAAAACTCATTGGGAGTTATCTTGAAAATTATGTTCTCATATTATAAACCCATGAAATACATGGACATCATTTGCATCGTGACATCCATAATATACGCCTTCGACACTCATGGTAAACATTCAAACCCACAAGCTCATCATTTAAGTTATGATGCGATTATTAGAAACCATGAACATTATTGCAACATGGAATTCATCAAAGTAAATATTATTTACAAAAGTATTTTGAAACTTGTCCTATTGTTTCAAACATTACAACTAATTGCTCAAAGGCCCATTGCAAGTATTTATGAAAAACCCAAAAATATTTACTAATAAGAGTCCATGAGGAATGAAAGCCTATGCCAACATGTGCACACAACCCAGCCCATGTGAGCAAGCCCAAGCAAAAAACACCAGCAGGAGGCAAAAGAGAGTGGGCAAATAGCCCTTGTTCATTCCTAACCAAAAAGAGCAACTAGGGACTCATACAAGGGAACCAAACCTTTAAGAATGGACTAAGGGCTGTCCCATCAATTTTCTGCCACCCTTTGCCTGACGTGAACAGTGCCCAAGGGCTGTCATATCAGCTAAAGTCAAAAGGATGAAGGGGCTCCATCATCTTCCTCAAGGCTGCACCTCCAGCGGAAGGGGAGCTGAAACCAAATTATCCAAACTTCAACAAAATGATGTTATAAATGTTAAAAACGTTCAAAACATAATTCATGTACCAAGCCCATGAATCCTAAAGGGAAAAATTTGGGAACATGTGATTTGGAGGGCATAAAGGGATCTCTAGTAGAACCCTCTGAAGTGGGTTTAAACTTTGACACCTGGCTTGGGGTGTTGAATCCTACTTCCTAGGGTCCAAATCTCAATTGCAACATTAGGATTCGTTCTTAATACTTGCCTTAATCCCATTGGCTGAACACAATCTCAGCAATCTTAGCATTTAATGCAAAAAGCTCTAAAATCCCATCATTACCCAAAGAAGCAAGACAAGCCCTCAAAGTGGATTTTCCTACTTCTGATAAAAAATCCCAAGAAAGTTAAACCTTGATTCGTCACCCCTGATGAGTCATGCGTTTTTGGATTCTTGTCAATCAATGCTTCTCTAAAGCCCCATTATAAAAAGATACACACCTCAACCCACAAGGGGAGGGGGGGGGGGAAGCCTCTCTAAAAATTTCTGTCATTGACTACACTTTGCAGAAATTCAATCCCTCTTTGCTTTCTTTAAGCTTCCCCAAGCCCTCTCTTAAGCTCACTCACAACCTTTCTCAGCCGATAGTCACCACAACACCAACATTCACCACCTTGCTTACACCTTCCTACTCCATAAACGTCCCATAACTAACCAGGACAGCCACTCCCTCTGAAACCCTTGGTTTATTTACTACTTTGCTCGTGGTTTGGCTTTCCTTAAGCTCACCACTCATCATCTTCAGCCTACACTCATCTAATCCCAGATATTCTTCCCACCCCTCTACACAATCACAGCTCAAAAATGTCCTCAAACTAGACACAAACAACCCATTACTCAGAAAAAGCTTCAATCTTAGTGTTAATCCCATCTCACTCACTCAAAATAGCCCACATTCACCTCATTCATGCCTTATAATTATACACTCACCAAAATCTTAGTTTAATACTTGCTGCATTGAGCTGGGAATCTTTCTCTCCCTTCATCCCATCCTATTTTTCCTCTTTTATTTGTAACTATGGAGCCTTTAATCATTGTTTATTATTATTATGATGAAAGATATAATGTATTTGTAACAACTAAATTTTTCCCTCACATTGATGTAATGATGGCTGAAAGTACTATAAATTCCCTTGACCAAGACACACAAGGACCCCCAGGAGTGAACACTTTCCTAAATTTATTTAATCATTAATTGCTGGACTCTAATTATAATTTCACTCTTACCGTTGGAGATAATACCGTACCGCTAGAGGAATAATTTGAACTATGACGCCGTAAAAAGACTAATAATATAACAAACTAACAACACTAATGTGTTTATTGGGCTTTATTGTTGTCTTCTTGTTAGGGTGCAGCCTCTATCTCTTACTTGGGCGGACTTACACCACACCAATAGCCTTTAGGCTTTATTTCAAGGGCCCATCGTCGAGTTTCGGCTTGGCTACCCCATATTTTATTTGGGAACATCAAAATTTTCCCCTCAACAAAGGGCAAATTACAGTAAACCCACTTATAGTTTAGCCTGTTTGCACCTTGCATACCCGTGGTTTAAAACTTAACACTTTGTCCACATGTGCTTACTTTGTTTAGTCTCTGTTACCCACCTCCATTAAAATCAAGGGTAAAAATGTATTTTCTCTTCCCTTTTATGTCTCTCTCCTCAAAAACAAAAAATAACATAAAAACACAAACAAACAAAATTAAATAGGGGATTTTGCAGAGAAACAAGTTATGTGTCAAAAAAAGATCAAATTGATAGGCCAACTCATTTACTTCATCATTTCTCTCTCTCAAACTCTCATTGTCTCTCTCTCACTCACTCCCATCGTCTCTCTCTCTCTCTCTCTCTCTCTCTCTCTCTGTCTCTCTCTCTCTCTGTCTCTCTCCGATGGTGGCATTGACAAGGCCGATTAGCCACCATAGCAAAAACCCAGATCGACCACCACTATCTTTGCTTCATGGGTTTTTTTTCTTTTTCTTTTTTTCTTTTTTTGATAATGATCTGATTATGGTGGGGTTATGGGTTGTGGCTTATGGTGGTTATGGATTGTGGGCGAGGTGGTGGTGCTGAGTTGTGGGTTTTGATAATGGTTATGGTGGCTGTGGGTGGAAAAGAGAGAAAAAGAGGATGAGGGCGATCGAACTGTAACACTTCATGGGTTTCAATATATATTTTTTTTGTGGGTTTGATTTGATTTTGGCTTCCTAGTGATGGTTGACCTCTATGGCCACCGTTAGCACCACTACGAGCCACCACCACGACAGCCAAGCCGCCGTACAAGCCACCATCAAACTCTAGGTCGAAGCACTCGACCACCACCACTAGCAATGATGAACGATGGTGCTGTTTGTCTCTCCATTTCTTTTTTATTTTATTTTTCCCTTTCTTTTTTTGTAGTTCCCCCTTGTTTGATTTATTTTGCCTGTGATTGAAATTCTCTCTTTGGTTTGTTTCTATTTTCTGTTTAATCTATGATTGGGTTCTAAAACTTTTTTCATTACAATTTGGATTTTAAAAATGAGAGGGATTTTGGGTATGGATTAAGAGGATTTAAAGGGTTTTGGATGTGTGTAATTGAAAATTTTGAACTATATTTACAAATGTTGTGTTCTTGTGTTGGGTTTGAAAGGTTTTTTATTTGTGCCATGTTCTAAGAGATGCATATTCTTGGGTTTGAAATAACCCATTTTGCTCTTGTTTGTTTGTGTTTTTTATGTTATTTTTTGTTTTTAGAGGAGAGACATAAAAGGGAAGAGAAAAAACATTTTTATTCCTGGTTTTAATAGAGGTGGGTAACGGAAACTAAACAGAGTTAAACACAGGTGGGCAAAGTACTAAGTTTTAAATCATGGGTAGACAATGTGCAAATGGGCCAAACCACAGGTAGTTTACTATAATTTGCCCGAAAGTAAATTAATAATCCAAATTCATGTGAATATGAGATATCCATTGTTCAGATGTTTAAAAAGTTCTAGGATTTGGACTTGTGAATTAAGATTTAGGTGTTTAAGTCAAAATACCTTGTTTAGATAGTTTAAAAGGTCAAGGATTTGGATTTGGGCTAAATCCACCAAGATTTTAAACCTTAAAATATTTGAATTTGAAATAACATCTAATCCCATAGGATTTCAAAAATCCTTAGCCATGCTAGAGAAACTTAAATTTTATGCTTCATTCTTTAACCATGTTCATATAGAGATCACAATTCCTTAACTATTTTCACTCATCCTTTAGAAATGTGATCTAACAAATTGTTAGAGTATTAGCATTGGGACTTTTAAAACTCCCAAAATGTTATTTTATCCTTCAAAACAACAAAAAATAACTCACATCCAAGTTTTCAGACTCTAAAAATTTTACATATAAAGTTTACTGTAACATATCTTACTCTTTTTTTATTGCTTTTTGTTCTCTCTCTCTCTCTCTCTCTCTCTCTCTCTCTCTCTCTCTCTCTCAGACCGGGTTTGGTGGTTGATGGTCGTTGGATTGTGGGTCATTTGATGGGTTATGGGTTTTGTGTGTGGTGGTGGTGGGTCGTTTTGGTGGTGGCAGTGCTTTTTGTGGCTGGTGATAGCAGTGGCAGTAGCGGTGGTTAGTTGTGGAGGTGGATGGTTGGGTTTTTGCGGGTCGTTAATGGGTTTTAGGAGTGGTGGTGGTGGTGGTGGTGACTAGTTGTGGTTGTGGCTATGGTAGTGGCGGTGGCTACTTGTGGTGGTGGTTGGTTGGGTTTTTGCAAGTTGTTTGGTGGGTTGTGGATTTTGTATGTTGTGGTGGTGGGTTGTTTTGGTGATGGCAATGGTTTTTGTGGTTAGTGGTGGCAGTGCCAATGGCTAGGTGTGGTGGTGGCTAGTGGTGGAGGTGGATTGTTGGGTTTTTGTGGCTTGTGTGGGTTTGCTAGTTGAGAGAAAGAGAGAAAAAATGAATAGTATTAGGTGTGATGTGAAAAATTAAAAAATGAGATGTTAGGTAAGTTGTGAAATGATGTGTTAAAATAGATAAAGTAGTTTTTTAAAGTGTAAAATGAGTAATTTTTTTTAGAATTGCATACGCTAATGCTCTTAAGAGTGGAAAAATAGATTGTGAATTTTGAAGCAAATACCTTCAAAGACCACCAAACACGTGGTATTTGCTACATATGTTCTTTATAATTTTATTATAATATATGATAAGAATGATGTGCCCATAATTTTTTTTTTTTTTTTTTATTTTTTTTTTATGAAAACCCATAATATTATTAAAATACATAATAGGAGGATGTGGAATTAAATCATATGATATGAGACCAGGCTCTATCTTCTCAACCAGACACATGATGCAACTGCATTCATTTATTTATTTATTTATTATGTTACACAACTTAGTAACTTCTTTTTTATCATCCATAAGGACCATAACCTTATGTTTTGGAAATATCCAAAATTATAAAAATAAATAAATAAAATTAAACACTAGATAACTCTGTTATCATCTTTAAAAAATAATAATAATAATAATAAAAAGAGTTTAAATTTGGTAAGGATTTAGTAATAATAATAATAATAAAAATCATCCAAATGATAGCTTAGAAGATTGAGTAACTCAGATCATGAATTTAAACTACTGTGGCATACTTGTTTGAAGACTGATATGCAGAGTACAACTGCAGAATTATGGTTTCCAGATTCAAGTGAGCACATACATTGATTGTCGATTATGGATGAAAGTGTCCACAAACTAACGGTAAATGCAGCATGTATACTTCATACCAACGACATTTTAATACTGTAAACAAAAATGGTAGGTGAGACTTGTGAATTTTGACGCAAGAATTTGACAGTCTTGATACTGCTTGTTAAGATTTAAGAACCTTTGCTCCACAAAAAAAGGTACTTGGAAGCATAAGCATGGTGTTCATCCCTTGTTTGAATAACCCTAGGTCTTTTCTGTGAATTTCTCTGCTCTATTATCAATTTATCATAGCTAAATGTGGCAATACCTAATTAAGTGACAATTGATTAATGCATGTAGTTAAGTAACAATTAAATCAATTAGACATTTAAATACATCCAATCAATGCACAATCATCTATAGAAAACAGGAAATTAGTATTATGGATTAAGATATGGATAAAGGCTTTGGTACAATCCATAATGACCCTCCCACATAACACAGTAAGTAGCAGAACTACCAAATTGACACAGAAGATGAACGTACATATAACAAAGTCATGTATTATGGCTACAGTCTAAGATTCAGATCATAAACTATCCACTATTGCGTGACGAGAATAATGTAAACCACATATGGAGATTGACCTGCAGGCTGCAGCTATTCAAAAACCATGAATCTTGATATGTTCCTTCTTCACAATGCCAGCCTGTAAAGAAGAAACATAAAAGGAATATTTACATGAACCACCAATATACAAGACACAACTTAAAGAAAACAACAGTGACAATATTAAACCTGCACAAGGAAGGTGGAAACATTCTTCCTCTGATCTCCCTGAAGTTGTATAACCTGCATGCATGAAAAGATGATGTTAAAATTTTGTTCAATTCGAAGAAAAATAAAGCAAAGCTACTTAAGGTAATGCTGCTATTAACAAAATATGCAAAGAACAACAATTCTGCAGTGCATCACATGAACAGTAAGGTGTACAAATAGTCTACTTTAAAGCTATTCAAAATTTTCTTTTTTTTATTTTTTATTTATTTTTAACCTACAACTTCACCCTTCCCCTAGAACTTACAAGGGAAGGAGATGCCAGTTGTACTAAGAGCCCATTGGAAATTTTCAAAATTTTCTGTTACATGTACTTTTCATTGATGGTAAAGAACATGGCAAAAAATATAAAAAGAAAAAAACGAGTTCCCATGTCACCAGTGGGATAGAAACAAACCTGGCCTAGCTCTGGATCCTGGACAACAGTACCATTACAGCAGAACTCTTTCTTAAGGTCCTTTAGTATCTTGTTATAGCTGTATTCCTTCTTCAACCCTTGCACAGTAGTCAAGCTTTTCCTCCCATTACGCTGCTGTACACGCACATGAACATACTCTTTTGTCCCAGCACCCGAGTCCTCAGCATTTGCCTCAGCAAAGGGATCTGCCCAGTTACAGAACAACCACTCAGATTATATCCAGGGTCAAGAGACATATATCCTTGGCTTCTGATTTATCAAATCAATAAACGTATTCATAAGGGAAAAGAAAACCTACCAAAAGCAGTGGGAATCTGAGCGTCGAGTTCAGACATGAAACTTGGCTGTTGGAATTAGAAAAGTAACCAAAAAAATCCTTTGTTTATGATCAGAACTGCTGAAAACTGAAATAGAAGGTAGACAAAACTCAATTGATCAAAATCTAGATTTGACATGAACTGCCATCTGTCCAGAATGACACATTTAAAAGATACATTAATAACAATATCATTATATGCTTGTAAGTACAAGGTGGATGGCGAGGTCATCAGTTGAAGACCCACTGGATGGGCGTGTTACTCATTAATAATAAAAAATAATAAATACCATTCTCTGCTGCTTCTTTTTTTTTTTAATTAAGCAGTTATCAATGTTTATGTTAAGTATATAAAGAAGGAAAAACAAGCCTTCATACAACACAAGAAGCCACCAGGGGTATCATTATAACTGAAAAAAGTACACTTCAAATTTAAATTGGGGTCTAGAGAACAACAGATATAACATTTTACCAAAAATCAAGTTTTTCCCCCACATCATTTTGTTACTATAATATAAACAAGACAATTTACATAAATCCCTAAATTAGCCCCATTCACATAACCTTCTTAACTATTTGAAAACAGCTGCACACATTTCCATTTTCTTCATCCAACTTCATAAAAGGCCATATCCTAAATAAAAGTTTGGGCCATCATTTTTCCCAAGCCTTGCCCATTCCTTCCTGAACCTGCTGTACTAAAGACTATAGTTTAGAACAAACCTATCCTTACTATTGCAATTAGTATTCATCATTTTTTTTGATAAATAGTATTCATCATTTTACATACCAACTCATATCATCCAGCTTTCTTATCTTGTCTTCATTTCATTGCTTGACAATATTTTCATGAATGCAGTCACTCATTTCTTATAGTACCCTTTCATCTCTTTTTACTCATTCATGCCATCTTTTTTTGGTTCAGCTACAATCACTGAACCCTGACTGCCCAGCATTGTATACCAAGAATGCTGACCACCTTAGCCATCTTAGACAACTCCCTTTTTTTTCTTTTCAATCTAGCTGATAAGAATAGGATCCAAAAAACTGCTTTCACTTCACCTACCCAACTCAAATCCACATGCTCTATGCTTAAAAAGACTCCCACCCCCCACCAACCCCTTTTCTCTTTTTCTTTTTTTCACAAATAATGGGAACAGACACATTTAGACATATTTCACAAGTACTTGGGGTATAAAAATAAAAAAATAAAAAAATAAAAAACAGATATTTTCCAAAAATAATTTTTAATATGATCCACTCCTCCAATCTTCCATGTAGTTTTAAAAAGTTAACATTTCACGTTTCTTCAACCTAAAACCAAACCTTTTTAGAGTCAATAGTCAACTGCTAAAAAATGGCCAAACCTTACGGCATTCTTTGTTTATCCTAAGAAATTATTACCATAAACTTTTATTCATAAAATTTTATAGCACAAATCCCTCATTTAGATTGGGGTGGTCCCAAAAAAGTAGATCCCATCACCATAATTAATAGTATAAAATCACTTCTGAACTTTCAATAGAGGCTCTTATTTCATTTTTTCTAGACTGGGTTGCTCTATTCTTAGACATGGATTTGTTAAAACACACACACACACACACAATAAACCAATTCAATCTCCAGAAAAAAATGGCAACCCTGTAATTGATAGCTAATTGTAAATTATCTGCCCCACAAGTATAAGTATGACCCTACAGTGACAAAAAACTGAACCAGAATCTAGTTTAGAAGTTTAGAATACATCAATAATCAAAATACCAAAATTTACCTAAACAGTAATTTAGAAAAAAATAAAACCATCCGCAAATTTTCATTCGCTCTTCTCCTAAATTTATCGATTATTCAACAAACTCCTATAACAAACAAAAAATGATCCAATATTCAACCCTGGTTGTCCTCTATACTTATTTGACATAACCAACTAGACAATCAACCATCGCATCAAACACAAAAACACTACTTAAACTAATTAAGAAACCACAATCAATAAATAATCAAATATAAAATATCCCAAGAAACCAAAATACTCTTCTTCTTTTTTAAGTACTCACAGATTCCTAATCCTGCCTGTGACGCAAACCCAACATAAAAGTTTCAAACTTAAAAAGGATCATTAGGAGAAAAGCAAAAGCAAAAACAAAAGCAAAAGCAAAAAAAAAAAAAACCCAGTACAGAATACCCTTTATCCAAAAGAAACCAGGAATGACATGGGATTTATAAAAATCAATACCATGCACTAAAATGAAAAAAAAAAAAAAAAGTAATGAATTATGTAGATAGAATTATGGAACATGATAAGTTAACATAACAAACACAGAGACGTGTGTAAATATAAACAACACATAAAATCAAATATGGCAAGCTATAAAAATAAAACTTGATTAGGCAACAGAAAACAATCTAATAGAAAGAAGAAGAAGATACCAGATAGAAGAGGACGGTGATTTTGAAGAGCTAGAGACAAGAGAGAGAGAGAGAGATAAGAGATATGTATGTTGTGGGTCGGAAGGACTTCTTATAACTACAAGCTACAGACAAAGTCTCTGAGCCACTCCACTCAACTCGGTTTTCTTTTCTTTTTTTCCTTATTTAAAAAAAAAAAAAAAATTGTGTGAGAGAGTTTTTGACGGTCTATATTACGGGAGAGAGGAATGGACGGTGGTGATGGGAGTTCACGTGTACGGCGTTGGAGTCAAGGACTCGAGAGTACACACACTACACTACATTTGAGCAAGCATATGATACCGTGAGTACTTTGCACGCTTGGGTCCCACTATTGACCATTGAGATGTGTCTATTGCAATTTGCAACAGAAATAGTTTTTACTTTTTTTTTAAGGACTTCTTTTAAAAATTAAAGGCCCGTTTAATACAAGTGTTTAAAAATTAAAATTTGTTGTTTGAAAATATTTGTGAAAATACGTGTGGGTAAAAAAGTGCATTGAAATGCGTGAAATATTGTTTAAAAACTGAAAATGGTTGTTTAAAAACACAAACCAAACAACCCCAAAATGTTCACTTTTAATCTTAACTTTTGGATTTTTTTTTTTTGAAGAATTTTTAATTTTATTACCATTTCACCGTCACCTTTTTGAGTGTTTTGGCTAAATATTGGCCAAATTAGAGTTTATAGGCATATAAGCATTGTTCAAAGTTTTTTTTTTTTTTTTTTTTTTAAATGAAAGAGGAGAAAGATGAAATTCGGTACCAAGGCAGTCGAATTGCTTAGAAAAGTAGCATCACGCCACAAACTATGCCAAGAGAGAGAAGAGAGAAGAGAGAAGAGAGAAGAGAGAAGAGAGAATGACGTGATAGATGAGAGAGGAGAAAAATTGAATTAAACTCCCATGGTGCCACATTTGTTACCCAACTTTTGTGTATGTTTGTTGGTTTGTTCATGCCTGAAAATAGAGAGAAGAAAGAAAAGAAAAAAAATGAGTAAAAGTGGCACACTAGGTGTCAAAATAGGTGAGAGAAAATTTGTTGTAAATATGGCATACTAGGTGCTAGGTAAAGTCTTTTATCATCGAACAAGAGATTTGGGGTTCAATCTTTGCTGATATCAAAAATCATTTAATGTCTTGGTCTGATGATAAAAAGTAATATCAAGAGCGGATGCTAGATGTTAAAACACCCTAAAAAAGTGTTGAACTAGATGAGAGAAAGAGAGGAGAGGGAGTCAGAGTAAAAAAAAAAAAAAAAAAAACTTCAAATAGACATCTATATAGTATTAAAAAAATTATATTTTGTGTTGTTTCTATATACGTTAAGATGCAATTATTTACCAACAAAGACAAAAACAAAAACAAAATAACGTTTTTTGTAATGCTAGGCTGGCTAGGATTTTTTTTTTTTTTTTTTTTTTTTTTTTTAAGTTAGAGCATTCACAGTGGCGGTGCTAAAAATTTTAACTTTTAGCACATCAAAAAGCTACTTTATCTATTTTACCACTTCACTTTACAATACATCCGATATCAAATGTTCTATTTTTTTTTTTTCACTTCATTTAAAATAATATAAACAACTCATTAAAATAATAAAGGAAGAGAGATAATTTGATTTTTTTAATTGAAGAAAGAGATATAATATTAATAAAATATTGTATTTTATTTTTAACAACTTGCTACAGTCAACTGATATTTATACTAGTTTATTGTAATTGCAAAAAGTTTAGCTTTAACTTCTCCAATAACACATGATTTTTTGGTTATTTGGTGGTAAAATAGTTTTTTTTTTTTTTTTTTTTTGCTAAAATACAATCACCATTGTGAATGTTTTTATTGTTTTTGGGTTGGATAGTTGCTATTTGAGTGAGGTTAGATAGGCTTATTGAGGAAAAGAGGGCTTAAGGTTTTGGAAGAGGGACTCGACTACAAAAATTAAATATATAATAACTTTAAAAAAAGAAATTGACCTGGGGTGCCCAGGCCCCCTTGGGCCCCCACCTGGGTCTGTCTATATATATATATATATATATATATATATATATATATATATAGAGGCATTGCAGAAAAATTTAAAAATCAGCTTATTTTTGTAATCGGTTTACGTTGTAATTTTAGTGGTGTATATCTTATAAACTCTTTTCTGGAACAAATAAACTCTTTTCTATATATCTTATTTAGTATTCTATTTCAAAAAGGAATAGGAGTCCCAAGTGAATTAATAAGAAGTGTGAAGTACAAAAGTGTAAACTCTTTTTTTGTTTTTTTGTTGATAAACGGTTGCTTTTGTTATATAAATAGAGACATGCGTGTGAGGTAATTAGGGGGAGAGCAGGGCAGGGCAGCCAAAGAGTGCCGCTAGAATAATGAAAAATAAAAGAAGGCGTAAATGCACTTTTGGTCCTTATATTTTGATTTTTTTCTATTTTGATCCGTACATTTTAATTTTACCACTTTTAGTCCCTAAATCAATTAACGCGTGTTATTTTGCTCATTTCCGTCAGTCAACAGACGAAATAAAAGAAGGCGTAAATGCACTTTTAGTCCCTACATTTTGGCTTTTTTCCATTTTGATCCCTACATTTTAATTTTACCACTTTTAGTTCATAAATCAATTAACGCGTGTTGTTTTGGTCCTTTCCGTCAGTCAACAGACAAAAATTGCTTAGGTGGCAAATTGAGTGCATTGCTGGCACATTAAATGCTGACGTGGCCAATTAAAAAATAATAAAAATTTTAATTAGCATTTAAAAAAATGTCATGTCAGCTTCTAAATATAAAAAAATTTATTAATCAATTTTAACGAAATTAAAAAAGAAAAAAAAATTAAAAACAATAAAATACATAAATTCAGATCTAATTCATTTTGAACAAGAACACAATCATAGATTTAAACATCATCAGAAGAACATTAAGCACAAACCCTGAACCAAACACAAAAAACACAAACTCAAATTTAAACATTAACGCAAGATCACAAACACAAAGAACACAATAATAAACATAAACTATTTACTCTCAAAATAAATGTCATGTTAGATCTAGAAAATCATACAAACCTAGAAAATCATACAAACCCATCAAGAACACACGAGCACAAACCCAAAAAAATCATACAAACCCAGAAATCAAACACAGAAAAATCATAAAAGAATATTGTACAAAACAAAATCAATCCATATATATAAACAAACCAAATTATCCAAAAGAAAAATAGATTTAAATCCAAAAATTAAATCAATACAATCATTAATAAAATACCCACAAAATTGAACAAACCTAGCTCAATCCCTCAACCATACCAACACAAACCCAACTCAACCATACCAACACAAAGCAAAACATCTCAGCCTCTCTTTAAACCCAGCAATCAACAATCAACAAACCCACAACCAAACAAGAACAACAAGAACACTGCTTCAACCATACCAACAAGAACACCAAAACAAACCCACTCCAACAACAAACCCACCCTTCAACCCACCACCCACCGGACCCAGCAGACCGCTGCTTCACAACCACTGATCGGAACCAACAGACCAAGGCAGATCGGACCCATCGAGGGAGCGTCGATTTGAGCTAGAGAGAGAGAAAAGCACCGTGTTGAGCCAAAGAGAGAGACCCATTGATTTGAGAGAGGAGCTTGAGGCATATGGGTTTGGGTTTGAGCAAAATCAAGAGATAAAGAGAGTTCAAGAAGGCTATGCACCAAGATATGGGGAGAAAGAAAAAAAAGAAGAAGAAAAGGAAAGAATGGAGGCGGAGAAACTGAGAGAGATCTGGGGAAGAAAAAGAAAAAGAAAGAAGAAAAGAAAAAAGAAAAAGAAACAAGTACAAACAAAATCACACACAAATCTAAATTCCACTATTTTTTTGTTTTTAATTATGTTTTTTTTTTTATAATTTTGTAATTTTTAAAATTGATAAATTTATTTTTTTAAGTTAGAGGTTGACGTGGATTCTGTGATGGGTGACGTGGATTCAGAAATTACTGATGTGTCATGGGTGATGTGGATTTTTAATAATATTTAGGCATAAATGCACTTTTAGTCCCTACATTTTGGTTTTTTTCCATTTTGGTCCTTACATTTTCATTTTACCACTTTTAGTCTCTAAACCAATTAACGCGTAACATTTAAGTCCTTATCGTCACCCAACTAACTAAAAAAGCTGAAGTGGCTGACAGCACATTAAAATAATAATTAAAAAATCTATTTTGGCATTAAAAAATGCCACATCAGCATCTAAATTAAAAAAATTAATTTATTAATTTTAACTAAATAAAAAAAATTAAAAACAAAAAATTACATGAATTGAGATCTAAAAGTGCCTTGAACAAGAACAATAAGAACACAAATCTAGATTTAAGAACAATAACATTTTCCTTTATTTGAAATCCAAATAAAAAACAAACAAAATTTTTACTTTTTTTAGGTTTAAAGATTGAATATCTGTTCACCCAAAAAAATAAATAAATAATATTCACATCAGCGAATATGACCAAATACATTTTGGTCATTGCTCATCCACTAGATTCAACTTACTAAAGCTCTCTCTCGTCTAAAATGAAGCTCTCTTTCATCTAAAGCTCTCTTTCTCTCATATCAAAATCTCTATCTCTATCTCTCTTTCGGCTTTCTCTTTGGATCTGGGTTTAGAGAAAGAGAAGTGGGTACTGGGTTTGACTTGGTTTGCTGGGATCTGGGCTTTCTCTTTGGCTTTGATCAGTGATCGTTGGTGGGTTTGACTGGGTTTGATCGTATTTGGGTTTAGAGAAAGAGACGTTGGTGGGTGTTAGGTTCGACTGGGTTCGTTGGTTGGGATTGCAGGGTTTGTTGCTGTTGGTCTGATCGATGATCGTTTCTGGACATTTGGGGTTTGGGGTTTGCTGGAGATTTGGTTTTGGCGTTTGCTAGGAATTTCACATTTTGAAATTTCTTTTTGGTTTTTAAGTTATTAACTTGTTGTGGTATTCGAAATTTCTTTGATTATGGTTTGGTTTGGGAGTGGATGAGTTGGGTGCTTTGCTGGGTTTCTATTCTTTGGATGGTTTGGTTTGGGTGTGGTTTCGTGTGGGTTTTCCTGTGTTTGCTCTTGTTCATGCTCTTTGATTTGGTGATGTTCATGTTTTTTTTTTTTTTCCTGTAGGTTTGATGTTCATGTTCTTTTATTCTGGGTTTGCTCTTTGACTCTGGGTTTGATGTCGTTGCTAGGTTTATTTCTTGGATTTAAGAAGAACATTGAAGAACAAGTTCTTATGTTCTTAAAAAAAAATAATGAAAGTAAAAAAAAAAATAAATAAATAATAATAATAATAATAATAATAATAAGTAAAAATTTTGTTTGTTTATTTTTTGTTTGGATTTAAGAAGAACATTGAAGAACAAGTTCTTATGCTCTATGAATATTATTTATTAATTTTTTTGGGTGAACAGATATTCAATCTTTAAAACTAAAAAAAGTAAAAATTTTGTTTGTTTTTTATTTGGATTTCAAATAAAGGAAAATGTTCTTGTTCTTAAATCTGGATTTGTGTTCTTATTGTTCTTTTTCAAGGAACTCTTAGATCTCAATTCATGTGATTTTTTGTTTTTAATTTTTTTTATTTAGTTAAAATTAATAAATTAATTTTTTTTATAATTTAGATGCTGATGTGGCATTTTTTAATGCCAAAATAGATTTTTTTTAATTATTATTTTAATGTGCTGTCAGCCACGTCAACTTTTTCTGTTAGTTAAGTGACGGTAAGGACTTAAATGTCACGCGTTAATTGGTTTAGGGACTAAAAGTAGTAAAATGAAAATGTAGGGACCAAAATGGAAAAATGCCAAAATACAGGGACTAAAAGTGCATTTACGCCTAATATTTAAGTCCTCTGTCAGTCACCTCAGATATTTCCGTTTGTTGACTGACGGAAAGGACCAAAATAACACGCGTTAATTAATTTAGGAACTAAAAGTGGTAAAATTAAAATGTAGGGACCAAAATGGAAAAAAGCCAAAATGTGGGGACTAAAAGTACATTTACACCATAAAAGAAAGAGAAACACAGTGAGAGAAGAAGATTAGTATATATATAATTTCTTTTGTTCCAGCCAATTTGGAGAAAGCAAGAATCTTGTTCTTTTTTTTTTGGATAACCAAGAATCACATTCGTTGGTAAGATAGTGATACTTCTTTTGTATTGTAGATGCATTAAAAGTTACGTTCATGATTGAACATTTAAGGTACGAATTTTAAGAATTCACAAGCAATTTTAAATCCAAATTGATGAATGTAATTTCAATTTTAGAGTTATTGCATGTATTGCAAATCTAGATTTAAAGTGAGAAAATTTGACATAGAGAATTTTTAGAATGAAGATTAATTTTATATGTGGTTAAAATTATTTGAATCTTTGTATGTTTACAAAAAATACGTGGATCCTATTTGGTATATGGAAGTCTGATGATTTTTTTTATTGGTTACGGAAAGTGGTTTAATTGCTCTGTCATGTTGTTGATCATTGCTACAAACATATACAAAAGAAATAGTCATATCCAAACTTAATTGATGAGTATGGATGAATTTTGATTTCCATCGAATTTTGTTCTTCTACCTACAACCTTACAGGTCTATATTTGTTTACTCTAATTTTTTTTTCCATCAATTTGAATAGGTTTTGTGTATTTTTTGTCTTTTGTTTAACCTAATTTCCTTAAGTTTTTATCCAACTTATATGGTTATGGTTTGAAAATCAATCATTAAACATGCTTAATATGGTTAAAAAAACTTATCACAATTAATTTTTTTTAAGATTAAGAAGACAATTTGTTATGCTATGACAATCAACAAAAATCAAGGACTTGCCAAGTCCAGTGTTCAGCCACGGCCAATTGCACGAAGGACCAAAGATTTTAATAAAGAACAATGACAAATAAGAACAAGGATACATTGAAAATATAGTGTATAAAGAGGTATTCAACGATTTCCCAAAGGTAAAACAACTTCTAACTTTTTCTTATTAATAAAAACTAATAATTTTCTATTGAGGTGTTATCATTTTATATTTGATGGTTGCTATACCAATGCAATTTATTCCTTTTGTTATTATAATAATTATTTATTTGGTAATTGTTTCTTTTGTAAAATATATATTCTATAAGCTTATGATAAAACCGTGCAACGCACGAGCCTTTAACTAGTATGTATGTATATGTATATGGGTATATATATATGTGTGTGTGTGTGTGTATGTGTGTGATGAAGCTCAAATGTGACCTCGTCAGTATGCTCCTCGTTGTTACCGATGGACGAACTACGATACCTGTTGAAAAGACAGGAAATAAAAAGAAAGATCACCGGCGTGGTGCCAGCTACGGACACTCCGATGCCTAAGTCAGATTATCGCTCTCAATTGATAGGATAATTGCAGTATATTGTGTTTTTCATGAAGAAAACTCACCTGGGTTGGCTAGCTTTATATAGCTTGCTTTCTGGTTGGTCATTTATGCTCGTTAATGCTCTTCTGGGCATTTTCACCTGAATGAATTATAGCATTTAATGGCAATGAAGTTTCTCTTTAATGTGTAACGCATGACTGTTGGCTCATCAAAGCTCTTGTAACCTTTCCGGCGCATTTACTTGTTGTTGGCTGGCCTGATGGAGTTAATTTCTGACTTTAATGTGCATAGGCTTGTCTTTTCATACGAACGGCCTTTCATTGCTTGCTCGTGGGAGTTATCCTGACTTAGATGTGCTCTATGGTCGTCCTTGTAAATGGACGACCGTTTTACCAATACTCGTCAGTTGCCCCCTCATTCCTTTGTCGTCAAGGTTTTAGACGAGCATAGGAATGTGATCAGTTGTGACGGTTCGCATCTTCTCATTTCCGATATCTCACTTCCATCATAAATGTGAAACGACTACTTCTCCAAGCAAAAGACACGTGTTTCTTCTCTATTCGTGGCGTGTGCGAAATTGCCTAGATTTTGGCGCGCTTTAATTTCAGTTTTTCCTTTCTTAGAAAAACTATTCCTCTTCCTCCGCCTTATTTGGTCTGCACTTCGAAGTACTGATGAGTTTCCACACTTCAAATTTTCCTAGTGTGGTCTCCTTTCTCTATGTTTTGATGGTTGGTTTTGATTTTTCAGGCAAGAGTGTCCTTCGATTTCCTTTTTCTTTGCTACGTTAGGGGTTTACCTTGAGTATTCTTCTGGTCGGCGTCCCCAGGTTGGTCTGTTTGTGTCTCGTTTCACTTCCTTCAAACCCATTTTGCTCACCCTTCACCCGTTGATCCGCCGTTCTTTGATAGAGCATCATTTGATGATGGCTATTGTAGAATATAGGGAGGATGATGTCAGGTCGAGTGAATTGGAAACAGGGCTGTCATCAAATGCAGAATCCCTAGGTAAAGAAGCTGACACGACCATGTCAAAGCTACCTTTGTCTTCCTCCTCTCCTCCTTTGCATGCTCTTTCCGAGTCTTGCTTTCTAAAAGAAAAGCATTTGAAAGGCTTTAGAAAGAGGTTTCAATTCCCCAAAGGTACTGTCCTCTGTTTGCCTCGTCCTAGCGAAAAGGCCTGCACTTTTGCCCATAGTGAGGTGTGTTTTTATGAGGCCACCTTTCTGTGCGGTCTTCGTTTTCCCCTTCATCCTTTTATTATGAAACTTCTCTTTCATTTGCAAATTGCCCCTGGTCAGCTAGTCCCTAACGCCTGGAGGACGATTGTTAGTTGTATGTCTATTTGGATGTCTGCCTGTGAAGGGGACATGATAACCCTGTATGAGTTTTTATATTTGTATCGTCTGAAGCCCTCTACCCACTATGGGTATTTTGGACGTTTACCCTAGGATAGGAAGTCTAGGGTTATTTCTGGGTATCCTTCCTCTTTTCGTGACTAGAAATCACGATATTTTTTCATCTTTGGAACTGGCTGGGAAACCATGTCCGATGACCTTTAGGGTGAAGTCCCAAGGTTATTGCGAAAATGGGAAGTTCAACCCCTTGATGCGTACTTTTGTTGCTTTCTTGAATTCTTCTTCTAATCTGCTTGTATAACTTGTTTTATCTTCTTGTTTTGCAATTTCTGATCATCCAGACTTGGAGGGTCCAAATTACGGACGGATTCAGGCTGCCCTTGCCTTTGCTCGAGAGATCGACGATTTTGACGACTTGATCGATCCTTATCATTTGTTCGCCTGTTGCCTTGGACCCGAGCCTTCCAAATACGTCTTGGAAAAGATCCGTCAAGAAGAAAAAAGCAAGTCATCTTATTCTTGTGGCTTCCCATCTTTCTTTTTCTCTTTAACTTACAATTTTTTTTTTGGTAGAGATGGCCACGCGGTACAGTAAGGAAAAGTATGCACTTATTAAGGGGATGAAGAACGAATCCCTTTCTCAACTCGCTTCAGACCCAAAGATGCAAAAATTGTATTACAGGAAGGGCGAGGTAGTGGTTTCTTCGCCCGTTCAGATTCTGTCTTCCCCAACTCCGTCTATTGAAGTGACGGATTCGACTCCACCCATTACTCGCAGTAAGGGAAAAGGAAAGATTGGGAAAAGCGTTTGGGACGACCCTGCGACCACCCTTGGACGAGCCCATAACATGATCACGAACGAAGAGCTTAAAGGCTTGTCATTTGTCCCGTCTCATGAACTAGTTAGCCGCCATATCCATAAGCTGGTGCAGGTATGGGTTTTTCCCATTTTTCCTTCATTTAATTTGGTATGCCCTGTATCCTGATTTTGGGATGTCTCGTCCAGGTTCTTGGTGAATCCTTACGCTTGACTACTGATTACCTCGGGATTGAAGAAAAAGTGGTGGTAGTCAATTCCAAACTTGAATCCGTCGAAGCAAAGAGCTCGAAGCTGAGAAAGGATATAATTGAGGCCATGGACGAAGTCAATAGGGCAAAAGAGAAGATCAAAGAACTAAATGAAGCTTTGAAGGTGGAGAAGATGCTCGTCGTTCAGAAAGACGAGGAGGTTCAAGTCGCTTTGTTGAGGACTAATGCTGAGTGAGAGAAGGTTGTTGATCAATTCATGAAGTCCGAATAGTTTTCCGATCTTCATTTTATTCAATATTTCAAGGGCTTTGAACTTCTACGTAGATGGACGATGAAACATCATAGCTTGGCAGTAGATTTTTCCAACCTCAACTTCGAAAAAATTGATACCGAGATTCTAGCTGATGAGGCTAAGGAGCTGGAGGAAACAGACGCTGTTGCTGCCGTTGAAGGAGCGAATGTCGCTAAAGTTGGGAGTTCATACCCAGGCAAGAAAGACAGGGCTATTACTCCTACTGCTGAATGATCTCTCCTCTTTTCTTTTCTTTTTTTTTTTATCTTTTTTTTTTTTTTATCTTTTCTCTTTTTGGAAAACATTGGCTGCCCCCTTGTTTTGAGGCTTTTAACCTTATTTTTGAATACCTATTGCCTCTTGGTTTTGAGGCTTTTATTTAACTGTTTATCTCAAAACACTTGTTACCTCTTGGTTTTGAGGCTTTTGCTTAACTGCTTATCTTGTTTAGAGATTTTACAATTCCTCTTGAATGTGCCTTCCAATCAAGCTTTTTGTGTTGAACTTTGTTGAACAGGATGAGGTCTGCCTGCAGGAGATTTTACGCTCTTGGCCAACTCATGGTTTTTAGGAAGAACTTTTTGTCGGCGGGGTGGCAATTTGCATTTATGAATGCATAGAATTTTATACATATACATGTGCATATATGTTTTTACTCATTTGCCTAAGTAAAGCCTTCATCTTGTTTGGGAACTTATCACTAACGGATAGAGTTTTTGACACGAATGATATGACTTTAACTCGCCGTTTTATAGACGAAGTTTTTGCCACTGATATTGTGATTTAAATTTGTCGTTTTGCAGGTGCTATGATTTAAACTCGTCATTTTGTAGACGGAGTTTTTATCATAAAAGTTATGATTTAAACTCGTCGTTTTGTAGACGGAATTTTTATCATAGAAGTCATGATTTAAACTCGTTGTTTTGTGGACGAAGTTTTTATCATGAAAGTTATGATTTAAACTCGTCGCTTTTTGGATGGAGTTTTTATCATGGAGGTTATGATTTAAACTCGTCACTTAGTGGGCGGAGTTTTTATCATGGATGTCATGATTTTAACTCGTCATTTTGTTGACAGAGTTTTTATCATTGAGATTATGATTTAAACTCATCATTTTGTTGATGGAGTTTTTATCATTGATGCTGTGTATTAAACTCATCGCTTTGGTGGAAGGAGTTTTTCATCACGAAATGTTTGAGATCTGGTCATTTGGAAAGAAATGGCTTTGGAGATGCCTTATTTGCTTTATTCATCCTTGCTTATAAAAAGTATTACAAGGATTATACTTAACAAAAAATGGAAAATGCTGAAAGTAAAACTTATGCATGAAAACAATAAAATCTCGCTTATCTGTCGGTGAATAAGACGAGTGATAACGCCTTAAAATGTATACTTGTTATATATTTATGAGGGCGTTATCTCCTTATTACTATGCTTAATTTGTATAATTAAGCCATGATTTGCATTAGTCCCTATTATTTATCTTTACATAATTTCTTGAATAAGATGTCATTCATTGTGTAATTTTCTACTTTCAGGAAATCATGTGAAAAAGATGAGTTTATAGGAATTTGTGAGAGAATAGAGAGTTCTAATTTCCTTCTAGAAAAGAGTCAAGTCCAGTGCCAGCTTGCCTCCGTCTCAGACAGAAGACAGCTTAAGAAGCAACTGCTTGAAGCTGCGTCACAAATTTTAGACGATGAAGATGACACAATAATGGAATCTTCCTCCCCAAACTTCAGGACTCACCCAGAAGCATTCCAAGATTCTTAAGATCCCTATGAAATATGACAGATAGAATAGCTCCTCGACAGATCACGCATGGATTAGTATTCAGATAGATCTAGACAAATCCAAACAGATCCACACAGTCCAGATAGAGATAGACAGATTAAAAGTCACTTTATGACAAATTACTGTTCACTAGCATGTGTACCCTGACAGAAGACAGACTACATTTCATGAATAGTAAATTCTACAAGGTTCCACAAGTTTCCACTGACAGACTAACTTGAGTTCACTTAACTCAGGTTACTTTTGAAGACTTACCATGGTTCATTTTATCTATAAAAGGACAGACTCCGAAGACAAAAGACAGGTCCAGAATTAAGGTCCAATTTTGAGGTTCAAATTTCTATTCAAAGCTTAGGTCCAAGATAGCTCTCTCTCTCCCTCAAAAAGACTCTTGTAATCCTTCCTCTCTTTTGTAATCTTATAACCTTTCCCTTTAGATAGGTATAATCTTGTAACCTTTCAGTTTCAAAGACAGATTTTACTTTGTAATCTTGTAACTCTTCAGACAATTTTATTTTCAAAGCTTGTATCAAAGACAGAAGTTTGTTTTCAAATTTTATCAAAGACAGAAGTTTTTATTTAAATAAGATTTTACTAGTTTCTGTTTTCATATTCCATACTCCGTTTTAACTTATTTTGAATATATCTATTTTGCTGTTTTCTTCTTTATCATCTATTTTATCATTGTTTATGCTTCCATATTATCGATGTGCTCTCTCCTGGGTAGATAATGGAAGTGTTATAATGACAGATAGACAGCCTTTACAAGATGCAGTTAATACTTTAATTTTTACCATAACTAAACATTTTGTTAGAGATCCTAATCAATATAAGAAAAGAGCTTCAGATGTTTTAATTAATTTAAGATGTCCACAACTTTCAGACTTTAGATGGTATAAAGATGTTTTTATTTCAAAAGTTTTAAGTAGAAATGACTGTCAACAATCCTACTGGAAAAAAAAATTTATTGCTGGTTTACCTTATTTCTTTGCTCAAAAAGTTAGACTTGATATAGCTAATAATGACGGAACAATAGACTATCCTAGCTTAACATATGGTGACATAATATCCTCAATCAATAAAACAGGTCTATGGTTGTGTAATGATTTAAGGCTAAAAAATCAGATAGAGAAAGAAAAAAGATATGCTAAAAAGGAGGTAGGAGCTTTTTGTGAACAATATGGCTTTCATCCGTTAATTTACACTCTCCATCCGTTAAAGAGTATTCCTCCATAGGATTTTTCCTTTTAGAGTCCTGAAAATAACCTGCCCTACTAGATTAAGGCTCCGTTTGGGAGTTCATAAGGGAATTGAATGGAATGATTATAAGAGATTGGAAATGAATGGAATGAAATGAAATGTATTTAAGCAAGGGAAATGAATGGAATAGAATGGAATTAAGTAACCTTGATTGGATGTTTTAAAATAAAGGAATGGAAAGGAATGAAAATGAATGGAATGTAAGTAATCTTGTTTGGAAGTAACATGGAGGGAATGGAATGGAATCATTTTATAACAATATTACTATTAGACCCCTATTTTAAAATAAATGGTTGAATATATAGGGGTTCTGGGTACTTGCCCCACCATTAAGCAGTTTTTGTCCGCTTTAGGGAGCCAAGCCCTCACGGTTTTGTCACGAAGGGGTGGGAGCTACGGATCTTCACCCTTTGGGTTTTACACCGCAGTCCCACATCGCCTAAGTAACCCTCCAACTCATGCTTTATATGCCCTTGAAGCTGTCACCTCCACATTAAATGCCCACAACTAACGTTCTGGCCGCATTAATGAGAAAATGACCCCTGAACAGTGCCGCTTTAGTTGCTGCAACTCACAGAAGGTTTGAGACGGCGGCTGATGGGACAAGTACTCAAGTAGTGACCTGCACGATCAACAAATGGAGGGCCAAGATCAATCTAAAGAGGGTATAAAATGTAAAGAGGTTCTCCAGAGAAAGGATGGGAGATTGGAAGTAGGAAACACTGTAGCAACCTGTATCATCTTTGTAACCTCTGTATCCAAGCACTGAGAAAATAATAAAAGCAAGAAAGCTCCTCGGACCAACGTCCAGGACAGATTCTAACACTTAAAGCCCGTTTTCCTGCTATTCAGTTTATCCATAACCATATTTATTCGTTGCTATCCTCACTAAGGCCTAGCTCTTAAACTCATCCTCTACAAATTTATTGTCTAGGGCAAGTTGGGCCTGAATCCACTTTTCCAACAGTAGAAGTGCTTAGACCCAATCCCTACAATTGGCGCCATCTGTGGGAAGAGCTTGTGTGTTAGTAAGCGCAACGGTTAATCATGGCAGGATCAAGCCCCTATCAGCGAGAGTCCCTGGTGAAGACCATTTTGGCGATGGCGCATGCTGCACGAAGGCTTCCCTAAAATTTCCAAGAACGCACACAGTTGTTATCATAACTCGACCTCCGCTCAGGTCTACGCTTCGAAGTGCTGACTACACGGGGAGGATTGCTAAATGGCGGACAGTTCTAGGGGCTTATGACGTAAAGTACATGCACCATACCTCTATCTAGGGCCTAGTTCTCGCAAGTCTAGTAGCCCGGTTCGCTAAAATCCCATTGGAGGAAGAAGCTGAGAATCAAGGCATGAATGGAAAATCGGTTGGCATAATCTCCCTGCGAAAACTTCCATTCTAGAAGGAATACATCGATATCTTTTAATCTTTTGAAGTGGTTAAACAGAACCTTAGCTATGCCGGGTCCTCGGACCTCCTGCTTTGGGGAAATTAATACGCACTGGCAATTTTCTAAGTGTTAGACAGAACAAAGGTCTTGCATAGTCCTCGGACTCAAACCTATGGGGAAACTAGCTACTTCAAGAAAAATCTAAGTACTAGACAGAACAAAGATCTTGCATGGTCCTCAGATTCAAACCTATGGAGAAACTAGCTACTTCAAGAAAAATCTAAGTACTAGACAGAACCAAGGTCTTGCATGGTCCTCGGACTCAAACCTATAGGGAAATTAGCTATTTCAAGAAAAATCTAAGTACTAGACAGAACCAAGGTCTTGCATGGTCCTCGAACTCAAATCTATAGGGAAACTAGCTACTTCAAGAAAAATCTAAGTACTAGACAGAACCAAAGTCTTGCATGGTCCTCGGACTCAAACCTATGGGGAAACTAGCTACTTCAAGAAAAATCTAAGTACTAGATAGAACCAAGGTCTTGCATGGTCCTCGGACTCAAACCTATAGGGAAACTAGCTACTTTAAGAAAAATCTAAGTACTAGACAGAATCGAGGTCTTGCATGGTTCTCAGACTCAAACCTATGGGGAAACTAACTACTTCAAGAAAAATCTAAGTACTAGACTGAACCGAAGTCTTGCATGGTCCTCGGACCACAGTCCTTGAAGAGATTAATTACTTCAAGTATTTATCTGAGTGATGAGCAGAATCTAAAAGAAGTCTGCCTCCTCGGATCACCTACATTAAATCCAACACTCTCTGACGGTCGCACAGTTTGCGATAGAGAGCACATGGTTATGTTCTTAATTTTTCCTACATAGTCAAACTATTTAAAATTAGCAGCCGGGTGCTACTGTAGGCTTTGTTAAAGTCAGGATGACAACCTTTTGTTACCGTCAACAACATCAGTTCTAAGTCCCAATAAAAAATAATAATAATAACAAAAATAATAATAATAATATAACAATAAATAAAATTTCAGGAAAAGGAAATTTCGTAAAGAAAAAATTGCAGTCCTTTTTATTAAGTAAAGGAAAAGTACATCATATACCGAACAGCTTAGGCAGACTTGTTTCAAAGCTAACTATAGAAAGAGAGGCTGAGGCAAGCTTGTTTTAAAGCTAGCTATAAAAAAATAAAAGGGGAGAAAGTCCATGGGAATGGCAGATTCATAGTTTTGTTCCAACAGCAATCGAGCCAGTATGGACGATACCGGCGATGAGAAAGAGGAAGAGGCAGAAGCGCCTGAATTAGTTCCCATCTGCTAAGGCTACTTTGAAGCGTACTCTTATCCAGAAGCTAATATCTGTACTCTTAAAAAATCGTCCTCCAGAAGTCTCGTCAGCTGCTTGCAATGATGAAGATGGCCTCCTTTTTCTCCTAACTGCAAAATGTCCCACCATCAGGGCGAGATCCAAACCTTGCCGCACCGAAAGTTTGATCAATCTATGCCTGCTACGGCTCCTGGCTGAAGAAGGAGGGTTTTCTTTCTTGCCCGGTTGAAAGGTAGGAAAATCTTTGGCCTCTGCTTCCTTTGCCTCAACTGCGGCAACTAGGATCTAGGCGGCATTCTTAGTTCCAGAAAGGTTGAGAACTTAGAGTTCCTATAGAATTCAGGGGTTCGAAGACATGAAAGAACGATTCCCCCAAGGTGCCTTATATATAGCAGACAAAATCTAGGAGAACTTAATTCGCACGAAATTCAAAAGAAGAATTACAAGCGAAATAAGTTCTGCCCAATTTCCAAGGAAATCCTCAACCGTTAGATCCGCGTCGCTACATAAAGGCATTAATGACGGAGCGCCTCGTATACTGAAACGCCAGGAGCGTGCCTTGGGCAGGTGAAGAGGCTCTGGCACTCACAGAGGACAAGACTTGACCAGCCGTGATATAGGCCCGAGGACATCAAAACCCTCCTCTCCGTTCGAGGAGCCGGATAGCAGGATTTTGAGGGGCTATTGTGGGGTCAATGATTCTGACTACCTCGGCCTAACTTCATACTAGGCCCAAGGCCCACGCCGAGGAAGAAGAAATGTCCGAGGACGAACGGAGAAAGTCCTAACTACCAAGAAGCATCGCTGAGAACAATCATGTCCTCGGCGATCCAAGATCATAGAAGGGAAGGGCAGCGCGCCGTCAAGGGCGGTTTCGTAGAGCGTCCCAAGAAAGAGGACAAGCACCGTGGGTCAGCCATGGGAGCCTAGGAGAGTAATTCAGGGAGAAGCTGTCACCTCCACATTAAATGCCCACAACTAACGTTTTGGCCGCATTAATGAGGAAATGACCCTTGAACAGTGCCGCTTTGGTTGCTGCAACTCATAGAAGGTTTGGGACGGCGGCTGATAGGACAAGCACTCAAGTAGTGACCTGCACGATCAACAAATGGAGGGCCAAGATCAACCTAAAGAGGGTATAAAATGTAAAGAGGTCCTCCAGAGAAAGGATGGGAGATTGGGAGTAGGAAACACTGTAGCAATCTGTATCATCTTTGTAACCTCTGTATCCAAGCACTGAGGAAATAATAAAAGCAAGAAACCTCATCGGACCAACGTCCAGGATAGATTCTAACACTTAAAGCTCGTTTTCCTGCTATTCAGTTTACCCATAACCATGTTTATTCGTTGCTATCCTCACTAAGGCCTAGCTCTTAAACCCATCATCTACAAATTTATTGTCTAGGACAAGTTGGGCCTGAATCCACTTTTCCAACAGTAGAAGTGCTTAGACCCAGTCCCTACAGGGGTATTTTGGGAGTTTTAGCAAAAAAATCATTAAATCTAATTCCATTTTTCCCAATTTCGGGGGAAATGAAAATTTGAGATTTTAAGGGAATAGAGAGGAATGATTGTTACCTCTTACTCATTCTATTCCCTCCCACTTAAACTCCCAAACAAGGGAATGGGTTTTCCATTCCTTCCATTAAAACTCTCAAACAAGGGAAGAGAAAAATATTCTAAAATTATTATTTTCATTTCATTCTATTCTCTCTTCCCAAACAAGGCCTAAGACTTGATAATCCTCTCCATAGATATGAATGCGGTGACCAATTTCTCAGTGAGGTCCTTGCTACACAATTAACAGGCTC
Organism: Notholithocarpus densiflorus; assembly: GCA_030021035.2. NCBI lineage: Eukaryota > Viridiplantae > Streptophyta > Magnoliopsida > Fagales > Fagaceae > Notholithocarpus > Notholithocarpus densiflorus. The sequence goes on from JARYZH020000020.1 coordinate 2,425,786, forward strand.
CTGTTTTATGTTTGTATATGTTAAAATTGTTGATTGATTTGAGAGAATAAATGAGAAGATGGTTGACTGACACTATTCACCATGCTCATAAAGCACAAACTACGCGACACATTTCCTTTCACTCAATTTTTTTTTGGCCACGAACCAACAACTCAAAAGGCTACTTATGACATTTATAAAATTCCGAAGATTAATCCTCATTTCCTGTTCCCAATGGACACGATTATAATGAGCAAAGAAATACAAACTTAAATTAAATGACAAAAACAAGTGATGAAATGTCCAGAAATTCTTAAAAGTTAACTAACATCCAAAGGGAATTAGGTCCCCAACTTCAGAAGCATCAAGAGGACGCGTATATGATTAAGTAATTGTTGCAAACACTTGTTGAGTATCTTTTTTTTTTTTTTTTTTTTTTTAAAGGAAAAACTTGTTGAGTATCTGATTGTATTGAAATCAAACTTTAATCACCAACTCCTACCAAAAAAAAAAAAAAAAAAAAATCACCGATTACAAACCCAAAAGATCACTACACATTATTATAAGCGTGAGTTTAAAGATGCGAAAACTACACTTGTGCATGAATGCAATGAATGTAAGTATAGGCGTCTTCCAAACAATTTTAACATTGGTTTAGAGTGAGTTTCTTCTAATGTAGCCATTGTGAACCTCGTTTGATATCTTAAAATATACAATTTTAACATTGATTTAGAGTGAGTTTTTTTTAATGTAGCCATTGTAAACCTCTTTTGATATTTTAAAATATGGGGCCTTGTATAGACTTGGACCTTATCTATATCACACTCGTGCGCTTGTCCCACACCGTCTCGTCTCATACGTTTGGGTTTGTATCAATTTTACATTGAGTTTTTATTTTTCTCTCTTTTCAGCCCTTTTGGGCTTTGCTACCCATTTGTGACCATTGGTTCAGTCTATTGGAGATTAGCTTCCTTAGTACATTGAGTTTTTATTTTATTGTTGTCTGATCAACTCAGTGGCTTATTTAACTCACCATTAGAACACTTTTCCACCAGATTTTTATTACTCTCTCTCTCTATCTTGCTGAACAATAGCACTAATCTTTTTTTCTCTCAAAAGTGTTCTTCCTCTCCCACATATTTACTATCATGCTAATGGTATTCCAATTTCCCCTTTGAATTTAGATTCCAATTCAAAGGGGAAATTGGAATCTAAATTATTGATTTAAATTGGGAAAATCAATAATTCCAATTTCCCCTTTGAATTATTGATTTTCCCAATTTAATTTTTGTAATTTTAAAAGCTCTTCAAATTTTATCATTATTATACCTTGTGGATTATTACAATTACTAAGGTATACACGTTAGTCATTAGGGACTATCATATTTTATAGGAGTATTTATTTCAATATTATTTAAGTATCAAATTCAAGAAGAGTTAGAGAATTTTTTTTCCATTCAAATATGAGTACTGTGTTGCACATCTGTTTCCCCAGCGCCCACCCCCCCCTAAGATGTGTATCAGATGCATCTATAATACTCGTCCATTAATGTGTCTGATTGGAGGAGCAGAATTTTCAGATATTTTTATTCCAAAAGCAAAAAATAATTCTTATCAACACATGGGTTGGGCCACAATATACAAATTAGAGCCTTAAGCGGGCCTAATGGCAGCCTAAACTCTTTGCTAGGGCTAGGGGTTATGTTTCTTTTATTCGGTATGAATATTTAATGTGATTTTTTCTAGGATTTTATCAACGACATATTTGATTGTTCAATTAGATTTCTTTTGAAATATTAGTTCTTCCATGCTTTCAATAAGTTCAATCATGTTTTTCTTATTGTTTAGATGAATTTCTAATAGTTTCAAATAGAAATCAGGTTTTAAAGTGAACGGGTTTTTCTGAAAGCTTTTCTAACCGCATTATCAATCGAGGTTATCATGCGTTCTTGAATTGTCTTAGTTCAACTAAATCATAAGTGTTTAATTGTATAAGAACAATCAATTATGAAATATATATTTTCTTAGATCACAAAGAATTTCATATCGATATAAGGAAACACCCTGATGCCCTAGTATTTACATTATTGATTTAAATAAGTTTTTATTATTATTCTTGTTAACAATCACCAAGCAAAAGTATTTTTCTTCTTCACCCAAATTGTTATTTAATTATATTGTCTTTGAATTTACCCTACTCCTTGTGGTTCAACCTCGGTACTCCGAGAATTATATTGCTACGATCTCCTGCACTTGGGAGTGAGCAAGCAACGAGGTATTCTAGGTACTGGAACTTATTGATGCTGGGATTTAGTTCCTTCACTGATAGTACTTCTTGAGGTGTTCTGCATTCCAAGGACAAGGTAAAGGTTTTCCGTTCATATCTTCTAAGTAATAGCTCCCCCTTCTTGAATAATGGACGACCTTTCTACGAACCTTCCCAATTGGGGCCTAGCATTTCTTGGGTTGGATCTTTGGTGGCTTGTGAAACCTTTCATAGGACCATGTCTCCAGGATTGAATCTTTTCAGCTTCACCCTTTGATTGTGGTACTTTGTCATCCTCTCATGGTATAGAGCCATCCTTTGAGCCGTGTCCTCCCTAACCTCGAGTAAGCAATCCAGAGCGAGTTTTAGTCCCTCGTTGTTGTTGTGTTCATCATAACATGTCCGTCTGAGGCTTGACATCCCAACTTCCACAGGAATCACTGCTTTGGTTCCAAATGCCAGTTTGAAGGGCGTTTCTCATGTCAGTGTTCTTGTAGTCGTCCTATAGGCCCATAGGACTTCTGGAAGCTCTTCAAGCCATGCTCCTTCTGCCCCCTCAAGTCAAGCTTTGATTAACTTAAGCAAAGTTCAATTTGTAACTTCGGTCTGCTCGTTGGCTTGTGGGTGTCCAAGGGAGGAATAATGATTTTTGATCCCCAACTCCTTATAGAAATCTCTAAACTTGCTACTATCAAACTGTCGTCCGTTGTCAGAGATAATCACCCTCGGAATCCCAAATCGACAGATGATGTTCTTCCAGAAGAAGTGCTGTATCTTGGCTTCTGTGATTACTGCCAAAGGTTTTGCTTCCAGCCACTTCATGAAATAATCAATAGCGACGACTAAAAATTTGACTTGCTTTTTACCTGGTGGTAGAGGGGCTACAATATCAATTCCCCACGTTAAGAACGGCCATGGTGACGAAATGTTTGTCATGTGCTCCGCTAGGACGTGTTGCACATTTCCAAACCGCTGGCACTTGTCACATTTCTAGACGACCTGGGCTGCATCCTTCTGCATGGTCGGCCAAAAAAATCCTACTCGAACCATTTTCCCCACAAGTGAGCATGGGCCTGAATGATTTCCACAGACACCTTCGTGGATTTCACTCAGCACGTATACAGCATCCTCGGAGTCTAGGCACTTCAAGCAAGGTTTTCAGACCCGGATCGTTCATTGAACCGTAAAAGGGAGAGGTTCAAGGGTTTTGAGGTCGGACCGAGGTCGAACTGGGGTCGAACCATGATGACGTCATAATTAATTTAATAATTATTTTAAATATATATAAAATCATTAAATGAATAAAAAAATAGAAAAATTAACTAAAATAGCCTAATTCATTAGAAAAGCTTATTTCTAAAAAATACATAAAACTTACAAAAATATACTACACAATTACACATTGTTACACACTAGACAAAAAAAACTCCTTTCCATCAAAAATGCATGAAAGAAACAAGTCACTAGACAAAAAAACTTTTCAAATGTAACATCCTTTCCACAAGTTAATTGAACCATAATACAAAAACTGATCCCTGAAACATCCTAATCCCACATTCACTTTTCCTTTTCAACTTTCCACAGAACCTACTCATTATGCAACAGACCCAAAAAAAGAGAGAGAAAAAACTAAATAATTAACTATAAGAAATAACACAAGAGAATCTAATATGAGCATCCCATTGACTCATTAGGTATTACAACACAAACATACTATTTAATATTTTAAAATTAAATAGTATTAAACACAGTTTTCACTGAATAATTCCTATCCATATGAATAACCATAAAAAGTTGAAAAACAATAATAAAACTTCAAAGTCCAAGTTACACATTGTGTCTTACAAAAAGACAGAAATTATCTCTAAAATACAAAATAGAACTTCAAAGTTCAAACAGAAATACTATGATCATAAATCATCAATGTCATGATAGTTATCATGCTCATCATCATTCCTTGAAAATCCAGGAGGAGGGCCAATAGGTTGTCCAAATGTTCCCAAATCAATTCCTTCAGCCTCACTGCTATCATCTACAGATTCTACACACAAGTTTGAACAAAATAAAAAGAAAAATCATTATAATGTTTACACAAGCTTGAAAAAAATAAAAGAAAAATCATTATAGGTTATCAAATTGTTTACATATAAACTAACCTTCAATATTAGAAGAAGTCCCTGCACTTGCTGGATATGCACCCTCTTCATAAATTGCATTCTCTAACTCTTCATAATTAAGATATGGGTCTTCCTCTTCCACAAATACCCAAAAATCAGTTTTGTCGATACTTGCATAATCAATGGGGTCAAAATTAAACTTTTTGCTGTAAAGCCTGCATCATAAAATGTCATGCTCATTATTGGAATTTAAACATAATTAGTAACTAACAATTACATTATATAAATGACTTCTTAAAAATTAATATAATGACAAGATATAGCATTTAGTTACCTATGTTTCAATCGCAAGTTATGATGAACAAACACAAGATCATTGAGCCTTTGATGCTCCAACCTATTTCTCCTCTTAGAATGTATTTGGTCAAATAAACTCCAACAACGCTCACATCCAGAAGAGGTGGAAGTTTGGCTAAGGATTCTAATTGCCAATTTTTGCAAGTTTGGAGCATCAGCACCCCACAACTTCCACCATTCATCTGATTTTCATAACACAACATAATCTAATATTAATCAACATAAACAAACAAACTTTCAATTGAATAATCACTTCAGTTATTCTAACTATAGTGACAAAACTAACTTTCAACATGAACAAAAAAAACTAAGATTTGTTTATAGTATTAAAGTAAACTAATTACTTCTCACCTGGATGAGTGGTCGTGCTTGTTGACAATGCAAGATCTCTATCAAAGCTCCTAATACGGGCTCGAAAATATTGGGTTTTCTTAATTACCTTTTCTTTGTCACCATCATATTTTGTCCCAATGTAGTCCAAAACAGCCATATGTGCTGCTGGTTTTCGACAAAAATTCTCCTCATCATATTGAAAAGTGGGATTTAACCAATATGCAGCAGCATGAAGATCTTTACGCAAATGTTTGTCCTAATGGTTTTTTATAATTGAGGTGTATGGCTTGTACAAGTGCTTCTTCATTCAGAAGATCTTCTTGATTCCCAACCGTGCTCTATGCATGCCCTCATACACATATCCTATTGCAGGCCTTTGATCAGAATCAACAATCCATAACAAACGAATGAGTGGCGATGAAATCTTGACAAGAACATTAATATCATCCCAAAAAGAATTATCCAAAATGATAGAAACTACTTCTTTTGCCTTTGACTCTCTTGCCAATCTATTATCCACAAAGAACTTGCTAGTCACTAAGGCTTGCAAGTCATGCTTATGCACATGAAGGCTTCCAAATGAAAGGAAAGTAGTAGCAAATCTCGTTGCTCCTACACGTACAATATCTGTCCAACCAGGTCTCTTCCTCAACTAGGCAATCAAAGCCACATGATTATAAATAAAAACTGTAATTTTGGATGCACGTTTTTTGAGTCTTTCCACATGAGGCATGTCTCCCATATCTTGCAACACAAGATTCAAGCAATGTGCTGCACAAGGAGACCAACTAATAGTTTTATACTTTTCACACAACAATTTACCAGCAGATACATAATTGGAAGCATTATCAGTAACCATGTGAACTATGTTTTTTGGACCAACCCATGTAACTACTTCATCAAACAATTTAAATAAGTTTCTGGTACTCTTCACAATATCTGAGGCATCAACTGATTTTACAAATACCATTCCCCTAGGACAATAAACAAAGAAATTAATCAATGACCTATGTCTAGTATCTGTCCAACCATCAGCCATAAGTGTACATCCAACTTCTGCCCAATGCCTACGTTGTGACTCAACCAACAACTGAACCTCTTTCTTTTGATCCCTCAACAAAGGGACCCGTACAGCATGATAAGATGGACCTTTGTAACGAGGACCAGCAGCAGCTACGGCATCAATCATCTTTTGGTAGTACACTGAATTCACTACATTAAAAGGAATGCAATTGTCATACAGAAACCTTACAATAGCCATATCAGCTTGCCTCACCCTTTCTTTACTTTGGAACACACTTTTAAGACCAGGTTGAGCTCCTGGAGTAGTTCTTGGAGCAAAGTAATTATCCACTGGATTTGTACCCTTTCTTTTACCTAAAACAGGTTTTTTAGGCAACCCATGGCCACTACTAAATACTTCTTGAACATCTTCATCTTCTTGCATATCACTATTTGTGGAAGGCACACTAAACATTTCTTCTTGACTTTGTTTCTCAGCTTTTTTCTTCAACTCAAACTCCTTCACATATTCCAACATTTGGTATCTCACATCATGAGAAACCTTTTTACACGATCCAATATCACCTTTTATCCCCGCAAGGTGTTTTTTCATCCTATTAATACCCCCACCTTTATATGTTTGCCTACAATATATACATGTAAAAGTATTCCGTCCCTTCTCATCCGCCCCAAGGCTAAAATGTTCCCAAGCCGGATCAACCTTTTCTCTTACTCTTGAGCTAGACTCCATTACATTGGAATCAACTTCATGTGATGGAGTAGACTCGGTCTTTGTTTCCATTTTAATCTAAAAGACTAAACAACCAATCAAACACACATAGACCCATCAATTTTTGAAATACAAATAGTCAAAGAATCACAACTTCATACACATAGTCAAATTAACAAACTAATATACACAAAGTCATAGAGTCAAAGAATCACAAATTGATCTATAGGTGCTGATATAGAGAGAATCATAAACTTCAAGCACCTAAAAAATTTGAGAATAATGTAATATACAAATTAAAAACCTATTCTGACAAACAACCAAGACAAACAATGTAAATACCTATTCTGACAAACAACCAAGACAAACAATGTAAATATTATTATTGAAACCAAATTTGAGAATAATGTCTTCTTATCTGGGAAAGTACAGGGTTTCTGCAAGTCATTGGTACTTGTATTGCTATTTTTGCTTCTTCTCACTTTGACTAGCTATTAGCTTACTTTTGTTTCACATTTTGATTAGTCATTTCTTCTTCATTGTGCTTGTCAAGTATGTGAGACATTAGGGCCAATTGTTTTCAGGACACCATCATAAGAAAAAACTAGTTAAGATACTATAAGGCGTCTGCCTGTTCTATCACTGAACTCATTTTGAAACAGGTCCATGGTCCACCTGTTCTATTCTTGAGGGTCATTTTTCTTCTTCTCTTTTTATTTTTTTATTAATATGTAGTCTGATAGCTGTAGTTGAGTAAATTTGAAATCTAGCATATTCAGATGCTGTGTTAATTCTAGGATTTCAATTATGTTGAGATTGCTTTTAGTAATGGGGAAAATGATTTGAGAATAATGTAAATATTATTGAAACCAACAGAAATAAAAAATACAAAAAAATAAAAAATAAAATAAAACATGCAGCAAGAAGCTGCAAACACAACAAAGTAATTTTGGCAGACAGAAACACCAATTGACCCAAATCAATTTTCACAATTACAATAATATCACAAGCCTTGTCTTCACATACACCAACACTTCAGATCTATATCATCATCCACAATCAATTTTCAATTGACCCAAATCAATTTACACACCAACACTTCAAATCTATATCATCATCCACAATCAACTTGCAAATATTAACAAAGAAAAAACAGATTAAAGTACCAACGACGGCGACAGCGACGAGGCACAGAGTGAGCTGCGACGGGGATGAGGGAGAGAGGCAGAGATAAGCGTGAGAGAGTGAGCTGCGATCTGGGCTAAGTTGCAACGGCAACGAGGGAGAGAGGCAGAGACGAGAAAGTGATTGAGACTTTGAGAGAGTGAGGAAGAGATTTGGGCTGAGCTGCGACAGTGCAACGGCGACAAGGGAGAGAGTGATTGAGAGAGTGAGGATTGAGTAAGAAATTTAGGCTGAGCTGTGACAGTGCGACGGCAACGAGGGAGAGAGGCAGAGACGAGAGAGTGATTGAGACTTGAGAGAGTGAGGATTGAGAGGCAGAGACGAGTCAGGATTAAGAGTGATTGAGAGAGGGTTTCAGAGTGAGGCTAAAAGTGATTTTTGAGAGAGGGTTAAAAAAAAAAGGTGGAACAACGCCGTGTAGGGGGAAAAGAAAAAAAAAAGAAAAAAGAAAAGAAAAGGCTAGAACGACGTCGTTTAAGGGCTGAAACAAGGGAACCGTCCGAACCGTGTGAACTGGTCACGGTTCATAGAACCGGACGGTTGGACCGCAATCCAGATGGTTCCATGCTTTTTTCGCATGGAACGGTTCCTTACCTTAAATGGATCATGAATCTGAACGGTTCACGGGTTTCCCGGTCGAACCGTACGGTCCGGTCCGGGTTTAACAACCTTGACTTCAAGTAGGGTTGGGAAAACCCCCTTTTGTAGAGCTCGTCATTCAGGGTTGTGAATTTGGACGACCTTACTCTGATCTTCCTGGCCTCTGAAGGGTCTGGTGGGAGTTTGCCATCTTTGATCTAAGTGATTATTGGGTCCATCCAGCTACCTTTGGATTGAACATAGATTACATCCAACCATTCTATGCTTAGGAGGCTTTGCACCTCTATGTATAGTCCAGGTCATCCTATATCATTGTTGGACGAGGCAAGTCTAGCCACTTCATCCACTTCAAAATTCTCCTCCTTTGGTACCTGAGTAATCCTAACATCATCAAAATTAGAAACTAATTGACTAGTCAGTTTTAAGTACCTTTTCATCCTATCTTCCTTCGCTTCATACTCCTTGGTTATCTGCCCCACTACTAGCTTTGAATTTGAATTCAGCTTTAAGTTTCTGACCCCCAAGGCTTTTGCGACCCTCAGACCTATAAGTACTGCTTCGTATTCCGTTTCATTGTTTGTTGCTGGAAACTAAAGCTGGACCCCGTACTTAAGGATATCTTTCTCAGGAGATAGAAGGATCACACCTACACCTCCAACACTTGCAACTGACGACCCATCTGTATATACCGTCCGGTAATCTGCTTTTAGGTCTTGATCCGTCATGGTGAACTCAGCGACGAAGTCAGCTAATGCCTGAGCTTTAATAGCCGTCCGTGGTTTGTAGTCAATATCAAATTGACTCAACTCTACAGCCTATTGAACCATTCTCCCTGCAGCATCTGGTCTGCTCATGGCTTTCCGAATGGGTTGGTCCATCATGACAAAGATGGTATGAGCTTGGAAGTATAGACGAAGCTTCCTGGATGCAACAATTAGAGCAAAAGCCATCTTCTCTATCCTTGCGTATCTCACCTCTACGCCTTGGAAGGCCTAGCTTGTATAATAAACCGGCCTCTGAATCTTGAGCTCTTCACGGATCAGTGCCGAGCTCACGGCTGTTTGCGATACAGCCAAGTAAAGGAACAGGTCTTTTCCTTCGATGGACAGACTCATGAGTGGTGGTTTGGACAAATATTCCTTGAGAGCCTGGAAAGCTACTTCACACTCTTCTATCCATTTGAAAGCCTGCTTCAGTGTCTAAAAAAATGGGAGGCACTTATTTGTGGCCCTAGAGACAAACCTGTTCAGGGCTGCGATTCATCCAGTCAGCCTTTGTACTTCCTTCACACTTCTTGGCGAGGTCATGTCGAGTATGGCCCTAACTTTCTCTGGGTTGGCCTCGATTCCTCGTTGGAAAACCATGAACCCCAAAAATTTGCCTGAAGAGACCCCATATACACACTTTGCTGGGTTTAGTCTCATTTGATACTTCCTCAGAGTGTTAAAAGTTTCTCTAAGATCGTCTAGGTGTGACTTTGCCTTTTTGCTTTTGACGAGCATGTCATCCACATATACCTCCATATTTCGTCCAATCTGTTTGCTGAACATGTGATTCACCAGCCTCTGGTAGGTAGCTCTTGCATTTTTCAAGCCGAACGGCATGGCTTTGTAGCAGTACAACCCTTGGCTAGTGACGAAGAACATTTTTTCTTGATCGTCCTTGTTCATTCGAATTTGGTTATAGCCTGAAAATGCATCCATGAAAGTCAAAAACTCATAACCAGCTGTAGAATCCATGAGCTGGTCAATTCTGGGGGGAGGGAATCTGTTTTTCGGGTAGGCGTGGTTGAGGTCTGTAAAATCAATGCACATTTGCCATTTTTAGTTGGACTTCTTAACCATGACGACATTGGCAAGCCACTCAGGATAGAAGACTTCTCGGATAAAACTGGCAGTTAAAAGTTTCTCCACTTCTTCCACGATGGCCCTATTCCTTTCAGAAGCAAAAACCCTTCGTTTTTGTTGGACAGGCTTTTTTGTTGGGTCGACATTTAACCGGTGCTCTATCACCCTGTTGTCTATGCCTGGCATATCCTCATGGGTCGAGGCGAAAATATCTAGATCCTTCTTCAGGAACTCCACTATTTCTTCTTTCATTGGTGGGTCAAGTCCTCCTCCGACCTTAGTGACCTTGGACGGATCTCCTTCTACCAGCTTCACATCTTCCAGATCCTTTGCAGGCTTCTCAGGCTCCTCCTCGACCATCCAGGCATGATTTTCTTTGGAAGTTAATATTGCCTGATAACATTCCCGGGCTAGCAGCTGGTCTTCGCGTATTTCTCCAATCCCATGTAGGGTTGGGAATTTCTCCTTGAGGCAGTAGGTCAAGGTTGCAGCTTTGAGTCGATTTAATGTTGGTCGTCCAAGGATCACATTTTATGATGATGGACAATCGACGATAAAAAAATCCACCTATTTTGTTACCTGAGCTGGATGCGTCCCTACTGTGACTGATAATGAGATGATGTCTTTCGGATAGATATGGTCTCCACTGAAACTAACCAAAGGTGACCTGAAAGGTCAGAGCCATTTAGGGTCCAACCTCAGCTGCTGGTATGCCGTCATGTACATGATGTCCGCCGAGCTCCCATTATCGACTAATACCCTTCTCGTATTGAAGCCTTCGATTTCCAACATGATGACGAGAGGGTCGTCATGAGGCTGCTTGACCCCATTTGCATCTCGCTTAGAGAAAGTTATGTCGTCATTCTCTGACCGATGATATTTTGCTGAGGGATGCTTGACATGGACGCTATTAATCTATCTCTAATAGGCCATCCTCAAGGACTTGCATGATCCTCCTAATACTGGTCTGCCAGTTATCATCCTTATTTCCCCTACAGCCTTTTTTGGATGGTCTCGTCCATCATCCTTATTGTCGTCATGAGACTTATCTTCTGCCCTTGATCGAGACTAATGATCTCTCTTAATGAACTTTTGGAGCTTCCCCCTCTGGATCAGCTCCTCAATCTGCTCCTTCAAATCACGACATTCATCGGTGTAATGGCCGTGATCCTTGTGGAAATGGCAATATTTCTTCGGATCGCGCTTCCTAGAGGACGTGCTTAACGGCTTCGGCCATTTCAAGCCAGGTTAATCCTTAATTTGCATTAGGATCTTGTTCGCAGGCATCACTAGTGGGGTGAAGTTCAACCTCTTCTTTGGAACTTCTGGGCTACTCTTACTTGCCTTGGTTTCCAACGAATGGTCTTTACGGTCCTTTTTCTTACCTTGGGAGTCACTGGTTTCTTCCTCCTTTCGTTTGCCCGTCAGTCCTTTTACAGAGAGAGCATCCTCCCCATTCATGTACTTCTAAGCTTTGAACAGAAGGTCTGTCATAGAGGTTGGTGGCGTCTTTCCCAATGAAAAGACGAGATCGGGATTGTTGAGTCCAGCTTGAAAGGTCGTCATTATAACTTGGTCGTCAGCCTCGTCAATCTCAAGAATAGCTTTGTTGAAGCACTTCACATAATCTCTCAAGCTTTCCCCTTCCTGCTGCCTTATAGTCAACAAGTAAGAGGTTGGCCTTTTGTGACATTGCCCCCCAATGAAGTGTCAGACAAACGAGTCACTAAGCTGTTTGAAGTTCGCAATTAAGGATGCTGGCAATTTGCTGAACCACACCCTAGCAGCTCCCCTGAGAGTGGTGGGAAAAGACCTACATATGACTTCATCTGGAGTTTGCTGGAGGTTCAAAATTGTCTTGAAAGCCCCTATATGGTCAACAGGGTCTTTCGTGCCGTCATAGAACTCCAGTTGTGGGATACGAAACTTTAGAGGCAAGAGGCACTCCAGAACACTAGCGGTGAAGGGTGAATTTGTTCACTTGAGCATACCATCGAGATTCATCGTCGTCTTCCCCTTTATAGCGTATTTCACCTCGTCTAATTCCCTCCTCAGGCTTTTCATCATATGATCATTACTGTGCATGGATTGCTCGGTGTATTCGGAAACATCTTTTCCCCTGCTGTTCTCGGGGCTACTAACTTCTTAGTCATGTCTGCCGCAGTTGCGTCGCTGAAGTGAAGTGTTGCTGCCCTCAGGACGAGTTCGACACTTCAACTCTTCATTCTGTTTCATTAGCTCCTGCACATTCGCAGTTAGAGCCTGGATCTGTTAAGCCATTACTATTGGATCCGGGGGTGCTATTTCAGCGGATTCCATTGGTCTTAAGGAGCTTTGTCGATAAGGATACAATGACTTGTCGACTCCCCACAGATGGCACCAAACTGATGAAGCTCAAATGTGACCTCGTCAGTATGCTCCTCGTCGTTACTGATGGATGAACTGCGATACCTGTTGAAAAGACAAGAAATAAAAAGAAAGATCACCGGCGTGGTGCCAGCTACGGACACTTCGATGCCTAAGTCAGATTATCGCTCTCAATTGATAGGATAATTGCAGTATATTGTGTTTTTCATGAAGAAAACTCACCTGGGTTGGCTAGCTTTATATAGCTTGCTTTCTGGTTGGTCATTTATGCCCGTTAATGCTCTTCTGGGCGTTTTCACCTAAATGAATTATAGCATTTAATGGCAATGAAGTTTCTCTTTAATGTGTAATGCATGACCGTTCACTCATCAAAGCTCTTGTAACCTTTCCAGCACATTTACTTGTTGTTGGCTAGCTTGATGGAGTTCATTTCTAACTTTAATGTGCATAGGCTCATCCTTTCATACGGACGGCCTTTCATTGCTTGCTCGTGGGATTTATCCTGACTTAGATGTGCTTTGTGGTCGTCCTTGTAAATGGATGACCGTTTTACCAATACTCGTCAATATATATATTGGGTCCAAAAGTGGCACATGTCAAACAGTTCAAGACATGTGTTTAGGGTGTAAAGAACACCCCCCCTCCCCCTCCCCCAAAATTTCTCATATGGTTGTCACTTGTATGAGATCCAATTTTGGTTTCTACTCAAAAAATTTCACTATTGTTTGTGAATCAATTTACAAAAGCAATATCATCTGACTTAAATTCAGGCCATATGCTCAAATTTTTAATTTTTTTTTTTTGGTAAAAGGGAAATATTATTAAGCACAAAAGGAAAAACTACACAGCAGCAGAAGCCATACTGGCAGCAGCAAGTCTACAGTAGTACAAACCATTAATGTCCTTAGCTAATAAAGTTTCTAAATCAGCAGTAAAAGGAAGATCAAAGACAGCAAAGTCTTCCTGCATAGAACAGCCCCATTTTGCCAGCCAATCCGCACATTTATTGGCTTCTCTAAACACATGAACCACCCGAACTTGAGGAAACTTGTCCAGGAAGTATCTGCAATCAAATAACAGAGGAGCATAAGCTGAGTTAGGATTCTTTTTTGACTTTAGCAGCCCAACAATCACCATAGCATCTAGTTCTACTTCCAGTTGTCGAATTCCAAGTTGATCAGCAAGTCTCAACCCATCTCTCAAAGCCCATAGTTCAGCCATGATGCTTGAGGTAAAGCCAATTGATCTTGCATAGCCCTTAACCCATGCTCCTTGACTATCTCTAATGATCCCTCCACCCCCTGCCTTACCCGGATTTCCAAATGATGCATCATCTGAATTAAGTTTAAACCACCCCTCTCTTGGCTTATTCCAACCAACAGTAATTACAATCTTTGCATTATGCATATTGCCTTCATACCAAAAATAAACATCCCTAGAAAATATTATATTATAGGCCGATAAGCTCGTGTAATTTCCTATATAAAATAGTGTTCAAAATCCTAGCCAACAGGTTACAATTTATTCTTTTGTATGTTATTTTGGACTCCCAAAATGCATTTATATCAGGACATCTTATCTTATTACTGGTAATGCAGTGATAGCTTATCAAAGGTTACACAACATGCGAACTAGATGAAAAGGCAAATGGCACTGAAATTGAACATGAATAAAGATTATGATCGGGTAGAGTGAAGTTTTTTTTGCAGGCATGATGCAGAAGATGGGGTTTGATTTGAGATGGGTGACCATAATCATGGAGTGTGTCTACAACATCATATTTAGTCATCATCAATGGGTAACCAAGAGGCTACATCTAACCATCCTGGGATATTCGGCAAGATGATCCTCTCTCTTTGTAACTTTTCTTGATTTGTGCCAGAGGTCTCTCGGCTTTATTGAGAAAAGCTGAGGTAGACAAAAAAAATTCATGGCTTATTAACCTGTAAAAGACAGCCCTAAGGTCTCCCACTTGTTATTTGTAGATGATAGTTTGGTCTTTAGTCAGGCTACAACCGAAGAAAGTATGAACATTTCGCAAGTCTTGAACTGTTATGAGAAGGCCTCTGGTCACAAAAAATAAATAGGGAAAAAACAACTATTAAAAATACATCAAGGATACCATGATCCATGATTAAACTACAACCCAGAACAAACACGGGCTCTCAGTGCTAGTGTAAAAGAACGAGTGATGAAGAGGTTGTAAGGGTGGAAGTAAAAAACCTTATCAAGAGCAGGAAGGGAAATTCTTATAAAACAATGGTCCAAGGCTCCAAGCAATACCCATATACACCATGTCCTGTTTTAAACTCCTAAAGGCATGGTATGATGAGCTTAATTCTATGACAGATAGATAATGGTGGGGCCAATAAGTAGAGGAAAAGAAGATTCATTGAAAAAGTTGGAAGTAGTGCAATGCGAAGACAAATGGAGGACTCGGCTCTAAGGATCTCTATTGAAATACAATGCTTGGCACATTCACCATTTTATCGAGTTTGTAATGAAGAAGTGGAATCAGTGAAGCATATTCTTCAGACGAGTCTGATGGCTAGAAATGTTTGGGCTGTAGCCAGAGGAAGATTCATAAGTGGTCTACAGACTTGGAGGATGATTTTTATAAATTATTTCAACATCGACATGGGAATGTAGACGTACAAGAGGCAAGGAATGGGAGTTTGTATACTTGTAAGAGAAAAACCAGGTGTTAGTGCCGTGAAAAGGCCACTGAGGCTAGTCTTTGTTGTTTTGTTGTGATGTCAGTTAAGCCTACTGCTTTATGCTCACTACTGGCAGCGGCTTGTGTTTTGGTACTACTTTCATATACTGTTGAGCAACTAATCATATATGCATGTAATAGATTGAGACCATTCCATTCGATCCATTAGATATCAATGCCAATAAGTCTAGTGTATTTCATATTTCTGTCCCTCAATTATCTCAACTTGTCAGCTAATATACCCAAAATGCTTTGCATAACAAAATTACATTTAAAAAGAAAATAAATTTTTTATCCCTTGCTACTGAGAGACTAGTACCACTTGCTGAGAACATGTGCCATATTTCTTCGATTGATCAAATGTATTTGCCTTGGTAGAAACGCTATCATATAGTTGAGAAATAGCAAAAGAGTGAGTGGGGTTCACAAGATGTTATACTTTGTCTCGAAAGCATTGGTAATCTTTCCAATACAGTATGCAGCACTCAGAGGGTAACCGGAAACTGCAAAAATGGTAGATGGTTATTTACAAACAGAAAAATAATGTTCATGTTCCAAGAGTAATTGCCATACTTGGATTCTGTTGCCAAAAGCAAAATAAAATGAATAGATAATGCTAAGATGCCCAACGGGTTACTATCCTAGTTTATTCTTCTTCTTCAGATAAAAAAATGAAAAAGATACAGCAATAAGAAAAAAGAAACAAGAACCTCAAAGTTGAAGGAATAAGTTTTCAAGCATTGTTCAAAAAAGGAAACCATGGAATACTTTCAACCCTACCTAGAATGCTCAATCTTAGACAAATGATGATAAATCACATGAGCTATATGCTCTGATCATCTTAATTCATAACAATGTAAATATTTCATGTTGACTTCCTTGAAAGCTAATATTCAAGACAAATTCTCAAGCTTTTGACCTTAAACAACTTGAGAGAGCAAACAGAACAACTATTTCTTTATACAAGTAATTAAAACATCAAAACAGATATATTTTGATTGGAAATGTCATAAATAACATTGTATGCAATTTTACTATAACTGTAAACAATTTGTGTCCCTAGAAGCTAGACAAGAATTATGACAATTTATTATAGCAGTTCAGACTAAGCAAGTATAAAATGTCAAATAACCTTAAAATTCTCTTTGTAAGGGTGCTTTTTGGTTCAATATGGCATTAGGGACATTACAATTCAGGGTCATATTGGTTCCAACCAATGAAGACTATGTTTATCACCTCACCTAATTCTATGTTAAAAGATATTTGAATTTTTAACTGAGTACAGACATAATTTTAAGTTTAACAACATAGATAGTGAGTCAATTGCATGCTTTTGCACATGTGCATGGGCAGACCTGTCCATCAAACCAAATTTTTTTATTGTGGTGGATCTGGGTTCTTACTAACCATGTTTCAAGTAGGAATGATATATATAAGGTGAACCAACTCAGGTTCATGCTGGGGTTGGAATTGAGCCACCCTTGTGCCCATCTGACACTGCTCATAATTCAATGGCTTTCCACTTTCATAATTTAAGAAACATGAAAATTTGATTTATGATAGATTGCAAGGAAGCAGTTTTACAAGAGAAGAGAACCTACTGAATGCTCACTTAAGGACAAAGAGTTAACTGAACTTCACAGAACAGTAAACTTTCCTGTGCCCAACAAATGATGCAGCTGATAATCCTGCATTGGGTGGAAAAGAAAAGGTGGGAACTACCTCACCTGATGCACATTGCAGATGGCAAAGGCGGTATATCTTTTGTAAAGGAGTAAGGACATATCAGCTGCATTTCTATCCCTAGGCAATCTTCTTAATCAGATATTAATATTGAAACCTTAGGCTTCGTATGGTTGGAGGATGGAAAAGTGGTGGGATAGAAGAGATTTAATTTTCCCTCATGTGTGTTTGGTTGGAGGTAGAAAAGTGGAGGGTTCAGGGGGGAGGGAAGGGTAGATGGCAAATTCCCATCACCCCCCCTCCCCCCAGTTTCTCCTCAATTTAGGGAGGTTTGAGTTTTCACTCCAAATGGTGGACTCAGGAAGAAAACACCCGGCCCCACTAAAATCACTCTCCACTCCCCTCCCCAACCAAACACACAAATCCTCCCTATTTTCTCTTCTCCCCACAAATCACCCCAACCAATCACTACCTAAAGAGAAATTAATATATGACATCATCCACATGTAATCTGGCTACAACTCAATTGACAAAGTCTGGCTATAGTCTTTGGTAGTCAGCAGAAACTAAAGCCACCTACATCCTCCATTTATAGAAATTAATTTGGATGGTTGTCTAACACAAATTTGCTGAAAGAGATGCTCACTAACATGCACACAGAGGAATGTGACTATCTGGAATTTCTACAAAAACAGAACCGTTGTATAAGAAAGCAATGTAGTATAAACTTACTTGATATAAAATCATCAGCATCCTCCCTATCAATTTTACCATGGGCCATTGCACCAACCTGAAAACACAGAGTATTCGGTAAAAAACCTATAAGTTTTGGTCACATAACACTTGCGTGTATAGTTAAAGTTATTTTGAGCTTACCACAAAAACAAGATCAACATCACCGGTGCCCGCAGAGCCCACATAATTGTTTATATTAACCAAATTTTCGGAACTGAATGACAAGCCTGGTATCAAAGCAAATATTAACTTCATTTCTAGTATGAAGTAGATAACACAGGAAAAATCATACAACATAACCTCACCTATTTTGCGAGAATTGACAGGAAGATACCGGCTTACAGGGTTCTTGATCACACGCAAAAGTTTCTCACGCTTACCAGCAGCAGTGATACTCAATTTTTGTAGAAGCTGCACTGCAAGGTAGCCAAGAGGAGAAAAGCAACATCAAATAGAGCTCTCAACCCACACACAAACAATATTAGCATGCTTTTGTACGTTGAGGTGAGAACAGTACAGCTTACACATAAGACCACAGAAATGCTTGAATGTCCTTGGAAGACGAGCATGTGGTTTAACTTCAAAAAGAACACTTTTCTCTGTTTTCACATACACAGCTTGTACCATCCCACTCTTATTAAGTTGGCTATCCAAAATCATTAGGAGAGCCTGACGACAACAAGGCCTTAAGGTCATGTATGGTTCAAAGAAGTAGAAAACACAAGAGCAATTATTGAAGCATAATGTCAACCCATAATTGTGAAGTTCACTAACCTGATGAACAATGTCAGGCCGGTAATCAGAAGGATTTCTGTTATTTTTCTTCAAGAAATATGCATGGTCATCTGAGTTCAAAAGCTGGTAACTCTGTATGCATAAAACTAGTTATCAAAAGCAGGAAAAAAAATTCGCACATAGCAATAAAACAACAATTACAACAACAAAAAAATCCCAATAAATGCCATATTGAGTCGGTTAAACCCAATAACCTGAGAACCTACATAAGATTTTGTATATTTTGTGACAAGAAATTATAAAAGAAAGCAATGCAACCAAGCCTAATAAAGCCCCAATAAAACATCCAAAGCAGAAAACCTTTCTTGTAACTCAAAATAAACTTCTCTTTTGACTTATACATGAACTTTCAAACCCAAAAAGAAAAAACAAAAGCAAAGAACAAAATACACCAAGCCTATAAAAAAAAATAAAAAACAAATAAAACCTAACATAACCCACAAGGAAAATGCTAAAATCCAAACCAGAGAGCCTATAACCCATAAAAAAAACTCCACAAAACCCATAACCAAAAAGTTTCATCTTTTACAACATATATAGGGAAAAAAAACCAACAACAACAGCAGCAGCAACAACAAATTCAATATAATTTACAGACCTTTCCAACTTTTGCGACTTCCAAAGATGCCTTTTCAAGAATGAAGATGAGCCTGCCTTTGTTGGTATTATTCTGCTCACTTGGGGCAACTGGAATACCCTCAAGTTCATTCACCACCTCCTTTCCTTCTTCCTCACCATCACTTGTTTTCTCTGTAATGGCTCTCCTTGCATCTTGCTCTCTGTCATGCCTCTCCTCCCTATTTTTTCGCTTCTTCCCTTTCACTGCATACGCCCTCACCATTTTGGGGTTTGGAGAAGATGAGTATTAGACTTCCTGGCACCAATGAGAAAGGTTGATATCACTAGGAATTGACTCTGGCACTCATGGCAGATATCACTAGAAATTTCCAAGTTCAACCAACAAATTTTAAGATTAGAAAGGTTGCATACACAGCACTCTCTCAACATGATCTCTCCCTTCAATCAATAATTGTCTAGCTTAACCTTCAATTCACAAGCTTCATAAATTGTGTACCTAAAGCTATGCTTAGAGCTATAGATTTAAAGCAGAGCATAGGCATTTGTGAGCACTCTTGTCACAAGACTGGTTAAGACGAATATAGAAAAAATTACAACTAGATACCACCATTCCACCATGTTAAATATGGAACAAATTATAGTAACTTCGACTTAAAAGATTATTTTGATGTTTGTACCACAAGAGCAGGGTAATCAATCAATAGCAAGTCAATCGGAATCCAAAATTATCAATCAAACAATTATAACCCTTTACATGAATATATTAAACTTCAAAACCCACATAGGATTAAAATTCTTAAATACTTTTAGCCAGACCCTAGAGAACCAAGCTAAAATTAAGAGCTAACAATAATGGTTCATGTATGACACCCATGTTCATGTGCTAAAAAGAGGCTGCAAAAATTAGGTCCATCACAAACACAGCCATGGAAGTGTCCCATGTATTGAAATTAGCAGTTATTTGTGAATAAAACAGATAATTTTGAAAGTAAATTAAAAAATGAAACCCCAAAGCCAAACCTCTTTTTTTTTTTTTATATATATATATATAATATAATTCACATGTAACATAAATCGACTGAATGTGTTGAAAATACTATAGATTGAACTTTTGTTTAACGGAGAGATGTATCTATATTTGCAAATTTTTTTTTTTTTTTCAGTTTTTGAATACAAATTTTCAAACTTCCCCCACCCCAAAAAAGAAAAATCACATGAAAAAGTTTACACTACTCGTAGACATTCCAAGAGTCCAAGAGTTCACATGCATGTAGGGGTGGATGAATTAGGTTGGTAAGCATTTATCAAATATTTGGAATCTTGTTCCTTTCTGATTGATATGGACATTATGGAGGAAAGAAATTGGCACACTTTTGAAGATCCGGAAAGCACGAGACTCAATTGTTAGCAAATTTTACTAGTTCATTATATCAGTGGTCTTTATACATGGGATTTTACGAATAGTGATTCCATGCCTTTTTGTAGATTATTATTTCAATAAAAAAAAAAAAAAAAACTATTCTTACCTATCAACCAAAAAAACCAGTTCACATGCATGCACGCACGGATGCACTAGAAAAGAGGAAAAACATAGATTAACACAAATTTTCTTTCACTTTAGAGAAGCTACTAATTAATAACGAATACTACGTACATTGACAAATAGAAGCGATAAATAAAACCATAAACAATAACAAAAATATTTCCATAATTCGACGTATCAAATAAAACTATCATAAATATTCGTAAAGCATCAAATAAAGTAAATGCCTGCAATGGAGTCTATAAAAACATCCGGTTGTTGAAAGATTCCAACTTTCTACAAAGTAAGCCTCAGATACAAAACAACTACACAGGATTCAGGGATTAATTAGCCTAGCCCTGCAGACAAGAGGTTTAAGCCTTGGTTTATTGTTGTAGAGAAGAGCCGTACGTGTATGAGAGAGTGAGAGAGAGAGAGAAGGTAGAAGACAGAAGAGAGATTTTTGTTTGTCGATACCTGGTTTGGTTTGGTGACTTGGGACTGTTGCAAAACTTTGCAGCAGCCTTAAACCCTAAGAAGAAAGACAAAACAATCTGCTATAGGCGGGGGAGCTCAAGAAAACATCCGGTTGTTAAATAATATAATATATATATATATATAAGACTTTGGATTGGGCTTGTAGTGTAGACTTGAGAAAAGCCCACAAAAGTAATATTTATGAAAAAGTTTGGCCCAACCCATAACTAATCCTATGTGAGATAAAAGACCTAAGTTTTGTCCTCTATATATAAAATCTCGTCTCCGTTTGAAACTCTTTGCCGTCAAGCATATCCTTAATTTCTCAACCTCTCCCAACTCCCAATCTCGCATGGCTTCTTCTTCTTAGTTCTTAATTCTGAGATCAACAACCGTGCTTTAGAGCCAAACCATTAAAAAAAGAGATAATGGTCCGTGGGTGTGGGTGGGATCTCAACACAACCGGCCATGGTCCGGGTAGGCTACGACCCCGTTATCCTTCAATTCCACTGCTGGGGAAGATAAGATAACCGGCTGCTCTGATAAGCCAGCCGATCAGGCTGAGTTGAGTCAGCTGTGTTTAGGGTCACCTCACCATTCTGGGTTGAGCCAGACTGAATAGGGTGCCACCACCCAACACCCGGCTCCAGCTGAGTTAATACCCCCATCCACGTTCCATTACTTTGATGCCCCGCTTGGTTACAGACACTCACTACTGTGTCCGGCAATCTGAGAAAGGTACTATCACGTTTATGAATACAGCTTTTTATTCATTCCTGAGCAGTGTGGGATTTCGTCTGTTGAATTTGTTTTGAAATCACTCACTCACTCACTCTGTTCCTGGTTGAATCCGAAGTTGTCGGCTTCGGCTGCCACAATAATTAAGGATCTAGTTGAGGAGGTGTGAAAGATGAATTGGTCAGAGGCTATGATTATACATATTTATATATATATATATATATATATGTGTGTGTGTGTGTGTGTGTGTGTGTGTGTGTGTATGGGAATAAGTTAGGAATAGGGTTTTTGAAGAAATCTGGATCTGACGGCGAGAAAATACTAGTAAAGTCTGGGAATTATAGATAAGTAGGCTCAATCGCACTAACTCAGCTCAATAGCTGAAGCATGATATCGGACTAAACTAACTATGATTTGGGCTTTGATTTGAACTATGCCGTTGGCCTGTTGCACTATTATTATTATTATTATTATTATTATTAATCTTGTTAATTTAGTGGGCTCTTTTTAATTTTAGTGAATTTAGTGGGATTGTTCTTTTAAAAACTGGGTTGATTAACATGAACTCAAGAGATTTAAAAAGTAACTATATTCTAGAGTTCATAATCATAAAATCTTCACTTTATTAATTAAAAAACTATTTAAATTTTACTACATTATCAATATTTTTTAAATAATATATATATATGAATATATATATATAAACACACATTTTATTATCAATGATTTGGTAGAGTCTTTTGGCTAAATATTGTGTAAATTCAAATTTATTCGGCAATGGTATTGCCAAAATATTTGCCCAATTTTTGGCCCACTTGACCGAAATTGATCTAACCAACTAACCTGATCAAAATTTATCTGACCGAAATAAGGAGAGAGAAAAAAAATTGAATTGTGGCAATGTCATTACTGAAATAAAAGGAGAGAGAGAGAGAGTGAGAAAAAAAAAAGTTAAATTGTGGCAATCTCATTCTCAAAATAGAGGGGGGAGGAGAGAGAAAAAAATTTTAATTATGGCAATCTCATTGCCGAAATAGGAGAAGAGAGAAAAATAATAATTAGAGGAGAGAGAAAACAAAAAGTTGAATTGTGGCAATCTCATTGCCCCGAGAGAGAGAGAGAGAGAGAGAGAGAGAGAGAGAGATTCAAAGGAAACTTTGCACAACACTCTGGGGCTATTTTGGTCCCTCCTAAGCTTCCCCCTTTTCTCTTGAGTTTTCTCCCCGAATTAGGAAGATAACATTTTGATGGGCTTAGGAGAAAACATCTAGACCCCATTAATTTTCTCCCTTAAAATCTACCTAACCAAACACCCTAAAAATATAATTTTCTCTACCCTCTTCTCTCCCCCCCCCCCCCCGCCCTCTTTTCCATCCTCCCTAAAATTCCACCCAACCAAATAGAGTCTAAATTTTTACGATCTAAGCTACTACGTTTCCACCCAACCAAATAGAGTCTAAATTTTTACAATCTAAGCTACTACGTTTAGAGGTTTATATCTGCATGCAATATTATATCCAACAAGGGTCTTGAATATTCTTGTGGTTGTCAATTGTTGTGTAGCACGTTTTTCCTTCAAGCTTAGAATTTTGACAACAGCTTCAATTGATTTCACTCCTTAGTTTGGATTGAAACTTGGATCGAATGGGTAGCACCTCCTTGGATCAGTTGGAAAATAGCTTTGGAAGTGTTCTGTGATTTTTGGAAATTTTGGCAAAATAGCAGTAAATCTCTGATAATTTTGGAGTGAAAATGGAACAAAGGTTTTCTTTGTGTCAATTTTATGCTAGAGAAGTCATAAACTTAAGGCTTTTAAGGGGGCATTGCCGCCACTTAATGGCTCTTTTTCCAAAAGCTCTCTAAAAAATTTCTATGTGCTTTGAGAGGGAGAGGACTCCTCTATTGATAAATGAAGAAAAAGAGCCATTAAGTGGCGGCAATGATGAATTAATTTTGATTGGATCTTAATTGATTTAATTAAAATTATTTATATGTCAAAATCTCATTGGTTTAAATTTTAGAACAATAATGTAATTAAAAGTATTGAAAAAAATTCTAAAGAATTATGACTTTTGAATTTTTATCAGTGTCCTTGAAATACATATAATTGATTTGAATTTAAAACTTCTAAATATCCTTGGATTAAATCCAATTAGTCAAGAGTTTAAAACATTGCTTCAAACTCATAATTATCTTCTCTCTCTCTCTCTATATATATAATAGGGTTAAATCCAATAGGCAATCACTAAAGAGTTTAAAAAGTTGCTTCAATAATATTTAGTAATAAGAAAGGCAAAATGGAAGGCAATACCTGTAGTAACCAATTTCTTCCCCATCACATCTAGCTAGTAGGCTTGAAATGAATGGATAGGATTTTTTGGGTATTATATAATTTATCATTCCTTGATAAATTTAATTTCCAAATTCAAAAAAAGAAGATGTCATTGTCAAATTAGACAATTCATTTTAAAGAAACAAATATCAGAGATTTACTGCTTCTAACAAGCTTCTAACAATGAGATTTACTGCTAGTGGGACTGGGACCACTAGTTTGAGAAAGCCCATTGTTACAAGCTTCTAACAATGACAATTTTGTATTACAATACTTTATACATTGAAACAAATATCATATATCCTTAAATACATTAATTTCTTTCCATTTAAACAAATTTATTTATTTTCATTTCCTATTTGTAATAAAGGAAATTTTCGTTTTAATACATTTTCAACCAAATTTATGGCTTTGGTTTCTAATTTCTACTATAAATTAATTAATAGCTTTTTAAATTTCACTTATTTCTATTTTAAATTGTTCTCTCTCTTTTTTTCTTTTTTTTCTTTTTTTTTTTTGGAGAGAAAATATAGAATATTATTATTGAGTAAAAACCATAGAAATACAACATTAATGAAATAGAAAGCTTACAAAAGCCAACACAGGTAACTGAGGTAAGCATGATAGCAAAACGAAAATAGTAAATTGTTCATGTAAGAATTTTATGAGCTTTATATTCATAAGTTGAAAATCCCAAAATGAATTCAACCAATTTTTTTTTAAAATTATATTAATCGGTTGGGTCGGGTTGACCCGAACCCGACCTGAGACCCGAAATAAACCCGAGTCTTTGGCCCAAGCCTGACCTGATCATCCATCAGACCTGCCTAAGACCTTTTGGGTCGGGTGGGCCAAGTCCATGCTCAGTGCTACATGTTTCAGTCGAAACCTAGCAATTTCGACTTCATTCAAATTTTTATGGACATATGTCTTAGGCACAGGCACAGGGTTTCCTCTATGTTTAAAGTTTAAAGTCAACTAAACCATTCATCTACAATAACAATTAGTGTACACTAATTCAAATCAAAAGTTAATTGGAACATGAAGTAGTGCAAAATAAAAATAACTCAAGTTATGTGGCAATTGATGCACCATGTTAATTTAATGCATGTGGCAAGATAATTGATTCCACAAACGAGAATTAACAAGTTAATTGAAACAATATGTGTAGGTTGTTGCATTCCACATTATGGGTCCGTTTGGATTGAACTTATTGTTGCTGAAACTGAAAACTGAAAACACTGTAGCAAAATAATTTTTAAATGTGTGAATAGTACTGTGGGACCTATTTTTAATATTTTTTAGTGTGTGAACAGTGATGAACAGTGCTTTTTCTGCACAGTAAAATCATGTGATTTTACTGTTCACGCGCGAAAAAAAAAAAAAAAAAAAAAACGTAAAACGTGAACGCAGGATTCAGTTGAATCCAAACGGACACTATGTTTTTCCGTACATGTAGCTAGTATTCAACAATTACTGGTTTATAAACAGGATTTTTAAAAAAAAATTACTTTTCATAAGCTTTAGGAAGTCTTTGCATTTAATGTAAAAAAATGTAGTCATTAAACTATTTTATTTATATAAAATAAACTTTCATCAACCAAGAGAGAACAGGTTTTTTTTCATAAGAAACATATAAACAGAAAAATTAACAATATATATATATATATATAAAGTAAAATAAAAATGAAATGTAAAGAAACATGGTAGTAGTAACCAGAAAAGAACTTGAGTCTCTACATCACTCACCTTTAAATAAAATTCCTGCATATCAGGAAAGGCTTTCAGAAGAAATGTCATCTTCAGGAGGTGAAATTCCATATCTCCATAGATTAATAGATAGCATATTTTAACCTTCCTGAAGATGGTTATATCTGTCATGCTTTTCGGTATGCACTGTATCAACACACAGAAATACGCTGTCAGTACTAAAATTACCGACAAGCTAACTTTCACATAAAAAAGTATAACAATGATAAAGTTCTTTATTTTTTTTTTTTTTTTCTCCTTTCATTTATTATTCACATACCAAATCAATTGTGGAGTTAACAGTTACTGTCCTCAAATTGGGAATATCCTTTGCAAGCTGACCGAAGATATATTGCATGTCTCTTTGCTGGTTTACTGTGAAATTCACTGTTTGTAGCTTGGGAACTCCAATGAAAGAAAATTTAATAAAAGGACCTTTATATATAAAATATTGGAGATTCATAGCAGACAGCTCAAGTTCCTCCACCCCAGAACAAGGAGGAAAAATGTAACAACCTCAAATAACGTAATGAACCAAGAATGCTTAATTTAAGAGGAAGGCCACAATCAATGAAATGCAAAATATTAAGGTTCAAACAACCATGAAAATTGCTCTGCAACTCATGTAGGTCTAAGGATCTATTATGTAATGAGAGAGTTTTTAAGCAGCTGAATTGGCTGACAGAATTTGGTGCCAACAGACATCCTACCAAGCTTAGAGTCTTTAACTTGCACTCTGTACCTTGAGAAAGAAGCTCACAACAAAACACATACTTATCAATTTGTTCTCCATCCTGAACAGATAAGCAAAGAGTAAGTCGTTCTGCACCCATTCCAATGGCAGATCTGATCCATTCATCAACGTCATTTTTGTAGTCATTCCCAAGACGGAAAGAGACCACAAACGAGACTATCCTTGTACCCGCATGGAACTTCAGGAACTGATTTACAGCTTTTACAAATTTATCCTTTTCTTCTCTGGAGGGATCTTTCTTAAATCCGTAAAATTTACCATTTTCATCAAATGATATATCATTTTCATTGTAGAGGAACATGTTTTACCAATTAAAGTGGAGTTTAGATCTGGATGCACTGACTATTCCCCATCTATGTGATAATATGCTTGTTTTGAGTCTTTTGACAGCATCCCTCAGTGTCAAATGTGAGAGAATGCAAGAAAGAATATCATCAGGCAGCTCACTGATGCGATCCCTTCCAGTACTACTGAAACCCTACACAATAACAATCAAACAAATTTCAGGTATTAATTAGAGCTTGCCCTAGTATAATGTTACCAAACCCGTTAAAGCCATTTTAATATAAACTTGGAGCAGGAGCTTCTCTGTCTGTCTTTTTTATTGATGTTCTTCAAGCCTTGGTTTATTGTTTGAGTTCCATTCAAGCAATTTATTATAATTGATGCCAAGGGCCATTCATCATATATTAAAATTTTATTATGAAAATAGGTGAGTGTTTTGTAATGATCAAATTAGTCCCACATAACAAAAATACTCGTGTGTGTGTGGTTTTATATCATGTTGCAACATCATCTATAAGTGTATAACCAAGATCCAAGCCAAAAGGTTCCAAGTCTGAATACACTAATTGACCAATTTCAAGCAGCATTTTCCCGGGGAAAGCATTGCTGAAAATGTGCTTTTAGCACAAGAAATTGTCAAGAATTATCATAAGGAAAAGGGTCATGCTACGTTTGCTTTGAAAATGGACATTATGAAGGCAAATGATTCAGTGGAGTGGCTCTTCTATTAAATTTTGGCATGACTTGTGGTGTGGGGGACTTTCTTTAAAGGATAACTTCCCAAAACTTTACAGCATTGCTACCAATAAGGATGCTTCAGTGGCAGATTTGTTCTCTTTCAAGAAATAGTTATCATTGGAATGTCAGCTTTGTTCAACTAGCGCAAGATTGGGAGTTGGAATCAATTGCATCTTTCTTGGTTCTTTGATCTAATCTATTCGGGTTTGGTGAGACATAATGAAATGGATCAGCTTTGTTGGAATCCTTCTCCAAGGCAGACTTTTGATGTCAGCTCCTATTATAGGGCTTTACTTTCTATTGCCCAAATATCTTTTCCTTGGAAAATCATATGGAAGCCGAAAGTACCAACAAGGGTTAGTTTCTTCCTTTGGACTGCTGCTTTGGGATGGATCTTAACTACTGATAACTAGAGGAGGCGTTGAGTTGTGAATGACAGGTGCTGTATGTGTAAGAAAGATGAGGAGACTATTGATCATTTACTTAGGTACTGCCCTATAGCTAGAGAGTTGTGGAACTTGGTGTTTTCATTATTTGGGTGCAATGGGTGATGCCGAGTGAGGTTGTGGATCTTCTAGCTAGCTAGTCACACAAATTCAACAAGCATAGGTATGTGCCAATTTGGGCCATGATCCATCATTGTCTCATGTGGGGTATTTGGAGAAAAAGGAATGCTCATACTTTTGAAGGAGATGAGAGATCAATTCATGACTTGAAGCGGCTCTTTCTCCAGACTCTTTACAAGTGGACAAATGCTTCAGGTATTTTTACTTTTGATTCTTTTGTTTTTTGAGAATAAACGGAAGAAATTTATTCAAAGAAAGAAAAAGTTGTATAAAAACAAGGCAGCAACAGGGAAAGCCGAAGAAGCCTAAACTAGCTACAGAGCTTTCCCTGCACCTAACAAAGGCAGTAGCTAAATGCAAGAAAACAACAAGGAAAGCCAAAGAAACAATACTATCTTACAATCTCAAGACAAGTTTCCATAATTAGCCTCTAAATACTCAATAGCATGAGGAGTAGCAGACCTGGCTAGAAAAGAGGGGTCAGGACGTGGAGTACCGTAGAGAGCCTCATTTCGCTTATTCCAGATCATCCAACTGGTTGTGAAAAATATTGCAATCTCTGGGTCATTTTTCCTTTGCATAACTTGATCAGCCACATCCACAAAAGAAAGATTTGTGGAATGAGACATGGTCCCCCATAAGCATGTGGACTTCCAAACCATATCAGAATATGTACAGCTTAGCAGGATATGGTCCGTTGACTCCACTCCAACCTCACAACAATCACATCCAGCATCCAACAATTCTAGCTAGATTTACCTTTGTAGGCAGTATATCTCTACAAGCTCTCCAAATGAAAGTTTTGATTTTATTACATACCTTGGTCGCCCAAATCGCTTTCCAAATTTTATTGCATTGTGAATAATTGGATGATTGACCATGAGAAGATCTCAATTGTTGAGTTTGTATCATCTTGTATGCGCTTTTTACCGAATATTCACCCGTGTTTGTGTATGCCCAAGCTTGGATATCTTGCACCGCTCTATTGCTCAAAGGGATGGATTTAATAACTTCAGCTTCATGTGGGAGGAATACATGATCAATCATGGATACACGCCAAGATCTAGTAATTGGATCAATGAGGTTATCCACTGTGGCCATTGTTGACATTGTGGAGTATGGGGTTACCACTTTGAATGATGGTGGATTTGGAAGCCATCGGTCTTGCCAAATTCGAATTTTATTTCCGGTTCCTACACGCCATCTCAAACCACTATCCAAGACAGATCTGGCAGCCACTATACTTTTCCATGCAAAACTCCCTGAATTTGGTGAAGGAGCATCAAAGAAAGAAGTATTGGGAAAGTACTTTGATTTGTAGACTCGATAGAACAAGGAGTGTGTATTTTTCATAAGCCTCCATCCTTGTTTGGCTAACATGGCTAAGTTGAAAGAATGAAGCTCCCGAAACCCAATTCCTCCCATCGACTTGGGCAAACAAAGTTTAGACCAACTCAACCAGTGTACCTTCCTTTCTTGCATCTTTTGACCCCACCAAAATTTGCTCATCATCCCTTCAAGTTCTTTAAGCAAACCTTTCGGTAACAAGAAACATCCCATGGCATATGTGGGGATAGCTTGTGCCACGGCTTTAATCAAAATTTCCCTTCCAGCCTAAGACATCATCTTTTCCTTCCATCCCTTTAGTTTATTCCAGACTCTTTCAATGATTGGAGCAAAAACTGCTTTTTTGTTACGCCCCACTATACTAGGTAGCCCCAAATACTTCTCATATTCTGGGACTGTCTCTGCACCCAAAGCCTGTTTGATTGATTCTTGAGTCTCAAAGCCAGTATTACTGCTAAAGAAAAGAGAAGTTTTATCAGTATTAACCTTTTGTCCTGAAGCAGCCTCATATAAATTAAGCAAAGAATTGACCTGTTGGCACTCCTCTACTGAGGCACGACAAAATAATAAACTGTCATCAACAAATAGGAGATGAGAAATACAAGGACCACCTCTGCTAGCTGCCACTCCTCTTATAATTCCTTCTGTTTCTGCCTTTCTAAGCAACGCAGTAAGTCCCTCAGCACAAAACAGGAAGAGATAAGGTGACAGAGGGTCACCTTGTCTCAGTCCTCTTGAAGGCAAGATAAAACCTGTAGGATTGCCATTGACTATAACAGAAAAATGAGCAGTTGTTATACATGCCATTATCAATTGCACCCATTTTGCATGAAACCCCATTTTCTCCATCACCCTTTTTAAATAATCTCATTCAACCCTGTCGTAAGTTTTGCTCATATCCAATTTAATAGCTACCTGGCCTATCTTGCCCCACCTCTTTTTTTTCATGCTATGCAAAGTTTCATATGCAACTAAGATGTTATCTGTAATTAATCTCCCCGGGACAAAAGTGCTTTGAGAGTCAGAAATTAAATTTGGGAGGATAAGCTTCAGCCGGTTGACTAACATTTTAGATATGATTTTGTATAACACATTGCACAAGCTAATGGGACGATATTGTGTGATTAATTCAGGGTCTTTGGTTTTGGGAATTAGTGCTATGTGGGTATTATTTATATTTCGAAGTATAGTACCAGAGTTTAGACATGATAGCACAGCATTAGTTACATCAGCACCCACTATATGCCAAAACTTTTGAAAAAAGAAAGCAGTCATACCATCAGGGCCTGGAGCTTTTGAAGGGTGCATTTGAAATAAGGCAAATCAAACCTCTTCTGGATGAAAATCTCTCACGAGGCAATCATTCATCTCCTCCGTAACTACTCTAGGAATATGACCCACCACTTCTTCAATAGCATTCAGATTTGAAGATTGGAAGAGAGTTGAGAAATGTTGAATTATCACCCTTTCTATGTCGCTTTGTTGCTCTATCACCGTACCATCCATTTCCTTTAGCGAGACAATTAAGTTTTTTTTCCTCCTTGCAGATGCCTTCGCATGAAAAAATTTTGTATTACGATCACCTTCACGCAACCAACTAATACGGGATCTCTGTTTCCAATAAATTTCTTCTTTCTCAATTAAAGTATTAATTTCATGCCTAAGAGCTTCACATTCATCCCATGATGCATCCTTGTTATTTTCCTCAAGCACTTGCAACCTATTTCGCTTTTCCTCAATCTTTTTGCCTAAGGAACACAATGAATTTTTACTCCAGGCTAACAACTTCTTCCTGCATTCTTTTATTTTGTTACACACTTGGAACATAATACTTCCATTGAAGGGAACAGACCAAGCATTTGCAATTGCGTCCTCACAGCCTTCATCTTTCACCCATGCTTCCTCAAACCGAAATCGTTTTTTATACATCCCAATTTGAGACTGCGATTGCCTTCTTAGTCGCACCCCAATGGCCATGTGATCAGAATTTGAAAAGCTTAAATGATGAACATCAAAGTGAGGAAAAAGATCATACCATTCTTGATTAGCTACCCCACGATCAAGTCTAACATATACCCGATCTTGTTCATCTCTCCGATTGCACCATGTGAAGCGAGCACCTTTAAAACCCATATCCCTTAATCTGCAATCGTCCAGCACTTCTCAAAAATTCGCCATTTGCCACTCACTTCTTGGTTCCCCTCCTTGTTTTTCATTCACTGAAAGTATCTCATTGAAATCGCCTATGCATATCCATGGCAATGTGACTTGTTGATGAAGTAGACGCATCAAATTCCATGTCTCAATACACTTCAATTTTTCAGGGTGCCCATAGATACTTGTCAATCTCCATGAAACCCCATCCTTCTCTATCACAATAACATCGATATGGCTTTTTGACAAGGTCCTCAAATTCACATCCCATTCTGAGTCCCAAAATAGAGCCAATCCTCCACTCATTCCAATTCTATCTACACACACTACATTATCTATTTTTAATTCATTCTTCACTTCTTCTATACCTTTCTTTTTAAGTTTAGTTTCCATCGAAAATATAATTCGGGGACGTTGAACTTTAATGAGCTTAGACAGCTCTCCAATAGCACTTTTGTCCCCAAGTCCACGGCAATTAAGACTTAATATACTCATAATTCAGCTTCACTTCAGATATTCAATAATCCAACACAAAAACGCCTAAAACAGAGACCCTTTAAGAGACAGATTTACCTGTAGCCAAGATAAAGTGCTATTGAAATGATATGGAAGCTCCCACTTTTGCAAAGAGCTCACCCAAGAAATGGGTTGGTCCACGAAGCAAAAAGCTCACCCAGCAGCAGATAAATCTTCAGAGCAACAATGGAGAATATCGGCGCCTAGATACCTTGAGGCGGCGACCTCTATCAACACCGAAAACCCACAAAATGGGTATGGGAAACCCACACAAAGAAAGCCCAAACACTGGGCAAGGCAGCCAAGAAGAGCTCATGCGAACGCTAGCAGACAGCCGAAACGTGCGCCGAGAGAGAGAGCTGGAACCCAATCCAGAGAGAAAGAGAGACGAACTCTCTAGAGAGAACTGGAACCCAGAGGTCCAGAGAAAAGCTCCTACTAGGGAGAGTATAGGCGTCTTTTTTAACAAGTTAAGATGGCAATTTGCAATGACTTGTCTCCACTTTTGATTCTTTTGTTGATTTGCTTGATTGTTGTAATTTTCATACACTTTAGTTTTTCATTGTTGTGTCCTTAGCACAGTACCTTTGTGCTTTGGTTTTTTTGTGTTATTCAATGAAGTATTCCTTACTTATCAAAAAAGAGTTGTTGCTTGGGTCATCAAAGAGTGTATAACAACTCCTAAATTTTCAATAGCTTTCATTTGGAGTTAGGTGGGCTATATTAAAGGGGAAAGAGGACTTAGGCAAGCTAATCCATTATCACCATACCTATTTGTGCTAGCAATAGAGGTTTTTCAAGGAAATTGATTAGTGCTTCCAGTTTGTTCAAGTTTCATTCCAAGTGTGCTGAATTAAAGCTATCGCATCTTTGCTTTATTGACGAATTCATTATATTTTCAAGTGTTGATGTTAAATCAGTTAGCATAATTCAAGAAGTCCTTGAACACTTCAAGAAGTTATCAGGATTGAAAGAAAATCCAACCAAAAGAGAGGCTTTTATGGCTGTAGTCCCTAACTGAAAAAACAAATTCTGGATATTCTAAATTTTAAGGAGAACAAGCTTCCAGTGAGGTACCTTGGGGACCCTTGATCTCTAAAAGGCTAACTGAAAAAGATCATTAGCCTTCGGTGGACAAGATTACAGAACGAATTCACTAACAGGCTACCAAACACCTCTCATTGTTGTTTAGCCTTCAAATCTAATGGTCCAAGATCTTCATTTTACCTAAAAAGGCAGTAAAGGAAATAGAGCAGGAACTCAGCACTTTTCTAATGAAAGGTACTGGAACTGCTGCATAAGGAGCAAAGGTAGCCTAAATTGTGGTTTGCAAGCCAAAAAAAGAAGTTGTCTGGGTGTTAGGAGGCTAGAGGATTGGAATATAATTGCTATTATGGCTTTTATTTGAAATGTATTTGCTCAAGCAGGATCTGTTTGGGTAGCATGGGTTCAGATTAATCTTCTAAAAGGAAAAGGCTTTTGGGCAGTTAAAACTCCTCAAAGTAGCACTTAGAGTTGGAGGAAGATTCTATAGCTTAGGAGCATACAAGAAATTTGGTGAGATTTATTGTGGGGACTGGTAATAAGATTTTTTTGTGGCATGACTAGCGGCATTCAAATAGAATCCTATATCACAGATATGGACACACGGCTATTTATGAAGCAGCTAGCAATCTCGATGCTAAGGTTTCAAGTGTATTAGTGGAAGGAAATTGGTTTTGAAACCCGACTAGATCATATGGGCTGGTGAAGTTAGAGGTGGAAGACAGGCTTAATTGGGTTCCTTCCAAATCAGGTACGTATACTTGATCAAAAACATGGGATTTGGTTTCCTAGTACTATTGCTAAACATGCATTGTCCTTGGCTGGTTGAAAAGTCAAAACAGACTCACTACAAAGATAGAATGCTGCATTGGGGCCTTAAAAGGAGATGCAACTTGTGTCTTATGCAAAAACATATTAGAGAGTAGGGATCATCTTTTCTTTCAATCAATGCTCTTTCTCCAAGAGAATTTGGTAGAATCGTATGCTCTGGTGCCTTGTCAAACATCCCAAATTTAATTAAAGAGAAAAAATCTGAAGTCAGTTGTTTGCAAACTTGCTTATTTAAAGAGAAAAAATCT
The DNA here is from genome assembly GCA_030021035.2 of Notholithocarpus densiflorus. Lineage (NCBI taxonomy): Eukaryota > Viridiplantae > Streptophyta > Magnoliopsida > Fagales > Fagaceae > Notholithocarpus > Notholithocarpus densiflorus. Next base: position 2,460,378 of record JARYZH020000020.1, read on the forward strand.
GAACTCAGTTGTTTGCAAACTTGCGTAATTTTGGGAAGGTGTTTGAAGGTTTTTTAGTTTTTTATTTTTTTTTTTTTTTTTTAGAGTTTGGGTCAAGACGTGAATATGTGATATAATATAAGTTGTTCTTGTGGGTTCACTTAGCTCAAGTGGTAATGTTTCTTGTCGTCGAATGAGAGATAAAAGGTTTAATCTCCGCCTACAATTTTGGTGTTTTGTGTTGAAATTAAGGTGGTCGATACCGTACCGTACTAATACATGCATTGGTACCGAAACGTAAATGTTTTGTACGGGTTTAAATACCTGCCAATTTTGGGCGTTTTGGCCTGTACCAAGCATACCGGCTGGTACAGAAATAAGCTCTTTTTTTTTCTTTTCTTTTTTGTAATTTTTGAATTTTTGTAAAGGTAGAATGGTAATTTATTTGCATTAATTTATTAATATTATTTGTTTTCTTAGTATGCTAAAGTCTAAAATCTAAAACCATGAATAATTTGTTTTGAATTTAGGTAATATTTTATGGTAAATTTTTATTTTTATTATAATATATATATATATATAAAATAGCGGTTGTAGGGTCACAAATTGTAGCCTTAAGCCCAAAACGTGTAGGACTCGAGCCCAATAAGTCCAATACAATAAATTTGTAGAGAGTGGGCTAAGTGGGCTAAAGAATTAGGTATGAATGGCATGGACATCGTTTAACATGTTCATTAAAACTAAACAAAAAATTAAGAGAGAAAGGAAAGGCATATTGGGGTAACTTTGGATAAATATGTTCTTGGTTCAATCCGAGGAGACTGCGTACCATATAATTCACATTCTTTTTCTGAAAGTCCGTCCCCTTCTCATGGAGGGTCTGTTACATTATATAGTCTCCTTCTAGTCATCCTAACCTTACACTTGTCACTCATCTAAGACGTTACATGATTAATTGTCCCATCAGACATCTTCTTTGGCTTCCCTGTGAGCTGTAATAGCTTAGGTAGCACTGTTCAGAGGTCTTCTCCACATAAATGCGGCCAGAAAAGTAGCTGCAGGGCACTTAATGTGGTGGTAGCAGCCTTTCTTCAGATATTTTCGGATCTTTTCCTTTCCAGTAAGTTCACGAAGGCCATCTTTGTCATCGGAGCTTCTAGGAAGGTCCCTCCAATAGGTGGGATACACACTTGAATTATACTCCTCTTGTCCGAGGACGAGATCCTCCTCGAATTAAATTCCTTTTGTTTCCCAAGTATGACTCTTTTGAAATAGAACATTTAATCAATGCAGCTCTGCTCGGCCCAAGAAACTCCTCAGACCAAGCCCGCAGCCCAAGATGTATGGTTCTGGGCCTTTGTCCCCACAATAGCCCCTCAAAACTTCAGTTTTTTCCTCCCATCCGAGGAGAAAAAATGGGGTTTTGACTTTCAAGAGATAATGACAATTTATATTTGACCCACACGTGCGGGAATATGACTTAATTGTGCTTCATAATTGCTTCTGATGCTTCGCAGTCCACGAAGCGTTATTAATTACTCTAGGAGGCGTCTTGTCCCCTGCATCCAACAACAATGCGCAGATCCAACGGCTGATATTTCCCTTAGAATTTTGAGCGGGATAACTTCCTCTCTTTCTTTCCCTTAATATAAAGCTTTGAGGGAAATCATTCGTCTTCTTCTTCAAAGAAATCTTTAAGCGTTCCAGAGAATTTCAACGTTCCTTCTCCTAAAATACCCTAGGTTCCCGAATCTCTATCGTTATTCTTGTAAGAAGTCTTCGAAGGTTTTCTTAGAAAGCTACAGAGATTAGCGTGCATGCTCCCGTAAGTTTTTAGCTCTCTATATTTGCATTTGTCTTCTCGGCCTGCCAGTTCTTGCTTCCTTATTCTTAAAATTCAGTACTTCGTTTTAGGTTGTAAAAATGGGTAGATTCGAGCGTTTAGTAGATTCCCCCGCAAAAATAGAAGCTTTTAAGCAAAAATACCGTATACCCCAGGCAGTTGGCCTGCGATATTGTTCCTTAGAAGAAATCCCTCTACCTAGAGAGGCAAGAGAAGTGGTCATTCCTATAATAGCCTTCATAGAAGGGGGAATGACCCTTCCTATGGGTAGGATAACCCGAGAATACCTTATTAACCATAGGCTATGCCCTCATCAGTGTGCACCTAATATGTTTAGGATTCTAGGTTGCATTGATGCTCTTGACCGGCATCTTCACTTGGGCCTCACATGGCATGACGTGGTTCATTTGTACGAGTGCCACTCACAAACCGACGGAGGGTTTTATCTCAAATCCAGGTCGTCCATTGTCAGGCTCATCTCGTACCTCCCCAAGTCCAACAAAGGGATGAAAGATGACTACCTCATTGCTTCAGGGGCATGGCACGATGGTCGACCTTGCCCAACCCAAGAGAGAGAGACAGGTGGGATACCTTAGATTTAGATCCCTTAACATAGGATTTAGATTTCTAACCCCCACCCATGTTTCCCATTATAATTTCTTCTGACAATGGACCTTAATCGTCTGACTGTATCTGCCTTCTTGATTATTTCTGCGGATAGGAGGCTTATTGCTCCTCGGCTCAGTTTTACTAACGTGGTGGCCCTCAACTATCTTCTTTGATCAGAAATTTTTGTGAGCGAGGACCGACAACTGCGAGCCGTTCACCTGATCCTAGATTTCGATCCCATTTCGAGGATCTTTCAGGAAATCGGTCACGCCATCAGAGATGGTGATCCTCGAATTAACTGTAACGACGTGTCAAAACCAGACTTTCTGGCCCGAGACGATCTTCCCCCAGTCAGACTACCAACCCCTCAAATTCCTCCTCAGCTTGTAATACCATTGCAGCAAGTCCCGCTCGAAGCAGAAGCTATAGAAGAAGAGGAATCGCTTCCTCGCGGTTGTCATTAGAAGAAGAAATAGACCAGTTCCGCTTTGAAAGAGAAGAGGACATACCAGAAAGGCTTGTGCAGCTCTCGGACTCTGAGGCCGAATCCGATAGACTTTCCGCAGCTATTCAGCCTGAATTAGTTATTACCCGGGTTGATACGAGTTCAAAAGAAAAAGGAGAGATGAGCTCAAAAGGAAGACCGTCCCTGAAAGGCTTAGTAGCCAATAAGAGCAAAAAGGGAGCCCTGAAAGGCACATCCCAGACTCAGGCTCCTGTCAATCTACCACCTCCACCTCCTCTTCCTGCTGATCTTGGACTACACGCCCTCCCGGATTTAAAGAAGAATAGACCAATACAAGATATAGAAGAAGGTGAGGTGATCCCTTCAAATGGACCTAAACAACAGAAAACCAAAGATCTGAAGGACAATAGGGCCAACTCTGTCGACAGCAGGGAAGATGCTGAAGTGCGCCGACAACCGTGCCCCTGGGCCCCTCGGATAGAATTAGATGGAGCCCAAATCCCCTAGGATGCCACTATTAGGGAGTCCTAGAGAAGTCATTCGGCCCATCTTGCTCAAGCTTTAGAGCAACCCCTCTTGCTCCCACCGGATATGGAGGCTCTCAGACGTACCAGGCAGCCCGAGCTTTTCATGTCATTAAAGAGGGATCTCGCCCTGGTAGGCTAACTTTGTTTTACGAATTAAACGTTAAGAAGCTATTGATCTTATCAGTGTTATTACACTTGTTTTTACACACGTGACCCCTTTGCTATTGTTATGCAGGCCACTCAACAAGTTTATGTGGCCGAAGAGTGGGTTCGAAATGCCCATAACAGATATGAAGCTGAGTCCCACTCTCGGCGCGAAGTTGAGAAAACCCTCGGGAACCTGAAAGAGGAAAAAGCACAGCTGGCCGAGAAGCTGAAGATTTCAGAGCGTGAATGCTCAAGTGCCAAAGCAGGGCTGAAAAATGTTGAGGCTCAGGCCGAGGACCAGCGCAAACAGCTCTACACGACCCAGCTAAACCTGGCTACCAAGAAAGCAGTAGTTCTAAGCCTGAAAGCTGAATTGCAGAAAGCTAAAGAGGCAGCAATAAAGGCAATGGAAGCTGCTAAGTCCGCGGAGGAGGCGGCCTATGAGCGTGGGGTAGGAGAAACGGAAGAGAGGCTGACCGAGGAGGTAGCTGAAGTGTGCAGGGAATTTTGCACTGAGACTTGGGTAGAAGCACTTAATCATGCAGGGGTTCCTGCTGATTCCGAGCTGAGGAAACCTGAGAACGTGTTCTTCCCTGAACACATCAGGGATATCCCAACCAGCCCTCCTCCGGCCGCTGCTCTACCCCTCCCTCCTCCTGAGCAGATAGTTGACGTAAATACCCCTACCATAGCTGCTAAGGCTTCCAAAGGAGTTGTTGGGAAGGGTATGGAAGACTTATCATTAGCCAAGGATAAATCCGTCAAGGATTCCCTTACCATAAAGGACGTCGTTTCCTAGGCCAAGGTAGCTGAGTCAAAATCTGTCGTTGGGGATGCTAAAGATAAAGCCACTGGTCCCGAGAAGATTTCTCAACCCTTGAAGAAGTAGTTATAGGATCTGTTTTATTTTCTGTTGTTATCGTTGAGTTTTCTTTCGGGTAGATTTTGCCAATATGTATGATGGATTTATTTTAAATCAAAGAATAGACTTCTCTTTCCTACCTTTTGTATTTCTACTTTTGCCATTTGCTTTTATTAAAAATTAAGATGACTTGCTATCCACAAGCTAAGGCTTTTCATAAAATACTTGTAACGGATGGGCTTATCATGCTCTTGTTTCAAGAACTGACCTTTTTGTGATAAAGATTGACAGCAAAGACTTGTTGTAACTTAAAATCTATTTAATACTTTATAAAAGATAACAGGAAATTAATTCAATTGTATATGATCCGAGGGCCCTACAATGACTTAGGACTTGTTTGAACATTTTGATAAACTATCGTTGTCTACTAACACTTTACGCATTACCCCAAAGCATCTGGTCCGAGGACATCAGGCATGACTAAGGTCCTGTTTAAATACTTTTATAAAAGACATTAGTGTATTAATTTTCGCAAAGTATCTGATCCGAGGACATCAGGCATGACTAAGGTTCTGTTTAAACACTTTTATAACAAACATCAGTATATTAATTTCCCCAAAACATCTGGTCCGAGGACATCAGGCATGACTAAGGTTTTGTTTAAACACCTTTATAAAAGACATTAGTGTATTAATTTCCCCAAAGCATCTAGTCCGAGGACATCAGGCATGACTAGGGTTCTATTTAAACACCTTTATAACAAACATAAGTGTATTAATTTCCCCAAAGCATCTGGTCTGAGGACATCAGGCATGACTAAGGTTCTGTTTAAACACCTTTATAACAAACATAAGTGTATTAATTTCCCCAAAGCATCTGATCCGAGGACATCAGGCATGACTAAGGTTCTGTTTAAACACCTTTATAACAAACATAAGTATATTAATTTCCCCCAAGCATCTGGTCCGAGGATATCAGGCATGACTAAGGTTCTATTTAAACACCTTTATAACAAACATAAGTGTATTAATTTCCCCAAAGCAACTAGTCCGAGGACATCGGGCATGACTAAGGTTCTGTTTAAATATCTTTATAACAAACATAAGTGAATTAATTTCCCCAAAACATCTGGTCCGAGGATATCAGGCATGACTAAGGTTCTGTTTAAACACCTTTATAAAAGACAAAGCAATGGGAATCCCCACATCTCCACACAACACACGAGTTTAATGATAAAGAAAATTCTTATTAATAATAGTACCTTTTCAGGTTGTTTACATTCCAAGGACGTGGTATTACATGCTCGTCTAAATCTTCCAAAAAATATGCCCCTATACCTGCTTCCGATGTGATGCGATATGGTCCTTCCCAATTGGGCCCTAGCTTTCCCCATGCTGGGTTTTTTGCAGTGCCCAGAACTTTCCTCAACACCAAGTCACCAGGCGCTAGTGGCTTTAGCCTTACTTTGGCATCATATCCTTGCTTAAGTTTGTGTTGGTAGTACGCCAATTGGACCAGTGCACTTTCCCTTCTTTCTTCAACGAAATCTAAGCTTCTTTCCAGCAAATTATCATTATTATTCGAATTGAACGAACTGCTTTTTAGCGTTGGAAACCCTGTTTCCAAGGGAATGACAGTTTCGGTACCATAAGTCATTGAAAAGGGAGTCTCCCCTGGTGACCTGCGAAGTGTGGTTCGATATGCCCACAGGATATGCGGCAGTTCTTCCACCCATTTCCCTTTTGCATCATCTAACCTCTTTTTCAGTCTGTTTACTATGACTTTGTTAACGGCCTCGGCTTGCCCATTCCCCTAGGGATAAGCTGGGGTGGAATATCGATTCGTAATTCCCAATTCGCCGCAGTATCTCCTAAAAGCCTTATTGTCAAACTGAAGACCATTGTCCGAAATAAGAGTGCGAGGGACCCCAAACCGAGTGACGATTCTCCTCTAAATAAATTTCTTAACGTCCACATCTCTGATGTTTGATAAAGGCTCAGCTTCAACCCACTTAGTAAAATAGTCGGTGCTGACCAGCAGATATCACTTGTTCCCTGCTGCTTTGGAAAAAGGTCCGACAATATCCAAGCCCCATTGATCAAATGGCCAAGGGTTGGTTAGCGGATTGAGAATCCCTCCTGGTTGGTATATGTTTGGTGCAAATCTTTGGCATTGGTCGCACTTCTTTACGTACTCATGTGCTTCTCTTTGCATATTTGGCCACCAGTAGCCTTGCGTGATGGCCCTATGAGATAAAGACCTGCCTCCAGTGTGGCTCCCACAAATCCCCTCGTGTAGCTCTTCTAGGACGACTTCTGACGCTTCAGGGTGAATACATAGTAGATATGGTCCGGCAAAAGAGCGCTTGTACAATTTTTAATCCTCGGACAACCAGAAGCGAGGTGCTTTTCTTCGTATTTTTTCAGCCTCCAATTTACTTTCTGGCAAAAGGTCTTCTCTCAAAAATAATATAATGGGGTCCATCCAGCTAGGTTCCACTCGGACCTGACAAATCTGGACCAACTTCCCCCCTGCCTCCGTGGGCTTGTACAAGTCTTCTACGAGGATAATTCGAGGCAAGCTCTGCGCCGAGGAGGTTGCAAGTGTAGCCAAGGAATCTGCATGCGTGTTACTGCTTCTAGGGATGTGCAGCAGACTGAATGATTCAAATTTTGACCGCAACTGTTTAACTTGACTTAAATACTTCTGCATTCTTTCATCCCTTACCTCTAATTCGCCCTTTACTTGACCAACAACTAGTCTGGAGTCTGAAAATATCTTTACTTCTTTTCCCCCCATTCTCTGAACCATGGACATTCCTTCCAGCAAGGTTTCATACTCGACCTCATTATTAGTGGTCGAGAAGCCCAATCTCAACGATTTCTCTATCGTGAGTTGTTCAGGAGAGACCAGAACTAGCCCCATTCCAGAGCCCCTTTGATTTGCTGCACCATCGACATACACTTTCCAGCCTAGAGGTTCTTGTAGGGAGATAATGCCAACCAATTTTTCATCCATGTGCTGTGGTGCTGGCACATTCTCCAATGGGGCTTCAGCAAATTCGGCTACCAGGTCTGCGAGAATCTGACCCTTGACAGAGGTGCGAGGCATGTACTTGATGTCAAAAACCCCTAGAATTGTACCCCATTTAACAATCCTGCCCGTGTAGTCAGCACTTCGAAGTATAGCCCTAAGTGGGAGCTGAGTCAAGACGATAACAGTGTGTGCCTGAAAATAGTGGGGAAGCTTCCGAGTACCATGTACCACAGCCAAGATGGCTTTCTCCAGTGGTAAATAGCGCACCTCGGCCTCATGTAACGATTTACTAACATAGTAGACCGGCCGTTGCACGCCACCGTCAACACGGATCAACACCAGACTTACTGCATGAGAGGCCACGACGATGTAGCCAAACAAAACCTCATCCCCCTGAGGACTGGACATGATGGGAGGCCGAGAAAGATACTCCTTAAACTGCTAGAAGGCCTTAGCGCACTCCTCGGACCATTCGAATCCCTTCCACTTCTTCATCAAGAGGAAAAAGGGCCGGCATCTATCTGCTGAACGAGAGATAAACCGACTCAAGGTGGCAGTCATACCAGTAAGTTTCTGGACCTCCTTAGGATTACTAGGAGAGTGTAGATTGTTAATCGCCTTAATTTGATCAGGATTGACTTCGATTCCTCTGTGAGTTACCATGTATCCTAGGAATTTGCCTGATCCCACACCAAACGAGCACTTGGAAGCGTTTAGGCGCAACTTATGTTTCCTCAAAATTTCAAAGATGTTCCCGAGGTCATCAACGTGCTCGGACACCACCTTGCTCTTTACCACCATGTCGTCTATATAAACCTCGATGCTTCTCCCTAATTGAGGCTCGAACATTCTCGTCATCATCCTTTGATAGGTTGATTCTGCGTTTTTTAGACCGAAAGGCATCACCTTGTAATGGTAGTTTCCAATGGGGGTGACAAAAGCGGTCATCTCCTGGTCTTCCAAGGCTAAGGGTATTTGGTGGTATCCTTGGAAGGCGTCTAAGAAGCTCATCCAAGGATAACCCACTGTCGCGTCCACCAACTGATCTATTCGTGGCATGGGGAAAGGATCTTTTGGGCAGGCTTTATTTAGATCCGTAAAGTCCACGCACACTCGCCACTTGCCATTCTTCTTCTTTACCACCACTGTATTAGCCAGCCATTCAGGGTAAAACACTTCCTTAATAGCCCCGGCTTGCTTAAGCTTCCTCACTTCTTCCTTAACAGCATCTGCATGCTCCTTGGATGGGCGTCGAGGTGGTTGCTTTTTTTAAGTAATGGATGGGTTAACGTTTAAGTGATGACAGATAAAGGTCGAATCCATTCCTGGGGCCTCGTAAGCGCTCCAGGCGAATACATCAACGTTCTTCTTAAGAAGTTCTATCAACTCCTCCCTCTCGTGAGAAGGCAACTGAGATCTGATCTGAAAATATTTCTCTAGATCATCCCCTATAGCGATCTTCTCTAAGTCATCACATTTTGCCTCATCGGATTGCCCATTGATAGGCAACTCTGGAGTTTTTAATTGCTATGAACTTCCCTCAGCAGCTATCGATGATTCAACCTCGGGTTGATGAGATATGGCGGCCACCAAGCATTGTCTAGCCATGGACTGGCTTCCGAGGATTTCTCTAACTTGACCCTCGAATGGATACTTCACCCTTTGATGCAAAGTAGAGGAGACAGCCCCCAGAGTGTGAAGCTAAGGTCTGGCTACGATGGCCGTATAAGGTGAATAAGCGTCCACCACAATGAAATCCACCTCCACCACCTCAGGACCGGTCTGTACAGGTAGCCTAATCTAACCTTTTGGCATAACGGTTCTTCCCTCGAAACTTATCAGGGGGGAATCATAGGCGGTTAGATCCTCGGGCTTCAACCCCAAACCCTTAAACAGGTCAGGATACATAACCTCTACAGCACTCCCTTGGTCCACCAACACCCTCTTCACATTATACCCACCTATCCTAAGTGTGACCACCAAGGCATCATCATGGGGTTGGATAGTTCCGACCTTGTCTTCGTCTGAAAAACCCAGAACTAGTTGGATTTCCATCTTAGTTCTTTTTGATTCCATGTTACTGTCCTCGGCAAGTAACCGAGCCACAGACATTACTCTGAATGGACAGGATCCTGTTCTCCCTAGGGCAGCGAAGATGACATTTATCGTTCCCAAGGGAGGTCTTGAGGAAGCACCTCTTCTAGAATCAAACCCAGCCCATCTTGATGGGCTGCTGGAATGATGCAACAAATCCTTTAACCTTCCTTCTCGGACCAGCTGGTCCAAATGGTCCCATAAATTCCTGCAATCTTCAATAGTATGACCTTGATCTTGATGGTATTGGCAATAAAGGTTTTGGTTACGCCTCATGGGGTTCCCAACCATTTTGTTCGGCCATTTGAAGAAGAATTCATTCTTAATTTTTTTCAAAATCTGATGCACTGGTTCTCGGAATACCGCGTTGACCACTTGGGTGTTGGCAGAATCTGACTGCCCAGCGAACTCTCTCCGAGGCCGATTGTTGTTGAATCGGTCCGACCTGAAATCCCTCCGCTCCTGAGAGTTAACTTTTGCTTTACCATTTCCTTGCTGCTGGTCTTCTTCAACTCTCTTGTACTTATTTATCCGATTCATAAGTTGATGCACGCTGGTGACAGGTTTACCCGTGAGGGACTTCCTTAAACCATGCTCGGTAGGCAGGCCGCCTTTAAAAGTACTGATGGCCACATCCTCAAAGTCACCATCTATTTCATTGTACATCTCTCAATACCTGTCCGAGTACGTTTTTAGGGTCTCCCCTTCCCGCATGGACAGAGACAGCAATGAGTCCAAAGGACGAGGTACCCTGCTGCATGTGATAAAACGAGAGCCAAAAGCCTGCGTAAGTTCCTTAAAGGAGTTTATAGAGTTAGCCTTCAACCCATCGAACCACCTCATGGCCACGGGTCCCAAACTGGAGGGAAAAACCTTGCATATCAAAGCTTCGTCTTTAGAGTGGACAGCCATTTTTTGGTTGAACTGACTCACGTGCTTTACTGGATCCGTTCGGCCATTGTAAGTGGTGAAAGTGGGTTGATGGAATCGCCGAGGAAGTTCTGCCCTCTCAATCCGATGCGTAAAGGGGGATTTAGAGATTTGATTCAACACCTTGCTCATGGCGTCATTTCCCAAGCTCTTAAGAGGTGGGCTTTTACGTTTCCGCTTGTGAACGTTTTCCTCGTCACAAGAAAAAGACTCGCTTGGTGGTGTTCTAGACCTGCGTCTATAAGTGATATCCTCTTCATCATTGGAGGAAACACCAGAACTGGAAGGAGTTCGTCGTTGGTGTGCATGGCGTAGCTTCCGCTTTAAATCATCAATTTCCCTTTGCATGGCTCTGTTACTTTGCCCCTGAGGGAAATGACTCCCTATCTGAGGGTGGCTTCTGCCAGTCTGTGTGGTATGCAGGCTACCCTCTCTATCTCTTCTACGTTCAAGGTTGTGGAAGGCATCTTGTTGATGGGAGCCCTTGGACTCCTGCTAATGGGGACCTGATCCTACCATGGTCAAACGTCGCACTCACTATTACACAAATTCTTTCCACAGACGGCGCCAATTATAGGGTCACAAATTGTAGCCTTAAGCCCAAAACGTGTAGGACTCGAGCCCAATAAGTCCAATACAATAAATTTGTAGAAAGTGGGCTAAAGAATTAGGTATGAATGGCATGGACAGCGTTTAACATGTTCATTAAAACTAAACAAAAAATTAAGAGAGAAAGGAAAGGCATATTGGGGTAACTTTGGATAAATATGTTCTTGGTTCAATTCGAGGAGACTACGTACCATATAATTCACATTCTTTTTCTGAAAGTCCATCCCCTTCTCATGAAAGGTCTGTTACATTATATAGTCCCCTTCTAGTCATCCTAACTTTACACTTGTCACTCATCTAAGACGTTACATGATTAATTGTCTCATCAGACATCTTCTTTGGCTTGCCTGTGAGTTGTAATAGCTTAGGTAGCACTGTTCAGAGGTCTTCTCCACATAAATGCAGTCAGAAAAGTAGTTGCAGGGCATTTAATGTGGTGGTAGCAGCCTTTTTTCAGATATTTTCGGATCTTTTCCTTTTCAGTAAGTTCACGAAGGCCATCTTTGTCATCAGAGCTTCCAGGAAGGTCCCTCCAATAGGTGGGATACACACTTGAATTATACTTCTCTTGTCTGAGGACGAGATCCTCCTCGGATTAAATTCCTTTTGTTTCCCAAGTATGACTCTTTTGAAATAGAACATTTAATCAATGCAGCTCTGCTCGGCCTAGGAAACTCCTCGGACCAAGCCCGCAGCCCAAGATGTATGGTTATGGGCCTTTGTCCCCACAGCGGTAAACTCAGTATTTACCAATACCGAAATATATCTCACTAGTAAAACCGGTGCAACATTCGCTACGAGATTGATCCCCTTGGTTCCTGGTTGAAACTACCTAAAAAGAAATATATAAGTTGTTCTTTGGGCTGTACTGATATCTTTAGATGAAAATTTGCAGTATTCATTCATCGCCAAAAAGAAGTTAAACAAAACCATATTGGTATCTTCTCTAATGAAATAAATTTCATGCAATCCCACTAAAAAGGAATATACGAAAATTAAAACCCAAAAGAATAAGAATACCGGAATCCCAAAGAATACCTCCATAGAATTTGTTTTGCATGACTTGCTTCATCATTATGATTGGCAATCCAGAATAATACACAGCAAATTATGTTATGCAATCCCACGCAAATCCTGTATTCGCACTCCACACTCCACAGCTTCTATGCCGCACTGCACCGTGTGTGTATATATATATATATATATATATTTTTTATTATTTAAAAAAAATAAATAAATAAATAAAAAAAGAAGAAGCTTAACGGGCACCAAAGCACTCGTCAACGGTGATCAGGCCTGTTAGGGGGAACTTGAACCCATGACCAAAGTCTTGCTAACCCAAGACCTTTGTCAATAGATCTTTTCCCTTTATTATTATTATTATTTTTTCCTCTTTTTTTTTTTTTTTTTGCTAACAAACACACGCAAAGAGATAATAATAATAATAATAATAATAATAATAAAATATATGAAATTTCAAAATAATAATATAAGAAAAAAAAATGATATTATGTTAAATTTTCCCATACATTGATGACACGAACATTTTTTATAAAATAAATACTAACAGGGCAATTATTGTCTAGAAATTATTTTTTTATGTCAAAATTTCTATAAACATATTCCAAAGAAAAAAAAATTGATAGTTTATTTTATTTTATTTTTTATACAAGATAGAAATTTCACTTTAGTCTAATCTAAGTGTATATGTATGTGAAGCTCACTCTTAAAAACATAAACTCCGACTCTTACTCCTCACACCCCACAAGCACTTATATTTGTGGAGTGACCATCATACCAACCATCGCACCAAGAGTGTGCGGTGGTTTTGATAGTTAAAACTTAAGAGTTTTGTAATACAAGTGCCACCTCATAGTGTTTTCACTTCCCATCAAGATATTAATTAATTGAGTAGTGCTGAAAATATTACAAATTTTACTAATTGAGCTTACAAATTGATATGTCAAAGTTGTCATCAATTACAAAGAGACAATTCAAATATTCATTTATAAGATGATTAAAACGTACTAATCATATTCATTGTCACACCAGTTTATAAGTTTTACTATTTATGTAGTAAAACTTGTAATATCTTTAGCATTTTTCTAATTATTTCTCCATGTAAACATTTTTTAGTTCTCCAAGTAAAATAATAATATTAAAAAAAAAACCATAGACTTCACAACTTATAAGGTAACTTGTCTCCATAATAATGTAATTATTATTCTTCTGCTTTTATAGACTTACAAGGGATAAAATTTAGACTAATTGTCCAAATCCCCAAAATTAAAAATTAAAAAAAAAAATCGTGATTGAGATTTACAACAAACATTCTATGAGAAAGTCTAAAGATACAAAAATTTGACACCTGCAGAGGTTCTTGATTTTTTTTTTTTTTTTTTTTGGTATATCAAAAATGGTTAGGGGGGCGACCAGTGTGACTCCTGCGCAGGTACTAAGCTAGGTACATTGGATGCTGTATTATTCTTTTTTTTTTCCAAGTCCTAGGTCATGAACCAGGAGGACCTATTTTAGGGGAAGTACTAGGCTGGGTACCCCGGGGCACTCATTCTTGCTCGAAGTCCCAGACCATGTACTTGGACTGATTGTGGTGTGAGTCCTAGGTCATGCGTTAAGATTTCATCCTTCTTCCTTTTTTTTTTTTTTTTTTTTTTGCGCTAACCCAGGTACCTCTCCTAGAGTTGGCCACATTTGGGCTGAGCCATGTAATATTATGCAATCATACATCTTACTTGAAGCTCCATTTTTTTTTGAAAAGATTCCATCACAGTTACTAAGATAAGGAACATAGGATAATTGTCAAAAAGATAGTAAGGATCTTAGAGTGTCCTTCTATCATGGATTCTAAAAAAAGATGACTACATAAAGTTCTTTGCAAAAAACAACATGGCAAAACACAGAGAGTGAGGATTTTCAGTATCACCCAGAGTACATCTGTCAGGTGGGCACTCCATTTTCCCCCATACTCATGTTTCATTTTCTTGAGGATTTTCAATATCACCCTTTTGGTAGCCTCGGCCTAGCCATTTCCTTGTGGATAATATGGTGTGGACCTCCCATGCTTGATGTGATACGCCTCGGTCAGGTCCCTCATATGCTTATTTATGAATGGTGTACCATTGTCACTGATCAGTCTCCTTGGGATCCTAAAGCGTGTAATGATATGTTCTCGGATGAAGTTTGCCACGGCTGTTCCGGTGGCCTTCTTCAAAGGGATGGCTTCTACCCATTTTGTAAAATATTTGGTGGTTGCTAAGATCCATATATGGCCATTAGAATGGGGATTTATGGGTCCTATAAGATCGAGCCCCCAAGTATGGAAAGGCCATGGTGTGGTCATATCTTGCAGCACATCTGGGTGAGTATGTATTGCATCTCTAAGTACTTGGCATGCATGACACATTTTAACCAGCTTCTTGGAGTTCTTTTTCATTGTAGGCCAATAGTGCCCCAACTACAACAACTGCCTGTAAAGCCTTCTTTTCCCTGGGTAACTTCTACAATCACCGGAGTGGACTTCTCTGACTGCTTCTCTGGCCTCCCAAGGCCCCAGGCATCTTAGGGGATCCCCGCCGTACCCCTTTTTAAACAAGATTCCATTTTGCAAGAAGTATCTAAAGGCAAGTTTCTTGAGCTAGTGAGCCAGTGTCCTGTCAGTTGGTAGGATCCCTTGAGCCAAGTATTCCATAAATGGGGTCCTCCAATCTTCTGTCACGAATACGGCATAACTTTCTTCTTTGTCCATTGAAAGTCGACACTTTTGACATTCCTCCTGTACAATTGTAGCCTCTTTGTTCATATTTGGCCAGTAATACCCCATGCGCTGCATCCTTTTGTATAGGCTGATTTTTTCTGCAATCCCACAAACCTGGCTGTACAGTTCTTCTAATCTCAGCTTCCCTTCTTTTTCATTGATACATTTGGACAGGATCCCTCCGGGCAGCCTCCTGTACAACTCTCCTTCTATCAAAGGGTAATCTTTTAGTTCCTTGATACTTCCTTCATGCCCCAACTTTCCTATCTTTCCTTTTACCTCATCTCTCCAATCTTTCTGTTTTGATTCTTCAAGGAACATCCTTTTGAGGATCCCTATGATGGAATGTTCCTGCTTGCTTACCTTTATCAAAGTACTTTTTCCTTTAAATGGTATCTGGGATCCTAGGGTGGCTAGTGCATCAGCAAACTTGTTTTCGCTTCTTTGGGTGTATTCCACACTGAAGGTTTGGAATTTTTTGCTCCAACTTCTGTGCCCAAGTTCTGTAGGCTGCCAAACTTTGTTCTCTTAGTGCAAAGTCACCCTTTACTTGGGAGACTACGAGGTTGGAGTCTCCCAAAACCTTCATATGTTTTACCCCTATGCTGAGTGCTATGTCCAGTCCAGTCAAGGTATGCCTCGTACTTAGCAGCATTATTTGAACAGAGAAACTCAAGCTTGAAGGATAATGGCATGGTATCCCCATCTTCGCAACTTAACACAATTCCCAAGCCATTTGAAGTTGTCGTTGCTGACCCGTCAAATCTCATGGTCCATTTTTTTCCTGAGAGTTCTACTACTTCCACCTCTCCGGGGATCTCCTTGCTTAGTGATCACTCTTCTTCCCCTAGGAACTGGGCTAGCAGATTTGCTATGGCTTGGCTTTTGACAGCCTTGGGGGTCCTCAGACCGATGTCATATTGAGAGAGCAAAACCAGCCACTGTGCTATTCTTCCCTTTAGGAGAGGCTGGTGAAGGAGTGCTTTTATGGGATGAGACTTGGTCACTAGGAGGATCTGGTGGGCTGAGAAGTACCGTTTTAGCCTTTGGGATCCATACATAACCACCAGACATGCCCTTTCTATCCTGGGGTACCTGGTCTTTGTATCTTTTAGTGTCCTGCTCACATAATAAATGGGTTGCTCATTCCCATCATCATCTTCCTATGCTAGCAGGGCTCCTATAGCTTGGGAATTTGATGCTAAATATAGTAACAAGGGTCGCCCACGTACTGGTGCTTGTAAGGTAGGCAGATGGTTCATAATCTGCTAGATCCTCTAAAAGGCTTTCTGCTGTTCAGTTCCCCAAGTGAACTCAACCCTCTTTTTCAGCTATTTGGATAATTCACTTGTGACCGAAGCCAGTCCTGGCACAAACCTCCTGATGTAAGAGACCCTCCCCAGGAAACTTTTGAGCTTTAACCGTTTTTGGCCTCCTCATTGTTGCAATTGTTGTGGCCTTGGCTGGATCCACACTTATGCCTTTGCGATGTATTAGGAACCCAAGAAATTTTCCAGCAGACACTCCAAAGGCACACTTCATGGGGTTCATGCGTAGTTTGTACTTCCTGTACCTTTCAAAAACTTGTTCAAGCACCTAGAAGTGTCCTGCCCTAGTCTTAGACTTTACCACGATGTCATCCACATAATCGTCCATTTCCCTAAGCATCATATCATGGAAGATGGCTATCATGGTTTGTTGGTACATGGCTCCCGCATTCTTAAGGCCAAAGGGCATCACAATGTAATAGAAATTCCTGATCGGGGTCCTGAATGCTGTCTTATCTACATCTCTAGCAGCCATGCGAATTTGGTTATACCCACTATATCCATCTATAAATAAAAACATAGAGTTTCCCGCAGCTGAATCTACAAGGAGATCAATATTAGGCAGGGGGAATTCATCTTTTGGACATGCCTTGTTCAGATTGTGAAAATCCACACAACACCGGATTTGGCCATTCTTTTTCTTCATAGGTACTATGTTGGAGAGCCATTTAGGATGCTGGATTGGCTTGATGAACCCAGCTGCCAGTAGCTTCTTGACTTCCTGAGTTATTTGAGCCTCTATGTCAGTGTGAAAGACCTTGGCTGGTTGAACTACTGGCTTAACTCCTGGGTTCATGTTGAGAGAATGGACTACTAGTCCTAGGTCCAAGCCAGGCATCGCATTGTATGTCCATGCGAATACATCCACATACCTCCTGAGTAATGCTACTAATTGTTCTTTTTCTTGTGTTGTTAACTGACTGCTAATGAAGACAGGTTTCAGGGATCCTAGACCAGCCCCCAAGTTTACTTCTTCCAATTCCTCTTCAGACTGGATTTGAGCTTCCTTGTCTAGATCCTCTAGGATTTCTTCTTGAACCATCATACAATCTGGCAGTTCGGGACCCTCCTGCATAATGCATTCAAGCCCCGCGTACCTTTATAAACGATATATTAGCCTTCCTCCGGGCTCCCGCACCACTACACATTCCCAGGATCCTGAGGAGCTAGTCTCCTTCTTTTGCCTTTTTCTGTCCAAGAGGTTCCTTAGGTCGTGGGTACCTCCTCTTTCTTCTTCTTCCAAGACAAGTGCTCCTAGTGTCCCTAGTGTGGGACTCTCATCATCTAGTTCCAATTCTTCATAAAACATTGTTTCTATAAAGTTCACTTCTTCTTGGCTGAAAGGGATTGGATTGGCAGGGATTCTTATGGGCTTCCCATTCAATCTTCCTTTAACACATTGATGGTACATGGAGGGAATGAGGCGATGCTTATGGAGCCAGGGGCGTCCCAACAGAACATGGTAAGAAACTTCTGAGTTAATCAAATGGAATATGGTCAGGGCTACTATTAGGCCCACCTTTAAGGCCAGCTGCACATATCCCTCAGTCGATTCTGCTACTCCTCCAAATCCTATTATCTCCATAGGAGCCCCCAGGATCCTCCTACCAATCAAGCCCACAGCCTCTAAGGTACTTAGGGCTATGAGGTTGAATGATGCCCCTATGTCTATCAGTGCTCTCCTGATTTGGACACCGTTTATGGTGGCCATCAGATAAAAGGGTCTGCAATGGTCTGGATGTTCAACTTCCATGTCTTCATCCGTGAAGGTTATTGCATTGGTTGTCTCCAAGTAAGCTCGGTTGGCATGGGATTCTACTGTGAAACATTCCACCCCTGAATCAGCTGCTATACTCATGAGGGATTCTATGGCCATCCTTCTTACTTCTAGCCCAAATCCCAATTGATTGAATAATGATCTGAACTTAGGGCTCTTCTGAAGGGTCTTGACTGTGCTAGGGTGAAAGGATCCTTCAGGTTCCTCTACTTCTGCCGAGCTTCCATGGATTACTACAGCCACCACTCCTTTCCCTTTATGGTTGGGTAAAGGGTTCCTCTACACCTCGGGCTCCTTTTGGGTGAGCTCCAGGGTCCTCTCCCTAAACTTTTTTGTGAAAAAGCCTCCGAAGGGTCCAACAATCCTTGGTGGAGTGCTTGACATAGTTATGAATCATGCAAAACAAAGGATTCTTCCTTTCTTCCTCAATAGGTGGAATGGACACAGTGAATGACCTAACAATTCCGTCTCCAATCCATTTATCCAGAACATGATTCAATTCTTCCGCAGTACATGGGATCACAGGTGGTTCCTCGGCCATTTCTCCTTTAATTCTCTTCCTCTTTTCTCCTACCAAAGCTGTCATGGCCTAAGGTACTGGCACCCTCTTTGTTCTCATGGTCAACACTGTCCTCCTAGTTCTCTGTAGCAGGTCAGCAAATTGGGTTATGCATAGATTTTCGAGATTAAGCCTGTAATCAAAGAGCATGTTAGATATGCAAGTCTCCATGAGCTCCCTATCGAACCGTGTGCCTCACCAATCCATCCAACCACCAATTGGTGAAGGATGAGGGGGCACAAATCTTTTATAGCATTCGATCGTAGACCAAGCCCATTGGTATTGGAGCAAATTGTGAAATCCCTCACAATCCCTCCCTCACAATGCGGCTCCAACGACTCAAACCTATGACCTTGGCTCTGATACCACTTGATAGGCCACAAAGAAATTGACCCCTTGTGATTGAAATTAATTAATTAATTAGCCAAATTATTAATTAATCAATTTATCATGCAAAACACGTGGTAGCACAAACAAATCACCAATAAACTAATTATGCAGGCGGAAAATAAATAACACGGTAATTTGTTTACGAATGGAGAAAACCTAACGGCAAAAACTCCACCGAGTGTCACCACTCCTGAAACTCCACTATTATCACAACAAGCGGTTACAAGTAAAGGAATCCCAAGTACCTTACCAACCTACAGTTGAACCCTTACCCCAATACCCAATTGGACTTGTTCTGTAATGACAGTTCCCCCTTTTGATGCACGGCTCCCAAGTACGTGACTAACCAATGCGCGAATCCCAGTACGCAACTTCAATAACCAACTATGAAGGTTATTGACTGCAAAGTTCTTTAATTCATCCACATGATGAAGATCAAGAAGATGCTTGGTTACAAAACCCTATGGTGCACATACACAGCAACTTCTTCAAGAGAAAGAGATAAACTAGGGCAAGAACTTCGTCTTTGGTTACAAATTGCTTGAACAGAGTTTGCTCAATGCTTGTGCAACTTGTGTACTTTGACAGCTCTTAAAACAATCCTTTTATATGTCTAGGGTTAGGAGAAAAGAAAGCCCAAAGACACATCCATGGATCTCAAGAAAAATAGAACAGAAATTCTGTTTTCATAAACCTCGACAGATAGAAGCTGTCAAGCATCTGTCGAGCTAGCTGTCGAGCCACGGGGCTAAAACAACTTCTTAAACCTCGACACATGCTAGCTGTCAAGTTTTAATAACTCTGCACTTTCAGCTTGTTTTCTTGGACAGACTTGAAGGCTTCAACACTTGATCTTGAAACATGATTTCTTGAAGTATTTAAACACATCCTAAATCTACCCAAATACAAGTAAAGTGCATTTTGTCAAAGGATTAGCCAATTACATAAAATCATGATATATGTTCTTAACATGTGAAACACATATGTCCTAACACTCCCTTTCTTCGTGATCCCCATAGCAGTCCAAAGAAACATCCTCAAATCTTTTGATGAACTGGATAGGGTCTTTTCCGAGCCTTTGCCTTACCATCTGAAGGCTTTGGAAGGTGGCCTTGTCTTCACCTGGATAATACTTTGAGCAAAACCTCTCCATCATCTCATTCCAGGTCTTAATGGACCCCGGCCTCAAGGTAGTGTACCATGTGTATGCTCTGTCCAATAGGGACTTAGCAAACTCTCTTAGACACAGCTCCTTGTCTCCTGCGTAAAGACCCATGGTGTGAATGAACCTACTCACGTGCTCCACAGCACTTCCGTTCCTTCCATCAAAAGGGTGAAACTTTGGGGGTTCATATCCCTTGGGATAGGGCTTGCCAAGGAGTTTTGGTGGGAATGAGGGATCCCGAGAGAATTGCTTGGGGATCCCCGAGAGCTTTTCCCTTTCTTGTTCCAAAAGGGCGTTGACATCCGCTAGTGTGAGATACTAGGGGTTAACTCCCCCTCCTACTACTGACCCTCCTTTTGGTTGGGCTCTTTCTTGGTTGGCCACAGGGGGAGCGTTATCTCTGATTTCTTGAGTCCTTCCCTCTTTGAGGATACGGATCTCCTGTTGTAAGTCTTTCATCATTTCTGCCATCTGAGCCATGGGCTCTAGTTCCTACACCCCACACCTCTGTCCTAAGACGACCTCCTGCTCCACCAGAGGTACTTCATTCCTCTGCCTTGAAGTTACCTCATTTTCTCCTACGAGCTCAAATGTCGCAGGTAGTACATTGGTACCTTTACTGTTCCTTGGTCTTGGAGCCATGCTCTGCGAAGGGACTGCTTCTTCCCTTTCCTTTACCTAGTCCCTAGTGGAGTCGCCCTAATGTGTGGGTTCTTTTTTTTTTTAGCACACAGGCCCAAGTAGAAACAAGGATCCTGGACCCAATACTTATTGTTTTAAGGGATTGGGCTTGGTTCACCGCAGCTAAATTGGGCTGATTTCGAACCAAGTAGTGCACAAAGCATGAATCCTACAACACATACATGCTAACAGACAAGAAATATATGCACTGAACAGCAAGGAATAGCAAAGGAACGAAATTGATCAAGAAGGAACATAAAATAAAGCATTAGGGATCTTAAAATAATGCAAAATATTTTATTACTTTCTTGATTGTGTAATACACTATGCTCACTAGGACGGGTTACAAGGTCCAAATAAGTTCAAAATCACAGACTTAGATGGCTCTTCAGGCCTCTAAGACTTGCAAAGTTTGAATCTCTTTGAATCTAAGTGTGTTCTCTAGTGGCTATTTGAGGATACCGAACAATATTTCCCTCCTTTTTCTCTTTTTTTTTTTTTTTTTTTTTTTTTTTTGAATTCTAACAGAGTTTTCTTAATGATTTTTACTCTAATTCACTATTGTTGAATGTCTTTCACTGTTGGTTGCTTCCCCTTTTATAGTGCCATCCTAGGGTTTCCGGGGTACCACTGATTCCCTCTATTTGTTCTTCTGGGTACCAGAACCAATGTTGTGTCAGCAACATTAGTGGCTGGTCCCTTCCTTATTCTTTATTATTTCCCTTTTTTGAGATTTCATCTTCGAAAGACCCCAGCTAACCTTCCCGTACTGGGGTGTCTTAAAGGGCTGACCTTTGGTCTTTCTTCTTTTAAGGCTTCTAGATTCCACCTTTTCAGACCCAACTTTTGGTTGCTTTTCCCTTTATCATTTTTACCAAGTGAGTTGATTCCTTCCTGCCAGGCTGAAAGATCCCCAGCCACATTCCCTTATGGTTCTTCTTCCTGGGTTCCCCGAGGTACTAGGCCTTTACTCATGGGTTGTTGGTTCTTAAGCCTTCTGACCCCCTTTCTGCATCATTGAGTGGCTGATAGAGACATATCTATTCTATTTCCTTGTGTTTCTTGGTACACACTCTAAACTGTCTTAATCCCAACCTAGCTTTGCTGCATGTCCCAAGGATCCCTGGCTCCTGGGAATCCCCAGGTATCCTGGCCCAGTTATTTTCCCGGGCTCCCCAGCGATTTTCTGACCTTTAAGGGCTATGCTGGGCTTTTTTCCTTCCTTTATTTTATGGGGCCTGAGACTTGCCCATTCATGGATTTAGGTTCCTCTTTATGGACCCTTAATGGGTTTGGACCTCTCTTCTTTCTTATTGGAAGCCTAAATGCTTTATTTTTCCTAGGTTTCAATCCTTTGCTTTGTTTTGGGCCTTGGTATAACATTGTGATTTTTTGGACCTCAACAATGGACCCAATATTATTGTTGTTGTTGTTGTTGTTGTTTTGTTTTTATTTAATTTTAGGATTTAATAAAGTAAAATATATTAAACTATAAGTCTATAAGAGCATTAGCATCCGGAATTGCATAAAAGTTTCTATTTTACCATGTAAAAAGCTATTTTATCTATTATACAATATCATTTTACAATACACCCAACATCTCAAATTTTATTTTAACATATAACACATTAAAATAATATAAATTATACAATTAAATAATATAAAACTATCTATCTCTCTTCTCTCTAATTTCTGTCACTGCCTCTCTGTCTCTGTCTCTCTCTCTCTCTCCCTCTCTCTCAACCACACCACCACCAACAATATGAGGCACCACCACACCAAAACCCATTGTTTAACCACCACAACCACCACCAACCCAACCAGGATCAAAGCAGCAAACCCACCATCACATCAACCACCACGACCTAAGAACAAAACGCAACCACCATGCCAAGAACAAAACCACCATGGCCCAACCACAACCACGAACCACAACCCCCAACTTCCACCACAAACGCCACCTTGACCACAACCCACGACCTCCTTGGCTTGACCACAAACTACCACACCAAAACCCATTGTTTCCGCTACAACCACCACTAACCCAACCAAGAACAAAGCCCAGCAAACCCATTATCACTGCAACCACCGTGACCTAAGAACAAAACCACAATTACCCAGCCACAACCACAGCTCCACCATGGTTCCATGATGTCCACGCCTTCACCACAGAAGCCGATCTCCATGCCTCCACCATAAACCGTTGTCTCCATGTCGATTCGAGAGAGACCGAGACAAAGAGAGTGGGGAGAGAGAGGCTAAGATTACAGAGAGAGGGATGGAGTCTGAGCTGAGAAAAGAGAGACTTGGAAGAGAGAGAGAGAGAGAGAGAGGAGAAGTAATGAAATATAATAAAAACGATTTTACAACTTGCTACAGTATCTTCTAAAAGTACCATCTTACTGTAGCTAAGTTGCAAAAATTTTTATAAATAGAAATTGGGATAATGCTTGTTTTTGTTGGTTTGATGGTAAAAAATAGCAATTTAGGGGTTGCAATTCTAATGCTCTAACTATATAACTATGTGTTTGATTAAATAGGTTTGAGATTTTTTTTTAACGCTTCATACCCCTTGTTTCATGTCTGACACCATCAGGGATTCGTAATTCACTTAACCAACATTTTTGTTTTTTTTTTTTTTTTGGAAAGTTGGAAACCAACGTATTTAAGAATCTGTCAATACCTATTGTCCCACACAAATAAAAATATTTCAAATAACACCATAATGACACTCAATCATCAAGACCAAAGGTTTGGCTATCTTGGATGTGTTTCTCAAAGTACGGTTGATCATTATAAACATCATTCTAGTCATTATTAGCTGAATTAAATTATTAAAAAAAAAAATCACCTTTGTAGTTAATGGTCTCTCTCATAGTGGCATCACCCTCGGATTTCTTAGCTTTTCACACTCGCCTTCCATTCTCTAGTAGTCTAGTCTCTTCTCTTCTTTTTTTGTTTTTTGTGATTTTATTTATTAGGTTAAAGTGACGACTGGCGACTGACGTGAGCGTTAGGCTTTTATTTTTTACTTTTTTTTTCAATCAATTTTGGTTAGGGCTACTGGGCTGATCTGTTTATTACATTTTTTATTAGTTTGGGGTCTTTGAACTCCATTTGGAGGCCTAAAATAAGCACACACAAAAAAAATTAAATTTTCCTTTATAGCACAAGATCTTTAGTATCTCTATGGGATCGGAATTCTATAAGATCTGGATTGAAATCTCACACAAATTTCACTTTATTAGAGATCCTAGTGAGATCCATAACATTTTAGGGATGTAGGATCTTAGTATTTTAATATCCTAAGATCCAGATAGGGATATTAATAACCATAGACTATACTACTACTATTTAAAGGGTTTCTCCTGTTTGGAATGAACATTTTGGTGGTTAAAAAATACCCCTACATCCAATGTTTAAGTAAAGACAAAACTTGGGGATAACCCAGTAAAAATACATATAACTCTCACATAAATTATCTTAAAATTTAAGAGTGATATACTTATTGGCCCCCCTAGAATTTTGGAAAAAAATGACTTTAGACCTCAAATAAATTCACACTTTCAACCTAATGAGAAAATTTTGATAGGGTAAATTACAAAATTAGTTATCAAAAATGGTTAGGGGGGCGACCAGTGTGACTTCTTTACTTGGGTGTAACCATAGTAGCACCTTAATCACTCCCGAGCAAGAACCCATACTCTTGGTCAATTAAGTTAGGTCGATTGTTTTGGATGGAAATGATATATAATGAGTACCAACACACAATTAGTTGTTGAGAGTGATGTTAGTGGTGGACCCAAATGAGAATCAGTACAAGCTTGTCATCTCAACCGGTGTAAAAAATGTTGTCAAATATTTTGTGTATCTAATGTAAATGTAAAAGCTAAAAGTACCTTAATTGTAGTAATAACTAATAAAATCTCTATCGAAATACTTAATTATAAAAAAACTATTAAACTTTTCCAAATATTTGGAAATTTCAAGACCCATCAAAATCACTATATTTCTTTTTTGGAATCACTAAATTCATTACCTTAATAAAATGAAAAGTCCCTTTAATTACATTTAAATTCTAATATTAAAACCCATATTACTCTCTTTTTTTTTTTTTTTTTTTTTTGAGAAACGAAACCCATAATACTCTATCATATATTTTGTTTTCAACTATTCCTTATATAAGAAAGCATTACAATGCAAAAGTGGCAAAAGGTTGCACTCTCTATAAACATATAAGAGATAATGTTTTATATTAGAAGAACTAAAATCACCCATTTGCCTTTTCCAATAAATAAATATTTTCACAATATTTTCACAACAAATCCTAAGCGGCAGGTTGTTACGGGTTGTTATTGGTGGGGCAAAAAAGTAATTTTAGTTATAAGTTCAAATTATAACCAATAACAACTAACCACCTATAAATTGTTGTGAAAATATTGTAAACATAGCACTTTTCTTTCCGATAATATCACTAATTGCAAAAATGGTACTAGAAGATTACATTAATATTACAACATTAAGTTTCTAAAAATATACATATTACAACATTAAAAAAAGGTAAAAATTTGAAAGTTTTTCATTATATATAATGAGCTAAACGCAAAACAGGAAATCGTTTGGTAGCGCGATTTTAGCCGAATTGCGTTTACAAATCACACCATATCCACGGTTTTAAAAAAAGAAAATTTTCAAAGCTTTTTCAATTTGCGCGATTCAATCACCAAAATAGCGATTATCGACCGCACTTTTTTTCATCCAAAAAATCTGTTTCCCCCCCCCCCCCAAATACTAGTATATATTCTAGTAATATGTTCTCTCTCAACAATCCTTCTTCCCCAATTTCCCACGTATCACCTCTAACTCTGGTCCTCTGCTCTTCTACTTCAATTTTTGCCATTCTTTATTGTTGGGTTTGCCTCCAAATCTCAAGTAAAATTATTCTTCATTCTTTTCCTTGAATCTTTCTTATAGATTTGGGCTTCTACATGTTGGTTTAACAATTTATTTCAAGAGAAACTTTGACTTACAAGACTATCACATGTATTTAGTGTACGTTTGGATACGGATGAAAACTCACGCATCTGCGTTTTTGCCTTTTTTTTTTTTACCAGCGCCTCTTGTACTGTTCATGGGACATGAATAATGCATTAAGGCAAATGTACAGTGTTTGGGGGAGTGAACAGTAACCCAAAAATTATTTTTTTTATTGTTTTCAGCAAAATAAACGGTATCCAAACACACCCTTAGTGGCCATTTTCCTTCACCTTATTCGACAAGTTTTTAGTTTTTATATACAACTTTTTAAAACCTCAATTTTTCAAACTTTTTTAAAGTATAAATATATTTTAATACACTTTCAGAAAATAATAATAATAATAATAATAACAAGGAGCTAACCATGCACTTAGTTAGTTTAATGAATTGTGCCCACTTCATTTTCATTATTGGGAAAATTACACTTTACCATCCTAAACTATACCTCATGTTACACTTTGCACCATAAACTTTTTGAATGCATGTTTTGCACCATAAACTATTACTCTTGTTACACTTTGCACCCTGCCGTTAAGTTTGCTGTTAACTTGAATGAAAATTCAAAGTTTAGGTGCAAAGTGTAATAAGAAGTATAGTTTAGGGTGGTAAAGTGTTATTTATCTTTTGTTTTTATCGAGTAAAGTGTTATTTATCTTTTGTTTTTAAAGCATTGAGAAGAGAGGCAATTAGGTTTTTTCACGTGATGTTATATTTTTCCATCCAAGTTAACAGCAAACTTAACATTAGGGTGCAAAGTGTAACAATGGTCATAGTTTAGAATGCAAAAAGTACATTCAAAAAATTTAGGATGCAAAGTTTAACATGAAGTATAGTTAAGGGTGGTAAAGTATAATTTCCCTTTCATTATATAATATCAATTATATAATAAACTAAATTATCAAAAAATTAAAATTAAAATTAAAATAAAACAACCTTGAAGGCTTGAACAGATGACCAATCTAAACGAACAAAAATCCACAAAATCATAACTTTGATAAACTAACAACTTTATTTTCTTTGAAAAAAAATAATAAAACAGTTTTATACTTACCCAATTTTTTTAAAAATATATATTATTTTGCCTATAAAAGGGGATGTCCCTTTCAGATGAAGGCATCACTCAATTTTCCTAGTTTCAAATTCCACATAGTTTCCAGACTACTTCCTAAGCTTGTAACCTTTTTCCATTCCATTTCAAAACTTTGTATCGACTATTATCTCTTGTAAGTGTTTAAATCTGTTATTAAAATCTTATTAAAATACTTATTGTTATTATTTTAAGCTTTCCTATTTTCATCTTTTGAAATTGATATAATTGCTTTATTTGATGAATTTAAATCTGCAAAGAACAAAGATAAGAGAAAATCTTATCATGCTACTTTTGATCAAAAAGAAAAAGATCATGTTAAAAGACAGTGGAAACAGAAAATGCATGAGTTGCAAAAACATGTTCTGTTTTTCGATTTTGTTAAAAATCATTATATTTCGAAAAATATTTCATAAAAAAGTTTGAATATGGTAAAAAAATATCAAATTTTGTTAAGGAAGATAAGACTCTTGTTAGGTCTAGCTATCTGCCTCTTGACACAGTTCTTATTAATTGTAAAGGAATTGAGGTAAAGGCCTCACACCACCCAATAATTTGTTAATAAATTTATATTTTGAAAATTCCACCGTTGGATTACATGTTTTATTTGTTCTAAACATGCATGCCGATTTTCATACCAATCGGATGTTATTTACCATTCGATCCATAAACTCATCTTTTATGTATTATTTTAAACTACAAAAAAACTTGAATTTATATAAGCGATAAATAACATGATTATTGATCTTTGATCACCTCAAAATTTTGTAAGCATGAAAAATATACAAAAATAATATAATCTAACAATCAATTTGTCAAAATTAACATCTAATTAAAAAATATTGATTGGTTTAACATTCATCAGAGTAACGTTCTTTACGTTCCTCGCTCTCTCTCTCTCTCTCTCACTGAATTTCACAAAGATGCACTGTTCTCCTCCTTTCACTCTTTCTAACCCGACCACCCTTTCCAAATAACAACAAATATAAAAAAATTTAGTTAATTGTCACGTATCAAAACAATATTGAAAACTAGCATCTCGAGTGTCTAAAACTTGAGTTCCAAGATAAAACTCGAGTTTTTAAGTCTCGATTTGTAAGAGAATGGGTTTGATTTGGAAAAAAATCCACGTGAAAATCGAGTTTTAAATACTCGAGTTCCATAAATTGCAGAAAAACACCACTATAGGGCTTAAAAATGTCACTATAGGGCTCCTTAAACCTGGTATGGGGTGATCATTTATAAAAAAAATTTTGCAGGAAAACGCCGCTATAGGGCTTTAAAACGTCACTGTAAGGCTTAAAAACGCCACTATAGGGGAAATATTTTTTGCATGGAACTCGAGTCTTAAAGACTCGAGATTTATGTGGCATTTTCAGTTCTCAAACACTCGCAAAGCGAGTCTTTGGGACTCGAGTTTTAATATGAATCTCGAGTTTCTAAAACTCGAGATGCTACTTTTCATTATTGTTTCAAACGTTGTTTAACTAACCATATACAACCCTTTTACTTGCCTATTTTGCACATTCCCCCTTCTAACCCTCTCTAAAGCCGTCGAAGATGAAGACTTGAGCTTTCTTGAAGAACCGGCGAACGATACCTTTTCCGCTCTCCGTTCAGATCCGGACCATTTCTAAACTCAAATAACAAAACCCATCTTCACTTTTCACTCGGTAAATCCGTAATCATTTAAGAAACTCATCACCGACCTCATCGCCCACAACCTGTTCGATTAAATGCTTCTTTGACAACTTGTTACGAAATATACTTCTTCTATTGATTTTTGAGGTTTGGAGTTGTTGATATGGCTTTAAGGAAGAGACCATGGCAGAATGTTACGGGGGACTTGATTGGATGCGTTATGCACGCAAGGTTTTACAGCTCCAAGGTGGACTTTAACAAGCTGAGGCCAATGATTCTGAAAAGAATCGAAAGCCGAGCCAAGGACTACCCGGTTCGCGGCATGGTTCCCGTGGCCCAGGAGGTACTTAGGGCCCGAGCAGCCCTCTACCAAGGCGTCTCTACTCTCCTCAATGTCTTTCCTGTTATGACCTGCAAGTAAGTCCAGCTTGAGTGTTTATTTTTTTTTATATATGTTTTGAACAATAATTTGAATTGTATTTGTTTGTGCTTCAACATTTTAACATGGAAACAACCTAAATATTGCTTCTTGCTATCTTGTCAAAAATGGGGTCATTGATGTGTATGATTTTGTTCATATTGCTTAAAATGTAATCGTGGTTCATTTATATGATTTTGTTGATATCTATGAACAGTGTATATGAACGATTTAACTGCTCTGTATTGCATGTTTTTAACAATTTTTTATATGAAGATTTAGACATGTAGTTAATTAGTGCTGGAAATCTAAGTTGGTCTGATTTGATGTTGATTCAAATGTGCTGCTAAGAGCCTTGTAGCTCAACGAGCACCTCCTGGTGTTTCCAATGGAGATGTCCAGGTTCAAAATTCTCCTTCTCCCATTGTAACTATCAAATGTGTGCTGAACTATAATTTATAATTATGTTGCCAGCCTATCTCAGGTGCTGAAAATATTAAGAACAATAATCAGAACCATCTGCAGAACCTGAAATAACAAAACTATGTGCAGACATATCACTTATCAAAATGCATCCTATGCAGCAATGGTCATTGATAATTACTATGAATATAGTTGATTACTATGTGCATCTTTATTGTGAAATTTTTATGCCTGTCAGGCTGTCACTATAAATTAGCGGACATCACCCAACAGTTTTTAGGCAAGCATTGGTAAACAAGCTGTCTCTAATTTTCACTTGAAGACTAACTTTCTTTTTAATTGTTACATAATACCCGCACCCCATGGGACATGAACCCTTGACCTCAGCCACTAACTTACTCTTATGAGGGGTGGAGGTGACATTTAGCCCAAAGGTCTTTGCCATATGTTCACTTAAACTCTTGAAGACTATTTTTATTCTACAATAATTGATCTAACTTGGCTGTGATACCTCTAACTTCACTTTAGTACATGCTCTATTTCTTCAAAGAGAACGTTCATCCTAACTTCATGCATAAAGTACCATTGCAGGTTTTGTCCAGAAGTGTATATTGGTGAGAAAGGTCATTTAATTCAGACTTGCTGTGGTTACAAGCGCCGTGCTAAGAATCGAGTTCATGAATGGATTAATGGCGGTTTGAATGATATACTTGTTCCAGTAGAAACTTTTCATCTGCAGAACATGTTCCAAGATGTTATTAAGCACCAACAAAGGTTTGATTTTGACCGTGTTCCTGCAGTTGTCGAACTGTGCTGGCAGGCAGGAGCCAATCCATATGATGAAGATATGTGCTCCAGCAATTGGAACTTGGAAAATGTTTCCGCTGCTATTGAAGGAGATGAGTCTTTGTCGCCTCATGAACTGAAGTTAATTGCCAACAGAACTCTGAGAGCATGGGAGATCCTCAAAACTGGTGTACAGAAATTGTTGTTGGTTTATTCAGCAAAAGTCTGTAAATACTGTTCAGAAGTTCATGTTGGGCCATCTGGACACAAGGCTAGGCTCTGTGGAGTATTTAAGTATGAGAGTTGGCGAGGAGCCCACTTCTGGGAAAAGGCAGAAGTAGATGATTTGGTGCCTCCTAAGCTTGTATGGAAGCGGCGGCCTCAGGATCCTCTTGTGCTTGTGGATGCACATAGGGATTTTTATGGACATGCGCCAGCAGTTGTGGATTTGTGCACACAGGCTGGCATTATTGCACCAACAAAGTATCATTGTATGATGAAAGTGCAAGGTTTGTCAGGACCTGCTCAACTCAAAGTTTGAAGCTGGCTGTGAATTGAATTCTGTGGGTTTGGCTTCAAGGAACTTGGTCTAGTACAGTTCAGGGTGCAGAGCTCAGGCCAGAGTCTGATTCACTTGCATTAAGGAGTTTCTGGTATGTCTCACACATGGTTTTGTCATTTTTGGTACTAGCAGAATATTTTGTTAGCATACCCAGTATCTTAATGAAAGGTATAATCATATTTTTACATCTAGTCATAGGTTTAGTGACTAAGTTTGTACATCGTAATTGATAATATTTTTTTCACTTGTATAAAATAATAAAATTTTACTACTCTTTCTTCTAGGGAAATGCTTGTCCCCATAGGATCCAGGCTGGGAAGCTTGTGCTCTTATCTTATCTGGTAGTTATTTGATTCCAAAATGGGAAAGGTATACAAAACCCCCATGTAGTTTCTCTGTAAAACATAAAATCCATGAAGTTTTGAGTGTAAACGGGTCCGGCTCCCCTCCCATTTAGAATCCTCATGTTGTCTTCTGTTTTTGTCTAGATGAGTGACATGTGGCAAATGACACATCCAAAGGTTAAAAAACACCCATGCCAACAACGGGTTTTCTCTCAATTTTTGGGTTTTTCTTTCTTTCTTTCTTTCTTCCTGTCTCTCTCTTTGCCTATCTCTCTCTCCAACATTGTCACAGTTGCCTAAGAATCAAAGGCGCCAAGATCATAACTTTCTGTAAAAAAGAGGTAAAAGTGGGACAATAGATGAGGAAATCAAAGAAGAATAAAATCTTTCTGCCAAAAGCAAGGACGCTCTATTGTGCAAGGTGGGTGTTCAAGTTATTGTCTTCTGTTTGTAAAGCCATTTTCATTTTTTCTTGTAAAACCATCATCTGTTCTATCTCCATTCTTAATTTTAATATTTTTTTTCTAT
Organism: Notholithocarpus densiflorus; assembly: GCA_030021035.2. Lineage (NCBI taxonomy): Eukaryota > Viridiplantae > Streptophyta > Magnoliopsida > Fagales > Fagaceae > Notholithocarpus > Notholithocarpus densiflorus. The sequence continues at coordinate 2,491,981 of JARYZH020000020.1, forward strand.
TGTTTTGAGTAGTTGTTTGGCCACATAATTTACTGTATATTTCTTCTTGATTTGGGCTTATTGAAGACCTAACACGTTATCACCGAATGGCCAAATCTATTCAATGTCAAAAACTTCAGTTGATCTTTATCCCTCCATTCTTTTCTTTTCTCAAGTTCAGTTGTATATTGTGATTTGAAAAGAAAGCAAACTTGGGTTTTCTCTTAGCATTCAGAATTCACTTTAACCCAACTTCTGATCTTAATGCCTCTAATGTTCAGGTGGTGATGATAATGTTGGAGAGATAGATAGAGAGAGGCAGAGAGAGAGAAAGAAAGACCCAAAAATTGAGAGAAAATCCATAGTTGACGTTGGTTTTTTTTTTTTTTTAGCCTTTGGATGGGTCATTTGTCAAGTGTTACTCATCCAGACAAAAACAAGAGAAAACATAAGGATTCTAAACGGGAGGGGAGCCGACCCAGTGTAAACCCCCCCCCCCCCCCCAAAATAAAAAGAGTGGTATTGCTTTATTTGTAAACCGTTAAACATCTATTAAATAAAAAATGAGTTGCTCATGTGATGATACTTCATCTTTAGAGCTGCAATTTCACATAAAAGAGTATCATGTGGGAAGTTTTGTGTAACACTAAAAAATGAAAGGCGGGTTACATATGTTTTACCATTGTGGGGTTTAGTGTTGGACTCAAAACAGGTTAAGTGTACAGTCAAAACTTTAATTCTTTAAGTAGTTTTGTGTGCTAAGGGGAAGTTGTGAGGGGATTTGTGTTTATTTTCCCTCCAAAATTTTCAATTTAAATTCTCAAATGAAATCAGTTTCTACATTGGTGGATATAAGTAATGTAACTAGCCAGGAGCTCTGCAACTTAAGTTGTATTTCATGATTTCATGATGTTTTCAATTGAGATGTCCAAGTTCAAATCCCCACTCTCCCAACTATTGAATTATCACAAAAGAAAAAAAAAATTGGTGGTTGTAACAACCTAGAGACTCCAACATCAACATGACCGGTAAATGGGAGCTAATTAACTTATTAGAAACTGCAACATGGAAAGAACACTTCATTCAAATAAATAGGTTCTCTAAGTGCAGGTTGTTGATCGTTCACAAAATCTACATGCTTACTTTTTTATCTACAACTTTTCTGGTCAGTGTCTTCAGTCTACTCACTAATCTGCCTTGGTAAATTTGGCGTAGGAATTTGTTGCCCAGAGTTTTACACAAAACAAAGGTGAGTGCTTCTGTACTATTCTATTTAAAAAAAAAAAAAAACAGTGGAGACTTGAGAGCTATGTTTCACAAAAAGTAGAAGTCATTAGTTTGAATCCTTTGTCCTCCCTCTTTTAGTCAAAAATATATAGGACAAAACTTAAGTACTGCTCCTTAAGTTTCTCTCTTAAAATTCAGCCATGTCATGGATGAGTTGGCAGTTTCATTACCCTTGATTTCTTGTTAATTTAAATGTGGACAAAATTAGTCAACGGTTACTTTTAGGTTCTTAATTATATTTAAACATATAAGAAGTACAAATTAGTATAACTGAAACCTTTCCATGGACAACTAAATTCAATGCACTAATTTGTTTATATTTAATTGGAAAAGTGAAAGTACAGCGCAACGCTTAAGAAATTATACTTCAAGTTTTTCCCTTTAAACATTAATGTAATTTCAATTTGGACCCTCTCTATTTGTAATCACAACATTACTGACGGCAAACAAACTCTTATTAGCCTCACCAAGTTGAAGAACAATATGAATTGGGTTATTCCTACTCATAATTTTTTATAGTTCTTAAAAAAAAAAAAAAAAAAAAAAAAACTCTCATCTAATTAAATGGTTTAACTTTAAACTCCTCGTGACTAATAACTTTTCATAGCTTTAACGACCATCAAGTGCGGGTCCAGATCCTTTTTCTTGGCGCAGGCGTTGCAAAGTTTAGACTTTAGAGTAAGATATACAAGTAACGGAGAGAAAATTAATACATAGGATCCGAAATTTTTTAATGTTATAATTTTAGCCGAGTCAGGCTCTAATTTCACTTTGCTTAAGCCTTTACACTATCAAGTATCAACTACTCCCATCTCTTATGCATGCTTACAAACTAACTAGCGAGAATGCTGCATGCGTGAACACCTTTCAAGTTCTACGTGTTGTGTTGGCCTTAGAGTAAGGTTGTCTCTTTCTCTTATGTTATGGATGAGACTGAAAAAAAAGACAAAGCCTTTCAATGCCTTTGGAAATGAGGGTGGTGGTGGAGAACTTGACAGGAACTCTCTTCTATATACAAGTGGGTAACGATGCCACACTTGCTGATCTGAAGAGGGAAATTGAGGCTCAGCAGAAGCTCCCTTGTGACCGTCTGATCCTCATTCTCGACAACAATTGCAGCCGTCTGATGAACATCGATGGAGATGGGATTTCACTCGTTGATTGTGGGGTCCAAGATGGCTCTCATATTTACCTCTTTTTCAATCCTCTTGATGATGGGTCCAATCAACATTTTGTGTTCAGTTGGCCTGATTGTCTCTTGGGGTGGACCCAGGAATTGAGAATTGCCTAGTTTAAGTGTTTCAATTTTAAAAACTAGTTGTATCTTGTTAATTATATAGATGAGGATTACATGTTTGTACGAAGAAAGTGCAGTGTAACAGAACCATTAGCTACAAGGATGTGTAAGCTGACAATACTAGTAGCAACCATCAAGTTTCTTCTATTTTTCCTAACATAGAATGCTAGGATTGGCTTTGTGTTCACTTTTCTTTTCTTTTTCTTTTTTAAACCCTCTTCCTACTTAACTGTAACATAGTAAATTGTTGGTTTTAGCATAACATAGTAAATTGATGCTTCTCCTTTTTGTTGATTGATGGTAACGATTGAATCCAAGACTTGCTTCCATTTTTATCATCGATACTCCAAGCCATTCACACAAGCGTGCACACACAGTGAATGCATTAGATATGCTCATTTCCTTCTTCCATTTGTTTGGCACGAAAGGTAGAGCTATCCCAAGAGAATCAAGTAATTCAATATAAATGGAAGAAAAAAGAACTGAGACCAGACCATATTAATTAGGAAGTATCATTATTTTCCACATTAATAGTTTCCAAAGTTTTTTGATGATGATAAAGCAAATACTCTTTGGTGTTTAAGCATAGCCTTCATAGATTCCTAAATAGATTCTACATAACATTTATTCTGGACTTCTGGTTTAAAATTATTTATAAAAAAAACACTTATTCTGGTTTAAATTTAAATTCCAACCGTGCATGCTAGGCATAGAAACTTGTAGCATCTCAATATCCACTTCTACTGATGGTTCCTTTGAACACATAGAGAGGGTCCCCATTTTCAACACCATGCCACCGGAGGCTGCAATTGTCACGCATAATCCTCTGCTTGTGTATAAACAAATAATCATCAATGGGAAGAATTTTTTTGCTCAATAATAATTGCCTCAAGTCATTTACAGTGCATGAATCCTTCAATTCCACAGGAATGCTGGCTGCATTAAGCAAACTAGAAGAAGTTTGCACCACTAGACTTAGTCTTTTCGATGGAGGTTCATCCCTTAGACGATTTATGGCCTTGAGGAACACAATTATTTCTGAGAATTCGTGTATGCCATACTCAGTAAGATTGCGAAAGTCTTCTTGTAATTCTATCCCACAATAGAAAAGTGACATTCTTTTGATGGGTGTGCCATCAATGATGTGAATTTTCTCTTTTAGACTACGCACAGTTTCTGTTGTGTCTACCTCTATGTTAAATTGCCTAGATGAGAATTTCACTAAAATTTGGATTTTACTACAATGGTTTAACGGAGGTAATATAATCATGGATTTGAAGGTGAGGTCAATTTTTGTACCTTCAGTGACAATTGGATAGTCTTCCATGTCAAGTCCATCCATCAACTCCCATCCAGATACTGAGAGAGTTTGTGAAGCCACAGGGACACCTAAAAATTGTTCTATCTTCATTTTAATTTCAAGAACAGGTTCTTGGAGACCCACTTCCATTACAAATTCGAGTGTCCTTGTAACAACGACTACCCTCATTGTGTCACTGAAATGGAGCTCATAACAGAGAAAAAAAAAATTAAGGTCTTAGAGTTAGTTCTATAGAACTTTAAGGTTCCTTCAATGGCTATTAATAATTATATAACCACAAATCATTTCTTTGCTTTCCATAGGAAGGGATTTAAGTTTTAAAGTCATGTAAGGAGAATGAGTGAAGTATTTGTATGTTAGCTTCATTCTGATAGCATTACTGTTTTCAGCAAGACTCTCTCTCTCTCTCTTTCTCTCTCTCTCTCTCTCACACACACACACAAGCAAGAGCAAGCATGCTGCTGCATGCATGTATGTGGTAGCACAATTTTTGCAAAACCTGAATGCATATTTTTGTCCCAACCACCGATTACACTTGAGCCAATTTTTGCAAAACCTGAATGCATATTTCCACATACCTGCATGCATGTATGTGGAAATATGTGTAATGTTGTTTAAAAACTGAAAATATGTATTTAAACACATGAACCAAACGGATAATCTTTGAAGAAAAATTTGGAGCTGTTTATGAGAATATGCTTCTTCTTTTTTTTTTTTTTTTTTAAGCATATCACATTTGATGTTAGTTCCAAACAATTTCATGGCCTACAATAAGGAGTAAGGCTGCCTACCATGACCTCTCCCAAACTCTGCAAAAGTGGGAGCTTTGTATACTGGGTACGACCTTTTTATGCTTAACATTGCTGCCATGTTTCACATGCTGTGTTGGATTAGATTAAAAAAAAAAAACCTTTTCTACATCCATGAAAAAGGGCTTTCTAGACTTTGCATCTAATTGAATTGTGGGAAAGAATAGTATGAGATATAGGGCATTTCCGATTTTATCTGAGCTACAAAGCCTATTGCAGCATCACAAACATTTCTGATTTCACACTAGAATCCTATGCTTAGAATTAAGTTGGATTGAATGATCTAACAACACTAAAATATGTAACTGTCGAGTATGAAAGATGTAAAGTTGTGATTTCCAACTAGCTTTTGTTGGCTTTAATTCTGAGCCAAATTTGATTATAATTTTTTCAATCATTTCCCTGTATTTATGTAGGTTTATTTGTAAGGGATGAGTGTGAGAGATTGGTGAAGAATCAAGCGTCAAAAGATGGATCAGTGCAGTTCACGATTAGCTCGCGAGAAAGTATCTCGCAAAAAGGCCACGTGTGAAGCACATGACTAGAAGCTGAAGAGTCATGCCAGCCTGTCATTTCGCAAGTACTTCGCAAGAAAGGCCATCTCGCGAGGTACCTATGAAATATTCTGTTTGGCAAAAAGATAAGTTGTTTTACCAAATTCTTTACCCACACTATATATACTCTCATTACTCACGAATTGTAAGGAATGCTTTTCAAAGAGAAAACCCTAACAAATACACTTGAGAGTTAGAGATTGTTATACTCATAATCATCTACATATTTCATCTTGGTTTTTCTCTACTCCTACCTCTCCATCTCTACATCCTTGAGAGGTTCTTAATCCAAACACTTACCACACCCAATCTAAGTGTTGAGTGAAGTTTTGGTGCTATTGGGAAGCATTGGAAGGAGTCATTTAGTGGCAGATGCAATCGGGCTGAATTGCGGGATCCATAAAGCTAGTGAAGACAAGACTCCGAGAAATCCGTTGGTAGCAGGAACTTGGAGGGCTCAAGTACATGGGGTAGACTAAACTTGGAGGGTCTTTTGTTATTCTTGTACTCTAACTATATTCACTAGTGGATCGATTTCGACTTGGAGGGTCGCGGAGAGGTTTTTTGCTGAGTTCTTTGGTTTCTTCTTCGATAACACGTCTTAATGTTATCTTGTGTTTGCATCTCTTTTTCCTACTCTATAAGCTTTACTTTTATTGTTCATTGTGGTTGGATATAGCTTAGAGTAGTGTTATCGGTTCATTGCACATATTTACTCTTGTTCCGCACTTTGTTAAGTTAGAGTAAAAGCAATCTAACTGTTATTTTTAATTTGGGGTCTGAATAAGCTCTAGTGTTTTCACACTAAATTTGAGCTTTCAAAAGAAAAAGGTTTTTCTCCTCAAGCTTTGTTGGCCCAGCTAATACATTTGACAATTGCTACGAATCTAACAATGTTACACAAGTCTCAAATTCTCAACCAGATTCTTCTTGAGAAGCAGCAATCAAGATAATTTCTTTCTGTAGCTGCACTGCAGCATGTGCATATAAACAGTCACTAACATTTCCTTATTTGACTTGGCTATTCCCCCTTGAGGACCTTTCATTCACTGCCAACCAAAAAAAATCTGTAGTTAGGTATGACTTTGTAATCCAGGCAAGGTCAGACTACTCTCCTTGGTGTTACCTTCCTTCCTCTTGTGTCATTCCATGTGGTAGCTAACTGTGAGATATTTTCCAGCTTTAGGATGGCCCTCCTAATGCTGATATCATGATCACAGATGTTCATTGACCTTCCTATTTCTTGTTCTTATTTTGTAGGAAAACAATTTCATTTTTCCTTTCAGTAAAAATACAGTGATGCATGTAACCCGTCAAAATATCACTCAAAGAGGGTTTATGAGATAAGACAAAAATAGAAAAGGGAATTTACAGAGAAACTCAGAAACGTCATTTTTTTTTCTTTTTCGATAAGCTGCAATTTCATTCAAAAATAGAAAAGGATGGGCACTCTGCCTTACAGATAGAGGCTAAAGCTTTAGGCAAATTGACGTAGTACAACAAGAACAAAACTGAAACAACAATAAAATAAAGGGATATGACCTAAAAGTCAGCACCTAGGCCTGATTTGGAGTCAGCACCAAGCGAGGAAACCATTAGGAGTTAGCACCTAGGGTAGACCTAGAGTCAGCACCAGACCAAAAGAGACCAAACAACCATTTTTTTCATTCATCAAAATATCAACTAACTCCTCAAGGAGTACAATAGGTTGCTTATAAATGATTGCTAAATCCTAATTCTAATTGTCTTATTACAAAAATTACCTTACATCCAAATTAAAATACTAATAGCCTAATAAATTACTACGACCTAAAACATAAAAATACAATTGACTTGCAAACATAAATAATACTAAATAATAATCTTCTTGCGTCTTCCACATCACAAATTGTCCTTATTGAAATAGAAAGACTCAAGAGAACAAAGGGAAAGCTTTGCAGCTGCATGGGCAGCAGCATTGCAATCCCTTTTGACCCAACAAAAGCGACAAACTGAAAATATGCTAAAGACATAACACATTATTGTTAACATTGCTAATGGTCCATGCTGGGGAGATGTTTTCAGAAGTTAGCGGATCAAAACAGCTCTTGGCGTTTCCCTCAAGGATAATACGGTTCCAACCTTCCTCTCGAGCTAGCTAGCTGGACACCCCATAGAATTGCGTGGGCTTCGGCTAGGATAGGGGACTTTTTCCAAATGTTTTTGCCCAGATTTTTAGCACATCACCTCTACTATCTCTTGCGATGGTTGGTGGATATTGAAATGCAGCCACAAATACTACTACTTTTTTTGTATCTTTCCTAGCTTGATGTCAGCATTTGCTAAAATATTTAGTATTGTCCAAAATCAAACATTAATTTATCAGTAGGACAATGATAAAGTGAAAGAATGTCAATTTACACACCATCTCATTGCGAAGATACAATTCAAAACTCTAGGGAGACTATGGCTAAGCTTGTTTCACTTATGTTTCTCCAAGTCCTTGTTGTTGTTGACTTAGACCTCAATAATGGAACTCAGATTCTACAGGAAATACATTTACATGTCCTAAAGACAAGGCTATTGTCAAAAAGAAAAGCACAAGAGTACATTTCTCGAAAACCAACTCTTGCTGCTACTTTACTGGGACTACATTTTATGATTGCTTTGTAAGGGAATTCTGTTTAGGAATGCACTTCTTTCTTATGTAAATTTTTGAGATTTATAAAATTTCAATGTTTCAGTTTTCCACTGTACTGACCATCGTGGTTTCATTACTTTGAAGCAAGCTGCATAAAGAAGTTCCTCTCTTCCATATGCAATTGCCTTCTCATATTGTATTTGAAACATCATGTGTAAAATTTGGTTAAAAAGATAGGTAACACATTAAATCATTATTGGTAGTCATTGATAACCAAATAATAAGCTCCATATATTTTCAATAATGACCATTGATGATTAAAATTAGCGTTCTTCTCTCTCTCTCTTTTAATGGTTGAGACTTTTTATTCAGCAAAAAAAAAAAAAAATGGTTGAGACTTGTCATAAATCAAAGACTATGGGAAATTTCTTAGAAGTTCCTGTCTAGTTCTGTTTGCAGGGATGTGACGGTTCTTTTCTATTGAATCCCAAAAAGGGCAATCAAGCTGAGAATGAATGATGGATGTACTAACGTTGTTTCTTGTGGACCCATCATAGCTTTGGACATTTGGTAGTTTGTGATGCCGTAACAAATTGTCCAACACAAATTTTAGGGAAAAGTACACGAAACATTCACTTCTGCCCCCCCCAATTGAAATTTTGATTGTAACACTCAACCTCCCTATGGTTTTTTTTTTTTTTTTTTTTTTATGCATAAACAATTTGATTGGTTCACACTAAACTGTCGAGGTTCTTAAGTGTAAGAAAAAACTCAATGTAATTTTGTTTTATGTAAAAACTTAGAATTGCATTTTCACATAAAACAACATTACAAGAGGTGGTTTGTGTTACACTAAAAAACCGAGGGGATTAAAGGTTGTAATATACTAAACTTCCATGTTTTTAGAGAAGTTTCAGTGTATTACTACTTCACTTAACTTCCATATTTGAGACATTAAGTAATACTCTTGAGACTTAACTTCCATATGTTTTAGACAGAAACCTTAAAGAGGTTTTGTCTTTCTCCCAAAATTTTGTGAAAAGAATGTTGAACACGTAAACAGAAATTTATTTCAGATCAGTGGAGCACGTTTGGAGGTTTTCCACCGGACAACAACATGGGACAGTATCAATTATTGATGCCAAACAAATATGCCAGCTCCTACTACCAACCTATCAACACTATTAAAAGCATTCAGCAAAAAAAAACACTATTAAAAGCAAATTTTAGTACCGATAGGATTATGATTAAATGATTATTTTTAACGAATTAAAACTTTTAGGAGAATTACTGTAATAATTTACTAAGTGAAACAGTTAAAGCATAAAAAAACCTTGTGATTCTATTAGGTAACTTGGTATTTGTATTAAAACTTTCCAAGTGTTATTACGGAGTTCTATAAGTTGTGTTATTTTTGCCAAGATCAGGATCACACGCCATTTGAAACTCTTTTACTGCTTTTGTCTTCAAACATTGATTGTGCACAATTTCTCTGGCAAAGGTGGCACTGACCCTACATTGGATTGGATCCAGTCCAAATGAATCGGCTGAAGAAGACATTTAAGGTATTTAAGACTAGCTAGGTACAGCACCACGTTGAGATGGACCCTAGGTAGAAAGAGTCAAATCATTTGGTGAAAATTATTAACACTTCGAGTCTGGAGGGAGGTTCTACCTTCGCTAGAGATTTTAGTATTTTACTGTTTCCACAGAGATAAGATAAGATCACTCGGGACAATTTTTTAAATCAAGTACCATTTTGATTTGTCACTTTTATTTTTTGTTTTGTGTTTTGTTTTTACTTTTTAGCACCATATGTCACTTTAAGTAACCGTAAGAGCATTAGCATTCCCAATTTTAATGGCAAATGTAAGGGATATTTGACATTTTAAGCTTTAAAATGTATTGCATCAGAAAATGCTGTTGTTAAGTATTGCAAATTTTTTTACAATAGTGCTACAGTGCACTGTAGCACAATTCTTAAAAAAATAATAATAATATTTTATTGTGATGGTAATTGGGAGAAAGAAAGAATAAATGATGATAATTGGGAAAATATTATTTTATTGTGTAAATATATTAATTTAATGAGTAGAATAGAAAAATAAAAGTTTGGGATGCTGGAAGTATTATAAAATAAAATGGTATAATTAATAAAGTAATTTTTTAAATGGTAAAATAGAATAGAATTGCATCTCCTAATGCTAATGATCTAATAAAACTACTTTAATTCTTATTCTTTTTAGGCAAACAATTGTTGCCTGTGAAATCTCCAGCCTGATTTGAAGGGGAAAGAAGTGTCAGAGACAATTTGGATAGTCCAACCTCCTTTAAACCTTTATGCTTTAGAGTTTTTGAATAGGTTGAATTGTATATTTTAGCATTTTGCTTTTGCTTCAATTATCGCGGCAATATTTTCAAAAGGAACTTAATTTAGTTGATATAAAATGGTTTTCAAACTACATAGCCGCCATTACGCATTAGGAACATATAGGTGAATCTCCATCTAATAAATACAACTGCATGGCAAAAATGCATACGCAAGAGGAGTTTTTGTTACTTTTATCACCAAGGATCCAACATGGTCCTTTGTACTAGTGTCAATGGTCAGATCTTATTGCAAAGTGATTATTTTCTGACTTCAAAAGAAAAGGAGGAACCAAAAAAGAAAGGCAATCTTCCAATTCCCAGGGTCCCCTTATGGTTTCTAAATTAAAGAATGACAGGACCACAATGATAAAAGCAAGCTTTGAATAACCATTAATTACTGGCATATATAATGCCTTTTTCTTTTGTGATTCTGCTATTTGCTTTCTTGTCACCTCCTCTTTTAAACTTTCCTTAAGGAATTTTCATGCTGGACCCTCCATTATTGAAAAACAATTACATAGGAACTTCTTTTGATAATTAGGAATAGTAGTACACGTCATCAAAAAAAAGAAAAAGGAATAGTAGTACACTATAAAATATAGCACACCACCACAAGTTAGGTACCCCGCCCCTATCCCTAGTTTCCAAAATTTACAGAGTTGTCCCAAGAAATCATTGCAAAAAAGTTTCATTCTATAACAGCTAAGGGACAATCAACAACAGGGTGAGCTGTAAGCAATGCACACTGAAAATGAGTCCAACATGTTCAAAATTCAAATCAAAATTTCTTTTTGACATGGTAGGAATGAAGAAGTAAATTATTTTGACCGCATGCACACTATCGGATATGTTTTGACCGCATGGTAGGAATGAATAAGTAATTAGCTCCTAGGTGTTTTTTTTTTTTTTTTTTTTGTTGAGATAGTTTTAATCTATAATGTCCACTTTTGATTATGGTTCTTTATCATTAGATCAAGATATCAATCAGTTTTTGGTGTAAGCGAGAATTAAACCCAAAATTTATTATTCAACTATCAAGGACTTTATCAAATGAGCTAACTAGAATTCACAATTTAGCTCCTAGGTTGAATGAGCCATGCTCGAATACTTAAATCTTAGTGATTTATGCGATACCAATCACATAAAGATAAAGGTAATTAAATAAGAAAAATGTTAACACATTCCCTAAAAGTATTGGTTTAGGAATTATTTTAAGAAACGTTTTATAAAAAAGGGAAAAAAATGATTTTTTTTTTTTACAGTTTTTTATATTTTCAATAAGAAAAGTGCTAGAAATACAAATTATTTTATAATATATTTTATAAACTGTTAATGTGGTGAGTTGTTATTGGTAAGTGAAAAAAATGATGTTAGTGATGGACTCAAATAAGAACTAGTAATAATTGGTCACATCAACCGTTTGTAAAAATATTTTAAAATAGTTTGTAATAAATACTCTAAAAGCTATTCACTTTTTTTTTTGTTGAGAAACACTAAGAACTAAGAGCTAAGAGCTATTCATTGATTATAGAAGTGACATTAATCACATTTATTACCGGTACTAATTTCTAAGCATTTTGTAGTAGCTAGTTTTACAATTTTTCATGCTGAATTTGGCGTAATGTCTTAAACTTCATTATATAGTAGGAAATAAAGTAAAGAATGTGTCTTAAGTTCTTAGGGTCCGTTTGGTACGTGTGTTTAAACAATAGTTTTCAGTTTTTTTTTTAAATACATGTGGATGAAAAAGTGTGTAAAAATACGTATAATGTTATTTAAAAACTGAAAACATATATTTAAACTTGCGTACCAAACAGAGGGCCTTAACTAGTGAAGAGACTGTTTTTTCTCAAGAAGATGGGCCTAGGTGGCGGCTGTTAACTCTTCCAGTGTTTTTTTTTTTTTTTTTGGTAGTTTTTAATAACTATTCAAAAGTTTCATAATCCAAACCTTATCACATCCATTGAAGTTGTTTTTAATTCGAATGGACAGTAGATGGATCGTACAAGTATTTTTTCATTACGTAAACAGAGAAATAAAGAACTGTAGAACCCCCCCCCCCCCCCCCTCTCTCTCACTTTCCCTTGGTTTTTCAACCCAGAATTGTTCTTTTAATAAAGGACGTACTGTAGACCCACCCTTCCCTTGTTATTTCAACATAGAATTGTTCTTGTCCAAATGCTTTAAATTTTGGATTCCTCGAAATATTCCTTGACGCTCCTAACAAATTATAGGATATATTTTGTAGAAATTGTAACTTTTACCCCCTTTAGCAATACTTGGTTCCTTCTAAAATCCCTTTCTTCTTTCTGATTTTATAGTAGAGGCGTGCTCATGTAATAAGAATTCATTCCTTTAAAAAAAAATACATGCCAAAGACCAATTCTTAATTAACACACTTTATTCGTTATGTGTCACACTTTTTAATTTCTTAATTGTCTATTCTATGTCGGCATACCATGTGGGTGGCAGAAGGTGCCCAATATAATAATAGGTTAGGAAAGTAGACAGCTCATCAGTTGTAGGAGCGGGTGAGTACTTTTTTTTTTTTTTTTTTCTCTTTTTTGTCTTTGTGTATATAAATTTTAGTCCTTAGAGCTATATATTAATTTGCTTTATCTACCAAATCCATGTTCTTATGCTAGCCACCGGTAAAAATTGTTAAAAAATTGTCCCTATTATACACATTCAAATTCATGTTATAAACTATACCTACAGCAACCAATGATTTCTAATTTTATATGTTACCGTTTAGAAAAAAATATATTCAATCAATACATGCCTTAAGGCCCTAATTAGGAACTTACTATTCTTGTCGTATAAGGGGGCAGCCCTAACAAATCATATTATTTAATAGCCAATTGTATATAAAGTATGATAAAGTTTTACCCAGAGCACATGTTGGTTAGCTAGGTGAATCGACTTTGTTCAACTTGCTTCTTATATATATATAGGCTGTGGGCCACAGGCCCTGTAGCTAAAGGTTATAAATCTCCCCCTTAACACCTTATGGTTTCCAAATTATACTAATACAATGAGAACCAAGAGAGCACGAATGAAACGTTGCTAAGACCACAATAAAATAATATAAATTACACAATAAAATAATATATAAAAAAATCTCTCTTTTCTCTCTTTATCTCCGTTCTCTCTCTAATTCTTGTCTCTCTGTTTCTCTCTTTCTCAACCACCCACCATCAACCCAAACCCAAAACAACCACCCACCACCACGGCAAAGAAAACCAAGAACAACAACTGAATCATTTCTCTCCTTCAACAAAGCAATACATGCCTTGTTGCAACTTTGGAAAAAGCCATGATTTTTTTTTTTGCGTAAATGCACTTTTAATCCCTACATTTTGGCTTTTTTTTCATTTTAGTCCCTACATTTTAATTTTACCACATTTAGTCCCTAAACCAATTAAAGCGTGTTATTTTCGTCATTTCCGTCAGTCAACCGACGGAAATAGCTAAGGTGGCAGCCGGAGGAATTAAAATATTATAAAAATGCCACATCACCCATGACACATCAGCATATAAATTTAAAAAATTAATTTATTAATTTTAACAAAATTAAAAAACATAAAAACAAAATTTAAAACATAAAAATACATCAGAAAATCAAACCCAAGAACACAAATTCAAAATTAAACCCAAGAACATCCTTCATCAGCCCACAACCTAGAAAATCAATTACCTTCTTCTCTCACTCAGCCACAAACACCACAAACACCAATTCCGTCACCACCAACCACCAAACCAACCAACCAACCACCACCACTGAAAATCCTTACCACCACCGAAACACCCACAGACCCACTACAACACTTATAGACCCACTAAATCTGACCCATACATCAATTAAATTCGACCCAAACTTTGACCAATCGCCACCCAAATCCGTGGCCACCTCCATAAACCCACAATGAACCCATCCCCACCACCACCATAGCAACCCCCACCGCCACCACCATGAATCTGCAAATGCACCGATACCCATAACAAAAAATCAAATCAAAACCAAAACCTAATCTGAGAGACAGAATCGGAGTTAGAGAAATAGAGAAGAGAGAGAATCAGAGAGTGAAAGAAGAGAGAGGGGCTGCTGATCCCAGCCACACACCGCACGCCGTCGACACCGATCCCTAGCCCACAACCCACAACCCATATGCTACCATGGCCCGTGACCACTCCACCACCGCGCCACAACCATCGGACCACCCTACAACCCAGCAAAAACCCATGCCACAAAACCCACAACCCACTACCCCACAACCCACAACCCTCATGCCACCAGCACAGCGTCACCACCATCGAGAGAGATTGGCAGAGAAAGCCCTAATTTGATGAGAGAGGTTTGAGTTTTTAGAGAGAAAGAGTTGATGAAACCCAGCCAACAGATCCATGACCCAAAGAGAGAGAGTCCAAGAAAGAATACAGAAGAAAGAAGAGTGAGAGAAGAAAGTAATTGATTTTCTGGGTTGTGGGCTTTTGACGGATGATCTTGGGTTTAATTTGATTCAATGAGTTTAATTTTGAATTTGTGTTCTTGGGTTTGATTTTCTGATGTATTTTTATGTTTTAAATTTTGTTTTTATGTTTTTAAATTTTGTTAAAATTAATAAATTAATTTTTTAAATTTATATGTTGATGTGTCATGGGTGATGTGGCATATTTATAATATTTTAATTCCTCCGGCTGCTACCTCAGCTATTTTTGTCGGTTGACTGACGGAAAGGACGAAAATAACACGCGTTAATTGGTTTAGGGACTAAAAGTGGAATGTAGGGACTAAAATAGAAAAAATCTAAAATGTAGGGACTAAAAGTGCATTTACGCCTTTTTTTTCTCCAATGCCAATTAATATTCACAAAAATAAATAAAAACTCACTTCACCTAAACAAATCTTAAGCTTTAAAAAATGAGGTTTTTTATATTCATAGATCCACAAACCCATCCATTAACAAAAAGCAAGAAGTTTCCTTGCTAAGACCCATTTGTTCTTTCTAATTGGAACAAGAAAAACACATTCCAGAACAATATTAGCAATAAACAAAAAAAAAAAAAAAAAAGATTTGAAGCACTAATGCAAAAGCCTAAATTTTCCTAAAATGGGTTGAGGAAATAAAGGAAACCCACTTCAAATAACCTAGTTTCAAAGCATTCAGGAATATTGTGGTAAAAAGTAAATATTATACAACAAAATGACTATTGTAAATAGATTTTAAATGAGTATTATAATATGTTATTAAAATTTCATGGTTTTGGTACCATGCTAGTTTGAAATTGTTTGTTGTGGTTTTGTAATTATATTAATTTGTTGTGCGAATAAATGTAGTGCTTCATTGTAGTTTTCCTTTCTTTACGTTCTTGTAAGAAAACCAAATAATTAAAAGAGAGAAAAGCTGTAACGGATATTTATGATAGATGGGGCTCCTTCTCTAAAATCACGAATTGAACCAGTATACTTGTGTCATTCTCGTTTCATTTTCTTTGAAACTGGCTCTATTCTATTCTCAAGCACTTTGCAAACGCTTCTTTTTGTTATTTTTGGTTGTTGTGGATTATTAATTATTTATGAGGACTATGGGTCTATTTGGATACCGTTTATTGAAAACTGAAAATACTGTAACAAAATAATTTTTAAATGTGTGAATAGTACCGTGAGCCCAGTTTTAAAGTTATTTTTGCTGAAAAAGTATTTGCGGGTCTCGTGAACAGTGCATGGGACCCACAGAAATTAAACGCAAACGCACAACGCCTACTGAAAAACGCTATCCAAACTAAGTCTATATATAGTATAAACGTTGGCTTATAATTTGAAAAATTCTACATAATAAAAGCAAAATGCTACATCGATCTATAATTTGAAGAATGTGACATGTACCAACTAATAAAGCACACACCAAAGTCGTGGCCATGCAAATTTTGTATAATTCAATACAAGTTTTTGTGTGTGTGATGCTAAAACTTGCTAACATCGTTTTCACTTCATTTACTAGATCGATGTCCTACACAAGAAGCTATCATAATCATAAACCAGAAAGACGTTGACTAGTAATGCCGGTACGCTAACAGCATGTGATTTTAAACGGCAGCAAACTCATTCAAGCCTGAAGGCAAGTTGCGACTACAAAGTATAAACAACTATTCTCTATAGCAATAGCACGTCTTTTGTTCTAGCGGCAAGTCACTACTTCACAAGCTTGTCATCGATGGCAGAACTGGGTTTTTTTTTTTTTTTTAATTTTTAATTAAGAAAAAAATTAAGGGAATCAATTAATCAATGAACGACACACACCTTGTCAAATGCTTTATATTATTATAATGTACATATTTGTCAACTTGTTAGATTACATCCACAGCCGGCTCTATCATATAAGCAAGAGAGGCAATCACCTAAGGCCCCAAGTAAAAAAAAAAAAAAAAACCTAATTATAACCAATAAGGCTATTTCTTTCGTTGTAATAGTATTAATTAAACTCAAATATTAGCCAAAAAATAAAATAAACAAGATCGTAACCAAGCCCACCTTCATTTTCTTATGTGAAAGATGTGCTTACTTTATTAAAGTTCAACCTTCTTTCTTCTATCAGAATACGAATGAAATAAAAAAAGGCCATCATTGAGGCAAACGATGCAATAGCTTCGGTTAGAGCAATGCCCAAAATGGCATAACCAAATAATTGTTTAGCCAATGATGAATTTTGCGCCACAGAATGGATCAAAGAACTAAACAAGTTTCCAATACCAACAACAGCTCCCGCTGAAGCAATTGTAGCAGCTTCAGTACCCATTGATTTTGCACCTTCTAACATCTTGGGTTGAGAATTTTTGTCACACTTTTTTATTCACAATTTTTTGTTATGGATTTCTCGTCGATTTTTCCCCTCGTTCCTTTTATGTTGGGCACCCGCCTTAACCCCCACCCCTAAATTAGTAAAGAAAGGCTCTTTAGGGTCTAAATTTCTTTCTATCTGACAAGACAAACAAATAGGAAGGGACGGTTCTTTCATTGCATTGATAAAAGTGTCTAACTAGAAAAATATCTCTCTATTACTTTGAGAAGAGAATCATTGGTTTGACCGACGAACTATGTGGGAAAATGGACCGTCTTTCTTTGATTTTCAACAAGCATTTTTGGAAAGTAACAATTCTATTTAGTTTGGTTTCAGAAAACTTGCAGGTCGCGGATTAGTGCATTCTATTTTTTTATCAAAAGAGAAATTTTATGTTCATAACATTTTTCACAATAAATTCTAAGTGGTAGGTTATTACTGGCTGTTATTAGTGATTAAAAAAGTAATTTCAGTAGCAAGTTCAAATTAGAACTAGTAACATAACACCTAGGATTTGTTGTGAAAATGTTATGAATTTAGCACTTCTAAAAAAAAAAAGAGCAATACAAAAAAAAAATTCACAATATTTTTCACAACAGTTAAGTTGGTAAATTTTTACTAATTCTCATCTAGGTCCAACACTAACATTATTTTTTTACTTACCACTATTAATCTGCCACATCAACATGTGTGAAAAGTTTTGTCATTTTTTTTTTTTTGTTTATTGACTTTAAAAAAAAAAATTCTAGGTAGTTCATGTTAATTAGTAATTTTACACCTAAAACAAGATAATTAAATTTAAGCAGAATTAAATTTTTTTTAAAAAAGTAATTTTTAAATATATAAAAGGTCTTAGTTCATTTTTCGTCTTAGGCCCCTAAATGCAACCAGTCACCCTTGTTACATCACTTGCAAATTATAGTAAAATGTGGGGTAAAATGGGTAAATACCCTTATTTTAAAACTATGTAAGAAAATGTTCCTATTTTGAAACTATCTAGCAAAATATCTATGTTCTATGTATACTTTGTCACTTAAATTTTTTTGAAAATTTAAGTAAAAATACACTTAGAATTTTTAAGTCAAGTTCTACTTAAAAATACACTTATAATTCGATTTTGAGGATATCAAATTTTATACAAAACTCAAATTTGTTAAAACCAAATTCCAAAACAAAGAAATTTTACTAAATAATTTGAAAAATAAAATATTTTACTATATAGTTTTAAAATTAAGTGTATTTATTCATTTTAAGCAGTAAAATGTGGGGCAAAAATGTGTGTTCACAGACTTTTTACCCGCCCTCTCCCTATTTGACAGATGCAGTCTAAATCAAACGGTTGGGCCGTAATGGTCAGGACAACTACTTTATTGCGACAGGAAGTAGTGATCTTTGTGGGGATGGGTGTTTATTTAATTTGCACTTTGAACTGTGTGGTCCTGTGGGGGTCCTTTTGTAAGAGAGGAGCTGAGCTTAGAACTTTTACAAATAGGTCTTCGCTTGTTTTACTTCTTTTTTTTTGAATAAAAAGGGAGCTCATAGCAGGGCAGCGCTGCTCTATATTTAGGGTTCAAATAAACCTCCTAACTTACACACACACCAAAAAAAAAAAAATTTATATATATAAAATATTTTTTTATTAGTTTAATATTTTAATTTTTTTTTAAATTTTTTTTTACATACTTTGACTTAAATTTTGCACATTCTTATTACAAGTACTTTCAACTTTAAGAGTAAGTATTTGTGAATTGTAAATGTCACTTTTTTTTATAAATTTATATTATGTGTGTGAGTGTGTCTAATATTAATTGTGTGTATTACTTTTTGTTATAATACTATTTGTGTGAATTATAATATATGTGGACGTTTGTGTGTACAATATAAATATAATATAAATTTATATAATTTAATAATTAGGAAATAGAGATGGTTTGTTATATGTGTGTGTATTGTTATCATGTTATAATAACTTTTTGTTATAAAGTTAGTAAAATTTAAGAAAAAAATTGTAAACTTAGTGTTTTTCCAAGCATTTGATTGGTTAAGTAGACACATAGTGTATAATTTTATATATGAATGAGTGTGGTTGTGTGCGTCAATAATTAATACAAAACTAATGAGTTTAGTTTAGTCATTTAGTTTAAAATATTTTTATAAAAACAATAACAAATAGATAATAACAACTGCATAAAAATAAAAATGTTAAATAAACTTAACAAAATAAAATAATCATAGGCTCATAGCTACCCACATTGGTAATAGATACTCATAATGAACTATCATATAACAATTCAAAATTTGAAAATTTGTAGAAAAAAAATTGTAAAACTTCATGTATTAATTTTTTTTGTCAATAACTCGATATATTCAAGTTCTTTTTTTATTAAAATTTTTTAATGACCCTCCAAAACAAAATTCCTGGAGCCGCCACTGGCTCATAGTCGATCACTGTCTCGCTCACTTAAACTTGAAAACTTGAATTAGACATGGTATGAGACTCTTCGTGCAATAGTAGGGCATGTGAATACTCAAAACTCTCAACCTCAAACTAGCAAGACGAAGAGCTTTGCGTTCCTACCACTAAGTTACCCCCACGGATGGTACATCACCACCAGTTTATACACAAACTTGCAAGCCCCATAAAAACCTCCTTCAGATAAATAATAATTTAAAAAAAAAATAGTCAATAGTTGTTTAAAAGAGAGGAACAAAGGGAAAAGAAAGACATTTTTGTGTTTGATTATTAGAAGCTCGGACTCCAACTCCCTCAAACTTAATGGTAGCATTTAGCCCATTAATGGGCTAGCTAGGCCGTTCTCATTATTAATGCTTAAAAAGAAATCCCCCAACTGAGTAGGTTTTGTGGGAGAGAGTTGAGTTTGTATCGTGCATGCCATCTGATCAGACTACGAAACTCAAATGGTTTTCTAAGTTTTTTGATAGAGGATGGCAATGGCCAATGGTATGTTGATTATTATGGGGTTGCCGTCTAGCTAATTAAGTGGCGAGGATTCTGCACATATATGGTAAACATTTGTCTAAATTTGGTTCAAATTCCTTTTGATGATGACGATGAGCTCTTGATTAGTCCATGGGGACTGGGGAGTTAAATCTTATTGCCAATAAATATTGATAATTAGCAAGAGAAAGTAATTCATTAATTGTACCTTTGTTCAGCAAAATGGAACTAGGCAAACTTCAGTGGTTGGTTACTCAAATCTCACTCCTTAGTCCTTTCCATCCAACTCACATCTGGTTAGGTTTTTAAGGGGTTGGACCCATTTGTAGGTTTGAGCCCTCACCCCCCCCCCCCCCAAATTTAAATTTTCTACACAGTATACATAGCAAAAAGATATAGGCCCTCAAAAAACTATAGCCAGCCCTTCCATTTGTTTAGAAGTTTTTTTTTTTGAAAACCATTTGTTTAGAAGATTTAAACTTTGTCTAATAGGTAAAATTTCTCATCAAATAAAATAAGGGCACAGTTTATATAAATATATATATATATATATTTTTTGAATAGTGTCAGGTTAAGGTTAATATATATACCCTTAGGGCATTTTAGAGCATATATTAATAAACTATTTTTAAAAAGTTTTTATTAAAAAAAGAAAAGAAAAAGTGATTAACTTTTTTTACAGTAAAAGTGTCAAACCCATAAAATAATAGTTAAGCTCTCCAATTATCCAAAGACTTGTAATTAATCCAATTAATGAACAATGACCTACTCTTTCCAAATAAACTAGATGTCAGTCCATTTCAAAACAAAACTTTACATTTTCCTCTTTTTTCTCATTCTCAAGCTATGTGTTTTTCACTTTCTTTCTCCTCAATATTGCTGCCAGCCTCATTGCTTAGTTATTATTAAAAAAGAAAAAAGAAATAAAAACAATAACAAAGCTCATCTCAACACAACCACACACAACTGAAAACCCTCACAGCCAGTAAAAACAAATATGTCCTTTTTTTAATCTCATTATAGTAGAGTGAAACTTGAAAGTGTGTGAGAATGTGGGTTTGTGTTGGGAAATAATTCATTAAAACATTTTTAAAAATTAATAATATGAATGATGAGGTGGATGTTGCTTAAAATAATAGTGGAATTTGTTTTTCTTGAATGTGAGTAACATTTATATAATTGAGAAAAGAAAATAAAAATCAAGGTCTAACTAGGGACGGATTGTTACAACTTACAACACCAAATATGGCTATGGCCCCTTTGGAAAAATTTTATAAAAAAAAATGATATATTAATATATACGATTTAAAAAATGTTGGGACAGCAATAAATACCTAGTCCCCAAAGAATCCAAAAAATTAAATTTGCCAACTAATTAACCCAAATTTGTTTCTCAAAAAAAAATTAACCCAAATTTCTGTCTAGTGACCCTCTTCACCATCACCCTCCCCCCCCGCCCCCCAACAACCCCCAAAAAATACTAGCAAAACAAAACAAAAATTTTATCACAAAATAAAAATAAAAATCTCATCAACCCACGAAAATGCAAATGACTTATGAGTTATGATTGTTTCACATGACAATTTTTTTTTTAAATATTATTTAAAATTAGAAGAGAAGTTTGACTCTTTAGAATTTAGATGCCACCATATTGTCTAGTTGTGCTTAAAAGATTGTTTAGTTAATGGAGTTGAAGTTACTAAATTCTGAGGAGTTTGTATCAAGTTATGCCTAACTGCTCCGCCTGTAGTTCCTCTAATCATATTTTCTAAAAGAAATAGAGCCACTCCAAATTGATCTTGTAAGAGATCCGCTACAGACTGGTATTTCTTTATTGTTTTCATCAACAGCATGACTTTTCAATTGAGAATCATAAATGGTTATATTATTTTTAGCTCAACCAATTAAGCATTGTTAATTATTAGATTACTTTTAGCTTAACTTTGAATCCTCAATAGTCACATGAATCTTTTTTGAGACCGCTTTTCTCTAAAACCCTCCAAACACTTTGTGCATAAAGATGTGTCAGTTGAACTACAAAACTCTTGGCAAAGTCATATAAATCTTTTAAAGTCGATGATATTTTTCTATTAGTAATTAAATAAGTTTTATCTATAAGACTTCACATATCATGAAAATTACTATTGAAAATAGAACTTCACCGTTATGAGTATAATATAATTCAACATTCAATTTTTTTTTTTTTTTTTTTAATTGTGCCATTAGTTGGTACAAACTAGAAAATTAATAGACTACCAACTTGTTTATGGAGTGGTTATATTTGAACTTACTATTTCAATTCATACCGTGACTATTGAATATGCATTCAATCATAAATATCATCAAAATTATGTTTCACAACAAAATGAAAAATGATTTTCGATCGGGATCTTTAATCTTGTATAATGAAAAAAAAATGCAATGAAGTTTAGTATAAAGTTAATAATAGAGGGATTTAAAAGAACATTGAGTTTCATTTTGAATAATTCTATCTAATGAGTTGAAATGTGTAAGGATAAGGGCCCAAAATTATATATTGGGACTTAGGCCTTGACCGAGGACGTTGGTTGGTCCGAAGGCGAATAAACAGTAGTGAGGGTGTTAAGCTTATAGTCCCATGAGTATGTTGCAAATGGAAAGATTGGGGGTGGTGGTCCGAGGAGGAGTATCTCCTCGGATAAACGAAGCACAGACCAAATGTATATCCTATCATTCAAAGTGACCTTTCAGGAAATTTCACTGATAGGAACGTGCATTATGAACGTACAGGAGGGATGGAAGCTCAGAAATATCTAAGGAAAGGCTATTGAAACCGCATTAAATGCTCTGCAGCTAACTTTTTGGCTGCATTAATGTGGAGAAGACCCCTGAACAGTGCTGCCTTAGCTACCCCAACTCACAGAGAGCCTGAGAATGTGTCCGATGGGACAAGCACTCAAGTAGTGGTTTAGATGATCAACAAGTGTAGGGCCAAGATCGTTCAAAGGGAACTATATAATGTAAGAGACCCTCTATGGAGGAAGGATCGGGAAATCAAGAGAGAAACACTGTAGCAATCAGGAATCAAATTTGTAATCAAACTTGTGAGAAATATATAAGAACTGATCTCCTCGGACTGTGCCGAGGACAATTTTCTTTACTTTGAATCAATATATCTTCATGTTCTTGTCATTTAAGCCTACTTTATCTGTTATCCAGCTCATTTTAGCCTAGCTTTCCAACTCACTCTCTACAAATTCATTGTTTTGAGCTTTTTGGGCCTAAGTCCATCCATCTTTTGGGCTAGAGACTCAACTCTGGTCCTTACAAAATGTATCAAGAAAACCATTTTTTATGTTTTTTTATTGATATTTTGTTAATACTGAATATATGCTAATTTTATTTTTCATGTATTTATTTATTTTTAAATTTTAAGATATTTTTAAATTCCTGAATGGGTAATATTTTTTAACAAGTTTTGGATCCTTAAAGAAAAATTTTGGTTTTATCTTTATTCTAGGCCCAAGCTGAAGACAGGTCTGGGCTTGAGCTGATTTAAAAGCCTTAAACTTCATATGAACTGTACTTTTCTTTTCATCTGTTTGTTCGGTCCATGGTCATTTTCAGCTTAGGCTGCACAATAACTGGGCCTCCCGGCTATCCGCTCATCTAGTTCAATCATTAATAGGCTCCAAGACCCATCAAAAGAAACATTTTCATCTGTTTCTTTAGTTATTTTCCTTTCGGTAAAAAGAAGAAGGAAAAAAAAAAAAAAAAAAGACTCCCCTTCCATCAAAATCTAATTTCTACTAAGTTCGAAACTCTCTCTCTCTCTCTCTCTCTCAAGAATTGATCAAATCAGCAGCATGGTGGTATAGTGGTGATGCAAGGTGCTTTGATCTAGTTTGTGGAGGTGGTGGAGCTCCAATCTAGTTTGTGAAGTTGATCGAGCTTCGACCTGGTTAGTACGAGATGGTGTAGCACTCAGTGGTTCTCTCTCTCAGTTGCTCATGGTGGAGATATGGGCGAAACTCACAGTGGCCTCATTTTTGGTTTGCTTGAGTAAATCTCTTTGTAACCTTACTTTTGGTTTAAATTTCTTGAAATTTATGCAAAACTCATAGACATTGTTACATTTTTTTACACCTAATATTATTTAAATAACACTTATTTATTTTCAAACATCACCCACAAATTATTGGGCTTCCCTAAATATGTTTTTACTATTATTATGCTAACCCACAACCATTCTTCTTTCCATCACAAAATTGGGCTACAAATATAAACACCATAAAACCCAATATTTTTGTAAAGTCTAATCCCAAATTATTTATTTCACTGAGCAAGTTAAAATCTCATTCCTTTTCTAAAACCCAAGAACTTTTACACCTAGCAATATTTGAAAAGCCCATGATTCAAATACATGGCAAAACAATTTTATCAATGGAATTCAAATTCATAATCAAAGCCCATGATTTAATCTCATGGCAAATTATTTATCAAAAAGCCCAGTTCTCACTAGCAACATAAAAAAAAAAAAAAAAAAACCCAGTTCTCACTAACAATATCAAAAAGCTTAGTTCCCACTGGCAACATAAAAAAAAATATATATAAATAAAAAATAAATAAAAAAACTCAGTTCTCACTAGCAACATCAAAAAGCCCAGTTTTTATTGGCAACATAAAAAAAGCCCAGCTCTCACTGGCAATATTAAAAACCCAATTATCACTAGCAACATCAAAAAGCTCAATTCTTGCTGACAATATCAAAAAGCCCAGTTCTTACTGACAATATCAAAAAGCCTAGTTCTCACTGATAATATCAAAATCCCAATTTACATTGGCACTATTTTATCAAAAGCCCAAGATTATTAGCACATGGCAAAAAATACCATGTCATAATTATTTCACTTTAAAATGATGAACAATGCTTCAATTTCTTAAACATTATTATAATCTTATGGAAAGCCATTTATCTTAAAACTATGATATTTATCTCATACTATAAACCCATGGAATTTATATAGCACCCGTGGTCACTATTTATGTCACAACATTCATAAATATTTATTTTCAATGCTCATGGTAACTATTCACCATTTAAATCATAACGTGATTATCAGAAACCATAAATATTACTTATGATATGGAATTCATCATTTCAAAAATAGTAAATGTTATTTACAAAAGTATTTTGAAGTAATTAAGCTTATGATGTGATTTTAAATATTACAACTCATTGCCCAAAGTCCCATTACAAATATTCATCAAAACCCCAAAATATTTACTAATAATAAGAGTCCATGAGGGATGAAAACCCATGGCAATGTGTCATTTTTGTAGGTCTAAATATGCTATAAAAGGAGGACAAGCCCAAGTAAAAAGGGGGATGAACACAACCCAACCCAAAGGGTCCAGCCCACGTGAGCAAGCCTGATCCAAAGAACTCCAGCAAAGGCAAAGGACTAGACAAACAGTCTCCATCTTGTTCATCCCTGACCAAGGTCCAGCTGAAGGCCTCCACAAGAGAACCAAGTCTTTGAGAATGAACTAGGGGTTGTCCCATCAACTTTCTGTCACCCTCTACCTGACGTAAATAGTGCCCAAAGGTTGTAATAGCAACTGAAGTCTAATGGGTGATGGAATTTTATCATTTCCCTCAAGAATATATCTCCAGCGGAAAGAGAGCTGAAACAAAGTTATTCAAATCTCAACAAATCAATGCTATAAATGTCAAAAATATTCAAGAAATGGTTCATGTGCCAAACCCATGAATCCTAAAGAGGAAAAATTGGGAACATGTGGTTTGGAGGGCATAAAGGGATCTCTAGCAAAACCCTCTGAAGTGGGCTTAAACTTTGACACCTGGCTTGGGATGTTGAATCCTACTTTCTAAGGCCAAATCTCAGTTGCAGCACTAGGATTCATCCTTGATACCTGCCTTAATCCTATTGGTTAAACTCAGCTTCAAAAATCTTGACATTTAATACAAGATTACCCCAAATACTCACCGTGTGTCATATTACCCAAAGTAGCAAAGTAGCCCCAAAAGCAAATCTCTCATTTATGGCCAAATCCTAGGATAATTAAGTCTGCTATTCTGCCTCCTGATCAGTCCTACGTTTTGGACTTTTGTTAATTAATACTTCCCTAAACTCCACTATAAAAGGGTAAGCACACCAGCCCACCAAACACACACCAACTCCTCTGAAATTTCTGTTATTCTTGTCACTGTGCTTGTGGTTTAACTCTCCCTAAGCTCATAAATCATTCCCCTTAGCCCACACTCACTTAGCCTCGACATTCCCTTTTCTTTTTTTGCATATTCTAAGCCAATATATGCTTGCTAATCAGTCATACCACCACAAGCTTACATACCACTCACTCAAAATAGCCTACACTACCCCACTCATGTCTCACACACACACACACACACACACACACACACACACACACATATAGATATATTCCAAGAATCTTAGTTCAACATTTGCTGCACTGAGCTGGAATCTCTCTCTCCCTTCACACCATGCCAATTAACCCATTTCTTCTCACCATGGAACCTTTAATTTTTACCTTTTGTTTTACTATTGAAGGATAAAATGTATTTGTAATAATGGAATTCTTCCCTCATATTGATGTAATGATGGCTGAAAGTACAATCGATCCCCCTGACCAAGACACACAAGGAATTCCAGAAGTGAACACTTTCTTAAATCTATTTATTAATTGACTGCTGGACTTTAAGTATAATTTCACCCTACTGCTGAAGAGTTTATTTTTCTTGTATTATCAAAACGGGACCACTAATATACCAATTAACTATTGTGAAGTATTTTTATTGGGCTTTTGTTGCTATTTTGTCAAGGTGCAGCCTTTATTTTTTGCTTGGATAGGCTTATCACCACACCGAAAGCCTTTGGGCATCATCTCAAGAGCCCATCGTTGAGTTTTGGCTTGGCTTCCCCATATTTTATTCAGAGGCATCAATTTCCCCCTCGACAACATCTTGTTGGTTACATATATATATATATATATATATATTTATAGTAGCTTAGCTTTGTAATTTGAAAAGTATGTTGTTTTTGTTTACTTTATTTTTGGAGATTTATGCATTTGATAATATATTGGGTTAAATAATGGATATTGAGCCTAAAACTTGATATTAAACTCGAGTTTGAGCTTTGATATTGAGCTCAAATAATGAATCAAGCCAAGTCAATTTGAGCTCAAGCTTTTGGGTTTTCTAACGAGTTTAAACTTGAACACTTGACATTTATTAATGAGTTGAACTCGAGCATGCATAACTTGAAAATGCTCGGCTCATTTATAACCCTACTTTTGATTGATTATCCAAAAAATAAGGGCTATACTTTGATTGTTTGAGCTACAACAATGAACAATGGTTGTAAAGTTGTAACTTGAAATTGTAAGGACTTCACCTTTTATAAATAAATAAATAAAATTGAAACTGTAGAGTTAAAGTCACTTTAGAGACACCCAAGTAGTAGGTTCAATGGATTTGAAGAATACATTATAAACTCAGGGGCTTCAAGTTCCATACACCACATTATCGATTTAGGGGGTTTTCAAGGTGTCAAATGAATACAGTTGAATAGCCTAGCTAAAGCCTAAGGTGGCATTTAGTAACGGGGAATCCACATTACTCCTCACATCTAGATTCCTGAGAATGTGATGCCTTGCAATCTGAATACCTAGGAATGTAACTATTCCTATGTTTGGTTTAATTGGGAATCTAATAAGATTCCTAGGAATGTGAGATTATAATGTCTAGTTTATTCCTAGGAATCTTAACTGAATTATTTATTTTTCTCATTCTATCCTTAGATTTGTAAATCTAATATAAGTCTTTTTTAAAAAATAAGGGAAAAATGTTCATACACCCCCTAAACTTTAAACTAGTGGCCAAAACACCCCCTGAACTTTTTTATTAGCCAATTTACTCCCTAAACTATACACATCTGCCAAATTACTACCTCAGTTAGTTTCACGTTAAAACACTAACGGAATAAAAGCATGTGAGAATCATGTGACCTTTAAAAATTGACTAAATTACTGTTTACACGATAGAAATTTTTATCCTGTAAAGGAGAGACTGACCGGCAGAGAAGAGAGAAAGGAAGTAGATCCATCAGAGGAAAATTTTGGATCTTAGTTCCAACATAGATCGGACAACAAATACCTTACCATACCTAGAAAAAAAGCTAGCAAGAAAGACTTGCCAAATATTTTGCAGTTTCTTTTTTCGAATTGCTGGCATGGGGATTTTTCTAGGCAAGTTGTGTTGTTTCACAGCTGGGCCTCTCTTTGTAAACTTTTTTCTCTCTATAAACTCTTTTTTGTCTTTAAAAGAAGTTTTTTTTTTTTTTTTTTTGATGAGAATTAAAAGAAGTTGTTAGATCTAGCTAAGAATGTATAAATGAAATCCATATATATTATCTTGTAAATTGTTTTATTCTTCTATGTTCATGAACAAATGAGTTAGTGAGACAAACTAATCAATTAAACAAAACCAAATTTGTGAAAGATAATCTAGCTAAAACCTCTCCATAGCTTTCATCTCTTCCAAGCATAAACCAGCAATGAAAACCCAGATGGGCCACCCAATTCACTCTCCTCTGTGCGGGCCCACTCCATTATAAAGATTTCCTCGAGAAGACTGTCAAGATAGCAAAAGGATTGGTAGAAGCAAGGATAAAGAAATGAAGAAAAGCACCAAAGAGCAGAACGACATTACTGTTGTATAGCAGTATAAACGGCATGTAGCTTAGTCTTGTATATAGCTATGTAGCTTAGTCTTGTATATAGCTATTTAGCATATGGTCAGCACGTGTAGTAGTTGTTAGTCTGTTAGCACGTGTAATAGTTGTCAGTTAGTATGTTATTATTGGAGGGTCCTTTGCTGTATATATATATATACATGTTTTCTCTTTGTATTGATTCATTCAGTAAAAGATAGATTTTCGCTTCCAAAAACTTCTCTGTGTTTTCTCTGTTTCTCTGATTTTCTATTTTTGCCTCCGCTTAGATTTTTTTAACAAGATTTTCATTTTCTCAAAAGCTAGGGTTTTCTTCTTCGAAGCTTTCATCCATGGCGTCCTCTGATCAAGCTTTTGCAAGTGTCACCATTGATGAATCCACTTAGATTTTTTCAACAAGATTTTCATTTTCTCAAAAGCTAGGGTTTTTCTTCTTCGAAGCTTTCATCCATGGCGTCCTCTGATCAAGCATCTGCAAGTATCACCATTGATGAATCTCATCCATTCTTTCTTCATCACGCTGAAAGTCCTAGTGCAATTCTCATTTCCCAACCATTGATTGGAGGAGAAAATTACCCCACATGGGCACGATCAATGGAAAGAGCTCTCAGAATCAAAAGCAAGTTTTGGTTGATTGATGGCTCTGTTTCTCTGACTTCAGCAATGGAGAAAATTCCTCTCTTTGTTCAAAGCTGGGCACGATGCAATGATATTGTGGTCTCCTGGATTATCAATTGCGTTTCACCTAAAATTGCAACTAGCATGGTGTATCGCAAAACTGCCAAGGAGGTTTGGAAGAAGCTTCAAACCATGTTTTCTCAAGGCAATGGCCCAAGAATCTATCAATTGCAAAAGGATCTTGCTAGTTTTTCTCAAGGTGAGCTCTCTGTGAGTGATTACTTCACAAGTCTTTCAATTTTGTGGGATGAAATACAGAACTATAAGCCACTACCACTTTGTTCGTGTGAGAAGTGTACATGTCATGTGAATGAGAAGATTTCTAATCCATCATAGAGAAGCCATCATGCAGCTTCTAATGGGTCTTAATGATTCTTTCTCTCACATTCGAGGTCAAATTCTGTTGATGGATCCCATTCTATCAGTTGACAAGGTATACTCCTTGTTGATTCAAGATGAAAAGCAAAGGTCAATTGGACAAGGCAACAGCAATGGTCCCTTTATTGAATCTACAGCTCTTGCAGCAAAGGCATTCATTCATGGTTCCAAGACATTCAAGAAAGGAAAGAAGAGGCCTACTTGCAGTCACTGTGGATTGCTTGGTCACACTGTTGAGAAGTGTTACAAAATCCATGGATATCCCCCTGGATACAAGACCAAGGCACGAGCAAATCAAGTTTTATCTCTTGATTCTGTTCAAGAATTAGCTGCTGCTACCACACAGTCACCTTTTCCTTTTACCATGGAGCAATGCCAGAAATTGCTTGCTATGATTGGACGGTCTTATGCTCAAACCAACCCCATTGCCATGGCTAACAATGTTTTCCTCAATCAAGCTTCAACATCTTAGTCTACACCATTGGCAGGTAATCTCAAGCACTTCATATTTTCTGCTAAGCTTGTGAATAGGACTGCTTTTGGTAATAGTACCTGGGTTATGGACACTGGAGCTAGTGATCACATTATCTGTTCTATTTCTTTCTTTCAAACTTACACTACTGTTGCTAATTGTGTTGTTGAGTTACCAAATGGTGAATCAGCACATGTCACTCATGTTGGTACTGTTAAACTTTCCAATTTTCTCATTCTTGAACATGTCCTTTGTGTTCCATCTTTCTCATTCAATCTCTTGTCTGTCAGTTAACTCACACACAGTTTGCCTCTTTGTCTTGTGTTCTTGTCTCAATTTTTCTTCATTCAGGACCTTTCTTGTTGGAGGACAATTGGAGTGGGTGAAGTCCAAAATGGTCTGTATTTGCTGCAGAAATCCAATTCTAGGACTGCACCTTCTCTGTCAGATCTTGCTTCCAACAACAAGAACCTCAAGTCAGCCCTTTCAGCTTCTGTTTCAAATAAAGATATGTCAATCTTGTGGCATTTTAGATTAGGACACCCTTCTTTTCATAAACTGTCAGTTTTAAAGGATGTCTTACCTTCTTTCTCTCCTAAATGTACTGATGTGTGTACTATTTGCCCATTGGCTAAGCAAAAGAGGTTATATTTTCCTTCTCTTAATAATATGTGTGTTGAGCCATTTTCTTTAATTCATGTGGATGTATGGGGTCCATATTCTGTATGCACACATGATGGTTTTAAATTTTTCCTTTCCATTGTTGATGATGCCACAAGGTCTACTTGGGTTTACCTTATGAAGGCTAAATCTGATGTTAAACATCTCTTAATATCCTTCTATAACATGATTTTAACTCAATTTAACATTGGTATTAAGGCAATCAGATTAGATAATGCCCCTGAGTTTTCTTTGCTTGATTTTTATGGTGATCATGGCATTATACATCAAAAGAGTTGTGCTTATACACCTCAGCAAAATTCTGTGGTTGAAAGAAATCATCAACATCTTTTGAATGTAGCTAGATCCCTCAAATTTCAATCTAATCTTCCTTCAGCTTATTGGGGTGATTGTCTTTTAATAGCAACTTATCTCATTAATAGGTTGCCTACACCTTTGTTAAATAATAAATCCCCTTTTGAACTCCTTTTTCATAAGCCACCATCTTTTAATCATCTAAGAGTCTTTGGTTGTCTATGTTTTGTTTCTACCCCTTCTGTTCACAGGTTAAAGTTTGAGTCTAGAGCTACTCCTTGTGTTTTTCTAGGTTATCCTTTTAATATGAAAGGTTACAAAGTTCTTAATCTTCATTCTAGAAAGATCTCTATTTCTCGAGATGTGGTCTTCCATGAGTCTGTCTTCCCTTTTTCTCAGTCATCTTCTTCTTCATTACCACCTTTTTTGTCTGTTCCTTTGTTTACTCCATCTACTCCAAGGCTTGATTCTCCTTATTCTCCAATTTCTGTTCCTATTCCTCCCACAGACACCACACCTCTTGCTACGCATCACACTTCTAGTGCAGACCCATCTGCTCCTAGCTCTTCTATTTTGATTGGTTCTTTACCTGTTCCTTTGTCTTCTGATGTTCACCATGATCAATCTATTGCTCATCAAGATACTATCAATCCTATTTCATCTGTTCAGTCTGTTGATCCACTTCCATCTGCCACTGATCCTGTTGTTCAACTTCCTTCCATTTCTACTTCTGCACCTCCTCTTCGAAAATCCACTAGGATTAGTCATAAACCTACCTATTTGCAGGCTTATCAGTGTAACCAGGTGTCTCATTCCTCCAGTACTACCTTTCCTTTGTCTGCCCATTTGTCCTCTCACAGATTGTCTACTAGACATTCACACTTCTGTAATGTGATTTCCTCCATTGTGGAGCCCAAGTTCTATCATCAAGCAGTTCAGGATCCCAAGTGGAGAAAAGCTATGGCAGCTAAGATTTCTGCCCTTGAAGCTAACAACACTTGGTCTCTTACTCCTCTTCCATCTCATAAAAGAACCATTGGCTGTAAGTGAGTGTATAAGGTGAAGTATAAGTCTGATGGGTCTATAGAACGATATAAAGCTAGATTGGTGGCTAAGGGCTTCACCCAAAAGGAAGGTCTAGACTATCTTGAGACCTTTTCCCCTGTTGCAAAGCTAGTTTCTGTCAAATGCCTTCTTGTAGTGGCTGTTGTGCAAGGCTGGTATCTTTGTCAACTTGATGTCAACAATGCCTTCCTCCATGGTGATTTGAAGGAGAAGGTTTATATGGATTTACCACCAGGCTTCCACAGCAAGAGGGGGCTAGTATGTAAGCTTACTAAGTCTTTATATGGACTTAAGCAAGCTTCGAGACAATGGTTTGCAAAATTTTCCAATGCTTTACTTCTTTTAGGCTTTACACAGTCCAAAGCTGATTACTCTTTGTTCACTAAGAAGAATTCTACTTCTTTTATTGCTCTATTGGTGTATGTATATGATATCTTAATTGCTAGTAATAATAAGCATGCAGTGGATGAATTGAAGGTTTTACTAGATCAGAAATTCAAGTTAAAGGACTTAGGAGATCTAAAGTTCTTCTTGGGTCTTGAGGTGGCAAGGAATGCAGATGGTATCAATTTGTGCCAAAGGAAATACACACTTGAAGTGTTGAGTGATGCTGGTATGACAGGTTGCAAGCCAGCAAGAATACCAATGGATCAAAATCTCAAACTTAGCAAGTGTGAAGGAAAGGAATTGAAAGATCTTAGTTCATACTTAAGATTGATAGGGAGGT
The DNA here is from genome assembly GCA_030021035.2 of Notholithocarpus densiflorus. Lineage (NCBI taxonomy): Eukaryota > Viridiplantae > Streptophyta > Magnoliopsida > Fagales > Fagaceae > Notholithocarpus > Notholithocarpus densiflorus. The sequence goes on from JARYZH020000020.1 coordinate 2,525,070, forward strand.
TATTGTACCTAACTATAACTAGGTCTGATATAACTTTTGCAGTACACAGATTGAGCCAATTCATGGCACATCCTAGAGAACCACACTTACATGCAGCTAACAAAGTTCTACAATACCTCAAGGGCACACCAGGGCAAGGTCTGTTTTTCTCAAGCAAGTCAGATTTGCATTTAAAGGCTTTTGCAGATGCCGATTGGGCCTCCTGCCCTAATACTAGGAGGTCAATGACTGGGTTTTGTGTTTTCCTTGGTGACTCCTTGATTTCATGGAAGTCTAAGAAGCAACAGACAGTATCTCGGTCTTCAGCAGAATAAGGGTATAGATCCATGGCAGTAGCTGTCTGTGAGATCATTTGGCTTCTGTATTTGCTTAATGACATTCAAATAAAACATACCAAGGCAGCTTTATTATTTTGTGACAGTCAGGCAGCCCTTCACATAGCTGCAAACCCTATTTTCCATGAGAGAACAAAACATATTGAAATAGATTGTCATCTTGTAAGAGATAAGGTGTTGGAAGGGTACATCAGCTTGCTTCATGTTAGAACGAATTCACAAATTGCAGATTTGTTAACAAAGGCTTTGAATGCTCAACAATTCTCATTGCTGGTATCCAAGTTGAATATGGCCAATATACATGCCCCTCTTCCACTTGAGGGGGGGTGTCAAGATAGCAAAAGGATTGGTAGAAGCAAGGATAAAGAAATGAAGAAAAGCACCAAAGAGCAGAACGACATTACTGTTGTATAGCAGTATAAATGGCATGTAGCTTAGTCTTGTATATAGCTATGTAGCTTAGTCTTGTATATAGCTATTTAGCATATGGTCAGCACGTGTAGTAGTTGTTAGTCTGTTAGCACGTGTAATAGTTATCAGTTAGTCTGTTTTTATTGGAGGGTCCTCTGCTGTATATATATACATGTTTTCTCTTTGTATTGATTCATTCAGTAAAAGATAGATTTTCTCTTCCAGAAACTTCTCTGTGTTTTCTCTGTTTCTTTGATTTTCTCTGTTTCTCTGATAAAGACCCTGTCGAAGACCACATAGAAACTAAAGATGATGACAAACTCTTCCTCATCTTTCTCCATTCAATCCCACTCAAGGAAGAAAATGATATTTTCTTCTGCCTCTCTCTCTCTCTCTCTCACTCTCTCTCTTTCCTCTGCGATCAGTCTCTTCTTTCTATGATTTAGTTTTTAAAGGTCACATACTTCTCACATGCTTTTATTCTGTTTGTGTTTTAACGTGAAACTAACTGAAGTATTAGTGGGTTCCAGTTAGCTCAACTAGTAAAGTCTCTGATAGTTGTATAAGAGATCTGGAATTCAATCCCCGCCTACACCAAAAACTGATTAGTGTCTTGATCTAATAATAAAGAGTTATCATCAGGAGCGGACGCCATAAGTTGAAATTCTCTATCAAAAAAAAAAAATTCGAAGTATTAATTTGGCAAGTGTGTATAGTTTAGGGAGTAAATTGGCCAATAAAAAAGTTCAGGGGGTGTTTTGGCCACTAGTTCAAAGTTTAAGGGGTGTATGAGCATTTTTCCCAAAAAATAATAATAATCTTCCTCTAAATAAATAATGAAAAACAAAATATAAACTATAAATTATGAAAAATTCATTAAAACTATAGTTTAAAAGAAGAAATGATGAATATATCAACAGAGTTGTCTATCGTGTTTATGTTGTTTTGGCGGGAAGAGATAATGTTGTTTTGGCAGGAAGAGATAAAGATAGAGGAAAAGATATTAAAGATTTGTTTTATATTTTATCTCAATTGCTTAAATGATAAGGAAAAAAATGTTAAAATTATCAATTTATAAAAAATACAATTTCCTTTAACCTTGGGAATTTGGATACCCACATGTTTTAAAGGAAATCCACATTCCTACTTAAAAGGGGTTAAAAGAGGAATCCAAATTCTCCTAGCATCTAATTCTCTAGTGTGATTTGCAACCAAACATGAAAATTTTTAAACATTCCTAAAAATTCTAAAACATTACCCCGTAACAAATGCCATATAAAAGTCTTGGACAACTCTTCATTATTTATTAAAAAAAATAAAAAAACCTTAGAGCTGACAATGGGCTGGGTTTGGTACGTTTGTGATGCATGAATTTCTAGGCCCAAGTACCCAGACGAGCCCAGTCCTACAATATCGGAGCCCTATCTAAAAGTCCAACCATTTCATATCACTTAACAGCCGCCAAGGAAGTAGGAAGTAAGTAGAAACCACAGCACAGCACAGCACAGCCAGGCCCAAGACCCAAAACCCAAAACATTTCATAACTCCACAAACCCTAATTTCTAACACAGCTGCTTCAGCGCTTCCTATAAATTAGACACAAGAGAAACCTTTTCCATAACATCATCTTCTGCCTCTCTCTTTCTCTCTCTCATCTCATCTTATTAGGGTTCCGAGGATTTTTCTAAGACTCCATCTTCTTCAGGTTTTTAGGTTATAGCTTTGCTCTCTCTGTTTTTGTTAGTCTTTTTTATATGAATATGTATCTGTATGTGTTTGTTTGAAGTGTGCGGTGATGAGGCTATTTGTGGACTAGAGTTTCTGATCTGGGTTCTTCTTCCCATATTCTGATTACAAACCCTTGGCTGTCTGAGCACATTACCTCCTCTATTTCTCTTTATTTTTTGGTTTTTATTTTTTATTTTTTTGTTTGTGTATCAAAGATGCATGATTTTTTTGAATTGGGCTAATGATGATAACTTTATTATCTTAGCGGATTTCGGTGAGAGATTTATTTCGATGATCTGAATGTTACACACACTGAAGCCCCCCTAATAATATGTATGTTATCTTTTAAATATTATATAGTCTCACTTTTTTTTTTTTTTTTCCTTTTAAATGTTAAATTTGGTTGGTGGGACTTGGTTGCTATGATGAGATTAAACACTTGGATAGTGTTTTGGGCAGTGGACGAGACCCAAAAGGCCTCGCCGTGAGCTCATTTTATTAAAACGACTTCTCCTTCCACTGAGCTCTAGTCCCAACAACTTCATTGCTCAATTTATGCAATTGTGTACTATATATGTGTGTGTGTTTAATCGAATCTTAAAAGGTTTGAATAAGAATAGATGATTTATGCAATTTTGAGTTATTTGGAAAAATGATATGTGAATGGATATCAATTTGCGCCCATTACCAATTCTGGAGGATAAATATAGTTCCTCTTGATGTAATGGCTCGGGCGCTATATCAAATTGTGGCTATCCTGATCAATGGTTCTTCAATCCCATATGATCCTGGAAACACCTCATACATTTATTACATAGAATCTTAACTTTCCCAGATAAGACAAGTTATGATGAAGCTTTTATTTTTTATAAAAGAACTTTATTTTGTACATTTGTGTTGGAAGTTGATTGAGAGTGCGAGGAAAAAGCATAGCTCTATTTTTTAATGGGATTCATAGGTCATTTGATTCATACGTAATCTTTGATTACGTGTTAACTTAGCTGATACCTTGATTTTCAAGAGTGGAACCACGAGCGTTCCTTCTCAAAATTCAAGACCAAAGTCATGAAACTTGTACGAAAATCAATTAATAATCAAAATCAAACAAATGAAATAAAATAATTTGGAGTAAAATTTTTTGTTATGTGTATCTCAAAATAAATAATTGAAATATATTTTACAGCTAGGGGCTTTTTTTTATAGAAGAATTTGATAAAAGAGTTTCATTTAATATTCAAATGTTTAATTATATCTTGAATGATAATTATTTGAAATTAATCTTTCAACTTCGTTATGTATATGATTGTCAGCAAAAAGTTCAGTATGTTTTTCCGTTTGAATTCAAATGAAGGACCATTTTATAGTTTTTAAAGTCGCATTTGTGCCAAGTGAGTTTATGAAATCAATTACATATGACAGAAATGAAATCAATTTTCTGAGGTAGAGAATGTAAAGTATTGGTAAAATCTGTAAAAAAATTTACATACGACAGAAATGGAATCAATTTTCTGAGGTAGAGAATGCAAAGTTATGCAAGAAAGATATTTGAAAACCGGATAATTACAGGTCATCTATTTAGTAAAACATAAAACGTTCTTAAAACGGTTAAAAACAACCGAGGGAAACTTTGTTCTGCAATTCTAATAACCAAGATTGTCACCCCAATTTCAGAATTTTTTTAAACCTAGTAGAATTCTCTAATTCCATCGTTAATATCCCCAAGCATTTCAAATGGTTATTAGAAAGAATGAGGTTTTGCTTTATTTTGTGCATAACCTAATTTCTAATGGATTTGGACCTGGTGATCCATTTTAAGTGTTAGGAGGATATGACCTCTCGAAAACATTTGGAAATCTGAACTTGGAATTTTGCATTATTGTACTCTTTTTGACATATTTTTCTTAATGATTAAGCTCGATTTTTTACCTTTTTGGTTTGAACTTAATTTATGGCATATGAAACAAAAGCATGATCAAAATCCTACCGTTGGTTGGTGATTTAGAGACTCAAAAGTCCTTTGTCTAGAGCTAAGGTAGAATTTTGATGGGAAGGCACATGATCATGGCATATACAAGTGGTTGAAGAAGAGTACATCGCCAAGATAATCAAGTTGTCCTCAAGGTATTGGGCAATTGGAAGATCACCCTTGATGTACCGGCTAAGAACTAATCGCTCGTGCTATCCTTGCTTCTAGAGGATTGGATATCCCCTCCATTTGCCCGCTTCGTAATGAAGCTCCTGAGTCTTGAGAGACTGCAATTTTGCTCAATGTTTTTGGAACTCTTCCCCCCTTATGCAAGCTTCATTGTTTTATGGAGCCAGTTCTATGGAGTGGTTGCGGTTAAATTGTTGCAACTCTAAGACATCCCTTACCTCGAACATCAACTGGGGGCATCATCTTCTCTTTTGGAATTTGGCCTTTATGGCTCCACAAAAATAGTGTTGTCTTCTGAAATGAGGGGCTACAGAGAAATTTGAAGATAGAGACATTATAAAAAGCTATTAAATTTGCCTATATCACCATTAGTGGGAAGCTTTGTTCCTCTTGTACCATGATCAAAGTCAAATGGCTTCGACTTCTTGTGAACTGGTATAAATTGAATTTGGACGGATCTTTACTAGGTAACCCCTGGCTGGAAGGGGGAGGAGGGTTGATCCGAAACAACAATGGAGAATAGGTCAAAGGCTATGCTAGAGCCATTGGGTCAAAGGCTATCCAAATTTTAATTATGACTTGATTAATTTTAAGCAACACTTGATTAACTTGGAATATAAGTGATTAGCAAATTAATCAACTGAAAGTATCAACATATGCATAGATAAACATAATTGACAATCAATTAAAAGCATAAGGAGTAAGGGAAAGAGAATGCAAACACAAAATAACACGCGGTGTCTTATTAAAGAGGAAAATCGAAGAACTGATAAGAACTCAGTAGTTCTTAATCAAATAACAAAATTAGCTATGGTAATTCTTCGAGGGAACTAGGTGAAGAATAATTTTGTTACAACAGTTGGTGATGTACACTTCTATAGCAACCATAATTGCAAGTAATGTAGTTGCTATGCAACTGGTACAACAGCCTCCCTATACATCAAGGGTGATCTCCTAATTGCCCAATACCTTAAGGATAACTTGATTACCTTGGTGATGTACACTTCTTCAACCACTTGTATATGACATGATCCTGTGCCTTCCTAATAAAATTCTACCTTACCTCTAGGCAAGGACTTTTAAGTCTCTAAATCACCCACCAGTTGTAGGATTTTGATCATGCTTTTGTTTCATGTTAGCAATTATATTTCTTTCAATTCCTTGACCTTGGATTGATCCTTAAAGACCTGGTCAATGGACTCTAAAGTCCTTAAATCTTCTTCAGTCACACCTTCTAACTTCTCCATTCTTTCATCTTTGGTTATTTCTATGAATTGATTATGTGACTCTTGCTTCTTTGATGGTTCTTCAATCATGGTCTTGAAAGTTGCTGAAACTTGGGTTGTTGTCTCTTGAATATTTAATGGTGTTTCTAAACTGAATTTTTTTCGAAAATTGCTTCAGTTGTTGCTGCAAACTTTCCAAGAGTTTCCATGTATCCACTGGTTGTTGCACTTCATGGTCATGAGCCCTCGAAAGTGCACCCATACATGAAATTGGTTTATGCTTGATAATACCCTCTATAGAACCAATGTATGATGTGGATATCTTGTGAGAAGAGCTTCCACAAAAGTCCCCCAATTGATGAAGTGACTAGCTTCTTCAACTTTTTGGAACCATATTAGGGCTTCTCCCTCCACATGACAAGAAGCTGTAAAGATCTTGTGGTACCAAGGAGTTCTATGATAGGTGAAAAATTATTTGCATGGTGAATCTAACTGTAATGAAATTTTCCATTGAAAATAGGAAGCTTAATGGCTTGGTTCTCTTAGTTCCAAAATCAGGTTCTTGAAGGAAGTTTCTGCTCAACAATGAAATTGATTTTGTTGTAGATTCTAGAACTTGGACAAGTTCTGGGCTTGGATTTCCTACGAAATATGTTTGGAGAGATTCTAGAATTTTGGTGTAAGTATACACTCACTTCAATGGAAGCAATCTTGTCATTGATTTGGAAAATTGATCTGGTTCTTATTATGGTGGCAGGAAAGTGGCTTTGATACCAAATGGTAAGAACTCAATAGTTCTTAATCAAGTAACATGAATTAGCTATGGTAGTTCTTTGAGGGAACTAAGCCTCTTAGAGTACAATAGAATAGAGAAGAGAATAGAGAGAGCAAAGAGACGAAAATTGCATATCATTCTTCAATGTCCTTTTTTACAATCCATATCACCCTCTTATAGTTGAGCTATTTGCTATACATTGGTACAGTTGTGGATTCTATTATACAATCAGTTATAGTTTCTTGACTAACTAACTGACCACACTGCTATTACAACTCATTACTAACTAATCTTTCAAGCTATTTGGTACAATAGTAAAACTCCTATCAAGAACCTAGCAAAAAAACCTCTCCGCAGCCCGACAAGCCAAAATAATCCACTAGCAAATCAGTTTGAGTACATGAATACACAAAGACCCTCCAAGCCTAAGTTACCCAAAGTACTTGAGCCCTCCAAGCTCAAGCTACTTACGGACTTCATGGAGTCTTATCTTTACTAGCTTTCTAAATCCCGCAATTGAACCCAATTGCATTTTCCAAATATTGGTATGAACCCAATGCTTCTCAATTGCTCCAAAACATCTCTCTACACTCATAATGTGTGTGGATTGTGTTTGGGCTAATCATAGGATACGGAAGTTGAGAGAGAATAGAGTGAAGAAAACTAAGAAAAATGTGTAGATGATTGAAGGATGACAATCACTAACTCTCAAAGGAATTTCTAGGATTCTTACAATTTCGTAGGTAATAAAGGTATGTATAGTGTGAATGAAAGAGACTAAGAGACATAGAAAAACAGTTGTCAATGTGCCTACCGACTCGCTAGCATACCCGCGAGCCAGTCGCTAGCCACTTGGCACAACAAACTTTCAAACCCATGTGCCTCATGTGCTGCTCACATGTCGTCTAGCGACTTGAGACCCAGTCAACACCCAGCACCAGAGCTTTTGTTTTGAGCTTTTCTTCACCAACTTGATACCAAATCCGTATACAATAATCCTAAAACGTACAAATTAATAATTGATAGAATTACAATCAAATTAGCACAGAATTAAAGCCAATAAAATTGACATGAGAAAAACATAACTTTAAAAACTCAACTTTTATCACAATTAGACTCAACTTCAAATATTTCTTATCATCCGCATTGTTGTGAACCAACTCTTTTTATTTAGTTCCAATTGGAATAAACTAGCACATAATTAATTGTTGTGAACCAACTCTTTTTATCTAGTTCCAATTGGAATAAACTAGCACATAATTAATTTTCTTCTATGGACAAGACAACAGATATCAATGTTCTTATAAAAAATTCTAGTATCACAAATTAAAGCTACAACTTTTGTCATAACTATCCACGTGTCTGACTATAAGTGGTGAAAATAAAGTGGTTAGTCTATGTGAAAGTGTCAAACATCCAATCACAATCTGTCACCTAAAATAATTGTGGCGAAAGTTATGACTTATAGTTTGTATACAGTTTTTTTTTTTTTGAGAAACAGTTTGTATACAGTTAATCATGATAAGTTCACTATAATTAATAATAAAAATAATATAATAGTGTATAAGGTGAGTATCTATATGCGCCGAGGGCCTTCCATGTTAAGAGGCAACTTCATGAAGCACCCAGGTCAAGAGTAAAGCCGAGGTTTGAATTAGTTACATGTATACAGTACCTTGGTGGCATATCAGTATTATGTTCCTTATTCATCATTTGGCAATAAAATGAATTCCAGATACTTTTGGGAGACTCTGGGCTTTGGGGAAAATTCCTCACCTTTTCATTAACACAATTTTCCTGGGTAAATTTCAGCTGAAGAAATCCTGATCAGCCCAATATCTAAAGGGAACTTTGATTATAATTTTTTGTGCTCTCGACCATGATTTTCCAACAATTATGAATCACTTCCTGCAAACTAGCCTTCCACGTTACACTCCAAGGCAATTGCCCACTTACAACCATGTCTACATAGAAGCAAATCTGATGAAGCTTATTTCTTAATAGCAAGATAGATGCCCGATACTATGGCCGCCCCTGCAACTGCAACACCAAGAGATTTGAGAATCTTCACAGCAGCAGCAGGTTTCGGCGAAGGAATTCCCATAAGATCCTTCACCTGCAGAAACGGGGAATAAACTCTCAAGCTTGGAAGTCTGAAGTTGTATAATAGAAAATCTTATCCAAAAGGATCAAAACCATTTTCGGAAAAGCAAAAGATAATTCAGAGAGCAATCTGGTGCCTTTAAGGATGAATATCTATAAAGGGGAACCAACTGAATGATGTCTCTGCAAGTATTTTTAACATTCTTCAGTGCTTATGGACTGGTTTATAGGGTGTATTAATTTTATATGTTAGAAAAAGTTCACTAACCACAACAGGCTGCATCCAATGTTTCTTAATTCCTTGCAAATGTCCCTTTCCAACAACTGCTACCACTGAACTATGCTCGCTAGCAATTTTCAGTAATGTAGATGACATGTACCTAGAAACACAGGAAGATTAACCACCCCAAAAAGAAAAGACAATCCTAGAGAATATATTGAAAATCAATACAATGAAAAATAAATGCAGAACCCTGAATTTCTAAAAGAAAAACATGCAAACATGTTTTGTAATTATTTCATTGTGGAACTATATCTACTGCCTTTATGAGCGCTCACACCCCCAGAATCTTAATAGGATGAGCTGGCTTGATAACACTAATCTCAGTTTCATATCTACAAGACAAAAAGCCTTATATATAAATAAATACAGACACACACACACAAATACAAATACATGCTTAAAATGAGATTGAAACAGTATATGTCCAGGGTTTTCTTTCCAAAAATACTTTCATTGAGTAAATAGTTTTCATTGTTCATATTCTATTTTAGATATTGATTATTAGATGTGCCCAAGGTGATCTTTCCAAAGATGTTTATTTTGAGCCAACAGCATCCATTGTTCATAATCCATATATAAAAATTGACCATTTAATCCATTTCAATCTGGCCAGAGGAGCTTACTTATCATTTAAGGCATGGGAAAATGCATCAGTTTAAGTCCACCAAATTCATAACTATAAAATGGCGTTAAGCATACATCCTGTCATATATATATATATATATATATATATATATATATATATATATTAATTAGAAAGTTGTCCCCCATCCATATTTATATATTCTGCAACCAAATTTGAAGTAAAGCAACAGAATATTATCATAGATGGGGAACAATCAACGGCTTGTAACTGACTTACAATTTCAATTTCTAGGTTATGCACTCTATGATTTTCAACGATTTCAGAAACAGTGTAAAAAATGAAGTCAAAGCCAATGAGCAGGAATAAACAATAGATGAAGCAGAAAACCATACAAGCAGAGAACAAATTAAAATCCAGGCATCTGCTCCAAATCATACAAGCTTTCTAACAATGAGCTTTCTCAAACTAGTGGGACTGGGACCAGCATGAAAACCAGTAGTTGACTTAAAATTTTGGAACAGATGTAGAATGAGAACATATAGACTAATCAAGCAGAAAAAAATTAGGAATAAAAAAAATTAAGCTGTAGAATTTGAAGCCCTCCAAAATTAAAGACTTTAAAAAGAGAATGTCCCATTATATGAATATAAACAGATTGACGATCAAGAAGAAACTTGTGTTTAGACTACACTTTAGAGATATCTCCTGTGTTACCCATCCCTCTTAAGTGGGACCATCACAATATAAAAAGTAATAAATATTATTAAAGAGATGAGGGAAAGTTTGATTTGAACTTCTTCTTCTTCTAAATATTATTAAAGAGATGAGGGAAAATTTGATTTCTTAGTAAGGTCCAAATCAGAGAGGTAATTTACCCCATCCCAAGTCCCAACTCATACCCCTAGATACAAGGCTTAGAGCATCCGCAGCTGGACTTCTAAATGCCATATTTAAGCCTGTTTTAGCATTAAGGCATTAAAAGTGAGCTCCAGCCGGACTTGTCAAATGGTAAAATTGTAAAAAAATTTACAATTGTGCTACAGTACCATCTCAAATGTAAGATGGTACTGTAGCTCAATTCTAAAAATAAATTTTTTTTTTATTCAGCACTCTCTCTTCACTCTCTCTCAGCACTCTCACTTTAGCTCTCTCTCCGTGTGACTGTGTACTCACTCCCTCTCTCGTTCAAGACTTGCCACCGGAGCTACTTGGGCCGTTTTGCATGGAGTTCATCGTGGGGCATGTGGGTTGTGGCTAGTCGTGCGTGGAGATCGGTGTGGCGAGCTGGGTTTTGATTTTGGGTGGGTTCAGATGAGGTTTTGATCGGCGGAAGGAGATCGGGTGGGTTCCGATGGAGATTTGATCGGCGTAGGTTCTGTGGAGATCGGAGTTTTGATCGGCGTATATGGAGATCGGGTTTTGATTGCGTGGGTTTCGTTCTGTTGGGGTTTTGATAGAGTGGATTTTTCCGGTGGGCATGTGGCGTGGTGGTGGTGATTGGTGGTTTGTTGGGGTTTGGCGGCAGTGGCGTGGGTCTGGTTTTTTACCGTGGGTTGCTGTGTTTTTTTTTTTGTTTTTTTTGGTCGGAGAGGGTGGTGTGGTTTTGGTGTTTGGGCTTGATTTGTGATTTGATCGGCGTGGGTTTGATTTGTGATTTATGGCTGTGGGTTTGTTTTGTGGTGTTCTGTGGGTTTGTTGGTGGTGGCTGTGCTGTGTTGGTGGTGCTGTGTTGGCGTTGGATTGTGTTTTTTTTTTTGGTTCAGCTACTGGGGTTTGTGGTTGTGGCTGGTGGGCCGACGGTGGGGTGGGTGTCTGTGGCTCCGTTGGAGTGGGTTTTGGGTCAGTGGGTGGCAGCGTGGGTTTGCTGCCTGGGTTTTTCTTTTTTCTTTTTTTTTTTGTGGTGTTGATGGTCGGAGAGGGTGGTGTTGATGGTCTGGGTTTTCTTTTTTTTTTCTTTTTTTTTAGTGTTGACGGTAGATTATGGGTTGCTGGTGGTGGTGGTGGTGTCAGGTGTGTGTAGTGCGGCGGTGGTGGTGATTGTGGTTGTTGAACAGAAATAAAGAGAGAGAGAAAGAATAAATAATGTGTTGTATTATAAATTATGGTAATTGTGGGATATATTATTTTATTGTGTAGAAATATTATTTTAATGAGTAGAATAGGAAAATAAAAGTTGGGATGCTGGGTGTATTGTAAAATGGTATGGTATTATTGATAAAATAGCTTTTTAGGATGGTAAAATAAGATGAGATATGAAATCCGGATGTGGATGTGAGTTGACCCTCTCTCTCTCTCTCTCTCAAAAGATCTGCAGACAAGAAGTATGGGCGTCAGATACACATCAGTGTCTGTTATCCTATCCATGATAAGAATCTTTCTAAACATTCCTTTTATACTATTTTTGTCCAGTAAATGCAATAACAGATGCAGAATCAAACATAAAAGCCGGAGCCATAAAGAAGAGAGGGAAAAAACTAACAGATAATATACCTCAATATTCATATTAGGTGCAAATTGCAGAATTTCTTCAGTCATGAGCGACAAATTTGCAATATTTCAAGCAACCTATTTACTTGGGTACTTTTCCGAAAGTATATTTATCATGGAGGGGGAAACAACAATGCTATTCACGATAGCTTCAATTTTTCTTTCTATCTCTCATAAAGTCACTAGCACTAAAAAAAATTATATGGGATCATCTTTTGACATAAAAACACTAAGCTTCAAAACATATATGAAGCCAAAAGATACTCACCGATCTCGCTCATGTACAAGGGTTTCCATTAGGGTGGGGAACTCCTTGCTCATCTCTTGAATCACTAGGGTTAGCACGTCAACATCATCCATTTCCTTCAGCTGAAGATTAGAGAAAATTACAATTAACTAAATTCAGCAACAAAAAAATGAATTTCTAAATTCATATAGATACATACCATTTGGTATTCCTACAAATGGCCATAAAATATGAAAATAGGAATCCTAGTAATGATGATAAATTATGAATATAAGAAAGCTTACCATTTTATTAAGATCCTCAGGGCTTGGTAAAAATACTGCTTGAAAAAGTAAGGAGTATAGTAGTTTTATCTTGTGCCACAATGGCATTTTTGCCCAAGTCCTCCGTATTGTAATCTGCTTCAATCAAAATCAACATTATACTAAGGTAGTCCTTAAATTGTAAAAAGAAAGAGGGCAGGGAGGTGTTAATCAAGCTTCAACATGAAAGTGCATTAGATTAAAGATAGACAATTCTTATACTGCAGAAGATTCAAATAACCTTTTTTTTATAGGTACTTAAAATCTTTTATTGAAGATTGAAAAAGAGCACACTGCAATGTACATAGGCAGTGCACTAGGGATGCTACAAAATAACCCCCTTTATTTTTTATTGTTACTGGTAAGTTACACATGCACGGTGGTCCTTGAATCCACAACCTCATCCTCTACCTTGCTTTTTACAAAGGGAGGCACCAGAAAAATTGCAAAAGCGAAAATAGAAGTCATCCTCCAATAAACATTCAACATGTAAGCAAAGTTATCAACAAAATAAGGCCCAACCCAAAAGCCAAATGAATAGCAAGTTTAGGTGGATGAGAACAGAACATTATTTTTATATTTTTTTACAGAGATGAGAACACAACGTTGAATAAGCTATAGTAACTGGGAGAGCACCAATAATAAATAACATAATAATCACTTGAAACTAAATTTTTAGAAATGCCATAAATTTTGCAAAAAGCAATAATAGAAGCAATCCACCAATAAATATTCAACCTGTTAACAACTTTGTTGACTATATGTTTATGGCAACAGGACACACTTATATACAGCCCTAGGTTGGTTGTGGAACAAGCTATTCATACAAGGAGCACAGCACGTAATAAGCAGAAAGTGTACTGACATACTTATCACAGGATTAAATCTCATGACTGGTTTTGAGGTTTTCATCGATATTACCACTTATTTCTCTCTCATAGAGATTATTGAAACATTCTTGGCCCTCAGAATAGCAATGTACTCAAACAAAATTAGATATTAACAATAACACCAGTTGAAACACTTGTGAGTAATGTATATTTTATTCATCCAAAGAGTGGAATATGGCAGGGATAAAACAGGATTTCAATACAAAGGGGTAGAGTGGGGGTGGGGTTGGGACCTTGGTTGATAACGAATTAAATGCACCAAAGTAAGATTATGGAAGAAAAAGAAAAAAGAAAGTAAAGAATGGAGACAGGAAATTTAGGGTGGGTTGAAATACACACATGATCCATGGACCACAATGATTAGAATTCCAATCAAAAAAAAAAAATCATATCTTACCTGCACTGGACGGTCCCCAAGAATCACCCTGGCACCATATTTCATTGCTTCTTCATATGCAACACGAAACTCAGTACCAGGAAAAACCTCAAGCTTACTAGCAACCTAATAGAAAATCATGAATATAAGTTCTTTTGTTTTTTTATTTATTTATAAGTAAATGGAAAGTTTTATTGATAAGAGAAAATAAAATCTACATCCACAATGCACAGAATGAATAGAGGGTAGAAGATCAAGACAGATTACATAAGTCTAAAAATTTCGATAAATTAGAACAAGAATGACTACTCCTAGCAGTCATCCAGTCATACAAAGTCCGGAGCAATAACAGCTTTAGTTCTGAAGGTGAAGACTCGAACCCATCAAAATTAGATGGTTTTGTTCTCTCCAAATAATCCACATCAAACATGGAGGAATAGCACCCCCAAACAACTGCACGACAATGCCTACCAAAATCCCCTTCCAACACTCCATTAAAGCCAAGACATTTTGAGGAATTACCCATGCCATGCGAGCCCAAATATACCAAACACCATGGACCAGATATCATAGGCAAAAGATCAGTGAATTAGTAAATGATCTACACCTTATCAAAAAAAAAAAGTAAATGATCTACACACTCACCACTTCGTTTGCACATACAACACCAATCCACCACGCATACCCGCCTCTTAGGGAGGTTATCTAAGATTAGAATCTTCCCTTAGCAATTGTACACACAAAGAAAGACACTTTACTCAGAACCAAGGCCTTCCAAATACTCTTCCATGGGAAACTTGTGAGATGCTGAGAGGACAATGCCTTATAATACAACTTAACCTCAAAGATCCCACTTTTAGTAAGGCTCCATCTTGAGCAATCCTCACCCACATTTCCAAGCTTGACAGAATACAGCTTTTCTAGGAAAAGCACCAAGGTCTCCACTTCATAATCTTGGCAAGGCCTGGTGAGATGAACATCCCAAAAAATATTTCCAGAACTGGTATATTCAAGTACTCTGCTACTACAGCATTCTTATCTTGGGCTAGGTGAAAAATTTCCAGAAATTCATCCTTAAAACTTATATCACCACACCAACAGTCACACTAAAAACTAATAGAGTACCACTGCCTACTTCCAACCATAGATATCTCACAAAGCTGTCCCAACCTCTTCGAATATGCTTCCAAAAACTCACCCCATGCGCTTCTGACAATATCCCCTAGTTCCAGCCTCCCCCACTGCTGCCATATTTTGAAGCAATAAAATTAGGCCAAAATTCCCCCCTTTTAGTAGCAAACCGCCACAACCATTTACCAAGCAAAGCATAGTTAAAATATATCAGATTCTGAATACCCAATCCCCCTTGTTTGATTGGTTGGCAAACTTTTTTACAATCAACTAAATGGAATTTAGACGAGCCATCCAAATTCCCCCAAAGGAAATCCCTTGGCAATTTATCTAACCATAGATAAGTTAGGAGCATGAATAATTAAAAATTTCCCATATACAATATTATGAAGAGGAAGAGTGCAAAACACCTAGGCATAGAGACACCAGTTTTCCCCCTTCTGAGCGTGTGTTTGGATAGGCTTAAAATCCAACTTATTTTCACCACCAGCTGACAGCGGAACGCTTAAAAAAAGGATATTCTCTTTGGAAGCCTACGGCTAAGGCAAAGCCCAAGAATAAGTGTCCATGGTAGTTAATTAAGTTTTTATATTTTATTTGGTTATTCTTGAGTCAAGGGTATTTTAGTAATTTTACAATTTTTGGGTATGGCCCATAGTTATGGGCCATGGGTTTTATTAATGAGTCTTATTTAATTATGAGTCTTTATGTATGGGCTTTGGTTTAATTTATTAGGGTTAAATAGTAGTCCTTGTACTATTAGGAATCATAATACTACTTGTACAAGTAAGAGTCTTTTATATATATATGGTGCTCAATGTATTCAAGGAGTAGAATGAGTTAATTAATAAAATTGAGTGTTTTGAGCAATAGGCATGTTGGCCTTTGTTATTTCTTTCTCCTTCTCTCTTTCCTTCTTTCTTTCTAAGGTTACTGTTCACACAGCACCTAAACAGCCCTAACTTCTCTCTAATTCTTCTTCTTTCCTAACCCTAAACCCACCACAACTAAACGTAGACAAATCCCTAATTTGTCCTACATCACCAGCTTATGTACATTTTCATAAAGCATCAATTTTTCTAGGTACTGCTTTACTTTTACCTACCTTATGTTTTAAGAAAAATAAGCCATCCCAAGAATCACCCTGTTAATGAATGACAGAGATGCAAGACATAGAAACATGCCTTGGAAAGAAACCAGCTGTAAAGTATTCCGAAGATGTTATGCTTTTTCTTCCACATGTCTACCATCTCTCCCATAGTTGGTACCTGTAGAAAAAACAATGAGTACATGCTCATGCAGAAACTTGCAGGTTGTACCAAAGCCTAAGAATAAAGCCGGCTGTACACACACACAGGTATACTAAACAAAGAAATTAACAGCCAATAGAGAAATATTAAGTTGTCTCTTCAGTTACTCTACCTGAACTAAAAGAACTCAAGAATTGAATAGTTTAACTATGTACACATGCCTAATAGAGAAGTAATCAAGGCAAAGAAGCCCAAATGTGATCACTGTCTAGCAAGCAGGCAAGCAGACATGCCTGATCGTGAGTGCACATATACACTCACTGTCTGATGGAATAACAACTGAAAAAAAAAAAAAATGACTTCTTACTTTTTCTTAGTCACAAAAGCAGTAGCACCCTATATAAAAACTACAAATATACCACACTAACACACTGAGAAAAAAAAGGTATCACTAAAGCAATATAAAAATCCTTACTAACAGATAATGCACACTATAATTCTGGAAAAGGTATTACAAGAGCAACTTAAATACAGGCATAACTTTTTTTCTCCTTTTTTATAATAATTTGACAGTTGGGAGAGGGGGGGATTTGAACCTTGGACATCTTCGTTGGAAACACTAGAAAGTGCCAAATGAGCTACAAGCTCTTGGCATAAATACAGGTAAAACTACCAAGTCAAAATTCGAAGGTAGGAAAAACATCTTAGAAAAATGAGCGAGTACAAAAGATCCAAAACACAGACCTTTATATTCTGGGGGGTAAGCACCGCCACTCGGCTCGAGCATAGTTCTAAGAAAACAACCTGTAATCAACAAACAAACATTTGCAAACATACAGAAATTTCAACCGAGAGTTTTTCAACATTATAACAAGACTTCAAAACAAGTCCAATGCAGGCACCTAATCTGACCTGCTAAATGACCCATCCATCAATCAAGTGTTTTATATGAGTTTCAATAGAGAAAGCACCTGTGGTTTCAAATAACTGATTATAGCTTCCACTTCTCTGCATGATTCCTGTAACCCACACCAACAAAAATCAGCATAGCTATCAATCACTCTCCACATCACTAAAGAACAACACCATTAATCTTATTCTTCATTAGTTTCATCATTACACAATCTACTCAGTAATGATAAAGCAAGAGATCCCTTATCAAGAACTCATTGTTTAGTTGGTCTCTTGTTTCTTTTTTATGATTCTTCGTGTCCATAATCATGAACATGAAGTAATCTTCTTTTTCAATCAATATTATAACTTATCAAAAAACAATGAAAAACTTTTTTTTTATGAGTAAAAAAAAATCAAGAACTTCCTCTTTATTTTTAACAAAATGTATACATAAACATAAATACAATTAGATTTTATTTTATTTTATTTTGATAAGCAAGAAAATTTTATTAATCAAGGCTACTTCATGCAAGGACCCCCACCCGGGGTGCCTCAACAATAAGGAGAGTTTCTAGACTAACTGTAAACCCAGAAGTCTCTGATTTGACTCCTAGTTGAGGCATTTCACGATTTACCCGATGCTTGCTCAGTGGGGGTGTGTAGGCATCCAAAGTTTGCCCCTCAGGGGTGGTCCCACTAGCCCACACCTTGAGGGGGATCCTTGTCATCAAAAAAATAAAAGGCTACTTCATGCAAGGAGATTTAAGTAGCAAAAAAATATATGCAAAAAACAAAAGAAAAAGGCAAACTATGTACAAATAAGAAGAGAATGTAGAAACAGCAGAATGGAATCACTAGATATGAATCCCCAAGATCCATAAAATGTTCCTGATCCTCAAAAATGCGACTGTTATGCTCCCTCCAAATAATCCACATAACACACAAGGGTACCAAATTCCAAATATTCAAAGCATTCTTCCCCAACCAGTTCCTCCACCCCATCAATAAATCTCACACCTTCTTTGGGAAAATCTAGGAGACTCCAAAAGCTATAAGAGCAAAACTCAACAACTTGGAAACCCCCTCACAATGAACCAAAAGGCGGTCAACATTCTCCCCACTAAGCCTACAAACACAACACCAATCTACTAGTATAAGCCCTTGCCTTCTCAAGTTATCACCTGTAAGAATCTTTCCCCGTGCAGCCGTCCAAACAATGAAATCTCTTGTTTACTCTACCATGAAGTAATCTTCATTTTCAATCAATATTATTACTAATCAAACAAAAAAAACGTATCAAGAACTTCCTCTTTGTTTTTAACAAAATGTATATATAACATGAATGTAATAGATATAACTGCCAACAATCTAATTATTATTAAGCTAATGAAATCTTGTTAATTCAACCATGGAATTAGGATTTTTCTCACTAACCAAACAGAAACCAAATGAGAATTTTCTCGGAGGCCAAACAAGAACCAATCCAGCGAATTACCTGAGACACGTGGGCTGTGCCAACCAAATAGACATCGCAGACGCCACCCTCGGCAGTAGATTCGCACGTGAGAGCTATCACGCTTCTCGATAGTTCCTCCGGAAGAACTTTCCTCTGCTCAGAGTTATCAGCGTCGTGGCTCGTCGAAACGACGTCGTCTTCGTCGTCGTCGTCGTCGTCGTCGTCGTTCTCTCTCAGTGGCTCTTCAACATTGACGATGCTCTCGCTGAGGGAGTCGTCGACGGTAGGGTTTTCGATGTGGACGAAGTCCTCGCCTTCGGCTGCGGCTGCGGCGGCGGATGTTTCACCGGTGGGCGCGTGGGGGTCCATCGCCGGAGGAGGATAGTGGGGTTTGCGGCGGTAGGAGGCGGTGGCAGAGATGGTAATTTTGGGGATTTGTGGGGGTGAAAAGCGTGCGAGGGTGAAGAAGGTGTGGTTTTGGACAGTACGGAATCGGAGGGAGCGTGTGTTTGTCTTGGTGGTGAAAAAGAGTGACTCGGCCGAGTTGAGTGAATTGGCCAGGTGAGTCAAGCGAGTCATATAAAAAAAATATAATTAGCTATACTGCTCTAGACTGATGTGGTGACTGGGCTACTTGGCTATATTTGTTGTTGCATTGCGTGTAAAAGCTGCATTTAACTCTGTGTCCACGTGTCTTTTTCTCAACAAAAAAAAAACTGTGTCCACGTGTAATTATTATCCGTATACAAATATTTAATTTATTTATATCTCAATCAAAATATTATTTAATTGTCCCTAAAAATATATATTATTTAATTAATTTAGTTATTTATATTAACTTTAAAAATAAAAATAAAAAAGTTTCAACCTATGGGTTATGGCATCCGCTCCTGATGATAGGTCTTTATCATCAAACTAAGACACCAATCAATTTTTAGTGTAGCTGGAAATTGAACCTCAGATCTCTTATTTAACTATTAAAAATTTTACCAATTGAGCTAACTAGAACCCACTTATATATAACTTATCTGATAAGAACAGATTCTACAATTATTAAGAACAATATAAATAAATAAATAAAATGTCTAAAATTGATATTGCACAAAATGTTGTGTTCAAAATCTTTACCAATATCTACTGTACCCTCTCGGGATATTTGTGTGTGAGACGAAAGGCTACACACCCAATATATATATATAAATATATATATATTTATATATATAAATGTAAAAGTGCTTAAAAGGGTTTTTTTTTTTTTTTTAAGTATCATAATTTTCTATTCATTTATCTTTTTTTGTGAATTAAAAATTTGTTGTGAATTTGAGTTTGTTGAATGCCTAGAGATTTTTTTTGTTCAAAATAAAAGAGAAAGTAGAAAAAGCAAAAAAAAAAAAAAAAAAAAATTAGAGTGCGTCTATTTAAATTTTAAAAAAATATATGATAAAAAATGAGGAAGAAAATATGATACGTCTATTTAAATTTCAAAAAAATAAGGGATAAAAGATTGCAAGAAAAAATAATAGAGTGTGTCTGATTAAAAAAGATAAGTAAAAAGAATAGAGTGTAACTTATCAAAAAAAAAAAAAAAGAATAGAGTGTTTTTTTTTTTTTTTTATATAACAAAAAAAAAGGGTAGAGAGAGGCGACGTGAGTTGATGTCTTCCACCTGGACATGACCATAGTGATACTCTACTCGTTGGGCCCAAGCCTGCGAGAGCAGTAGAGTGTGTCTATTTAAAAAGAATTAGAAATGATGAGGAAAATATGGTGTTTTGTTTAAATTTCGAAAAGATAAGAGACAAGAAAATTGTAAATTGCGAGAACGTGAATTTAGTGGATATTTTCCAAGATTTAGAAAAATGTTGAAATCAATTCTTAGAGAAAATTTTAAAAGAATAATAGAACTAATTACACTATTCAATATAAACATGTGTTGAGGTACAAATTTTCCGGCCTTAATTTCATTAGCCCACTCACAAAAAATACCCATATAAGCCCATAAACTATTTTGAGCCAACATAAATATTTCCCACCTATTACTCAAATATTTTCCATGTTATTGGGCTCTCACAAATATCTCCCACATTATTACCCAACTTGGGCTCTCACAAATATTCTCTATATAAGCCTCATAAATTATCTTGGGCCCTCTCACACATATTACCCACGTATTATCCAACTTGGGTTTTCACAAAAATACCCACCATATTACTACCAAAATTGAGCCACAAAATTATACTATCTCCGCAAAAAAGCCCAAAAACATTTACCTTGTGGGAAAATCCAAAAGTCCAACGAAACCCCCCTCTAAAGCCCGTTACGATACGGCACTCTAAAAGCCCGTTACGATACGGCACCTCTATAGCCTGTTACGAAATGGCACTCTAAAAACCCATTACGATACAACACCTCTAAAACCCGTTACGATACAGCGCCTTTAAAACCCGTTACGATACAGCACCTCTAAAGCCCGTTACTACACGGCAATATTTTTACAAAATCCTACAAAGTCCAAATACTAATTTGATATCTATTTTACCAAGCCAAATACTAATTTGGCACTATTTTTACAAAGCTCAAATGCTATTTTGGCACCTATTTTACAAAGTTCAAATACTAATTTGGCACTATTTTTACAAAGTCCAAATGCTATTTTGGCACTTATTTTACAAAACCCAAATACTAATTTGGCACTATTTTTACAAAGCCTAAATACTATTTTGTCACTCATTTATACAAAGCCCAAATATTATTTTGGCACTTATTTTATAAAGCCCAAATATTATTTTTGGCAACTACTCATAAAGCCCAATAGTACTTTGGCACCTATTTACAAAAGCTTAAATATTATTTTGGCAAAAACTATTACATCGTGCTCAAAACCCAAAACTATCTCTTGGCAAAATATATACTAAAGTTCCTAACTTATGGGAAATATAAATTGCTCATCTCTCAAAATATATTTCTTTCACAAAATTTATGGGAACCATGCTTATTTTTCCATAATCAACTAACTACAAAAGCCCATGTATATTACCCATGGCAAAACTATTCATTTTTGTAGGGATGACCAAGCCCAAAGAAGCTCAACTACAAAGCCCAACTGAGCCAACCCAGCCCATATATAAATCTCAGCAGCTAAAGCTCACGTGAGTTGTCCAGTCAAACTTCAGCACTACCTGACAGCTGGAGCCCATCACCGTCAATTCTAGCTTGTCCAATCAAAATCAAAAAGGTGACACGTGTCCAGTAGGGGTTAAACCCTTCCTTGCCAAGCTGAATTTCATCATTTCTCATGTGACATAAAGCTGAGGTGACATGACAAAAAGTTGGGAGGCTTCAGCCAACTGTATCTCCTTCCTTCTTCAACTCCTTCGGTTAAGCACCAAGGGCAGCCATAACCAAGCCATAAAAGCTTCTGGAACAACTTGAAATTAGTTCATTATCATGCCAAAAATGTGTACTTTCTGGTTCATGGACCAAGCACATGAACCTAAATGGGGAAAACTTAGGGAAATGTGGTTTGGAGGGCACCAAAGGGATCCCAACAGAGTTCCCAGCGTAGGGCTCCAAGATTGACACCTGGCTTGAGGTGATACAATCTGCCCTAGGGAACTCTGATTCTAGCAGCAGCAAAACCAAGATCATTAGCCTAATACATGCTTTAATCCCATCAGCTAAGGCCAAATATGCATTTAATGCTAGGCCAGAGTCCCAGCTGTAATTACCCCCTCAAACTCAACTATAAATGGAACTCTCCACTAATTTTTCCGAAGGGGACCAATATACACTAAGGGACACACTAATAGAAAGGAGTTCTTCCTTAACCTCTCTGTTTAGCTTTCTCTAAGCTCTGGCAAAGTTCTGAATTCTTAGTTTCAAGCGTAGAAACTAAGTTCTCCAGCTCCTAGCTCACAAACACTCCTCATACCCCTACTCATAAACACTCATCTGTCCCCAGCAGAAGGTCCCATCAGCTTTACTATACCCTCTCACTCATTACTCATACTACTCACAAATGACTCTCATTACTCACTACTCATACTATATTCACAAGCATGTCTTGACACCATAATGGTCTTGCTGCGCTAGTTGGGATCTCTCTCTTTCCATTCATCTCACACTAAGTTTTTCTCATTACTTGTTATAATGGAGCCCATAATATTCATTTACTCATTTACTATTGAAGGTTATGATGTAACTGTCACTATAGAATTTTTTCCTCATATTATTATGTTAGAAGACTCTTCTCCAGAGCCAATGGACGATGAGTTTGAAAATGTGAATACTTTCCTTAATCTGTGAAATAGCTAATAGCTGGAGGTTTATTCTGTTCTGTCTCATTTTATCGTTGGACTATTTTCTGCAGAAACATTTCACTGCTGGACTATTTCTTACAATGTGTTTTTTGCTCATGCTGACGTGTCTGCTGTAGGAATTGTTTATGGGCCATTCTTGTCAGTCTCAATCTAAGCCCAAGGCATAAAATAAAGTGAGTTCTTCGGATCTTCGCCGATAGCCTTTAGGCCGTGCCTCGAGCCCATCATCGAGTTTCGGTTTAGGCCCCCAACCCAATACAAATCTTATTTGTTGGAAGGAAAAACTTTTTCGCCCTCGACAACATGCAACTGGCCTATTAGCTCAATTGGTTAGAGCGTCGTGCTAATAACGCGAAGGTTGCAGGTTCAATACCTGCATGGGCCAATTATAGCATTTTATTTTTTGTTAAAAGATAAATATATATTTTTTATACTACTATATAAAGGATTTTTCTTATTTGAGATCCTCATTTTCGTGGTAACCTAATAAAAATGCATCTCTAACTTTCACATAAAACATTGCCTACAAAATAGGACCATTATCTTGTTGGTTTTCAAACTCAACTTCAATTGTATTCAACACAATTCGATAAGATAATTAACTTCCGCCCGAAATTTAATTGGCCAATCACGTTCTCCACTTTTTCAATTACCAAATTCAAAAATTTTTTCTTTTACAACAGATTACAAAACCAAATTCAAATTTTTTAAGAGAGAAACTTATACAATTATCTCTTCTTGTTTTAGGCAGAAAATTTATACAATAATCACTACTACTAGCTTCTAAACACGCGCTCACACACGGTCTTAGAGGCTTTTCTATTTTTTAGGACTTAGGAGAATCCTTGATACCACTGGAAAGATTACTTTCATAAAGGGAAAATAGAATGTAAAAACAATTAATTAAAAGAGAAAATACATCTCTAACTTTCACATTAAACATTGCCTACAAAATAGGATTACTATCTTGTTGGTTTTCAAACTCAACTTCAATATTCAACACAATTGAATAAGATAATTAACTTTCACTTGAAATTTAATGTGCCAACCACGTTCTCCACTTTTTCAATTACCAAATTCAAAATTATTTTCTTTTATAACAAATTACAAAAACCAAATTCAATTTTTTTTAAGAGAGAAACTTATACAATTATCTCTTTTTATTAGGCAGAAAATTTATACAATAATCACCACTACTAGCCTCTAAGCAAGCGCTCACATGTGTGCTTAAAGGCTCTTATATTTTTTAGGAAAATCCTTGATGTCATTGGGAAGACTACTTCCACAATGGGAAATAGAATGTAAAAAAAATTAATTAAATGAGAAGAAAACTTGTGCTAATTTTATTATTTTATTTTGTAACAAGAAACAGAATCTGATAACTAAAAGGGAAAAAAGTTTCAAAACTAAAATAAAATATTTGTGACAAATTAACAATAAATATACAAAAAAGTGCATCTTAATTATGCCATAAGAAATGCGTAGCTTTGAAGAAATTTAAGACAATTCTTATTGCAAACCAAAAAACTAAAATGTAGAGCTTTTCCACCAAATACAAGCAAAAAAAAAAAAAAAAATTGTTAAACGAGGTAAAATAGGTGGATATAAATTGTTAACACCAATTTTGATAAGCAAGGATATTGATCACCATTCTATTCCCAAAACTCTATTCATTGTATTAAATATATAAATAAATGATTTTCCAATTACTTGATAAATGGGCTATTATTATTATTATTTTTTTTTATACAATATAGAATTTCTACTCTAATTTAATCTAAGTGTATATGTGTGTGAAGCTCCCTCCTGGAGACTTGAACCCCGACCCTTGCCCCCCACACCTCACAAGCACTTATACTTGTGGAGTGACCATCGCACCAAGGGTATGCAGTGGTATAAATGGGTTATTATTTGGTCCTCTTTCCTATTGTTTGTAAGGAAAGAAATAATAAATGTTTTAAATTTTGTTGTTGAGAGAGTTCAGACGAAATTTTCATAATATAAATCAAAACTCCTATGCATGGACGGAGCCATGGTTGGACTTAGGGGCATCCCCCCCCCCCCCCCCCAAAATTGGTTTTTAAAAAATATTATTATATATATGGGTACTAATTTTAACAATTTTGTTTTATAAATTTACACTTTTGCCCTCATAACAATATTATTGATTCTTTTAAGAGTATTGTTATAGTCACAAATTTTTCTAAAATATTTTTACAAACTGTTAAGGTAGCAAATTATTATTGGTTCACATTTGGACCCATCACTTACATTGTTTCTTTAACTTACCAATAACCACTCATCACATTCGCAAACAAAATAATTTTTTTTCCTTACCCAACAGCGCACATATCAAAGACAAAAAAAAAAAAAAAAAAAAAAAAAAAAATCAAAATCAATAGCTAAGCAGTAGCAGAGTCGGAGGCCGAAGTCACCTCACACAACTAGCAACAAAGCTGCCCCCTTAACTCTAAGTTTTGGCTTCGTCCCTGCTCTTATGCCCTAGTAAATTGGTCCTCATCAAGTCCCCTTTACACCCATTCTTGAGTATTTCATATAGTTTATTTCTCTCCTTTCAAACATTTTCCTAGCTTTAGATAAACTCAACATGGTTTTTTCTTTGCAATTCTACTCAAGAGAAAGAAAGGGGGAAAAAAAACTATGTTTGGTTAACTAGAAGAAAGTCACAATGCCTAAGGATATAAGGGATCTTGATGCATTCAATATGAAAACAAAAAACACTGTTGTACTTGCCAAATTATATTAGAGACTATCCACTAATTCTAATGCCCCCTAGAGCCAATTGTTAATTTAGAAATATCTTACTAACTCTTGGGTTTCTCCTAGGGTAAAGAAGCTCCCTTGCTCTCAATTATGAGTTGCTAGTAAGTGGAAAGTGTTATTTTTAATAGAGTCCTTAAATGGACAATAAAGAATGGTCAATTAGTTCATCTTTGGAGAGATTTTTGGTTACTAATAGGAGTGAAATGTGATAACTTTATATATATGGCTTGTCTCCATAATAGTGTTTTTATTTGTAAGCCATATAAGCAACTCATAATTAAGAGCAAGGGAGCTTCTTGCCCCTAGGAGAAACCCATTGAAAAACACTGTTTCTTGCCCCTAAAAGTAAGCCATATAACTAATTAAGATAAAGTAATCACATTCTACTCTTACTATTAGGCACTTTATATGGCTTGTCTCCATAATAGTGTTTTTATTTGTAAAGTTTTAGGATCAAGGGGCTTTAATCCGAATCTACTATTTGTGTCTTACGTAATTCTCAAGTAGATCCCGAACTTATCTATTCAATAAATGTTTATTTATGTTTTATCTTAGGGGTGTCCACAACTTGGATCGAGTCAAGTTTATTCTCAACCTATACTTGACTCAGTCACATTGGATGAGGAAAACGAAACTTGTCGTCGACTGATTAGGAATGGTGGCTAGACCATGCAGTTCTCCAAAGGTGACAGTTGTTGAGGGGCATTTTTTTGTTGCCAATATAATATTTGTGAAACCAAGATTGGGACTCCACTTTGGACTTAGAATAAGGTCCAAAGGCTATCGGTGAAATGTGAAAGACTCATTTTTGCTCAAGGTTCATATTACATCCAATAAATATGATAATAAGGCCCCAAAAATACCTCTTGCAAAGATAAGCTAGCAAAAAAGATGGTCTACCACAATAAGTTCTTAAATAATAGTCCAGCAGTAAACAAGAGAAATGTCCAACGGTTAGATGTCTGACAAATTAATAAATGTATTCATATCATAAAAATCATGTATTTCCTTTTGTTAACACCCAATTTTGCAACTTGCATTTAACCTCACATGGAGGACAAACAAGTAATTTCAAGTCGTTAGATCATTATTGTCATATCATCAAAGTGATCTTGATGTCATAACAATCAAAATGACTGGTCACAAGCCTTAATCAGACCATCGAATTCAAAGTTATCGTCAAATTAACGTTTAATGGCCAAGATGCACTCTCACAAATTATGTCTGACTATATGTGATTATAAACAATTAATTCCAATTGGTTATAAACTTATAATTATAATAAATTTTAAATTATTGACGTATCATAATTTGATTGGTTAGGATTACAGCTTATGGTAAGATTGCGTATACTTCATTAATTAGATGGTCAAACAGTAATTATTTAATGAATAATTGGTGTAATTATCTTTTTAATTGGAACAATTAGGTCATGAATTGGGGCTGATTAATTCTGAAATGGAAGTAATTAGGGCTTATTAATGTTAATTAGAAGTTAATTTGGGGCATATTAATGTTAATAGTGCTGAAACTATTTTCCAACAAATGACCTCTGCTCACTATTTCGCAAGTAAGGTTAATTTGCTAGAAACTAGATATCTGGGGCTTCAATTGAGCACAAGAAAATTTTGATTAAAAAAAGAGTAAGATATGATTTTTTTGAAGTTGGCTCTAAGGGTTGTTACAAGAGCTACAGGGAAAATCAAAATTTTAGTCATTTTGCCTTCTCACTATTCCCACCAACCTTCAAAATTAATGCACTAGCCTTCCTTAAACTCTGAAATTGGGTTTAAGTTCTTGATTTTCTCTCATCCTTTGTCAACTCTCATTGAATGTCCTTCCATTCATATTTTCTCCACAATTACTATATAAACCCCTCCCCCTCTCCTCCATTCTAGAAGCACAAAAACATCCTCTCTTCTATCTTTCTTGAGTTTTAGTGAAGTAGAGTTAGTCTTGTCATATCTTGGTCTTCTTGAGACTTAAGATATTAAGAGCATGTTTGAAAGGGGCTAACTTAAAACTCAAAATTCATAACTCAAAACCCATTACTCAAACTCATCACTCATATTTCAAAACTCTATCTCACCAAGAACCCAAAACTCTTTACTTCTTGTTTGGTTCATAATTCAAAACTGTGTCCCTTTTCTCATAAGTTCACTTTATCCCTTTTTTAGTGGAGCCCATAGCCTGCCGAATGATCAGAACGGTTACTGCTGTTTCCTCTCACCCAATATAAAAAATTATTTTATTTGTTTCCTTATCTCCCACACACTCTGAATTCCATCTTCAGCACATTCCATCAAATACCCATCTCCCCAAATACCCATCTCCAGCAAACAGAGAAGACCCATCTCCAGCAACACGTCGAAGACCCATCTTCAGCAAAATTTGAAACTTCTTTCCTTCTCTAGCAAAAGTCGAAAACCATCTCCAACAAAAATCCAAGATTATAGGTATGTTTTTATTTCATTCTTAGTTGTAGTGCTTTGTTGCTTTTGCTCTGTTGTTCTTGATTTTATCTTCTTTCTCTACCCCGAAAGGAACACCGAAATTCATGAATGTATTCCGAAACATTCTGGTCTAATTGCTTTATTATTTTCCCCACATCTCTTTTTTCCAGATTTATGACTTCATGACTACTGAAAACTGTGTTTTAATTTCGTTTGTGCAAGGTTGAGTTTGTTTAGCTTTCGGTGAGTATGCTTTGAGGTCTAACTTACGCTTTAGATTGTTCTCGGGTGATTCTGCCTCTGTGGTTTTGTTTGTTTTTACTATAATTGTTATTAGGTAAAGTAGTACTTTCTATTGACATGGAATACCCTGGTGAATAATTTTCATAACATTTTGCATGAATGGAGTTAGTTTGGCTGAGATGTTTGCTGCAGTGACATTGGTTCTTTTGAAATTTGAAAGGAATCTGCAATCCTATATTCTTGCATAATCTATTTTCTTCCATCTTTCACTTTCACCTTATGAAAATTTTGAGTTGCAATAAGGAGCAAATTGGTTTACTTTTACAATATTCCTTGCAAGCATATGGCAATGGGAAATTCAAATACTACTTATTTTGTGCTATGTGCAGAGGCGGGGGGTGTTTGAACAAATGTCGGAAGGAAGTAACTATTACTCTAACTGTAATGGTCATCTATGCGACATGGATCGCTGTGTGGTTAAGACATCATTGTGGCTCCATAACTTTGGTAGGAGGTTTTATGGTTGTAGAGAATGGATGCCGGTGAGTTTACATTTGCGTTTAATTACACTGTTCGTTCTATGCCATAAATTCCTTTATTTAGCCTGTATTGATATTATCATGTACGCTGCAGGATGATGACCGACATTGTAAATTTTTTAGATGGTTAAACAGCAACACCTGCAAGTGTAGCGTGGAAACAGCACCTATCGTGATAACAAAGTTCAGGAGGCTGGAGAATGAGGCAATGCTTGCTACTGAGAGCGAGAAGGAAGCACGTGCATCGCTTGAAGAAGTACGAGAACGAAAAAGAGTTGCGAAGC
Source organism: Notholithocarpus densiflorus (assembly GCA_030021035.2). Taxonomy (NCBI): domain Eukaryota; kingdom Viridiplantae; phylum Streptophyta; class Magnoliopsida; order Fagales; family Fagaceae; genus Notholithocarpus; species Notholithocarpus densiflorus. The sequence goes on from JARYZH020000020.1 coordinate 2,554,327, forward strand.
GAAAGACAGAAAAATCTAAGGTTGCACAAAGGATTGCTGAAGAGAAGATAAATACGTATAAACAAGTTCTAGTTCTCTCATAGGTGTTGTTTCTTGTATTCTACTTATTTAGTACTAGGTTTGGGGATGTTGGAAGGACTTAATTGTGTTTGCCATGACAGTTTGGTGTATGTAATAGGCAATATGTAACCCTTTGATTTTGGACACATGACTCCAACAATCTATTGTAACACTTGACATTTTAATTTAATATAATGACTCTTTCATGAATATCTTTCTCCCTGTTAATTTGAGCTTGGTTAATAAAGGTATCCTAGCTATCAAATGGACATTAAATGGACATTATGGAACCACAAAACCCAGGTTATACATGCAGGCAGTTTGTCCTAATCAAATTGAGAATATACCAACTTCCAAAATCTCCTATACATGTAGGCACCAAGATACTCTTATATAGCAGAGTTCAAGCCCCAAAACAAAAGCCTAAAACTACCTATAACCTCACAACAACAAAAATTAAATTGGATAATAAGACATTATAATTAGAGTATCAAGATTTGCAGTCAAATATACAAAAATACCAGCAAATTCATAAGTTCCATTGTCAAACTACAAGATTAGTTCATAAGTTATAAAAGATATTGTCAACGAGGATTTGACAATGAATATATAATAATACAACCTGTCTAATGAGTTCTCATCTATTGTAATACAACCTATATATATATATAAAAGGTGGCAAGAACATATACTACCAGGTGACTATATAGTCCCAACAGCCCAACCAAATACTCCACCATGCAAAATAACTGCCCATAACATATTTCCTAATTCAATGTCGACGACGCACATAATCATTTCACATGCGGTCGGTGATGTCATCTCTAAACTGATTCATAGCTCGCTTGGCCTGGTCAGACATCTCCCTAACATGCCTTTGGGTCGTTGTATAGCTTGATGCTCTTGCAGAACCACCATCACTGTTTCGGCTAGCACCTCTACCAAGATCGGCAGTTTCCCATGTATGAACAGCTTGTCAGACCGATTGTTGATGCAGATGAAATTGTGCACAATACAACACGTAGAAATGATATACTGTTGGCGCAAAGGCTTCAAGTTCGGCATCGAGTTCAATATGGGAAAACAGGCCTTCAAGATGCCAAAGCATCGCTCAATGACCATGCGCAATGAGGAGTGCTTTTAGTTATATAACTTCTTCTTCGTTGTCGGTTGCCTATTGCTCGATCTGAACTCTTGAGCATGGTAGTGGGTGGATTTGTGCGGTGGAAGGAATGACGTACCAATGGTGTAACCCGAATCAATCAAGTAGTATGAACCTACTGTTAGGATTAGTGCCCTTAAATCCTATTATATGATGCTATGTATGACATTATGTATGACTTAATGTTGTGATTAATAAAGTTATTTTATTATTATCTAAAACAATGATAACATGAATATTTGGACATTATCATATAGTCCATGAGATGCATAGTATGTGATTTATGTGATTTAGTCACAGAAGATATAAGTCACAAGTTTTTTGTAAACTCATAATTTTAGTTCGTAGTCGGTGATGGAATTGTGCATTTTATCTGCGAAGACTATAACATATCAACTAAGATGATTTGTCTTGATCATGGAAGTGGAAACTTCTAGTTGATATGCTGATATGTTTTAAGAGTTAAGACATATTGAACTGGACCGCTGTAAGATTTATTATTCTCCTAACGACTGTCAAATGAATTATAAATCTCACGACTTTTATTTACATGAACTCTTAATCTTGAGAGAATAATGGACCTGATCATGAAGTGCAGGTTGCTTTGATATATCAGGAGTGAGATTTAAAGTAACGGTCAAAACCTCAGTATGTTGGGCAGCCACATTTAGTGTTGATAGAACATATATTCTCAAGATGAAATTCATAATCTTTTAACGAAGATATAAAATATTCCCCTGAGATAAGTTTAATGAGTTCGATTATTCAAAGTGTTAGGCCTAACCACTTTAGTAAGTAATTACTAAAGTATATATTTATGAAATTGGATTTCATAAATATATAATGAATAACTTAAAGGATTAAACCGGGTACTCAAGGATTAAGATGTAGTAATCTTCAAAGTGACAGTCTACTTTTATGACTTTGTATTACTACGAATATTTTATGAAGGGGTTGCATGTACAATAAAGTTTTGAGATATAATTTATTAATAAGGCCTAGAGTGCAATTATATTTATATAGTTGTATTAAATATAATTAATGGTAACTTTGGACTTGTCAAGAGTTGACAGAAAAGCCCAAGGCCCATTGGAGCTAGTATCTTATTTGTTCCATTTTGGTCCCACTCCAAGCCACATACTAAAGCCTAATTGAAAAGGCCCAAAAGGCTAGCCCAATTAGATAATCAGTTATAAGGAGAGAAACATACAGAATTTTGTAAGTACATGAAATGGTTTGTATGTGAGTGTTAGACACTCTCTAATTCTCCCTTGAACACATATATAGAGACTGATTGAGAGACCACACTTTTTGGGCACAAGTGGAATTGGAGTGAAGATTAAAAGTGTTCTCAAGAACTTCTGATCTTTGGTTTTGAATTTCACCGCACCAAGGTACACTCTCTTGATTCTATATTCTGAAATTTACATAGTATATGTTATCAATTGCGAATGAAATAGATTCGTTAATTTTCCACTGCATATGTTTTGTATGCGATATAAACATGTATTTATCCATCACCTACATGTTAAATGAAATATTAGTCTATCATTTATTACATCCACAAACATCCAAATGTGTTTTACTTAGTATTTAAATTTAAAACATGTATACCTTCTGGTGACCATGGAAATCCATGCTTCGGGTCCTTAATGGCTTCCTCCAATACCCTTGAGTCATTCGCACTACCTTCCCAACCCGAATGGACATACGTAAATCGCATGTCATGATCACATGCACACATCACATTAGTGGTGATAATACTTTTTCTACTCCTATAAGCATTGGTTTTGCCAGTTGGAGCCCGAGCACTGACATGAGTTCCATCAATTGCTCCAATGCATCTCTACAACATAATAAAAATTAATTATAAACAATATCACATTACTCCAAAGCACAAAACTCAAACATTTATACAATTTGTTTTCCCATTCTTGTTTTCTCTTGGAGATAAGTCATAGTGCTAATTGGCCTAGTGAGTACTTTTACAATATTACTACTACATCTAGTGCATGTAAGACAAAAAATTATGAACTGAACCATTATGACAGCAAAGAAAAATTATAAAATCTTACAAAATAAGTAGCATTGGGTGATATCTCAAACCATGGGTGATACTTGTTCACTTGGAGATGTCGTGGGAGGCCTATGACATTCAGATCAGGCTTAATCAAGTGCTGACCATAGGAGTGGACAGCCCATAAAACCCTTCGAAACTTACGATTCACTGTCTCTGTCGAATGCTGGAACCTATCTGCAACGCGCTGTATACGGGTGTTATGTCCGATAATGTACAGGAACATGGCGACTGATTCTTGCACATCAACTTGACCCTTTCCTTCCTTTAGATACCCATGCTGTTTCAACTCATCAACCAAATGATAGAACAACCGCAAAGACATGTGGAACATCTCAAAGCACTGTTGCAGATTTCCATCTCTGACCTCATCAATGTAACCACTACCAGTCAAAGTGCTTGTACGCATGAGACGTTTGTCGTAGTGTTGTTGTACATAAAATGCCATCTCCCCCACCAAACCATTTACATAGTCAAACTCCTCCTTACTATCATAATCTGAATCTGTATCTGACCAATCATAATCTGTATCATACCCACAGTGGAGGGTGTCATGGTCAAGGTTGAGGTAGCTGTGCCTAGGATCGTTGCAAAACCCATGCATCTCAGCTTCGCAGTTAAAGAATGGGTCATCAAAATCATAGCTCCCAGCACATAAACAAGTTAATTTATAGAACATAGGTTGTAATAATGTGGCAATGTGGGTCTTTTTAGCCTTTTGAAAGACCAAACAAAATTTTTGCTTCCAACCCACAACATTGGATGCTGGTTCAAACTATCAGCACAAGACCCACATCAAGCATATTTGAGTTTTTACAATATACCATAACATGTATGAAATATATACTTTCAGATTTTCCACATCAACAGTTGCCGGAGTAGAAATATTTCACAAAACCCATAGATGTTTGACAAAGTACATAGGAGAGACACAATTATTGAAGTTGATGAAAATTTTCCACAAAATTTATATCAAATGAAACAGAGCATAATGGGTTTATAGAGGAAGAGAGAGAAAATGTGTTTACCTGGGCAGTACAAGGATCGGATGAACAAACTGCTGTTGACGCCAGTATTGGATGGTTGGCTTAGGGTGTGCTTGTTTTTGGTTCTGATGGTTTCTTCTTTCTCTCAGTTTATGTTGGGTTAAGAGTTGCTTGTGAACATATGGAACCAGTGAGAGGTATGAGCAGTAAAAGAAAAAGCAAAAGGAAGAAATAATGGTATGTTGGAAGAGGTGGGTGAGAGGAGTAAATGGAGAAGTTGGAGTAGTAAAGAGAATAGAGGAAAACAAAGGCCAAAAAAGAAGTTGGAGCATTTGGAACAGAGAAAGCTTCTAACAGTGCTGAGATGATGTGACAATACACTGAAGGGGGTCCCACACAATTGCACTTATTTACGGAAACTGCCACAAAACTCATTTCTCAAATTTTGAAAACAGCTTCTCATGAGTTCTCAATTTTCATTCTCATAACTCAAAAATTTGAGATATGAGTTATGGAAACAAAAACTGAAAACTCAACCAAACGTTATTTCAGTCAGTGGGTCCAACGGATTTTGAGTTATATAACTGGAAACAACCTAATCCAAACACCCTCTAAGTGAGCCTTACTCTCATTCTCCTAGTTCTTCTTCTCTATTCCACCCTTAGGACCTCCACCAAAAGCCTCCTCCTTCACAGTGTGGATCTTGCATGCAAGGACAAACCCTTTCCTTAACTCGTTTTTCATTTTGCTATAATGTTAATTTAAGATTAAAGCATTCTAGTTGATTATTTAAATTTCTTGAATGTGTTTGAATGTTCTTGATATGCTTGAATGTTGTTCATATGCATTCTTCACATGTTCTTGGTTGTTTATCACATGTTTGTGCATGACACTAGTTTTGATCTTAAATCTATATCCAAAATATGAAAATATATGTTAATTTCACAATTTTTTCAAATGCTTGAATTTAGGATATCACCATTCACACACATTCATTATAAGTTATTTTTTCAATCCAAATGTAATGATTAATAAATGGAATTAGAGTTTATCACATGCACACACATTAAATTCAAGCAAGGCAATGAAGTGATAAGGTGTAGAATAAATTGTAGCTATGGGTTTAAGAACTTAAAAAATTTTATTTGTCAAGAATTGTTCACCATTGAGCTTCAAGTGAAATACTTATAATATATTATTTGGCAAGTATTAATAACCTTAGGCTTTTGATAAAATAGTGCTACGTAGTTAGCTTAGACTTTTGATGGTGCTATATAGCATTGGGCTTTTGATGGTGCCAAGTAATTAGCTTGGGCTTTTGACGGTGCAATGTAGTAATGGAATTTTGATAAATAATTTGCCATGGACTTGAACCATGAGTTTTGATTATGAGATTTGAAATTCATTGATAAAATAATTTTGCCATAGGTTTGAACCAGGAGTTTTGATTATGGGATTTGAATTCCATTGATAAAATAGTTTTGCCATGGTCTTTTGAAATATTGCTAAGCATAAGTTTTCTTAGGCTTTAATAGGAATGGAATATGCTAAGCCGGTTCTAGGCTTTGCCACAAGCAATGCTAAAACAGGATAAGATATGTGATTTTTATGGTAATGGTTTAATTTGCGACCCAATTTGGTAATAGGATAGGAAATATTTGTGGACTAATTTGGTGATGGGATATGAAATATTTATGGGCCAATTTGGTAATAGGATGAGAAATATTTATGGAGGCGCAATATGATTTATGGGTGATATTTGGATTTTTATTTTTTGGTGAGTGGATAAATAAGATAGAATAGGATTAGGGCATATGGCATGTGTGAAAAAAATTGTACCTCAATAGCGATCAAATTCATTTAAAACTTGCTAATGGTGTCTATGAAGAGCAAAAACAGTTGGGTTTGGTTGGAAATCTCAAGATCTCCACCATTTATGGGTGGAGAAATTGTTGGAAAACATGGGAGCTTGGATGAGTCGGTTTTGTCGGATTCCCAAGTGGGGTAATTGACACTCAACTTAAGGCAAGTTTTGAAACATTGGAACCTTTGCCAATTGTCATTTGCTGTTGAAACCACTCGAATCCAAACATGTCAGTTTGGGTCGAGCGAGTTCATTAGGTTGAGTGTTCCACTGGGCAACCCTATTTTAATAGGAAAATAAAATTTACAACTATTGGAAGAAAATAAACACACACATATATATATATATATATATAGATAGGATTCAAATAAAAACACACATATATATATATATATATATATATATATATATATATATATATATATAGATAGGAATGTAGGATTAGAAATGAATGTTGGGTTGGGCCGAGAATGTAAACCTTGAAAGAACACCTTTTAAACCATCTCAAAAAAAAGAAAAAAAAAGAAAAAAAAAAGAAAAAGAAAGCCCCAACATTCACACAAATAATTTAATTTGAAAAAAAAAAAGTCAAAAACAAAAAAAAACCGCACCCTTGTTTACTTATCTTCTTTCATCGCCAAATAATCGTTCTCTCACTCGCTCGCTCACTCACCGAAGTTCAAACAATCAAAGACTCGAAGGTACGTCCTCTTCATCTTCATCTTCATCTTCATCTTCATCATCTTTCGCATACCTAACCCTAGACGGTTCGTTTTCGATTTAACATTTGCAGAACTTGATATCATTTCACATTCTCACACAATCGGCGTTTTCATTCTCGCTTCGACGTTTTGAGATTTCGGAATTATATATACAAATTATTATTTATATAGCGCCATGGTTGAGAGGAAGCTATTCAAGACGAAGCTGTGCGTTTTGTATCAGAAGGGCAGGTGTTCGCGCCAAAGTTGCTCTTTTGCGCATGGTGACTCGGAGCTCCGAGGTTTCTCTGCCTCCTATAGTGGTACTATATTCTTGCTTCTTCGTTAACTTTTCAATGAATTTTTTTCATTTTATTTGTTTTGAATTGGTATTAATGTCAATAAAGCTTCAAAATCTATAGCTATGGCTTAGGCTTGAGTTGTCACCTGCTCAGAAATAAAGAATAAAAAAATGGCACCTTTACCCACTTGCAGAGATTATAATTGTTGATTGCATAGTGATGTTTAAGCAAAAAGTATAAGTGGGGAGTTAATTGAAGTGAGCCTCAAGTGGGTTAAATGTTACTTTCCCAAAAAAAAAAACAGGTTGGCAAATCAAACATATCTCCCACCCAAGGTGGGTAACTGTTATTTTTCATATATTTTTAATTAGATTTTTTTTGGGTCATGTTTTTTAATATGTGAGTCACATATGTAGAGGTGTTTGCTTAGCAGGTAAGACATGAGCAATTTCTGAAAAATTATAACATGACACGGCCCGTATAACACGGGTATGGCACTCCCAAATGAAGTGTCCGTGCTTCCTAGGTTGTAATATATATAGTACACGTATCAAAAAATAACAAGAAAGAAAATGGGCGTATTGGTTGGCTAATGCTATAATGTGTTATTACACAGGAAATACATACCATGTAATGAATACTATTAGATATTGGACTAATGCTCAGCTGAGTAATGCAATCCCTTTGCTATTGATATTATACAGTTCTTTATGTATGTATGTAAACATTTGATTAAGTATGCATGTCATTTTTGTGGTGCTGTGTGTCAAGGGATATTTGTATCCTGTTGGCTTGTTGTGGAAGGAAAATAGAAACATAGTGAAAAATGTGTACAGTACTTTAAACCAGTGTATAAAAAGTAATCACATGCATTAAATCTATGTATGTATTATATGCTTATATTCATAATCTGTGTATATGTACAGATGTAGGAATAGAGATGTATAAAGTTTGGCTTTTTATTCCAAAACCATATACTTGTATGTTGACATTTCTATTTATCAATGGAATCTGCATAAGCCAGACAAGAGGGCTTGGTTACATCTAATATGGCAGTATGTGAGAAGAGCATTATTAAATTATTGATTGGAAGTATCATCAAAATGTCTGATTGAAAGACATGTTGTACTAACAGCAGTTTGGGGTGTTTCATTGAAGATAGAAAATTTATAGCATCTGACAAGGTTAGTTGCTTTTTTTTCTTCAGAATGGATTGTGCTGGTTGGTTGGTTGGTTGGTTTATCCTAATGCTGATTATTGTATTTACATGGCGAGCTTTATCATGGTTGTGATGATCTATGGACCACCAGAGTATTTCTTGAAGGATCATGATATATTTTCCTCCACGTTATCTACAAAAGAGGATTTGGTTAATGTTCAAAAGATTGTTACAACAAGTTCTGCAGTTACTTATTTGAGAAGCTTATTTTACTGAGTTCATTTGTTACCTCTGCTTGAATTACATCATGATGGGATTTCATGAGTTGATCAGGAATGCCATTTTTTTGGAGATAGTATCAGAAACTAAACCCTCTATTGCTTGTGGATGGATTATTACTATATCGTCATATGGCAATTTGAAGAAATATCTACCATGCAGATCATGTTATGTATCTTAATTCTGAACAAGAAGACAGGGATATCAGGTCATCTTTATTGAATGCTACTTGATGTTGAAGGTTATCCCAATGATGTATCTTCTTGTTGGGTTTTATCTTATTGCTCCACATGGGTTTCTATGGGCCTTTTGGGACTGCAAGGAGGCACTAATAGTGTTCATTAGTGTTTCTCATGTTAGTCCTTGTAATGGTAACCTTAGCGTCATTATCTGCTTGCATTATATATCTTATTTCTCAACAAGAAGATGGGCATTTCAACTCTCCTTTATTCCAATGCTATTATGATATATGAAGGTTATCTCAATGTTATAAGCTCAAACATGGGTTTTGTTACATCTATTCATTATATGAGGGGGTAGTTTTGTGACCCTTTTGAAACTGGCACGAAGGCACTAAGAATGTTCATTATTATATATCTCATATTGTTCCATGTAATGGTAAGCTTAGCCTCATTAATGAAAGTGTCTTCTACTTTTTTTTTCCCTTGGAAAGATTAATTGATATTGACTTGGTCTGCCGTACTTGAAATTCTTCTATTTCTTATTGCAGGCAGGCGGGACTATCAAGGTAGTGACTTGAGGGATAAGCTTGCTAGAAGGCATTCTCCATCACGGAAGTATTCACCTGTGAGAGATGCAAGAGGCCGACAAATGCTTCGTGGTCAGATATAATGTCCTTCAATCTCCTCACTTTCCTCATTTTCTATATTTCTTCCTTTTCTTTATTTGTGCTTAGTCCACATGTCGGTGGCTTTTGGTATATCATTATATAAATGGTTGAGCTCTTCAGTCTTTGTTATATATCCCTATTCCCTTCTTCCTATCTCCTTTGGCTATGAATTTCCCATTAAGTTGTCAATAGAGTTTTATTTTCATCTTTTACTTCCAACTGATTGAATTTACTCTGGTGGAACTTGAATTTGCAGAGTTTAGCTCTTCCAGATCCCTTGAGAGGAAGAGGTATGTTTGCATGTTTTCTTTACACTACATATCTCTCTCTCTCTCTCTCTCTCTCTCTCTATATATATATATATATATATTTGGTTGGTTAGCATTAATTCATTTTAGATGAAGTCTTTATTATTGCCTTACTAGGTTAATTTTACTCCTAACTACTTTTGCATTTGTGAATAATATGTGATTTTTAAGATTATAAAATGTAATTACTTTTGTTTCCATGCCGTATTGGGTTAATTTTAGTTCTAACTACTTTTGCATTTGTGAATAATAGGTGACTTTTTTAGATTATAAATGCAATTACAAAAAAATGAGATTATTGGGGTGGTGTTTTAAGGTTTCTGTTTGAGTAGTTGTCGTCTGCTAGTATCTTGTCTTTTATTTCATTCTTGGAGTTCTTAGACCCTTGTAATCTTAGGTTATAATCTTTTCCCCCCATCTCGTATGCCTCCCGTGTGATAGGCTATATTTTATTTTAATAAAGTTGATCACTTGTAAAAAAAATAAATGCAATATAAAATTATTGATTGGCAATGGGGTAAATGGCTCTTACATGTATATGTCATATGGATGAAGCTTTATGTGTTGATAATCTTATTGTTTTTAATAAGAAAGAACAATCCATGCTAAGAGGGACACCTCTCTTTCATCACTTTTGTGATCTTAGAAAACACACAGTAACATTTTGTGCAAAAAACATGTGGCTTGTTTATCTGCACAATTTGATGAGGATGGGATTTGTGATCTCATAAATTTGCCCCCTTAGTAATCTTGAAACAGCACATTGGTACCGAAATATTTCGCATTCATGTCCAAATCGAAATGGCCTCCAGTATCGTATTCACACCTTTGGTTTAAAATACATTCAAGAATCATTTAAAGGTTTTGTGTGCTATTATGTACAATAATAGTGATGCCGGAGTCTAATGTATTACATGGATGATGATGATGAGATGTGGCATGGTGACGTGGGTGTGACAAGCTTCATTGGGGTCTTAATGGAAGTGGGAAGTTTGACATTCGGTCTTTTTATCATAAGATTCGAAATGCAGCTCTTTCCACTTTCCCTTGGAAGGGCATTTGGAAAGTCAAGGTTCCTAAAAGGGTGGCATTTTTTATGTGGACAGCAGCTCATGGTCAGATTCTAACCTTGGAAAACCTTATGCTTCGTGGTTGCCCTTTGGCGAATCGTTGTTGTATGTGCTATTGTAATGTGGAATCTGTGGATCACCTGTTACTTTTTTGTCCGATAGCTTATTCTTTGTGGATGTTTATGCTTTGGTTGTTTGGGATCGATTGGGTCATGCTAGGTTTAGTAGCGGACTTATTATTTTGTTGGTACCATTGGCTTGGGAAGCATAGCTCCAATATTTGGAATTTGGTTCCAGGCTGTTTAATGTTGACCATTTGGATTGAACGGAATCGGCGTTCTTTTGAGGATAAGGGGAAAACTGTGGTTCAGTTATTAAATTTATGCCAATGGACCCTCTTTGATTGGTCTTGGTGTTGAGGTCTCTCGGATTGTTTTACCCTTATGGAATTCCTTTCGTCTATCAGTATTTCTTAGTGGCTGCTTGTTCACTACCGTGAACTCTTTGTATTTTCATGCTTTTCCCTTATTAATAATATTTTCTTCTTACTTATCAAAAAAGAAGAAGCAAATGCTAGATTTTAGGAAGTTGTTAGAAGTAGAAGTCATGTGCTTTATTAAATCTAGCATGTGATAAATGTGAAAATTTGAGTTAGTTATGGATGATGTCATCACTAATAACAAATTCTTAGGCTATAAATATCCATGTACATGCATTGTATAGATAGATTGATAGTGAATTTCAGACTTTTAGAGTTGAGTTTAGATTGAGGTTTAAATTCCCTCTCTCTCTCTCTCATTAAATCTTTCTCTCTTTATTGATATCAAAGAAAGAGACACCCAAGTACAGCAAGTATTAATCTTCTTGCATCAAATTGGATGGATGTGGAAGATAAATTTGGGGATTCTGCCAATTCTATATGGTTATGCCCTTTATTATTTAACTAATAACAAAACAGATAATGTGGGTATCTGTTGGAGTGAATAATTCACACTGATTATTCATAATATACTACCGAGTTTTCATTTTGCTACCCATCTTTCATCTTCATATTAATGCACATATGTTTGAGTTCAAAATATTTGCATATTGATTTTAGAATGATAGAAAACGTAGGAAAAAGCAAGACTTTGATGGCCAAGGTGATTTCTCTGGAAGCTTGAGAATGTTGGAGGGAACTGAAGATCGAGTTAAAGAAGGAAAAATTATGTCCACTGATTCCAAGGATGTTCTTGAGGAACAGGTTTGAAGTTAATTTCCTTGTATTTTAATTCTTTTTGGCTCTTCCTTTGTATGCTTCCTGTGAAATATGGCTGTGCCAATTTTTGCGCTTTATAATATAATTTATTTTCTTATCAAAAAAATTTTGGTCTATTAATTTCAATATGAATTTGTTTAGAATCTCTCTCTGCAACAAATTTCTGTTTTGATTTGTGGGAACCATGTGCAGTTAAAGAAAGTGCAGTCAGATGTGAACATTCTTGATCGCCGCAAATTTCAATTAGGGGTCAGTCTCATCTCTTGTTGCAGTTGCTCATTAGTCAACAACACACATACACACACGCAGAACAGACATACATATGAATGCTTGTATTTACACCACGTATGGGATATTTGTTATTTCATTGCTGTTTATAAATTTAACCTGCAAGGTTAACTCCAAGGAGTATTTGGCAACATATTGTTTTTTTGCATTTGTGGAAATAAATATATCTTATGGTAGAACACAATGGTTATATTTTGTATCCATGTCTTCTGCTGGACTTCGATTGTTATATTTTGTAGTTTCTGGTGGCTGAAATAATTTGTGTACAGCCATACACATTTGATTGAAGATATGCCAATGCATTACCGATCAAAAAAAAAAATTTGTATTGTTGGGTCGAAGCAAAAATCATGAGAAATGAATGCACAGGTCATATATGTGTTTTTTTTTTTATGAGCATGATGAAATTATGCCCATGTTCCCAAGATTTTTTATTCTTATGATATAAGGAAGTGGTGTCCCAGTTTAGATCACATGATTTTTTATTATACTAATTACTAGTGATCTATTTTAATTAGTTTGCATTGTAATATATTTCATTTATAATAGTATTAATTCTTTGTGCATGGATTTTTGTGGAGTTGAGTGCTAGGGACGAAAGCATGCATGAAAGTCAGTTTTCCTCCCCATACTTCATAGTTCATAGCGATAACCTGTCTTCATAGATGTGTAGCCTTATTTCTCCTGAGTTTTACTTAATTTTGTTTTGGAAATTCCAAGTATATTCTTGTAGCTAAAATATTGTCTTTAAAACATCTGTGGGTATTGGTAATTATGTCCTTGTTCCTCAAGTGTTTGCATATTGTAGGAGACTTAATAACTGGGCTGTTGAGCTCACCCTATTTTATTATATTACAGATTAAATACACAGGTCTGAAGATGGAGTGTTTTCCTTTTATGTCTAAAGATTTGGTCTATTTCCTTCGAATGCATATTTCGTAAAACTGTTATTTTAGAGAACTTGCAAATTTGAGTTTATGGAGTTTTGTAGTCATTGGTTTGGATTTTCATAACCTCGTATTATTGGAGTCATTACATTTATTATAATTTAGATTCTGGAAGTTACTGTTTCACAAATTTAATTATTATAACCTATTACAATTTATGATGGTTTTTACTGGACCATATGGCAGTTGGCTGTGAGGAAAGGCAATGATTATATATGTGATTAAGGATATAGTTGATCTGTTATATCAGTAGCCTTTAAACAAACATTATGATTGCCCCCCTCCCCCCCACCCCCCCTCCCTGTTTTTTTTTTCTTTGCTTTTTTTATTTATTTTTTTTAATATTTGACATCTGATTCGGTGTTGTTAAAAGGTCGACCTGGAAGAGAGCACCCAAGAAGCGGATAGTCTTACTTCTAGAATTCAGGAGCTTGAGGCTCAATTGCTCAATGAGAAAGAGGAACATAAAAGGTACGCACAGATGTAGTGATGGAGTTCCTTGTGAATTCATGATCCCTTTCTTACAGTGTTTTTTTGGGGGCTACCGAAAAATTTCAGGATCACCTCAAAAATCAAGAAGTTTGTGAAGGCACGTAATCGTTATTCACGGATACAAGACGAACTAAAGAGGTAAGTATATTTTTACATTATTTTCTGGTTTTTCTGCCTCAAATTTTGCAATTAAGAGTTCTAATTTTGTTTGATGCCCTAATCTGAAATTCTATCATTTCATTATTTTGGAAATGTGTAGATCACAAGTTCGACTTCAGAAGTTGGGAGATCAGCTTGGTTCAGATATATCTAGAAATGGTGCCAATGAAGAGGATTCCATTAATATTTTAAGTGATGGAGAAAATATTGGTTCTCCTGTAACCAGTCCACATAATGAGCTGCAGAATGATGCTTCTCCCGGCAAGAAAAGGCTATGTGTTAATCTATATCCTTCTGAAGAACCAAAACAAGGTGATACAATTAATATTTTTTCATGAATACAGTTTGTGGAGTATTTGGAATCTACAGATTTTAATTTTTTGTATCCCCTGATTATGTTTTCATGTGAACTCACCATGTTTAGTTACTTTTGCAAATTTATTAGATTGCCCTTGTATCTATATTTTTTTTGATAGGTAAGAAAAAGTTTTATTGAAAAAAGATAAGCATGAGAAAACACAAGGTTCACGATAGTGAACAAAAAGAAAAAAGAGGTAAAAAAAAGCAAACAAAACACTAGGCTATACTAAGAGACAAAAGAAAATCTGTGATAGTAGAACAATCTGAGAGGCCCCAACACTGAGACCAATCAAAAAGGGTCCGTCTACATAACTCCAACAACTGATCCAATGACTTCCCCGTATTCTCAAAAGAACGCCGATTCCGTTCAGTCCAAATATTCCACATTAAACAACCCGGAACCAGATTCCAAATATTAGAATTATGTTTCCCAAGCCAATGATACCAACAGAAAAATAAGTCTGTAACGGAACCTGGCACGACCCAATCAATCCCAAACAGCCGAAGCATATGCATCCATAGAGAATGAGCAATCGGACAAGAAATCAACAAGTGATCCACAGATTTCTCATTACAACAACACATACAACAACGATTTTCCAAGATGCAGCCATGGAGCATAAGATTATCTAAAGTAAGGATCTGACCATGAGCTGCTGTCCACATAAAGAATGCCACCCTTCTAGGAACTTTTACTTTCCAAATGCCCTTCTAAGGGAAAGTAGGAAGAGTTGCATTTCGAATCTTATTATAAAAAGACCGAACATCAAACTTCCCACTTCCATTAAGACACCAAAAAAGTCTGTCACTACCTTCACCCCTAGGAATTCGAGTTTGAATGAAGTGAAGAAGGGAATAGGAAGCAGCCAACTCCCAATCATTAAATTCCCTATAAAATCTTAAGCTCCATACTCTATCATTATCCCCAACTGGAGGACTTAACACTTCAGAGATACAAGCTTCCTTATTGGCTGAACACACAAAAAGCTGAGGATAGAGAGATTTGAGAGAATTATCCCCAGTCCACTTATCATGCCAAAAAAGAATTCGAGAACCATCCCCCACCACAAAAGACACATGCCTAGAGAAACTTTCCCACCCTTTACTAATACTTCGCCATAACCCACAACCATGAGCCCTTCTACAAACTCTAGTGCTCCACCCCCCTTTCCCCTCCCCATATTTCATGGCTATGACCCTCCTCCATAGATGAGAAGTTTCATGACCATATCTCCACAACCATTTCCCTAAAAGAGCCTGATTGAGCAACACCAAATTACGAATTCCCAACCCGCCCAACTCACGAGGTAAGCAAACCTTTTCCCAAGCCACCAAAGGGTATTTGAAGCACTCAGCTGAAGAACCCCACAAAAAATTTCTCTGAATACGTTCCAATCTCATTGCCACCGCTTCAGGAACAGTAAAAAGGGAAAGTTAATAAGTCGGAAGGCTTGACAATGTACTTTTCAACAAAGTGAGTCTACCACCCTTTGACAAATAAAGCCGCTTCCAACCTGACAGCTTCTTCTCCATCCGCTCTAGAATTGGATTCCAAATAGAGGCTGTCTTATACGAGGTACCCAATGGCATTCCCAAATAAATCATAGGCAAACTGCCCACCCTGCATTGGAGAATGTTAGCCAGATTGTGAATGTTGGTCACCTCCCCAATAGGGACAATTTCACTTTTCCCCACATTTACCTTCAAACCAGTAAAAGCTTGAAAGCAAGACAAAGCCAGCCTAATGGATAGCAACTGCTCCCTAGAAGCATCACAAAAAAGAATGGTGTCATCAGCAAATAAAAGATGAGAAATTCGAATACCAGTAGAATTAATAGGTCCCACATGAAAACCCTGAATAAGGCCACCATCCTCAGTTTTCTTCAAGATCCAACTTAAAACCTCCATGATCAAAAGAAAGAGAAGGGGAGACAACGGATCTCCTTATCTAAGGCCTCTAGAGCTACCAAAGAAGCCAGCAGGAGAACTGTTAACCAACACTGAGAAACGAACAGTAGGAAATTCTGTTAACCAACACTGAGAAATGAACAGTAGGAAATTCCGTTAACCAACACTGAGAACCGTTAACCAGCACTTTCCTGAAGTGAAATATGTTGGGCATTGTTAAAATTTTCATGTTGGTGTTTGTCAAAAATGGTCAAAGGGGATTCAACAAGTGTTGTCTAGAAGCCAATAAATGATACAAGCATCCTATAAGTTATAGGAAATTCCCTAGGAAGCATGGGTGCAGATTCAGATTCAGATTCAGATTCGGGTGTGGGTGTGGGTGCGGGTGCGGTGCGGCGACTTGGCAATTTTTGAAAAAGTAGGATGCGGGTGCGGCGGGATACGTTTATTAATAAATTATTAAATATATTTTTATTTATATTTTCTATATATTGCTAAGCATATTTTTTTGTATAATGGTAAACATATACAAATTTAATAGTAATTAATAAAATAATATTTTTACTAATTGCTATTATATAGTCAAGTGATATAAATTAGTAAGTTTAATATAGCGATTTAAAGAGAAAATCATAATTAAGGGAATTAATTTAAAAGAAATTCAAATATGGGTTACTTTGTAAATAATAATATGTTGGGATACTTATAAATTATAAGCATGAAGCTTCTGGGAAACTCCACTCTCCACAGACCCCACCAAGTACCAACTACACACGTGCATTGACTCAAAATATAACATTCCAAAGCTTTTTTCTCCCTGTCTCTCACACTCTCACTTTATAAATTTATCTCTCTGGAAGTTCAGAGTTACAAGCGTCGAAGAAGGGACTAGAGAGTGAGTTCCAAAACTTGAGCTTTGTCCCCCTTATTTTAATTTCTGTCTTCGTCTTCTTCTTGTTTGATCTGATGTGAAACTTTTTTACTGAATTTATTTACTCTATTTTTTTTTTTAAACACGAATTTCGGCCCGAATCAGCGCGAATTGGAAAAAAAAAAAAAAAGACTCGCCACGGACGCGCATGCAGCTGCGTCGACGGCCACACGGTGTGTCCGTGCGTGTCGGGTGTGGCGCCCCTGGAGCTGCACCCGTGCTTCCTAGGAAATTCCCATCCCTTGTGTGCTTAAAAAATGTTTATGAACAATTGTATGCGATGATGAAGATAGAAAGTGCACACTTCTTCAAAACGTGACAATTTTTTTCTTTCTTTTTTCTTTTGAGTATTATAGGGATGACATTTTTTCGGAAACAGGTTGGAAATGCCATACACGTTCATTACATGTTGTGTATTCATTGTTATTATAGGCTTTCAATATCACTTCAAATGGAGGTGCGACCTTGTTCAACGACACCCACAAGATATTGTTTCCAATTTGAATGGAATGATTTCCAAGTTATAACTTGGTATACCACTGTACCTGTGGCACGGTGGCACCATTTGCTTCTTTAAAGATCGTGAACATGATGTTCTGAAGTTCATTAATCCTGTTGATGTTTGCCTTTTTGTTAATCCTTTGGTGGGTCATAGGCTTAGCATGTCTGACATCTCATGTCCAATATTTGTAATATGCTGACAGGTCTTTTTCAACTTATCATACTAGTGCATAGTGCAAACTTTACTCAAAAGTAGGAAAATGAATTATTAAAATATCAGGAGGAAACTGCTTTATAAAACTTGAGACTTCTCATATGAAATGGAGGCTGAGTTCTCATGCTGTGTTATCACATTGCCCCACCCGCTTTTGTTTGTATAGGTGTTAGTTTTAGAGAAAAAATTTATAATAGGTGGTTCTTCTATTTTTTTCATCTGCTAGTATGAGTTATTTTCACATATATCTTCCAAGTTTGCACCTGGTCCAATTCTTCATCAGCTTCTCGTCTAGATCGGTTTCTTTTCTCCCCGCTATTGGCAGATCACTTCACTCAGTTTGCACAAAAAAGGATGTCTAGAGTACTTTCAGACCATTTTCCTATTTTGTTGGAGGGTGGAAGTCAGTGAAGAGGTAGAATTCCTTTCCGTTTTGAAAATATGTGGTTGAGGGTGGATAATTTTGTCGATAAAGTGAAGACGTGGTGGGCTTCCTATTTGTTCCAAGGAACCCCAAGTTTTATACTAGCTAAGAAGTTGGCTGCCTTGAAGTTGGATTTAAAAAAGTGAAATGAGACGGAGTTTGGCAATGTAACGTTTAAGAAGCAGGACCTTTGGAGCAAGTTGAATGTTTTAGATGCTAAAGAGGAGACCCATAGATTAAGAGCTGAGGAGAAGTTAGTACAAGTTAATCTTCGTACAGATATTGAAAAGTTGACTCTTTTAGAAGAGATGTTGGAGAAAAAAGTCTAGGGTGTTGCATTTGAAGGAAGGGGACGCCAATACCAGATTCTTTCATAGAATGGCTAATTCTAACAGAAAAAATAATGGTATTGAAAGCCTAATGGTACCTTGTCTTCTAACCAGGGTATGATTGCAGATTGCATTACTCATTTCTTCATGAATTTGTATTCTGAGCACCAGGTTGTTCAGCCTTTTCCAGATGTGTTAGTTTTTCCAATGATATCCGGTGATAATGCGGATTGGTTAGAGAGACCTTTTGAAGAGGCAGAAATCTTTGATGTTGTTCAGAGTTTTCATGGTGATAAATCTCCTGGTCCAGATGGCTTCCCTATGGCATTTTTCCAAACTTGCTGGGGATTGTCAAGCCTGATCTTATGGCTGTATTTCACCACTTTTTTGCTAAAGGTCAGTTTGAGAAAAGCTTAAACGCTACTTTTATTACTCTCATCCCTAAAAAACATGCAGCAAGTGAGATTAGGGATTTCCGGCCCATTAGTCTTGTTGGGGGGGGTCTATAAAATTATTGCTGAAGTCTTGGCTAACCGACTTCGCATGGTTATGGGGGATATAATCTCAGCATCTCAGAATGCTTTTGTGAGGGATAGACAGATCCTTGACCTTGTTCTTATTGCTAATGAATGTCTTGACAGTAGATTGAAGTCTAGGGTGCCGAGGCTGATTTGTAAATTGGATGTTGAGAAGGCTTTTGACCATGTAAATTGGAGTTTTCTTTTGCAAATGTTAGAAAGAAGTGGGTTCTCAGCCAAGTGGAGACAATGGATTTTCTTTTGCCTATCTACTGTCCGCTTCTCTATCTTGATTAATGGCTCTCCTTGTGGGTTTTTGGTAGCTCCAGAGGTTTGAGACAAGGTGACCCGTTGTCTCCTTTGTTGTTTGTGTTGGTGATGGAAGCTCTAGGAAGAATGTTGGATAAAGCAGTTCATGAAGGCTGCTTGTCAAGATTTAGTGTGGGTAACTCGGAGGGAAGATCCTTGGCAGTGTCTCATCTCCTTTTTGCGGATGACACTCTAATTTTTTGTGATGCTGATCTAGACCAGATTTTGATTCTCCGTATGATTCTTATTTGGTTTGAGGCGGCGTTGGGCCTAAAGATTAATTTGGGCAAGTCTGAATTGGTTCCAGTTGGAGTAGTGCATAATATTGACTTATTGCTAAATGTCCTTGGTTGCAAGCGGGGCTCTCTGCCAATGAAATATCTGGGTCTTCCTTTGGGTGCTAATTTCAAGGATAAGACTATATGGAATTCGATTATGGAGAAAATGGAAAGGAAATTGGTGGGTTGGAAACGCTTGTATTTATCAAAGGGAGGTAGAGTCACTCTAATCAAAAGCACCCTTTCTAATTTACCCACTTACTTTCTATCTCTATTTCCTATACGCGCTAGTGTGGCTAACCGAATTGAGAAGCTTCAGCGGAATTTCTTATGGGGCGGTTTTGGTGATGGACCTAAAATTCATTTGGTTAAATGGGCTACTGTATGCGCTCCTATTTCTTCGGGTGGATTAGGGATAATGAAGATAAGACTTTTCAATATAGCTCTACTTGGGAAGTGGTTATGGAGATTTGGGATTGAGAAGGATGCCCTTTGGAGACAAGTGATAGAGTTGAAATATGGATGTCTGTGGGGGGGATGGTGTACCAGATCTGTTAATGGTCCTTATGGTGTTGGTTTATGGAAGAGTATCAGTCAGGGATGACCTTCTTTCTCACGCCATATTCGATATGATATTGGTGATGGGTCCAAGGTGAAGTTTTGGCAAGACTGTTGGTGTGGAGAGGCACCTCTTGCAGTTAGCTACCCTGACTTGATCAGATTTTGCAGGAATAAGGAGGCTAGTGTGGCTGAGCTTATGAAATCCCCCAATGGAGTCCTTTTTTGGGATGTGAGCTTCTTTAGGGGTGTGCATGTTCGGGAATTAGAGGCTTTGTCAAGCTTCATGGAAACCATATACGGTTCTTCAATAAGGGGGTTTAGTGAGGATAAGATGTGTTGGATTCCTAGCAAAGATAAGGGGTTCTTGGTGAAAGATTATTATAGAATTTTAGCTGGTCCTACTATCTTCGGTTTTCCTTGGAGAAGTATTTGGAAGAAGAAGATTCCCTCTAGAGTAGCTTTTTTTGTATGGTCTGCTGCCTTAGGGAAATGCTTGATGATTGATAATTTGTGAAAAAGGAAGGTGTGGATTTTGGATTGGTGCTACATATGCAAGAGTAATGGTGAATCGGTTGACCATCTCTTCCTTCACTGTCCCGTTGCTATGGATCTATGGTCTATGGTTTTGGGTTTATTTGGAGTATCTTGGGTTATGCCGCATACTGTTTTGGGGCTGTTAGGGTGTTGGCAAGGCAGCTTTGGTCGTCATCGAAATGGTTATATATGATCCATCGTTCCTCATGGCTTAATGTGGTGTCTTTGGAGGGAGAGAAATAGTCGTTGTTTTGAAGATATTGAGAGATCTATTCCGGACCTCAAGCTATTCTTTTTTAGAACTTTGTTGGATTGGTTGTTTGCTTTGCAAAACCAATCATTCCCTTCTTTTTTTGATTTCCTAGATTCTTGCAATTTTTATTTTTGATTTGTTGTCCCCTTGTTCACTCCCTGCGTACTAGGGTGTTTCCTTTTTAATATCAATATATCTTATTACTTATCAAAAAAAAAAAATTGCTTTTGGCCATGCCTTTTTTTTTTTTCTTGGCCTGAAATTTTCCTTGATTATTATTGATACTAGATGATGTCCCGCGCGATGCGCAGACTACTTTACAATTTCATTTGAAATCATTTTTATATATATTAAAACCTATATATAATACTTTTTTTGTTGTATAATATTTATGTTTGCCCACAATATTGTTGAATACTTTGAAACTTGATTTTCTTAATTCATATTTTATTTTTAAAAAATTGTATAACACTATAACATATTATAATATTTACCGTTAAAAATAGATTTTATTTTTTAAACTGATTAAATGATTTTGAAATCTTTAGATAAGAATTTAAAGCTTAAAATAAGATTTTATCAAAATTTAATTGTCTTTAGTTAGGCTTCCGTATCCTTTAAAAAAAACAGAAAATTCTTTGAAATCATCATCGATTTTTATTTTTATGACTATGGTTCATGCTACACAAAATAGCATTAAAGAAACCTACAAATTATGAGTTCTAACACAGAATTAAAAAAAGAAAAAAAAGAAAAAAAGCTAACTTCATAACTAATCAATTAGAATTTTTCTTTTTCTTTTTCTTTTTCTTTAGTTCTAAAACAAAATACATTTATGACTTTCTCAAATCAAAATCCCAAACATCCAAAGACTCAAAGTGAATCACAACCTTCACAAAATCCACAATGTCCTTCTGTAACATCAAAACTGTAAGCTACCGTCACTAAATAAAAACCCAAGCCCCTTTCCTTGGTCAAAGCCTACTCTTACGGGTTAGGATCAAATGGTACTACAATGTTGGAATTATGTAGGTGTCGTTGAAAAGTTGAAGGTAAATGGTATTTTTTTTTGTTTTAGTGTATTTGAAATGAGATGACATGAAGCCAAGGGCTGTGGGCATGTGTATATAAAAGAGTAGAAGTTAGAAGGGTAAATGGAAATGCAAAGAGTTTTTTGTGTGTGAGAGAGAGAGAGGAAAAGTCTTGAAACATTGAAACAAATGAAACAAATAGTAGTCTTAAAACATTAAATAAAAAATGTAACAAAAATTAGTCTTGAAACATTGAACCAAAAGAAATAAAGAATCCTTATTTTTAAATTTGTTCTTATCTCTGATGTGGCTTAAGAGTATTAGTCTTGAAGCATAAGATCTCTGCTTTTATATATATATTGATTGATTGATTTGTACCGTGTCTGTTCTTTTTGTATTGATGCTGATGTGTTTTCTGTGAACTGGCTGATTCAACGAAAGGGGGACATCTGGACAAAACAATAAGATTCAAGAAACTTTCTAGGTGGAATGTGCAACCTGCCCAATCAAATTGCAATGAAATTGAGCTAATGAAGAAGGCAGTGAATGATGGAATTGACAGTCATAGGCCCCTAGCAAATGAAGGCAAGCATAAGCGAGGAAAGACTGTTCCTACTAGCATAATTTCTGCAGATAAGGTGAGTCATTTTCATATCTTGTGGGAACCTGTTATCGTATATAAATTGTCTTTCATGAAGCCACCACCAATAAGTACTTTTGAGCGGGGTTTCATTTTTACACTTTTACCTTTGTATATGGCAGAGGTGCCAATGCCAAGTTTTATCAGTCTTTGACAAGTTGACTTTTATAAATGAAAGGGGCTGTTTCAATTGTTTGCACATTTTTTTAAAAATCCTAGTTCATTTTGCTAGATGCTGATTTCAATATAAGCTGCAGTGGATGAGTCCTAACCTTTTTTCCACCAGCCAAAAAAAAGAAAAAAAAGGGATTCTAAATTCAAAATTGTTCTGCTATGGGCCAAAGTGTATACAACTTTATATTTTCCACACCCAACTTGTGGGGCTAATCCTCTTCTTGTTTGTGCATGTTAATGCACTCTCATTATTATCCTTGCATCGTAATCCTTGGCATAATCAACTATGCAGATGAAGGGCTTGGAGTCTGCACTTGTAGTACCGTCAACCAGCATGGCTGGACACGTATTAGAGGAAGAAGTTGAAATTGAATTGGACAAAATTGAGGTGGTCAAAACTGCTGATACAGGAATTGAGAAGGAACCTGCATATGAGATCATTGGCGTGCCATTACCACTTCCCCCACCACCACCAATCCATCAAAACAATTATTCACTGGTTTGTTCTTTCCATTCAGCATTACCCTTTTTCTGGTCATTGGATTATCTCCACTTGCTTATTTTAGTATTGTATTTGGTTCCCTAGTTCTTGTAATACCTTGTCAGCATCAAATTTAAGCTTTAGTTTTTTACTCTTAATTTTTCTTTTTTGCTTTACTTAGGCGCCTGATATGAGTGTGATTTGGCTTGCAGCATGAGGGTGATGATGAGAATGTAGATGTAGATGGGCTTGAGATGGTGCATGTGGACATTGTTTAATAGTGGAAGTAAGAGTTTTGATGTATATCTTGGTATAGCTCTTATTCTTGGTCCCGAGTTACTGGAAGCTGAGAGTGGTGGGCATAATGTATAACTGTATAAGGTTGGACCCAATGGATGAAATGTTTCACTTTTAGATGTGTTTGCACTTGAATTTTATTTTGTTTTAATGATAATGATGAAGGTTGAGCTTACAGTGATGGCAAAATCTTGAGAGGTTGGTCAAACATGGGCAAATGCAGTCCACACAACTGTTTTAAAATTAGAAGGGGATGAATTTGGCCTCTAAATGCATGTGTGGGTGCCTTCGTTTGTGGCAATTAACTTCTTCGTGGAGTATTATATGCTAAGCTCAATTGAAATATAAACACTGAATTACTTTTTGTTATTGGTGATGCATCTATTTATACGAAGTATGTAGTAAAAATAAAATTTTACTCTTCTTTTTAGGCTTGAGTTGTAAACTTGTAACTATGTAGTAAAATGGTAGAGCATCTGGCATCACTCTTGAAAAGTTAATTTTTCACGCATAGAAAAAATTGCCTCTTAAACTTTTTTTTTTAAATTTATTTATTTATAATTTTATAATTTTTAAAATTTTTAAAATTTTTTAATCTTTATTTTTATAGTTGACAGTGGTTTTTTACTAGTGAAGTCTGCATTTAGAACTTCTCACCGACATTGCACACACTTTAACATTGAGAAATTTACAATAAAAGCTAATTTGAAAACCAAGGGGTACACTTAATAAATTAGAGTTCTATTTGTACCACTTTTTGAGAAATGATATGTCTACAATATTTTTATAACATTTTTACAACAAATCCTAAGTGGCAGGTTGTTATTGGTTGTTATTGTTGGGGCAAAAAAGTAATCTTAGTGTTAGTTTCAAATTTGAACCAATAACAACTAACCACTTGTGATTTGTTGTAAAAATGTTGTAGAAATGTTGTAGACGTAGCATCTCTCACTATTTCTTTTGTGTTTTCAAATTAGAATCACCTATAAATAACCCAAAAATGTTAATAATATCATATTTTTCTTTTTTAATTATGAAATCTAATTAAATTAATGAAATATATCATATAAATATACTAGTACACATTGAGTTATAATGTACTTAATTCACATATTCAATTGTGTTTATAATACTATTTAAATTACCATATATATATACAAAATATTTTTTTTAAATTAATCATCTCTTTTTTCATTCGGCCCATTCAATAACAAACTCGTGGCTCTGCCATTCGCCATATATGTGGACTTGGTATCCAAAATGGTATGAATGTATGATGCATTTTAGAATGAGGGAAAATAGACAATATCATATCATCGTGGAAAACAATATTTAATCATCTCATTTTTTATTTGGCCGCTTCAATGATGAACTCTTGGCTCCGCCACTAGCCATTTATGTGGAATTAGTATCCAAAATGATATGATGCAATTTAGAACCGAGAGGGGCAAGACCCAAAATGGAAAAATCATATTATCGTGGATATCATACAATATCACAATATTAATATGAATTGTAGAAATGTTCTCACTTAATGCCGCAACCACTTATGGCAAGATTGTCTGTTGGAAATTTCCATCTGTAGTTTGTTATTATATATCCATGTGAACCATAAAATAACTAGTGTATTGCTTCGTTACAATTTTTTCCTTTTTAGTAAAAAGCAGCTATACAAAGTTACGGTCCCGAAAATTTTTGACTCATTTGCCTTAAATTTTTTTTTCTTATTCTCCTATGCTGCTCAAGTTAAACCATAGGGAGATTTATTAGGGTGAAACACGGAGACTTTTCCTAACTAGAAAAACTCGACACTTTATTAACTTTCTTTGATGCTCTATTTAAAATGGATTACATAATAAGTATATTTAAACAAAAAAAAGTTAGCCTTGATGCCCTTGACAGACATGTAACCGCCTTTAAAACACCTTTTTCATTAATTGAGATAAATTTAGTCCTTTTGGGGTCATTACTTTTTCTAAAAGAAATTTCTATATGCCTTCAAAGCACAAATTTGATCAGAGTATGTCTTTTCTCCTTAACTATATAGATACCATCATTTACAACTCAAAGTTATTAATATTACTATTATTTATTTTCATGAAGATAGAGGAAAAATACATATTTTTAAATTTTTTTTAAAACAGAAACTCTTAAAAACCGTAAATCTTAAATCCTAAAATCATAAAACCCCATATCACAATCCTCAAAGTTAGATAAACACTTCTAATAAAAAAAAGCTTTTTTTTAGAAGGAAAAAAAAAAGAAAAAAAAGAAAAAAAAAGAAGAAGCTATTCCTTCAATAAATATGAAAACAATTGTGTTAGACTTTTTTTTTTTGGATACTTCCATTAACATTAAGAACAACATAGAATACAAAGCATAGAGTATAGAGTTAAGTATTACAAAACTCTGGATGAACCCATGTGTGGTGAATAGGCATTTTTGTGGCTGTTAGGGCCATATCAGGTACATTAGTCAAAATTACTCCAGGAACTGTTATTATTCTGAGCTTTAGTCCTTGCTACCTCAGAGTTTGCAGATCTGCTAGCATTGCTAGGTCTTGCCAATGAGGTTTTCTCCTGTTGCTACAGACTTGCTCTAGATATTTACTTCATGCAAGTGTGATGATATGGTGAAATCCTAGCTTCTTAGCTTGCATAAGAGGCACTAACAGAGCTTCCTTGGCTGCCATGACATGAGTACCATCACCAATGCTATTGCATTCCATGAAGATCTTGTTTCCTTCCTTGTTAATGGCTTCAAATGCATATCCACTTCTTCTAGTCTTCTTGTCTCTTTTGCTGCCAATCTTGATAAGAAGCTGCCATTCTCTAAAGTCAAGTTCCTCAAAGTTGTTGTAGCACGGTCCAATACCTGGAACTTGATCACAATTAAAGGCATTCTGGTACCTGCACAAGAGATTTTGGGAGGTAAGTATAATTTCAATTGGATTAGGACATTTGCCCTCGTGTGCCACTTGGTTTCTGTGGTTCCAAATTGTCCATAAGGTGGTAAACATAGTTTGGAGAATTTTCATATTCTCTGGATCCAGCTTCCTATTCATCAAAATACACCTTGCTAACCATTGCTTCACCACAACTTGGTTTAGTTCAGTGGTTTTAATAGAAAGCTTTGAACCATGCCAAACAAGCTCTAGCCAAATCACAGTTTAAGAACAAGTGTGAAGGAGATTCAGATTCACCATTACACATAAGACAAACATCCACAACTGGGGTACCTCTATTAGCCAACTTTAGCTTGACTGGAAGACAATCATGGAGAGGTTTCCACACAAAAGTAAGTACTTTAAGAGGTAGCTTCACCTTCCATAATACAGTCCAGACATCATTGTGTATGTCCAGGTGTCTTAAAAGATTTGGATTGTTTTCCATGTAACTTTTATGGAGCAGATTATAGGCTTTGTTGACTTGGTAATCTCCTGAACTTGAGTGTTTCCAGAATAGTTTATCTTTCCTCCCTTCAGTTTTAGGAATGAGAATGTGAAAGATTTCATGACTAGCAGATTGATGATTGAGCTCCTGACAATGTTAATGTTTCTTTTTTCTCTCCGATAGTGAGAGCTCTTCAATCCTTGGGGCACTATTAACTTGCCGCCGCCGCCATTTCTCAACCTTTCCCTTGCCAATCCCTCCCCCAATCACACCCTTTCTCCAATATGATCTCTTTACCATAGCCATCACTTCAGTTTGAATTTTGCTTATATTTTTATCATTTCATCTCCTAACTTCTTATTTCCGTGCATGCTTGTTGCATGTCCACACACTTATCAGTCAACCTTTACTTCTCACCTTACACCCCACAGTTGAACCTAAAAACAAATATGCTCCTTTATTCCTTTTGTCCTTTCACTTTCTTAACTATAGTTCTTCTATTCCCAAAATCTTTTCCCTGTCCTTTTCTGTTGACTCTTTTAGACTTCCTTTTCTTGTTTTCTTCCTTTCTTTTCTTTCTTTAGTCTCTAGATCTGTCCTTTTGTTCACTGCATGCCAAAAATTCTTAATCTAAACACTCTTGCCTGACCGATGGTAGACAACATACAAGTTAGAGAGTACAGATGAACTGATAGCAGTGACTCAGGTGCTAGTGCTGAACTATTTGCTGATGAGCTGGAATTTGATTACCAATCCAGTGATGAAGAGATCCCTTTTGCATGGCATGGTCCAATTGTGGAACCACCCATTTCTGAGGTTGAGACACAATGCGATTTTTGGCACATGAGTGCTATCGGTTTTATTCTTGACTGTTGAAAATTCTCGGCGTTAACCATTTACTACACTTGATCGCTGCTGCATGGCGCCTTTGTGGATTGGTAATAGTTGTGGGACACGATTCATACTTTTATCTCATCCGTTTTGAAATTCTGGAGGACTTATTGCACATTTGCTATGAAGGTTCGTGGGTAGTTGATGGAGCTCTGTTTGTCTTGGAAAGGTTGAGACCCATCTTGGTGATCAATAGACTCCAACTAAACTTTATATCTCTGTGGGTACTACTCCACGGTCTACCTCTAAAGTATCAATACCCAAAGCTTGCTGAGAGAACATGGCAGCTTATGGGTATTTTTGAACGAGTGGACTGGGAAAACAGGATGCCAAGGAAAATTCTATTTATGCGTATAGGAGTACGTGTGGATCCCTGGCTAAACGTTATAGTTGGGTTCATGCTTCGAATGGATGATGGATCACGAGTCTAGATTCAATGCCGATATGAACAAGTTCATAAGCTATGCAACAAATGCGGCCTTATTGGCCACACTAAGAGCCAATGCACTTACAACATGGATGATATTGAGCTCATGCTATTTAGACAAAGACATCGTATTCAGTCCCTACACAATGTCCAATTTGGTTTTGATGCCTTGGAACCTCAATTTGCCAATCATCTCCGTGGTTTTTATAATCGACGAAGACGTTGGACCACCCATATCTGTTTTGGTCATATCCACAACCACCTCCATACCACACAACAAAACCCTAACATACCCAACCCCTCTGATCCCACCCCAGGCCAACATGCAACAGGTTCCCACACCCCAGATCGCAACCCCACTCCAAATTGATGTAGTTACCTTCTACCCTTAGGCCAGCCAACCAACCCCCTCTACTCTTAGGAGTGACAACCACCCACTTTCTATAAGCAAAATAGCCAACCACTCTTTCTGACTTTTTAGGGCAGCCAGTCAGCCCCTTATTTTGACTTCTTAGATCTGTCATATATTCTCATTAATTTCTGATTTGACTTATGTTGTGATAGCCTGCCTAGATATGACTATTAGCTAGCTTATTTCCTAGTAGTTAAAGAATATAAATAAGCTTGTTATGTAAGAGTAGAATTAGTTTTTTGATGTAAACTAACTTAGTTTCAGACCTAGAGAGAAACTTAGTTTCTCTAGTTATTTTCTCTATAATTGCAACTTTGATACTTAATTCTAAGGCAATTCTAGTTCAAGTTCTCAGTTATTTGATCTTGATTTCCATCATTTCATATCAGAGCACAGATCTGTGGTCCTCTTTTTTCCTACTAATCAGATCATTTGAGTCCTAGATTTCCTTGTATTTTTTTTTCTCCCTCCATTTAAGATCCTAGAATTTAGATCTAGGTGCTTTGTGCCAATCAAATCTATGTGGCTGCTACAAAATATCATAGATTTAAGCACTTGTGTTGTTGCTGCTATCTACATTTTTTCAAAGATTGTGAAGCTTCTAATGGCCCAAAGAAGGAGAGGAAGGAGTGATGGAATAAGGGGGAATCAAATGGATGTTAGGGAAGGAGTTGAAGCCAACCTTCTGGTGGGGAGGAATGGTGGATGAAATCAAAATATAGAGAAATGAGATGAGATTGCTGAATTAAGAAGACAAGTTGCGTCACTTATGGAGGTGGTGCAGCGTATGCAGCCTCCTCATGAGGCTACCAATGAGTCTGATGACTCTCATTCTCATTTTGAGAACTCTTTTGGAGTTCCTCCAAAGGGTAGGCCTTTCACGGAAAGAAATGAAACAAGGCTTGACTACAACGTCAAGGTTGAAATTCCAGAATTTCAAGGGAGTCTTAAATCGGAAGACTTTGTAGATTGGCTTAACACTGTTGAGAGGATGTTTGATTATTATGAAGTTATGGATGAAAAGAAAGTGAAGCTAGTCACTATTCGCCTTAAAGGGAGAGCTTTCTCTTAGTGGGAACAATTGCAAATTTCCCGCCAAAGAAGTGGTTAAGTCAAGATCAAGAGTTGGGAGAAGATGGAGAAAAAGCTCTTTGAGAAATTTCCTCCTTTCAACTACACCCAATCGCTCTACAAAGACCTACACAATCTTAAGCAAGAAGGAAGTGTAGAGGAGTATACGGAGGCGTTTCACCAACTTATAGTAAGGGTAGATTTGAATGAAAGTGAAGAACAAATGGTTGCAAGGTACTTGAGTGGATTGAAGCCATCCATCCAAGATGTCCTTAGCCTTCAATCATTGTGGAACATGTCAAAAGCCTACAACCGGGCTTTACTAGTGGAGAAACAACAAACTAGGCCAGCTTTAAGGTTTGGACAGTGGGGTTCCTAACTTGGGAAGCACGAGTGCAGCTCTAGGGCTGCTGCACCTGCACTCGACACGCACGGATGCACCGTGCGGCCATCGATGCGGCTGCACGTGTGTCCGTGGTGAGTCCCTTTTATTTTCCCCATTTTTCGATTTGCGCCAAATCGGCCCGAAATACGTGTTAAATAAAAAGGGTAAAAAAATTCTGCAAAACTCACCATTTTGAAGCAACTTTAAACAAAAAAAACCCTAATCCCTATCTCAAACTCTTTGTCTCTCTCGTTTTCTCACTCTCCGTCTCCCCCCTCTCTTTCTCTCTAACCCACGACTCTCACACTCACTCACTCAGATTCCCTCCATCCCTCCTTTGCCTCACTGCCTAAGCTCACTTTCTATCTCTCGGTCTCAATCTCTCCATCTCTCGGTCTCAAGCTCACTAACCTAAGTCCCAAGCTCACTCAGGTATTTTGCTTTCATTCTCACCCTCCATTATACTCTCACATGCTTTATTGCTCATTCTATATCTGTCCCTCAATTTGTATCTATTATCTTTTTTTTTTTTTATAAATTTTTTATATAAGCTATTAAGCTGTAATGTTGAGACTTGAGTTGATTTCTTATTTGGTTATTATATATTTGTCAAATTATTTATAGGTTAAACAACTTAAATTGAAATTATTGAATTATCAATGGATGAGGCTACTAGCACAGAACCTTCATCAGATGAAGGTCCTCTTTGGAAATATGCAACTAAATTGGAAAAACCTGCTGGTTCTACTTCTAAATCAGGTGGAAACACACGTTTTAAGTGCAACTATTGTGATGAAAATTTTGTGGAATCCTATTCTAGGGTTAAGGCTTATTTATTAAAAAATATGGTTAAGGTATTAGAGCCTGTATAAAAGTGACATCGGGCCATAGATTGGAAATGCAGAGAGTGCATGATCAGGTTGAGAACGATAAGTTAGAGTGAGAACGCAAAAGTCGAATTCCTTTACCCCCGCCTCTCCATGGACCTATTCCCTAATTCCAAGGACATGAAGGGAGTGATAGTACAGATGCAGTGGGTGATGGTAAGAGGAGGAAGGTGATTGCGAATTCTCCTTTAAAAAGAGCATTCCAAAATACTGCTAAAGCTGAATTGGACAATAGAATTGCTAGAATGTTTTATATCTGTGGGCTTCCATTTTACTTTGCAAGGAACCCAAATTATCGTAATTCCTACGCATACGCTGCTACCTATAACATTCCGAGTTATGTTCCTCCTAGATACAATGCCTTAAGAACAACACTTTTGCAAAAAGAAAGAGCTAATGTTGAAAGACTTTTGAAACCAATTAAAGACTTTTGGCTTGCAAATGGTGTAAGTGTAGTTTCTAATGGATGGCCAGATCCACTAAAGAGGCCTCTTATTAATATTATGGCTGCATCAGATGGGGGTCCAGTGTTTATAAAGGCAACTGATGGGTCAAGTGAGTACAAAGACAAACATTTTATTGCTGGGTTGTTGAAGGATGCTATAAAAGAGATTGAACATAAAAAAGTTGTCCAAGTCATCACTGATAATGCTAATGTGATGAAGGTTGCTAGAGCTTTTATTAAAGGTGAGTATCCCAAAATATTTTGGACACCATGTGTTGTCCACACTCTCAATCTAGTTTTGAAGAATATTTGTGCAGCAAAAAACACTGAAAAGAATGAAGTTACATATGAGGAATGTAGTTGGATTACACATATTGCTGATGATGCATCCTTCATACGTGTTTTTATCATGAACCATTTAATGAGGTTGGCAATGTGTAATGAATTTTGTCCTTTAAAACTGCTCAAAGTTGCTAATACTAGATTTGCTTCGGTTATTGTTATGCTGAAAAGGTTGAAGTTGATAAAAAGATGCCTTCAAGCCATGGCTATTAGTAACCAATGAGCTTTTTATAGGGAGGATGATGTTGGAAAAGCTCAAAAAGTGAAAGATTTGATTCTAAGTGATCATTGGTGGGATGTTGTTAATTATATTATTGAATTCACAGCACCTATTTATGATATGCTACAAGAAGCTGACACAGATAAACCTTGTCTTCATCTTGTGTATGAAATGTGGGATTTAATCATAGAAAGGTGAATGTAGTAATATATTGGCATGAAGGCTTAGAAGCAGATGAGTGTAGCTCATTTTTTTAATGTGGTGTATGATATACTCATTAATCGATGGATTAAAAATTGTACACTACTATATTACTTGGCTCATTCCTTAAATCCTACGTAAGTAATTTCATTTTCTATTTTCCTTAATTCCCCCTTCTAGTAAAACACACGTTTCATTATCTATACTTGTTTCTTTATTTTTAATTAGGTATTACTCCATTGAATGGCTTTTGGAGAATCCAAATCGCCTCCCTCCATATTAGGATCATGAAATTTCTGTAGAAAGGAGCAAGAGTTTGAAGCGATACTTTGAAAATGAGAATGAATTAAGGATGGTGAAAGTTGATTTTGCTACATTTTTGGGAGGGAGGTTTCCTTCACCAGATACCTTGATAGATAGATGGCTCTTACAACCTTTGATTTGGTGGCAATACCATGGCTCTTCATTACCAACGCTTCAAACCCTTACCTTTAAACTTCTTGAACAACCTTGTTCATCCTCATGTGTTGAGAGGAATTGGAGCACATACAAATTCATTCATTCCTTAAAAAGAAACAAAATGGCTCCTGCACGTGCTGAGGATTTGGTATTTGTGCATTCTAATCTTCGATTCTTGTCAAGGCACCATGAGGAGTACGTAAATGCAGCAACAAAGATGTGAGATATTGCAGGAGACTCTTGGAATGAGAGTGACATACATGGAGGAGCTAGAATTCTTGAGAATGCTACTCTTACACTTGATGAGCTAGATTTGGAGGCCATGGTTATTGGGAATGCTAGCTGTAGTGTTACTACTAGTGAAAGTGAAGTTTAAAGTGAAGCTATTGATCTTGAAAATGATGATGAAGGTTTTATTTGATTGTTTTGAACACTTATCTTTTATATTGTTTTAATTTCAAACTTGTGGGTTGTATTCTAATTTCTGAATATCATGGAATGATTATGTATTTAGTATTCACTTTATTATCTACTATTACTCTTAAATTGGTATATGTTTACCATTATATGAAATGCTTAGCAATATATAGAAAATATAAATAAAAACATTTTTAATAATTTATTAATAAACATATCCCGCCGCACCCGTACCTTACTTTTTCAAAAATTGCTAAGTCGCCGCACCGCACCACACTCGAACTCAAATTCGCACCCATGCTTCATAGTTCCTAACTAATATAAGGTTGAGAATTCAAGTACAAATAGGAGAGGAGAAACCTCTAGAGTTGGACAGCAACCAGCAGGTTCTAAATTTGCTATTACAACCCCAAAATAGTCTCAAATAGCCATTATTGGAGGGGGTAGATAGCAATAGGTGGGTACCTTCAAATGTTTCAAGTGTGAAGAGTTGGGGCATCGATCTTCGGATTGTAGGAAAAAGGCTCTTATGTTGGAGGAAGTAAAAGAGCTTGAACATGAAGATGAAGAACCAACTCTAGACCAACCTTCAAATGAGGTTGGTAGAAATTTTGAAGAAGAAGAGGGCTTGATAATGGGGAAGACTCTTCTTGCTCCTAAATTCAATTTTGAAAAAGATTGGTTGAGAACCAATATTTTTTTAAACAACTTGCAGCATTGGAGGAAGAGTTTGTGGTATGATCATTGATGGGGGAAGTTGTAAAATGTGGTCTCTCAAGAGGTGGTTGATAAGTTGAAGCTTGCCACTCAAGATCACCCATATCCCTACAAACTTTCTAGGTTCAAGAAGGGTAATGAGGTGAAAGTAACAAAGCGTTGCTTGGTGCCATTTTCTATTCGGAAGAAATATTTGGATAAAGTTTGGTGTGACATAGTACCAATGGATGCGTGCCACATCCTTCTCGGAAGACCTTGGCAATATGATCGCTAAACGATTCATGATGGGAAGAAGAACACCTATACCTTAAACAAAGACAATCAATAATTTACTTTGCTGCCAATGAAAGGAAAAATGTTACTTCTAAATCCTTTACAACCTCTTTACTTGCTTCTAAAAGCTTCATTCAAGAAAGTCAAGATAATGACTACATTTTGGCATTAATTCTAGTCAATATAATGGCTGGAACTGATGTTCCTAGTGCTATCACTGAGTTATTACAACAATATAATGATGTTTTTCCCAATGACTTACCTCCCGACTTACCTCCTATGCAATACATTCAACATGCCATTGATTGGATACCGGGAGCACCCTTTCTAAACAAGGTAGCATATTGTATGGCTTCAAAGGAGAAAAAAGAGTTGCAAAAATAAGTTCAAGAGATTCTTGATTAGTGTGGGCGCAACGCTTTCTTCTTGGAAGGGAGTACGCCTCGGCTGAGTGGACCGGGGTGGAAAAAAGATGTTGGAGTCGCCGCCTAGTTTAGGTCTAGGAACTATATATATAGCGTCCTTACGTGGAATGACTGATCTTACTACCAGAGTATAAATTCAAAGTCTAGGTATGAAGATGGGAAGGTATTAGGCACCCAACCCGTGGGTTGGCTTTCACTCATAGTATCTTACGTCTTAATCTCATTAAAGGAATATTCAATATTGTATTCTATACTCACGCACACACTAACATACATCTAATAATCAACATGACATCAATCATCCAAAAACCCTAATATACATCTATCATGGCAACTCACATCAAGCCTAGCATACATCTATCATGCATATCATATTATCCCATCTAAGACAACAAACAAACAAGATATCACAAGGGCAGAAACATGGTCATAGTAGCAATCAAACAAAACATGTTGTCATATTTGAAGCATGGCACACAAATTTGCATATTCATTTCCAACAAAGTAAAGTAAGATCATATATCAAACCAAATCATGGACGAACCCAAGTGGGGGCTCGTGGGGGCCTGGGCCCGTGGTTACCAAATGCATGTTCATGTGAATGCATGACTCACCTCCTTACCTCACTGCATCACAGCACCTATGTATTAATGCATGATCATATCATATGCATATTCATGGCAAAACAAAGTAAACATTGAAGGAAAATCCTAATCTAACATGTTAAGGATGATTAAGCAAACAAACAAAGAAACAGAGGCATATACATGTGGAAACAAGTTAGAACAGAGGCATATTAAACAAAAGAAATAAAGAAATAGAAGTAGAAAATGTCAAATTAAGGGTTTCTAGGCTTGAGTATGCATGTGCATACGTAGGGCCTGTGTATGCAGCCCAGTTGTATGCGTACACATACTCAAAGTATGTGTACACATGCAGAATGCATGCGTACACATTCACACCCAAACCCTAACCCAGAAACAGAAACACAGAAAAAAAGAGCAGAACTTAAAAACTATAAATCTAACAACCTAACAAGCTTTTAAAATAACAAGCTACCAAACCCTAGGCTACCTAAACGTGTTAAAACATAAACAAAACAAGAAAACAAATAAAAAGCATGATTAAAACAAAGAAAAGAAAAGGAAAAGATTAGAACTTAATACCTCAAACACAAAGCTTTTCAAGCTTGATTTTGACCGTTCCCCTCAGTCAATCTATTCACAACCAAACAAAATTGATTAGTAAAATTCAAAACTCAAAGATTAAGATCAGAAAAGATCTCAATCAAAAGAATATTGACTTGAGGATGTTTTGTGAAAAACTTCCTCTTTGATTCACTATTTCTAGTGAATCTTAGGTTTTCCTTTAGGATTTTATGTGTGTTTTGAAAAGGTACAATTGTTGACACAATGGAGGAGTCGCCACCTAGTTTTGCAATGGCCTAGGAACCATGACTATAGCGTCCTTTCGAGGAAGGACCTTTTGATCTTACTACCAAATGATGAGTTCGGAGTTTAGGTACGGCTTGGGAAGGTGTTAGGCACCCAAGACCGCCTAACTCTAAGGTTTGCCTCCCATCATTGTGTCTCACGTCTTAACCAAAATAAAGACATGTTCAATACCTATGTCCTAGACTCACACACACGCAAATATGGATCTAACATACAAACATGGCATATAATCATCCCAAAACATACATACTTATCTAACCTTGAAGTAAAGGAAACCAAACCACACATACATGAGAAACCCTAGCATACATCTAATATGTGAAACTCTAACATACATCTAACAAGGTAGCAACCAAAAGACGCAACATAAACATGGCAGCAAGGGAGGCATGGCAAAGATATTACATGTGATATGAAACAAAAGACATTTAAACAATGTAAACCTTATCAAATGCATGTTCATATCAATGCATGACTCACCTTTTATTTACCTTACGGCAACACAGCACCTATGGCATCATGAATGGGCATGTGAATGCATGAACATGGCATTAGAACTAAAGGAAACCCTAATCTAGCACATTTGAAAACCGGTACAGTGAAAGAATCGAAATAGAGAGTGTTTACCGGTTTTATGGTCCGACTGGGGTCCAACCAGTAATCGAACCAATGATGTCAAAAATAATAAATAAATAATTATTAATTATAAAAATAAATAATAATTTTATAACTAGTCATTTTAACTAAAAAATTAAATAATAGTAAAACATTAAATATTAAATTACCAACTTTTGGACATCACTTAACAAAATTCAACAACCAAAAAAACCATAAAAAGGTAAAGTGCAACAATTATAAACCATTTTTAGTTATTTTTTAATTTGTCAAATAACAAAAAGTAAGTCACCAATGGGTAACAATATCATTACCCACTTGATATTTTTTTCCCACCTATCCTACACTTACACGTTTATATCACACCCACCACACATTTTGAAAATCTACATCCGCACGTTTTATTCAAACTTTCAAACAACTCTAAGCTTAAGTCTCTTTCCTATCCTACTTTTTTCTAAATTTTAATTTCCCTCTTCAATATTCTCTCCCTCTTTCTATCTCTCTCATCAATATGGGTATGTGCAAGTGCAACTGTGCAAGAGCAGCAAACAAAGATAGGAGATCTAATGTTTTTGGGGTCACTGTTGGTGTCTTAGGCTTCACCACTTCAGGCTTGAGAACATTTTCAAAATCAAAATCTCTCCTCTCAAATCTGAAACAAAATCTCTCTTTCTCTCTCTCTTAAAAAAAAAAAAAAAAAACAAAACAAAAAACAACATTTGAAGTTTTAATGAAGAACTGCTAAAAACCGGTTTAATCGTACCGGTTTCTGGTTTTTAATGGTTTTTCTTCTATTTTCGGTTTTTAACAATAACTGGACCAGATTAATGTCCGATTCCAGGTTGAACTGCCAGTTCGGTTCGGTTTTTAAAACCATGCATATGGGGTCGACAATGTAAAAGGCATGTAAAATAGAGATTCAAATATGAAAATATTAAAAAAAAAAAAAAAAAAAGGGACTTAAACAAAAGTAAAGCATGTGGAACAAACAAAACAAATGAAACAAAAAAGTGTTTCTGGGCAAGATCATGCGTACGCATGAACAAGCCTGCGTACGTGTGATCTAGATTGCTTGGTGGGTTCAAAAGTGTTCTCTAAAATTGATTTGCAAAGTGGGTATCATCAAATTAGAATTCACCCGGGAGATTAATGGAAGACGACCTTCAAGACACATCATGGATTATTTGAATGGCTTGTTATGCCATTTGGTTTGACAAATGCACCTAGCACTTTCATGAGGGTTATGACACATGTTGCAATCACTATTAGGGGTTTGTGTTGTGTATTTTTATGATATTTTGGTGTATAGCCGCTGTTTGGAGGATTACTTTGTAACTTGTGCTTGACATTTTGAGAAGATAAAAGTTTTATGGTAACATGAAAAGGTGAAGCTTTGGGATGGATCAAGTGGTGTTCTTGGGGTATGTTGTGTCTTCCAAAGGAGTGTTCATGGATGAAAATAAGGTTAAGAAAATTGTTGATTGGCCTACACCTTCTAGTGTGCATGAGATGAGGAGTTTCCATGGTATTGCTACCTTCTATAGAAGGTTTATTAGATCAGCACCATTGCAGCTCCTCTCACCAATTGTCTCAAGAAAAAGTCCTTTGTTTGGATTGATGAAGCCCAAGAAAGCTTCCAACTTTTGAAGAGGGAGTTAACTGGAGCTTCTATCCTTGCCTTGCCTAATTTTGAAAAGATATTTAAGCTTAATTGTGATGCATCAGGAGTGGGAATTGGTGGTTTCCTACCAAGAGGGGTAGCCCATAGCATTCTTTAGTGAGAAGTTGAATGAAGCAAAACTTAGGTATTCTACCTATGACAAAGAATTCTATGCTATTGTTCAAGTCATCAAGCATTGGAGTTACTATTTGGCTTGCAAAGATTTTATTCAACACACTGATCATTAAGCTTTGGAATATCTCAATAGCCAATCTAATGTGAACAAGAGGCATGCTAAGTGGGTAAGCTTTTTGCAGCAATTCACTTTCATTGAAACATCAATAGGAATTCTTAACAAAGTGGCTGATGGGTTAAGTAGAAGAACTAATTTCTTGGTGGAAATGAAAGCTAAGGTCGCTGGTTTTGAAGTTTTCAAGGAGAATTACCAAGATGACCCACATTTTGGTAATCTATACCAACAATTACAGTAGGGACAGCAACCCACCAAGTCTGACTTTTGGTTGAAGGATGGATTTTTTTCAAAAGGCTGAAATTATGTG
Source organism: Notholithocarpus densiflorus (assembly GCA_030021035.2). Lineage (NCBI taxonomy): Eukaryota > Viridiplantae > Streptophyta > Magnoliopsida > Fagales > Fagaceae > Notholithocarpus > Notholithocarpus densiflorus. Next base: position 2,593,288 of record JARYZH020000020.1, read on the forward strand.
TGCCTAAATGTTCTCTAAGAGAGTTGATTCCCTAGAATCCCTTAAACAAGACTACTTTTGGCCCTGAATGACTAAAGATGTTGAGTGGCATGTTCAAAGGTGCCAAGTTTGTCAAAAAGGAAAGGATACAACCACTAATGCATGTTTGTATTTGCCTATTCCAGTGCCTAATAAACCATGGGAATGTATTAGTATGGATTTTTTTTTTGGCCTTCCACCTACACAAAGAAAGAATGATTCAATCATAGTAGTGGATCATTTCTCCAAGATGGCTCACTTCATCCCATGCAAGAAGATTTCGGATGCTTCCAATGTGGGTGTTTTATTTTTCAAAGAAGTCTACAAGCTTCATAGTGTACCCCTCTCTATTGTTTCCGAAAAAAGATGTTAAATTCCTTGCTCATTTTTGGCAAACTCTATGGCACAAGAAGAACTAAATTGAGCTTTAACACTTCTTTCCACCCTTAAACGGATGGTCAAACCGAAGTTGTCAACTGGAGTCTCGGGAATCTCTTGAGATGCTTGATTGGTGAAAATCCAAGGAATTGAGAAAGCATCCTTCCCTTGGATGAATTTGCTTACAACTCTTCTCTTAATCGGACTATTAACACATCTCCTTTTGAAGTCGTGTATGGGAATAAACCTTTGAGTGTCTTAGATTTGGCATCCTTGCCACTTTCTAAGAAGGAGAATGTAAGAGTAACAAAAATGATAGATTTTATGCAATCTGTCCATGCACAAGTCAAGGAGAGAATTGGATATTCTAATGCAAACTACAAGGCTATTGTTGATATTCATCGAAGGAGACTCATTTTCAAGGAAGGGGACCTTGTATGGGTGATTTTGACTAAAGAAAGGTGTCCTCAGGGCTCCTATTCCAAGTTGGGAGCAAGGAAAGTAGGTCTATGCAAAGTGTTGACTAAAATCAATGACAATGCCTACACAGTCCAACTACCTCTCATCTAAACATTTCTAATGCCTTCAATGTGAACATTTGAAGCCTTATTTTCTAGTCAAAACTTGAGGGCTAGTTTCCTTTATGGAGGGGAGTATGATGTAGCCACCCTCTACCCTTAGGCCAGCCAACCAACCCCCCATCTACTCTTAGGACTAACAACTAGCCACTCTTTATAAGTCAAGCCAAATAGTCAGTCACTCTTTTTGACCTTTTAGGGCAGCTAGCCAGCCCCTTATTTTGACTTCTTAGATCTGCCATATATTCTCTTTAATTTCAGCTTTGACTTATGTTGTGATAGCTTGCCTAGATATAACTATTAGCTAGCTTATTTCCTAGTAGTTAAAGATGAAAAATAGGCTTGTTATGTAAGAGTAGAATTAGTTTTTTGATGAAAACTTAGTTTCAAACTTGGACAGAAACTCAATTTCTCCAGTTATTTTCTCTGTAATTCCAGCTTTGATTCTTAATTCTAAGGCGATTCTAGTTCAAGTTCTCAGTTATTTGATCTTGATTTCCATCACAAACCTTTACAACCAAAATCATCCAGATGTTGAGGCGCCCAATCCAATAGAAACCAACCTTAACAATGCCATCAACTCTCTAAACTTAACCGAGTCCCCTCCATCCCCTTTAACCCACCGCCAGGACAACCATACATACACTGTACCTCCTACCCCAGTACAATCCCTAGCCTCCTCACCTGAGTCCCTCAACATCATTGTCAATGACTCGGATATCATCCCCACACCCCAGCAAAATGAACCACTAGCTTCCATCATTAACTTCACCATGCAACCAACTTGGCAACTACCAGAAAGAACTGGACTACGGTGGACGTGGATTGAAGGAAACGGACCTTTCATTACCAATGGACGCATCCGCGAAGCCCCCTGGAAGCAAATGATCATGACGGAGAATCTATGGTCTCAATTGGATTCAACCTTGATAGGCTTAATGAAGAGAGACCTGCAAACATGCAAGAATCTGAGTGGTAGGCCGGGCACATACTAGAATCCCCTGACTCTTTCATTGAGTCTCTAGTTCAAAGAGTTGATAGAGGTCGTTTTCGGTTTGAGTTAGAAATCTCCAGCAATGGGCCTCAATTAGTTTCAGCCCTACATAAAATCCACAAGCCAACTCAGTGATTAAAAAGGAAAATGTTCTTAAGGCTAGGTACTTTAGTGACGTACTACATGCAAGCCCAAGATCAAGTCCAACAAGACAACCCAACACTACCCATAGATAGGTATCAGATACTCTATGAGCCCATTTGAACTCTTAACCCTAGGCCCAGGTCCCCCTCCTAACTCCTCTATTTACGCCCAAAATCAGTCATCCATACTTCCTGACCACACATTTGAGAATAGATTCCGCTGTGAAGAAAAATTATGGCCTCCATTTGTTCAGCCAATAGAAGATGAAGTCACCGGGTATCGAAGCTCAAGAAAGCGTTTAAGAAAAGAAATTGAGAAACTGGGTAGGAATATCTGATAGAGACTATTATGTGGAATTTTCATTCAGGAAACTACTGTAGAATTGAATTCTTTATTAGACAAGCATTTATATGGCCGTCCTAAACCATTTCCATCATGACCACATTCCTCGATTAAATATGCTACCCCAAAAAAAAGAAAAGAAAAAGAGAGAGAGAGAGAGAATTGGCAAACCATGAAAAGAGTAAGGATATGTTTGGTAACTGCTTTTTTATCTTATTTTCTGTTTTCAAAAACAGTTTTCTATTTTTGAGACTAAAAGACTTGTTTGGCAACCCAAAATGGACAGAAAACAAAAATTGTTCTCAAAACTCAATTTATGAAGGAAATTGAAAACATGCAAAAAGCTGTTTTCCTTTTCTAATTTTTAAAAGTCAATGAAAAAACGCATTTAATTTAATGAATCTGTCTCATTTAATGAGTTAGCATTAGAGTTCAAATCTTAGTAACAACATATTTTAGTATTTTCTATTTTTTTTTCCTTCAAAAAACTATATTTCTAATTTCAACTAACCAAAACATGTTTTTATTTCAAAAATACAAGAAAATTGTTTTTTCTTTATATTCCCAAAAATAAGTTTTTAAAAAAAGAAATAAAAAGCAGTTACCAAACATAACCTAAGTATTCAATTTTCACATATCAACATTATCGTCAATTCTGAATAAGGACTGTCTAAAACACAACTATCAGAAACCAAAATTCTGAAAAAAAATTCTCGGTGGCTTGATGTGGTGCCATTAATGTTCTTTCAAAGGTAATATTGTACAGGTATCATGGCTTTTCTAAGTGTAGGCAATTTGTTGGTTATTGCTCTTCTCCTAAGCACTTGGGACACTTGCATTTGAAACCATAATCAGCAAGTAATGCCTGCCTCTCCTCGAATGGAAGGTCCTCATCTACATATGAAATTGTAACCTGAAAATGCTTGAAAATGTTAAATGGTGCTTAATCAAAAATCTACAAATAGGATTAGAAAACCTCTCCACATAAAAGCTCACGTGGAGTTTCCATTTTGGGTAATTTTTGATCAGTTGAAGTGAACTATAATGGCAAAAGTTGTGTAAATGAATTACCTCTTCCCCCTTGCAAATGGGTTTGAGTGCAATAATTATTGCTTGGCCATCTTTGTCCTGGAACGGAGAACAAATATGAATGAAAAGGGGAAACCAAGCCTCCTTGCATAATACAAACTACCATGGTCATTGCTGAATCATGCTTGATGTATTCATATGCCTATCAATATAGGTTTGTACATGAATTCGATTTCTAACCCAGGGTATACTTAAGGAAACACTTTGTTTTACATGTCTTAGTCAACAAAGCAACTCATGAGATATATGTAAGTACTATATACATGCTATAATAATCACATACTCCAAGTCTATAATTACTGCACACATGCTGTGTGTATGTGTGTGTGTGTATATATATATAATGTAAGGAACCTCTCTAAAATAAAGTCCTATGGACTCATCTCTAGCCAGTAAAACCTATGGGCAACTGATCCCACCTGCCAGAACCAGTTGCCAGATAATCTAAGGGCATTCACTGTCATGGCTCAGCAGTTTATGCTCATGCCAGGAGCTGGTTTCTAAATTCTACACATCCCAATGTCCAGCCTACTCTTGTCACATAAAATGTGATGGGATAGCATGATTTAACCAGGTGTTGTCTGTTCAACAGACAGCCCACTGGTAACGGGAAAAACAATATATGCTGTATTTCAAGATGTTGCTCAATCGACTCTAAAATTTGTTGTTCAAGTATTTATAGCCGACTAGGTCCCAAATAAATTAAAGATGATTTCCATTAATCCGACTTGCCAGAAAACAGCGTAATTCAAATAAATTTATATTTATAAAAAAGTTAAATTAACAGAACATGTTGCTATATTTCTTTGGCCAGTCTTAAATATTCAGGAGAATATATTGTTGTTATTTGTTCAGCACATGGTCCTGTCATAGACTTATCAAACCACAAATCCTGGTGCTAATCCCAGGAGTTTAACCTAAATCCATCCTGATAATAAAATTTTCAAGTTCCAAACCTAAATGAAAGCCAGTAATGGAAACAAGCAAACTAGACCCAGAAAAATTCAAGTGGGTTTGCGGATTGCAGAGTGCACTACAATATTGTATGCTGGATAAAATTCACCAATTCTATGAGTAAAAACAAGATAGATAGAACTTGGACATCAATAGTCAATAAATCAAATAATTGTTCCCTGAAGTTTAAAGATGTCAATTCATTGCCCTCCACATGACAGCATATTAGCTGGACATTTAAAGACAAAACCAAGTTTCATTTACTGTGTAAATTTTCAACTTCAAGCAGATAATCTCAAAAGCTACAAAAATGTAACTTCTGGTTCACATACCTCTTCTCTTTTAAATGCTTTCGCATTAGGACAACAGGAGTGGTTTATACAACTTTGCAAAGGAAAAAATGCAGTACCTAGAACAAAATTTAATTATGTTAGTCATCATATTAACACCCCCCATCACCCCCACACCTTCCCCCCACAAAAAAAGAAAAAAAAAAGAAAAGAAAAAACAAATGCAGATAGTTCCAATTTGAAATTACCATAACCTGCTAAAAAGGCAACCACAATCACAACAGACAGGTTGCATGAGAGAGAAACTCTATTGGAAACCACAAGCAACAGAATTTAAGACATATGAGTAGCTGATGCGGGAGATGCAAGAAAATTATTATTTAGTATTATTTATGTTTGCTAGTCAATTGTATTTTTTATGTTTTAGGTCCTATTAGTTTATTGGGTTATTAGTATTTTAATTTAGAAGCAAGGGTATTTTTGTAATAAGGCAATTAGGGTTTCCTAGCCAATTAAAACTAGGGTTTAGTAATCCTTTATAAGCAACCTATTGTACTCCTTGAGGAGTTAGTTGATATTTTGATGAATGAAAACAATGGCCGTTTGGTATTTCTTTGGTCTGGTGCTGACTCCAGGTCTACCCTAGGTGCTGACTCCTAGTGGTCTCCCCACTTGGTGCTGACTCCAAGCAAGACCTAGGTGCTGACTCCTAGGTCATATCCCTTTATTTTATTGTTGTTTCAATTTTGTTCTGGTTGTCCTGCGTCAGTAGCTTTTGCTCATCTTATTTGATTCAGATACAAAAAATTACTATAGACTGACAACTGACATATTAGAAGAATCATAAAACTAAAAACTCTGAGCTTATTAAGACTGCAGAAAACCATATCTGACATGTTGCAATGCATTATAGAACTCGATACAGGTTGCATGCAATGCTAGCAGGGTTTTCAATTTGACAAAGAATACAGTAAAATGCTTTGTGGTTCTCCCATTTCTGCACATTTTGAACAGGACCCATTGAAACCTACTTTTTCCTAATTGCTGAATGTTGAAGGAAAACATGTTACCACTCCCATAAAAACCAATGACTTGTCAAAAACCAATATTCAAGCCACCAGCTGAACAACATTTAGAAAACAGATCAGTTTTAGTTCAACACCTTTTACAAAAGCATATATCTTGAACAACTATTAAAGAATACACATCTAAACCACCCCCATAAGAGAGCTCAACATTAAATGGCAAAAAAAAAAAAAAAAAAAAATACAAGCAAGAGAAAATACTTGTTTATACATGTGGACAAAGATTCTGTATTAAAGTTCATCTTACCCTGGCAACAAACTGAATAGTCATCTCCAAGAACATCAAGAAATGGTCGTGTAACTTTCTCAGCTTCTTGCTGCCATTGGTTTTAAGGTGAATTACATTAAAACTTTCTATTTGTTCAACCCCACCCCCCCCCCAAAAAAAAGAAAGAAAGATATAAGGCCATAAATTCTAACCTTTTCAGGATATGGAAGATCATCAATATATAAAAAGTAATCCTCCACTGGGGATGCTACAACCAAATCACTGAAACATACAAGAATTTGATGTAAAGTTACTTATCAAAAAATAAATTTGAAGTAAAGTTACACTGGCACGCCACATGATTCCAATTTAAGCATATATGCTGTAAAAGGAAATAGTGCAATTTTGCTTCAATTAATCATGCCATTGTAATCATTAATTTTATTGCAAATACTCTACATGTTATAAGGGTGGCATTATAAAGAGCAAAAGCACAACAGAGCATGACTCTTACAGATTATTCAGTTCAAACATGCCAATAATTTGCCCATAGATCTCTAGGGAAAACACTTGGTAGAAGTTAAGGCCTCACACATAAAGGTGGTAGGAACGTTAAGCATAATTACAGTGAAATAACAAATTTCAATAGATTCAGCATTTGGAAGGATACATGGTTCACATTCCTTGCTAAAGATGGCTGCCTTGAGAAGCTGCAGTGACTGAAAGTATTCAAAGAGAACAGTTAAAATAGAATAGAGCAGAATAGTGGTGCAATATATATTATCACCATCATTAATTTGGAACACAGCAGGAAGAGCAGAGGCTCCCTATTATTCTCAACGATGCTTGTTGCATTAATGAAATAAAGATTGGTATGTTAAGCTTGTGTTGTGAATAGAATTTATCTTTTGGTTCATGTGACAGGCATAAACCCTGACGATTCCATTGTATAAGGCTATGCAAGCCACTTTGATCAAAGATACATACATGACTACAGACAATTTAAGATTATAATTGCTCTATGTAAGTATGTCCTACGGGCCAGTACAGCTGATTCCAAACTTTTAACAGATCTGAACAACTCTGGACTCAAAAAAACATGGAAGAAATAATACTTCCTCTACCAAACTCAAATTCAAATGGTCCAAGAGGCTGGGGAAACATGGTAGTGTCTCAGGTAAGACCTAGAAACACAAATATCTTAAAATGGAAGAGAAAAGGTATTGAACTAAGGCAATATATATGATGCAGGGAGCATTAAGATCATCTAAGATTTTATTTTTAAAGAAAAATTATTTTTGTTTTTAAATTTTGAATTTGGTTTTAATGTTGAGGGTTTTAAGGGATTTGATTAGATATTTTTCATATTAGTATAATCCCTAAAACCTATTTAACTGGTACTCTTGTAATGGTGAAAGGTAGCACAATTTGAATATGATGAGTTGAGAATATGCCTCCTCCTTTGTTCTCTTTTTTTGGTGGTGATATCAAACACCCTTCAATGGTGATGCCTAGGATTTGTTCTTGATACCAAGATGATGCAAAAAAAATATAGGAAAAAAGAGATAAAAGAGGAAACAAAGGAGCAACAGAAAAAATCCTAGGCTTTACCACCTAAGGGCGTTTGGCATCACCACCAAAAAAAGAGAACAAAGGAGGAGACATATTCTCAACTCATCATAAAATTATTCTAATTCAAATTGTAATACCTTTCACCATTACAAGAGTGCCAGTTAAATCGGTTTTAGGGATTATACTAAAATGCAAAACATCTAATCAAATCCCTTAAAACCCTCAGCATTACCAGATTCAAAATTTAAAAAAAAAATTATTTTACAATAAAAAAATAAAATCTTAGATGATATTACCCTGCATCAATATATATCCTGGATAAGCCAGAGATTTCCTTGGAAAATTTGCAAGATAATTGTCAAAAGACCAGGACCATCTATGAAAGAGGTTCTTAGATGTCAGAGTTGATTGTTCTGACTTCTGACCCCAAGGTTATATGATGAAAAGCTTTACAATAACAACCAGGCATGATCAACATATTGGGTTCTCGCATCAAGTTATGTATGGATTGGTGCAGCTACGGGTACCTTGAAGATCACTTCTCTAAGGAAAACTGATTAAACAGTGAGTGCTGGACTCAGATAGCATGCGGTGGGTTTCAAGGTGGAGAAAATCGGTTTGCTGCGTGCTATTTCAAATTACACTCAATGGTACAATCTCTGTAAAGGGAAGCCCTTCTCTCATAGCAGAGTGTTGAATCCCCTAATGCCTGCCAATACTTTTTCACCTTAGGAGCCATCAGCATGATATACACCTAAGAAGGGGGACAGGGGGGTAGCTGACTGAGGAACACAGATATTTTGCATTAGTCACACTCACACCCATAATTGTGATCATTGGTACATTCATTTCCCTCAAAGAATCCACTTACAAAGGGTTTAGCTTTGGCACCTTAGGAGTAAGTTATATAATGCGAGTCGCACCCAAAAACATGACTACCACTCACTGGACAGTTTCATCTTCATTTCACTATCATTTTAGTATAATGAGGAAAACCTGGAACAAGATTTGCATCCATTCCTTTAGTGGCTTCTTATAACTTTTGGGAATTTAACAAAAAAAGGATACAAGAATGCCAACCTAGAAATTTGGAAAAAAACGATTTTTATATAGGGGAAGATTGAAGCCTACATCAGCAAAGATCATCTTTAAGAAATAACAATCTAAGTCAATAGCACAAAGACTAACATTTCTGAGTTAGAGAGGACCCCCAGAAAAGAAATAACGTTAAAAAAAAAAAAAAAAAAAAACAATGGGAAAGGCACAAAATTTTCTATCTAGTAGCCAAACTTAAAGTGATATGTCACATGTACTGAAATTAAATCTCAAAAGTTAGAAATTTTGAGCATGGTGAAGAAAAATGAATGTAATTAGAAGCAAGAGCAATTGCATAAGAGGTTGGCCAAGAAAGGTGGAGACTGAATAAAAAGAAATTAAGAATTCCATGTTTCCCATTTTTTTTTAATAGGAAATTCCATGTTTCCTAATTTAATTATTAGTTCTTTCTTTTTCCTCTTAACAATTTTATGAAGAGGTGTTGAAACTGATGCAACATCAATTGGAAAATTGATTCTTAGCTAGAGCATTGATTATGAGCTTTATACATTGTTAGAAAAATGGTTAAATAATTACATTCAACTTTTTCTAGCACCTTAAGCTTTTGGGACAATTGGTAATATTTCATGGTATTACAGCATGGGGGGAGTCTAGGCATACATGTGAAAAGGATATTAGAACAATAGTTAAATGATTAAATTCACCATTTCTTAATAGCTTAAGCTTTTTGGACTATTAATAATTTATCAGAACTAATGTGTTGAACATGCCAAAAAGGAACAAGAAAAATTTTAAGCTGCCAAAAATAAATTTCAAAAGATAGCTGGAAATTGGAAAATAATCACCCCTTGCCCCTTCTCCCTAGATCGAGGTGAAGGGGGTTCATAATGTAAAAAGAAAATGTCTACTGCCCAAAATAGTTAGAATACTGAGGTACAGATACATAAAGAGCAAGGTTAGTTATTGTATTTGGAAGCAACTGAATCACTCAACATAAATTGAGTATGTTTATGTCAACACATGCAACATCTATATGAGGAAGTCTTACTTTGAATGCTAGCTCTTTTAACTGCATCCTGAAAGCAGCTTCATCAGAAGAATCAACATCATCTGGCAATGCAACGCAATCCCACCACCTATATATAGACCCGAGTGAGTGTTTCTTCTAACTAATTCAAATAGTAAAAGTGTCTTCCTATACAGTCTTAACAATACCAAAAAAGTGAAAAGATAAAGAACTATATCAAAGGAAAGAAAAGTTTTTTCTTTGATAATCAAGGAAAGAAAAGTTTAGAACAATGTGGTGGTCTATTTCACAACCCACACATCAGGCTATGCTATCAACAAATGAAATGTAATATTCAAAAGAACATAAAAAAATATTTCCCAAAACTTTCCAAGATATTAAATATTACCATTACAAGCATGTAAACGATGTTACAGAAGTTAGTTATACAGACAAGAATGATTATAGAAGAGAATTCAAGAAATGTTAACTTGATGAAATTCAAACTTAAGTCAATACAAGTTGGCAAGTCCAAATCCTTGACAATTAATAAGTTCAGGATTTTTCTGTTCAATGGAAGATCTCTATATACAATCAGATTATACGTGAGTAATTTGAAAATAGACCAATAATTCTCTAAGGATTTACTGGCATCCTGAAGCCGGTCAAGTCCATGTGAAGAAAAAGTAAAATTGAACTACCATGCATTGGAAGCTGTCATGACATATTACACAATAGAAAGTGGAAATTCCTTGGGCCAACATCATGTATCCCCCAAGAAAGAATATGATACTACAATATATATATTTTTTTATAGGTGATGAAGACATGAAGTACTCCAATAGTTAAAGTATTGTTCACAAATGCAATGGTAGTACAGATTTTCCTTTCAAATTACAATATAGCAAGTCAGCATTGGATCACAACTACCTTTTCTTGTGTCCCATTGATATTGGTTTCCATGCCTCCAAGAGTAAAGATATATCAGAATGGTCTGAAACATTAGATGTAGCACACTTCTCCCTTTCTTCGAGATGAGTCACTTTCAACTTCCTATACCTTAATATAGTGGAAGAGATAACCTGAAATTAGAATCTGAAGTATTAGGCTGTGATTCTGAACTCCCTCTGTTACAATTACTCTTAGAAACAGTGGCATACATCAAGTAATTGGGGTAACCTCATGCTACGCAGGTGTGAAAACCATGAGATATAAGAAATAGGAAGATCAAAAGCAATACTTGCAATTATTACAAACGTACCTTTGCAGCAAGAAGGAAAATATCATTTGTATCTAAAGAACAAGAAGAAAAAACTTTTAGAGAGAGAGAGAGAGAGAGAGAAAATAATTTTATTAGTGGTGGCCATAACCTACAAGTTTAGAACCTTACCATTAGCATGCTGTATAAATTTTAGAAGTGCCTCCCGACATAATAATTTTGAACTCTCCCCAGTGCAAAGTAGGCAATGAGACAATTCCCAATCAGCCTCTGCACATGATTTGCTACAAATATTGGCAACATTATCACAATTGATTAATTCATACTTGATGCCTAAAAAGAATTATCAACAGCACATGTTCCAAGGAAACTCAAAAATGAAACTTACTCAGAACAGTTTCATATGGTGAAAATTAGGTCTACTCAATTTTATTTTATTTTTGCATAATTAAAAATCAGGTTTATTTGCAGTTTGGCTTTAAACCAGTAGTTTTCCCGCCAGTTATGGAACAAGAATGTGCCTCCATGTTGTAGACCTCAACAAGCATGAAAGTTGTGCATGTAATAGCATGGCAACTATTACACACCGCCCAAATTGAGATAGATTCTTTAAAAAAAAAAAAAAAGCATGGCAACTATTAGGTAACAGATTTTCCATTTTTCTTTGTTTCTGGTCTTTTTAGGCTACGTCAAAGACTTGATGCCTGTGCTAGAGAAAACACCAACTCATGTCTTTCTTATATGGCCTTGTTGATAGCATAACAACAATTTTAAAAGGGAAAAAAATATGTAGAGATATTAATTACTGTAAAAGCAAATACTAGACATTGAGGAATCACTAAAACTAAAAAGTGTTGTTTAAGAAAAAAATTTCATCAAATTCTTAAGAGCCTTTCAAGCATTCATTTTGGATTGCTTACATTTCAGGTAGTTATTGCTAAATTGCAACCCCTTTCACAGCCAGTGGTAAAATAAATGACACAGGACAAAACTGGAACATATGCAACAACAAATTTGAATAATAGAAAAATAAGAAATAATCAACAAATCAGCACCTATGCTTGCTTTTAATCAACACCAAGCAAGAAAGCCCTATTTTTAATCAACAAAAATAAACACCAAACCATTGGGAAAATTTCCATGGAAATTTTATTAATCAAGCAAACTTCTATTATCTCCACTGGAGTACAACAGTGTGCTTATATTGACTACTATGACTTAACCCAATATTTAATTGACTTAAGAAAGCCCAATTATTGTATCACAAAAATAACCTCGACTCTAGAAAATTGAATATAAAAAAATACTAATAACCTAATTAACTAATAAGACCTATAATAAAATCAAGTGGAACAATAAAAAATATACAATTAACTTCTTAAACTATATAATATAAATTAAAATAAAATTGGCTTTGCACTTTCTGGTTCAATAAAACATGAATTAGAAAGAAAAGATTTTTCATCATGCAAAGATAGTGTTACCTGCAGTAGTAAGCTTCTCCACATCCACCGGCACATTGAACAACTGGAGGCAAGGAGAACTCTTTGGAGTAAGGCAACACCAATTCCCCATTCATTAATGATTCCACAACCTCTCTAGGGAGAGGAAATCTCTCTTTGGAACTGCTAGAAGCATAATTTCCCAAGTTGTCATGGTTGTTCATAAGGGAATTGTCTTCTCCATCGGAGGAATCAGTTCGGCAGCAATCTTCCGGTATGTGTTTAAAGGTCTCCAGATCAGATTCATGATTCACAGAAACTCCTAAATCTTGCAAATAAAGTCTCCTTCCAATTTGAAGTTCTATGGAGCCAATAAAACGAAAACAGAAGCTACACACTAAACAGTCGATCTGCAATGTGAAAAGGAAAATAGGAAATGTGTTAACTTTCAGGGGGAAAAAAGTTAAACAAAAATTAGTAAATCAGAATAATATATAAAAAACCTTGTTTGAACAATGTTGTATTCCCACAAGCATTTGGTCTTTCAAAACAAGCTCTCCTTCCTTAAAGTCCAAGTCAGCATATAAACCTGCAGTTCGTCAAATGTGTCATAATAACCATTGCAATGCAAATCAGAAATAGAAAATCTTCATTAGAACAAAAATGATTAGAATTAGAAACAAGATTTTCAAAGATTGCTAAAGCTGACCTAAAATATTTTTATTGTTGCATGCTGTTAACCACTCCATTAACATACACTTATTAAAAAATAATAAATAAAAAACCTATTCCATTAACATACAACCATAAACAAAAAGGTTACACCCAAAATTCCAAAAAAAAATTAAAATAAAAATCACTGTAGGCTAAATAAAAAATAAAAAACCTATTCCATTAACATACAACCATAAACAAAAAGGTTACACCCAAAATTCCAAAAAATAAAAATCACTGTAACTGCATACATGAAGCTCACTACTTTCAAGTTGTAAGTCCTTTTTGAGAGGAAAACTCAATTAACTTTTTTAATGTTCTATGTCGATCACTGTAAGTGAGAGGGTAATTTATGTTTTGTTTTTTTTTTTATAGGTAATAAGAGTATTATTAAACAAACTGTAAAATAGAAGAAAGCAAATACAAGGTGTTCATGATGGTGAACACAAGGAAATGCAACAAACAAACAAACAACACCAAACAACAAGAAAAAACTTAAAACGCAATACTAAGAGAAGAAATAAACTCCAAGATAGTGGAACAATCCGAGAAGCCCCAACACCTAGACCAATCAAACAAAGTCTTCTGGCATAGAGCTTGTAATTGAGCCAAGGATTTCTCGGTATCCTCAAAAGAGCGCCGATTTCTTTCCGTCCAAACAATCCACATCAAATAGCCAGGAACCATATTCCAAATGTCTGAATTAAATTTTCCCGGCCAATAGCTCCAACAATACACCAAGCTTTCCACAGAGCTTGGCATGACCCATTGGGTCCCAAAGATTTGAAACATATAAACCCACAGAGAGTGAGCTACAGGACAATGGAGTAGGAGATGATCCACAGTTTCCTCATTCCGATGGCACATATAACACCGATTCACCAAAATGCGCCCCCTAAGCGTAAGATTATCCAATGTAAGAATCTGCCCATGAACCGCTGTCCACACAAAGAATGCCACCCTCTTAGGGATCTTAGCTTTCCAAACACCCTTCCATGGAAAATTGGAGGCAACTTCACCCCTCATGTTATGGTAAAAGGACTGGGTATCAAACTTGCCATTCTCGTTGAGACACCAATGAGAAGTGTCACTCCCACCACCCCTAGGGATCCGAGATTGAATGAACTCAAGGAAAGAGAAAGCAGCCTCTAATTCCCTTTCATGAAAATCCCTATGAAATCTCAAATTCCAAATTCTATCATTTCCACCCTCTTGGAAGCATAATACAATAGAAATGCACACTTCCTTGTCATTAGAAACACACATACAACTGAGGATAGAGCCTTTTAAGTGAGTTATCTCCCACCCACTTATCATGCCAAAAAAGAATACGAGTGCCATCACCCACCACTAGGGCCACATGTTTGGAGAAATTCTCCCAACCATCATGAATACCACGCCACAGACCACAACCATGGGCCCTTCTACAAATTTTAGTAGTCCACCCCCCTTGACCCTCTCCATATTTAGTAGCAATAACCCTCCTCCAAAGATGAGTGCCTTCACGTCCAAACCTCCATAACCATTTCCCTAACAAGGCTTTATTAAAATGCACTAACTTCCTGATTCCCAAACCCCCCATATCTATCGGTAAACACACCTTCTCCCAAGACACCAAAGGATATTTGAAACACTCATCTGAAGATCCCCACAAAAAATTTCTCTGAATACGCTCCAATCTATCAGCCACAGCTACAAGGATGACAAATAATGAAAGATAGTACATAGGAAGGCTAGAAAGAGTACTCTTCAACAAGGTAAGTCTACCCCCCTTTGATAAATAAAGACGCTTCCAACTTGAGAGTTTCTTCTCCTTCCTTTCCAATATAGGATTCCACACAGATGCTGTTTTGTATGGGGTGCCCAACGGCATTTCCAAGTATTTCATAGGCAGACTACCCACCCTACATCAAAGTATGGTAGCCAAAGCATCTAACCGGAACAATCTCACTCTTCCCCACATTAACTTTCAAACCAGTAAATGCTTGGAAGCAAGACAAAGCCAGCCTAATGGACAACACCTGATCTCTAGAATCATCACAAAACAATATGGTATCATCTGCAAACAGCAAGTGTGAAATGCACACCCCTATAGAGTTAGTTGGCCCCACATGAAAGCCATGAAGCATACCACAATCCTCAGTTTTCTTCAAAATCCTACTTAGCACTTCCATAATTAAAAGGAAAAGAAGAGGGGACAGCAGATCACCTTGTCTCAACCCACGAGAGCTTCCAAAAAAGCCAACCGGAGAACCATTCACAATAACAGAGAATCGAACAGTGGTTATACAAGCCTTAATCCACCCCCTCCACTTTACCTCAAAACCCATCCTATCCAACAGATAGAACAATGCATCCCAATTCACATGGTCATAGGCTTTCTCAATGTCCAATTTGCAAACCACCCTGGGGACCCGACTCTTCAATCTACTATCTAGGCACTCATTAGCAATAAGCACTGAATCCAAAATTTGTCTCCCACCAACAAAAGCATTTTGAGACTCAGAGATGAGACTATTTAGCACAACCCTCAGTCTATTTGCCAACACCTTAGACAGCAGCTTGTACACACTCCCTACCAAACTAATAGACCAAAAATCCTTAACATCAATTGCATTATTTTTCTTGGAATTAGAGAGAGAAACGAGGCATTTAAAGACCGTTCAAATATTGAATACCTGTGAAAGTGCTCAAAAACAGCCATGACATCCACCTCCACCACACTTCAACATTTTTGAAAAAAAAGCCATGGTGAAGCCATCTGGCCCAGGAACTTTATCCCCCTCTATCTCCGTCAAAACCTGGATAACCTCTTCTTTAGAGAACTCCCTCTCCAAGGACAACCTTTCATTCTCACTAATGCAAGCAAAATCCAATCCATCCACAGTTGGACGCCACAAAACTGTCTCTGTGTAGAGATTTTGATAGAACTGAACCACCTGAGATTGTATAGCAGAACCATCCTCATATAAGACACCATATACCTCAATGCTTCTAATGAGATTAGCTCTTCTATGAGAGTTCGCTAATCTATGAAAGAACCGAGTGTTATTATCTCCCTCCTTCACATACAGAGCACGAGACTTTTGTTATAAACAGGCGATGGCCATTTTTTGCGTTGATTGTACTTATAAGCTTTATAGTTTGTGTGTGCGTGTGTGTGTGTCACTTATCACATTTCATTGTACTTATAAGCTTTATAGTTTGTGTGTGCGTGTGTGTGTCACTTATCACATTTCAATATTCATAATAAAAAAAAAATTCATTAAAAATAAACAGCAGTCTTATCAATTTGACAAAGGCAACATTTCTTATAACAAAGCGACAAGATCAAATTCATTGATAATTCACTTTAACGTAATGTACAGCAAGAGCCTTGTCACTAAGTGGCATTCCTGGTCTTTTCTATGAGAAGAATTGGGGTTTGAATCCTCCTCCCCTACTTGTTGTAACAATTGAATTATATATATATAAATATATATATATATATATTTTAAACGGTAATGGACATTAAACTAATAATCTAGAAGCACGGTCACGGACATGGACACAGGTACGACGTGGCAACACGAGCAATTTCTGAAAAATTATAGCATGAACCGGTACAGTACCCCAAATGAAGTGTGCTTCCTAGTAATAATAAAGCAATTGCCCAACAACATTGAATTAAATTATAAGATGCACAAGCAGGCAAGCAAGCATATGTATTATCGATTGAAACCGCCACATTACATTGCATAGGCTAACTGTCTAATTGGCAAAATGAAAACATAGGAAATAAAATTAAAAAGAAAAAGAAAAAAGAAGGTACCCTTTCCAAGCTCTCCATTTTGTTTCACTTTAATACCACGGCATTGCCTCCTTGATATAACATTATCAAAATACTCCTGAATGAAGGAATCACACAGATATATTCATTAACAATAAACAACAATACCAACACAAGGTGAGCCTAATTAAGCTCTTATTTTAAAAATTGAATTTGATAAGGAGCGAGAGAGAGAGAGATTGCCTGAAGATGGAGAGGGTGGGGAGGATTGAGAAGAGCAGAGACTTCATTTGCGAACTTAGCGTCGATTGAGCAAACCGTGTCATCCTCTTCCATTCCCAACACCTTTTTTTTTTTTTTTTTTTTACACAGACAACAATAGTTAGTTAAAAATAGCAGAGAAATGAGAAGAAAAGAGAGCACGGTGTTTGTTTATTTTGTGCTAACTAGTATTTGTGACGGCGCCTAATATTAAATATTAATAATATGGTGTTCACTGGACCATGGATCGAACTGGAACTGTCCGTGCCCGGTTTATTTCCCACTTCAGTGACTTCACACTTTTTTTTTTTTTTTAGTTGTGACTGCTATTGGCCCGTTAAATCTATGGACTAGGGGCGTTCGGGTCTCAACAATACCAACACAAGGTGAGCCGTATTATTCCATCTTAGTAATGCTACATTGGAAACTCACACAACCATTTTAATGCCCCACTTGGGCACAAGCCTTCATTGCCTGGCTTGACGTTTTCCCCTCTTTTAATTGACGGCCAAATAGGCATAAGTTTTATCCCACGGATCGTTGGTTTTGCCGATATTAATTAGATATATACTAAGGGAACGGCTTGTGTCTAGTGGAACTGGCCACTGGACATAAGCGCCACCCATATACTAAATAGTAGGTGTATGGCATACGACAAGGGGCCCATTTCCCCGAGCCCAAACTTGAATGGGCCCATGAACAGCTCCTAGCTATAGGCCCACCATTTCATGGACAACCATTAAGCGGGCCGATAGCGTCAACTCTCCATCTAAGAGTTCGGTGAACGGCAATGCGGTCTCCTTAATCAGTAGGTGCGCCAATGATGTTCGGTCGTATCTTGGCAGACCGGGAGTGCCTTAGGGGACTCCGTTGCCGAGCAACCTTCGACGGCGGACACCAATCCCAACGTCTCAGTTCCTGTTCCCAACGAGGCCTACTTTTGTCAGGAATAATCAAATTGAGCCCCACCCGCACAAGTGATATCAGAAGGCAATCATGACCCAATCCACTATCCTCAAGCTATAAATACATGGAGTAAAGGAGAATTAGGGGGTTGGAAAATGAGGGGGTAAGATTGGGTGAATAACCGAGCACACGAAAGAGTGGGAGAGAGAGAGCTTTGGAAGAGAAAGAGAGAGAAAGGGAAGTTGGTACCTGTGTAGAGCCTTTCATTGAACCCGTTCAGGAGTCACCCATTGTAGGATACTCAAAACCCACTAAATAAGTAAATTGTGAGCCTAGGTACCAGGCCCAGTCTGGTGTGGGACATTGGGCTCGTACAATTAGCGCCATCTGTGGGAATCTCCTACGTAGCTGTGGTTCTGTCGAGGTTCAGTTGGCCAAGCATGTCCGACCATCGTTCAGCAAGTTACACTGATAGTGGGTCAGGAGGGTCGTCGCGGGGTTCTAGTTGGCGGGAAAGGAGGTATAGGAGGAACGAAGATCACAAACGTGAACGAGATGAGGGGCGAGCTAGTTCAAGAGAGGGGTCGTCGCAGACATACCGATCCGCGTTTGAAGTCTCTAAACAAGAGCAGCATGATAAGAGGGATCAGGAGTTGGAGCGCCTGCGCAGAATGGTAAGGGACCTGGAGTTGGAGGTACAGGGCAGGCGCCAAAGAAGAAACCGTGATGAGCTCCCTGAAGGACCAGTAAGTGTGGGGGGTAGTCATGGAGAAGCATCCCGCCAGTCTGGTTCCCGTTGGTCGAGCGATAGGTCGCAGGATTTCCTCGGCAGAGACTCGGCTTCCCCAAAGCGGCGTAGGCCACAAAATGCCACGATGGATGCTATAAGCCGCGTACTGCAGAGAGCAGCCCGATCATCGTTCTCAGATGAGATAGAGCGAGCACAGATGCCAAGCAGGTTTAGTAGACCACCATTTATCTCTTATGATGGGAAGACAGACCCTGTTGAATATGTGAGTCATTACATTCAAATGATGTCTCTGTATAATCAAAATGATGCTTTGATGTGCAAGGTGTTCCCCTCTAATCTCGGGCCCACAACTTTGAGATGGTTTAATAGGTTAAAGAAGGGTTCGATTCACAGTTTTGGAAAGCTGATTTAGGAGCTCGGAGTTCGGTTCATGACCTGTAATCGAGTACTACAGCCAGTAGACGCTCTGCTCTCTATGAAAATGGGGGCAAGGGAGACTCTTCGGAGCTATGCCAATAGGTACTGGGAGTTATATAATGAGATCAGAGGGGGTAATGAGAAACTTGCTGCAAGCACTTTCAGGTTAGGTCTACCAGAGGACTCGGAGTTACGAGAATCATTGACGAGGAGACCCCCCAAGGACATGAGGCAACTTATGAGGCGTATCGAAGAGTATAAAAGGTTAGAAGATGATTGACAGCAAAATAAAGGGAAGGCACCAGCAACATCGCAATATTCAAAGGAGCCGTGACAAGGGGGTTTCCAGTTGAGGCCTAGGAAGGATTTGAGAATCCAAGAATCTAGTGCTCGGGCTAGAGAGGTCAATGTGGCGTTTAAGGAACCCGTGAACAAGATTTTGGAGCGAATCAAACACAAGCCATACTTTCGATGGCCGAGCAAGATGGGGGGTGACCCGTCAAGGAGAAATCAGAATTTGTACAGTACTTATCATCGGGACAAGGGGCACACTACCGAGCAGTGTAGGATATTGAAGGATCATTTAGAATAGTTGGCGAAGTCAGGACATCTGAAAGAATTGTCCTGGAGCCTAGGGGTGGCGAAGCCAGGCAAACCACAAGACCTCAGGAACAAACACTCCCGCCCTCGTTAGATGTGATAAAAGTTATTCATGCAGCCTCAATGGGCACCTCGGTAACCCGACGAAGAAGGGTGTTAATTGTGGTGTCGGCAGAAAGTAACCGAGAGGATCACCCGCCAGGAAAGAGAATCAAGCCTACTCAGGAGCCGATTGCATTTAATGACGATGATTTAGAAGGAACAACTCAACCACATGACGATGCACTCGTGGTAACCACCCGAATAAATGGTTTTATAATTAAAAGGGTGTTAGTGGACCAAGGAAGTGAGGCTGAAGTGATGTACCTCG
The DNA here is from genome assembly GCA_030021035.2 of Notholithocarpus densiflorus. NCBI lineage: Eukaryota > Viridiplantae > Streptophyta > Magnoliopsida > Fagales > Fagaceae > Notholithocarpus > Notholithocarpus densiflorus. Next base: position 2,613,451 of record JARYZH020000020.1, read on the forward strand.
ATCTTTTTAAAGGGCTGAGTTTGAAGATTAAAGATTTGTCCAAATAAGACATGCCCTTGGTGGGATTTGATGGTCGAATGGTGGTCCTTGAGGGGCAGATTTCGCTTCCTGTGAACATGGAAGGAAAGGAGGTGATGGTAAATTTCAGAGTGGTCAGTTCATTTTCCCCTTATATAGCAATTCTCGGCAAGCCGTGGATTCATGCGATGAGGGCGGTCCAGTCTACCTTACATGTCAAGATAAAGTTTCATACCGACCATGGTGTTGCAACGGTGAGAGGGAATCAGCAAGTAGCAAGACAATTCTGGTGGCGGCTGTAAACCAAGAAATAAAGCAAAAGGAGTCCGTTGAGAAAATCCCTTTGTAGCAATTACAAGAGCCCCAAGGGGAACAAGGGGCTGACAGTGCTGAGGATCTGATTAGGGTAAGTATACTGCTCGATGAGAATAGAAGTTTTCAAGTAGGAACAAGTATGAAGCATGAGGATCGGGTGAACCTACTATTGCTATTAGTTCAAAATCTGGACATGTTTGCATGAAGTCCTTACAAGGTGCCTAGGGTGGATCCAGAATTTATAACCTACCGACTTAATGTGGACCCATCATACCCACCTAAAAAGCGAAAGCCGAGGAGGTCGGCTAAGGAGCATGTAGAAACGGTTAAGCAAGAAGTTGAAAAATTGAAAGAAACCTGGAGCGATAAAGGAAGTCTTCTTCCCGGAATGGCTGGCCAATACCGTGGTAGTGAAGAAGAAGAACGGTAAATGGAGGGTATGCGTGGACTTTACCGACCTCAACCGAGCATGCTCGAAGGATCCCTTCTCGGTACCAAAGATTGACCAGTTGGTGGACGCCACTTATGGACACCCTTAGATGAGTTTTCTAGATGCATTTCAGGGTTACCATCAAATTGCTCTGGCCGTGGAGGACCAGGAGTAAACGTCGTTCATCTCCCCTGAAGCTAACTACCATTACACAGTAATGCCGTTTGGCCTAAAGAATGCAAGAGCCACTTATCAAACAATGATGACCGGGATATTTAGAGAGAAGATCAGCCATACGGTGGAAGTTTACATCGATGACATGGTGGTGAAGAGCAAAGAAAATCAGGGGCATGTCGGTGACCTCGTGGATATATTTGAAGTACTTAAGCGGCACAAGTTGCGCCTCAATGCCGATAAATGTGTTTTCGGTGTGGGGGCTGGCAAATTCCTCGGCTACATGATCACCCACCGAGGAATAGAAGTAAATCTTGATCAGATAAGCGCTATAGAGCAACTCAAGCCACCGAGCAATCCAAAAGAGGTGCAAGTTTTGATAGGCATGTTGGCTGCGCTAACCGGTTTGTTTCAAAATCTGCTAACCGGTGCCGTCCATTTTACCAGTTATTGAAGAAGTGGAATGGACCGAGGAGTGTGAGAAGGCTTTTCAAGATCTGAAGAAGTATCTTGTAAGCGCACCAATATTATATGCCCCGAAGGTAGGAGAGGATCTGTTTATGTATTTGTCGGTATCTGAGCATGCAGTAAGTGCGGTATTGTTGAGAGATCAGGGTATACAGAAGCCAATCTATTATATCAGTAAGACCTTGGTTGATGCGAAGACGAGGTATCTACCCCTAGAAAAGTTGGCATTGGTACACGCAACTAGAAAGTTGCCCCACTACTTTCAAGCCCATACGGTGTATGTACTGACTGAGTACCCGCTACAGTCCTTGCTTAAGAGATCTGACTTCATGGGCCAGATAGCCAAATGGGAAACAAAACTTGGTTCATTTGATATACAGTATAAGCCCAGAAGTTCGGTCAAAGGACAAGTTCTTGCCGACTTCATTGCAGAGTTTACCCCACGAAGGGAGTCAGAGATTGTGTGCCATGTGGAAGTCCGGCCGTGGAAGATATTTATGGATGGTGCGTCTAGCGCAATGGGAGCGGGGGCTAGAATTGTTTTAGTAACACCGAAGGGAATAAGGGTGGAACATTCATTTAGGCTGGGCTTTAAGGCGTCGAACAATGAAGCCGAATATGAAGCCGTACTCGCTGGTTTAAGAGTAGCTCTTGACCTTGGGGCGACTAATCTAGAAATATATTTGGATTCTCGACTAGTGGTCAGTCAGTTGAAGGGAGCTTTAAGGCTAAAGATCCTCGGATGGTTGGTTATTTGAACCTAGTAAAGCAAACTATGAGTTAGTTTCAGAAGGTAAGATTAATTCAAATTTCTCGAGGACAGAATAGCCAAGCGGATTCCTTAGCAACATTGGCGTCATCGCTAACCGAGGAGGTGCTGCGGTTGATCAAAGTGGAAGTAGTGAGGGAGCCCAGCATAGATCTAAAAGTGAATATTTCAACTATCGTAGCATTTAAGCCTTGTTGGATGGACCTGATTATTGAATTCCTAGCAGAAAACCATCTACCGAGCGAAGGGAAAGACGCTGGGAAGGTGCGTAGGGTTGCTGCTCGGTTTTGGTTTTTTGAAGATCACAGGTTGTATCGGAGATCGTTCAGGGGACCTTATTTATTATGCCTCCATCCCAACAAGATTAACGAGCTCTTAACCAAGCTCCATGAAGGAGTATGCGGTAGTTATGTCGGAGGGCGGTCATTGGCTCACTGAGCTATGACTCAAGGATTTTGGTGGCCCAAAATGCAGAGGGACGCCGCCTACTATGTCCGAAGATGCGAACAATGTCAGAAGCACGCTCCATTGATACATCAACTTGCAGGAAGTTTAAACTTGATTAGCAATCCTTGGCCGTTCATGCAGTGGGAGCTAGACATAATTGGACCATTTCCCCGAGCTACAGGGAACTGAAGGTTTGTCTTAGTGGTAGTGAATTATTTCACCAAATGGGTTGAGGCCGAGGCACTAGCTAATATTCAAGACGTGGACGTCAAGAAGTTCGTGTGGAAAAATATAGTGGCCAGGTTTGGAGTGCCGGAGTCCCTCGTATTAAACAATGGTTTACAGTTCGACAACAAATCTTTTCACAAGTACTGTAATGACCTCAGCATCAAAAATAGATATTCAACTCCAGCGTACCCCCAGAGCAACAGTCAAGCTGAAGCGACGAATAAAGTAATTGTTAATGGTTTGAAGAAGAGGCTGGAAGGTACCAAAGGAAGGTGGACTGAGGAGCTGCCGAACATTCTTTGGGAGTACCGAACGACCCCAAGGAGATCAACAAGCGAAACCCCTTACTCCTTAACGTACGGGGCATAGACTATCATACCGGCGAGGTGAGTTTATGCAATGCACGAGTTTTGAACTTTTCCTCAACCAAGAATGAAGAATTAATGTTAAAGCAATTGGATTCATTGGAGGAGCGCCGAGAAGCAGCGACTATCTGTTTGGTAGATTATCAGTAGAAGCTTGCCCGACGGTACAACAGGGATGTAAAGACGAGGGAGTTTGGTGCCGGCGATCTTGTGTTACGGAAAGCAGTAGGGAGTGCACGGGATGTCAATGCCGGGAAGCTGGCCCCAAACTGGGAAGGACCATATAGAGTCACCACTATCGCCAGAGCCAAAGCTTATTATCTTGAGGACATGGAGGAAAGACCTCTCCCTCGGACATGGAATGTTCAGAATTTAAGAAAGTTTTATCATTAATTATGTAAGGCGTTTAATTATGTAAGGTGCTGTGATTTGGACTGTATATGAACTGTTGTGAACAATGATGTTTATGTACATAGTGTTCAAAAAACTAGTTGCATGATTCCATTGATGATTAAAACTCTCTAAGGACAGAAGCCTAGGCTCGGTTCGATCTCGGTCACCGACCAGGTGAAAACCTTATTCAAACTCTAAGGACAGAAGCCTAGGCTCGGTTTGATCTCGGTCACCGACCAAGTGAAAACCTTAGACTAAAACTAAGGACAAAAACCTCGGCTCGGTTCGATCTCAATCACCGATCAGATGGAAACATTAAACTCTCTAAGGATAGAAACCTAGGCTCGGATCGATCCCGGTCACCGACCAGATGGAAACCATATACAAAGATTCTCTAAGGGCAATGCCTTGGGCTTGGTTCGATCTTGATCACCGATCAGGTGAAAGCTTTATATTAAAATTATCGGACGGGAACCTTAAGATCAGCTCAATTTTGGTAACCGATCAGGTGTTAGTACTGAAACCCAAATTCTCTTAAGGACTAAAACTTAAACTCAAGTTGGCCTTGGTCACTGAACGAGTAAAACCCTTATTCCAATTTCCAACATGAAAATATGGCTAAGAAAATCCCATAAAATGCAGAATATCGACCATTATCAGGCCGTACGAACAAGAATAAAGAAAAGAAAGGAACCATTATAATAATTCAAGTTAAACCAACCATAGTAATGTTAAGTGTTTAAACAGAAGAAAGGCATTGGTTCCTTCAAACCAAAATAAAATTGTCTTGTCACCACACCCCAGTGACCATAGGTAGGTAAAGATAGAGTAAAACAAAATAGCACTAAAAATACATCTCTCTTTTTTCAATTAGTGGGGTCTTGCGGCTACTCTGGCTGGCTTGGGGTAACATTAACGGGCGGTTGAGCGTTGGGGACCGGGAGCTGAGGTTGAGCTAAGTTTTGCACGGCATTTAGGTTGCTGGTGATCTTTAGATCGATCAGCTCGGCGTGGGAATCGTTCACCTACACCAGCTCCTTCATGCTCGGGGTATCTTCTTCTTCGGCTTCAGTAGGGTTGTGGGTTGGAGGAGGAGGCTCTGGATAAGGGAGTTGGTCAGGGTCTCGGAGAGGGGAATCTTCTGGTAGCCTCATGGCCGCTAAAGCTGCCATCCACCCTTCTTCAAACCCATACTTCCAATATTGGAACTTGATCGGCTCTATCGAGTTCTTGGCATCAGCAAAGCCCATATTATACCATTTATTTTCACTTTCCTCCAGGGCAGCCTTCAACTTGGCAATTTCCTTATCTCTGGCAGAGATAATACTCTCAACCCCGGCTAATCTCAGCTCAACCTCCCCTAGCTTGGTCTCTACTTTCGCCCCCTTCTGTCCAACTTGTGTTCGGGCCCTCTCTGCTACCCTGGATCTCTCTTCAACATTGTCGGCAGCCATGCCTCTTTCTTTCACGGTGGCTTCAGCGACCTCTTTCAAGGTTTTCTCCTTGTCCACCTCCTCTACCGCATCCCTCAGCTGATCTTCCATCATGTAGGCCAGTTGTGCTCCCTGCTTGAAAAACGTCAGCAGTTGTGTACAAAGTACCAAACCAATATAATAAGAAATAAGAGAAAGATAAGTGTTACCGCAATGGCGTGCCACTGCAGCCGAACAGCTAGCGCCTCATCACTACCGCCCGAAAAGTATCGCACGTCATCGGGCAGCTGCAAAGCTTGACCAAGACTCCGGGCAATTCACCCACCTTCCCAGAGGCCCAATTCCTTATGCTGGAGGTCATAGGAAAAGGTTCACCCCCGAGCATGAAGGCGGTTTGCCATCTGGTAGCAGGGGGCGTTGAAAAGGAAGCCATGTTGGACCCTACGTGTACCGATGGGCGGGTGCCAGTAGTGGGTCCCTAGTTGGTCACGACAATCGCAGTAGGAGCGGGGTTAGTGCTTGGAGGAACATCATCTAGCCTCGTTGGAGGCTGTTCGGCATTTCAAGGCCTTTTTCAGCCACAGGGGGGCAGGAGGAAGGGGTTGGTCTTTACCTTGGGTTTGTTGCTACGTGGCAAGACGTCCACCGGGCAGGAATCAATCGACGGTCATATTCTGACGAATTACCATCTCGTCATCTGCTTTCTCAACTTCAGCCCCCGAAGAATCGACTAACTCAACCTCTACCAGGTCAGTGGCCTGGACTTCGACGTAAGGCTCCTTAACCAAGATGTGAACAGCTCGGCCTTGAAAAACTGTGTCAGCCGATCTATCTCTCATAGGCACCAAAGAGCCTACCTTAGTCAGCCGAGGACCGAGATCTCGAGCCTCCCCTATTGTCAACCCCGGTGGCAGAAACCCTCGATGCCGGACGTTAATATACGACAGCAACGGACTGTCTACGGTCAAGGCTTGTCCGGAATCTTGGTAGCTTGTGTAGACAGGAGTGCAACCGAGGATGAGGTGGGAAGCCCGCAGCTAGCCTTCAAAATGCACAAAGATCGCCGACCTAAGCACGAAGTTCAAGTCTCGCACGTGTATGGCGTTGCTGTCCAACTTAAATATTTTACTATCTGCATCACCGTAAATAAAAATCATGAGAATATAGACAAATAATGATGCGATCACAAATAAGTAAAAATACTCAAATAAAAATAAAAATGAAAAATAACTATGATATGATCAGTACCGACCAACGTCTCGGGGTGAAGTCGGGCAAGTGAGCTCATTGGTGTGTCAATTACCGCTCACCCGTATAAACTCTCCAGCCGAGTTTCTGTTAGAGTCGGGGAGGCATGATATTAGTCGTACCTGAGCATCTCTAACTTTGAGATAGTATCCCGACGACTCCTTACCGCACAAACTGTATATGTAGTTTATGTCGTGCTGGTCTAAGTGTAGGCCATACAAGTGGTTCAACCAACTGACGCAGCTAACTACCCGGTAGAAATTTGGTGGAAGTTGGTCGGGGCACAACTCGTAAAACCTGTGTCCTAAGTATTAAGGGATCTACGAGGAACCTCACCCCACCCTTTAAAATAGACATCAAAGGGAAAAACAGCACTTGAGGACGCCGCTCAAGGGCAATGTTCTCTTCCTGACAATATGCTACGTCTACGTCAGGAAGGATGGCGAACCTAGTCCTAAAATTGGCTAAGGCAGCCTCAGTTTGAAGAAGGTGAGAAAAACCCATCTCTAACACTAGTAAAAAGAAAAGGTAACTAAACAAGGGCAAGGAGTGAGCAAGGGAACTTACTGTGAGCTTTAGGAGGTGCTTTCGGTGGGAGAATCTATGCTTAGTGAGAGAATGTGGACTTGGTAATGAAGAATTTAGAAAAATGAGGAAATGAGAAAATGGTTTGGCTGAAGGGAGGTTATAATTTATAGGGAAGAAACAATTAATGAAGACTGGGGCGGGAAAACCTTTCCAATCACTTTTGGTAACTTCCACACACATGGCCTCGATTCACGAACTGTCAGGTCATAATTACCGCTGGCTGTGACAGACTGTCATAACGTTTTTTTTTTCCAAAAATTAATTACTGTTTCGTTTGCATTTAATATTTGACGGTTCGCATCCCCGAGAAATAGCTCAGGGGGTGATGTGGGTCCTTGATTCATCCCCAAACGTTTGGAACGAATCAAGGGGGGGCTATTGTACGGCATATGGCAAGGGGCCCATTTCCCCGGGCCCAAACTTGAATGAGCCCATGAACAGTTCCTAACTATAGGCCCACCATTTCATGGACAACCATTAAGCAGGCCGATAGCGTCAACTCCCCATCTAAGAGTTCGGTGAATGGCAATGCGGTCTCCTTAATCAGTAGGTGCGCCAATGATGTACAGTTGTATCTCGGCAGACCGGGAGTGCCTTAGGGGACTCTGTTGCCAAGCAACCTTCGGCGGCGGACACCAATCCCAGCGTCTCAGTTCCTATTCCCAACGAGGCCTGCTTTTGTTAGGAATAATCAAATTGGGCCCCATCCGCAAGAGTGATATCAGAAGGCAATCATGACCCAATCCACTATCCTCAAGCTATAAATACATGGAGTAAAGGAGAATTAGGGGGTTGGAAAATAAGGGGGTAAGATTGGGTGAATAACCGAGCACACGAAAGAGTGGGAGAGAGAGAGCTTTGGAAGAGAAAGTGAGAGAAAGGGAAGTTGGTACCTGTGTAGAGCCTTTCATTGAAACCGTTTAGGAGTCACCCATTGTAGGATACTCAAAACCCACTAAATAAGTAAATTGTGAGCCTAGGTACCAGGCCCAGTCTGGTGTGGGACATTGGGCTCGTACAATAGGAAAGTTGAATGAAATATGATAATTTTGTCTTTTTTTTTTAAGGTTTAAATAAATGGTTCAGTTAACGAGTGTCTTATGAAATTCATTAAGGTTTGTTAGGGTACAATTTTTTTTACACCTAATATTATTTAAGTATCACCTATTTATTTTCAAACACCACTAAGAAGTTATTAGGCTTTCACAAAATATTTTTTGCCCTATTATTATGTTAACCACAAATATTTCACATCTTATTATCTAAATTGAGTCATGACAAAAAGCCCAAAAAGTTATATCTTATCAAATTTTATTATTATTATTTAGTTAAGCCCAAAATGGGCCCTATGAGCCCAATACACACATCCCATTCTATTTAAAGCCCAAGAATATTTATGCTTGACAATATTTAAGAAGCCCATGGAAAAACAATTTTATCAATGGAATTCAAATCCATAATCAAAGCCCATGGTTTAAACCCATGGCAATTTATTTATCAAAAGCCTAGTTCTCGCTGGCAATATAAAAAAGCCCAATTTTTATTGGTAATATCAAAAGCCCAGTTCTCGCTGGCATCATCAAAAAACACAATTCTCTTTGGCAATATTGAAAGCCCAATTCTCATTGGCAACATCAAAAGCCCAATTTACATTGGTAATATCAAAAGCCCAATTCTCATTGGCAACATCGGAAGCCTAATTCTCATTGGTAATATCAAAAGCCCAATTTACATTGGCACTATTAAAAGCCCAAGCTACCTACTTGGCACCATTTTATCAAAAGCCCAAGGTTATTAATACTTGGCAAAATACTATATCATAATTATTTCACTTAAAAGTCCAATAATGAACAATACTTTAAGTTCTTAAACCTATTACTATAATATTACAAGCTCATGGAATTTATGGCAATTATCTATTCTCAACCCATGGCAATCATCTTATAAAAGCCCATGGAAAGTTATGATTATCTTAAACCTATGACATTTGTTTATTTATACCATATTATAAACCCATGGAATTTATATAAGAACCCATGGTCACTATTTATCTTATACATTCTTAATATCTATTTCCAAAACTCATGATAATTATTCACCTTATTATGATTATCTATAGAAAAACCCATGAGAATATCACATTATTCCACTTTAGTGGTTGTTACAATATTTTATTTGAAACCCATGGATATTGTCTCTATTTAAAACCCATGGTAAATATTATTCTCAATAAATATTAGAGGTCATTATTTAAAAGCCCCAAAGAAAATATCATTTACAAAATAATACATAGCAAAAATTACGAGAAACCATACAAGTTGTTATTTAAAGCCCATGGAAATTAATACCCAAAACCTATCATAAATATTTATTAAAGCTCATGGATTCATTTCATTTTTACTAACAACTAAAGCCCATGTGGAATAAAAATTCATAGCAATATATGGTAGCTTTGTCCATTTTGTAAGGCTCACAAAGAGAAAGTAAAAGGATAGGCCCAAGTGGGTAGAACCACCAAGTTAGAGGCCCACCAAAATACTCAGCCCTCATGGCTAAGCCCAACATGAAGTCTCAGCCAAAATAGCTCATGTGTGCAAACTCACCCAGCTGGAGAACTCCATTTAGTTCTGCCTTCTGCTGGAGATCACCTCAAGAAGCAAATAAGCTCCCAACAGCCTCTCTGCCACTGCCAATCATGATCTGAACAGCACTAGAGGCTGGGCTGACATCTAACAGCTATAGGCAATAAATACCCTTCTTCTCCAAGTTTTGACCAAACCCTTTGAAAACCTCTATTATTCTTGTTATTCTGTCAAATTTCAGCTTGTAGTTAGCCCCACTAACCCACAAATAAGCCACTTCTGTCCATACCAACTTAGCTTCAGACATTCCTTTTCCTTTTTTTGCATATTTTAAGATCATAAATGCTTCCTAATCAGCCATAAACACTCATTTACCCATTAAAGACTTAGTTTTAGCATTAACTCTATCATACCATCACAAGCTTACATACCCACTCACTCAAAACAGCCTATACTACCCCCATTCATGCCTCATATATACATTCCCCAAGAATCTTAGTTCAATATCTGCTGCATTGAGTTGGAATCTTTCTCTCCCTTCATTCCATCCTATTTTTTTCTCTTTTACTTGTAATTATAAAGCCTTTAATCCTTTTTTATTGCTATTATAATGAAGGTCATAATGTCTTGGATACTATGGAAGTTTTCCCTTATGTTGACTTAATAATAATAAGGAAAACATATGATTTTTACACCCTTATTAATCTGTCAGACGTCTACCATTGGAGGTCTGTCATATTCACTGCTGGACCATTTTTTCTCTTGTGTACTTGTTTTAATGGGCCCACTTTTATAATAACCGACCATAGAAGAAATGTATAATTTTTACTATGCAAATACATTTATCAATTTTCCGGGCATCTACCGTTGGACGTTTCTCTTGTTTACCGCTAGACTATTATTTAAACACTTATTGTGGTGGGCCATCCTTTGTGCTAGCTTATCTTTGCAAGAGATATTTTTGGGGTCTTATTATAATCTTTGTTGGATGCAACCCAGACCTTGAGCAAAATGGGCCTTTCACACTTCACTAATAGCCTTTGGGCCATATTCCAAGCCCAAAGTCGAGTCTCGGTCTTAACTTCCCAAATACCATGTGGGCAACAAAAAAACACCCCCAACAAGGTTAAATTTTATAATATAGTTGATTGTCTTTTTTATAGAAAGTGAAGTTATTTTCAGTTTAAAGGGCATTTGCAATTGTATTAGTTTTTATCAATTCCTAATACATATGAGATATGTTTGAAACTTTTTTAAAGAGTGCATAGTGATACATGTTAATAAAATACTTGAATAAATTGATGGTCTCTAAAGTTTAGTACAAGTCTGTTTGGGTATCCCATAATTTTCGATAGCTTATTAGCATGGTGTTTATAAAAATATATATAGTTTTTGATAACTTTTATATTAAATGTGTGACAAGTGGCAACATGCTAAAATCTAGCTTAATTTCAAAAAAAGCTAAAAGTTTTGCTTATTTGTAAAAAAGCTAGGATAAAAGGCAAAATTGGGTTTTCAATAAAATATGTGGGCAATTTGGTAATTGACCCTACCATTCCAACGATAATATTTATTAAAGTGTTTTGGCTTTTGCAAAAGCAGCCCCTGGCTATCCACACGATAACGTCTCACCCTCTGCATTTCAAAACGCAACTTTTTTTGGAAAGCACCATTTGAAACCATTACCAAACGCTTATTTTATGTTTTCAGCCTCAAAAAGCACATTTTGGCTTCTAAAAGCCGAAACAAACGCACACTAAGTCTTAAAAAATAAAGTGAACACTTTTAGTCCTTTTGATGATATGGTCAATCTAAGAACAGGCACATCATACCACCGCACAGCCTTGGTGCGGTGGTCACTCCACAAGTATAAATGCTTGTGGGGTGTGAGGGGCAAGGGTCGGGGTTCAAATCTCCAGGAGGAATATTCACACACATATACACTTAGATTATGATAAAATAAAAATTCTATCTTGTAAAAAAAAAAAAAAAAAAAAAGACACGTCATTACTCTATACAGACTAAAAAGAGGGACCAACAATGTTTTTTCAAAAGTTACCATCACAACAAAAATTCAGGACAATTTTATGAGTCTTAAGGTTGCCTACAACCTCAAGGTGCTTCTCAATCTGGGCAATTGCACTCGTAACTACTTTCACACACTGCCTCATGGCAACAAACTCCTTTTGCTGATTGATTGCTTAATGCTTGTGTGCCAACTTCTTAGGCATCAAGGCATTATTCATTAGTGGTGGATTGCAGTCATTGCTGCTCTAATACCAGTTGATAGAATTTGGTTCATAAAGCATTGGTGGAAAATTGGTGTGACAAATGGTCGGATTTAAGGTTGGTCGGCCTCCTGAAAAGAGAGGGAGAGAAATATTTGAGTTGAAATTCTTCTGCTAGTTTTATTAATTGAAAGTCCTTCCTACATTGCCAATTGGCTCAATCCTACTACTATTAAAATAGTTGATAAGAGTGAGAAAAAATCATCAACTCATAACAAACAAGCCGTCGCTTCTTATTGTGTTATAAGTCTATAGTTTAATCAAATAGCTAAATGTTGTTACACACATTATTTTACACGTTCGTACACACACCAAAACAAAAAAGAGAAAAAAAAAAAAAAAGCACTGAAATATAACAAACATTGCTCTAATCAAATTATTAACAAGCTCAACAACCATTTGGATCATGCAACGTGGATTCCTACTCTTAATAAAAAATTTCAAAAATTCTGTTTCTTCTATTTTTTTACATTTAAATTTTCCAATTCCCTCTAATTTTTAACTAAATGTAAAACATTAAACATTTATTTAATTTTGCATGATTTACATTAATTTTTTAAATATCGCATGTCACATATCAGTGTCCCTAATCTGAATTTAAAATGGGAATGGGAATAGGAATCTACAATAAAAAAAAAATGAAAATACCACTCATTTTTTATATTTATGTTACTCAGGAATCACAACTTTTATTTTAATAGATACGATAGAATTTCAAGTGTCTGCTTTTGATTATTCTTTATCATCATGCCAAGTTCATATCTTCTCATCGTCTGCACTTGTTTAAAAGACAACACAATACACTTCAATCCATGTATCACCCGACCAAGTCTGAATTTCAACATGTATAGTATATCTATTTTCTTTTCCATTTGGATTGAGCTTCTACTATATAATAACATAAGCCTAACATCAACACCAAACGAGGCATCAGTCTCTGCTTTCAATCTTATAGGAGATTTGGTGCTTGAGAAACATGCCTGTTATTCACCCTCATCCAAAATCCAAGAGAAACTGAATAAATTCTTGTGCATCAGAGTGAATTTCTAATGAAAATGACCATAGGAAATCAAACTAGGGCGCAGGAAAGAGATTTCCCAGCCAACTTGACTCCAGTGACATTCCAATGACAAACTGAAAACTTGCAGAACAATATGATGGAACACCAAAATTATTGCCATAAAAATACAAACATCAACTTTTTGGTGAAATATCCCATGGAGTTGGGACATGAACAAATCTATTACACAAATTTCAAAGAAAGAAAACCTCTCTCCCTTGGGGCATTGGAGGAATACAGACAGATGATATTAATACCAACGGTACAAGAGCACCCAAGGAACATTAGCTGTAATGACCAGAAACTTAAGCTATGAATAAAATCCAAATGGGAGAAAAGACGACCTAGTAATAGTTTAAAATTATATTTGCATCTTTTTACTGGTTTCAGTGTCAAACACATCCAAAGAACTGTTCCAGGGCTGGGGCACTGAATACGTTCGGAGCAGTCCGTTCGGGTCTGATAGCAGATATGTGTAGTTGGTATTTGATGAATCTCTGTAATGAATAAGAATAATTTCAGAGATATGCATTACAATGGGTAAATATATTAGTGCCAAAACAATTATGAACACAATTGCAGATCTGTCTTTAAAGTAATGATGAGCGGAGATAACATACAGCTAACTGAGAAATGATTTCCGGATTTGTGTCAATATGCCAATCTGGCTCCAATTGCCGTACGAAAGATGACCGTCCATTCTCTGTATTACAGAAAAGAACCTGTATATGCATATCATTAATTATGACATTAGAGCCCAAAAAAAAAAAAAAAAAACCTGGAATGGTGAAACTAATCACTAGGCAGAATTAATCCATCTATATCCAGAGTTCTCTAGCAGGTAACGTAGAACACCGAAAGCAAATAAACATACCTCCAGCCATTGTTGTTTAAGTGATTTGTAGAGAAAAACTACTGCAAAAATAATTAATCATAAAAGAATTCTTCTATCCTATGGCCTACACCTTGGAACCCATTTGATGAAGAACATAGGCTTTTCAAAGGCTAGACTAAGGACCTCTTCAATTAACATTGGTTTCCTATTTATACTCCTTCCATCAAGAAGTATCATTGACAGTTAATTGCCAAGTGATTGTTCACCCAAAACAAAAGTTGATTCACCAAATGACGTTTTAAGTGACTGTTCACAGATAGGCTCCTAATAGGATGGGGTCTTTATCTATCACTCTTATTATTATTATTAAATAAAATAAATATACATATATTATACTAAAATAATTTGGATAAACTATATATGGTCCACATTTAGTCTATTAATAGAGATAATCTTACATACAGATCACAAAGTTTATGCTCATAACCAGAACAAGGATATCATTACAGCATTTAATCTCTTACAAGTTCTCTTAGCCAATAGAATTGAAAGGGCAATGACAATAAGGGTGAGTTTGGTTCAACTTTTTGAAACTGGGCTTTTTCCAAAAAGTGGAGTTTTCAAAAAGTGCATAATGAAAAAGTGTTTGGTAAAAGCTGTTAAAAAGTGCTTTTTGAAAAAGCTGAGTGTTTAGCTAGTACTTATAAAAGTAGCGGTTTGAGTGGTAAATTACCAAAAAAGACAATGTATATGTAAAGTATTGTGAAAATACTTTCTAATTTTTTTTTTTTATAAAAATTTCTAAAAGTTTTTTTTAAAAAGAACTTTCAAAGTTTCTAAAAAAATTATTTTTTTCTCACCAATATTAACTAATAATAATCTATCACTTAAGATTTATTGTGAAAATATTGTGATTGCATTTCTTAATTTTAATTTCTCATTCTTTATTTTATTTTTCCCTTATTTCTTTACTTTTTTTTTTCTTCCATATTTCCTTCTTTTTTTTCTTTTTTTTCCCTCTTTTTTTCTCCTCCACACACGTACCCTTCTAATTATTTTTTTCTTTTTCTTTTTCTTTTTCCTTTCTTTCCCCTTTTTCCCTACCTGGACACTCCAGAACATTCCACTTTTCTTTTTTTTCTTTTTTCCTTCTTTCCCTTTTTCCCTTACCACTTCTTCCTCCAGAACGTTCCCCTTTCTTTTTTCTTTTTTTTCCTTCTTTCCCCTTTTTCCCTACCACCTCCAGAATGTTCCCACTTTTCTTTTTTCCTTATTTCCCCTTTTTCCCTTTCCCTACCACTTCCTCCAGAAAATTCCAGTTGCCGCAGAACTCTCTGTTTTTTTTTTTTTTTTTTTTTTGACAGTTCGAAAGCTACAAGGAAGAGAGAAGATCCCTTAAGTCTCTGCCACCATTGGGTTTGTATTTGATTTTAATTTTGGGTTTGGGCTATGGGTTTTCAATTGATGGTTTAATTTTGAGTTGATTTTCTGTGGATTTTGGGTTTGATTTTGAGTTGATTTTGTTTTGGGTTGATTTTGTGTTGGGTTTGGGATGGGTTTTCCAATGGGGTTTGAGTTGATTTTAAGTTGTTTTGTGTTAATTTTGAGTTATTTTTGGTTTGGTTTTGTTGATTTTGTGTTTGGATTATCAAATGTTGAAATGGGTTTTGTTGATTGTGGTGGTAGACCGGTAATAGTTGGGTGGTGCTGTGTTTGTAGCAGCACGGTGAGGGCAGAGCAGAGAGAAGAGATGAGAGGAATGAGGAACAGGCGTGAGGACTGAGAACTGATGAAGGGTAATTTGGTAATTGCCCGAAGAGTCCAACGGATAGTTGAGCAACGTGCATGGACGTTTTCTAAAATGGACCTCTAGAGCTCCTTTTCCATCCTGCGCGTTCTCTTCACAAACCCAAACGCAACTTTTTCCAAAAAGTTGTGTTTTGGTCTCAGCCAAACGGGCTTTGTACATTGGCTTTTTTCAAAACGGGCTTTTTGGGCTGGGAAAGTGGAAACAAACGGGCACTAAATGGAGCAGGGTTAAAAAATGATTTCCAAGTCTCCAAGATTAACTGAGATGGAAAGGATCCCCTCTGGTTAGGGAACCACCAACCACTTTGCCTGACCATCTCCTCCATCACCAACAGCAACACTTGGAGGTCCTCCTGATAAAGGGGCAGTAATCTCTCAATCCCAATTGATCCTTGGGCAATTGGTGGGTTGATATTCTTTGACATTGAAACCAAATCATTCAAGCTTTAATAATGAAGGGGATCAGTTTTCATTCTTTGGATTTACAAGCAAAAAAAAGACTTTCTACGGCCTCTTTTTTTAGGGAAGGAGAATGCAAAATTGTTGTTAGCAAAGTTGGTGGATGTGATCACAGGGAAGCACCCAAAGCAGTTTGTGAGAACAGTTAGAGAAGGTGAATAGCATGTCATCCAATGCTGTTCAAACAATTACAGACTATACCTTACAGTGTTAAAATTTGGCAGAAGTGGTCAGAGAGGGTCTGTCATTATCTTGTAAGGAAAAAAAGGGGAGTGGGAGGAGGTATTTCGGAATTGAATTAAGGAAACTCCTTTAGCATGAACAGTACACACGAAACAGAAGTCTGTCAAACACCAACCAGATCAATACTGGGCAAGATTGGGTGATGACAACAGGGGAAAAAAAAACCCCACAGGTGGCATTGAAAGGCGAGGGGAGGAGCACCAGTCTGGGCAATAACAAAGGAAAAGGGGTAAT
Organism: Notholithocarpus densiflorus; assembly: GCA_030021035.2. Taxonomy (NCBI): domain Eukaryota; kingdom Viridiplantae; phylum Streptophyta; class Magnoliopsida; order Fagales; family Fagaceae; genus Notholithocarpus; species Notholithocarpus densiflorus. The sequence continues at coordinate 2,629,837 of JARYZH020000020.1, forward strand.
TATGGAAAAAAAAAATTAAGAATGGAGATGTGAAATTTTTTCTCTGTTCACGGTTCACGCACTTATAGGGTGTTGGATTTGAGTTCAAAAAGAAGACTCTTCGTCACCATCACTGAAGGAAAGAGGCTAGTGTAGTAGAAGAAAAATATGGGAAGGAAATCGGTGCTTATATGGAAACCACGTGGAAATATGAAGTAGGACAATAAGCCTGATTTATTTAATAACAAAAAATAGAACGGAGCCCAGGTTTTTTGGGGAAGGACTGTTGAGCCAACTCCAGCCCAAACACGTCAAAGCAGGTTGGATGTCAAAATGCGTGAGAGAGTCACAACCACATCTCCCCATAATGAGGGTTACATTCATCTATTTATACAACTCAAGCCCTACTCTAATTGGCCACACCTGGCTCACTCCTACGCAAACTTTGTTGTAGTTTAAGACTACAACTTCACTCAATATATTTTTATTGGATGTGAATTTTGACAAATTCACCATTGGATTACATTTTCTTCTTATATTCTTCATGCTCGCAAAATTTCAAGAAAATCAAAAACCAATAGCTATGTCATCAATCAATTATTTAAATTGCAAGTTTTTATAGTCTAAAATTATGCATAAAAAATAAGTTTATGAATCATATAGTAAATAACATCCGATTGGCACAAAATTTGACATGTGTTAAAAGCGAAAAGAACATGCAATCTAACGATTAGATTTTTCAAAATATGTAGCAATGTTAATTTTTTTTAAAGGAAGTTGTAGCCTTAGGCTACAACTAAGTTTGTAGCCAAACTGTGTCCCACTCTGTTAGCTTACTAATTCAGCATGTTCTCCTAAGAATTTACCTATGTGATTAATGTGTTACATGTGCTTCAGCCATAACTAACTCAATCAATTTGTAACTAAGGCTGTGTTTGTTTTGGCTTCAAATCACTTCCGGAAATGCTTTTCCGTAAATGCGGGTGTTTGGGTGCGCAAGGAAAATTGAGTCAAACGGAAAATCATTTCCGTTGAACGTAAAATTAGCCCTCTGACCCTGTAAAACCATTTCCGTTTGTATTTTACCTTCAAACCATTTCTAGACTCACGCGCAAAGAGAGAGAGAGAGAGAGAGAGAGAGAGAGGAAGAAGAGAGAGCCCAGATCAGCGCACCGGTCTCGTCGCACCGCGCCACACCAGCGCCGATCCACACCAGCGCCGATCAAGCAAAGATCGACTCCAACGCCAATCGCAAAGAGAGAGAGAGATCGCACCCAAATCACGCCACGAACCCAGAGCCCAGAGCTCTGACTTCGCACCCTTCGACTTCGCACCCTTCGACTTCGCCGTTCGACTTTGACTTCGAATCGCACCCAGATCGCACCCTTCGACTTCGACTTCGCACCCTTCGACTTCGCCGGCGAACCCAAAGCCCAGATCACGCCTTCGACTTCACCGAGATCGCACCCCAGGATCGCATTGCACCGGTGATCGCACCCCAGGATCGCACCGATGATCGCACCTTGATGAATTTTTTTTGGTTGGGATTTGTTTCTGTGTTTATCAATTTGAAATGGTATTATATATTTGTTTGGAAGCTGAGAAAATGTGAGGAACATGAAGAAAATGTGTTTTCTTTTATTATTTTCAGCAACACAACCAAACACTAGAAAATATTTTCCAAACCATTTTTTAGAATGCAACCAAACACTTGAAAATATTTTCCTTTCCCGAAAATAGCATTTCCGAAAAATATTTATTTTCCAAAGAATATTTTAAATGAACCAAACACAGCCTAACTTTAACCCAAACAAACTCTTGTACCTGAGCCCATATATCTTTTCACATGGATTACAACTCTAATTCAAGCCTTAAATTGATTTTTAGATGTCTCCCACATACAAGAGGGTCCAGGACTTGGCTTGGGTCAAATTTGGATGCATTTTGGGCAAGACTAGCATAAAGTTGCAATCAGAGGCCTTAAAGTTCTGATAGGGACTGTCGGAGTGCCAATTAGCACCTCCTCTATAGTCTATATGCCCTAATTTGGCTTCCATTTTAGCTGTTATAAGTTAGAGCATCCACATCAGTGGAGCTATATTTTTAGCTATTTGGCACCACAAAAAGCTACTTTATCTATTTTACCTACTTATTTTATAAAACATCCCGCAGCAGTGGATCTATTTTAGCTTTCAACACAATAAAATAATATAAACATCACAATAAAATAATATATCTACTACAATAAAATAATACATCCCACTACAAAAAAAAAACACCACAAACCTATCAAAGGCACAATCCACAACCACTGCCAACCAAGAACAACCACCCAACAACAACTAGTAAGCCAAGAACAACCACCCACAACCACTGCCAAAAATCCAAATTAGCCAAAAATCCAAATTAGCCAAAAACCACCACACAAATCAACCATCAACCATCAACATAGAGACGGAGAAACCCACGAAACCATCAGCCACGAAACCAGAGAAATCCAGCCACCATTCATCAACCCAACAAACCCCATTCATCAACCATCAACAAAATCAAAACCCATTCATCAAAATAAAAATAGAACCCATCAACATAAAACCCAATCACGGCAACAATGCCGTTTTGTCAATCACGGCGACAAAATCAAAACCCAGCACCGGCGATCATGGGTCTTGGTGTTTGAGACGGAGAAAGATTGAGAGACAGAGTAGGGGAAAAATGAGATAGCAGAGAGATAGGGGCGGAGAACGAAGTGATCAATCGGCATTGTTGGCGCTGGGCAGGGGCTTGGGTCGGTGGCGAGTGGAGGAATTGAAGCTTGCAGAAATGAAGAGTGTGAGGACCGACTGAGGGGAGAGAGGAGCAACGGGTAGAAATGGGGAAGGAGGAGGAAGAAATATATATATATATATATATATAAATATATATTCTAACCATCAGTGTGAACACAAAATAAAATAATTTTTTTTTTTTTAACCTTTGAGCTACAGTGCACAGCTATCTTTAGCTGTGCACTGTAGCTGAGAAGCCAAATTTTTTGGCTATAGCTCCACTGCTGCAGCTCCACTTTTGTGATTGGTGGTGCTAAAAATAGCAATATAGCTATTTAGCACCACTGCTGTGAATGCTCTAACATGATTCTAACATATTATTTATTATTTTGCCCCCATTCATTGAGCCCATAATTATGCTTACTGCTATTTTTCTCCAGTACTATGAACTGCCTATCATTTTCTAAGAGTTGAAGCTCCATAATTATCTGGATTCCCAATTCAGCCATGGTCATGTAAAATAAAGTGTGTCCCACTTCTTTGCAGGAGGCCAGTTATTATCATGACAGACAAAAGGGATGGTGTGTGTGTGTGTGTGTAAATGCATGTCCAGCACATCCACAGCATTAAAATAAGATTTGACAAAAGATTAAAGTCATATAATGTTAGTAGTAGATATTTATTTACCTTGTCTTTGACCAAACCACCAGATGTGAAAACCCCAGCATCTTCTAGAGCCATAAGAACCTTTTTCTGCAGGCAAAATTTTCACCATAAATGACAAACATTTTAATATATAAGTAATAAACTATAATATAGCAGAAGGAAACACTATTATAGAGCAGTTGGCAGAAAGAATTTTAATTAAGCCACTAAAGGTTAGCAGCAACCAGGATAACCCAATCACAGTTTTGCTGATACAAAAATAACCATTTGAGAGGCTTTATTAGTGACATCTACAAATTATTTCATCATACATGCTTATCTGTGAACATATTCATACTTGTATTTATAGATGGGAAAAATTTACGGGCTGAAGGTCAGCCCAAATGATATAGAATGGAAATAAAATACTGTAAGAATAAAATCCTTGTAAAATAAATGTATTGCAAGAACATAAACCCCAAGTACAGTGGAAGCAAGCCAAAATATTTTTAAACTCAAACCAATAATTAAACAGTAGAGTTTATTTTGAACATTTCCAGATTTAAAACTATATTGATTTCACATTATGTTATCATTACACTATAGATAAGTTAAAAATGCAGAAAAAGCACTAGAGCATGAGCACTGTAAATACATAATATATAAAGTTATGCACTTTAGAACATGCTCATTGGGACTGTTAAGCACATCACATGACACAATACATTTTTGCAAAAATTTAGCATTGATTGACTCCAAGAAAATAATAGTTAGCAAGGTCTGTACGCACTTCACTTTCGTCATCCAAAACTCTTTCCATGAGATAAAGATCGCAAAATTTCGTGATTTCCAGTAGTACTTCCAGCACAGCGGATCTCACAGTTGCTTGTTTCTGCCATGACCATACTAAACAATGTCAATCCTTTTCCAGAATGCTATTACAAGAAAAGAGTTCACTAGAAAGAGAGATTCACTACCTGAAGATCCTCTGGACTACTTTCTTCAAGAATTACTCCAACCAAACGACATGTTACCTACATATATAACAAGTCATCAAACCGAACAAGCAAAAGAAACTAAACTTGCTATATATTGATTGATTTCTTTCAGAAAGTATTAAATACTCATTTCCTACAAGCTTTAAACATTATAACCTAGACCACAACTAAAAGTGGAATTCAAACCAGGATTTCATGCAGCTAAACTCTGTGGAAGTCAATTTTCATAAGATGAGAAGCACATGAATCAGAAAGTGGAACACAAGCTCCCAATCACTTTAAAAACAGAAAAGGCCAAACTTGAGCCTGTGGAGTTAGAATAAATTATGGTAGTACAACCACAGCTAATACTTCAGTCAGTTCAGTGATTTTTTGCAGTAAGTAATAAGATTCTAATGAAAAAAATTAAAAGGAAGCAGTATATGGAAAATATACAAGAACTACAAGAAATGAAAGAAGAAAACTTCAAGCATACATGGAAGCTTTAGCTGATACAAAAAGAAATGGCCACATCAAGAAATTCAAGACTTCTTTAGCAAAAAGAAAAAGAAAAACACGCTATGAAATTGATTATGTTGAGACCTGAACCCCACACTAAACTTCATGTATGTTTCAAAGTACAAAGCTAGTGGCAGTAAATCAGACCCGTTCATTTTGCAGATTCAGTATGCATATACATGGGCAATCTAAAGTACATATTATTTTTCCAATCACATGATCTCACTCTTTCTCTCAACAAGAATCCCGCACCATAATCTAGTTTATCAAACCTAGACAAGAAAAGATTAACTTACAAACATGCATGTTAGAAAAAAAATATGGTAACAAATGGTCTAGATTTAACATGGACCCAAGAGCACATGCAGGGTGTAACATGTCTAGGTATTTAGTTTAGTTGAACATGATCTTGAGGAAATAATAAGCCAAATCAAATAATTATGCGTAGCTTATAAAAATATCATAGAGCATCAACTAATTACCTTTCTTCCTTCACTCAATTTCTGCCTTACAATTTGCCCCAAAGTTGGCTGAACAGGGGAAAAAAAAGCAACTTAAAATAAAGCAAGACAATGTAAAGCTATATATAATTCACAATTAGTGCAAATAACTTAACACTAACCTTTACTGGCTGAAAGAACTCGTCAACAACATTTTGAGCTCTTGAATCCTCCAAGGAAGAAGAACCACCAGAGGATACCAAAGTTGCATTGGAATGAGTACTAACAGAAGAACTACTAGGTGTACCAGCTTGCCGTTTAGGTTGCCTTCTCGGAGGTAGACTAGGTGATCTCAAAAGTCTCCAAGTGAAGACTATTGCAAAAGCAAGCCCCGCAACAGCCCCAACAGATCGTGAATCCTGCTACCAAGTTGAAAGTTGTGAGAAACCCCAAAACATACCAGATAGAAATTCTGTTGATGGGATAATCTCCAATCAGAGATAATTATAATTGAATGCGTATAACACAACTTAGATGGAAGACCTAGAAATTGATTTTTTGTTTTATACAGCATTCATTTCCTTTCTTTTTTCTTTCTCCATTTTTGATGAAGTGCATGCAAGCAAACCATATACTTTTAATAGCATTTCACTGAACTTAACAATTTAAGCTATTTTTTTACAGGTAATAAAGTTAATATTGAAATAAAAAAGGTGAAGCTCTAGTACACAGGAAGTGACCGATAATAGCCTTATATGTCCATCAGGCTGCAATATTGCCCGTATTTTTTTGATGGATTACCAGAAATTTTCACGAGCCACCACTTTTATCCTCAATGGTACAGGCCAGGAGAAGAGGAGCATTACAGAAGAATAGAAACTGTTCTGTGGGAATAAAAATGGAATGCCTGGGAAGGTCAATCTTGAGATTTTTAAGCTGTGACATTCAAGATGTCTGTGGCTTCCCATAATAATGCATAACCCAGTGCCCTCACTAAGAGGTAACCAGAGCACTGCATGCTAAGTATTAATATACACTAGACAAGTCCTCTTGAAAATTTTAAAGAGTTTTACAAAGCAAAGGATACTTTAAAGTCCAAACTACATATGGGTCTGATTGGACACAGTTACAAGTCATTTTTAAAGTGTGTGACAATTTTCCAAGTGGAGACTATTGAGATAGCAAGTACTAATATACACTAGACAAGAAACCCCCCAACCCCCCCCCCGCCAACAATATATCAAAGACACATTTCAGTAAAGAAACTTAAGCAAGATAACAGTGACCATTTTTTGGACCAAAGACAAGACATCATAGTTTATCAGTCTTTTTTTTTTTTTTTTTTTTTTTTTTTAACAAGTAAATAAAATTTCATTAATATCGCAAAGAGGCATAACCCATTTACCACGTAAACTGTTTATCATAGTTTTTGCAGCTACTCATCTAATTATTAAAAATCCTTATTAACTTCTTTAAGTAGTCCATTTTGTCCCTTTATTGATTCATTTTCACTAGTGTACAAAAAAAAAACCGTATCATCCCATTACCAAGAATGGAAATGTCCATCAGGGACTTGCCGTGAAATTTAGCATAAAGATGCGTGCAATAGCGACCTGATCTACTAATAAATAGGGTTTTTTTTACACACACTATCAATGAAATAATTCCTAGCTATCCAACCCTACTGAACATTGTTAAGACACATTATTTTGATCCCAATAAGGTTTAATGTTAACTATTCACACCTTAACAAATGACACCAACCACAATACCACAAAATTACAATTTTTGTATCCAATCTCAAGTAATGAACATTAGGTTTCACTAACTCTAATTCAACACCTAATGCTTCAAATTTTGTAAGCATAAAAAGCAATTAAGCCCATAATTTCATCATCAGAAAAAAACCTAAACCCAGAATTAACATTCAAAAAAAAAAAAAAAAGAGCGCATAAACGAAAAAATGAAAGAAAAGCATGAGATCGGGTAGGAACAGACCAGGCGCTGGAGCGAGATCGGGAGAAGATTGGAAATCTTGACGGTGAGATAAGCGCCGAAGCGCTTTATCAGCTGAACCAACTCTTCTTTCGACGAATCCGCCATCAAACAAAACCAGACTCTCTGTTTACGAACACGTACACAAAAAACACAAACACACAGCCCTTTGATGAAATTCTCAGGTCCTTCGCTTTTAGGCTTAGGAGCACTGTTTATGATTTTTGAGACACCAAAGAGTTGTGCTTTGCGTCGACCATCGAAAAGAGAGAAGTGTGTGTTTTTCGATTTATTATTATTATTTTTTGTTACAATTACTTTTCCTTTTCGCTGAGTTCTATTCTTACTTTTTTTTTTTTTTTTCTTTTTTATGAATACTTTTTTTTTATAGAATTTTATAAAAGAAAAAGTTAAACATGACTTAAACTTAAGGATTTAGAATAAATGTATAGAAACTTTTGTGAGAAAAGAAAAAAATAAATAAATTTTTGATAAATTTTTTTTATTTATTATAAAAATTATATTAAAATTTTCTTAAAATAGCCTATTAACAAATGTTTAATGTTTGTCATAGCATGCAATTTAACTTTTTTTAATAAATCGTATGCAACGAGACAAATTTAGTGGTGACATATTTAGTGGTGGTTTGAATTTATGTTGTGATTGTAGTTTTTTTTATCTATTAAACTTTTACCAACAAACACAATGCCCTAATTAGAGATTAATTTCCTATCAAAAAAAAAATTAGAGATTAATTTATTATGAATTTTTATATTATGAATTTATTATGTTTATTTAACGAGCATGCATTCAACCATCCAAATCCAATCTAACCAGATAATACTGCCATACAGATACAGGTTAACTAGGATACAAATTCATTAAAAAACAAAACTAAGATACAATCCCCATTTCAAAAAAATAAAATAAAAAATCTGTAGGCTCAAAGAACATGAAAGAATTGAGGCTCCACTAAACAGAAAAATTCAACAAGGCTCTATTGGGTAAGTAATACTAAAGGATGAAAGTTCACTAGTATAAATACTAGAGCTGGTTTAGACCTCCAATTTTTAAATTATGACTAGATTACTTTTAATCTACTCAACTAAATGTGGAATAAAAGTAATCAATGCGCAATCAATTGGGATTACTACCTAGTGCATGGGCATACATAATAAACAATTAAGTATAAAATACAAGAAGTAAAGGAAAGAGAAAAACAAATACAAGATAACACCGCGATGTGTTATTGAAAAGAAAAATCGAAGTTCTCGGCGTAAAAATCTCTTCGCGGCCCTCCAAACCGAATTGATCTACTAGTAAATAAGTTGGAGTACAATGATTACAATATAGACTCTCCAAGCCTAGACTACCCTCTATACTTAGACTTTCCAAGTCTCAGCTACCAACTTGTTTCACCGAGCCCTGTCTTCACTAACTTTCTAGATCCCGCAATTATCACTAAGAGCATTTGCACTGGGCATGCTAAATGCCAAATGTAAGCCTGTTTTAGCATTTAAGCCCAAAATCCTCACTCCATCAGAACTTGTAAAACCCAAGTATTGTACAAAAATTTGGAATTGTGCTACAGTGCAATTCCATCTTTGGAATTGCACTGTAGCACTATTGTAAAACCGAAATATATTATTTTATGCTCAGTGGTTCTCATTTCCTCTCTCTCTCTCACAGAGCTCGTCCCTCAGTCCTCATTCTTTCTCTCATCTCACATCTCTCTTTATCGTTTAATACTTGCACCGAAGCTAGGTTGGGTTCGTGGTTTGATCTGGGCATGGTGGTGGGCTGGGATCGGCATGGATCGGCGGGCTGGGTTTGCTGGTGATGGCTCCGGTGGATTTTTTGAATGGGTTGATCATTGGGTTTGATGGGTTTACTAATCGGTTTTGGCCGTGGGTTTGGGGCTGAGTTTCGGAGGTGGATCATGGTGGCATCAGTGTGGTGGGCCATGGGTTGTGGTGGCACAGTGGGTCTGGGGCTGAGTTTGGTGGGTTTGCTGTGGTGATTGATGATGGTGTGGGTTTGGGTTTGCTATCATGGGTTGCTGTTTTTTTTTTTTTTTTGGTGGCGTTGATGGTCAGAGAGGGTGGTGTTGATGGTTGGAGAGGGTGGGTTTTTTTTTGTGGTGTTGAACAGAAAGAATAAGAGATATTATTTTATTGTGTATAAATATTATTTTAATGAGTAGAATAGGAAAATAAAAGTTGGGATGTTGGGAGTGTTGTAAAATGGTATGGTATAAATGATAAAGTAGATTTTGAGATGATAAAATAGAATAGTTTGTAAATTGCTGATGCGAATGCTCTAATTGCATTCACCATAGAATGGCATGACCTAATGCTTCCCAAAAGCTCCAAAGCAACTCACAACACTTAGAATGAGTGTGGTTTGTATTTGGACTAAGAACCTCTCAAAGGATATGAAATTAGAGAGGGAAGAAAGTGAAGAAAATTAAGAGAAATGTGTAGAGGATTGTAGGTATGCAATCGCTAACTCTCCATTGGATTTTTAGGGTTTTCTTTCTGAAACACTCCTTACAATTTCGTGGATAATGTGGGCTTTTATAGTATGGGTAAAGAAATGAAGGAAATACACAAAATCTAGTGGTCAATGCATCTCGCGAGTTGGCCAAGTCGCGAGCCACTTGCGAAATGCCCCTGACACTTGAGTCGTTTGAACTTCCTCATGTGCTCCTCACGTGGCCTGTCACGGGTTGCACCAGTCTCGAGTTAGTCGTGAGATACTTTGGGTTGTTTGGATTTCAAGTTTTCCATCACCCATCAATGGGTTTTCATCATCCATAACCCAAAATACCGTGGACCCCACCACAAGGTGCTTGTTTGGCTTTGCTTACTCAATAATGTTTCATCACTCAATTCTTTATGCTATGTTTGGAAGTTTTGAGAGAGAGGAGAGTAGAGGGGAGTAGAGAGAAGGAGAGTAGTGGAGAGGAGAGTAGAGGGGAATGGTTATCTTCCACCTTGTTTGGATATTTTTAAAATTAAGTAAGGGGGAGGGAAATAATTAGTCTTTTCATTTGTAATTTTGTTAATATGGTAAGGGTAAATTTGATAATTCACTTGGTCAAACATTTTAATGCTCCACTCTCCTTCCAAATCTCTCTAATTTGAGGAAATTAAAAATGAGGGGTTGGAAGGAGTTCAAACCCCTCCAAATCCCTCCAAATCCCTCCAAATCCCTCTCTCTTCTTCCTTAAAAAACATCCAAACAAGGTAATTAAATTACTCTCCCTCTCTCTACTCTACTCCTCCTCTTTCCCTCAAGATCCAAACATAGCATTAGTTTTTGAGTGATGAGATACCAAAATTGAAAACACAATTTGGGAGTTTTTGAAAATAGAGAATAGAGTGAGATGGCATTTTCTGTAATTTTTAGCAACGAATGAGACCCACTGTTCAATGTCTTGTCTAATCACCAGCTCTCTTTCTTCTTCTTTTTTTTTTTTTTTTCTTTTTCTTTATTTCTTTCTTCTTCTCTTCACATCTGCTTCTCTGTTTCTTCTTTTCTTTCTTTCTTCTCTCTTTCAGTGTTTAGCTTTTACTCCCAACGGCTCTCTTTCGTACCAGACCAAACTCAGAGTAAACCCCTCAGCCTAGCCACGTCCAGCGACGCATCTGATCTGATCCAACCTGCGACGGCCCCATCTTAGATCGGAGAAGGACGACGACGACACAGTGAACATCAACGGGTTCAAGCATCGAAGCAGTTGTTTGTGGGTTAATTTCAGTGATGAGGAAGGAGGAACAAAGACGGAGCTGCATCGGTGGCGTCGGTATAGTTGGGTTTCGGACATTTTCTGAAATTTTCAGTACAGGGGAGTGACGAACTGGGTTTTGGTAAAGTTGGGTTTTGGCTTTTGGGGTAAATGAGATGAGGAGGGGGCGGGTGGGGTTCTGATGGATTTCCTTGGCTGGGTTCATCAAGTGTTTTGGGAGAAGATGTGGGCTGAAGGGAGAAAAGAGGTGAAATTGGTTTGCCTTGAATGTATACGCGGGTAGGCTAACCGTGAGCCTAACATGGTGCTCAGGTAGTGGTCCCATAAAAAGTTAAAGTTTTTGAGTTATTAGAAGTTGGAAGTAAGTGCCAAACATGCCACCGAAGGAAGTCGAGGAATTTTCAGTGATAAGTGATGACTTATAGAGTGATGAGTGATGATATTTCAGTGATGAGTGATAAATGAACATTTTTTTTCACCCAAACAGCCCCTTTATCTTTATAGTTCTTCACCAATTTAAACACTATACCCATTACATTTAATCCCACAAACATACAGGGAAGTGATTGAAGAAATACAATCAAATTAGATACGGAATTAAAGCCAACAAAATATAATTAAAAATCACAACTTTACAAAGGATAATACAAAATTCAGAGACACTCGTGGCCACCAAGAGTAAGTACTTCTGAGAGGCCAATCATCTATGGGAAAACAACCAACCACGAAAGTCCTCACAAGTCTGGAAGGGCATCATCATATATACAAGGACTCTACATTTGCTCAACCCATGTCCTTTAGGAGCCTCAATCTAAAGGACATTATATGGTCTAAATCACACCTCAGAGCTACTAAAATAATTGCACTTAAGAGCATTCATAGTAAGAAATCTAAAAAATATAGCTTTTAGCAACTTAAAAAGCTATTTTATCTATTTTAACAACTCACTTTACAAAACACCCAACATCAAAGCATCTATTTTTTTAGCAACTCATTTAAAATAATATAAATAATTCATTAGAATAATAAAAAAACAATAGCCACAAAAACCAACAACAACAACACCTCCATCGTTGCCCCTACCAGCCACAACCACAAACCACATCAGGGAGAAAAAAAAAAAAAAAAACAAACAAAACAAAACAGCAGCCACAAACCAACGGATCCGGATCCTCTCCATTTTCCTTTGAAATGGAGAGGGTCCAGTTCATGGTGAGGATTTGTTTGAAAATTATCAAGGGATAAAAATGTGCCACATCATTTAAAATGTAAACACCACACTTAACCCCAGTTATACACTTAAACTAAAGGATTTGTTTAACTCAACCGGACAAAAAAAAAACTTTTTGGAGGGAAAAGTGAAACAGAGTTAGAGGTATATCTGTGCACTGGAAAACAAAAAAAAACCTTTTAGGAGGGAAAAGCTTCATAGAAGGTTCAGAGATATATCCCACGTTCAATGCTTCACAGATTTTAACCAAAAAAAAAAAACGCTTCACAGAAGGTTCAGAGAAGACATCTTTGTTTCTATCTTGCCATCCCACGTTCAAAGCTTCACAAAAGGTTCGGAGAACAAGTTCAGCTTCAGAGCATCTCTGTTTCTATCTTGCCAAAATAGAGGTATATCCGTAAACTTGTTTATGCTTATCTTATTTGATGTTTGATCATTTTTCTGCATTTATATTGTTGTCTTAGTGAGTTTGTATTGTTGTTTTGGTGGCTGGATGCAAGTTAGAGTCTATTTGAATTTTTATTTTTAATTTTTTGAGATAAAGATTGAATCTTTATAATGGCTGGATGATTCTTGGAGTCCGTCTCATTTTTCTGCATTTATATTGTTGTCAAGGAGCAATAGCCTAATACAGAAGAGTGATAATCACCAGACAAAGATCTTTCAATAATAAACATAGGGACAACACATGGGCAATTATTGTTCAATCTCACCACCATTGCCCCCAGACATTGACGGGGACGAATCAATCAAAGTTTTGAAAACCCAAATAAGCAAAAAAAATTAAAGGAAATCTTTTTACCTTCTGCTCAATTCCAGGGACTTTAAGCACTTTCTTATTCACCTCTCTTTTACTGTAAGAAAAGCAGTAAAAAATTAACGTCTTAGGCAATTGTTGTCATATAATAATAGAGAAACAAGATATAATGAATGAATAAACAAGACTAAACTCCGAAAACTAACTATGTAATTCAAGAGAAACTATCCAAAGAATAATCTTTTCTCACCAATATTACCAACGATGAATCAAGAAAACAGAACACTCAAATAGCAATGAGATTACCATGATAAGAAACTACATAATAAGAATCATAGTTAAGACATATAGGTCCCTAACGGTTTGATCAAAGACCTTCTTTGTTCAAATAAATTTTTTCATGTCAGGGGGTTCATTTGAACCCCCTAATATGAACCCCTAAAATGTATGTGCAGCCGCCCCTGATTACTGAACATAAGAAAACGAGTTTTACTCACAAAAAAAGAAAACGAGTTAATTTTTGAACGTTTTCCCTAAAAACAAAAGGATGGTATAGCAAGTGTACTCTATTCATGGCCCTATGACCAATGAATATGCCTTTTTTAGTAGATTTTTTGAAAAAAAAAAAACACCTACCATTAACACGTGCAACTTTGATATTTAAATGACTAATTGTAGAGATTTGCTGATGAGGGAACTTTATCAAAGTAAATTTGTCACTCAAAAAGGTAAGTATCTTGTCAAATACTTTGTGATAAATCTCACCATACTCAAGTAGGATACTCAAAGGAGTTATCAATAAAACTTCTTGGTGAGTTTATATTGTTGTTTTGATGGCTGGATGCAAGTTAGAGTCTTTCTTAAAAATTTCATATAATTAAATAAGATTGAACATTGAAATTTCTGTTTAGACTCCAATGTGAATTAATGAGCAAAATTATCAAATTATATTGGTGAAGTGATCCACTCAGACAATTAATTTTTCACTATAGTTAAGCAATTAACAAATCAATAAGTAATATAAAAAGCACATTAAGCATGACATAACATTTGGTGATGAAGTGGAAAATCAAAGAAGAATATCTTTAATGGAGAAACCAAGCGAGAGACATGCAAAATCTCGGACCTTTAATGTTCCACTTAAGCAAGTTTACCATCTTGCTTGAGCACACCTCACATCGCACTTAATCGATCTTGACCTTCGCTTAAGCAAACCTCTTTAGTAAGCATTTCTTTGAGTAGCTCTAAATATAAACTAAAAAACTAACTAGATTTTCAAACGGATAAAATTACATCAATAAATTTGAATTTATTACCATAAAATGTTATGGAATGGATCAACACTAAAATCCTTACACACATGATCCTAATTCATAGTGTAATCAATAAGTTTAGTGGCACAATTTAAAAATATATATATATATATATATTTCCACAGCTGTTAATATAGTCTATTATAATCAGTTCATAAGAAAATAGTATCAATGATGAGTTTATGTGAAATTAAAAAATGATTACTTGTACACTTAATGTGGATTATGGACATAAATAGAGAGGTGATCAAAAGGATACTGTTGTGGTGTTGATCACAAAGTTTAGATATTTAAATTAATAAATTTCTCTCTTTTGAAAAAAAAAATTCTCATAATAAATAAGTTCTTTAATCATAATAAGAAGATTCCTTTATAATGATTCTTGATGGCATATTATGGATGCAAGATTTTAAAGAACATGTTTATTACTGTCATGTTTAAATTGATTGGCCTTTGAGTGAGCTGAGTTGAAATCATGCTTGGTTATCTTGACCCAATTCAAATTAGGTCGATTCTAATATAATGTATGCAAACCGAGTAGATGACATAAGAATTTTTATGTTTAGTAACAAAGATATATAACATCTCTCTCATATGAGGTACATCCTCATTACTATGTTGATCATTCATTACATCCTCATTTTTTTTTACATTATCTCTGTTTTGAAAATAAATGATAGGTGAAAGTTATAATAAATTTATGTTCAATTTTTTCTAGGGATAATGATGGGAATACATGTTCCTTCTAATGTGCCCATGGAATCTACCCCATTTAAAGGGATGGAGTTTGAAGCGGATGAGATTGCATATGATTTTTATAATGAATATGGTAGAAAGGCTGGTTTTAGTATTAGAAAAGAGTATGTAAATAAATGTAAAAAGACTGGAGTGGTTACTTCAAGGAGATTTGTGTGTGCGAAGGAGGGACTTCGAAGCAAAGACAAGAGAGATCAAAATGTAAAGAATCCACGAGCAGAAACAAGATGTGGTTGTGAAGCACGTTTGGTTATTGTACTTAATCGAGATAGTAAAAAATATGTGATGAGTGAATTTATTGCTGAGCATAACCACTATCTCCACCTTCCATCAACTGTGCACATGATGCCATCACAACGGAAAGTGGCTGCAACTCATGCTATTGAAATTGATTTGGCACATGAATCGGGATTAAAATTAAAGCAATCTTATGAGCTTCTTAGTAAGCAAGTTGGTGGATATGATAATCTTGGTTTTACCAAGCAAGATCATAAAAACTACTTACGCACTAAGCGACAGAGAGACATGGAGCATGGGGCAGCTGCTAGCTTAGGAAGATATTTCAGTCGTCAACTTAAGGAAAATCCTTCATATTATTTCGCTACTCAATTGGACTGTGAAGAGTTGATTACTAATATCTTTTGGGCCGATGCAAGAATGATCATTGACTATAGCCACTTCGGTGATGTAATAACGTTTGATACAACGTATAGTACAAATAGAGATGCAAGGCCACTTGGAGTATTTTTAGGTCTCAATCACCATAGAGAAACTGTTGTATTTGGAGGTGCACTTTTATATGATGAAACGATTGAATCTTTTGTATGGTTATTTGAGACCTTCTTAGAAGCAATGTCTGAAAAGAAGCCAATCACTATTTTCACAGATCAAGATGCAGCAATGTCAGCTGCAATAAAAGTAGTCATGCCTAAGACATATCATGCATTGTGTAGTTGGCATATGTGGCAGAATGCTGAGAAACACTTGGGTCATTTACTAAAAAATGAGTCTCAATTTAACGCTGATTTCTTAGCATGTATCTATGAGTATGACAGTGAAGATGAGTTTCTTACAGCTTGGAATGAAATGCTAGATAAGTACAATGTTCGTAAAAATAAATGGCTAATTGATCTATTTAAATTGAAGGAAAAATGGGCCCAAGCATATGTTAAGAGAACTTTCATTGCAGGAATGAAGACAACCCAGCTTAGTGAGAGTTTCAATGCTGACTTGAAGGATTGCTTGCGTACAGATCTCAATATAGTAGAGTTTTTCATTCATTTTGAAACAGTTGTCAATCAAAAGCGGGATAAGGAGTTAGAAGCAGAATACAACTCTAGACAGAAATTTCCAAGATTGAAGCTCAAAAGTTCTCCTATGCTTAACCAAGTAGCAACAGTGTACACGCCTAAGTTGTTTGATTTATTTCAGACAGAAGTTGAAGAGGTAATGGCACTTTCCATCCTAGAACACAATGTGAGTCAAACACATAGTTATGTGGTTGGAGTTTTCAATCAAAATGGAAAATATGAGGTCATGTGGAATCCATTAGATGAGACTCTATCTTGTAGTTGCAGAAAGTTTGAGTCATTTGGTATTTTATGTAGGCATGGTTTGAAAGTTCTTGATGTATTGGATATCAAGTTGATTCCTAATAGATATATCATGAAGAGGTGGAGAAGAGATGCAAAAGATGGAAGCGGAAAAAATTGCACAACACATAACATTAAGCCGGATACTCGACTGGAATATGTAGATCGGTATCGAGATTTATGTCCAAAATATATTCAATTGGTGAATGAGGCATGTGAAACTAAAGAATGCCATAATATTCTAAGCTTAGCAATTGCAGATTTGAAAAAAAAACTTTGTGACCTTAGGAATTGCAAAGCTAATGTAGAAAAAGACATCATTAGGCCTTCCATTGATTTTGCAGACAAAGAAGATCAATTATGTGCTTCGATTACGATTGTACCAAAAGGGATAAAGAAAAGGGAGATTTATCGTAATAAAAAGCGTAGGCCGAAATCATGGATAGAAAAGATGCCGAAGCCAAAGGAAGGCACATCAAAGAAGCAAACAAAGAAAAGAAAAGTGCAAGAGGTAATCTTCTAAATTATCCTTATTTTCACCATTCTATTTTATTTTTACACATCAATATAGTATACTATTATTGTTGCTAAACTAGTACAATTTTTACAGGAAATATATGCACAAGACGTCATGGCACAAAAGAAAACTGAGGATATCTCTTATGAAAATATTACTAGTTTTACACAATTTTTAATGGTAAAGATATTTACAATTATATATTTTACTTTGATATTAATAATAGTTTAGATGCATGATTTTATAATTTTAATGCTAAGCTTGTGATATGTGTAATGTGTAATTGGATTTTTTGTAGTCGGCTTCTACAAGTTCTACAGCGCATCAGGGGGGCTCATCAGCAGGTGCTACATTAGCATCACATTTAGAGAGTATATCAAGTGTTGTAGGCTCCAACGACAAAATTAATAGTGCAGGAGGTCTCTTAACTCAAGGAAGTGTTGCAAGTGGAGGTCTCTTGACTCAAGGAAGTGTTGCATGTTGAGATTAAGTGCTCTTGTTTTGTAATTTTCTTAGTTTAGGACTGGAGTTTTGATGGTCCAAAACTTAATCACATTTGGTCACATTCAAATGTTCAAATTTAGTCACATTTGTGACCAAGTGTTCTAATTTTGTAATTTTCTTACTTTAAGATTGAAGTTTTGATGATCCATAAATTTCCTTTTGTTACCAACTGACAGTGTAATTTCTGCATAATTACTGTTTGTAATTTCTGCATAAATTTTCTGCATAAATAGTAATTTCTGCATAAATTTTCTAGTTACTGTTTGTAATTTCTGCATAAATTTTCTGTATAAACAGTAATTTCTGCATAAATTTTCTAGTTACTGTTTGTAATTTCTGCATAATTTCTGCATAAACAGTAAGTTTTTGCATAAATTTTCTGCATAAACAGTAATTTCTGCATAAATTTTCTAGTTACTGTTTGTAATTTCTGTATAATTTCTGCATAAACAGTAATTTTTGCATAAATTTTCTAGTTACTGTTTGTAATTTCTGCATAATTTCTGCATAAACAGTAATTTCTGCATAAATTTTCTAGTTACTGTTTGTAATTTCTGCATAATTATTGCATAAACAGTAATTTTCTGCATAAATTTTCTGCATAAACAGTAATTTTCTGCATAATTACTGTTTATGTTTCTGCATAGTTGTGGTTTTCTGCATAGTTGTTAGTTTCATGTCATTAATGTAGAACAAAGCCTCATTTGCAAATATGCCAATAGTTGTAGAACAGAAAACACCAATACCAAATTAGTTAGTTCGATGCCATTAGTGTGTGTGTATTGGTCTCAGCTAAAATGAGTGGAATCCATGTGGATTTTGCTGCTCTTTGTGCCCTTTTAAAGCTTAATTGCTAATTAGGGAGAAATTGTTTGTTGATGGACCAGAAATAACAAGTGCTTCATATTCAAAACTGCTGCTATGAATGTGACAAATAATAATGGTGAATGGTAGTTATGATTGCATCTTGGTGCATTGGTTATTATATAGTCAACCTGCATATTCAGTTTGAGTGTATTAATGGTTTAGGTTCCATTTTGTTGCTTGGCAGACACACATGATGTTTCTGCAGTCTCAAATTGTCTAAAACAGGACATTCAAACCAAGGCACAAACACTTCACAACAATGCAATAAATTGGATACAAGTCATAGATTAATTAAAAAGATCATGTTCCATTGCTATAGTCTCGGATTACAGAGAGAATTACACCAAAATTCAGGCATTTTCCCACTAATACCTACCAACACATACCAACACAAATTCAGGCCAACACATACCAACACAAACATTCTGCCAAAACCTACCAACATACACAAACATTATGGGTGTCCTACATTTATACCAAATTCTCACAGCACACTTTATTAATTGGCCCTAGCCATTTCATCTGATCCTCTAAATAATATTGCCCATCCTTGTTCTTTCCTACATAAACCAATTCTAAGTTGATCCCAGCAGCCTCAGCTACAGCTTTTTCTGTAGTTGCGAATTTCCGGATCCAGTTAATGTCCTCACCTCCATACAAGCATACAACTCTCCCTTTTGCCATCTGGTAAAGAAAGATGCAACATATTAGTACTATAATTAGTGAGTTAATAAGAAAAAAAGTGCATATATATATATGCACGCACGAGTACAAACCTTTAATAAAAAAATTCCATCAAACCTTTTTTCTTACATCTAAAAGACTAAAATACTGTACAAGAAAATTACCCCAGTTCTTTGTTGATTCAATTCTCCACTGGTTGCTATCGCTAAGTACCGATTGGGATGTGTTACAGCTTCAACTTCTGAAATTAATAAAATATAAAATAATCACAGTTAAACAAACAAACAAACAAACCCAGCATTCTACAAAACCCAGTCAATTTTTTTTTTTTAAATATTTTAATCAGAAGCTTACTAACAAGTAACAAGACATACTAGTTAAAAGCATGGGATGATATCATGATACTGATTATACTAATCAGAGATGAGACAAAACCCTAACTAGCGAAACCAATAAAAGAATTTCGAAAACCAAGAGAAAAAAGGATAAGTTGCACTTAGTACACACTTGGAAATTTGTTGCTGGCATTGCTGCATCCATGGTAGAATTTGGAATTTTTTGAAGTCCAAATATCACGATCCGATTTCATCCCTCGTTTCTAATGTCATTCTTACACAGCGAACCCATCCCCACCACCATCAAACCCACAACAAAAAATCAGCCACAAATCAAAAGCAACCACCATCAGCCACAATACCCACCACAAAAAATCAAAGCAAAAAAGGAAACCCCAGCAACCCCACTCCACCACCGCTGCACTATACACCACACCACCACTAGTAAACCCACCGCCAAAAAAAAAAATCATAGACCCAGTAAACCACACCACCACAGACCACCATAGACCCACCACGCAAAATACCCATACCAAACCCACCACCATAGCACCGCCGATCTCCACGAAACAAAACCAAGCCACCGATCTGATAGAGAGGGAGAAAGAGAGCAAACCACCGAATTCACAACACTTTCTGTTGATCTGAGAATGAGAGTTTGAAATTTTTAGATGGGTTTGGTGAGAGAGAGTTTGAAAGAGAGTCTGAAACATTTTCTGTGGTTTGTCCGCTTGAGGGATCCGGATCCTCTCATTTCCCTTTGAAATGGAGAGGTACCAATCAGGGATCCGGTTGATCTGAGAAAGAGAGTTTGAAATTTTCATATGGGTTTGGTGAGAGAGAGTTTGAAAGAGAGTTTGAAACATTTTCAGTGGTTTGTCCGGTTGAGTGCCTCTAGTTTAAGTGTTTAACTTGAGTTAAAGTGGTTTAAGTGTTTAACTGGGGTTAAGTGTGGTGTTTACATTTTAAATGATGTGGCACGTTTTTAGCCCTTGATAATTTTCAAACAAATCCCTACCGTGAACTGGACCCTCTCCATTTCTAAGGAAAATGGAGAGAATCCGGATCCCAAACCAACAACCTTCCTCTTCCACTTCTCAACCCGCAACCACCAACCACAGCAAAAACCAAAATAAAAAACACCAAATCGGGAAACCGTGACCCATCCAGCCCGGCAACGCCACCAAAATCCAACCACCCAAATCGGGAAATTGAAGCACCATCACCATGACTCACCATTACCCACGACCCAATCACCCAAATCGGACCAACGAACCACTGCACTGTGACCTGCAAACCAATTGGACCACCAAATTAAACCCACTAAAAAATTCAGCGAAAGGGAGAAAAGGCTGGGTGAAGGGAGTGGGGGCTAGGCGGAGGGAGGGCTGGGTGATGGTGGCATCGGCTTGGCTACATGAAAGAGAGACAGTGAGATAGGAGGCAGAGGGAGGAAGGGCTGCATTTGTGCGTGAGAGAGACTGAGATGAGATAGGGTAGAAAGAGTCACGCATGTGGGAGACTAATAAAATATTATTTGTTGCAAATAACTCTCAGCTAAAGTGGGAATATCTTTAGCAGCCTACTGTAGCAATGAGTTAAAAAATTATAGCAATGAGTCAAAACAACAACTTTACTGTAAGTGTGTTTTTAGTGTTTGGGTTGCTAAAATAGTCATTTTAGCAACTTCACTGTGAATACTCTAACACAAGTCAAAGTTAGGGACAATCTAAATTTAAGAAGTTACTATAGCAATTTGCTAAAGAGATTTAGCAATAGCCACCCGGTTGTTGCTTCAACTTTGGTGGGGGGGGGGGGGGTAAAATAACCTATTTGGGGTTTTAGCCACCTCATTGCTATTGCTCTTAGCAATTTTTGCTTGTATATCTATTAACCATATAAAAAGCGGCTATGCCGCTACAGTGTTTATGCATGTTCATTCAACGTATCCCACTGTTCATCTACAGTGGAAATTTGGTGAGGCACTTTGCCTTTTTCTTTTTTTTTTAGTTTCGAACAGTAACTACAGTACCAGGCGACACTGTAGCTATAGTAGTTACAGTTTTTTTTTTTCCTTCCGTTTGTACTTTTTTTTTATTTTTATATATATTGTTATACTGACATAACAAATTTCACAATATTTTCACAATTATTGAAGTGTCAATTTCTTATAAGTCAAAATAAAATAATAAAATATGAAACTGTAACTAACCACAACTGAAAATAAATGTTTTGTGAAAATGTTGTAATACTTGTTAGGTGAATATGTAAAAGCTACAGTACTTTTGGTTTGTTCAAGTGGCACTGTAGCTACAATAGCTACAGCGTTTTTTTTTTTTTTTTTTTTCTTCAGTCTTCCGTTTGTACTTTTTTTTCTTTTAAATATTTAGAAGAACCCGCATATATTGTTATACTGACATAACAAATTTCACAATATTTTCACAATTATTGAGGTGTTAATTTCTTATAAGTCAAAATAAAATAATAAAATATGAAACTGTAACCAACTACAACTGAAAATAAATGTTTTGTGAAAATGTTGTGACACTTGTTGGGTGAATGTGTAAAAACTACAGTATTTTAATTTGTTCAATATGTACTGTTCATCGCTTTTTTTTATTTTTATTTTTTGCTCATCGATTTGTGCTCTTTTTTCTACAGTATTTTTTCACTGTTCATACAGCATTTTTCATTGTTCATCTACAGTTCCATTTTGGTTAGCCACTTTGTCTTTTTTTCGAAAAAAAGTTTTGAACAGTAGCTACAGTACCAAGCGGCACTGTAGCTACAGTAGCTACATTTTTTTTTTCTTTCAGTCTTCCGTTTGTACTTTTTCTTATATATAAAAGCGGCAATGCCGCTACAGTGATTTGGTACTGTGCATTCAGTGTTAAAACACTGTTCATCTACAGTGCAATTTTGGTGAGTCCCTCTATTTTGTCCGTTTGTGGAGTGCCAAACGATGCGTTTTGGCTGAATATAAAATCACTGTAGCTGTAGTGATTTTGGTTTCGTGAGCCACTGCACTGTAGCTACAGTGCCTAAAGTTTTTTTTTTTTTTTCTTCCTCCAGTAATCGGTTTGTGTTTTTTTTTTCTTTTATATATTTATGTAAGCTGGTATATATATTGTTATACTGACACAATAAATTTCACAATATTTTCACAATTATTGACGTATCAATTTCTTACAAGTCGAAATAAAATAATAAAATATGAGAGTGTGATCAACCACAACTAAAAATAGATGTTTTGAGAAAATGTTACAACACTTATTGTTATCACAATATTTTCACAAGTGTTGAGATCTCAGTTTCTTATAGATCAAATAAAAAAATGCTAAGTCCACAACATTTTAACATAAATTTCTATAGTGCCTAAAGTTATTTTATTTTATTTTATTTTTCCAGTAATCTGTTTGTGTGTGTGTTTTTTTTTTTCTTTTAGTGAGGTGCACTTTTTTTTTCTTTTTTTCCCTTTAAGTATGCCAGTTGGTTTGAGCTTTGTTTTTTTTTTTTTTTGTCTTTTTTTAAGATCTTTATATGTTTGCTTTGTACTTGCAATGCAAGTTTACATTGTAAATACACAAAAGTGGTTAATATTATACACATTTGCACAAAAAATGGTAAATATTGTACAAATTTTGTAAATGTGTACAAAATTTGCCAATTTTTTTGTGTCTACAATATAAATTTACATTGTACAATGTATACATAGAAATATTGTGAAAATGTTGTGACGCATGTGTCAATTCCTTATGGGTTAAAATAAAATAAAATAATAAAATATCATACCGAGATCTAGCACAACTAAAAATGTCGTGACATTTTGTTGTTATTACAATATATTCACAACTATTGAGGTGTAAGTTATAGGTCAAAATAAGATAATATAATATAGGACTGGGATCCATCATGGTTGAAAATAGAGGTATTGTGAAAACGTTGTAATATTTTGTTGTATTCATTTACTTTTATTTTTTGTTGGTTTAGTCAAATTTAGTAATCTATATATAAAAAGAGTAAACGGAAAAAGCTATCATAGCTTCGTTATAGTAGTTTTGACTTGTTCAATTTTCACTGTTTTGCAGGCCTTTTTTTTTTTTTTTTTTTTTGAATGCGTAACATTGCAATAGATTTGTTATATTATTTTTGGTTTGTCCAGTTCACACTGTTTTACATTATAATAAAATATTAACACAATAAATTGGCACAATATTTTCACAATTTTTGAGATGTTAATTCCTTATAATTCGAAATAAAATAATAAAATATCATACTAGAACCAACCACAACTAAAAATAAAGGTAATGTGAAAAAAAATGTGTACATTCACAATACTTTCATAACAAATTATAGGTAGTAATTTGTTTTTGGTTCTAATTTAAACTTACTAATGAAACTACTTTTTTGTCCACCAATAACAACTTGTAACAACCTACTACTTATGATTTGTTATGAAAATATCGTGGACATAGCATTTTTTTTTTTGTGAAAGGTTAAAACATCTTGTTGTCGTCACAATATTTTCAAAGATGTTGAGCTGTCAATTCTTTACAAGTCAAAATAAAATATAACAAAATTATAAAGGTATTATGAAAATGTTATGCCATTTTGTTGTGTTTTTAGAAATTTTTTGTGGGTTTAGTCAGATTTGTTGAGCCAAAATTCACTATTTCACATACAATTTTCTTGGGTTGACTTTTTGTATTTTTTTTCTTTGCGCACCATTTTAAGTAAAACTACATAGTTTCACACAAAAACAAAAACTTAGACAAAAAACACTTTTCATCCTTTATGTTTGGGGTAGTTTACAATTCATCCTTCTTAAACTTTAAAATCAAGAAATTTTTCCCTTAATATTTTGGAAAAGAGCAAATATGTCATGTTATTATTCTCTCAGTTAAACCCTAATGAAAGCTTATGATTCTTAAAATATTTTATTGTGTAATGTCTAAAATACTCCCACTAAATTTTAACATCCCAAAAATTTTCTTCCAGTATTTTGAGTTTTAGATGGTAATAATTCTTGGAAAGTTAGAATGATGATATAAGGTTTTTTATTTGTTATCTAAAGAACATTAATTTTCTAAGTTTAAATTTTTAAAACTTAAAATTTATCTAATGGAAAATTCGATAACACATGCCTTTTGTTATCTTTTGTTATTTTTATTTTTTATCTGCTTAGCAAAACTCAGTTGTTTATTGTTGGAAGATGATGATATTCGTTATAATTCTTATAAGTTTTTAGTGAGTGGATATATTGACTATAGCAAATAAGTACTAAAAAATTATTATAGTGAAATAGATATTTATATGTTAAATAGCTCTCCTAACTTTGTGGTTGATCAAAATTGTTATACGAATGAGATTAACTTTTTATGACATAATTATCAAAATTCTTATAATTAATATCTCTTTTGATTAATGTAAATCTCTATGTATTTTAAAAATCAAATTATTTATATCTTTATTTTGTGGTACAAATAAAATCTAGAATTGATCTTAACCACTACTTTTTCTTTTTCTTTTTCTTTTTTTCCCATGGCAAGGCACGTGCTGCCCCAACTAGTTTATATCAAAGGTACAAAGAGCATCGTTAAATACAAATGATTAATCTGAGCAAAACTCTCTTCCTCTCTGTCTCTTTTTGTTTGTCTATTGATTTGTCTTCACTTTTTTTTTTACTTTGGATTTTTTATTTTCATATACTCTTTTACTTAGCAAAACTAATTAATCCTAGAAACATTAATTAGTATTTTCGCATATTCTTATTTCAATTTTTTTTATACTACGCATCCCCTCACTCAAGACCCTAGCTCCATCCTTGAATCTAAAGGAAAGCATAACTAAATTGGGGTTCAATCATCTCGAGGGACCAAGACTCCCATGAAATCCTTCTCAACAGATTTTTAAATGGATTCCACATGCCAAACTCGCGGGACCGAACCTTTATCTCACTTGCCAATGGGGGCTTGGCTTAGCTAGTAAGGATCGAACGCTTCGTCTAACCCACCTAGGTTCGAGTCCCGCTACCAGCAGGCTTTTGTTGGTGGGCATCCTTAGTGGGGCTGACACCCCACACAGATTGGCAGTATTATTCAGCTTAATGGCTGCTGACCTGGCGCTCTGCCCGGGGGTTTAATATAACCATAAATTCCCCTATTTTTCCATTCTCAAAAAAAAAAAAATCTCACTCGACCGAAATTGTACTCTCAGCAACACAAAAAATTTAGCTCATGAACCCTCAACCCAAATGCGAATGTACCCACAAGAATACAAAATACATAGTTTTTAAACAATAGATACAAGTAAATTTGGCACGAAATATACCGACACTATACAAGACTTAGCAAAGAGTTTCAAGTGCATCAATTCATAATTAGAATTCCAACTAATTGATACTTGCAATTTGCACAGAATTTGAATTCCAAGTCAAATACACTAGTGCCACCAAATGCTCCCACTCAATTCTTTTTTGTGGCTTTAATATTGTGAACTTTAGTTCATCTCTTTCCATTTTTTTCCCTCTATTTCGTCAATGTGATAAATCGACAGAATTGAAGGCTTGAAGCACCCATCTTACATGATAATATGATGCAAACAAGAAAGAACAATTCAAGATTTTATAAACCAAGAGAGAAAGAAGAAGCAAAAATGTGCAGGTCAGTCCACTATCTGCGGTGGTGAAGAATTTTGTGTGTCATCTACAGAGATTTCAGTCACATCGTCCAGAGCACTAGGAATTATTGCCCTTTCTATTTTCTGTCCTATGCCATTGAACATCATCTCTCTTTCCAAGTGCAAACAGTAGAACTCAAAAACTCGAGAGCTTACTGCAACTCCAAAATCCAACAGAGAGAGCAACTCTAATTCCAGCCTGTTTAACTCAGCATTGCTTACTCCTCCAACCCGAGCAAAAAATGCGTTGTTATAATGCCTGAAAAATTGTAATCGAAGCAAAACAACATTATTATCATAACAATTGCGTGCTATTTCATTTGTGTAGAACAAATTACAGAATCAAGCACATCAATGACGCTGCCCAAGGTACATGTTTTCCATATGCTCTCTTCAGCAAAATATATGCTGCACTTGTATTGTTGTTTTTGTACTAAGAAGCAAAACATATTATATAAATGAATTGTATGCAACAAATGTGATGGATGATTCAATTACTTTGTTGACTTCGTAAGCATTATATGCAAGGAAAATGTCTTTGTACCCCTTACCACACACAGCAAATGTGACAACTTCAGAGTGCAGATATCTATGGTACAACGGAAGAGAACTTAGGCCACTTGTGTTCAAATGCATATATATTTCAATTGAATTTTAATTGTTACTTTCTTTGCTGAATGGGTTTTAATTGTTACTTATAACACAAAAAAGAAGTTCAAATGAGCTATAACTCTCAAACTATCCCAAAGACCAAACCAACAAGGTAAGAAAACAAACCGAAGCGAGGAAGATGTATAAACCAGACATGTCATAAGTAGGGACAAATGAAAATACCCCATTTAAGAGAGAGAGAGCTTACTCATCATCTAGCATCTTAGAAGCAACCATAACGCTTGTAACCAGCAACCTATGCACGTTCAAGGAAATGACGAGGGAGTCAGGGTGCCTATGCACTAGCCTGTCTATATACACATATCCAACCACAAAACAAGATGGACTACAATCCGTGTACTTGTATAACCTCTCTAAGTACTTTGGTATGCTTATATTTGGTGCTCTCACCCCATAAAACGCATTGAAGCTCTTCCCAAGCAGAGCCGAGCTCAAGCTCAGCTCATCCAGCTGCTGGCTCAGGCAGTCCCTGAGCCGGTCATTTCGAGCCACCAGCTTTTCTAGCACAGAAGACAATATGGTGAGCACTCTCGGCGTGCTCGTCTCAGCTAGGCTCGGCTCCAGCTGCCGACTTTGGTGGTTGTACCCAACAGTAGTTAACATTTAGATTAGGCCATTGTGGTAGTTTTAGTTTCATACACAAGTGTGAGAATGAATTTTGAGGCATCTGCTTCCACTTTGTACATGTTATCAGGTTTGGAGGGTCAAGAACTGGGCTTTTGACACGTGTACTTGCTGTTTTGTCACTCCTAGTCATAAACTAAAAAAAAAATGGTGATTTAATATCAAGCAGATGCTATCTCAAAATAAATTAAGCAGTATATATCAAATAGTTGGAATGGTATGCTGGTGGGAAGTTGAGTGTTGATGAGGTAAGGTGATTTTGAATTTTGAACCACTGGATTTGAAGAGGTCCCATGAGTGTATCAGAATAAATCGAAAATGGATTTTATATGGACAACAACCATTCATGAAATTAGTGGTGGAAACTATCTTGTCTGGCTTACTAGAATACAAAGACAGTGCTTGAGAGAAGTGCATATTGTCCGTCATTAGCAGGGAATTTCCAACTTATAGACACAAGAATTCAATGACTTTAATGTCAAATGCCACATGCCGATACCTCCGTTAATCATGTAAGATGTCTTCCATATATCATTGAGCTGTGTAAAGTGGTCAGCGATTGTGGTGGTGGTGATGTAAGGTTTTGGTTGTAATGGCAGGAGTTACTGTTCAGTCTGATATAAATTATAAAGCCAAATTGCAATCCAAGGTTACACAAATATGACCAAGTATTGATATATAAGAACAATGTTGAACTCTCTCATAAACTGCTCACATGGGAAGAAGAGCATTCTAACATGGAAAAAAAAAAAGACCTTGAGCTCAAATTTCAAATAAATTTTTTTTTCCCACCAGTTAGAAGGGTACATCAATACAAAATTATATTGCAATTAATTGAATTGATACATATCGAGTAAATATTTAATGATTGAATTCCCTATTCTTTTATGAACAAAGGAAAATTGTAATATCTTTTGTATAATGAAATCCCAAATGGAAGGGTAATCCCTGATTGCCAAATCATTGTACCGAGATATCAAGGCAGGGTTTCTAGCTCGCTATACATTGTGCTCGTTAGAAACAAGTAACTTCTCTTCCTCCTCTGTCAGGTCTTTCTCTGAGAGC
Source organism: Notholithocarpus densiflorus (assembly GCA_030021035.2). Classification (NCBI taxonomy): domain Eukaryota; kingdom Viridiplantae; phylum Streptophyta; class Magnoliopsida; order Fagales; family Fagaceae; genus Notholithocarpus; species Notholithocarpus densiflorus. Next base: position 2,658,506 of record JARYZH020000020.1, read on the forward strand.
TGAATGTTTGTCTTGGAGTTCATTTTATTCCATTCATTCTCTACACGAAAGAAAACCCATTGGAAGCGACGGAAAATCTCCAGGGCAGCAACTGCAAACACCGTAAGGTAATTATGGCGAAGATGGGCAGAGAGCTTGTATGTCCATGCCCAACGCAATACAAGATTGCTTCCCATCACCCAAAAATAAACCTGCAATCCAAGATACATATATAATTACGTCATGGAACCAGGTATTACAACCTAGACCAACCACTGAACCAGTAAGATGAGGTCATTTTGATCAGTGCACTAATCAAGAAATGTTTACGTTAAACTTTCTTAGCTTTCTGAAAAAATTTTAAGTTGGCAGTGGAGAGCCAGTCCCAACAATTAATTCAGGTCAAATAGTATTGTACAGTTCAGACCAGTTCACTCTAGCCTTTTTGCCAGGGGGGAATTCTCCTTGTTGGTTCAGCTAGACAGGCCAATATCATAAAGACATGACTCAAATACTACAATAAAATAGGCATAGCCTTACCCATTTTCGTCCGTATAACAGGTGTGAGAAGATGTGTGGTTTGCTGAACTTGAATATCCGAGTGAAGCTACTGGCAAAAAGAAAGGGATATTTATAGGCACTTCACCAAATAATATTCAAGAGAATCAAGACATAACTTCTAAAACAGTGTTATCTGTGTTCTTATATGAACTGGATCACAGTACAGTTCAAGCACAAATATCAAACAAGCACACATAAAAGAACTGTAAAAGAACTGGATCACAGTACAGTTCCAATCAAGTAACTTGCAACTTTATAATAATGCTCCTAGTCTTTTTTTTTTCTTTTTTCTTTTTACTTTTTTTCCTTCTAATTCTACCATGTAACTTCACAATTTATCTCCAACACCCTCAACATAAACTTTTTTTTTATAGGTAAACATAAACATTTGTGACAACTAAATTCAAAATCACAAAGGCATGAGTTTTATGCAGTGATACTGTACCCGTTTGGATTCAACTTAAAATGGCGTTTGCATTTTGTAATCTGTGTTTTTCTCTTTTTTTTTTTTTTTTTTTTTTTGTACAGCCCGCAATTGTTGACAAGTCAACTGTGAACAGTGCATCCGTGCACTGTTCACGGGTCCCACAAATTACACTTTTCAGCAACTTTTCATTAAAAATGAGTCTCACAGCACTATTTACACATTTAAAAATTATTTCGCTACAGTGTTTTCAGTTTCAATTTTCAGTTTCAGCAAAAATAAGCTTAATCCAAACGGACCCACTATGACTTCCAAGATTTACGGAAACTGTATAGAATAGCAAGGGCCAGGAAACATGCTAACTTGTGCCCACAAAATTGAGAGCTCAACTACTTTAGATTTCACATGCAAGGGCTCTACAGTAAAAGCCAGCAGGAAAAGGATTTAATGTGTAAGCATGTTACGAAGGTTAATACCAAATAAATACAAAATCAAAGGGGTATGTTTAATTATGATGTGATATTGTGAAGGTATAAACATTTGACATACCTCCAGTCCCAATCACGGGTAACATCCCAGTAGAATGAGTACAAAGAGTTCAAAATACCAGAGATGAGCCAGAGAGGCCGATAAAAGTTTGTCCACCTATCAGGGAAGACATGATATTTAAGGGCTGATAGAAAAATCACTGGCACTGCGGTCGAATATTTTAAAGCTGAAACCATAAGCAAACAAAGTTACTATGATCTTGTAGCAATAAAGAGTAAAATATAAATGCTAAAGGACTAGATGCAGAAATCACTAATTGAAACATAAACGAGCAATATAATGGACAACCCAACATTGCAATATTCCAAAAGGCATCAGACGATAAATAACACAGATGAGACAACATAAATGAGAATAATCCAGAGATTTTACCATTCAGAAGGGTTGTTTTCTCCCCAGTATCCTTGTATTGTCGAAGACATTGGAAGAAACGAAAAAGATATGGTAAAACAAGAACAAAAGGAATTGCAAGGGAATGACTGCCACAAACAGAATCAGCTTCAAACCATGCAATAGTGGCAACCTGCTTGAGTTTAGAAAAGATTTCTTAACAAACGAGAAGTGAAGCATCAAATTTATATCAAACCACGTTTAATAAAAACAAGTGTAACTTGTAATAAGCATAATTTAAACTAGCAGGAAAAGCAACAGGCTCCACTAGAAATTTAGCAGCAAAGAGGCCAATGACCTGGGGTAATCAAGCTACTGGCAGAGGATTTTACATTGTACATTGTTCTCCCTTAACTGGTTTCCGCACATCACTAACCTCACTCATCAATATAACAATGTATCAGTTTGAACCAATTTTATCACTGAATATCTCATGGGTGTTTAATTAAGTTTCAGAGTTTTCTGAATGCATCTTTTCATCCACCATAAATTTCAAGAAAATTGAGAAAAAAAATATATTAAGAGGTTCTGTTTATATACTTTCTCTGTACTCAACTTCACTTAGCTTTATCACGTTTCCCAGCAATATGGTATAGGCTACACATCTCCTTTCCACTTTATCAATTTGAAATGTGCTACAGTTTTGTACTAAAGGGAAAACAAACACCTTTTTCAAGTGAATCAATCTGGTTACACCAACAAAAATTTTGGATATGTGTGTACCTAAGATAAAAACATAAAATAAGAAACATATAATGAGAATATCTAATTAACATTTGAAATTAAAAGAACCAGTGATAGAAGTAACAACCATGGGTTTCAATCAGGCGCAAAAAGATGACAATTTTATGACAACAAAATATTACAAAATACTATATATTAAAAAAAAAAGGAAAAAGAGAGAGAGAGAGAGAGAGAGAGAGAGAGAAGAGAGAGATGATTGGGGTAAATCTGTTAATAGCATAAAGCCCATCTCAACAACAGAACACTGACCTGTCGATGGACCATTCGACATACTGAACGCTCCAAATCTGAGAAGACCTGCACAAGAAGTGACAAGAACAAGCACAGTGAAAAAGGTATTGTGGCAAGTATATATCTTAAGAAAGTTCTATCATTTTTTTATGTATATCTGAAGATAGAAAAACAATTTCCTGATTCTCACTCTCAAGAAAAGGTTAAACCTAGGTAGAATGTAACCCCATATTTACCCCTATCCTATACTCCACTGAAATAATGAACACATACATGTGTAGGCATATAAATATGTGTATATTTATTATATTTAAGAAACCAATATAATCTTATTTGAAATGAAAATCATGTTATTGAAATATAAAACCATACAAGTGCATGGGATTTGACCTGGAAAATGGTTAAAGTAGACAAAGTGATGCATACCTTTGCCATGGAGGTCAAGATATCAGCCACAAAAAAATCAGAGAACGATATTGCCTGAGTTCACCAAACAAGCATCAAATATTAACTACAGCACACTAGGAAAATAAGAAAATGTTTAAACCACAAAAAGAACCCATACATTCCTCTCCTAGGCATTGTATGAAAATAAGAAAATGGATGAGGGGTGCCATAGTGCTTCATATGAAAAAGGCAGGTTGTGGGTTAGTTTGATTCCCAGACTCTTATGCTTCCAATGATAAGTTATATGATATTCTAGCATCAATGACCACACAAACCACAGTACCCATGCTGTTAAGGTTGTGGGGTTTTGTCCTGCCAGGATTTTTCACCTCAATATAGTAGTCATCTGTTTACCATGTGTAGGTTTCATTCAAGTATATTTGCACTAAAACAATGTTGGCTAACACTTTACTTGACTATTTGACAAACGAAAGAAACATGAAAAGAAAATTAATAATTTTATACATGATCGCTGGAGTGCATTTTAATGACAGTACATACTTCCTTCCTTTTTTAGGTAAGAATTTTTTTTTAATGGGAAATTTACTCACCTTCACCTAGCACTTACAAGGGGAGGAGTTGCCAGTTGAGCTAATGCTCATTGGCAAGTAAGAACAATTTTATTAAGGAAAGACTACTTCATGAACAAAGACCACAAAGAAGCCTTAAGAATTACAAAGAAAGATCTATGTACAAAAAGGCAATGACTCTAAAATTGTCGCAATGTAATCACTATTCGTAAAACCCAATGCGCGAGACCAATCAAATAAGGAACTAACAAAAGTTGCTAACAATTGATTCCCTGTATGGATTTTGGATTGATGTTATATGTGCAAGTGTAATAGTGAAACTGTTGACCATCTATTCCTTCATCGTCCGGTTGCTTTGGAGTTGTGGGATATGGTTTTTGGTTTATTTGGAGTTTGTTGGGTTATGCTAATGTCTGTTGTTGAGCTTCTTGCTTGCTGGCAAGGTCGATTTGGTCGCCATCGTAATGGAGATATATGGATTGTTGTTCCTCATTGTTTGATGTGGTGTATTTGGAAGGAAAGAAATAGTAGGTATTTTGAAGACAATGAATGTTCTATGCCTGATCTCAAGCTTCTATTTTTCAGAACCTTATTGGACTGGTTCTCAGTGTGGAGAAACCAACCTTTTTCTTCAATTTTGGATTTACTTGATTTATGTAATTTTTGTATTTGATATGTACACCCCTGTATTCTCCCTGTGAACTTGGGTGTCTTTTTTTTTTATATCAATAAATCTTTATTACTTATCAAAAAAAAAAAAAGTTTGATTCCCTGTACTTTCCCCATCTTTGAATGTATGCTAATTGTGTTCCCTCCATATGGTCCACATCAAACATAATGGAATAATATTCCAAATATCTGACAAATGGTTACCCATCCAATTTCTCCAACCAAACATAAGTTCAATCAACTTTTTTGATAAAGCCTAGAGCTTCACAAAGCAAAGGCAGCAGTGCAATGTATCAATAGATGATCCACCATCTCCCCATTACACTGGCACATGCAATACCCCTCTTAACGAGATTATCACAAGTGAGTATCTTTCTCCATGCTACCGTCCAAATGAAAAAGGAGATCCTTCACGGGACCTTAACACCCCAAATGCCTTTCCAAGGGAAGAGTACGGCTTTTAGCCCCTAAGAGCATTATAGAAAGAGTGACCATCGAATCCTCCTCACTCTTCTTTAGCCTCCAACTCACTAGATCACTATTAGGGATATGGGAATCTAGAAGAAATGAGGCCCAAAACTGGATCCGATTACCCAAGTCATCATCAAAATGTACTGTAAAAGCCTATTTCATCTCATCCTAAGGATCTTCCACAAATCACATCCATGAGAGTTTCTAACAGGTTTTGTACTCTAACCTTCCCAATCTTCTCCGAACTTCATAACCACTACATGCCTCCATAAGCGTGTATCCTTTGCCACAAAACGCCAATGCTATTTCCCCAACAGAGCTTGATTGAAGGTTTTAAGCTTCCTAATGCTCTTGCCTCCATTAGCAATAGGAGTAAAAACCTAATCCCATCCCACCACATGATGTTTAAACTCATCTCCCAAACCACCCCACAAGAAATTCCTCAGTAATTTCTCAATTCTATTTGCCACATTAGTAAGGATAGTGAAAAAGGATAAATAATAGGTAGTTAAGCTCAATTATGTACTCTTAAATAATGTCAAGCTTCTCCAATATAGGGTTCCATATTGACTTTGAATTAAAAGAAGCCCCTAACAGCATACCAAGATAAGTCATTGGCAAACAGTTATCAGCAAGATCAGTCTTGTTCTCAACCACACCAACCCAACCATCTCACTCTTACTCAAATTGGCTTTTAGGCCTATCACCAACCATTTGAATCTAGAGAATCTGGTCAATTTTGGCATCACAGAAAAGGACTGTATCATCAGCAAATAGTAGGTGTGAGACACCCAACCCATCTCCTATTGCATTACCTACCTTGAATCCCTTAAGAAGGCTTCCCTCCTCCATTCTCTTCAGCATCCTACTCAGAACTTCCATAAGGACCACAACCAAAAGGAAAAGGAAAGGGGATAAAGGATCCCACTAATTACATAAAGGCACTATTCCATAAAGTCACTAATCCTCTTAACACAAAATATCAAGTCAAAAAGTAAAAGTTTGCAAGAGTTATCACATTGAAGGAAAAAAATGTGAAGAACAACCTAATTTTTGTACTTGCTGTTAATTTCCCTTTAGAGGGTCATGGTCCCTCAATCAGCAACAACACACATGGGAACTCAAAAGACTCTAAAGATATATGAATTTTTGTTGATCTACATATTCTTTCAAAAGCTATATTAAACAAAAGGCTTGATACTATTCATCAATATGTAGAAAATACACAAACATCCTAGAAAGAGGAGAATAATATAACCCCAAAAAAAAAAAAAAAAAAAACTTGCCTGTAGTGGGAGAACTATTCGCCAAAGAGTTCTTAACAAGTAATAGCGGGATGATAAATAAAAAATATCAAATGGGAATATCAATATCATCACAACAGCACAATATAAGAGCACCTGCAGAGGAGTGCCATTAAAAGTTAGTACAATTGTAACAATTTCAATGTAATAGTAAAGGTATAACAAAAGATGAAGATCAATTGCTTGTCAATGAGATATTCAATATGGTATGAATATATTATGAAAATAAAGTAGTCCTTGTTATATACAATGCATGAGCACTAAAACTAGACTAAACAGAAGAAGAAAAAAAAAGTAGAAGGAATCACTTATGGCATTATGCCTGGCAGGTTAGGTCATCCAATCAGAATTTGCTTTCTAATATAGATAAACTAATATTCAACAGTAGGATCATTTCCTATGTAGAATCATATTAAAATCCAATAAATGCATGAAACAGTACACCATATATAAAAGTTTTCAACATAATATTTGATTACCAGAAGGACTCAATAAAGAATTCTAGGAAGTAAAGTACCCAATATAAAAATTACTTACTCCATCCTCCTCAATGCACATATAATCGACCCCAGAATAATGCTCATATATAATTAACTTTTCACCACTCTAATGTGTGAGACATTTCAATACATCTATGAAGCTTCTACTTCCATGAGAAAATATGTTCAACATCTTTACCAAATATTACAATCAGGTTTTTACAGAGAAAAAGAGATTATTGGAATGAAATAATTAAACAAAATAGTCTGTCAATAATTTATAAGAGTGGATGCATCTATTACACTGGTTGTGATGCAGCCAAAGGTACTTCTCCATGAGAATAAAGATAAAGATACGCTGTCATGCTAGTTGGGACAATAATAGTCATCCATGTGGCACACTGCAAATATCAAAAAGGATGGTCATGGCTATTCTAGAAACATATACACAATACTAATATAAATAAATAAATATTGAATATAGATGAAGATAGCAGAAAGAAAATGTCTAAGAACCTGCAATACATGAAAATTACAGAGAAAAGTCAAATCTGACAAAAGAGAAGTATAAGAGGACTGTTAATAGATGTTTGTTTTAAACCACAATAACAAGAATAATAATTATAGGAAAAAAAAAAATTTAACCTAATGATCAGAAATAGAATTTTCCAAAGTACTTTATCAAAAACCCAAAACTCACAAATCCGGAAATCCCAGAATTACCCATCAAAACAGATGGTCATGGCTATTCTAGAAACATATACACAATGCTAATATAAATAAAGAAATAAATACACACACTGTATTTAATAAGGTTTAAAAGAAGAGAAGGACCATATAAATTATTTAAAGGATTGCATATTGAACACCTTTCATGTAAATGTGTAAACCCACACTACTCTATAATGAGAAACAAAAAATTAGCAAAAAATTAAAAGATCCCCTGGCTTCTTGTATAATTTTTGCTTTACTAGTTATTAATTTATTATTAATAGTAAGGCTGAGTCAATGTTGGACCCTGAGTTTAATTTATTATAGTTTTCACCTAGTTTCTTACAGTTCCAAAATTGTGTTAAGACGGTTGCAAATAAATACAATAAGGAAAGTCACTAATGCTTCGATGACCAAAAGACATCTTGTTAAAACAAACTCATATTGCACAATTAAACTTATTCGTTTCTAATATAAGTCTTGTTCAACAACAACAACCAAGCCTTAGTCCCAAAATATAATTAGTCTCATGGATTTGGTAAAATAATTCCTGAGGTATTTGGAGCGTTTGCTAACTGGAGGAGGGTATTTTAGTAACTTCTGATTGGAATATTAAAGGAATCAAAAGATTCTGCTAGGTGTTAACTTTGACGGTAGGGGGGGTATTTGCTTATTTCCAGTAGTTAAGGGGGGTGAATTGTTAATTGCCCAATAGAGAAAGGTGAAAGTCTAATTTACCCTTCAAACTATTTCCACATCCTATTGATGATAAATTGAAAACATAAGATGGGTTAAAAGCTACAGGTTTATTTGGATGCCCTTGTCAACAAAAAGCGGGTGCCAAACCTGAAACTGAAATTTTTAAAATTGAAGAATCATATCCAAGAATGGAGATAGTTCACGTTTGGACACATTTCACATAGCATGCTTATTAAATACCATATGGCAAAAGAATTGGTAAAAACCATTAGGCTAGTGAAAGAAAAATGACAGAGTCAATGCATTGGCTGTTTAATATGATACCTTCCAAATTTCTCGGTGAGTTAGATGATTTTGATCAAGATCAAAAATTTTTGCGTAACTGACATTGGCTTGGGAAAAAACCCATAAATTAATTCCCCAAAGCCAAACCATCATAGTCTGCAATATCAAAATTACAAGAAATGTGTTACCAAAAGGATAAACAATGTAAGAATATGAAAAGATAGTCTACTCTCAATAAAATAAAATAACCAAAACTCACCACGAGTAGAAGAGGATTATAATACAAAAATGCCTCATATAGAAATAAATCCCGTAAGTCCACACTCATTCTCATAACGGAATCCCATCCAATCTGTGACATTCACATATGCCAAAAAAGAACATTCTGACGATGTGAAATCCAAGATATTTCTGCTAGTACTCCTATCAATAGAAAAAGTACAAAATGGAACTAACCTTGCAACAACTGAAACCCCAGACAAAGAATAGCAGTACCTGGACATAATTTAAATTAGTATCTGATAATATACATGAAAATCTGGAAAAGAAAACTGAACATAATAAAGCAGATTTCTGGGTAAAAATAAAAATGCAACTCATCAAGATTATTGTGCACACAGGAGACAAAGTAGAGACAGAATCATTTTATATCTATTTCTGAATTATTCTCAAAACAAGAGCAATTACCATACTACGAATTTGAAAATTCAATCTTTAGTTAAGTCAAACCATTTCATAATTATCCACATCAATAATTAAAATCAAACTGAAAAATGATTAGAAGGAATTTAATAGCATATAAAACAATGAAACTATTCAAATAATGAAACCTTGAATCTCCATAATAAAATAGGCGATGGCATCATGGCGGCAGTGCTCATTGGGGTACTCGCACTCTTCAAATCATTTGTCTCCATTGAATGTGAGAAATCTTCCTCAACACCATTTTCCACCTCACCTGTAGCTGTGACATTCAACAAGTATAAGATGTAAAAAAAAATCAACCATCAAGGTAATACAATAGGATTCATTGCAGTTTGGCTCGAAACTATGGGGCCATTTGCCATGTCCACCATAAATTAAATTTTTGCAAGCAACATCTTATTGTTGGTTTGGATTTTATTAGGGCTTTGTACCTAAAAAAGGCAAGGTTTTTAAAAGTTGTACATAAGAATATAAGCTAATAAGTTACCAATAATAATAATAATAATCCACACACACATTTAATTTGATAATAATTTGCAATGTCACCCCACCATCCAAATTAGTGTCAAATTTAACAAAGAAATGGGCTGGGTAGCACTAATCTGTCAAAATTAACAGATTAGTTCTTGGTAATTTGCAATGTCCAGTCCGTTATAACTGAACAGTGGGGTGCACATTGCAAATTAATCTCAAATTAGGGTGTTCAATGTAAAAATTAATAGTTTATGGTAGAAATTGCAAATGAACCAGTTTAGGGTGGGTACCTACAAATGCAAGTAACCCTTCGTTAAATATAAGGTAAAAACTAAATGCTTATAACCCAAAGGCTTGTAAACCAACAGTACCTAGATCAAAAACGACTGGTCTGCTTCCAGACTTCCTTAAGTGTGGACTATTGCTAGGAGCAGTCACAAGACCTCCAAACATAGATAAAGCTAGCAGATAGAAAATTTCTTTGACGACTTAGCCTGCACTAAGAATCTGCAATAAGTGAAATTACAGAGAAAAGTCAAATTTTACAAAAGCGAAGTATAAGAAGACTGTTAAAAGATGTTTACTTTAAAATGAAACAGACTATAAGGAACTTAGCTAAAACCCTAAAAAATAGGGACACACATAATTTAAAAAAATAATTTCTTTTTAAAGGTGATAATTAAGGTGTTATACTTGTAAAATATTGCACAATTTGATCTGTAGTTGCTAATCTTTCCCCAGAACACATTCATCTTGGGGCCAATTATCTGAAGTTTCCCAAGAATACAAGAGATTCATAACACAAGTACAACAATGTGAGCTATTGAAATAGTGTGATTGATGTACCCAGAAAATTGTAACTCCACCTAATAAATTAATCAAGACACCATAAACTGAAACAAGATGCGAAGAACTCAACAATGAGAACACGCAATCTCAACAGCATTTTTGAAGGGCTAACTTAATAACCTTTATTTATGAGAAACAAGATCCGGATGCACCCTAATTAGAGGTTTAAACCGAACCATCCTAATCAAAATTCCCAACACAAAGTGTGTGTGTGTGTGTGTGTAACAACCCAATATGGCTTTAATCATTGACTTAATTATCTGACTACCCAAGCCAGAAGAAGCCCTATAGCACAGCCTCGAATTTGCATCACACAAACAAAACCCCAATATGTTATTTCAAATATATTGATACAACAAGATCCACACACCCAATTTGTCCAGTAAAAAGATTAATTCAGCTGAATTGAGAATCACAGCATATTCAAAGTAGATAACAGTAATAAGTTCCCTACAACACATCTACATAAATTTATCGATTCATGGACTTCCGGGTTCTCTCTCTCTCTCCAACATAATGTACTTGCAATTGACCAATCAACATAATTAACAAATGTTGTCAATCCAAAGCCATACAAAGTTGCAACAAACATAGAAATGTCATTAAATCACTGCCTCCTGGACGTCAAAACTGCAATAACAAGAATTATAATTACAGAAAAAAAAATATATATATATATTTCTTTGTTTTGCGTTTGCCTTGATGGTCAGAAATAGAATTTTCCAAAGTACTTCATCACAAGCCAAAACTCACAAATCCGACCATAATCCTAAAAAGCCAGAATTACCCATCAAAACCCAGTTCCAAAAAACCAAATAGTATTATAAAACAACAAGAGAAAAAGAAACAAACACATAGATAACAAGTGGATCAGATCCGAAGAGACATACAGCGAAAGGCTTTGAATGATCAATTGGTCTGCATTACATATGGCTCAGCGCAATGCGAACCTTATTCTTCTACTGGGTCCGCTGGATCTCTCTCTCTCTCTCTCTCTCTCTCTCTGCTTGAGCTTTGGTGCAAAAGGTTAAGAGGGTGGTTTGAGTATTAAGGGGTTAAGTAGAGGGATAACCGTAATACAACAATAGTCTGAGGACCATTTTGCAAATTTAATCAGTTTGGGTTGGGAGGGCTGGAGGTTTCGGATTTGACTTCAAATTTAAGGCGTGTTTGGTTTCGCTGTCGGAAACGTGTTTTTGGGTTGAAACTTTTGAAAGTGAAAAACATGGAAGGGGTCTAATGTATTCTTTGAGTATTCACGTCCCAAAATTTTGTCGCATCATATTTTACTATTCAAAAAACTACTTTATCAATTATATCATACCATTTTACAATATTCTTAACATCTCAACTTTTATTTTATAATACAATACATTAAAATAATATTTCTACACAATAAAATAATATATCCAAAACCCAAATAAAAACAAAAACCCCGTGAGAGAGAGAGAGGGAGGAATTGATAAAGTAAGTGAATAAAATATTAGTTTTTTTTTAGAATTGAGCTACAGTGCAATTCTACCTTTTGCACTATAGCACTATTGCAAATTTTTTTGCAATAGTTGGTTTTTACAAGTTTGGATGTGTGGGGGGTTTTGGGCTTTTATGCTAAATTTTCCCTACATATGGCATATGTCATTCCCAATGTGAATGCTTATTATTTGGTCTCTTTAACACAAGTGTGATAGCCATTCAAAGTGTTCCTTGTTTACATATATCTTTAATTTGATAAAGAGATAAGGATATCCTCCCATTTAAATCATCAAACTCCCTCTTATTTTAAGGTAGATGTGAGTTATGCTTCTATATCGTACTAGTCTTACGCGCGTGCTCAGAAACTCTTCTATTTTTATGAGTAAAAATTAATAATTTGCATCTATTATAATTAAAAAATATATGTTTTTATTTTTCAAATAAATAAAAAGGAAAAACTTTAGAGATAAGTAGTAATTGTAATTTCTTTTTTGACGTTTTAGGAAAAAAAAAATCCTAAATGTTAGGAGTTCTCTTTTTGAGTTCAAAATGAAATTTGTTATTTGACATTTATGACCATATTTCTAAATGAAGTTAGCCTTTATTAATGAGGTTCTTTTTGAACCACATAAAAGTCCAGTTGAAAAAGGGGAATCCTTTTATAAATAGTATAGATTTAGTTGTTTTTGTATGGTTTATATTAGTTTTTAAAGATATTTGAATTTTTTAAATGTCATGTATCCTATGTCTGAATCAAAATCGAATGAAATTAGATGATTTAAATGTGATTGATTCATGGGTCGCAATTAGCTCAACTGATAAAGTCTATTGTCGTTGAATAAGAGATTTGTAGTTCAAACTCCTCGATACCAAAAATCAATTGGTGTCTTGGTTTCATGATAAAAAAACAATTATTATGAAAAAAAAAGACTAATTTCAAATTTCAAATTTTAATATATATATATATATAACTTTTTAAGCCAAAAGTCATTTCAAATTTAATTGAAGAAAAGTATATAAAATTCAAAAGTCATAAAAAATTATACAGTAAGTTTTTCTAAGTAATTGCAAGAACGAGACAATGGTTAGGTTAGACTAAATTTACTCTTCTATATTTTGAATTTTTTTTTTTTGGAGAAAATCTAAGGGTATGTTTGGTAACTGTTTTTTCCTTTTATTTTCTATTTCCAAAAACAATTTTCAATTTTTGAGATTAAAAAACTTGTTTGGCAACCCAAAATAGACAAAAAATAAAAACTGTTTTCAAAACTTAATTTGTGAAAAAAACTGAAAACATGCAAAAAACTGTTTTCAGTTTCTATTTTTTAAAAGTCAATGAAAACATGCATTTGAGTTAATGAATCTGTCTCATTTAATGAGTTAGTATTAGAGTTCAAATCCTAGTAATAACATATAAAATATTTTAGTATTTTCGATTTATTTTTTTTCAAAAAACTATTTTTTTAATTTCAACTAACCAAACATGTTTTTGATTTTAAAAATACAAGAAAATTATTTTTTCTTTATATTCCCCAAAACAAGTTTTTGAAAATAGAAAACAAAAACTGTTACCAAACATAACCTAAGTTTTGTAAGTAGTTACTAGTTTGGACTCTCTCTCTCTCTCTCTCTCTCTCTCTCTCTCTCTCTCTCTCTCTCTCTCTATATATATATATATATTATTGTGGGTATCTTTATTTAAAAATTTTTTTGGAAATATATTTATATTTTTAACTACTATGCTTTACCCTTATATAATTTTTTTAAAAAAAATGCAATTAGTTAACATTGCATCTCTTTTGCTAACTATTACCATTGCATCTTTTATCATCTAAAAGGCTATAGAGAAAATATAATTGTTGGAAATTTTGAAAATGTTACTATTGGAAAATTTAAAAATATAGTTGTTAGGAATGAATAGAGGAAGAATAAAAAAAATTAAAGAAAGAATGAAGATGCTGCTGAAGATGCTCTTATTTTATTAATAAGGTTGCTAAATTGGCTAAAAAGTCAATTTAGCAACCAATTCCCTAAAAATGTGTTCTACAGCAAAGATAGTAGCTTAAAACTCAAAATAAAAACTAATTTTTTAATGTGTGGTGCTAAAAAAATAGTATTTTAATGCATTAATAGTTGTGATTGTTATTTATTGTGTTAGATATATTATTTTATTGTGTTATTTATATTATTTTAATATGTTAAATGTTAAAATAAAATATTTGATGTTAGGTGTATCATAAAATGGAGTGTTAAAATAGATAAAATAGTATTTTGAGTTGCTAAAAGCTATATAGTTTTTTAGCATCCTGTGAATGCTCTAGTTCCTTTTTTTAAGTTTGTAGATCACAAGCAAGGTGCTAACAAACAAAGGTGTCAACCTAAAGCAACCTCATAATTTCCGATCCTAAATTATATCTTTTAATTTTTTTCCACTTGGCCAGAAATTTGAACACATGATAAGCAGATCCATCCTTAATACAAAATGAGTCAAAGGGCCCAATTTCAAGGCTAGTCAAAAGAGTTTGAAGCCTTTTCCTTGAAGTGAGCAAATCACATGCTAACCAACAATCCTAAAGACGTGCCAACCGCTAACTACTAAGCTATAAGCTAATATACTCTTGCTTAGTTCTCAAACAATCCCACCCTTGGGATGGAGAAAGCACCAAAACACTGGCATTTATTAGAATATTTAACTTGATAATTTAATACTAAGAAAGTGCAAAAACGTTAGATAGAAACTAGGGACCATAATCATAAATTTTATGACAGAAAATAAAATAAAGTTGATTGATAACGAACCAGTGAAAATGGTGTGTCCTAAAAAGAATCAGCTAGTTCCTTGGATCCAATCCTTACCCGTCCTAAAAAAATAGCTGAGAATAGCAGTCATAATGCTTAATTTTATTATTATTATTATTATTCATAATGCTCATATTATAATTAACTGAAAAAGTAAAGCCCTGTTTGGTACGCGAATTTAAACACATATTTTCAGTTTTTAAATAACATTACACGTATTTTCACATACTTTTTTACCAACACGTATTTTCACATACTTTTTTACCAACACGTATTTTCAAAAAAACTGAAAACTGTTGTTTAAACACATGTACCAAACGGACTATAAGTTTTTATAAACCAAAAACAAGTTATTGTATGTAATGATATTATCTAGATGTGTTGAAGAATGATTAGGGTTGTAAATAGACCAAGCTATTTATTAACAATTTGGGTTTAACTTGATAAAAAATTCGTTTATATTTATTTGTTTATAAACTGTTGGAATATTATTTTTATAAAAATAATAATTTTGATGGTCAATAAGTGATAAAATCAAATCAGATTAATTTTGATTATTAACGTATCGGTTTTTCTTCACCCTCCAAAAAAAACGTATCGGTTTTCTTAATGACATTTCGGTTTTTTTTAGAAATTATAAGTAGCTATATTCGGTAGACTTTTTCATATAAGTTGGCGGCCTTTGCTTCTTAACATTTTTTCTTAAAAAACTAGTGAACGTTACTGATGTGTTTCTATTGTTCAATCTTAATTCATTGCTTTTAACCCCTATCTTAACTGGCTGGAGTAATTGTATTTAAAACGTACTTGACCACTAAGCAAGTTATGATATTTGCATTTATATATATATTTTTGTTGAGAAATATTTCCATTTATATAATTCAACGTTTCCGGGATATTATATATAGAATAATGCTAGAAATACAAATTATTTTACAAATTACTGATGTGGTGAGTAATTATTGGTAAATGAAAAGATGATATTAATGGTGGGTTTAGATGAAAACCAATAAGAGGTGGGCCACATCAACATTTTGTAAAAATATTGTAAAATAGTTTATAACTGTAGCATTACTCTTATATATATCCATACAATTATCATAGCATTTATTAGTGGCTGCCCTATAAGATTAGCCAATAAATTAAGTATAAGCGCACTAGCATCAAGTGTGCCAAATGCCAAATATTTGGCATTTGGCATACCAAACATAAAAAAAGCTCCCTCATCAGATATTTCAAATTCTAAAACTTTTAGCATAGGTGAATAGTACCATTCCAAATTTGAAACAATACTATTCACAAATTGTAATTTTTTATTGTTTTTTTTTATTATACTCTCTCCTCTCATGACCTATTGTTCACAAAAGTACAAATTTTATTGTTTTGTATTGGGATGAGTTTTAAGTAAATATTATTTTATTGTGTTGTATATATTAAATTTAACGTATGAAATTGAAGAATAGAATGTATTATGTAAGGTGTATTATAAAATGATGTGTTAAAATAATAAAATAAACTTTTTGATGTGTTAAAATGACATATTTTTGCAACAGCTAATGCTAATACTCTAAAGAATGAACGACTACCGGGGGATGTACAAAAAGTCAAAAACAAGAATGAATAGATCTGAGTAAACAAGTGTAGTTTGTCTATTTCTCAAAAAAAAGAAAAAAGGTGTAGTTTGTCTTGTCACTTTCACATACACCAACATTTTTTTTTTTTTTGTGTGGATAAAAAGGCGATGCATTAACAAATTAAAGAGTTACATCAATGTCATGACAGATCCTGTTAACATACAAACCATTCCTATCAATGTCCGCAGGCGGACTAAAACAATTAACTAGATCTAGCTCCTGCTCCACTCCCATTTTTGCCAGCAGGTTTGCACATCGGTTAGCTTGTCGATAACAATGCTTGATCTGAATTTACTGGAAACGTGACACCAACTGCCTGCAATCATCCAGTATAGGAGATATAATGTTGTTAACATAGTTAGAGTTTCCTAGGACTTCTACCACCACTTTAGCATCCAACTCAACAATAAGGCATGGTAGATTCAATGAATAGCACAAATTAAGCCCATCCCTTAAGCCCCAAAGTTCAGTTGCAAAGCTACTTGTAGCCCCTACAGGTCTTGTGAAACCCGCTACCCAATCCCCATGTTCATCTCTAACAACACCACCATAGCCTACTTGTTCAGAACTACCCATAAAAGAACCATCAGTGTTTAACTTCTTCCATCCCACCGCTGGCCTCTCCCATCTGATGCTTCTAACCACAACTCAAATTGGGTTCCTAGGAGAAGATACATAGCACAAGAACTCCATAGCTTGGTTAACAACCTCATTGGACAGCTTAGGATTTTGGCTTTTCCTCTTGAATATAAACATATTTCTACTCTTCCATAAATTCCACACTGCTATTGGGAAGATAACATTCCATGGAGGATTCCCTTGAATGCAGCTTTTCCTATCTTTACCATTGATCTTGATCCATTCTTGCAAATTGCTTGTCCAAAAGACTCGGTCAGTCCTCTGAACTCCCAGCTGCCTCTAAACTTCTTTGACCTTATGGCAGTCCCTAAGGGCATGTAATATTGATTCCGAAGTCCTTTGACATATTGGGCATAATTCCTCCTCAACCACTCCTCTTCTCGCAAGGCAAACCTTAACCCCTATGCTTTCATGAGCACACATCCACAAGAAAGTCTTGATAGGGGGCAAAGTGTTCAGCTTCCAAATCCACCCAAAATCACGAGCAACCATATTAGTTTCTGTTCCCATGGCAATTGAATAAGCACTCCTTAAATCAAAAGTGCCCCTCGAATTGCCCATCCAAGAAATTCTATCCCTTCCTCTGCTAGTGAAAGGTGTAGGTATGGCCTGTATCATTGATTTTATATCCAAGGGCAAATCAAAAGGAATTTGGCTCTAATCCCAACCCATATCTGTTAGGACATCCTTGATTTCCAAGTGAGTTGCATCTTGAGTTAATGGCCCTTGAATCAAATGTTGGAGAGGGCCTTTGCTCAACCAATTGCCCCTCCAAAAGCTAATATTGCTATCTCTGCTAATCATCATCAAATTGCCTTTATTAAAAGTCTCCCTACCTCTTTTTATGGCTGTCCAAACCTGGGAGCATGGCTATCTGTCCGGGTTGCTAGCATTAAGCCTTCTATTATTGTGGTACTTTCGCCAAAGGACTTGAGCCAAAGGGCTGTATTTCTACCTTTTGCTGTCTGCAACCCAAGCCCTCCTTCCTCTTTAGTTCTTGTTACTTTTTGCCACCCCGCCTAATGAATTTTTTTGGCGGTCTTCGTGGTTCCCTATAGGAAATTTCTATTAACCTGATCAATCCCATCCAATATTCTTCCCGATAACTTAGTGCACTGCATAACATAGGATGGTATTGCCGCCGAAGAAGCTTGAATAAGAATGGTACGACCAGCAAAAGAAAGCATATTTGCCTTCCATCCTGCTAGTTTTTTCTTGACCCTATCCAAAATGAAATTATACTCATGAGAGGAGGATCTCGGATGCTTGATAGGAATCCCAAGGTACTTACCAAGCGAAGGGGTGGAGGCAAAACCAAGGATACCACTTAATGACTCCCTAGTATCCCTATCCACATTGGGCGAGAAATAAACTCTCGATTTAGACTCACTAATTGTTTGCCCAGATATTCTACAAAACTCATCCAAAACATCTCTAATGATGGAGCAGTTGGTACCATCAGCTCTTGCAAACAATACCAAATCATCAGCAAAAAACAAGTATGAGGTCGGTCCACTACTAGACGCCTTAACGGGCTACCAAAGCTTAGCATTGCATTTTTCCACAATAAGTTGACCCAAGTATTCTATACATAAAATAAACAAATATGGAGATAAGGGATCTCTTTGCCTTATCCCTCTAGAGGGGTATATCGGCTCCAAGGCTTCGCCATTAAACAAGATGGATGTAGATACAGTGGAGATGCAACTTATAATGATATCAATCAAGTCAGCTGATAGATTTGCTCTAATGAGTACATCCCTTATGAAACTCCACTCAAGCTTGTCATATGCCTTCTCTAAATCGATCTTCAAAGCCATATATCCCACTTTCCCTTTTTTCTTGCTCAGAGAATGAATAATTTCTTGTACTATGATTGCATTATCAACTCCTTTTTTTCCAAGGACAAAAGCTGTTTGAAGGGGTGAAATAAGCTTGTCTAAGTAAGGCCTTAATCAAGCAACAATGATCTTAGTTATAATTTTGTACACGGTGTTGCATAGACTAATCGGTCTATAATTGGCTAGAGTTTCCAGGCCTTGGATTTTTGGAATGAGTGCAATGTGGGTTTTGTTGAGATACTCCGGAATTTTTCTCTCAATGAACACCTTCTTCACCACATTTACCACCGAGCTGCCCACGATCAACCAAAACCTATGGAAAAAACCGACATGCAAACCATCCGGACCCGACGCTTTAAACGCTTTCAAAGACCACAACGCAGCTTTTATTTCATCCTCCGAAGTAGCCCCACCAATGCTTTGTTTCTCCTCTTCAGAAAGACTAACCTGCCATTGGGAAACATATGGTGCAGCTCGGGTAACACTAGAAAAGGAAGAGGTGTAAACTCCCTTAAACCCACTTCTAATGTATTCCGTGATAGCACTTTCCTCAAAAATCCACTCACCTTCTTTCCTCTTCTTTAAAGAAAAAAAAATCCTTATTACACTTTATTTCTAGGTAAATAAAGTATTATTGAGAATTTCTTATCTTACCAACGGTGGTGTAGGTTTATAAAGATAATCAACTAGATGGTTGGTTTTTTATATCTGAAGAAATTCAGAATTTCTATGAACTAAGCAAGGATCATAGTTATTTCTATGTGTTTAGCAAGACATTAAATGAAACACAGAAAAGGAAATACAAAGGAAAAGAGAGAGAAATAAATGGAGAAATTTCTGTTAACCTTGCTTAATAATCAATCATACATGTAGAGCTATATTTATACTTAAATACACAACTAAATAAGCCTAAGAATCACGGTAACAATTCTCACAAAATCTAGAAAGTTCTAACTGAATCCTACTAGAATTTCCCGTGCTTGTAAGTTGTAAACCAACATTTGAACATAACGGTATGCGTTCTATAAGAAATCGTTTAGCTTAATTCATGTAATTGAACTAATGGGAATGACACCGTTTTGCCTCTGTTTGTCTTCAGACTCAGTGGAAACAGTACCGTTTGTAATTTTTGGTTTAACAATATCCTGAAAGTAGCACGTATAATTGCTAGTCTACATTGGAAACCTTGTAAACGGTGTGTATCGTCTTAAGGGAGCGACCTGGTCCACGCCTCAGCTTCACCACCTAAAAATTCATGGAATTGACGATAAATTCTTTATCATGTTATGAGATGTTTTTAAAGTGAGGTAATATCTCAACTTGTTCTTTAATTATATGGTAAACACATTTCTAGTGATATGTGATTATCTAAATTATTATTTTATGAATTGCAATTTATTTAATATTTTATATTCTTAGGAACAACATAAAGTCATAAATAGGCCAAGTTTAAGCCTTAATTTTAAGCATGTTTAAAAATAAGTCAAACCCAAGTAAAATAAAAAAATTGTTAATGAATAGACATATGAACAATAGGGCTTGATAAAAAAATTTTTAAAAAAGTCTGTTGAGGCTCATTTTGGTAGAAAAGCCCAATAGCAGGAAGAAGCCCAACAATATGGGAAGAAAAGAGTTAGTAAATTGGGAGAAAAATCATTAAGCCTCAATGGCAAGAATAATGGATCATAGGCCTAGAAAATAATAAATGGGCCTCAGAGGAAGCAACGGGCCTAGAGGAGCCCAAAGAAAGAATTAGTAAACCCATGGACATTATATGAGATAGAAAGCAAGCAAGAATGGGCCAAAAAGGCCCAAAACAATGAATCAAGTGAGTAAGGGGTTGATGGGCTTCTGTGGTAATTGGGCTGGGGAAGCCCAAAAGACTTAGTAAAAGCCTATGGGAATGCAGAATTAGAATGGGCCGAGGATGCCCGAGGAGGAAGAA
Source organism: Notholithocarpus densiflorus (assembly GCA_030021035.2). Classification (NCBI taxonomy): domain Eukaryota; kingdom Viridiplantae; phylum Streptophyta; class Magnoliopsida; order Fagales; family Fagaceae; genus Notholithocarpus; species Notholithocarpus densiflorus. The sequence goes on from JARYZH020000020.1 coordinate 2,679,338, forward strand.
ATGGGCCAAGGAAGCCCGTGAGCAATGAAATGGGTCAAGAAGGCCCGAAGTAGCATGAATGCAAGCCCAATGATAATACTGGGCCATAGTAATTAAGTAAAAGGGAAAGTATACAACAGGCCCGAAAAGAGGCCCAGCAAGCACAGACCAAGCAATACCATAGCATGAATAACAAAATGACATGGCAGAAATGCTAACAAGTCTACGGAAGGAGCAAAGAATGGGTTAAAGAGAGAAAAACCCACAATCAGGCAAGACCCAGCCCATGAAGAAAACGAGTCATAAAGAATGAAGGCTCAGAAACCCGTTCACGCCACAAGAGGTCAAGAATGAGTAGCAGAACGCACAGACGGGCCTTCAGGCCATGGCAAATGCATGAGTAGCAGACAAGCTTTGGACAGACACGAAAGTGGAGCACGCACAATGCTCAAGCACCACCAACCTGTACCCAGCCGATACAGGAGTGGTGGGTCATGGATCAGAGGTAAAAGAGGGTATAGTCTGGCAGTGGGGAGAAGGGGGAGCCTATTCTAGGGTTTTCGCTCAAACTCTTTTGGGGGAAATGTCCTGCTGGGATGACATACCACCCAAAAGAGGGAAATGAGTTGGAATCACTAGATGCATGCCATGAGAGATAGTGAAAGACAATGCCCACCCTTATCCTGATGGAAATGCTACGGTGAACAAGCAAACAAAATAGATTTCTTTGTCTGATAATGGGATGTGGCACAGCCAGCACAGGTAAGTGGTGGTGGCTGGGCAGCTAACAGACCAGTGGGTGGTCTAGAAGGACACCCACACCTAGACAAAGTGGTTAAGGGGTAAAATGGTAAAAACCAGTCATGGAGGGCAGTATATAAAGAGCCTCCACCGTGCACAGTAACACAACATTACAACAATCACATCACCATAACACCAGAAAAACAACATCACACGAGCAAGAACTAAAAAGAAAAGAGTGGAAAAGCAGAGTAACAAAACCTAGAAAAGGAAAACAGTGAGAAAGAAAAACAGAGAGCAGGCAAGAGTGTGATAGCAGGCATGCACTAATAGGTTAATCCCTTCTCTCCCTCTAAAAGCTTACCCTCTATTAAGGATTAAGGATTTCTTGGGCATAAGCCATTTAGGCCCATCTTCTCAAAGTGGGTAATTTCTACAACAGGACCTTCCTGTGAGGTTATCCACATTAAGGAAGTGGTTCCCTCTTTGGTCTTAGTTCCGTAATACAACAAGCACGGTAGACTAACCTTTTCTCCTTTAATCTTATTGATTATCGGTGTTACCTTTTCTTTTATTATTATTATTATAATTTCTTCTTATAATGCGTTTTCTATTGTTGTACTGCTCTTTTCTTTAATTGGGAATTATTTGCTTGTTTTGACTAACAGTAAGCGCTTATCCTTTATTGTTGTTATATTATACTTTCCTGCCGTAACTTTTTTTTAACAGTTTTATCTGCCATAGGCGTATGACCAAAGTTTCAACAAAGGGGTTTTAGTTTGCGCACAAGCCGGTTCAAGGTGAGTTGCAATTGGACCGGTCTTGACTCTCCTACCTAGAACCTTTGGGCCATAGTGTGGCAGGAGGCAGCCCAGCCCAGCCCACAATCTCAAAAAGGCCCACCACAAAGCCAAACCTAGGCTTGTTTATAATCCTGGTAATAAGCTTGATACTAGCTTGAAAAATAAACTCATATCTTACTAAGTTTTTATTTTATTGGGAGTTGACCCCTCGTCCAAACCAAATGAGCTTGATAATATGCTTATTTGAGCTTGATAATGTACTTGTGTTGGATCTTAAATTTAAAAACTTGATAGTGAGTTCGAGTTTGAGCTTTATATTGAACTTGAGCTCAGTTTGGCTAATGAACCAAGTCGAGCCAAGCCAATATAATAAGATAATTTTATTTATATTTTTTGAGTTTGGAATTTGGTGACAGATAGGATATAACAACATAATATATATAGACACACACACACTAGTTAGGGCAGCACGTGCAAGGCACGTGCTTGCCGTGAAAAAAAAGTACTGCATTAATTAAGGTCAATTCTAGATTTTATTTGTATTATAAAACAAAGATATAAATCATTTGATTTTTAAAGTATATAGAGATTTACATTAATCAAAAAAGACATTAATTTTAAGAATTTTGATAATTATGTCGAAAAAAGTTAATCTCATTCGTTTAAGAATTTTGATCAACCACAAAGTTAGGGTAGTTATTTAACATATAAATATTTATTTAACTATAATAGTTTTTTAGTACCTACTTGCTAAAGACAATATATCTATTCTCTAAAAACTACTAAGAATGATAACGAATATCATCATCTTCCAACAATAAACAACTGAGTTTTGCTAAGAAATTTATAATTAAAAAAAGAAAAAGAAGAAGAAGAAGAAGATAACAAAAGGCTTGTGTCATTGAAAATCATCATTCTATCTTTTTAAGAATTTTTATCATTTAAAACTCAAAATACGTAAAGAAAATTTGTAGGATGTTAAAATTTAGCAGGAGTAATTTAGACATTACACAATAAAATATTTTAAGAATCATAAGCTTTCATTAGGCTTTCATTAGGGCTTGCATGATTTTAAAGTTTAAGGAAGAATTGTAAACTACCCCAAACATAAAAGATGAAAAATGTTTTTTTCCTAAGTTTTTGTTTTTGTTTTTGTGTGCAAAACTATGTGTTTTTACTTAAAATAGTGTGTAAAGAAAAAAATATACAAAAAGGCAACCCAAAAAAATTGTATGTGAAATAGTGAATTTTGGCTCAACAAAGTTGAGTAAACCAACTTGGTATTGTAGCTACTATTCAAAGCATAAAAAAAAAGAAAAAGAAAAAAAAAGACAAAGTGGCTCAACAAAATGGCACTGTAGATGTACAGCGCAAAAACACTGGATGTACAGTGATATATATAAAAGGAAAAAAAAAGTACAAACGGAAGACTGAAAAAAAAAAAAAAAATTGTAGCTATTGTAGCTACAGTGCCGCTTGGTACTGTAGCTATTGTTCAAAACTTAAAAAAAGAAACAAAAAGAAAAAAAAAAAAAAGACAAAGTGGCTAACCAAAATGGAACTGTAGATGAACAGTGAAAAGCGCTGTATGAACAATGCAAAAATACTGTAAAAAAAAAAGCACAAATCGATGACTGAGAAAAAATATAAATAAAAAAAAAGCGATGAATAGTTCATATTGAACAAACCAAGAGTACTGTAGTTTTTACACATTCACTCAACAAGTGTTACAACATTTTCACAAAATATTTATTTTCAGTTGTAGTTGGTCACAGTTTCATATTTTATTATTTTATTTTGATTTATAAGAAATTAACACCTTAATAATTGTGAAAATATTGTGAAATTTGTTGTGTCAGTATAACAATATATATGTGGGTTCTTATAAATATTTAAAAGAAAAAAAATTACAAACGGAAGACTGAAGAAAAAAAAAAAAAAAAAAAAACACTGTAGCTACAGTGCCACTTGAACAAACCAAAAGTACCGTAGCTTTTACACATTCACCTAATAAATGTCACAATATTTTCACAAAACATTTATTTTTAGTTGTGGTTGGTCACAATTTCATATTTTATTATTTTATTTTGACTTATAAGAAATTGACAACTCAATAATTATGAAAATATTGTGAAATTTGTTGTGTCAATCAAACAATATATATAAAAGAAAAAAAAGTATAAACGGAAGAAAAAAAAAAAAAACTGTAACTACTGTAGCAACAGTGCCACCTGGTATTGTAGCTACTATTCGAAGAAAAAAAAAGAAAAAAGAAAAAAGAAAGAAAGGCAAAGTGCCTCACCAAAGCACTGTTGCTGCTACAGTGCTTGCACAGTGCAAACACACTGAATGCACAGTACCGAAGCACTGTAGCGACAATTTATTTTTAAATGTGATTGGTCACAGTTTCATATTTTATTATTTTATTTTGACTTATAAGAAATTGACACCTCAATAATTGTGAAAATATTGTGAAATTTGTTGTGTCAGTCAAAAAATATATATAAAAGAACAAAAAAGTATAAAGGGAAGACCAAAAAAAAAAATGTAACTACTGTAGCTACAGTGCCGCCTGGTACTATATCTACTATTCGAAACTTAAAAAAAAAAAAAAAAAAAAAAAAAACAAAGTGCCTCACCAAAGCACTGTTGCCGCTACAGTGCAAACACAATGCTTGCACGTGCAAACACACTGAATGCACAGTGTCGAAGCACTGTAGCGGCATTGCCGCTTTTATATATAAGATATATATATATATATATATTTACCCTTGAGGATCAACGAAGGAAGACATTCCTTTGCTGGATCTGAAAGTATTTCAAAAAGAGATCAAGACCAGATGCACCAACCTATTCTAGGGTAAATATCAATAGGACGAATCTGTCCTTCAAAGATGTCATAGCCAAGGAAACGAACTTTTGTTTGAAACAATTTGATTTTCTTAGCAGAGACAACAAGACCATTTCTTTTGATAGTATCCAGAAACGAATACAAATGTTTCTAGTGTTCATCAATAGACCTAGAGTAAACAAGAACATTATCAATATAAACAATGGTGAAATGACTGAAGGAGTTGAAACAAGCCAGTCAGCTTCCACAAATTATCCAGCCTGCTATTAGAGGGTTCGAAAGCTCTTTTGTTTCCATCAGATGCTGGAGTACTTTGCCAAAATGGGAAAAAGATAATTGGATGAATGTCCAACTATCAAAGCATCTCATTCTCATTAACGGTTACACCCACCAATGACAATGGCTTGAAAGAAATTCCCACTTGTCCTTCGATGATCCTTTTGCTCTTGCAAAATGTTGGAGAAATTATTTTAATAATCAAATTCTTGAGGTTACTCAAAATCTATGGAAAAGATTATCATTTCATAGGAAGCCTGAATAAATTTTTGTTTTTGGTCCCGGACCACATGCTAATGCCACGCATTCACACACGATGTGAGATCATCCCTAATCGAAGTCTTCTCACCAGGAAAAACTCCGGAGTTTAAGACCACTTCTATATTGTGGATTTTGTAACAAGTATGCTATTTACCTTGAGCATAGATATGATGACTATCCTTGAGGATCCTTATGATGGTTATCCATCCGATGCTCCTTCATGATTGATGGAGTTGTCTCTGAGGTTACTGCGATGGAGACTACTACTCCCTCAAGTTAATGTTACTACTAAAAATTCTCGTCAGTCTCACTAATAAGTTGATTCCCTTGTTTATGCATGGCTTGCATAAAGGCCAAATACTCGATATTTTTGAAGAATATGTTCTTGAAAGCCCCTTGCAATCAGCCCCATTTGAAGATACCGGGACTTTGACGGAAGATTGGTAGTAATTCTCCTGTTGCTCACAGCCTACAACGGCCAAAACACTTCAATATTTACCCTTGCTAAAAGCACAATTTCCCACCTGTAATACAATGTACGAAGATTCCCGATAATGGTTTTTATTTGGTTTCTTTTGACCTGAAAAGGACAACAATGATGAGTCTAGACCCTTGAATTGGAGCTTCTGAACTCTACATATCCTCCATATGATTCCCCAAAAATTTGAGTCAAAAGTGGAAAAATTCACTTTACTATCATCTGTCACTATTCGTATTCTTTGTTCATAGACTATTGTTACCTTTTATTTATGTCATTGTTCATGTCACTTTGTTCACTTAAATTTTGCCTATTTAAGGGGTTGTCCTTAAGTTTAAACGAAATTCTTTCTTTAGAACTTCTTCCTTTTAGAAGCCTTTCTCTAGAGAGAGAGTTCTTTGTTTAGTTCATGTTTCCCACCTTGTTTCCCTCTTGCTACAATGTTAGTAACTAAGTCTAGTACAAACTTTGTAGCTATTAACACATGTATTTCAACCTTGTAACTTCTACTACTCACGTAAGTGTTTGTTCTATTTTCAATAACAAATATTTTTCAGTTTTATTCATTATACTACTTTTTGCTACCACCATCTTGAATGGTTCCTAATTTTATTGCTTTCATATATATTGTTGTGGTTCCTACCGCCTTACTCACTGCCTAATTCACTGATTATAAGCGTTGCTATACCGCCTTCTTGGTTGGTTCTACTTTGCTTTATATTATCTTCAACATATATTATTGTTGTGCATACGTAACTACCTTCAGCAGTGTCCACTTCCCCGCTTTGTGGTATCAGAGAGACATTCTTTTTAGCCAGAGTGATAGTGTGGTTACGTTGAATATGAGTGAGATCTAGCTCATCAAAAAACAGGTTTAGCAAGAGAGGGATTCTTGTTCCAACAACCATTCGATGGGAAGCTTAAGTCTTGCCATTGAATCATTTTTGGAAGCGAACTTTAGCATCGGGAATTGAACATTGAATTAACATAGTTTTTCGAAGGTTCTTTATGATTTATAGCACGGATTTAATTGGGTACCCTAGGTCTATAATAAATACGATAAATCAAAGCAAAATATTTACTACCTTCTTCCATGTGACTAACAGATGAAGCAATATTCAAAGTAAGCTTTAACAATATTAAAGATCATCCAAAGCAAAAGAGTAAGTCAGGGATAACAATTGAAATGCTCACAGGACCATCATACAAAGAGGCAAGTAATCATACCAAGAATGCTATCTTTAAGTTTCTTAAATCTAGCATCACGTAAACACCTTGAGAACATAAGCATTAATACCCTTTTCGGGTAGTGGTTTAATAATAGCAAGCAGACAATTTCAATATGCGAAAATCTTGAATTTTTAAGACACGAGTTGCACAACAATAATATGTTGAAGATAATATAAAAGCAAGTAGAACCGATCAAGAAGAAGCGGTATATATGATTATAATCAAAGTAATTTGAAAGCGATAGTAAGCGTGAAACCAAACCATGATATATAAACAACTAAAAATTTAGAGCAGTCCAAGATAGCGGTAGCAAAGTAGTATAATGAGCAGGAAAACTAAAAATACTTGTTATTGAAAATAGAACAAACACTATAGTAGTAGTAGCGGTTCAAGGTTAAACAGTTCTGGTTAACAATTACAAGCTTGCACTAGACTTAGTTACAAAATTGTATTAGTAGGAAACAAGGTGGGAAACAAGGAACTCTCTGAAAGGCTTCTAAAGGAAGAAGTTCTAAGAAAGTGCTGTTTTTAAACTTAAGGGACCTTGTAATAGGCAAAATTAAGGTGAGCAGTGACATGAATAGTAAAAGGTGAGCAGTAGTTGGTGAAACGATGAGAATCGGTGAGCAGTAGTCCATGAACAATAATCAGTGAATAGTAAAAAGTGAATAGTATTTTTCACTTTTTGACAATGGCACCAGCTGACAAGGTCTTGTCATTTTCTTTAAACTAAAGTGCCGGGACATGACAAGAGAGTTTAAGAGGTGACCAAAAGCTTGAGGACACTTCACTTTCAGCACATCATCATAAGCTGAAGCACCTTTTCCAAGAGCATCTCAATAGAGCATGGAGTGTCAGTAAGCGTTTTTGAATATTGAAGCATTTTTGCCTTAATGCGAATGTACAAATGGTATCAATTTTCCCCAAGATTAAGGAGTGTTACCCTGGTCATATCGAGCAGTTCTGGTCGTAAGAAATAAGGGTTGTAGACAGCGATTCTCGGAAGAGGCTTTGGATTCTCCTTGATTAATATGACTTACGTTTAATTAAGCAAAAGAGCATTAGGATTTTTCTTAAGTCTTGATAAGGGCTCTTATTTTCTTTGGAGGCTTAGCATTCTTGGTGGAAGAAGAAAGAAGGAGCATCGACGGGACGAGAGGATTGAATTGGTGAATAATTCTTGGCAATGGGGAAAGCGACGATAGATGAAAATTCTTTGGAAATGGTAGCAATAATACTCTGAGTATGAAATTTGCCCGCATTTACATATAATGTCTTGAAACACGTCACCTTCCTTTTCATATTGCCATTTAATATCAAGAAATTTTATAAGGCGCTTAACAAAGTGAAGCAAAAGCGAGGAGCTGCTTACCATGAGACATCGTATTTATAAAATTTCTTGAAACATTCAAAAGCATCAGTAATGGTGCGAAATATGTCATTAATAGGAATAAATTGGGTCCCTGCAGTTGAACCAAAGAGAGCGAATAACGATGAAAGTTTATCAAAGTTAACAAACAAGAATGAGACATGTTTTCGATGGCGGTGAAACATAAATCTTGACCAAGCAATGATATAATCATGATATGAATAGGGAATGGGAGAAGTGGGCATTCTGGTAGAATTAGGGAAGGGCCACATTTTCTTGGAATCTTCTCGACCAGATCATATATATTAAATAATTTTGGAAGGAGGAATCAGCTTTGTATCGGATATAGTGTAATAACAATAGATTTTTCATGATGCAAAAAGATGAATAATGCTATAAATTCTTTTCTTTATGCTCAGAATCCAATGAAACAACCGAAGGAAATAACTTTAGCAAGTTTAAGAGGATCGGTGAGACCTGGTGGGTTCAACAAAACAAGTTTGGAAATATTGTTTTGATGTATTAAGGGTTATTGGAATTTAGGAAGCGGTTGAATAGGTTGGATTGAGGGTTATATATAAGAAAGAATTAATGAAGTACTTAAAACGGTGGAGTAATTAGGCCTAGGATGGTTCCTAGGAATTGGTGAAAACGATTAGTAATTTCAATAGGGGAAGCAAGTTCTTTTTGACAATTTGTTTGGAAGTTTCGACGAGGATGTTTATCTTTGATCTTCTACGCCATTGTGACCTTGCGAGAAATTCACGGTAAAGGAAATCATGGATGGATTTTGGGATCTTTAATATATTCAATATCAAAATAAAAAACACTCAAAATAGCTTGCCATCTAGCAAAAATATGTTTTGAAGCAATATTTTCAACATCTTTTTCAATAACATATTTAACACTTTTCTGTCAAACATAACAAAACTTTGGTTTAACAAATCGTTTTGAAATTTTGAAATACATAGTCTTTATAGATAAAATCTTTTTAATAGTACTATAATTTGTATGCATTATTCCATATTAGAATAGAGATGGACAATTTGCTCAGTGATACAGGAAACTCTTTGTTTTAAGTACCACCATAACCAATGTAGGAGAAGCATGTCGGTTTCTTAATTTTGAAAGCATGACGATGCAGGAATGCCAAGACAAGGCAATGTCTTAACATGAGACTTGATTTGTTTAACAAGAATGAACATCGGACCAAGAGGAAGGATTACCTTTTAGCAGATCAAACAGGGTTTATTGTTTCCTCATATCCTTAGTAAAAATCAACGAAAACATAATTTAATGACCCAAAGAAATCTTTGGAGCTAGTTTTATCGTGCTCTTTATCGAGAAACTTATTGACAAATTGAATGGCTCATCAATAGAGACGAATGTCCTTGAGATGTCATAATAAGGAAACGAACTTTTGTTTGACAATTTGATTTTCTTACTTATGAGAGACAACAAGACCATTTCTTTTGATAGTAAATACAAAATGTTTCCGGTGTTCATCGATAGAGCTAGAGCAAACAAGAACATCATCCATATAAACAATGGTAAAATAGTGAAGGTTAATATTATTCATGATGTTTTGAAACTTCTTTGAGAACATTCTTAAGACAAATGGCATAACATTCCACTGCATGTCAAAGAATTGGTAAAAGCAGTTACGTACCTATCATTCTCACTAATCGGATTTGTAAAACCCGGATTTCATATCAAACTTGGAAAACACCACGACCGCTTTCGACCTATGGACCGAGGTCATTCACCCAATAGGAATGGATACTAAATCCGCCAAACCTTATTCAAGGGTTTTGTAGTTAATTACCAATCGAGAGGGTTCACTTTCCAATCTTGGCATTTTCTAGACATAAAAACGAGAGCAAGACCAAGGAGGCTTGCTATTCCTAATAAGTTTTTCTCCAACAAATCATGGATTTTAGTTTTTGCAAAATTCAACGGTTTAAACATTCATTTGGATAGGACGAGCTTTGGTAGAATGTTTTTCTCATCAAAATCTTTAACATATGGTAGGTCAACAGCTATGTTTTCCTATACCAAAAGCATTAAGGACATCCGAGCAAACATCATCAATCAACATTTTATGAAGTATAATTTTGGATTACATATTATGAAATTTGTTCAGCAATTTTCTTGTATCTAACTTCTTGTTGAAGGAAGTTAAGATGTTTGATTTTAGCATGAATTAGAATTAAAGCATCAACATCCAATTTCAAACAAACAAATTTGGTACACTTCTGTCAAAAGGATTAGTAGTAATTCCATCGTATTCAACAAAGAAAAGGATACAACATTTATAAATGGTAGACCAAGAATCACTTTATCGGTCATGTTTTAATAACAAGAATGACGGAATCTTGACGAGACATTACGTGAACATAGAGCATTATTCAATTCATATTTAATCTTCATTTGACTACCATTAGCGAGAGATTAATCTTTAGTTGATTTTCAAAATATTTTGAAGAATCAATCATTCTTGAATCTGATTCATATCGCACGAATCAATCATAGTAATAACGGTGAAATGATAATCATGAGAAACAACAATTTTAACTTTTAAAACCATTTTGGAGAAGCACTTTGTCTTTTAAAATTTAAGTTGAGAATTATCAACGTACCTTTATAGGAAGAGAAAGAGCACATTAAGCCCAGATTCATCTCCATCTTTGTGCTCGTCGTTCATCTTTTCATTACTCCAGTTATTAAGATTTTTATCAATTTTAACACTAACAATTCTTGTTTAAGATTATTATCACTTTTAAATATCTTTTAAATTCATGTTTTAATTCATTTATTTCTTGTTTAACAACATTAATTTCATGTTGAATCATTAACAGTCAAATCTTTGGATTTCTTTTATTAAATCTTTCAAAGTTTCTTCATGCCCATAGTTGATTTTAGTTTCTACTAGTTTCATCTTTTATCAAATTTTTCTTAAACTTATCCAAATATTCTTTGTAATTCGGGGTTTTCAATTTGATTGATCAATTTAATTATCAAACTTTCATTTTCTTCATTTTAGTGAGAACATTAGTTATATATAACATTACAACAGGGAATTTCTACAACCAATTTTAACATTAGGTGAATCAAAGGAATCATCAAGTGATTGATAGGGAATCGAGATGAAGAAGAAAAATCATCTTCAAAGAATCAAAGCGAATTGTTTGATTCAAGGATTCGAATAATTCTTCTTGTTCTTTATCATCCAATATTTAACAAGTTAAATTTGTTTTCAACTTACAGTTTTTGCTTACAGTTTTAACGTGTGTTCGGAGTTGCCACGGTTAAAACATTTAACTACACCAGTCTTTGTTTTATTATATCTTTTAGAAACATTTTCTTTTAGCATAAAAATCATTGGGTTTTAACAAAGCTGGTTTGTATTTTTATATTTTTATGGCTTTTATCATGTTTTTACCCTTTTGCTTGGAAGGAGCAATAGGGGGGCAAACCATATTATTCCACTGAAATTACCTATTTCATATTTAGCTTTCTCTTATTCTTTAATTAGTGTTTTAACGAGTTTCATCATTACATATTAATACCAAGTTTTTAATGGTGTGAAATATCACCATAAAGTTAGAAGTTATCATAATCAATAGAATCATATTTACCTATTAACTCTTGTTTTTGCCTGAGCGAATGGGAGGCGACAATTGTCACTTTTCTAACAATAAGGCTTGTGGCAATCTTTCGAGACATCGCTTTGGAAATAAAAACGTCTTGTCTGTCTTGTAATCAAGCGTAGTAGGACATCTCAGTATTCAAATAATCGAAGCTTCGAGATGAAGAAATATTCAGACGGGTACCCGACAAGTGTTGAACGATATGATTAGGTATTGACACCATCGGGCTCACCTCGAGCCAATACGTTCATAAAATAGGCAAACCTTCATCATTCTTTTTAACGGCATGTTTAATAGAATCTACGAATTCTTAAGTCATAAGATCCCACCATCCTGAAGAGTACAGAGAAAACCGGTAACAAGTAAATCAACAATTTCGAGTTGGTGAAATCATGGTTATTTTGGTAGCAATACCAACCATAGACATATATGATACTTTAGTAGTATTTCTGTTCGGACAAACCATGGGATGTTCCATTCATAAAGCTTATCGTGAAACGAAAATTGTGTTTGAAAGATCTTTCTTCTTGCATCTCGGGAGGAAGTAGGTTTTGAATACCGATTTTTGTAAAAGACAAAGGGTTTGGAGTTTCAACAAATCTTTTAATTTCCTGGTAATCATCATTAAAAACCTTTTAGTAGAAGCAGAAGATACGATTATCAGAATCTGTATATTCTTTAGAAACAATTCTTTTCCATTTTTGAAATAGTTTGACTGACGAGTGCTTGAAGAAGTACCTTCGAGTTTAACTTTTAAATCGTAGCATTTCTCAGCAATCTCAAGTCTTAGGCCAGAGGTTTTGAAATTCATTTTCTTCGGGGTAAAGTTTCAGTTTGACGCCAGCAATTTACCGAATCGGTTTTTCAAAAGCTGGATTTTTCAGCAATTCTTTGCAAATGCGGTCAAAATGATAATAACATGCAATAATTCATTAGTAAAATTGTTTGTTCAATAATACTAATGATAGGGATTTCGATTATCAGCAATTTTGAAAAAGGAGGCCTTAACTTAGTCTTTTGATCTTGACTATTTTGATAAGTTATCAAAAACATCTCAAAGAGGCGGATGACTAGACCTAACAATGGTTTATCTTCTTTAACAAAATTTGATTTCTTTATCACATTTAAATGTTGTTTTGAAACTTCATATGTTGAAGATAATATAAAAGCAAAGTAGAACTTGACCAAGAGGCGTATAACGATAGTTATAATCAAAGTAATTTGAAAGCGTTAGTAAAGGCGGTAGAGAGCAAGCCAGCCGGTATATATGAAAGCGATAAAAATTTAGAACAGAGTCAAGATGGTGGTAGCAAGTAAGTATAATGAGCAGAAAACTGAAAATACTTGTTATTGAAAATAGAACAAACATACGGTCGTAGTAGCGATTACAAGGTTAAAACGATTCTGAGGTTAATAGTTACAAAGCTTGTACTAGACTTAGTTACAAGATTGTAGTAGTAGGAAATGGTGGGAAACAAAGGAACTCTCTCTAGAAAGGCTTCTAAAAGGAAAAGTTCTAAAGAAAGAATTTTGTTTAAACTTAAGGGACAACCCCTTAAATAGGCAAAATTACGAGTGAAGCCGGTGACATGAGCAGTAAAAGGTGAATAATATGGGGTAAGACAGTAGTGGTGAATAGTGACAGGTGAATAGTGACGGATGAATAGTAAAAGTGAATTTTTTCCACTTTGACAAATTTTGGGAATCATACGAGAGGATATATAGAGGTTCAAAAGCCTTCAATTCAAAGGGTCTAGACCTTATCATTGTTGTCCTTTTGTGTCAAAAGAAGCAAGTGCTTCGTATTAGAGAATCTTGAAGCATCAGTAAAGGTGAGCGGTAATAGAGTGAATAGTGGCAGTGAATAGTGACAAATGAATAGTAAAAGTAGATTTTTCCACTTTTTGACTCAAATTTTGGGGGAATCATACGGAAGGATATGTAGAGTTCAAAAGCATTCAATTCAAGGGTCTAGACCTTATCATTGTCCTTTTGTGTCAAAAACCAAATTAGCACCATTATTGGGAATCTTGAAGCATCGTATTGGTGGGGAAAACGGGCTTTTACTTCGATGGTAAATATTGAAGTGTTTTTGGCCGTTGTGCGGAGGCTAGACAAAATAGGAGAATCAATATAATCTTACGCCAAATCCGGGGTATCTTCAAGCAGTTACTGGATTGCAAGGGCACTGACAACATATTCTTCACAAAAACATTATAGCATTTTGGCCTTTTGTGCAAGCCAGGATAAACAAGGAATCAACTGTCGTGAGCTCAGCGAGAATTCTTTTAGTAAGTAACATTAACGAGGAGTAGTAGTCTCCGTCAGTATTAACCTCGGGGAGACAACTCATGTTCGGTGGAAGGAGCATCGGATAAATAACCATCATAAGGATCATGAAGGATAGTCATCACATTCATGCTTTCGTAGTAAATAGCATACTTGTTACAAAATCCACAATATAGAAGTGGTTCAAACTCGGAGTTTTCTGGGGTGAGAAGACTTCTTGGATTAGAATGATACATTATCCTGTAGTGAACAAGGGCATTAGCATAAGTGCAGGACCAAAAGCGAAATTCTATTTGTAGCTTCCTATGAAATGATAATCTTTCCATAGATTTTGAGCAACCTCAAGAATTTGATTATTAAAAATAATTTCTCCAACATTTGCAAAACAAAAGAGATCATCGAGATAAGTGAATTTCCTTCAAGCCATTGTCCTTAATTAGGTGTAATCGTTAATGAGAATAGAGATGCTTTGAGGGTTGGACATTCATCAATTATCTTTTTCCCATTTTGGCAAAGTACTCAGCATCGATGGAAACAAAGAGCTTTCGAACCCTCTAATAACGATCTGGATAATTTGTGGAAGGCGGGCGCTTTGTTATGACATTAATTTTATGAACCTAATAAGCAATATTTGAACATTTAGGAAAGCCGAGTTAAGTTCCTATCATCATCATCATACGAATCATCATCGGCAACATATGAACCATCATCGCAATCAACGGAGACCGAGGAAATGGATGTTTCTTTTCATACACTCTGAGACTACTCAAAAGGGATTCTTCCAGTCTAATTGGATAAATACGTTATCGGTCATCAGTTCATCGGGATCGGGGAATAATGAAATTTGTAACAAGTTTCTTGAAATATTTAAACCATAAGGTCGAAAAGACCTAAACATGTAACTTTTTAGTATCTGGTGTATATACGGTGACAGGATTGGCCAAAAGCACTTCTTAATAGAGGGTGGTCTTAAGGCTTCGATCTTACATAATCGGTGCCATTATAGTCCTTTATCCATAGAATGGATTCCTCTTTGCCAAGGATTTGACTAATGTAGTCTTCAGGCAACTTCTAAGAGCCTCGTTTTAAAAACAAGTTATTGTGAAAACGGTTATTTTACCGGAACAAGGTTATTTTAGAACAAGGTTGGCATGTCGAGGTCATTTTTGAAACAAGGTTGGCATAATGGCTCATATAAAAGCCTCTTTTTGAGCGGTGAGGTTAGCATAAGAATGGATTTTGAGTGCTTTGAGGGTTTTCTTAAAAAGGGGAGTGGCGATTTAGAGTAAACGACATGAAGATTATCAAGAATAAATTTGATGGAATACGGTAATTCTTCTGGAGCTCCATTATGAAGTGTAAAGATCTGGATAAAACTTCATGTAAAAGCAATAACCATATCCTTTGTAGAATATGTCACCTCTGCTAAGACAAATTCCACGAAGGGATGTTGATCTCTTGGGGTTTTACCCCAGGAAAGATGCGCCATTACATTTCAAGGATGTCCCATTGAGACCTTTTGTCTTGAGAATAATACGTGTAGGAGCTTTTTCCTTATTCCTCCTCTCACCAGGGAGAAGACATAATAACCCATTTACTAGTGGTATAAGTATAGAGTATTACTATTGTTATTCCATATTAGTGGTGTTATCCATAGCATTGCCCAATTCCTACAAAAGGAACGTAAGAATATTAGGGTAGTGGTAATAGTTAACAATTTAGCCGCAAATAAGTCCTTTAAAGGCATCGGTAAAATATTGGTAGAACCCATCTTTGGTTCTTGAATAGGTATTGGTAGGAAAATCCTCCAGCATAATGCGAGACTATGATGTCTCTTTTCTTATGACAAAACGTAGGATGTTGAGCAATCATCATTAATCGGAATTGTCTGAAATTATCATCATTGTATCTAACTTCTTGCTTGAGAAGTTAAGATGTTTAGTTGAATCGATTCAAGCATGATCGATTATCTATTTCAAACTTAAGAGGCAAATTTGAATTTTACTTCTGTCCAAAAGGATGTTAGTAATTCCATCATGTTCAACAAGAAAAAGGATACAAAAGCATTTATAAATGAGACCAGAATCACTTTATCGGTCATATTTTTAACAAGGACAGAAGAGGGAATCTTGAAGCAGGCGTACCATGACAAATATGAGCATTATTCAATTCATATTTAATCTTCATTTGACTATTAGCGAAACCAATCTTTTCGATTGATTTTTAAAAATATTTTGAAGAATCAATCTTTCTTGGATCTGATTCATATCACTTTGGGAATCAATCATGGCAATACGGTGAAATGATAATCTTAGGAAACAACAATTTTAACTTTGTAAAACACCATTTTGGAGGAAGCAATTGATTAACAAGATTAAGTTGAGAATTATCAACAATACCTTTATTAAAAAGAAGGAGCTTGTTGGTGAATTCATCTCCATCTTTGTTGCTCATCTTGTTAAATGCTTGTTCATTATCAGTTATTAAGATTTTATCAATCTTTAACATTAACAATTCTTAATTTAAGTTATTATTATCACTTTTAATCTTTTAAATTCATGTTTAATTCATTTTATCTCTTGTTTAGCAACATTGATTTCATGTTGAAGATCATTAACAGTCAATTCTTTGGATTTCTTTTTATTAAATCTTTCCAAAGTTTCTTCAAAAACACGCATAGTTGATTTTAGTTTTTACTAGTTTCATCTTTTATCAAAATTTTTCTTAAACTTATCCAAATATTCTTTTTGCGGTTCAGGGTTTTCAATTTGATTTATCAATTCAATTATCAAGCTTTCATTTTCTTCACTTTTAGTGAGAACATTATGATTATAACATTACAACAAGAATCTCTACAACCAATTTTAACATTAGGTGAATTAGAGGAATCATCAGTTGATAACAGAGAATCGGATGAAGAAGAAAAATCATCTTCAAGAATCGACCAATTGTTTGATTCAAGAATTACGAATAATTCTTCTTGTTCTTTATCATCAATATTTAACATGTTAAATTTAATTTTCAACACAGTTTTGTTTACAATCTTTCTTGTAATGTCCGGAGTTTTCCACAGTTAAAGCATTTACCTTTACTTGATCTCTGTTTATCATATTTAAAGCCAAAAATCAGTGAAAATATAATTAAAATCTATAATTGGAGTCCTATTTTGCACCATGTGTCAAAAAAAATCTAAATTTTGGTGCAAAAATAAATTATGCATTAACACTTAATACATAAGCCAAAAAAAATCACAATAATAACGCTCATGAACCTAAGCAAGAACATCTCACCTACATATTATTATTGGTGAACTCAATAGAGTCTTGAGATCTATTGAATCGCCAAGAAAAAGATAAATTTTAGTTTCAGTTCACTCCAAATTAAGAGCTATAAGATGTTGTGAACTAGACTTTTCAAGTTGCTCCAAGCAAGCCAAAATGATTGTTTTGCATTGTAGATCCCACTTCTACGAACTTCTCCAGAAAACTGCTCCTATTCACGTGTCTGTCATGTGTTAATGTTAAAACTAAGGAGTCTTAAGGTTAAAAAGAAATGACTGAATGTATTAGATCCAATATTACCCTGAAACAAAAGCTGATGGTGATACTGCAGTCTAATGAGAGATCAATGGTTTTGTATAGAACTTGTTGACTACTAAATTTTGATGGTGTGTAATCATGGAAACTATCTTATTAGCTTCCAAATGGTAAAAGTTATTCAAGCAAATTACATGCATCAACTTAGCAAGAGGTTGAACCATGGTATTGAAATCTTGATGGTGTACTCCCGTGCCAAGTAAAATGATGATAGAATGTGCTAGTTTGATGATAAAATACACAAGTTTCATCTGAATTTCTTCTTGGCTTCACTATACGTTACAACTCCAATCCAATGACTGAGCCCGTAGCCTGTCATCCCAATAATTGAAATTGGGTTTCTAGTTAACTATCAAAATTGAAATAACCACAACAACATCTCCTTTTGCATTCTCCATAACTTGCAAATTTGTGAAGACTTTAAATCTTATCAGAAGAAGATGGTTTATTTTATGATTAAATTTATTATAAATGTTCAAGTTATTATTATTATTAGTAATGTTATCTCACAAAAATCGCTTCAATTAGTATATCATATTATGCATTTATGCAAACTTTCCCTGCTAAAATAAACTCAAATGTTGATGAAGCATTCTCTAAATTGTAGCTTACAGTACCATCTCAAATTATAAAAAGAAAAAAAAAATGAAAGAAAATATTGTACAAAATAAGAAAAATAGATCAAGATTTCTTTGAATCATATTTTTCAATAGTTATCAGTCTGTTTAGATTAAGATTTTATTAATTTGTTAAAAGTGAAAAAAAAAATCATATATATTATATTAAGTTGAAGTACAATTTTAGAGTTCAATTTGATTCAAAATTATTTCTTAATTGTAGTCTAATTTTGTGTTATGTGTCAAAATTTTTTTATTTATTTAAATTTTGGTGCTGAGTGACCTCCATTCATAATGCTCAGTGTGGAAATTGAGATGAACATCTCGTCATCACAATTGTTAAATGCTTTTGTGCATATGTATGAGTTACATGCTAGTTTTATTTATATAAAAGCATTTAGTGTAGCCATAGAGTAAAGGAGATCAGTATGATATTTAGTACACATTAATAGATAATTAACTTGAAATGTTTTTTTTTTTTTTTTTTAAAACGGAAGCATATCATTCAATTAATCAACAAAATTAGCATCTTGGTACAGAGCTTCTCTCGCTATTGGAGGAACATCTTCCATACAATACCTATCCTCAGTAATATTCCTAGCAAATTGAGCTAATACATGAGCAACCCGATTCCCCCCTCTCCTAATACAATCAATCCTTACCCAATGCAAATTTCAAATCAAGTGTTGAATATCCCCAACCACATTCCCAAGCAATGACTGATCCAGCTTCAGTGTTGAAATAGTTGTCATGGCTGAACTGTTATCTCCTTCAATCACTAATTTTGAGAAGCCCGCGTCCACTGCAAACTCAATCGCTTTCCTACATGCAAGTAGTTCAGCTTCCTCACTGCAAAACACTTCCGGTCCCTTTGCTGCCATGGCTGCCATAACCTCACCTTTCTCATTGCGTATAATTGCACCATAACCAGATCTGTTGAGGCCTGAAAACACCCTGCATCGAAATTAAGCTTGAAGACCAACTGAGGAGGAGGCTGCCAGGTATCCCGAGCTGGCTACACCACTAGTTCGGTCCTTATCTGTTCCTGGGCAGTCCGAAACTCCTCTAACAGCTATTTTGCTCGATTACTCAACCATCCCGGATCATGGAACTTCCCTCCATGTACAACCCGATTTCTTTGATTCCAAATCTGCTAAGCTTTCACCAAAACCTCCTCTATGTCATGTAACTCAACTCGATCTAGCAAATATTCTATTAGATGAAGAAAATCAGCCAAACCCGAGACCCCCTTCTGCAGAATTTTCAAACTACCAGCCCACACATCCTTGGCTGCCTCACATTCCCACAAAGCATGGATAGCTGACTCTGAAAATCTCATACATATAGGACACATCGCATCCTCAATTATTTTTTTCTTTGACAGATTTAGTTTTGTTGGCAAGATATCATTGCAAGCTCTCCACCCAAACACTTTAATCTTGTTTGGAATCCGAAGCTTCCATAGTGCAGCCCACACTCTTCTCCCCACGTAGCCCCTTGAGCTCTCAGCTATATTTCCACCTTGCAATACTTCCCTCGCCACCTTATATGCGGACTTGACAGTAAACAGCCCCTTTTTATGATGCAACCAGATTATATTGTCTTCCACATCTCTTCGGCTTAACTAGATTCTACAAATGGCTTCCGCATCCACTTGCTTAAACATGGTCACAATAAATTTAAACCTCCAAGCATGCAATTCTTGATCAATTAATTCAGCCACAACCACCTCTCGAACCTCATCCCTGAATGGAAACAAAGGCACATTTGTTGGATAATTCGGTATCCATTTATCCCCTGAAACCCGAATGGAAAGACCATTCCCAACTCTCCAACAACATCCCAACTTCAAGATAGGCAAAGCAGCTACAATACTCTTCCACACAAATGAATAATTTGGGGATTCCTTCGCATCAAGTAAATGAGTTCTAGGAAAATATCTAGCTTTAAGGCATTGATATACTAAAGACCTATCATCATGCAGCAACCTCCACCCTTGTTTAGCTAACATAGCTAAATTAAATGCCCTTAAATCCCTAAAACTCATTCCTCCATCCTTCTTTGATCTTGTTAACTTCTCCCACCTTTGCCAATGAATGGTTTGTTCATCCCCCACCTGCCCCTACCAAAATTTAGCACACATCGCATCTAGTTCATCACATAGCTTTAAAGGGAGTTGAAACACACTCATGATATATGTAAGAATCGACTGAGCAACTGCTTTAATAAGTATCTCCTTACCAGCCGTAGATAACATCTTCCCTTTCCAACCCTGCAATTTCTTCTAAATCCTATCCTTCAAATATGAGAACGTATGATATTTAGTTCTCCCTACTAAGGTAGGCAGCCCCAAATATGAATAAAAACGGTTTACCTCCTGAACTCCCAAAACCCTCATAATATCTTACTTCTGGCTAGCTGAAGTGTTACTGCTAAAAAAGACTAAGGACTTCTCCAAGTTGATGCATTGTCCCAAAGCATTAGCATAGGTCTGAAGCACCTCAGAAATTACCTCCACTTCATTTTGTGTTGCCCTACAGAACAAAAGAGAGTCATTTACAAACAATAAGTTAGAAACTTTTGGTGCCCCTCTGCAAATAGAAGCTCCATGGATTTTACCATCATTCTCTACTTTTGCCAATAAAGATGTGAAACCCTCTGCACACAACAGAAACAAGTATGGGGAAAGAGGGTCTCCTTGACGGATTCCCCTAGATGGAAGCACATTCCTATAAGGTTTCCCATTGAGTAGAATAAAGAATGATGTGGTGGTGACACAAGTCATCACTTTCTCAATCCACTTTTCTGGAAAACCCAACTTCTGCATTACTCCCTGTAAAAATAACCATTCTACTCGATCATAAGCTTTGTTGACATCTAGCTTCAAAGCCAAAGAACCAGTCTTGCCTTTCTTCTTGACATGCATAGAATGCAAAGCCTCATATGCCATAATAACATTATCTGTAATAAGTCTACCTGGCACAAAAGCACTTTGGGTGGGGGAAATAATATTAGGAAGCACTTGTTTCAACCTATTTGCAAGAACTTTAGGAATAATCTTATAGACAACATTACAAAGACTGATTGGTCTGTATTCAGACATTTTCTCTGGATTCTTCACTTTAGGGATGAGCACAATATTGGTATGATTTAAATCAGGTAACATAACTCCAATATTCAAGAAGTCTAACATAGCATTCACAACATCATTACCCACTATATGCCAGAATTTTTGATAAAACAAGGCATTCATACCATTAGGCCCAGGTGCCTTTGTTGGTCCCATCTGAAATACAGCTTCCTTGATTTCATCAGCAGTAAAATCCCTAGACAACATATCTTGCATGGCTGGACTGACTTTGGCTGAAACAGTGCTTAGGCATTCCTCTATTTGATTGCATGAACCTGCACAAAAAAGATTGTCAAAATAATCAACTGCTACCCTGGCTACATCCTCTATCTCTTCCACCCAATGCTCTTGTGAATTCATCACACCCTTAATATGATTCCTTCGTCGCCTTTGTGATGCTTTTGAATGGAAAAATTTAGTGTTTCTATCTCCATGTTTCAACCATGCAACCCTAGAACGTTGTGCCCAGTAAATCTCCCGCTTCAGCAACAAATCATCCAATTTTTTACTAACCACCAAATATTCCTCCTTACTTTCCTCAGTAGTGTCAGCTTTATTGATTTTATCAAGCTGATTTTGAAGTAGTTTAAGCTCTTTCTCCTCGGGTTTAGCCCTTGTATCTCCCCATGCCTTCAAATCATCCCCACAAGCCCTTATTTTCACATGTACAGCTACTAGACCCTCCTCCCCACTGCCTGACAAGCTCCAAGCTTACTGAATCAGTGCCTCATAGTCATCCCATAAAAGCCAGCTCTCCTCAAACTTAAAACCCCGATCAGGTCTTCTATTTTTCTTCCTAAACTTTTGAACTTGGATAGTAATAGGGATATGGTCTGAGGCATGAGGAAGAAGATGCACCACATTACTAATTGGAAAATTATCTATCCACCCCTTTGTTGCCACAGCTTTATCAAGTCTCAACTTGGTATTAGCATCACTGGGTCTCTTGTTAGTCCAAGTAAATGGGTAGCCTTTATAACCTAGATCCTCCAAGTGACAACTTTCCAAAGCTTCCCGAAAAGCATTTATCTGAGCAGTATGGGGCTGCCTGGTGCTTTGCTTTTCTGAGGAATGGAGAATAGCATTAAAATCTCCAAAACATAACCATGGACCCTCCACAAAAGTCTTCAAATATTCCAACAGTTTCCAAGACTTATATTTTTGTTATGTCTTTGGCCAACCATAAAAACCTGTCATGAACCAAACAAAACCATCTTCCTCTGTTACTTTAGCTAAAACATGGTTAGCAGTATAATTAATCACCTCTAACCTAATATCATCATTCCGTAAAAAAACTAACCCTCCACCAGAGTCCGGATGTTTAACAATTATTTTATTTAGAAAAGGCAAATGACCATAAAGATTATTAAAACCCTCCGTATCCAACCGTGTCTCCATAAGAAAACACACAATGGGAGCTTGTTCCCTCACTAATTTGCGAAGGCTATGACCTGTCCAAGGGTTCCCAAGCCCTTGGCAGTTCCAACTTAAGATCTTCATTGCTCCCGGCAAGGGTGGCTCTCCACCCCCGCCAATAAAATATTTTCAACAACATCTCCATCTCCAACCTTTCCACACTTAGGCTCCCTAATATCAGAATTCTCATACTGCTCTTCCACCCTAGTAGATTCACTGCTTCTTTTCCCACGGGTAGGCAGCTGCAAAGCTTTGGACAGTCCTTCAAGCCCAAAATCCATTCGATTAAACCTGGTCCAAGTGGATTTGGGCTTTAAAGAACTAGGCCTAGCCTTCTCCAACCTTTGATCAAGTCCACTAGAGTCAACCCCGAGCACTTCTTCTTTAGTTTTACCCGTTGCCACCTCAATTAAATCTAACCCAGCTGGCTGCCCCGTCACTTCTCTCATCTGCTCCACATCAGCACCCTTAAAGGCCGGACCTGATACCATCCGTAAAGTGTTTCCTTCCTGCATGTCATCTGTTCCTCCCATGTCCACGTTAACACCTTCCTGGAATGTAGGTAATTCCCCTAAAATCTCGGACTCAACTTCAACCCGTTTACTAGGGTTTGTACCTTCCACTCCCGCACTGGAAAAGTCCCTTGCATCGGATTGTAGTTTGTAGACTCCCCTGACGTTTGTTCTTTCGCAGCCCCAGCACTGCCATATGTATTTCTTGGTGAGAAAGAGCGTGGACGCCCTCCCAAAGCTCTTAGAGAATCCCCATATTGATAATCCACCTCCCCACCATTCTGAATAACAGCAAAATGCGATGCACAATGCTTTATATCATGCCCTAATAGACCGCAATAATGGCAGAATAGAGGTAAATGTTCATACTTAAACGATACCCAAGTGCGAACCCCATCTGAACCAGCAATGAAACCTCCTCTCCGTAATGGCTTCCCAATTGGCACAACAACTTTAACTCGCATAAAATAATTAAGATCATCTTGCCGTCGCTGCCTTTCTACTTCCTCAACTCTACCAAGTCTATTACCAACTTCCCTTGCTACTTGAGGGGAAACCATATCAAATGGTGCACCCCATATTTAAATCCATAAAGAAGCATGCTCCAATCTGATATTCCCTATTGTCATCCATTTCTGCCATCTTTGAAGCAATAATAACTGATTATCAAATAACCAAGGACCATCTTGTAGAATACGGGCCATATCAAACTCTGATTGAAACTTGAATTGGAAAAGATTCGGACCCACCTCAATAATTTGCAAACTGTTTTCCAATCCCCATGCCCTTCTCAATGTATTCTTTGCTGCACATTTGTTGAAAGGTTTACATGTTAAGAACTTCCCAATAAGACTCGAGCTACAACTCTCCAAGGCCTGCAATCTGCCTTTATCAGAGATAGGGATAATCTCCTTTTCATCAGATGTCAACTTCATATTGCCCAACCCGTCAGCCACATCATCTGCTATACTGTCGAGATCACGAAATAAAGAAAGGAAAAAGCAAAACCCTTAGACCTAGGTCAAGGGAGGAAGAACTCGTGAAACACGAGAGAGAGAACTCCACAGCTAGGAGAGGAAAAATTTTCCACGCTTTCACACTTGGAAAGCCCAAAGCTAGAAAATAATAACTTGAATTGTATTAAGAAACAACTATTGTATCTTTTTTTTTTTTTTAACACTACATAGGCACTAAATAGACATAAGTTTTATTTTTCATTTATTAATTTGTTCTTAAATCCTTGTATAACTCTTAGTATTAAATTGTGAAATTTTTTTGTTCATACTTTGGCCCATCAAAGATGAAATCTTGGTTTCATTCTTGAACATAATAAACAAATTTATAATCACTTTTTTGTGTTGGGTTTAAAAATTGATGCATTAATATGTAAGATTTATATAGTAAATTTTGTAATATTTTTTTTTTTTTTTTTTAAGAAAAATTTGTAACATCTTTAACATTACTTTTTAAATTTTATTATTATTTCTTCTTTTGTATTTGTTTCTTTATTTAATGTTCATGTTCAACTAAAGCTGCAGTCATAGAAAGTTTAAATGCTTAACAATTTTCCAACGGAGTTAGAAAGAGAAGTATTATTTTCATAATATTTTCATAACAAATTAGAGCTATTCCGTTAGAGTTCCCCTCTGACATTTCAGCAAATAAGTGGCGAAATTCACCAAAAATCAGTTCGCATTAGCCTCACCAGTTTGACATTCAAACTTAGCAGATGATGGGTACCTCGCCAGCTCTAGCTAGGGAACTAATCGCGCCAAATTAACAATAAAAACTCAGTTTTTATTTGTTGTCCATTGCTCTCTCTCTCTCTCTCTCTCAACCAAGATCTTTGTCCTCTTTCTTTGACTTCACACCATTTTTAGAAAGGAGCTCACCGTTAATTGACCTCCTCGACATAGGAAAAATTAAAGGGGGTTTTACACGGCGCCGATTGAAACCCATTTCAGGTATTGTGAGTTGGTTTGAAATTCCCCAAATTTGCTTGATTTGTGCTTCAAATTTTCACCAAAATTGCTTGATGATGGGTATGATACTAGTTGGGTGTGCATGTGTCTGCTGTGTACCAGTGGGTGGCCGGCGGCGTGTGGGATTAGTTGTGTTGCAGGTGTGGGTTTGCTTGATGATGGGTTCGCTGGTTGATTTGTTGTCTTCATTGATGATTGATCATTGCAACGGTGGTTGGGTTAGATCGACAAGATGATACCAGATGGCTGGCGGTGGTGGCTTTTGTTTGGGTTTATTTTTGTTTAATTTTTTTGGGTTTGTAATGTTGTAAGAGGGTTTGATTTATGGAGACAGGGTACGTTACAAATGGTTACCAGATTTCTGGGGTTTGAGTTTTTGGTTTGGGAAATTCAACAAAGTTTATTGAAATGTGAATGTCGATTTTGTTGGTTTCTGGTTGGGCTGGTTGTGCCGGTGGCTTTTGTTGGTTTGTGATTGTGCTGGTGGCTTTTGTTTGATTTGTGGTTGGGCTGGGTTGTGCCAGTGGCTTTTGTTGGTTTGTGGCTGAGCTGGGTTGTGCCGGTGGCAGTCGGATTTATTATTAAAAATGTGAATAGGAATTCAAAATAATATTTAAATGGAAGAACGATATAGAATTGAGGCTGATATTTGACCCTACCACTGAAATTACTTTTCCACCCACTAATAATAGTTAATAATAAGCTACTATTTAAAAATTAAGATTTATTGTGAAACTATTGTGGAAATATTATGGCAAAGCATTTCTCGACTAGAGAAACCAAGGTATGGACCTTGTGTTGTGGGCTCTGGATTTCTGTGCAACATTCATCTCCAGGAACGTTGGGAGTGGGGGCTTCAACTTCTTGTGGATCCTTCTTAGGCTATTGATTTGGACTTGATCCAAAAGCTAAGTGGATTTGATCATGATGACCATAATATTCCTAAGCCCAATTTTGGAGTCAAATTTCCACCATCTAGTGTTCGGCATATTATTCAAAGGGGGGTTTTATGATCGGAGAAAGGGAGACATAGTTGGTGTGTCATTAGGTCAGTGGAACCTGTAGGAAGGGAGGACAACTGAATTCACATCAGAAATCACCAACATGAACACAAAACATAATCTTGAATTGCTTATAAAAACAAAACGAACCATTTTTGTTCTTATATGAAGAATGACTTTTTGGTCCCTTTCGTCTAGTGGTTAGGATATCATATTTTCATGTCGAAGACATGGGCGCAATTCCCATAACCAAACAAAAAGAAAGAAAAAGATGTTCAACATGTTAGAGCAATCATATTCTCTTTAAAATAGGGTAAGACCCTAATTTAGGGAGAGAAGCTCCAAAAAAGGCCAACATGAGACTCCCTACTTAGTCCCTAAAATAGGTAAATGCTATAGTACCATTGTTATTATACCTGAATCGGACATTAATCTAACCTAAGAGTCGAGTCATTGGGTCAGTGGTTCAACTAATAGGTCATCAATCAAATTGTAGGGTTAATTAAAAAGTTAATATATATATATATATATATATAAGTATGTATGTATGTATGTATGTATATATAAAAGTTTGAGAAATCATAAAATAAATATGTAAATTATAAAAAATAAAAAAAAGCATGCTTAAATTACTAATTAAAATTAAATCTAAAACCAATTTCCTAATATAATTCAAACTCAAGGTTTCACAATTAATAGGACTAGAAAGCATAAAATAAAAGAAAGTCATAAAATTGTGACCAAGTCTTTGCTAAATAAAATCCTATGGCGTTGCATTTCTTACACTTTTAGGAATATTAGCATATCTCAAACTCTAAAGTCACATTCTATACCTAATGCATATTTCACTAGTAGCTCGAATCCCATGAATTATGATCTGAGCTAAAACTTGAAACTCTATCTTTATTAAAAATCCTAGCATCAACGTCATTATAAAATCTCATGTTTTCAATATGCTCCAAATTCAGAAAATGGTTTTGCAATGAAACATTAAAGGCAATTTTGTTTCAAATGTTGGGTCCCAAATTATATTATCAACAATATTAGCAATCCAAAATAACAATTACACATAGGAACGCAAAATTTACGTGGAAAACCCTTTCTCTTTGAAGGGAAAAACCACGGGACAAACTCCAAATAATTTCACTATTATCAAATCAATTACAATAATTCTTGTGTATGTCTCACGGCTAAAGAAAAATCTCTCTTGTTTTTCTTTACTCACACACACACACACACACACACTAATTATCTCTTTTAAAGGCGGCAACACTTTACTCTTTTTTTTTTTTTTTTTTTTCTTCTACACACACAGCTCTCTCTTGACTGTCTTCTTTTTCTCTAAGCGGCTCCCTCTTGGCTGCTCTCCCTTCTTTTTCTTTCTTGTGCGGCTTCCTCTTTCTTTGCTCTTACACATACTCTCTTTGTGTCTTCTCAAAGGCGGCAATACCTTGCTCTCTCCTTCCTTTTGCAATCCTCCCAAGCGAAAATCCATTTTCTCTCTCTTGGTTTCACGCTTTATTTTCCCTCTCCCCATAGGGAGGACCCTTGGGCCAAAGCCTTCAACTTCTTTGTAGCATTGTCTATTTATAAGACTCTTTTTCTATTCTCTCTTAGACTAGGAATACATTACCTCTTTAACAAGGAATCTATTCCTTCTTTAACAAGAAATCTACACGCACAGCTCTCTCTTGGCTGTTTTCTTTTTCTCTAAGCGGCTCCCTCTTGGCTGCTCTCTCTTCTTTTTCTTTCTTGTGCGGCTTCCTCTTTCTTTGCTCTTGCACATACTCTCTTTGTGTCTTCTCAAAGGCAGCAATACCTTGCTCTCTCCTTCCTCTTGCGATCCTCCCAAGTGAAAATTCCTTTTCTCTCTCTTAGTTTCACGCTTTATTTTCCCTCTCCCTATAGGGAGGACCCTTGGGCCAAAGCCTTCAACTTCTTTGTAGCATTGTCTATTTATAAGACTCTTTTGCTATTCTCTCTTGGACTAGGAATACATTACCTCTTTAACAAGGAATCTATTCCCTCTTGGACTAGGAATACATTACCTCTTTAATAAGGAATAGACTTCCTTCCACACCAAGGAATATTCTTTCCTTCTACAACAAGGAAACCCAAATTAATTTTTCCTTCTTCAACTAGGAAATCTAATTGACTTTCCAAGTCACAATTGGAATTTGAGACAATTTCCCAACATCAAATCCTAGGCATCATGCCCTCTACGAGCCCTTTTATTTGATTAGAATTTTTGTACTATGGCTATACGTCCCAAGATCAACTGAGAATCACATTTGATAGATGAAATCTAGTACTGAAAATTTTCATCTACTAGAATAACTTTGGTTAGGTAGTATAAATTCTAGCAAAGAAGAGGGGGAAGAAAAACCAAGTTATTGAAATACCTAGGTTGCATTGTTTTATTTTAATGGAAAAAACTTGGCTACAAACTGGGTTGTAGTCAATAACTACAACTTCCACTAAAAAAAATTAACATGGTTACATATTTTGAAAATCTAACCATTATATTGCATGTTTTTTATATTCTTAACACCCATATCATATTTCGTGTTAATCGGATATTATTTACTATTTGATCCGTAAACTTATTTTTTGTGTATAATTTTAGACTACCAAAAATTGAAATTTAAATATTTAATTGATAACATAGCTATTGATCTTAAATCTTCTGGAAATTTTGCAAGCATAGAGGATATAAAAAGAAAATGTAATCTAATTGTGGTTTTTTTAAAATCCACATCCGATAAAATGATATTAAGTAAATTTGTAACCAATGACTACAACTAAGTTTGTAGTTAAACTTTTTCTTATTTTAACGGTCCACACATATAATATATTTGGAACTTGTCGATTCATTAGGTAATGATGTTTAAGCTCTTTTTGTTAAGGCACTAATTTTCCTTGTAATTGATCTTTAAGATAATGTTGACTATTTTCTTTTGCTTAACAGATACCATGGCAAGCAAAAGAAAATAGTCAACATTATCCATGAGAAAGACCACCGGGGGTAGTTGGTCTAGTGGTCACGAGCTCATTGTTAAGAGTTTGAGAGGTGGAGGTTCCAAGTTCAAAATTGATTGCTCTCTTGAAACTTTCTCCAAATTTTTTTTTTTTTTTTTTGAGAAGGCAAAAAACTTAATATGTCTCGTAATTCAGCTTCATATCTATTTATTTATTTTTCCCATAGATAGTTTGTTGACGCCTGGCCTCAACCTTGGTAGCGGATAAACCGCCATCGCCGTGGCAACAGCTCTCGCGTGCACGGGGCCCGTTGGAGGCCCTTTTCGATGAATGTGTATGGTTCGCGCGGAGCTTCGGGTGCTCTCTCTCTCTTGGTGGAGGAAGGTAGGTCTACCTTTGGCATTATGGCAGGAATCTAGGCCAAATTTTAGGGATTACCAAAGGTGAGTGGAGTCACCACCAATCATTGGGTTTTTCTAAAGTGTGATTGGTCACCTGTTTCTAGTTGATTTTATTACCGATCTTAGGTTAAGAAAAATGTCATTTTCCCTAATCTAATGTGGATGGCAAAAAATCTTGATTCTTAGGTCCGGAAGTTTGGTTACGTGTGGGGAAGGTGTTAGGCACCCCACAACGCCTGTCCAAGGACAGTCCTTTATTTTGATAAAACTTTAATTTTTGGAGATTGATAGTAAAAAACATAATTTTGGCATTGGCTTTCGGGGCTTCGCATGCATGGGGGCTTTGAGGTTTGGCTTTTGAAAGGGTGTGGTCCCAATCTATGCTTTCCTATGGCATTTGAGTCGAGTACCAGATTTCTGCGGCAAAAATCCGACGACATGTCACCTTACTTTTGCGGAGGAAACTAGGCATTGCTTGCCTTAGGTGACACAGACTGTGACAATCACACCGGAGGGGGGCAAGCAGGTATATATATACATACATCATGCACAATGCAAGCACACAGAGCAGGAAAGTAAATGCCTACATCCCTAGAGCATGACCCAAAATATAAGCGCAAGAAAATAAACAGAGGTTGCCATACTCTAGAGATGAGGACAAATGGTACAAAGCATGATATACTTAATACAAACCATCTAAAGGAGAAAATGAGGAGGAAGGAGGGGGTTTAAAAGAGTACATAACCAAAGGGAAAATGCTAAACCCTAAACCTACTGACTGCAGCCGCTTGGCTTGACCACATGCTTACATCCATGCCCTTTTTGCTTGCGCCTAGGAAATTATACCCTAGCTCCGTGTGTCCTCGCTCCATGTGTGTACATGCAAAGGCAAAGACAAGACAACCAGCAGACCAACAATGGAAGGAAAATGCGTAGATAATATCAAGAGAACGCAAAGCGAACAAGCAAGATAGATATGGCAAGCAAAGCAACCAGGATATGAGCAAACATACGAGCAGGCAAACAAGCTAGATAACAAACAAACAAGCAAAAGGTAAACAAAAGGGTGGTGGCCGTGAGGGACAAATGTAGGTTTGGATCAGATGTCCATAGCTTCATTGTGTTGAAGCATGAACGACACACTAGCAAGCAAGACTCATGCATGGACATGTAAGCAAGTGTGTAAAGATGCATAGCAAGCCAACAGGTGGCGCAAACAAGCATGGTAAGCATATCATCGCACAGGGTAGAAAAGGGGGAAAAGTATGCACGAAGCAACCGGTATTATAGCAATACATCCCCAAATGGTTACATCCAAACAAGGCCTTATGGGCGTCGGATGTAACCACCCAACCACAAACCCACTAAGGGTGCCAAACGTGGCAAAGCCTAGAACAAGAGAGGCTAATACAAGCATAAAGCATAGAAGCAAGCAAGCATAGACATGCGAAACGGGTGATCAAAACCCTTTGATATGGGCTAAGGTATATGGACGATGACAAAGACCATAGGGTCTAGATCGGGTCCGAACCAATAGGCCAAAACACAAGAAAGAAAGGTAAAGCGACAAAAGAGCTACAATAGCACATGGCAAGACAAACATAGCCTAAGTCTAAGCACACAATCATGGCATGGAGCGCACAAGCACATGGAAGATGGCATAAAACACATAGAACATGGAGCCAAGCACACAAACATGAAAGAACATAGATCTAGACATATAAGCATGTGAAAACCTAGATTTGAGCACGCAAGCATGTAAAAACAAATATCTAGGAATAGGCATGGCAGCGCGTGTGTGAACATGTGAAGACTAGCACATAAACATGGAAGAAAGTGAATCCAAGCATATAAACATGTACGGATGCGGATCTAAGCATAAAACATGGCAAAAAGCATACGAGCACATAGATCCGAGCAAAGCATAACCATGGACATGGTATCAAGCATGTGAGCACATAACCCTAACAACAACACAAAGCAAAGAGAGGAACAAAACAAAGGAAACATGGCATAAAAACCCTTAGCATGTAGATCTAAACATAAAGGCATGAAGGATGTAGATCTAAGCACAAAACATGGCATAAAGCATAAGAAGATTTAAGCTAGAAGCACAAATAAAGCAAGAAACATGCTAAAGAAAGCAATAAATCGTGTTATTTAAGCAAAAAGAAAGGATAAAAAGTTTGATGAAGCTTTAAAGAAAAAGGGGTATGGATAGTAGATAAAAAGCTACATCCATACCCCTTAAACCTTAAATCCAAGGTATGGAACCAAGGAGAGGAAGATGCAGGGTATGAACACTACCTTGTATTTTTGGAGAAGGGAGAAGAATCAAGAAGCTTTGATATGTTTTTGTGTTTTTTGGAGAGAAATATGGTGAGAAAAGAGAGAAACGCCAAAAACAGCTCCCAAAACCCCCATTTTTCCATTCATGTCCAATCTGGGGTGCCAAGGGCTATTTATAGCCCTTGACATGCTTCCCGAGGCTTGGCGGCCTTTCAAGGGCCGCCAGGTCGGGCTTGGCTCCTTATGCACTTTTCGGGTTCTAACTTCAAACCTGCATTTGGAAGTCTTTCCGAATTCCGATTGGGGCGATCTTGGTGTCCCTGAAAGTCTCTGGATGTCTAGTTTTCAGAACACTAAATAAATTAAAATTCCAACGGTTAGATCAAAAGTTATGACATCGGGAAGCGTGTTGATGCGCTTTTCACAGTTTTTCCAATATCTCAACTGTTTTAACTCCGATTTTGACCCATGAATAATCATTGGAATGAGAATTTAATTATATTTGCAATGGCATTAGTTTCAACCCGTTCCAAAGGCCAGAACAAAATTAGGGTTTTTGGAGCCCACTAGGAGTCAACTCCTGGTCAAACTTGGTCAAAATTGCTAAAAATCTCCGAGAAGCTCGGGTTTGATATAAAACCATGAAAAATGTTATTTTGTGGGGATTTTGACCTTGTTTGACATTTGGTCAACCCAGGGCTGACTAGGGGCATCTTGGTCATTTTGGCTAAAAAAGATACTTTGAGCACTCCGGTGTCCGAATGGGTTGCGCCACGCCATTATATATGTTCTTGTGACCCCATGGAGGGAAAATAATATTTTTGGGTTTTTCAGGGTCCGACACGCAAATCGAGGACGGACAAAATGCGGTTTCAACATAGTTGTCAGCATATGTTGTTTCTAAAAGGAGAATATTCTTTTGATGTTGACTAGGTTTTACATTTAGCTAGGTTACTTACCAAAAAAAAAGAAAAAGATAATTAGGTTATAATGTTACTATCCATTTCAATATTTGGCCAAATATGGATGCACTTTAAAGACAAAGAGGCAAAACTCATGCCCCATTTAAAGTTATCGACTTAGGCCTTACATTATATTTAACCGGTCTCAGGTTAAGCAATGACGGAAACTTTTAGGTAGCAAGGGAAAAGATGTGAACAACTTGATAGTTAGTGGTTAGGCTGGTAAGTTTTATGGCTTTGCCACGAAAAATAATATACTATAATTTAATGAATAAATATGTTACTCGTATTTTAGGGAATAAATTATTATTAAATAAAACATTTACTTCTTATGTGTTGTAATTAAATTCAGTTTCATTTCTCATAATTACTTTTTTTTTTTTTTTTGGAGAAGACTCATAATTACTTTTTAAGTAAGAGTTCAAAAGAATATATTAAACCAAAATTCATTATATCATAATGTTGTTTTGGGAAGACATTATATCATAATTGATTCTATTAGAACTTAAAATTCATTTACAGTAATTTTACTTTTACCAAGCGGAATCCTGGTTAGCTCTAAGGCAGAGAGCTCTGGAGATTCGGGGCTACATTGTAGAAGCCAAACATGTGTCTCTAATGGATAAGAACAAAAGTTTGAGAGAGTTAGTCGAAGCCTAGAAGTAAGAAGTAAGAACAGCTTAAGG
Source organism: Notholithocarpus densiflorus (assembly GCA_030021035.2). Taxonomy (NCBI): domain Eukaryota; kingdom Viridiplantae; phylum Streptophyta; class Magnoliopsida; order Fagales; family Fagaceae; genus Notholithocarpus; species Notholithocarpus densiflorus. The sequence goes on from JARYZH020000020.1 coordinate 2,712,836, forward strand.
ATTAAACGCCATAAAACAAGGGTAGTTAAATAACAAGTGTTATACCTATTTGACTTTGGGATAAGAAGTTAAGAACCAATCCAATTGCTAAGTCGATACAAACAGGAGTCAAATCAGCAACCTCTCATTCACCCAAAAAAAAAAAAAAATCCACTTCTAATTCAAAAGCTTAACATGTCCATGTGTATACCGTATACAATACACTGGTTTGCATAATTTAAATATCATAAACTTTGAATTTTTTTCTTTGGATAAATAGTTATAATACGTGGAATAAGTGGGAGATAGGAATTACATTCTATTAGAGTATTATTTTTATATATATAATAAAAAAGACCAATTAATGTTACTGAATTACAAGATATTTAGTATCACAAACTTTAGACATTCATGGTTGATTTAACTTTTTTTTAATAAGAATTGTCATTTTCATTTTGTTAATAAACTAAAAATAAATAAAAAATTCATCATCATTAAAAAGAGATGGCCCAATCAAACTAAAAAAGAAAAGATAATTAGGATGAAACTGTAAATATATAATTGTATAAAAAAATCGGCTTGGGTTTAGCACTTTTGGACATTAGATCTATTGGGATACAGATATGTATCAAATACTTGCTACGTATTTATATCTTAACGAGTCTAATATATAGGACCCAATCTTTGCCCAATTATATACGGGTTTGGCTTGGTATTACAAAGGCTAAGAACGAGATAGATTTAACATGTCATGAAGGGTAAAACACGACCAAATCCAATTGAAGTTCTTAGACAGCAAAACCCGAAAAAAAAGAAAAAGAAAAAAAAAAAGTCATCAGTACTCCCAAGTCCCAATTCACCACCACAAATTCTTAAACCCTTTTTCTAGGACGCGTAACAAAAGTTTCGCATTAACAAAAACAAACCACATTGATTTTGAAAAATTAAGTACACATGTAAAATTGTGATTTGATAATGATAGCATTGTATGTGAATGCTTCATGAATTTCTTGCCCCAAATCTTTCATCTATTTACCTTTCATTGCCATAGCCCAGCCCAGTCCACTGTCCGAGCAATAAGGCTGGCCATAGCATATCCGAATTAAGCCTATCCAAGTCACCATGCTATCACTTTCTAATGTCCACGTTTTGCCACGTGCCGAACACCCACAAAGCCTAGGAAAAACACTTACACATAAATAAATAACGACCTGAGCTTGCCTCGTACAGTGTTTCCAATGCCAAAGCCAACGTAGCTTACTTAAGTGTTCAACATTTGTTTTCTCCAATAGCTATAACCTTTTGCTTCTTTATCAAAGTATTTGCTTTCTTTTTATCAACCTCACCTTTCCTTGCTCTCATTAATGGAATCTAAGTTTCTTGATGTTGGTTGAATATGTTCTAAACATTTCTTTCTTTGGTGGGAATTCGGCAACCGGTAAGTGCCTCTTTTCCGTCATCATTGATATAATTTATGTATTGGACTCAAATGTGAAATGCCATTACAGTATTGATAGTCTGATACAATGGTGGATTTGATAAGTTATACTTTTAAAAACAAATATATAGTTTGATGCATACTTTAGTAAAATTTTGGATGGCTTTTTGTTAGTGTGTGATGCTGGCTTGCTTTTTTTGGTTGTTATGTAATGGTGAAGGATTTCTTTTTTCTTCATTGATCTTATCTATATATAGATCATTGGACTAGGAGTATGATGAAAATGAAATTGGAATACTTAAATGATGATGGGATTGATGTTTTATGCTGAAAAACTCTTAGTTGGACACATACTTATGTTGATTTTTTTTGTTGCTTTGTATGTGTTAATTTGTGATGATGGTTTAAATTTTGGTTGTTATGGAATTGTGAAGGACTACGGAGTCAGTGGTTTGAGCTTTGAAACAATAAACCAAATTCCCACCAAGAGCTTTGATTCAGTTAATTCCATTAGGAATAAAATTACTTTTAATTAAGTTAAAAGGAGGGAAGTATGGAGCCTCTGTGTGATTTTTGTGGGGTGTTGAGGGCAGTGGTGTATTGTAAATCAGATTTGGCACGCCTTTGCTTGCATTGTGACGGATGTGTACACTCTGCCAATTCTTTGTCCCGTAGGCACATGCGTTCGCTCTTATGTGATAATTGCAATTCCCAGCCTGCAATTGTCCGCTGCATGGATGATAAAATGTCTCTTTGTCAAGGCTGTGATTGGAATGGTAATGAGTGTTCAAGGCTGGGGCATCGACGCCAGTCGTTGAATTGTTATACAGGTTGTCCTTCTTTGACAGAGTTGTCAAGGATTTGGTCTTCTCTTCTTGATTCGTCTTCTTCAAGTAATTTTGATAGTGGTTGGGAGTACATGACTACACAGCCTATGAGTGAGAACTGCATCAATAACTGTTCGGAACAAAGGGATAATGAGGGCTCATTGGACTTGGTGGCAACTAAACCGAATGAAATTGAACCTTGCTCTAAGTTTGAGTCTTGGACAGGGCTGTCTTCTTTGATTCCAACAAATCCAAATTACATGCCATACTGCAGAGATCAAGCACCTTTCTTTTCTGAAGAATCAAATTTACCAAAGGTAATTTTTTATTTTGTATTTCCATTTTTTCTCTTAAATTGGTAGAGTAAGTAGATATATTCTAAAAATTTTGTATATTATACTTTAACTAGTTTTCATGGTGTCTTTATCCATCTAAGGTTACATGCTTACCTTTTTGATTCGGTAAGCATTGAGATTTTGAACTATAAGTTTATCTCCCTAATGTTTAATCTTCCTCATCAAGTAACTCTACTTTTGTCCCCAAAAAAAGTAACTGTACTTTTGGACCTTTGGTAATTCTAAGTCATGCATTGATTTACTTAATGTACTTCAGGAATCTTCGAATTTCAAGGATCTTGTTGATACTGATGATCTCTGTGAAGGCCTCAACATGGATGATGTGTCATTAAAAAATGGCGAGATATTTGGCTGTCCCCAAGGTTCTACTAGATACCAGTTTGAGGATGGAGGAATGGAATGTCTATCGATGGAGAAAAACCTATCAGTCACTGAATCTAATGGTCCTATTGAGAGTGCTTTAGAGGTTCTATCTTTTCTTGACCTTTATAGCTCTTTCCATTGAGTCATCTTTAATTATTATTCCACTTTCTTCTCCTCAATTCACTTGTCCAACTTGAAATATTCATGGAGATTTAACATGTAAGACATTCATGCACAAATATCCTATTCATTTTGTTTGCACAGTGCACATAATTATTGACAAAGGTTCATAGTGACATGTCGAATACTGCTGACTTATAAAGTTATAATGCAGGCAACAAAATCCAAAATCCTAGTGTTAAAATTTCAAGTTTCATATATAGTCAAATGAAATACTATTTATAGGATTGTTAATGATCAACACTGTGATATCCATTTCCATGATTTCTGGAATATTTAACTACAAGTATGTATAGATCAATTTTGGGGCATGCTTTTTAATTTGGAAGGCTCAAATATGGCTTTTAAGCATTGATACTACATTTAACTATTCATTTCTACTCTGACATGCTAGGAATGATCCTTTACTATAGACTTACCTGTCAAAATGGCTGAAAGCAATAGCCTCTCTTTGAATTCCACGTACTTTCGAAGTTTACAAAATTTGCTTGTGTGTTTGACTGAGAGTTACCCTCATGTACATTTTAGGCATCGTCATCAGGACAGCAAGATTGTGTGGGTTTTCAATCCTCTCATGTTGGTGGGTCAGCTAGTATGATGCCTGTCAGTGGTAGTCCAAATTGCTTACTTCTGAATCCTACTCACACCAGAAACATCAATCTGGGGTTTCCTACTGGGCAAGTTCATTCAAGCATATCACTTTCACTATCCAACATCACGGGTGAAAGCAGTGCAGCTGATTATCAAGATTGTGGATTATCACCAGTATTTCTGACAGTTGAATCACCTTGGGAATCAAATTTGGAGGCTAGCTGCCCACAAGCAAGGGATAAAGCTAAGATGAGATATAATGAAAAAAAGAAAAGTCGAACGTATACGTCTCAACTCTGACTTGATTAAATGATAATTTAACATGATATCTTTATAATCTTACTTATAGAAAATATATAAAAACTTTATAATCTTGATATACGTATCCTTTTGTTTACAAAAGTGCTTGAAAGACATCTTTGCTACCTCTTCCCTTTCAAGTGTTCTAAACTATGTTCCACTTATCACAGCCAGTCACGTGTTCTTTTTTAACAGGCATCTCATCTAAGATGGGAGTGTGGGTAATGGAACATAAAGTGCTGACACCTCTTGTATACCTGAAATTAGCATTTATGAGAATATAGAAATTTCCTAATTCATTATCTTAAAACTTTATCATAACAAGAGGCTGTGATGCAACTGTATATTTTGTGAATTACATTGCAGAAAATTTTATTTAAACTTTTCTAAATAAAATTTACATGTGAGCATATCTTAGCAAATATATCATGAATTTCTGAAAGATTTTCTCTCTTAGAAAGTTCAAAAAGTATATCTTTGAAGTCTTCCTCTTCTTATTTTTATTTATTTTCTAGAAGTCATGGTTCCGGTTTATGCCTCTCATATCAGAATAATATTATTATGAATAACTTTTGTTTTGATTTTGGTTGAACTGACTGGTAGATTTATGTTTTTCCTTCACTGAAGCCTGCCCTTATATATCCAGTACTTCATTAATATCTCATAAATTCTACTTACAGTCAACTCCTAATTGATTTGGCATGTGTTTCATGTATAGGTTTGGTAAACAAATAAGATATGCCTCTCGTAAAGCCAGAGCTGATACTAGAAAGCGTGTGAAAGGGAGATTTGTGAAACAAGGTGAGGTATATGATTATGACCCCCTCACGACAAGTGACTTCTGAGCCATATCACCCAATCTCCATGTCTTGCCTTGCAAGAAAAAGCCTAATTGGACAAGGTATTCCTGCAGCAAATGCATGTTACATTCCCTGCATGAGAAGATAGATATCAACAACTTAATCTAACAGATAAATGCAGTTTTATCTGATGAAAATATGCTCTCTCATTATCAGAATAGGTTCCTAACTCAATAATGATGAATAAAGAAAAGCTTCTTTCTTGTAAAATTTTGTAAATAGGAAAATCTTACAGGTTTCTTTTTATATACCTTTGCAAGCCTTTTCATTTTATATTATTATTACTCATGCTGTTAATGTTTTGTTTGATTGAACACATGGAATAGATCATTTTTTTTTCTTTTTTATTAACCCTTATGCTTTGTGTCATGTTCTTATCTCTGCAATTCTGTTTGTTCTTTTGTGATTTCAGACTGGGATTGTCCATAGTCAACCGAGCATCATCTTCCTACAGGTTATTTACCTCCCTCTTTCTCTCTCTCTCTCTCCAGATCCTATATGTATCTAGTACTTTGTTCCTTTAATCTTCAAATCATTAAAATATTAAAAATAAAAACAAAAAGATTTTAGAATGCTCCCTTTTCTTAGCATTATCTTTGATTTTCTCCTTTCATCAATTTACAGCACAGTTCATGCGTACAATGATGGATCTTCAGCATTGGTAGTCACTTAGAATAAATTAATTTAGACATGGTCACGTCTCTGGCAATCTGTATGCCGCCTCACCAATTATTCTTTCTAAGTGTTCCAAAAAATCTCATAGGCAATGTTACTTTTGAACTTCATTATTTGTATAAGCATTGGTTGTATGCCATCAAGATGATCTATAGGTGTCTTCTTGATGCTTAATTTGTCTATGGCACTCAAATAGAAACAATTGTTTCCAGTTTTACTAATCAATATCTTAATCTTTTGTTTATACTCTGGCAATGGCAATGGATATTCAGTCAGGAAATAGAATTGATGAAGAACGTCGAGTGAGGACCTTTCAGTCATGTTCTTTTGCCTATCCTTATGTAGAACCTCCTCTTGCTTTTGCTGCCAGCTCCAGCAACCTTTCTTAAGGCAGAAACCTTATTGCAAGTCATTTTTTTGTTATTGTAGTTGCATTCATATATTTAATCAGTCTCTACTCCATGTAATGATTCCAGATTCATATTTTACAAATTGTAATAAAACTAGAACTTCCATATTTAAGAATGATAAGTAACACTTACCCTTCCATCACAGGTATGTTTTTGTATTTAAAGCTTCTCAGTTCTACTGGTTTCTGTTACTTGAAATTTAAAAGAGGATACAATCTATGATGTTGATCTTTTTGATGGTTTTTTTTTTATGGTTTAAGGAAAAGTGTCATAGTTTTGCCGGAATGAGTTGTTCTTTTTGAAGTAAAATGTTCAAGAATCCAGTTAGAATAAACATAGGATGAGTAATCATTGATTTATATGTGGTGCAAAATATGATACATATATCAATTCAGGGAATTATTTCTAGCTTCAAGTTTAGCGAAGTCAATCTTAAAGAATGTATGGTAATTGTCATAAGCAACTCACTTTGTTATGTATGTAGAAGAATTTGATTAGTGAATCAATAGGATGTACCAATAGGAGATGTTAGAAAAGGATAGGTATAGTTCTAATATTATGTTAGAATAAAATAAATATCAGGAAAAAAAATAAAGAGATAGTAGATTCAAAGCAGATTCTTGATTTAGCTTTAGTGGAGTCGGTAGGTCCTTATATATAGTCTACTTGAAAGGGGCTCGAACTGAAAGGCTCCTAGGCGTGGATCAATCTCCACTTCTAGTAAATCAGTAATGGAGGACGGGAGGAATTAACATAGTTTGTCTTTAGTGGCTACATCCACAATGGAAAACTGGTTAATTCTTTATTATTGGATTTTGTGTGCCACTGAAAAGTATAAATTATAAACTAATCAATAATCATAGCCTAACCCTTGACTAATCTTAGGGTCAGGTTAATATAGTTAGGACTTAGGATTTCAAGTATAATGAACTTGGACTAGGATAATACAATGAAACTTAACCAGAATAACAGTGTACTTGTGCTTTGATACATCTCTAACATTTCCCCCCTCAAATTCAAGTTGGAAGCTTGAAGGTAACTTGAGTTTGGTAGAAAAGTGTGAAACCATAGGCTACATAAAGGCCAGTTGCCAAGCGGGCGCATGGTGATTGAAGCTTGATATTGTTGAGGAAAGTTCACACATTGTAGTTGTGGAGGAGACTAATCATAGACGTGATCTAAAAAGTTCAACCAAAGATGTAGAAATGCATGACCAAAAAGAAAGCTGATAGAAATAGAAGCTATCAATCAGAGGCGTGCTCTAAGAAACTCGACTATAAATGATAGAAATGCATCACCGAAAAGAAAGCTGGATAATATAATATATGAGAAGAACATGTGAAGATGTGTATGAGTTTTTATCAAGACATTGTAAACGGCAAGGAATACATCAATACTATGCCTTGTAGGAGTGGCTAGCAGCATTGATGAGAATGAGAACTTAGACATTGTCCACCATAGGGAATAGATTGAAGTGAGTTGTATAGAGTGGCTGGTAGTGGTGGTGAGAGGCGATTGAGCTTTGAGAAATTTGTGAGGGCCAAAGAGACCTAGCTTTGATATCATGTTAGAAAAGGTAAGGCATAGCTCTAATACTATGTTAGAAGAAAAAAATATTAAGAAGTAGAGAGAGAAAGACAACGCGAGCTATTAACAACCTTAGAGGCCTAAAAACAGCGGAAAGCCCTAATTAGTTATATCCATACCATTGAGCTCTTTGTTACAACTTACAATGATCAAATTGGAAGGTATATGTTGTAGATTAATCATAGCCTAATGTTTTACTAACCTTAGGGTTATAATAATAGTATTATTAGAATTACGTATGCAAGTAGAATTATGATTCTTACCACAATGAAATTGGACTAGGATAATAACATGAGCCTTAACTATAATCATTCAATGTGCTTTAGCCTTGATATCTCTAATATATAGGAGATATGATTACAAGAAAATGCATATGTGCATATTCATAAGGAATTGTGTTCTCTAGCATTAATGGACCGATGGTTGGCACACTTGACGTATAATTCTTTGTTTTGCATGGAAGGAATAAAATTATGATTTAAATTGCACAACAAAAGAGTAATATGAAGTTATAAACAAGCTGCAGAAGACTTTTTGGCCCAAAAAAGAAAAAGAAAGAAAGACAAACTGCAGAAGACGTGGTATAACTTGTGATGCTGGTCTAAAGTTCACTAGTCACAACATTAATGGAAAAATTGGCTGAAGTTCTGAGAGGGTGTCATCTTTTATTTGTATGTTTTTCACTCTTTATAAGGGTGGCAATCAAATTCTATGATATAAACTTTGGGAGGCAAGCAATTGCAGAGACTGATTTATAGATGGTTCTGTAGATGGATATTCACAGCTGATTTACAGCTTCATTTTCTGATTAAAGCAAACCGTTGGGATTCTTGGAAGTACTGGATAATTCATAATCTCTGATTAGAGAATTTACTTCTCAATCAACTTTGCAATCATCTGTGTACTATCTATGATATTGTGTGGATGAAAAGTTATCACGGTCTTTCCAACTATACTTTGTGTTACCATTAACAAATACAGACAATTTAATAGCTTTGTCATACGGGTTGTGCCAGCAGATAATTGATCAGGGATTGCTATAGCTGAAACTGTTATCAACATTGAAGTTTAAAGAAAATACTGTGTAATCACGATTCACCTTGTACAAATTACAACTAATAACAACAATTACAAGAGAAGAAGGCTGAATACCAGATTATATGACATAATAAAATGTTATATCGATATGAAATTCAAACTACCATTAGCTTAGATTCGGATACATTGCAATTGATAAAATAATTGGTGATTTTCATTTCCCACATGCATCAGGTCTTCCATATGAAATTCACTACTCTATGCTCAATGATACAAAGACATGTAAGCCTATATCAATCAAACAAAGACTACACAACCTCACAATAAAAAAAATAGAAAAGTAAAGAAAATATTAATTGTAAAAAGTTAAAAAAAAAAAAAAAAAAAATTAGAGAAACAGAAAAGGCATTTTAAGCTTTCTTGAGCACATTTTTTCAGTGTTGGAATTACATTGGCTTCTCTCTGACCAACTAACAATTGTAGGAAGCACCACCTCGACCGAAGCTCCAATGAGATAACGTTGTGTAAGGTTTTGACATGTGTTGCAGAGAAAGCACCTAATGTGTCTGAGGGCTAAGAAATTAGCCCCATGAACCCTTTTGTCACATTTTCTACATAGAAAAGCATCATCAGCTTGGCAATATAGTGAAGCCTTTGAGTCACAAAGCTCACAAGAAACCGAGCCAGTACTGGTGGCCTCAGGCGAAACAACACCTTGGGGTATAGGCAGATTTCCCTCTTCTAGGACTATACCTTTACACATTCTTCTTAAAAACTCAATTATGGCATGGCCTAGAACTTGGAGAAAAGATAGCCTTTTATAGGAAATGTAAAAGCATGATATGCCAATATTTTTTGACTAATTCAAATGAATGTGAATTCTTTCCTGGAAATGCAACATAATGACATGAATACCACTGCGTGACAAAAAGTGTTACTACATGACAAAAGTGGCATTGTGTCTTTTACCTTATTTTGAAGACATTGGTCGTATAAATTTATTAAAGGCATTATGAAGAAGAAAAACTTTGTGGTGGAGAAAATATTTGGAATTGATATTATAAAGTTGATTGTGGCCGAGGATCCTAGTAGTAATTTAGCACGATGGAGAATTTGTGACTCCACTAAGTTTGACAAAATAGCAAAAGCTATAACGTGATTGATAAGCCTTTTTTTAGCATTATGAGATGCTGGAGGGGACGTTGTTCGCCATGATTTCTCTCATCGAGTGGACCAAGTCAATTGGGGTTACTAAAAAAGAAGAAACTTTGTTGTATGGCCTAGAATTAAAGGCATGCATTTTGGAACCCACCAATTTCCCACTAGAGTTCTTTGCATGTAGGACAAGTTGTTGAGTTTTAGAAATTGATTTGACTTCTTTTGCGTACAAGCTTCGATGCTCATTCTTTCTTTTTTGGACCTTATTCATGGAGTGTACGCGCCAAGGCAAGACTGGAAAGAATGTCCTTGTCCACACAATGTTTTAGCGTTGATATTAGTCCACATGTGTGGTTGAAACTTCAAAAACTCAAACCGATTGCTGGAAGCATTGTGGAAATTTCAACTATCTTGTTTGGTAGTAGCAACTCACATGCTGGTTCTGAAATTGATTTAGACACGTACATGTATGAGTTGGCAAGATTGAGATGTGAAAGATTGAGATGTAAAAATTGCCCAAAGAAAAAACAAAAGGAAAAAAATTTGGGATGGAGTTTACCTCCAAATCAATTTAAGAAAAATTACTCTGGCTCATTATATGACAATTCAAATGATCAACCAAGTGTATATTTAATCACATTACTCATTTAATGAGTTATGTGACTTGTTTATATAAATTTAATGCGTTATGTTATTTAATAGAGTACTATACTATAGAATCTAGACACAACTTAACTCTAAATTCATACTTTCTAAACAACCAAATGTCCCAAGGTGTCATTTTGAAAAAAATTATCTCATATTTTCTACTTGTGACTTGTTTAGCTAAGGCTAAGTAAGCCCTACTTAGCCTTAGCTATTAACTCATTACACATATAAAGGAACCATCCTCCTTTTTGCATGACTAAAGAATGCACAACATAAGGGAAAATACTCCCAACCTCTATAACTTGCTTGCAAGTACAAAGGACAACTAAGCCTCCCTCTCACAAAACACTTACTAGGATTTTACCTTATTCTAAACCAGCCCAGCAATTGGGGCTTACAAAATATGCACACATTACACTATTCCACATAGCCCAAATTTCTTTCCCTTTTACCCACGTTGTTGACATCCCTTATGTGAAGCCCAAACTCGTCATTGACAAGATATTGTTCTCTTTGGAAGTGACACAAAGTCTCTCCCTCAAAGTTTTAAAAGGTCTTTTACTAATTAGAGTCCGAGGCCCTCCATATAAGATTAGGAAACATGTTTTGTCTCACATAACACTCTCCTTGTAGCTACCTAAGGGTCCATTTGGTTGGGAGGATAGAAAATAGAGAGAGGATGGAAAAGTGGGAGGATAGAAAATTTTTTAGTTTCCCTTATTTGTATTTGGCTGGAAAGGTGGAAAAGTGGAGAGATGGAAAAATTTTTTGTTTGGTTGAAAATAAAGTTTGTATAAATTTACTATCATGTCCCTATTAAATAAAACAAAAAGTAACACATTATACTTTTAAAAAAATTGTGTATAGATGGACACTTCATTAAAGTAAAAAAAAAAAAAAAAAAAGCCATAAGAAATTGACCCAAAAGTATTTTCTAAAATTAAAAAAAAAAAAAAAAAAAGCCAACACGTCCAGACAAAATCAAAGAAAAAAAAAGAAATAAAAAATCAAAGAAATAAAAGCCAACATGTTAATAGAGAAAGAAAAAAAAAAGAAAAAAAGAAGCCAACACGTTAATAGAGAAAGAAAAAATCAAAGGAAAAAAAAAAAAAAAAAAAAAAACCAACACGTTGGAGGTGAAGTCCAACGTGAGAGGTATTTTTGGAAGCTCATTTCATGGGCTTCCCCCTCTTAGTTTTCTCCCCATTTTGTGGAGAAAACGTTTTGGTGGGTCTGGGGGGAATACACCTAAACCCTTTCATTTATTTTTCTTCCTTCTCACCCAACCAAACACACTTCAAAAAAGTTTTCCTTCCTATTTTCTCTCCAAAGTTTTCCATCTACCCTATTTCACCTCCAAACAAACACATCCTAAATATCTCTCATTCATCTCTTCTCCTCATGTTGTTGCCTCCCTTAATAAGTTTAATTAACGTTTCATTTGTTTTGAAGTAAAATATTTTTAAGTGTTTGGTATGATAAGTAAAAATTTTCAAACAGACCACTAAAACTGATGGCTCAATCATTGGAGTCACTGGTGTTGGAGGTCCTGTGATCAAATAGTCATGGCTTCGACAACTAGGCCACCGCACCAATGGTTAAATCGAAGTCTCTAGTGATTGGACCACTAGAACCGATCGTCGGAGTGGCTACTCTAGTGATCAGATCGCCAGCACTAGTCATCGGAGCAGCGGCTTCGGTGATTGGACCCTGGCATCGGTCTGCTAACACTAGTCGTTGGAGTGGCGACTTTTGCCACTAGATTGCCGACATTGGCTACCTAGCCCACCGGATCGGTGGCCTTGCCACTAGATGGGATGAGGTGAAATCATTGTATATTTTTGTAAAATGTTTTATGAAAATTTTAAAGATAAAATGTTTTACAACTTTTTACAAAGAATTTTACGGTTAACAAAAAATATTTTTCAAGTTTGGCCACGTTTTACATGCAAGCAAACACCTAAAATTGGGAAAACATTTTTCGGATAATATTTTACTTTAAAACAAAAAATGCAAGAAATAAATGTCATGACAATTACCAGTCTAGGATCTTCTCTTTGTGACCAATTACTTGCTATCCTAGAGGCTTTCCATGATGCAAGCATATGTTGAAGGTGGTATCTACATGCCAACTATTTGATAACAATCGCACCAAGATGCTGCCACGTGCACATCTTGCTACACTTGTTCTAGTGCACCACATGTCACGAGAACCTATATGGTAGCCTAAGTATATCCAAACCCATACGGGCTTAGAGCATCCACATCAGTGGGTGTAAAATGCAAAAAACTCTAGATTTTACACATTTTGGCCAAAAAAACAGCCACATCAATGGGTGTAAAAATGTGCTTAAATGCACAATTGTTACAGTAACCGTGCATATATGCATAGTTACTATAGCACTTATATTTAATATTTTAGTAATTTTTTTTCTCTCTTTGTCTCTATTGCTCTCACTCTTACCTCACTCTCTGTGATCAACATCAAACCACTGCCGCACGAAGAACTCGCCTGATCAACATCAAACCGATGACAGAGAATGACAATAACTGGAAAAACAAAACATTAAGACAAGTTGGGTCAGCTTCTTCCTTGGTCCTAGATTCTGTTCTGGTTCTCAAATCTCAATCCTTCAAAGACCTTGCCATAACGTCTTCGCATCCCACCTTGCCATAACGTCTTTGCATCCCAGAATGGTCTAGTTTTGCATCCCAGAACGATGGTGTGTCGAGAAGTCGAATGGGTGGGTGGGTGGGTTATGATTTGGGTTTCGGATTGAGTGAGTTTCGACTTGAATGGGTTTCTGATCTTGGGTTGGTTTGATCTTGAATGGTTTTCTGATCTTGGGTTGGTTTGATCTTGAATGGTTCGCCGATCAGGTAGTGATGATGATGGTGGTTGGGTCTGAGAGGGAGAGAGAGGCAGTGAAGAAAATAATAAAAAATGGTAAAATAATGAATATTTTATTGAATAAATGTGTAGAATAGATAGACTGATGTGAGTGTTTTGTAAAATTAGATGTGTAAAATAGAAAAAGTAGATTTTTTTGTGCAAAATAGAAGGAAAATTTGCACCCACTGATGTGGATGCTCTTACACATCCGGGTGAAGGATTTTAACACACCCGGGTGAAGGATTTTAACATTTTGGGATTGTAAAATAGCAATTTGTGTTTGGGTGGGGGGGGGGGATGTGGTAGTGGTTACAACCCCTAATGCTAAAATGCTCTTAGCCAATTTTGGCCAACGCTAATGCCACCTCCAAATTCTGACCACACTACCCCACAGCCTATCACCACGCTGTGCAATCTAGCCATGCTTTTGTCAAGTATTACATGAGTAGTCCAGTCCACCCACTGTCCATCAATCTACTATGGCTCATGCTACCCCATAGCACTCACGTGGCTTTTTAGTGGCCAAGCCATGACCACGATCCAACACATTTTCGACGGTGTAAATTGTATTTTTGGGCAAAGTTAAAAGGTATATAATTATAACTTTATAAGTTATCCAAGTATTTTTTTTTTAAAGAGAGTTTTAACTTATGGCGTCCGTCTTGATGATATTTTTTATCATCAGACCAAGACATCAATCAGTTTTTAGTGTAGGCGGAGATTGAACCCCAGATCTCTTATTCAACCATCAGAGACTTTACCAGTTGAGCTAACCGGAACCCACTAAGTTATCTAAGTAAAGGTAATAGGAATAGCAACTGATTTTTAACCCAATAAATTTCTAACCTATGGGTTCCAGTTAGCTTAACTGGTAAAGTCTCTGATAGTTGAATAAGAGATCTGAAGTTCAATCTCCGCCTACACTAAAAATTAATTGGTGTCTTAGTCTGATGATAAAGATCTATTATCAAGAGCGGACGCCATAGGTTTAAACTCTCACTCAAAAAAAAAAAAAAAAAAAATTCTAACCTGATACTAGCAAAAATAAATAAATTTCTAACCTGAACCCAACTAGGTCGAATCCAAACCTGATCGACCCCATCAATTTGCCAGCTCTAGGCACATGCAATATAGAATTATAGAGCCTAGAGTGTCTAGAGACTCTCTACATGCACACAACTACACCCAAATTTCATGCTTTTCCAAAAAGCCCAGCATCCCAACTCGCAAGGCTATCTTTGAAAAGAGGCCGTATCTCTGTTGGCTTCACTACATGGGCCGCCCAAAGCTACTTACAAAGTCAGTAATCTAAAACAATGCAGTGCAATTCTAGGCCCTCTATTTTAGTACCAGATCCCTCTACTGTGTCTTCCTCGGCCCAAGCTGAGAAATATAATACTTTAATTTTTAGTACCGTGTGGTGATGATGGTGCCTCTTTTGTTCACCGTAAAGAAAAGAAGTCAAGATTTTTTATACTGAATTAGAGAAATAGGTCAATATTTAAATTCGTAAAAAGAGTTTTTATTTATTTATTTATTTATTTTATGGACTAAAAAGAGTTTCTAGTTTCTACATATTTTGGAATTGATATTAAACAAATTTTCTCAAGTTTTATGTTACATCATGTGAAGAGTGAACCCACAAATTACCATTGGTCTAATTGAGTTTCAACTTTGTATTGTAGAGAATTTTTAATTTTTTTTTTCAGTGCTGAATAATGTATTGTATTTTAGAGTTAGTAACAAAAATAAGCAACATTGACTATACATAGACAGTGGGCCTCATAACTTCAGTGCATTTACAATATTGCCATCAGAACTCATATCTTATAACTCGAAAACATATTTTTTTTGGTCAAACATACTTCTTAAGCGTAGGACTTACCAAAAGTGAGTAATGGGTGTAGGACCTATTAAAAGTGAGTAATGGATGATGAAAATTGCCCAACTCTTATTTTTTTTAAAGTCTAAACTCTAAATGAATTAACAAATTTTATTAATTTTTTCCGCTGATGAAAGGATGCATAAACAAAATCTATTTAGCACCGAATGAATGAGTACAAGTACGAGCGGTACCTAACTGCGTATACGATGTTAATAATTTAGTCCAAGATGACCGATGGGTGTAATGGGGACATGTTCTATAATTTTTCTAATTTGTTAAAATTCTACAATACTAATATCTTCAGTCTTCACACACACGTTATGAAGGTGTGTTAAAAAAATAGTTTTCTATGTGTTCTTAGAATTTTAATGTTAATTTTAGAGTCTAAGTTTATATATATCTTTAGAGCTTGAATTTTCAAACGAGGTGGTACCACCGTTACACCATATAATCTTCAATTATTATTTTTAATTAAGTAGAAAAAATAAATAAGAAAGTAATTTGACTAAAATTGAGAATATTTCATTTGACTATTTTAATCTCATTCTATGGACTTGGTCCTTATTTATTTAGTGCATAATCTTAAACGATTGTGAATGGTTATTTTTGAGAATTTTAAAACATTTTAAAGAAATGTAAACCAAATAATTTAATTTAAAAGAGGATTTGGCTATGTATTGCATTTACTTTTTTTTTTTTTTAAATATAGAAATAATGTTCAAAATATTGAGGAACATTAAAAAAAAAAAAAGGCAAATTATAATTTATCCAACTGTGATTTAGCTGAAATTTAAGTTATCTATCTGTGATTTGAAATTTGACATTTTACCTACTTGAGGTTAGTTTAGTTAAATTTTCTTAACCCACCTCTGTTAAAAAACATGACTAAATATGTAATTTTACTTCACTTTTATGTTTCTCTTCTCCAAAAAAAAAAAAAAAAAAAAAAAAAAACAGAAAACAAAAATACAAGATAAAAAAGAATCCAACGGAATATTTGCATCATGAAATTTCAAATCACAAGTAGTCAACTTAAATTTCGATTAAATTTTAAATAAGTAAAATGTCAAATTATAAACTATAAGTAGACAATTTAAATTTCAATTAAACGTAAGAATAAATTGTAATTTGTTAATATATATATATATTTATATATATTCTCCTTCTTTGTGGGTATTTTTGAGAGCGGGAAGCACCTGCACCAAATACCAGTATTCTAATCGGTTGTCAATTGTTTTCAAATTTAATGGTTTTTGAAAAAAACACAAAAACATCGTTTTCGTGTGAAAGTCACTCACGTTATTGTAATTTGTCAAATATATATATATATATATATATTCTCCTTCTTTGTGGGTATTTTTGAGAGCGGGAAGCACCTGCACCAAATACCATTATTCTAATCGGTTGTCAATTGTTTTCAAATTTAATGGTTTTTGAAAAAAACACAAAAACATCGTTTTCGTGTTAAAGTCACTCACGTTACAGACACGTGTACATTAAAGAGACCCGGCACAATTGTTTTATAACAAAGAAAAAAAAAAAACAATATATGCGTCGAAAATCTCCCACGACATTCTATCCCCAAAAAAAAAAAAAAAATCTCCCTCGACAAACTCAACAAGTCTAGAGTCTTCCACACATTTTGTAACAATTTTTTATTATTATTAAAATTAAGAAATTTTCCTATAAAAAAAATTTAAGAAATTTTTATTGAAACAGAAATAGCAATTTAATTACGTTTCTAATTGTATGGTGTTTAAATGTTGAATTTAAAAAACTATAAACGCCACTAATTAGACTACATGAAAAATAAATGCATATCAAACACACCATTTATAATTACTGTGCAAAAACAAATAAAGAAAGAAAAAAAAAAAAAGACAAAAAGAAGGACTTAATTTAGGTCTAGTGTATTTAGTATATTGGATCCGGTCAGATAGTGACACGTGTTTAAAAGTGGACACATGTTATCATCTCAATGAGTCTAAATCTGATCAAATAATAACACGTGTTTAAAATAGAACAAATATTATCATCTCACCGAGTGCTGGAAATAAAGAAAGAAAAAGGTTAAATGAACTGATGAACTGATGAACTGATGAATGCTTCGTGTGTATATCTATGTTGTCATTAATGTCCCAGAAAAAGCCAACCAAACGTGAACGCAAATTTTCATTTTCATTCCAATTTTGTCTCTCCAAATCTAAACGCACCGTTCGCCATCTTTCTCTCAAGATCATGCCTTCTATCACATTCCTCAAATCTCTTACCATCAATCCTCCCCGCCTCAAAACCTTCCTTTTGATTCTCTCTCTTCTCCTCGTCCTCTACGTCTTCTTTTACCCCCACCCCCCGCCACCACCTTCAATCCCACGCGCCTCCGATTCTCCACTCACGCGCCGCCATGTCCTCTTCGCCATTGCTTCCTCGTCCAACTCCTTTCCTTGCCGCAAGCCTTACTTACGCCTCTGGTACTCCCCTAACTCCACGCGCGCCTTTGCTTTCCTCGACCGCGCTGTTGACGGCGACGACACTGTGCCTCCGGTGGTCGTCTCCGGCGACACTTCGAGGTTCCCTTACACGTTCCGTGGAGGTCTCCGATCGGCGATCCGCGTGGCGCGCGTGGTGAAGGAGGTCGTGGATCGGGACGAGGAGGGTGTGAGGTGGTACGTATTCGGCGACGACGACACGGTTTTCTTCGTCGATAATCTGGTCAAAACCCTAGCTAAGTACGACCATGATCGGTGGTTTTACATTGGCGGCAATTCGGAGAGTTACGAGCAGAATTTGAAGTACTCGTTTGATATGGCATTTGGCGGTGGAGGATTCGCTATCAGCCACTCGCTCGCTAGGGTTTTGGCTAGGGTTTTGGATTCTTGCTTGCTAAGGTACTCGCACTTGTATGGCAGCGATGCTAGGGTTTTTTCGTGCCTGGCGGAGCTCGGTGTCAGTTTAACTCATGAACCCGGCTTTCATCAGGTAAATGCTCTTTCTATATGCTTTGTTTATACGCATTTCTCATTAAGCAATTTTTAGTATTAGCAACATTTTTTATAGCACAAACTAAGTTTAATTTATATGCAAATTGAGAATCCATAGCGGACTTCAAAAAATTTTGGAACCAAGGTTTGGTTGTTGTAGAATGTAGAGTACAAAACTTGTTGATGTTGAAAGAAAGGCTAATTAGGAAATTTTAGTTGAAATGTTGATTCTTAATGACTACTCCAAATTTCAAAGAAACGTAATTGTTGCTAACTATTTAGGAAAATTATTCAATAGTGTTCTGTTCTCTCACATGAATGATGATGAATTTTTAATTAATAGGATGCACCACTATTATGTGAGAAGAGGGAGCAGAGTATCGTAATGCATGACCATGTGTGATCACTGAAATACTGAAATTATTCAATGTGGTAGATTGTTAATGGTAGTTAAAACTGTGATGCCAATTATGGGCTCAGATAAGAACTAATAAAAGCTTGCCAACTCAAACTGTTGTGACAAATGTTGTGAAATTTTTGTGTATGTAGGCATTGCTCAATTACTAGACCCCCTTCTTCTTTCCTTTTTTTTTTTTTATTTGTTGGTGATTGAATGACTTTTACAGCCTGATCTGCTAGTTATTGGCATATATGAACCTGCATGTAGTTAAAAGCATATGAGAGATCAGATGAGTGTGACAGGCAACAGTAGTTTGAGATTTTTTTGGAGAGGTTGCTTAGCTGACTGACATGGGTTGGCTGAATAACCTTACCAAGTTCTTAGATTATCCTATAATGTTTCACATTTTTTTTCCTTCTTTACTTTATGGATGTTGTATGGGATTTTATGCAAGTTAATTGACTAAATTTTGAAGGCAATTCATGATTTAATTCTTTTCATACCAGGTTGATATGAGGGGGTGTTTGTTCGGGATGCTGTCTTCACATCCATTATCTCCTTTGGTGTCCCTTCATCATTTGGATGCTGTGGAGCCAATCTTTCCTGACATTAACAAGACTCAAGCAATCAAACATCTTTTTGAAGCTGTGAATGTTGATCCTGCCAGGATTTTGCAACAGACTGTCTGCTATGACCGATCAAATTCATTGACTGTTTCAGTTGCATGGGGTTATGCTATCCAGGTGTTCAATGGTAATGAATTTCTCCCGGATCTTCTTTCACTGCAGAGAACTTTTGTACCATGGAGGAGGAGTGTCACGGTAGATGCAAGTCGTTATATGTTTAACACGAGAGAGTATCCTAAAGATCCATGTAAAAGACCCGTTACCTTCTTTCTGGAAAGTATTGTACCTGATAAAAGTGGTGTCTGGAGCTACTATACCAGACACTTGGTTAAAGAGTGTGTCACACCTAATGCAATAAAGAATTTGAAAGGCATCAGAGTGTTCTCTGAGAAGCTTGAGCTTGATATTGAACAGGTATTGCCGAACTGGTACTATGCTTGATTTGCAATTCATACGTTCATCATATGACGTTTTCTTCATATTTTAGTTATTTGTAAGTTAGTGTCACTTTGCAAATGTTGTCTTCTTTATTCCAGATGAAGTCTCCACGACGACAGTGCTGTGGCATTTTGCCCTCTTTTAATGAATCAATGGTCATTGACATTAGACAATGTGGAGTTGATGAACTAATTTCCATGCACATCTAGCATTCTTTGGGAAGAGAAGAGTTTGGAGTACACACAAAGCTCAGAAAGTTTTGTAGCAGTTCTGCTATATAATTATCTGCAATGCAAACTGCAAGGTAATTTCGTAGTTGTTAAGGTTGTGCTTGGAAACTCCTCTGGAAAGAATGACTTCTAATGGGCATATGAAAAACTTTTTGGATAAAGTTTAGCTACAAAATTGGTTGTAGCCTAAGGTTACAACTTTACTCAATAAAATAAATATTACTATATATTTTGAAAATCTAACCGTTGAATTGTATGTTCTTTATGCTCTTAATACACATGTCAAATTTTGTATCAATTGGATATTATTTACTATATCATCTATAAGCTTCTATCTTATGCATAATTTTAAACTACAAAAACTTGTAATTTAAACAACTTATTGATGATATAGCTATTAATCTTTAATTTTCTAGAAATTTTGCAAGTATAGAGGATATAAGTAGAATATGTAATCTAATGGTAGATTTGTCAAAATTCATTTTTAATAAAAAGATATTGAGTAAGGTTGTAGCCTTAGGCTATAACTAATTTTGTAGCTAAATTTTGTCTAAATTTTTTTTGTGAAGAACTAAAATTAAAAGTACTATCGAATTTAAATTATCATGACTTGCTTTTTATTTTTAACCTATAAGATGTCTTCACCCGACTGCACAGGAAGAGTTGTTGGTATCACTTTTCTGTTAAATCATTTCAGCACAGAATTACTTGATCGCCACAAAGAGAATTCAATCTGGAATTTGCAATTAATCTATGCTCTATGTAACTTTTTATGAAGTGCCTTTTCTCCTCAAGTTGCATTTCATTTCTAAAAGATGTGTGCCTTATTGCTTACACTATCTTATAGAATGTTTTTGCTTTTCTTTATATTAAAATGACTAATGCTATTCTGCTGCTGTTTTTGAATATATTTGTAAAATTATGATTTCTGAAAATTCAGTGACATATTCATCATGACAGATCCTGTATTTTAAATTTTAATGCATGACTATCTTTGCTTGTGTATACTTCAAATAAACCTAGTTGATAACATTTGAATTCTACTCATTCTCTTTTTCCGTTATGGTTTTTCAGAAAGTAATTTTTAATTATAAATTGTTTGTAACCTATCAAAAAATAATTATATATTGTTTGTATTTATGCTTATTATATCTCTAAACCATGCAGAAGTATTAGGTTATTTCTAGAGTTTCTCCAAGAAGTATGCTGTTAAGTGAGATTTCCTCAATGTTTGTTAATAGACATAATTCCTTCTCTCCTTTAAGGACTGAAAAAAAAAGGAGACATGCCTTCAAATGGTTGGGGATCTACAGGATCAAGGCGTGGAGCAGCTAGATGTCTTGATCATTTGAAATTATTGGAGTTTGTGGTTGAAGGAAAAAGCAGAGCAAAGGTCATCTGCCAGTTTAGGTTCTTGTTGTGCAAGAATCAGGCTATTTCCTTTAGCTCCCGATTGTCTTATTATTTAAATTTGAGAAATTTTGATAAACAGAGACTTGAAGAAGAATTTTAATCACATGCCAAAGAGGAAGATGACACAAGTAACTAACATGAAGATAATACTGCATTGTTATGTATTCATTTGGTGGAATATATTACATTAAGAAACATCTGATCATATAATTAGAGTGTATAATTTTTTATTTATTTAAATTTTATCTTTTCTCAAAAAATATTTCTCATTCATGAGATTGTAATAATTATATAAGCATTTAGAACATTTTGATTTTAAGTTGTTGCTTCTTTGTGTCTTGCATTTTGTTTAGAGGGTGTTTATTAGTGTGGTGGCCATTTTATATTGCACAGATATAGCTGGTTTCCCCAAAATAAAAACCAACACAGTACTGTAGAGGTCAAAAAGGTGAAGTCGGTAGTGGCGGTTTTTTGTCGCTGTGGTTAGCCAGTTGTCAATGAAAAGAAAATAATTTCACAAATCGGCAGAGGTCAGATTGCTTTTTGAGTGGCAGTGGGGATTAATGGTAGTTGGGCATGTGGGTTTCTTGACTTAGGTCAGCCACGATGGTTGATATGTGGGGTTGATTTGAGTTAGGGTCAAATAAAGGTAATGTGGTGGTAGGCATGGGGAAAAACGTTGGTATGCGGCGGAGCTATGGTGAAAGTTGCCAGGGTGTAGGGGGAATGTGTAGTGTAGTTCATCCATGCCAATGAAAACTGTTGGAAGCGGTTGGTCTGGTGCGATCATTGTCAGTGGGACCAATTTCTTGAACAACCTTAGTTCTGAAAGGTTTATAAAACTTAGAGAAGCATATTTGGTCTCAGACCATTTTCATCAGGTATTTTATAAATATGTCATTTTGATATATTAAAAAACTTACTTTATTATTTTAACACACCATTTTACAATTCACCGTTTATCACATTTTTTATTTTTCAATTCTATACATTAAAATAATATATAAAAATATTTAAAAAAACCATCAATAAAAAAAAAATACAAAATAAAAACCCACCACCATACACAAACACAAGCACAGAACTGTAACAAACCCACCACCACCACCCACAGGTACAACCCGCTCCACCATCACCCACAATCACACGGAATCCACAACCCAAAAAAAAAAAAAAAAAAACTGCCCAAATCCACCCTCCACCACCACCCACAGCCACAGGTACAACCCGCCGCCACCAACAACAATCCACCGGCCGCCGTCACCACCCAATACTACTTTAAAAAAAAAAAAATCCACAAAATCAACACAAAACTCTCAAAAAGAAATGAAGTGATAAATCAACTCCATTTATACAACCCAAATCACATGGAATCAACCCAACTCCACCACCACCCACAATCACATGGAATCCACAATCGAAAAAATAAAAAATAAAAACGCCCAAACTTACATGCGATCTCCACCAGTCGACCTCATTGGTGAGGCCGAACTCCACGACGATAGCAGATCTCAATGGCAACAGTCTAGGTGGAGAAAAAAGAAGAGAGAGAGAGAGAGAGAGAGAGAGAGAGAGAGAGAGAGAGTGACAAAAGATGAAGGGAGAGGCGAAGAAAGAAAGAAGAAAAAAGAAAGAGAGAGAACAAAAAAAGTCATAAAGGAAGAGAGAGAAAATGAATAATTTTTTTTTTTTTACATTTTCTTCTGTACCATCCAAAGATAGAACGATACTGTTCATGTGTGCCAAATATTATAGCATTTAGAACATCTCATGGGAGGGGTTTTTTGGTGTTTGGTGTGCCAAATGCCAAATATTTGGCATTTGGCACACCTGATGGAATGCACTCATAATTGTCTTTGAGTTTGGTATCTCACAACTTTTGGTAGTTTATTTGTTAATTGTTATGGCTGAGACAAAAGGATAAATGTTAGTTTGATTTTAAAATAGCTAGTTAACATTTGTATGAGATAAAAAAGCAAAAGCTAAATTGCCACCTTGTTGAGATATTGAAGAAGATATCTCAGGTTTGAGTGTGCGTTATTGTTGAAAAGGTAAATGTCAAATTTGTAACTAAACAGACGAGATGAGATGACATAAAAGAGGAGGGAAAATGGAGATAGTTTTACCTTTTTCACTTGACATTTTCTTCCTCTCCTCTCACATTCGACATTTTCCATCATTCTATTTTTTTCATCCTTTTTGTGGAACAACTAGGATGTAAAATTTCAACTAATTTTTCCTTCTCTAGTCTTTATCTTCAATCATTCTACTTTTTATCTTCCGTATTGAGCAAAGGCTTCAAATTGCTAATGTTGGTCGATAATTGGGCACCCTACATGACTGAAACCCTTCTTCACTAGTGAAAAGCAATAGCTCAGTAGATTTTGAGGTCATATATTATGTTGGGCTGAGCAAGGACCTAACCAACCCAATTGACCCGATCTGACGTGTTTTGGGCAGGTCTAGGTCTATTCGGTTCAGGTGTTGGGTCTTACAGTTGGGTTACTTTCAGGTCGAGTTGGTTGCAGGTCGGGTTTAGGTGGCCCAACTGACCTAAACTTTTGGGTCTGGTTGGTTACGGGTCAGGTTTGGATAAAATATCATTTTTATCTCTACACTTTCATAAAAGTTCATTTTTCGTGTATAAACTTTCAAAGTTTGTTTTTCATCCTTAAACTTTGCAAAATGGTCTATTTTTCATCCTTCCATCTATGTCTGTTTGTTTATGTCATATGTGGCTAACAAAATGTTGAGTATTTGACTTGGACTAAACCATTTTATATATATATATATAGACACATGGCTTACAATGATTTGGACATGTGGAAACAATTTTTTTAGAATGGCAAACCCCCGACAGCGACAGCTTCAACTGGTGAGCTCAATCCAAATCGGCTACCCCAATTGGTCAATGCTAGCCTCCCTTTGCCTGTGTCGAGGAGATAAAATATGGCTTAGAACCCATAAACTAGTTCAAATCATACCCAACATAAAAAAAAACTTCATCCTAAACCCAGATAAAATCCTAAGGAAGCAAACAAAACTTACAAGAATTCTTAACAAAGATTCAATTTTTAATCAAACCCAACAAAAACCAAACTTCATCCAAAACCTAGATAAAATTCTAAGCAAACAAACAAATTTTACAATAATTATTAACAAATATTCAATTTTTAATCAAACCCAAACTACTTTCGAACATAATCAACAACCAAACAAAGATTTGACTTCAAACCATCAAACAACCAAACAAACCAAGTTAACGTTTCCCAAAAACTAAAACAAGAAGGCTTTAGTTTTAGGCAATTCTTTAGGGTCCCATTTGTACGCATAGATTAATGATGATATTGAGTTTAAGCATTTGTCTTATAAACCCTTCTTTTCAAATAGCACAATATAAGCTCCTTGTTTGTTGGGCGAAACCGAAACCTAGGTGCCCTATTTCATCTCCTTGACGCAAGTGGAGGGAGGCTGTCGTTGAATGGTTGGGGTCACTGGTATAGATTTCACGGTTGGGCTTAAGTTTCAGGTTTGGGGATTTCTATCGGGTTGTGTCAATTGAGCGAGTAAAGGATTGTGGTGGGCCTTTTTATATCTTGGGCTAGACTGCTCTTGCTGTGCTGTGGCCCAATGATTCTGGGGTAGGAGAGTTGAGACTGGCTTAATTGAAACCCACCTTAAGCTAGCTTGTGTGCAAGCTAGAACTCCTAGTAGGGATCTTGGTTATGTGCCCACGACAGGGTATACTGTCACAAAAATGTTATAGCAAGAGAAAAGAAATAATACAACAGGACAACTAATATTTTAACTAAGGTGCCCGCTATTGATAAAAGACAATGCTTAAACAATCTTGCAAAAAGGGAAATATGTTAACGTAAGTATGGTAGGAATGAATAAGCAACAAAGAAAACAACGTTAGCACTTAACAATTATGATAAAAGAAGAAAGGGGGTTAGTCTGCTAAACTTGGCTCCTTAGTAGATTTTTAAGTCCAACAAGGGAACCAATCCCTAATATAGGTAACCTCATAGGGAAATTCTGCCATAGAAATTGCCTACTTTGGAAAATGGACCTAAGTGTCTTAATCTCAAACTCTTAGCTAGCTAAAGAATGGGCTATTGAGAGGGAGAGAAATGGGTAGTCTATTGGTGCATGCTTCTAACTCTTTTTTACTTCTTTTTCCTCTCTATTATCCTACCTTCTTTGTTTTCTCTATTTTCTTCTTCTGTTTTCAATGTTTTTCCTTACTATTTTTCCCTTTTGTTCTTGTTGTTCCTTATTGTGCATGGCTGAGGCATTTTTATATTGCCTGCCATGATAAGATTTACCATTTTACCCTTCAACTACTTTTGGCCTGTTATGGGTGTCCTTCTTGGACTACCCAGCCACCACCACTGCCCTGTGCTGGCTGCGCCACATTCCATTCCCAGATAAATGAAGTTTTGTTATATTTTCTAACTTTCCGTGGCATTCCCATCCGGATAAGGGCTGGGTATTCTCTCTTACTAACTTCTATAGCATGCACCTAGTGATTCCAGCTTATGTTTGCTTCTTTTGGGTGGTATGTCATTCCAGCAGGACATTTCCCCCAAAAGAGCTTGAGCAAGAACCCCAGAATAAGCTTCCCTCTTTTCCCCATTGCTAGACCACACCCTCTCTTACCTCTGACCCATGGCCCACCTCCCCTGTATTAGCTGGGTACAAGTAGGTGGTGCCTAAGCCTTATGCGTGCTCTACTCCCATGTGAGTCCATTGCTTGTCTGGTGCTCATGTGTTTGCTATTGCCTGTGGGTTTGACTGGTCTTGTTGCATGTTCTGCTACTTGTTTATCTTTTTGTGGCGTGGGTGAGTCATTGGGTCTTCATTCTTTGAATCTCGTTTCTTCTTTGGGCTGGGTATTGCTTGGATGTGGGCTGATTGGTACTCCTACCACGTTACTGCATTGTTCCTGCCATGATATCATTTAACTTTTCGTTTGTTGGGCTTCCTCTAAGCCTGCCATATCAGTTTCATATATTATTCCTTCCCTTAGTTTTCGTTGCCCAGTATTCCTACTGGGTCAATTCTTATATCATCTTAGGCTTCCTCGGCCCATTCTATTCCTTTAGGCATCCTTGGCCCATCTCATTTTTTCCTGCTCCTTACATTCCCATGGGCTTTTACTAAATCTTTTGGGCTTCCTCGGCCCAATTACCATATCCTTTACTTTTGAGTTTATTGGCCTTCAAACCAATCCCATTTACTAATCCCTTTCTTAGGGCTCCTCCGGCCTATCTTTGCTTACTTTCTACTCCTTATGATTCTCATGGGTTTACTACTTCATTCTTTGGGGCTCCCTTGGGCCCATTTGCTTTCTTTGGGGCCTTTTTACTATTTTGTAGGCTTGTGAACCATTATTCCTGCCATTCGGGCATAATGATTTTTTTCCTTACTTTGCTAATTCTTCTTTCTTCACCCCTTTTCATATTGTTGAGCTTTTTCTGTTATTGGGCCCTTTTGCCAAAAGGTTGCCAATATTTAGCCCCCTGAGCATATGAATTGCTCTTGCGGTTCATATGCGAATAAAAAGTCTCTTCCTTTTCTCACCTTTTTTTTATTCACTTTTTTTTTCGAATAGTGGGCCTTGCCTTATTTTCTTTCTTGCCATGAACAGTGTTGTCTCTTTGAATTTCCCAATTTAGCAATTATTCAAAAACACAGCTTCTGCTTCATTAATACGATGCTTCTTTTGATGGCTAACCCATTGCATCCTTTCACGTCATCTTTATTGTCATTAGTACTTAAACTTATTCCCTTCCCATCATTCGCACAAAACATCTTTTCATTCCCTTCTCCTTCACCATGTCTTCTTCCTCAAAACATCCTTACCAATCTATTCCAATCAAATATCCCATCATGACACCGGTGAAAGGTGAGGGTTCTTCCCGCCGTAAAGGGAAAGAGATTGCCGCCGACGATCCTGCCACCAAAACTGCAGGCAAAGATGCTCCCCTCTCTGAATTGGAACGCTCCGAGGAGAAGGAAGGGGGTCGCGACCCAGATAGTGAGTGCGCTCCCCTCGTTGACTCGTGGTACGACACTCACACCCATTTTTCGGTGGTGCCCGGTGATTACTTGCCTCCGTCGCCGGGCTGCGTGTGGCTCTCTATTTGCCGCCGTGACACGGAGGTGTCTTGGGCCCCTTTGGCTTCCTCGATCCCCGATCTTGATATACGCCAAGGCACCTCACTCCTCGTGTCCATTCTCTTTAAATTTGGGTCGGGTACCTCTTTGGGTTGGAAGGAGTGGGTAGATGAAGAGTTGTTCGATACAGGTTTCATGGTGGCGTTGCAGCAGGCCGGTGTGTTGAAGGCTATTGTTTCATCGCGTTGCTTGTCCAACTATAGGGACTTGTTCAATCTTCATCATTTGGTCCGCCGATGGTGCACCATTACCCATACCTTCTACCTTTCTTGCGGCGAGATCATCGTGACCTTGGAGGATGTGGCAAATCAACTGTTGTTACCCATTCTTGGCGATGTGGACTCGAGTAATATTGAGCTTTCTCCTGAGGAGGAGGCCATGGAAGCCGAGTTGAAGAAAGGGATGAGTGGCAACGCGAAGTTGTCGCATTCGGTTGGGGCTTTCTCTATGGCTTCTGACGTAGTCCGCACGACCTTTGTTGCATTCTGGCTTTGTAAGTTCATCTTCGGCTCTCACCCTCATTATGTTGTAAAACCTCTTTATTTCTAATTAGCCATAAAGATTTTTGCCGAGGTGAGTCTGCCATTAGCCCTTATGTTTCTAGGTCATTTGTATGTGCAGTTAGATATTCTAAAGAGTGATGAGAAGCAAGCGGGTTCTTGCGATATAGTTACTACTTCTGCCCACAGTACCATTTTGCAGCACCTGCTATGGGAGTGTTGTGCTAGGCACTTGGCTAAGTGCAAGTCTGTTCTTTTTGCCAAAGAAAGTACCATTCTTGTCCAAAGGTTATTACTGATTTTTGTGACCGCGTTGTATCTGATTTTCCATTAGCTTACCGTTGGGTTGGGTTGAAGCCGTTTAGGCATCCTACTGTAGAGTTTTTCGATAAGGGAGTTGGCTTTTGTTGGAGAGCATATGGGAGTTTGGGCACTGGCTTTACATGTGCTAATTCGGTCATGGGCCCCTTTACTGATACTGTTGGGACCACCACCCCGTTGACTGCCTTTGATGAGAGGGGGATTACATACTTGGCAGGTAGTAATGCTGGGTGGCTGCCTTACCTTGTTGATGAGGGCATTCGGTTTGTGCACTATTCTACCAATAGAGTGGGGAGGTAGTTTGGGTTGGATCAGGACATACCTGACGATTTCATTACCATTCTAGAGTCTGCTACTTCTGTCCGAACATTCCTGCAGCCTAGTACTTTTGAGTTTTGGAGTAGAAATTTCACAGCAATCATGATCCTGGGTTCACAGAGAGAGATCTTTGCACAGCTGCGTTGCATGGGTATTGGCAGGCTGTGATGACTTTATTTGAGCAAGAGTTGTAGGGTAGCCGTGGGTTTTCTCTCATTCCTCCTGATGGTCTCCATGCCATTATTTCTGCCAACCTGCGGTTGTTGTAGCCTACCAAGTCTGTGGTGGCATATGCTAGAAAGCAGATTCGGTCTGCTATATTTGAGTGGCAGGCAAAGGAGAAGGGGTGGTACTTGTATGCTGGTGAGTAAAGGTAAAAGTGGTAAATCTTCCTGCGCCTACGAAGAAGGGCTTGGTATCTCAGTCCATTAAACCCAAGTCTACTAAAAGAGGTGATGATTCTTCTGAGATTTGTTCCGACATTATTCCCTATGAGGGTGGTCTTCCTCCCATTGGTAACATAGTCCTTGAGAGTTCTCCTCCTCCCTCTGCTCGTACCCGTTCTAGCAAGCGGCCTACTGCAGGCAAGCCCAGGCCTTCCGCTCTATGGCCATCCATAGATGCTCCTTCTTCTAGCAGGACTCGAGGTAGCAAGAGGAAGACATCTCCACTAACTTCATCTGCCACTACCGAGAGGAGAGTATGTTATCTCTAACCTTGCTTCTTTTTTATTTTTTCTTATTCATGGGGCTTTCCTACGGCCAACTCCACATGCCTCTTTTTTTATTTTTTATTATTATTACTTCTTGACAGTCTAAGTATAAGGAGGATACTTCTGCCACCCACCCCATCTTACTTGACGAGCTTGAGTTGAAGGTACATCCTTCCCCTTTGCATGCATTCCCATTGCCACGTGTTACCATATATATTTTAAATTTTTATCATCATTCATTCTTATTTCTTCTTTTTATTTTATTTTATTTTTAGGCTGACCCCGAGCCCCTTTTTGTATGAGCAAAGAGATCTCTGCTACTATGGGCACACCCATAGAGGATTTCTTTGATGGGGTGGATGTAGTGGCTGAGACCATGGCCTTTGCTCCTGCTGCTACACAAGGAGCTCCTTCCGAGGCTCCGATTCCTTCATCTAGGCTTGGTCCTGTTGAGGAGAGTGGCCAGACCGAGAGGGTTGGTGAGTCTATTCCTATTCCTGCTGAGATTCCTACTCCTCAGAAAGGAGTCACTCTTGCGGGTGCATCTCAGATCTGGAGTGCTTCTCCTGCTACTCCTCCTGTCATCTCTGCCAACGATCCTTTTGTTACTTTGTCTTAGGTTGTGAAAGATGGCTCCTCATTGGTGGTCACTCCTTCATCCATTCCTAATTTTGCCACCTGAGGGCCCGATGCAGATTTGTTTTCGGATGAGGGATCCGAGGAGGTTCTTGAGGATTCTGAGGATGAGCTTGTCGCGAAGAAGAGGGTTTTTGATTCTGACGAGGATGATGGTGGTGAGTGTGAGGCCGATGCTATGGGAATGTGTCTCTTGCCCTTGTCAGACCATTTTTTATTTATTTATTAACTTTCTGGTACGATTCTATGATTATTCTATGCATTAATTTCCTTAGCCACAGATATTCCCAAGGAGCCTGAGATTGCAGTAGACACTACGATGCCTACAGCCCCCACTTCTGCCACACCTGTAGCCCCTGCTCCCACGGGTCTTGGTACTTTTTTCTTTCTCCCTTATCTTCTTTAATCTTCATTACGGATTCATTTCTTCACTTTGTCCATCCTTCATGCTATATTGCATGTTTCTTCCTAGGTCCAACTCTTGTTGAGGTGGCTCCATCCTCTTGGTTTGAGGTTAGCAGTAGTTCTGCCACAGTTCCTGATCCAACGAGCGAGGCTGCTGACTTCTTCATTCAGTTTGACCAACCCGAGACCAATGACCTCGATCCTGCGGATTTTTAGGGTGCTAGAGCCCCTTATGTTGATTTCATGGCTTTCGAGTCCTTGGGGAATGCATTTCTCATTTGGAGGCAGTTTACAATAGCCGTGGGGACTTCATGCAGGGGTTTCTTTTTGGCCGATCCACGAAGGAGCACTTCCTTAAGCTATTAGGGAGCGTAATGAACGACATTGAGCATAACTTCATCGACATTGTAGCTGTTGAGAGGATTCTGCAGTAGAGGGCCGCAGTTCAGGAATTGATCAGAGTTGGCTTTGCTGTGGAGTTCCTGCTGGATCATCTGCGAGAGATTGCTCGAGCCTTCTTTATGAAGAAGGCCTAGCCTATTGTGGATGCCATAGATACTCGCATTGAGATTTTGAAGGAGGTGGCAGGCCTAGAGGCACGTTGCGAGCGCCTTTTCTCTAGTGTTGCTGGCCCTAGCCACTTTGGAGATCAGACCCTTATTTTAGGCCTTTGATGAGACTTATCACATTGTGTAGTTCCCTGTTTATTTCCTTCCCCTATGTTTATCTTTTTCCCTTTTTCATCCTATCCAGTACACTTCCTTATTTTCTCTAACACTTATTTGATAAATCTGACATGACTTATATATTTTGGGTTTGTAATCTATTATGCTACATCTGCTATGGTTATTACTATGATTATGATACAATATGTTTTTGCTAATACTCCATAGTCTTCATTGGTTTTTTTTTGTGACATCATCCCTTCCAAGGGCAATCACTTGGGGGAAGAAAAAAAAACAATAAATTAAACAAGAGAAAGGGATAACTACACATTGTTATAGCTTTAACCATTTACCGTTAATAGGGTCCATTAAATCTTTTCCATTCATTTGGGCCAAATGATAATACCCATTTGCATGTGTTTCCCTCACTACAAAGGGTCATTCCTATTTTGGTGAAAATTTAGATGGTCCTACCATGCCTCGCCTGACATGGTCCGTTGTTTTCAGCACAAGCTGTCCTTCTGCGAACACTCTTTCTTTGGTTATCCTGCCGTAAGCTTCAGTAATCTTTTGTCTGTATTTGCAGTTACGCTCTTGAGCCTCCTCTCTTTTTTCATCTAATCCTTCCAGGTCATCTTTCTGCCACAAAGATTTCCTTCTCCTTCTCTCTCTTTCGTGTTTGCATGACCCTTAAGGAAGGCGTCATCACCTTAGTTGGGCTCATTACCTCCGTTTCGTAGACTAAGGAGAAATGTGAAAATCCCGTGGCAGACTTGGGTGAGCTTTGGTAGGCCCAAAGGGTGTTTGGCAGATGCATTGCCCATCCTCTGGTGTACTCCTGACTCATCTTACTAATGATCTTGATGAGAGCCTTATTTGTTACTTTTGCTTGCCCATTCCCTTGGGGGTAATAGGGCGATGACCGGTGGTGTTTGATTTGATAGAATTCCAGCATCTTTCTTTCCTCACTATTGACAAATGGTGTGCCGTTGTTGCTGATGATCCTATGAGGTACTCCGAACCTAATAATTATGTTCTCCTTGATAAAATTTGCCATGGCTCCTTTTATGGCCTTACGGAGTGGTATGGCTTCTGCTTATTTGGTAAAGTACTCTGTAGTCATAAGGATCCATATGTACCCATGCGATGGTGGATTAACTGGTCCCATTAAGTCAAGCCCCCAAGTGTGGAAGGGCTATGGGGTGACCATGCTACGTAAACTTTGTGGGCGAGTGTGAATCAGGTTTGCTTGCACTTGGCAGCTGTGGCATTTTCTCACAAATTCTACTGTATCTTTCCTCATAGTGGGCCAATAATAACCCATCTGCAGCAGACATCGGTATAGTTTTTTCTTCATTTGGTGCTCTCCACATTCCCCTACATATACCTCCCTTATAATTTCCCCTGCTTCTTTAGAACCCAAACATCGTAATGGGTCTCCATCATACCCTTTCTTAAAAAGGATACACTTATGCAAAAAGTATCGCACTACCAGCTTTTTAAGTTTATATTTTTCTCTATGCTTTTGTGGTAGGATACTTTCTGTCAAGTATTGCACAAACAGGCTTCTCTAGTCTTCACTGGTGAACACAGCGTAACTCTCCTCCTTGTCTGCAACCAAGTGGTAGGCTTCGCACTAGGTTTGGACTAGGTCTGTATCCTTACCCATGATTGGCCAATAAAAACCCGCTCTCTGAAGTCTACGATAGAGGTTGATCTCGCGGCAGAACCTGCAAGTTCTGCCATGCACTTCCTTCAATTTTCTTTGGGCCTCTTCTTGCCCCACACATCTTGACAGAATTCCTCCTGGCATTCTACGGTATAGTTCCCCTTTCATCAGGGTGTAGTCCTTTAATGTTTTCAAATCTGCCATATCTCCTTCTGTCAGTAAGGATTCCTTAATGGGAATTCTTTAGTCCTCCTTACAACCTTGTTCTTCCTGAAACCTTTCCTGCAGTATTTCAACAATAGATTCCTTTCGTTTGCTAACTTTGACTTTGGTACTACTTCCTTCAAAGGCTATTTGTGAGCCCAACGCATCTGTATACTGATTCTCGCTTCTCTGAGCATGCTTTATCTCAAACGTTGAAAACCTTTCTTCCATTTTTGGGGCCAAAGTCCTGTACGAAGCCAAACTTGGTTCCTTCAAAGAGAAACTCCCTTTGGCCCGGCAAACCACTAGGTTCGAGTCACCTATCACCTTCAAATGCTTGATCCCCATTTCGAGGGCTGTGGCCAACCCGGTGAGATAGGCCTCGTACTTTGCAGTATTGTTTAAGTAAGGAAACTCCAACTTGAACGAGAGCACCATGGCCTCTTCTCCTGAGTGGGTCGTAGAAGAACCATTGAACTTCATCACCCATTACTCTTCAAATACTTCTGCCGCGGCCACTTCTCTTGGAACTTCATCATCCAACGGGAATTCTTCTTCTCCCGAGAATTGTGCTAGCAAGTCTGCTATGGCCTGACTCTTTACTGCCTTGGGTGTTCTTGCCTTCAAGTTATATTGTGATAATTGTAACAACTACTGAGATATCCTCCCAGAGAGAGTTGGCTGCCGCAGAAGAGCTTTGATTGCATGAGACTTTGTCATCAAGCATATCTCGTAGGCTAGAAAGTAATGTCGCAACCTTTGTGATGCGTATACTATTGCCAGGCATGCTCTTTTTGCTCTGGGGTAGCGGGTCTCCGCATCCTTTAGAGCGTGGCTCATGTAATAGACTAGTTTCTCGATACCGCCTCCATCTTCTTGGGCGATCAAAGCACCTATGGTATACGGGCTTGAGGCCAAGTAGAGCAACAGTGGCTTTTTGCGGATTGGGGTTTGCACTGTAGGGAGGTTCGTCATAATCTGCTGTAGCCTTCTAAAGGCTGTCTGTTGTGCCTTTCCCCACTCGAAACTTTGTCCCTTCTTGAGCAATTTGGCAAAGGTTGAAGTGATTGACGCTAAGCCCGGGATGAACCTCTGGATGTAAGAAACTTTCCCCAGAAAACTCTTCAATTCCTTCACCGTGGCAGGTGGCTTCATGGTTGCTATAGCTCTAGTTTTGGCCAGGTCCACGTCTATTCTTCTGCTGTGGACAAAGAACCCCAAGAATTTCCTGGCAGATACTCCGAAAGAACACTTGAGCGGATTCATTTTCAGCTTAAAAACTCTGAATCTTTCAAACGCCTTTCTTAATACTTTAACATGGTCCTCTCGCCTCCTTGACTTCACAACTATGTCATCTATATAGTCTTCTAGCTCGCGATGCATCATATCGTGGAATATGGCGGTCATCGTGTGTCGGTAAGTTGCGCTTGCATTTTTCAACCCAAAGGGCATCATAGTGTAATAGAAATTATCTATGGGTGTTCTGAAAGCGGTTTTCTCTGCATCTCTTGGCACCATTCGAATCTGATTATATCCACTGAATCCATCCATAAGGGAGAACATGGCGTTCCTTGCTACAAAGTCTATCAGCAGGTCCATGTTTAGCAACGAGAATTTGTCCTTTAGGCAGACTCGGTTAAGGTTTCTGAAATCTACGCAGCATCTTATCTGCCCATTTTTCTTCTTCACTGGCACGATATTGGACAACAACTTTTGCACTTCCTTTACTATCTGTTCTTCTATTTCAGTATGAAACACTCTGGCAGGCTAAGTCACCAGCTTAGCCTCAAGATCTACGTTGAGCGTGTGCACTACCAATCCTAGGTCTAGCCTAAGCATCTCGTTGTAGTCCCATGCAAAAACATCCCTAAACCCTTTCAACAATAGTATCAGCTCTGACTTTTCTTCCTCTGACAATTTTGAACTTATCGAAATGGGTCTTGACTTCTGTGGGTCGGAGCCTAAATCGACTTCTTCTAACTTCTCTTCTGCTGTTACCTGTGTATCATTTTCTACTGTAATTTCCTCTTCTTTTTTTGTATTGCTTTCTTCCTCCGAATTTTCCTAGGCTACACACAACACCAAACTTTTATGCTGTGGCCCTTCTCTGGGACCCCCCTGTGTATTCCAAATGGGCCCTGCGCACCTTCATAACTTGTAGACTATCCTGTCATCAGGGGTTTAAACCCTAACGCATTGTGGTGTATCATTTGACTCCAAGGCGGGCGCTTCTTTCCTCTTCTTTCTTCGCATTAGCAGCCCTCTCAGATAGGGCTTTGGGTCATCCTGAATATCCTCCCACCTAGGGACGAAGGTGCCTTGTGGTTTGGACACCGAGCTTTCACCAGATGGCGCCCACTCATCGTAAAACATGGTTTCTACTAGATGAGCCTCTGCTTGCTTTAAGGGTGACGGGTTTGCCGCTATCCGTATCATTCAGCCTTCCCTTCACGTATTGATAGTAGGTAGATGAGACCAATTGGTACTTATACAACCACGACCTTCCCAATAATATGTGGTATGAGACTTATGTTTTCACTACATGGAAGCGGGCCAAGAAGGCTATTGGTCACACTTTCGACCACAATTGGATGTGGCCTACGGTATATTCACCTTTTCCCCCAAATCCTATTACCTCCATTGGGCATCCCTGTATTTTCCCTTCTGAAATTCCTACTGCTTGCAGCGTGCCAATTGGGATGAGGTTTACTAAAGCGCTTGTATCGATTAAAGCCCTTTTGATGGGGATTTGATTTATGGAGGCCACCAAGTAAAAGGGTCTCCTATAATCTGAATACCCCACTTCCATGTCTTTATCACTAAAAGTGATCTCGTTTGTGTCCTGTAAGAAGGCTTTATCAGCTCTAGTTTCTGCCGACAAGCATTCTACTTCCGCCCCTGAGGCAATGCTTACCAGAGCCTTTGTGGCAATTCTATGCTCATTTACTGTGAGTTCCAACTGATCAAACAGGTTCTTGAACCTGGAAATTTTCTGCAAAGTGGTAATTGCTGCGGCAAGCAGGGCTCACCTTTCTTCTTCATCTTCCCCTGGATCCGCGCAAATAACGACCGCTGCTACTACTTTTCCCTTGTGGTTTGGGAGTGAGTTTCTTTGGACTTTTGGCTGAGATAACTCAAGAGTTCCTTCTTTGATTCTGCGATGCACCAGTCTGCGGAGCGCCTAGCATTCTACGGTAGGGTGTTGCACATAGTTGTGCAAACGGCAGAAACATGGGTCCCTTCATTCCTCTTCGATGGGTTCCCTGGAAACTTGGTTGGGCTTGAAAACCCCATCTGCAATCCATTTATCTAGGAGCACGTCTAGCTCCTTTGGTGTACATGGCAATGGCGAAGGGGTCTTGTATTCCCTCCCATCTGCCTTCCTTTTCCTTTCGCTAGTTGATACCGCTATGGCCTGCAGAGTGGACCTCCGTTCTTTGGGTCTGTCAGAGTTTGGCCTTACTGATTGGGCGGTCTTCCTGGCTTTCTGCAGTAACTGTGAAAACTGGGAGATTTCTAAGTTCTCCAAAACAGCTTTGTATTCCATAATCATGTTACCCATACACATTTCCATTAATGTCTTTTCCTCACAATGATCATAGCAGTCAAGAGCTATGTCTCTGAATCTCTTGATTTATTCCATCAAGTCCTTGCTGCTCCCTTGCTTGGTCGCTTGCAAAGTTGCAAGCATTACTGTCTCTTCTCCATGAAAGTACTTAGTGCAAAACATATCCACCATGTCGTCCCAAGTCGGGATTGACCCTGGTTTCAAATCGGTGTACCAAGTGTACGCTCGATCACATAGGGATTTAGAAAACTACCGGAGACATGAAGTCCTCGTCTGCCGCGTAGGGGCCAAGGGTGTCAATAAACTTGCTTACATGTTCTATAGCACTTCCCCTTCTGCCATTGTATTGTGCGAAGGTTCGCGGTTCATATTTCTTAAGATATGGCTTGCTGAGTGTTCTTAGCGGGTAAGGAGGCCTTCATGCATAAAATCTTTCCTTTGGCGCTTTGGCCCTTTCCTACTTTAGAAGCGCCTGTAACTTTGGCTATGGTAATGAATCGCTGCTTCGCATTCTGCGGACCACCCCTTATATGGGTTTCTTCCTTGTCTGCCGTATGCTCTAAGTCATGCTGGCTTCCTTTTTCTTTCGTCTTGTCCGCCTTCATCTGGCGGATCTCTTCCATTATCTGCTGCTGGGAATGCTACACGAATTGCAGCACCACGATGAAAAAGTTGGCATTATCAGCAAGAACTCTTTGTTGTAGCTGTGGTCCAGCCCTCGCTCTGTTAACACCTTCTGCCTGGTTGGGCTGGTGCGCGTTGCTGGTCTTGATTCTACTTGCGAGGGCATCGCGCTCATGTTCTGCGTTGTTTTCGATCTCGAGGGCATAACTTGCGAGGGCTTTATCTGCCTTCCCTATCTTTTTCCCAACTCCCCAGCAGAGTCGCCAATTTAAATGTGGTGGGCCTTTTTTATATCCTAGGTTGGACTGCTCCTGCCATATTGTGGCTTAATGATTCTGGGGTAGGAGAGTCAGGATTGGTTTAATTGAAACCCACCTTAAGCCAGCTTGTGCGCAAGCTAGAACCCCTGGCAGGGATCTTGGTCATGTGCCCACGACAGGGTATACTGTCACAAAAATGTTATAGTAAGAGAAAAGAAATAATATAGCATGACAACTAATATTTTAACTAAGGTGCCCACTATTGATAAAAGATAATGCCTAAACAATCTTGCAAAAAGTTAAATATGATAACGTAAGTATGGCAGGAATGAATAATCAACAAAGAAAACAACGTTAGCACTTAACAATTATGATAAAAGAAGAAAGGGGGTTAGTCTGCTAAACTTGGCTCCTTGGTAGATTTAAGTCCAAGAAGGTAACCAATCCCCAATGTGGGTAACCTTATAGGGAAATCCTACTATAGAAATTGCCTACTTTGGAAAATGGACCTAAGTGGCTTAATCTCAAACTCTTAGCTTGCTAGAGAATGGGCTATTGAGAGGGAGAGAAGTGGGTAGCCTATTAGTGCATGCTTCTCACTCTTTTTTACTTCTTTTTCCTCTCCGTTATCCTACTTTCTTTGTTTTCTCTATTTTCTTCTTCTGTTTTTAGTGTTTTTCCTTACTATTTTTCCCTTTCGTTCTTGTTGTTCCTTACTGTGCACGGCTGAGGCATTTTTATATTGCCTGCCATGATAGGATTTACATTTTACCCTTCAACTACTTTTGGCCTATTATGGGTGTCCTTCCCGGACTGCCTACTAGCTTGCTGGTTGCTCAGCTACCACCACTACCCTGTGCTAGCTGCGCCACGTTCCATTCCCAGACAAAGGAAGTTTTGTTTTATTTTCTAGCTTTCCGTGGCATTCCCATCAGGATAAGGGCTAGGTATTCTCTATTACTAACTCCTATAGCATTCACTTAGTGATTCCAGCTCATGTTTGCCACTTTTGGGTGATATGTCATCCTAGCAGGACATGTCTCCTACAAGAGCTTGAGTGGGAACCCTAGAATAAGCTTCCCTCTTCTCCCCATCACTAGACCACACCCTCTCTTACCTCTGACCCATGGCCCACCTCCCCTGTATTGGTTGAGTACAAGTAGGTGATGCTTGAGCCTTGTGCGTGCTCTACTCCTATGTGAGTTCATTGCTTGTCTGGTGCTCATGCGTTTGCTATTGCCTGTGGGTTTGTCTGGTCTTGCTGCGTGTTCTGCTGCTTGTTTAACTTTTTGTGGTGTGGGTGAGTCATTAGGTCCTCATTCTTTGCATCTCGTTTCTTCTTTGGGCTGGGTATTGCTTGGATGTGGGCTGACTGGTACTCCTACCACACTACTGCATTGTTCCTGCCATGATATCGTTTAACTTTTCATTCGCTGGGCTTCCTCTGAGCCTGCCATATCAGTTTCATATATTATTCATTCCCTTAGTTTTCGTTGCCCAGTATTCCTGCTAGGCCAATTCTTATATCATCTTGGGCTTTCTCGGCCCATTCTATTCCTTTGGGCATCCTTAGCCCATCTCATTCTTTCTTACTCCTTACATTCCCATGGGCTTTTACTAAACCATTTGGGCTTCCCCGGCCCAATTACCATATCCTTTACTTTTGGGTTTATTGGCCTTCGAACCAATCCCATTTACTAATCCCTTTCTTTGGGCTCCTCCGACCCATCTTTGCTTGTTTTCTACTTCTTATGATTCTCATGAGCTTACTACTTCATTCATTGGGGCTCCCTTGGGCCTATTTGCTTTCTTTGGGGCCCTTTTACTATTTTGTAGGCATGTGGACCATTATTCCTGCCATTCGGACTTAATGGTTTTTTTTTCCTTACTTTGCTAATTCTTCTTTCTTCATCTCTTTTCATATTGTTGGGCTTTTTCTGTTATTGGGCCCTTTTGCCAAAATGGTTGTCAATAGGGATATTATTGTCCTTTCCAAAAAAGATTGTTATGTGTGTGAATTATTGTGAGTCATGTGTCTATATATATATATATATATATATATATATATATATTTATTTATATAAAATGGCCTGCCTAATCTAAGTCAGATACCACGTCAGCATTTTGTTAGTCATGTAGGACATAAATGAACGGATATAGATAGAATGGCGAAAAGTAAACGTTTTATCAAGTTTAGGGACGAAAAACAAACTTTTGAAAGTTTAAGAATGAAAAACAAATTTTTGTGAAAGTTTAGGGATGAAAATAATAATTTACCAAAAAAAAAAAAAAACCTTGAATCTCTCTCTTGCCACTTTTACCATGAAAATTTTCATTTGGTTTTCTTTGGCTGGAAAGTGAATAAATTACTCGTATTAGCATTCAAAAATGCAACCAAAACATACTGAATTCATTTTTCAATTATTCAATTTGTATCAATTATTCTCATACCTGTTACTTTCCTTTTGTGTTTGATTTTCTCATCACACGGAATAACTTTTTGATTTGGTCGATGAATTTTCCTTAAAGGTT
The DNA here is from genome assembly GCA_030021035.2 of Notholithocarpus densiflorus. NCBI lineage: Eukaryota > Viridiplantae > Streptophyta > Magnoliopsida > Fagales > Fagaceae > Notholithocarpus > Notholithocarpus densiflorus. Next base: position 2,752,709 of record JARYZH020000020.1, read on the forward strand.
TTGGTCTTTCTCACCGTATATGTTTGGTGGTCTTCCCTTTTCTTTTTCTTTTTCTTTTTTTATTTTTCTTTTTTTATTTATGGGACAGGTCTTTCCTTATTAAGAAATTTTAATGTTTATTTAGTAATCATAAGTATCAATAGTTTTGTCTAAAAAAAAAAGTATCAATAGTCAATAAATGGATTTAATAAATGGATTTAATTACTCCTAAAAATTAATAGTGTTAAAAACATTTCTTTTATTGATTTATTATAAAATGCGTTGGAACAAAAAGAAGAAGAAGCACAATCAAGATAAATTTGTGACTTGTTGTGGGTGCCCGTTAGCTCAACCAGTAAAGTCTTTGATGACTGAATAAGAGATCTGTGGTTCAATCATTGTCTACACTAAAAACCAATTGATGTCTTGATCTGATGGTAAAAAGCTATCATCAGACAGCATAGATTAAAACTCTCTCAAAAAAAAAAAAAAAAAAATTGTGAGCCATAATTATTTTCGTTTATCTAGAGTCTAGACAAGCTAGGTTTGCTTTTATAAGGAAAAAGATAAGGGTTAAAAAAATAAAACTAAAAATGCTACTTAGTACATGGAATAGTTCAATTACTGGTAATTTTGAAGTTATTCACGGATTAATCATTAATTTTTATATTGCATTGGAATTAAGATAATTTTACCTTCTTTCTTTTGTTCAAAAAGGATAATTTTTATCATGAACGGGAAATTGAAAAAATGAGATAATTATACATGACTCTAGAAGGATAGAAATTGGATTTATAAGTTGCTTTTGTAAGTATTTTTTTTTTGTTCATAGCATTGTTATATATTCATTCGTAATTTAGTAATTAAAATTTTAATTTCCTTTTGGTGTTTGAATAAAATTTCTTTTTGAAAATTAAATTTTCTTTTTAAGTCATGTCTTCATCCATTAAATCTTAATTCCAAATTATAATTCTATTTTGAATTTGGTCATTCGTGGTAGATCATAAAAATTAACAGGTGATGTTACATTTGCATAAATAAAAGCATTTTATTGGTTGGGAGGTCAAGGAGGACCATGTCAGTTTAGTAGTCCTCCTGATAGACCTAATAATTTCTTATCTTTCTCCCCTTTCATAAATTAATTCACTATATTCACGGGATATGGGTCCATTACTAACATTACATTTTTGCTTACCAATAATTATTTGGAGAATGCTAAAGCCACATCAACTATTAGTAAAATAGTTTGTATCTGTAGCATTACTCTTCTTATTTTTTCCCCCTTTCTTTTAACGAAATTCTCAAGTCTTGTCAACTAGAATTAATTTTTAAACGCTCATAATTATTGTTTTTAATGCATCTTTTGTATATGTCAAACCAATGTTATTAAAAAACAATAATTATGAGCATTCAAAAATTAATTCTAGAGGGCAAGCCTTGGGAATTGCGTTAAAAAGAAGGGGAAAGAAATAAGAAAATGAATGACATCATATCCAATGAACGTAGGGAGTTAATTTATGAAAGGGGAGAAAGATGAGTAATTATTAGGTCCACTAGGAGGATTGTTAAAGTGGTCCTCCTAGTTAATAAAATAATGCTACTTATGCAAATGTTTGAGTCACTAGATGATGTTACATTTGTGAGTCACTAGATGATGTGTGAGTCAGGAGGGCCACTTCGCCAATCCTCCTAATGAACTTAATAATTTCTTGAGAAGAGAGTTTGGGAATTAATTAGTTTAGCTAAATTCCTAATCTACCACATTTTCCATTAGGCACATTGACTAGGTTCTAAGAAGTTTGCGTATAAAAGACAATTTCTTTAACTAGGGTGTTAGTATATGACTTAGTTTGTGGGGTATAATATATAGCTTGAATTCTATATAAGTATGGTATAGTATATAGCTTGACTTCTTTATAAGTAATGTAATTATATTGATTTATTATTGTTATTATTATTATTATTTAAAAATGTGCATTCTTTTACTCTATGTGTGCGTTTGGATATCGCTTATTTTGCTGAAAATTGAAAACTGAAAATAATAAAAAATCATTTTTCGGTTACTATTCACTTTTAAAATTATTGTTCATATGTCTGATTGCACTGTTCATGTCCCATGAACAGTGCAAGAGGCACTAAACTGAAAAAAAAAAGAAAAAAAGCTGAAATACAAAACACGTAAAACGTGGACGTGAGACGCGCAAAACAAACGGATCTTATATCTGTATTTAATTTTTTTTTTTTTGAGAAACATATCTGTATTTAATTAAGAGGGGAATAATGGTAAGGAATTTTTTATTGCCATATTAACGGAAACTAACTTTTTATTTTTATTTTTTTATTTTAGCCGTTTGTTACGTCAGCAATTTTTATTCAAGAGATAATAATAATGACTAAATTGACATCATATTAAAATGTTAGAAACTAAATTGAAATATAGTGTAAATAATATGTATCAAATATGTAGTTAAAAAAAAAAAAAAAAAAAAAAAACTGTCCAACCCAAGACCCGAATTTTCGGGTTGGGTAAGGTTTCAGCCAAGCAAACCCAATTTTTATCAGATCGGGTTGCCGTTTGCTGTAAACTCAACCCGACCTGAACAAATATCACTCCTAATATTATTATTATGGACCAAGTCCAATTATAGTGGTCTGGGTCGGGGGATAAAACATAAAATTGTACTGTACTCTGTACTCACAACACGTGTAATAATATTTTTAATATTAAAAATAATAATATTGAAAATGAAGTGCCGTATTGTTGGCTGGAAATGTTAGTCGGTGTTCCTTATTGAGGAAAATGAGCCACGTGGATTTGCTGATTTTGGACTCATCTCAACGATCCAGGGGCTTGGATGGACCCAACCCAATGACTTTGCACAGCAGCACATGGGAAGAGCCTCTTCCCATGTGCTGCTGGCATTCGCAACCTGTGTACTTTACATTACACGTTGTACCTTGACTTTAAGCTTCTTTCGATAATTAAACTTCGTACCCCGACTTTATTTTTTTAACTTCCCTTTAAATTGTGGAAGCAAAAATATTTCTTTATTGCTCTACTATGTGGCGGAACCAGATGGAAGATGTCTAATAGTACATTCTAACGGCTTATCAAGCCGCTTTTTGGTTTCTTCTGATAAATTATAAATTACACCTCTAAATAGATTTTATATTCTGAATTTGAAATTTAGCTCCTGAAGTTTAGAGTGTTTGGATTTACATATTAACGTTTTAAAATTTAAATTTTATTTTCTAAAATTTGGAGGGGTTTCATGAAGGGTCAAGCTTATAAATATATATAAATTATTAAAATTTATGTTCAAAATTATTTTTTTATACCAAAAATGCAAGAGGGAGAGAAGATTTTTGAAAAGTCAAGGGCCCTCCTAGACTCCCCTCTTTTCGCTTTTGTGTACAACTTTTTAAATTCTCTCATTTTCAAAGTACAAGTATATACACTTTTAACATAAAACTAAATATGTTGATGTCAAACGCATACTAAAGTCATGTTTAGTACATTGAATGCAGATTATAATAGGAATTGTAATATTTATTATTGGAAATAAAATATATTGTAATGGAATAACTATACATTTTCATAAGTTTGGTTGTGAGATGTAATATTAGAATAAAACTTAAGATATATTTTAGAAAATATCTTACTCATGAAATTATATTTCCTAAAAAATAATATTCTTTATATTTAAGAGAGAGATTAATTATTTTTTGATATTTTTTATTTATTTTCATAATTGTTATGTGCATATAGAAAGTTTGTTTATTTGGAAATATATTAATTTTAGAAATTATTACATATACTATGGAATAATTATTACAACATTTTAAGAATGGAATTATTATTCTTTATTTTAAAAAAATAGCTATTTATAAGGAATGACTATTTATTGTAATAAAAATATAATCAAATTATTCTATAATTAAATCATAGGAATAACTATTATATTACCATGCCTATTATAGTCTACTAAACATACCCTAAGTGGTTGTTTGGGATGCACATATAAGTCAACTTGTTGCTTATTTTTTCTACTATTTGTAGGTCTCATGTTTAGTCACTTACTTATTTTATTTAACTTATGCTTATTTTTTTTACTATTTGTAGATAACGTGAGCCATCTACTTATTTTATTTAATTTGTACTTTTTATCTACAGTACTTTAAGCAAAAAGTTAAAAAAAATTGTTTCTAAATGGACATTAATTCATTGACAATTTTGGACTAAGTCTCCTCAATTCATTGATTTTTTTTTTTTTTTTGAAACTTGGTATCTTGAGTTTACCATGCCTATTATAGTCTACTAAACATACCCTAAGTGGTTGTTTGGGATGCACATATAAGTCAATTTGTTGCTTATTTTTTCTACTATTTGTAGGTCTCATGTTTAGTCATTTACTTATTTTATTTAACTTATGCTTATTTTTCTTACTATTTGTGGATAACGTGAGCTATCTACTTATTTTATTTAATTTGTACTTTTTATCTACAGTACTTTAAGCAAAAAATTAAAAAAATTGTTTCTAAATGGACATTAATTCATTGACAATTTTGGACTAAGTCTCCTCAATTCATTGATTTTTTTTTTTTTTTTTTTGAAATTTGTTATCTTGAGTTTAAGTGGCTGTTCTTTAAATTGTGCAAGCGAAAAAAATTTCTTTATTGCTCTACTAAAATCTCCTTAATTCATTGACAATTTTTTTTATAAAAATTTTAAACTTCGTACCTTGAGTTTAAGTTGCTGCCCTTTAAATTGTGCAAGTAAAAAGATTTCTTTAATGCTCTACTAAGTCTCCTTAATTCATTGACAATTTTTTTTTTTTTTAATTCCGTACCTTGAGTTTAAGTTTCTGCCCTTTAAAATGTGCAAGCAAAAATATTTTTTTATTGCTCTACTAAAGTCTTCTTAATTTTTTAAAAAATACTTTTTTATATTTAACTTCGTGCCTTGAGTTTAAGTTGCTGCCCTTTAAATTGTGCAAGAAAAAATATTTCTTTATTACTCTACTTAGGCTCTGTTTAGGATCCGCTTATTTTGCTGAAACTGAAAACTTTTTTGCTAAAAGTACTGTAGATAAAAGTAAAAGTTAGTTGAAATAGTACAGTGGGACCCATGAATAGTACCAAAAAGTGTAGTAAAACCTATGAATAGTAATAAAAATAAGCTGAATAGTAAAATAAGTTGGCTTTTTAATTTGAAGCCAAACGCACACTTAAACTCCTTAATTCATAGGCATTTTTTTTGAAACTTCGTACCTTGAGTTTAAGTTTAAGTTGGTGCCCTTTAAATTGTGAAAGCAAAACTATTTCTTTATTTCTCTACTAAAGTCCCCTTAATTCATTGACAAATACTTTTTTTTTTGGAAACTTCGTATCTTAAGTTTAAGTTGGTGCCCTTTAAATTGTGCAAGCAAAAAGATTTCTTTATTGCTCTACTTAAGTCTCCTTAATTCATTGACAAATACTTTTTTTTAAACTTCGTACCTTGAGTTAAGTTGGTGTCCAAATACTTTTTTTTTGGGTGAAACTTTGTACCTTGAGTTTAAGTTGCTGCCCTTTAAATTGTGCAAACAAAAAGATTTATTTATTACTCTACTAAAGTTTCCTTAATTCATTGACAAATACCATATTTTTTTTGAAACTTCGTACCTTATTGAGTTTAAGTTGCTGCCCTTAAAATTGTGCAAGCAAACAGATTTCTTTATTACTCTACCAAGTCTCCTAAATTCATTGACAATTTTTTTTTTGAAACTTGTACCTTGAGTTTGAATTGATGCCCTTTAAATTGTGGGTTTGACTTACCTCCAATACTTTGTTAACAAAGTACTAGAGGTAAGCCAAATCCTTAAATTATATATACAAAAAAGATTTCTTTATTGCTCTAGTAATGTTCTGTTTGTTCCAATGGAAACACTTATGTAAAGATATTTTTCAGTATTTTCCTATTTTAGGTAGTATCAGAAAAAATGGATTAAAGGAAAATTATCTCATAACTTCCCTTAACTTTTTTTTTTGTTGAGAAAGCCCTTACTTAACTTGGGATTAGATAGATTTGTTTTCCATTAAAATTTCTAGAAAACAACTTTATCTCACACAAAGCTAAATAAGGGAAGCCAAAATATAATTTTCTAACTCATTTTAAGATTACTAACAAACCTAAGAAAATGAGATAGTTAAAAAAAAAAAAAAAGGCTTTTTTGGAAAATTAAGGAGACTTTTTTAGAAAACTATCTCATTTTCCTTAATTCATTGACAATTTTATTTTTTGAAATTTTGTACCTTGAGTTTAAGTTGCTATCCTTTTCCTTCTAAAAATGAAATGTTGCTATACATTGTGCAATTAAAAAGATTTCTTTATTACTCCACTAAAGCCTCCTTAATTCATTGACAAATGCTCTATTAAGTCTCCTTAATTCATTGAAAAAAATACTCTCCAACACCTACCTCAACAAGACACGTTTTCTCCTCTCTCTATCTTTGCAACCAGCAAACCAATATCATCAAGAGTATGACTTGACTAATTTTGATTAATATACCACCATTTGGACGGCTCTGATTGGCAAAAGGTTGGACTCTGCTGCTTGTTAAGACCTACCCCATATGTTTCTTTCCCACACTTGGAGAAGTAACAAACTTACAGGACTTCAAGATTTCCGTCTTGCTTTCGCCGTTGATTGCGCTAGTCAACTGAAATTACTAAAGTTTCTATGCTTCACCCTTATTATATTCTACTTTTCATTAAGAAAGCTTAAAGAACCTTGGTTCCAAGGTAGCAACAACCATCCCCACCAAACCATTTCCTTTCCTATTCTCCTTAGTAAACATGCTGTTTGTTCAATCACCAACCAAAAACCAACCATCTCGTTTGATAAACCTCGTTATTGTCTCATCTTCTGTATGTGTAATCTATCTCCTTGTGTCACTACTCCTCACATGTTCTTCAAACTTGTTACATACATATTCTTCATCATCTGAACATGTTCATGCACCAACCTCTCTTGAGCATATTGTGTTTGGGATTGCCTCTAACCAGAATTCTTGGACTAAGAGGAAGGAGTATGTTAGGCTTTGGTGGAAACCTCGCCAAATGAGAGGATGCGTGTTCCTGGAAAGCCCTCCACCTGATCATGAACCTGCCAACAATGATACTTCTCTTCCACCGGTTTGCATCTCTGAAGACACTTCACGATTTCGGTACACTTACAGGAATGGCCTCAGGTCAGCGATTCGCGTGGCACGCGTTGTTTCCGAGACTGTGGCACTCAATCATTCTGATGTGCGTTGGTATGTGTTTGGGGATGATGACACGGTTTTCTTTCCAGACAATTTGGTAAAGACTCTCTCAAAGTATGATCATGGCCTTTGGTACTACATTGGGACTCACTCTGAGATTTTCGAGCAGAACAGGTTTTTTGGATTTGGAATGGCTTTTGGAGGGGCAGGTTTTGCTATAAGTTACCCCCTGGCAAAAATTCTGGCAAAGGTTTTCGATTCTTGTATAGAACGGTATCCACATCTCTATGGAAGTGATTCAAGGGTCTACACTTGTTTGGCAGAGCTTGGAGTTGCTTTGACTCATGAGCCAGGTTTCCATCAGGTATATATCAATTTGTTAACTCTGACACAAGGTTTGCAAATCTTGTCACATTTTGGAAGTTACAAATTAACAGTCAAGTTCATCAGCAATTTTCCTTTATAATCTAAAATTAATAATTTTTTTCATTATGGTTTGTGAAATTTAAGGTTGATGTGCGGGGCGATTTGTTTGGTCTATTAGCTGCACATCCAGTAACACCCTTGGTATCCCTGCATCACTTGGATCACCTAGACCCTATCTTCCCAAAAATGACAACCACTAAAGCTCTAGAACATTTATTTGAAGCTGCGAATGTTGATTCCCAAAGGATCTTACAACAATCAATTTGCTATGATAGATGGTTTTCATGGACCGTTTCTGTTTCATGGGGTTATGCTGTTCAAATATTCCCAAACCATATATTTTTGCCAGACGTTCTCCATGTGCAACAAACATTCCAGCCGTGGAAAAAAGGAAGCCCTTTTGCAGAAGCCTATACATTTAATGCAAGACAACTTCATCCTGACCCTTGTAGAAGACCTACCATTTTCTTTTTTGATGGTATATCTTCCAATAGGGATGGAATCAAGAGCAATTATAAGAAGTCTTTTGTAAATTGCTCACATGACATGGCTTCACCAAGGAAAGTGCAAGAGATCAGAGTGTTCTCACATAAGTTAGACCTTGATATTAAACAGGTATTTGCTAATCGGGTTTTGTACAAAAGAAGTTCAATTATTTATACATGCTTGGAATTCCATGAAATTATTGTCATTACTGATTTCTGTTACGTATTCTCTTTGTAATTCAGTTGCAAGCTCCAAGAAGGCATTGTTGTGATGTGTTACCTTCTTCTGCTGGTGAAGTTATGGAAGTTGCAATTAGAGAATGCAAAGATGAGGAATTAATTTACATGCATCCATAATAGTGTTCAACACAATGCAGGTTACTCCTATGATTTGGCATTATTGTTCCAGATGGACAGCAGATAGTAGTAGAGGCATCATTAACCATAGATCATTATCACAGATAATAGGAAAGTCATTGGCCTAAGCCATGTATACACAATTTGAATATTGATCACTGTATAGTGAGCTCGTTTCATGTTCGGTTCAGAGAGCTCTCGTCCTTGAGAATTTCTCATTGTTGTTGGCTTTCTCGAATGTAAGACTATCAGAAGACCGGCAAAGCAAAAAAGCCAAAAATTTCTGATTATGGGAGATCCAAGGAGAAATTTGGGAATTTTTTGCTAGCAATGATCTATTCTTTGGTTACTTTGAGGAGCTCAACAACAATCCAAATTTAACCTTACCAATATTGGGAGGTTAATATTATAGCAATGTAATGAAATTTATGTATTACACAAAAGAAAATTCTGTATATTTAGTTTACATGAATAGAACAATGTACAATGCATCTTGTAGGCGAATATTTGCCACTTCGGGAGAAAGTGGCTAACATTGACACATTTGTTGCCTACAATGTACACTTTGCATTGTACTATTCATGTAAACTAATAATCATCTTTTTAGTTTTAGGAAATAAACATTCTAGTAGACTGCAAAATCAAGAGTTTTAAATAAAAACAAAAAGAAAAATATTGCAGTGATTCAATTGACTCTATTTATTTTGCAAGGCGAGGTTTATTGACCCTCTGTTCTGAAACCCCTTCTTTTTTACTTTTATTTTTATGGGGCTACAACGAGCCCAAATCCAAAGGAAAGCTCAAAATCATGTGGAACCTTAAGAGAGGCAAAATCTAGACCAAATGTATTGGCTAGTAAGATCCCAATAACAAAGGCAAAAGTATAAGGGTTTTTTCGCAGAAATGACCAATAGCCCCAAATCTATTACGACTAGGCAAATATATTGGCTAGTAAATTATCCACTAATTATTTAGAGAGTCACAGCTTTTTTATTTTTTATTTTTATTTATTTTTATGGAAAGAGTGTCACAGTTTTATTTTATTTTTTATCCCAATAGTGTCACAGTTTTGGTTGCTCTTTAGTTTACAATTTTTAATTTTACATGTACCTACCTGGGATAGCAAACCTTTATAAGGTGATCTCTCACTTACCATAAAAATTCGAAATTTATATATAAATATTCTTTGACTATCATTTAAAATTTTCCTTTTGCTTTGAAGTGAAATGTAAGCCTAGGACATGTTTGGTGGACAGTAATAAGCATTGTAAAGTAATAGCTTTTCTTTAGTTTGATTATATTTATATTATAGGGAATAGTAATTTCTTATGAATAACTATTCTTTAAAATGAGAAATAATTATTCATCTCTAAAATGGTTGTAATAGCTACTTACAAAGAAGTGAAATAATTTCTAAAATTAATATACACATAACAATTATAAAAATAAAAAAACATAAAAAATAACTCATCCCTCTCTCAATTTTTTTAAAAATATTATTTTTAAGGAAATATAATTGTATGAGTAAGGAATTTCCTAAAATAAATCTTAAATTTAATTATAATGTTACAACTCACAACCAAACTTATGAATATGTTTAATTATTTCATTACAACATATTTTCTTTTTAGTAATAGTTACCATTCCTGTCATAATTTTCATTCAGTGTACCAAACGAGCGCTAGGAACAATTGAAAAATTAATGTTAATAGCCAAATGTTGTGACCCTGACTTCACTTTTTAACTCTCTCTCTCTCTCTCTCTCTCTCTCTCTCACTCTCATTTAATTACTTCAACAACTATAGCAATTACCCTAATCACTATCATAGTAAGTAATAAATCCTTAGAATTTAATAATATTGTAATCCTTATCTTGTGAGTTGTTATTATTATTAATTAATATATTCTCATTATTTTTTGTTCTTATTACCATCATCATCTATTTTTTTAATTGTCATCATCAAATAATAATAATAATAATAATAAAAAGAAAAAGTTAATGGATGTCCTAAAGTACAAGTTTAGGAAATATTTTTAGAAACTTTTATGAAATTATGAGAAGAGAAAAAAAAAAGTAACTGATTATTTGACAATTTTAAATATTTTCCATAAAAGTGATATAAAAATTTATCTAAAATGACCAATTAACAAATGTCCTAACCCCTAAGTAAGCATTAAAGTGGTTAAATCTATGATTTGTCAAGGTAGGACCACTCCAATAAAGGAAGGCCTTGGCCCATGGGTTTAATGGGCCAACCCCATCTATCATGTAAATCTACAAGTAATCTATATATATAAATATATATATATATATATTCAATTTTGTGCCATGTGTCTAAATTTATGTGAGACTACACCATAATTATTCACTTAAGTTTGTGTCGTGTTCACTTAAATTTTTTAATCTTTGTGCCAAGTGAGTTAATGAGTGCAAAATACTAAGAATTTAATATTAATGAATTATAAAATTAAAAAAAAAAAAACCAATAACATATACTCAATAAAAATCACCACACAATAAAAATCACTACACGTTCTATCTTATCAAAAATTAGAAAAAAAAAAAACATAAGTAGTAATAAATTTAGGTAAGAATTTTAATATGTAACTAATTACGTTTACTTTTTTTTTTTATAAATAATTTGACTAATTATTTAAAATTTTATGATAAAAGTTGTGTTTAATTTTAAATGTATCTATATGTATGCATGTGTTACATGCTATTTTTTTTATTAATAATTTGACTAATTATTTATATTTTTATAATAAAAATTGTGTTTAATTTTAAATGCATCCATGCGTTTGCATGAGTTACATGCTAGTCTATATACCTAATAATAGGTGAAGTTGAGAGAAACTCAAATTAGAATTTCAATTTTGCGCCATGTGTCCTAAATGATTTATTCTTAAAGAGTTTTATTTCTTAATTTTAGAATAAAATGTAATACCACATCATAAATATTCATCCAAGTGAGTTATTAAATACAAAAGCCAAAGAGTCTAGAATAAATGAATTGTAAAAAAAAAAAAAATGCTTCACAATAATTAAAAAAAAAAAAAATCATGGACAATTTACATTTTATACCTAATAATATCCTTACAAAATTTTTTAAAGAGTTAACAAAATATAAAAATGACTATCAATAATATTTAAATTATATATATATGAATTATATTATGTATCTTATTGTATATCTTTAAGTGTATCCATGCATATGCATGGGGTTACAAGCTAGTATATATTAATAGGTAAAGCTTAGAGAAAATCCAATTAGATTTTATAATTGAAGTCCAATTTTGCGCAATGTATCCTAAATTATTTATTTTTAGAGAGAGTTTTATTTCTTAATCTTGAAGTTATATGTGGGACCACATCATAAATATCCATCCAAGTGAGTTATTGCGTACAAAAACCAAAGAGTCTAGAATTAATGAATATAGAAAAATTAAAAAAATGACAGTTTACATTTTCTACCTAATAATATTCTTACAAGATTTTTTAAACAGTTAAACAAAAAAAATATAAAAATAACTATCAATAATATTTAAATTATATATGTAAGAATTATACTATGCATCTTAATGTATATATTTTAAGTATATCCATGCATATGTATGAGATTAAAAGCTAATAATAATATAAAGTTCATAAACATAAAAATAAAGTTTTAACTCACGCTATTCAAAATATATATACAAATAATCGTCTAAAGTATATATAAATAAAAATCTAAACTTTTTCCACAAATTATTCACACAAGTACAAATCTAAAGTTATTATCAAGTTATTCACACAAATCTATAAGTAACGATATTACAGAGTTCATTATCACATACCTAAAGATTTGACCAGACAAAAAAAAAAAAAAAAAATCACACAAGTTAATATAATGAAAAATTGAGAGAGAGAGAGAGAGATTAAAGAGTTGAATGTCTTTGGAAATTAAAAAAAAAAAAAAAAAATTGGAACCCAAAAAGACATAATTTATTTGACCATTAACATTGCTAATTGTACTTCAAACATGAAAATGAGAGTTTACTTGAAACTTTGGAAGATTGAGGTCATCAGAATTGGGAAGAAAGACATGATCATGAAACACAATTCACATTTTAGTCGCGGGTTTTCTAGCACAAGCTTTTGACGGCAAATGAAATTATGATGAGAAACACATGAGGAAAGCAGAGTCCATGTGTCATCCTTGGACTTGGCCTCTCAGTTGTTTTCCACGACAAAAAAGTAGACTTCGTTAATCTTATTGATGACGCTATTTTCTTCCGTATCTTCTACTTTGGATCTCTGTCTTTTGGACCTTGTCCCCTTGGATTTTTATTTGATATATTTGTTTTTTTTTTTTTTTACTGTGTCTCTTGGTTTATTTATTTTCTTGTTAGTGATTGATTTCAACGATTTAGAGGTGCCCCGTTTTTTTTTTCTATGACTAAGTCTCTTGGATTATTGGTTTAGTCGATAAGTAATTTTAATAAAAGAATTCATCAAAAATATATCAATAAAAGAAGAAATCGCCATTAAAAGAAAAAGTATAACTCCCATAGACCATAATCCTAAGTGCTTTCCTCATGATTATGGTTTTTTATTTTATTTTATATGAGAGCTAACCAGGAAACTGTCAGATTCCCAAAAAACATAATGTTGTTAGTTTCCTGGCTAGCTCCCTTGTATTTTTTTTTTTTTTTTTTTTTTAAAATATAATAAATTTATTATTTATTATATTTAAAGTTTATAATGTCTTGTTCACCAAATTAGTGAAATCTGGACCAATATTTTTTATTGAGTTACAAAGCCCAACATTTTTCTAGCCTGGTTTGGTTCCTGCGGCTGACAAACCCATAGAGCTCGTTTAATTAATTTCCATTTCTCCCCATCGTCCTCGCTCGGCATATCCATACTTACGAATTGTATCAATCACAAATTCACTGATTATTATGATTTGTCTATAGGGTAATGTTAGTGTTTGTTACACACACTGTTGTTACACACAAACTTGAAATTATATTTTAAATTCACGATTTCAATTAAAAAAAAAGTGTGTATAATAGCTTTTTCCTAGTCTTGTCTCACGATTTATCTGGTGTAAAGGCGAGAAGACGTACAAACTGTCTCATGATTTATTCATTTTAATTAATTAATATTAAAATGCTCCTACAGATTCTAATCGTAATTTTGTAGAGTATTGAGTGGGTTCTTCTTCTTTACATTGATTTGACTCATTTGCATCTTATGGATGGATTTGCATGAATATTCAGGGGGGAATAAGTAATATATATTAGATGAGGATTAATATAATGGTTAATAGAGACATGATCATAGCTGGGTTGCCAAAAGGTCCAAAACTAAGTTCTAACATGTCATATTCGAGAAAAATTCAGGTCGTTCAGATTGTCTGAACCTTGTAATCTGTATATATTTTAAATATGAAAGTTATATTAAATAAGAGACCATGGATGTTTATGAATCTTCTTAGCTATAAAGTATGAGAGAGAGGCACAGTTTGTTCATGTCATACTGCTAACTAGCTATCACACCACATATTTTTCTTCCTTTGCTGCCTCTTCTACGTCACCAAGTCTCCTTCCCAACTTATATAATGCGATATTTTGCAGTAGATGTTGTCCATTTGATTTTATTTTCATGTCTTCTTTTTTTATGTTCCACCAGTGCAGCTCAAAATTATGCGTATGTCAACTGTAATACTGCTAATAATTACACCTCCGTGAGTGTCTATGAGCAAAACCTTAACCTTACTCTTACATTTCTTGTTGCCAATTCTTCTATAAATGGATTCTATATCACTAGCGTGGGTCAGAACCTTGATGCAGTTTATGGCCTAATACAGTGCATAGGTGATCTCTCTAACAAGGATTGCCAAACTTGTGCATATACTGCAGCAACAGAGATCAGGAGCAACTGTTATAATCTGAAGGAAGCTGCCATAGGTTTTAATAATTGCTCATTACAGTACTCGGACAGGCGTTTTTTCTCGACTGTCAATAGTGCTCCAATATGGAGAGCAGTTAATGTGAATGATGCAACTGACATGCTTCTTTTTAAGCAAAAGTTGGAACCTTTGGTGCAAAATATTTCATCTGATGCTGCAGCCAGTCCTTCAAAGTTTGCTAATGGGGTCATAGGCTACACTGTTTACATAAATATCTATGCTATGGCACAGTGCACCAGAGACTTGTTAGATAACCGCTGCTTGACTTGCCTGCAAGGGCTTATCAGTTATATTCCTAAATGCTGTGATAAAAAAGTAGGCAGTCGTATATACACTCCGAGTTGCAATCTTCGTTTTGAGATATATTCGTTCTTTCTCTCAACATTAACACCTCCTCCACCTGAAGTATCATCTAAATCTTTTCCATCCCCTTCATTGCCTGAGAACAATGCAACTACTACTAGAACTACGCCAGAGAACAATGTAACTACAACTGGAACTAGTAAGACAGCAAGTAATCATGCTGGTACGTTTTTTGCTCATTAATTTCAAATCTCTTGAGGATTTACCAACAAGTATCTCATTGATCCGGAGTGTGAAAAAAAATTTATCACCTTTTGTGTTAATTTAGTATATTTCTTGTTGCATGAATGATGAAACTATTTCATGCGTATGTGAGCAGGAAAGAAGAACAACTCAGAAAATTTTGTTTTGGTAGTCATCCCATTAGCTGTTGCATTGGTTGTGATATCTATAATCTTCGGCTACTTCTTATGGAGAAGAACCACAAGAAAAAGAGTTGGTAAATCACGTTATATCTCTTGCAGCATTCAATCAAATTGTTAGCTGTAAAATTTAAATTTCATTCTTCTCGTCTTATCAATAAACTTTGGTGTAATAAAAATTTATTCCTTAGAACATTACATGATATTAGGAACACTTTTAGTATGCCTTACATAAGCGGGTTTCTAAATTAAGCTTTCTGCTATCTGAATTCATATATGTTTTATATTGTATTGTCAAATAGAGAGTGTCCATGAAGGTGGAGATAAGAGCAGTGAATCGCTTTTGATGGGTCTAAGTACACTTAAAGTTGCAACAAGAAATTTCTCTGAGGAAAATAAACTTGGAGAAGGTGGTTTTGGTCCTGTTTACAAGGTACTTGGTTATCTACAATGCATATGCTATCTTTTCCCATTTCTATCTTGTAGATTGAATGCACTGTCTGTATACACCAGGGTAAACTCTTAGATGGAAGAGAAATAGCTGTTAAAAGGCTATCAAGGAGCTCAGGGCAAGGTCTAGAAGAACTTAAAACGGAAGTAGTGTTGGTTGCCAAATTGTTGCATCGGAATCTGGTAAGGCTGTTAGGCTTCTGGCTGCTTAGAAGATGAAGAGAAGCTACTTGTTTATGAATACCTACCTAATGGGATGTTGGACAAAATTTTGTTTGGTATGAATAATTTCACGTTTTTCTTGTTATTTTGTCTCCATTGTTTGACTAGCATATACTCTGTGGATGTATAATCATGAAATTGCGGTCGCTACAATAACATAATTTTAGTTGCAGAAAACTAGTCTAATAGCAACTGGGATGTAACCCTTGTCTGTTTGGCAACAACTTTTTCTTTTAGCTTTTAGCTTTTAAAGCCTCACTTTTTTTAAGTCCAATCATATTTTAACCAACTTTCAGCTAAATGCTACATCGATGTACATTGTGGAGGAAATTTTTGTTCAAAGTAACTTCTCCTCATCAATTGGTTATCTTTTTGCACTTAATAGTTCATGTTCTAATTATCCTTTTCTTGTTAGCCTTGCTAAACCATTTTTTTTCTTTTACACTGATAACAATCTATTGATCTGATGCTTGGATGTTGCTGCAGATCCAAAGAAAACAATTTAGTTTGGAATGGGAAAAGCGGTACAAAATAATTATTAGAATTGCTCGAGGACCACTTTATCTGCATGAAGATTCTCAGCTCAGGATTATTCATAGGGATTTGAAAACCAGTAACATCCTGTTAGATGAAAACATGAATCCCAAAATTTCTGATTTTGGTTTGGCAAAATTATTCGATCGAAGCCAAACTCAAGGCAATACAAATCGGATTGCTGGCACTTAGTAGGAACTTCCCCATTCTTGGACAGTTTTCATTCTTAATATATTTGCAAACATTATATGTAACTTTCAGATACTGAATTAGTCTGTGTTCCAAGTGATGACATGTGTGAATGCTCACGTCTGCATGATGTTTGTGTTGTATGATTCTGAAAGGCCCTTTTCTTGTAAAAGACTAACCAACTTTTCTTGTTTTTTGGTGGCATGAAGCGGATACATAGCACCAGAGTATGCTAAGAATGGGAAATTTTCAGCTAAATCTGATGTCTATAGCTTCGGTATCTTAGTTTTAGAAATTGTAGCTGGTCGAAAAAGCTCTGCAATTCAGTGAATCTTAAAACCTATGTAAGTTAGCTGTATGAGTATTCTCTTCTGTGCATAATTTTTAATTAACAGCTCAAGATTGATTTGAATTCAACTTGTTACAGGTATGGCAACATTGGGGCAATGGAATGGCTTTGGAGCTGTTGGTCCAAGTTTGGTGATCAGTGTCCAAGATATGAAGTTATGAAGTGCATCCATATTGGATTGCTATGTATCCAAGAAGCTGCTGCTAATAGACCTACAATGTCAGAGATTGTAGTGATGCTTAGTACCTATAGTATTATAACATCCCCAATACCCTCAAGACCAGCATTTTTGGTCACTAGGGAAAATCCTGAATCAGACTTGGTGACAGAAGATGCTGGAGCATCATCTCAACAATTTGAATCCAAACCAGAACCATCACAGCAATCTATTAATGAGGTTACAATTACTGATTTAGATCCTCTTTAGCAAAATATTAGGAACCATTGTTTAAGACTTTGTACTAAATCAGTAATGAGGTTACAATTACTGATATAGATCCTCGCTAGCAATTCAGTGCTTGACTGCTTGTCCTTTCTTTGTCTAGAACTAATTAGACCACAAGTTAGGTATTGAATCTGCATAATTAGGTTAACCTCAAATAGAATTGAAGGGTTCAGCTTGACACACGCATGACCGAATTGGAGCATGCCATATATATTATATATTGTTGGGTTGTGGTTGCTTGAAATAGATATTTTCTCACTGTGGCAAGTGAATACACGCATTATTAAGATAGTTTTATTTACGTTAAATTTTATTATTAAAATATCAAGTGACCTATTAATGGTTAGAATAATTTACTTTAGGTAAAACTCTGATACTTAAATATTAAATGTCCGTTTGGAAACAGTTTATTTAGTTGAAGCTAAAATTTTTTCGCTGAAAGTGTAGAAAATAAGTAAAAAAATAAGCTGAATAGTTCAGTGGGACCTATGAATACTATCAAAAAGTGTAGTAGGATCCATGAATAATAGCAAAAATAAGCTAAAAGTGTACATAAGCTAAATTTTTCAGCTCATCCCAAACAGATGCTTAAATTTTAAGAAATTTAAAATATTATGACCAAAAGTTTAAAGTAGTTTAAAATAAATAACTTGTTGTGTATTACAAGTTGTAAAATTAATGTTAATGATATTAGGCAATATTTACTTTTATTTACATTAAATAATATTTTATTTATTTATTTATATATAAAATTTTTAATTAATCATAATATTTGAATACTTTTTTTTTTGGGGAGTTTTTGTACTCGTTAAAGAATACAAGTCCTAGGCTCCTAGCTACTTTTCCCTAGTAGCCATACCCCGGCCATAGACATCATAGAAAATAACATCTTAAATGAAAAGATATTTATTAATTTTAGTTATAATATGTTGCTAACCCTTCACAAGTTCTCTCTTAAAAAATTAAAAAAAAAAAAAAAAAACCCTTCACAAGTCGCAACTCGAACCCTTTTCCTGCTTAGACCCCAAAATACTTTGCGCATGGGGAGGTGCCAATTATGTTATAAGACTCTTGGCGGAATGATCTTAATTTAAAAAAATTAAGAGGAGTTTTTTTATAATATATTTATAATTGACCTCTAAAAGATTCTACCATCACTATAGTTGAAAACATTTAACTTTTGGTTGAGCTTGTATAAGTTTCACAATTTTGTATGTCATTATATATATGTGATGATGCCGGAAATTGTCAGTAAGCCACACGATACTCACCTGCTCGAAACGATGCCTGCAAAACAACAACAAAGAAAACCCTAGGAGAGTACCGGTGTGGTATCGGCCAAAGACCCTCTGAAGGTTAAGTCAGAAAACTTTTTTACAACTCTAGAGTGCCAGAGCTGGGGTGAATTATGCGTACCTTGTTTTCTAAGAGCCTTTGGGTTTTTATAGTAGTGTAGAACCGACCTCTGTTTCTTGCGTAGGAAGGCGTTTCCTTATGGAGAAGATCATCATTAATAGGCGTACATTATGGGATCCTTCTTGCGTTAGGATTATATTCATATTGGGACTCTATCAATTAAGGTTGATCGTGGGACGCAAGTTGTTTCCATTTAGGATTCCTTGGAGGTTACTCGAACCATGTGGATGTCACGTGGCCTCGGGATCCATCCACCTTGCACTCGTACATCGTGGATTCGTCCACTATTAGCCAACTGGTTTAGAACCGTTAGGTTCATTTGAATGGACCCGTCGTTCCTAATTTTACCCTCTTTAGTTGCCCCCTCACTCCATGGGTTCGTGATCTCTGAGTGGTCGGACCCGTGGAGTGACGGTTCAATTTGTCTCCTGAGAAATTCATCCAACCTAACAGGCTGGCCTAGGGTCATTAATGTCGTAGGGACACATGGCGTCTTTTTACTAGTCCATCTCTTGGAACGAAGTGTCCCTTCGTCTTCCGTGCCGTTCCCTCTATATAAACCTGCCTCCTCAACCCTCATTTTTTACTTTCCACAGAAATTTTACGATCAGAGTGCCATCATCACCATTGTAAAACAAGCATACCATCCACTTAAGGCATCTGTCACCCACACAGTTTTATTGTTCTTCAACTTGGTAAGTACTCTCCTCCCATTGAATTCATCTTTTAGACTCTGTACTACCGTCTTCTATTGGATCCGTCAGTGTCTTAGGATTTACCGTCACGTGTAGGTGACAAAGATGTCTAGTGCGTCAAGTAACCAATCGTGTGTTCGTGATGGAGCAGGCTACGATGAAGTGTTTCCGTCAGGTTGTAAAGGCCCTGACGCTTCAAGTGAAGAGAGGAACCCATCGGCATCCTCTCCAAGGGATGAGGATTTGGAGATGGATAGGTTAAAGGGTGACTCCAGTGACGGCCTAATTGGTGCTGAACCTCCAATCCAATCCGTCATAAGTCCTGATGGACTTAGGGAGTTCATCATGCTTCCTTTATGGACGGTCAATGATTTTGTTTCTAAAATCAAAGAATCACACTTCAAAATGCTTAGAGATAAGTATCAGATACCCGTCCACATACCCCTCCGTTTACCTTATAAGTCAGAGAAGTGTTATTATGAGGGTGTTGAGGACGTAGGAGTCTATGAGCAAATGCTGAAGGCAGGGCTCAGGCTTCCCTTAAGCACCCTCCACCGTCGTCTCCTCCAATACCTTGGGTTGGCCGTCACCCAGATCTCCCCAAACGCCTGGAGGGTCTTCCTTGGCGTGGAGGTCCTGTACGATGCAATGTCAAACAGAGCACGAAGGCTAACGGTGGAAGAGTTCTTTCACTGTTACCGTCCTGCTGAGATTTCACAGTCCAAGGGCATGTATAGCTTCTTGCCCAGGAGCCTGTTGCTGAGGCTTATTTGTGAGACCCCCGACTCCAACAGGGACTGGAAGAGTCATTATTTCTTTATGGAAGATGACGAGTGGATGTGTCACCCTGGTGACAATGAGTTTATGCCAGTCGACAAAACATGGGGCATAATGCCACCGTCTGGTATGCGTCCGTCTATATTAAGGTTCATTGTTGTTTATAATTTGTTATTTTAATTGTCCGTCTCCTACTGTAGCTCAGGACCGTCCATAAGTTTCACTTGAACAATGGAGTTTTTTGGAGAAAATTTTCAACAAAACCAAGTTAGAGGAGAGGACGTGGGCAAAATTAGTCAACTTAGATACTCTATACTAGTATTGTGACGGACGAAAACCAACTACAACCGCCTGTCAATACGATGCTCAAGTTCGCCAACGTAAGTCCGTCACCTCGTATTTTTGGTTTGTTTATTTTCCCTTTCTAAACGTCTGTCTACCTTCGTGCAGAAATGGACGCTGCCAAGAGAAGGGCTTATATTAAGCAGCAAGCTGCTTTGAAGAAACAAGTAAAGGGCCAACCTTCTAAGAGGACGGGTTCATCCAATCTGTCTTTAAAGAGAAAGCAACCGGAGAAGACTGACCGTCTTCCCAAGAAACCCAAGACGGTCCTCGAGACCATCGTGGGGTTGAAGGTTGAGAGAAAGAAACTTGGCCCAGGAATGGGCAAGGGACTTATGACGGGCTCGGTCCCTGCCACTGAGAAAGCACCCGTCCTCCTCCTTGAGGACTCTAAGTATGCGCTGGAACAGTTGTCGTCCATTATTACGGCTGATGATTATGAAGACTTAAGCAACCACGCAACAGAGGCCGTGTGGGAGATGGGTCTCTTTTGCATTGCTCAGGTAACTACGTTCATTCACTTTCTCTGTTTCTTCCCTTCAACTTGCCTTATACTTACCCTTATGTTTTTAGGCAATGCTAATGATGAAGGGGCTAATGGGCCGTTGCCTGAACCATGAGACGGCGTTAGACCGTATACAGGCGAAGGCTAGTTCGACGGAGGATGAATTGAATGAGTTGAAGGCCTGGAAGATGGTCCAAGAAAAGAAACTCACTTTGTCAGAGGAAGCTCGGGGTGAGCTGGAAAAACAGACGGAGCTGCTGAAGCAGGTCCTGGCAGACAAGGAGAAAGAAATTAGTGATGCCAAGGACCGGTTCCGTCAGGCGAAGGATGAAACGATACGTGAGATCTTTTGTTGAAGGCTTTGACGACTGCCTCCATCAAGTCAAAGCTTCTTACCCAGACATGGACTTATCTCATGTGAATCTTGATGTCCAAGCCCAGACCTCAGTTCAGCCCGTCCATTTCGAGAGTACGGATGAATTATTTGCTGATGATGCCCTCGAGGACCAGCATGATGACGGAGGGGTAGATCAAGTTGAGAGCCAAGCTAAAACTCTTGAGGACAACACCCGTCATCCTGAGGAAGTAGTGGTGGTAGAGAAAAATGAAACCCCCGTCCAACAGTAGATTTAAATATTTTATGTCTAAATTGTAATCTTTTTGAAGAACAACTTATATTTTAATTTAACCGTTGCCTTCTATATGTAGACATTTCCCTTTATGGGTTTTAGTAATATTTGATTACTTGTTTTATCCGTCTACTTTATGGATCTCATAATGCTTTGGTCCTCTTATGGACTTGTAATTTTAATTCAGCGTATGGTTGAATCCGTCCACTTGTGGATTTAGTCATCCTTATGATATGAATTCGTCCAATTATAGGACTTAATGGTGGATTAGTCCATCTGTGGACTTTATGATATTAACCCATCCATGTGGACTTGTGGACCCGCCCACTTATTTGTGGATCCGCCCGTTCGAGGGTTTAATATTTCATCCTTGTGGGATGAACTTGTCCACTTGTGGACTGGTTATGAATCTATCCACTCGTGGACTTAGTAAACTAACTCATCCTCATGGAATGAATCCGTCCACTTATGGACTAATTATGAATCTGTCCACTTATGGACTTAATAATATTTCATTTTTGTTGAATGAACCCGTCCACTTATGTACTAATTATGAATCTGTCCACTTATGGACTTAATAATATTTCATCTTTGTTGGATGAACTCGTCCATTTGTGAATTATTTATGAATCTGTCCACTTATGGACTTGATAATATTTCATCTTTGTTGTTTTGAATCATAATCAGATAGAAAGGCTAGCTCCTTTAGCCCTCCAAACCTCATCCTTATCAGTCCTTGTTACACCAAGATATCTTTAACAGTGTTTCACTCTTAAGGAACAAAATTATCTTCCCCATGAAAGGGTTCATTCTTGATCATTGTGCTTGTTATATTTAAGGTCTTCTTCCAACCCTACTTCTAATCCTTATCAACCTAGCTTTGCTATCAAGTTGTAAAAAAGAAAAAGACATTATGCACTAAACACAAAATTTAGTGTGCGTTTGGCATTGATTATTTTTGCCAGCTTATTTTACTATTCAGATTTTTTTTGCTACTATTCATGGGTCCCACTGCATTTTTTGGTACTACTCATCTCACTGTACTATTTCAGCTAACTTTTACCTTTATCTACAGTACTTTCAGTAAAATGTTTTCAGTTTCAGCTAAATAAGTTGTTCCCAAACGGACACTTAAATGGTTTCATTGGTAAAAATCACAAACTTAAGACTCTTAAACCTAAAACCCCAATACCCCAATGGCACACTAACACACCATACAAAACTTTGTCTTCTAACACTCACATACAAAACAAAGGCTATTTACCATTTTATTTATTGGAACTATCAAATCTCCCTAATCAACATGGGATTTTCACTCTTAATAGGAATAATTGCATCTCATCGCTTTTATTAATTTGTAGTGAGATAACAAAACCAACAAGGTAACTTTTACATCTACAACCTCATAGGTGAAATTCAGCAGTTTTTAATCTACTGCAAAGATTGTGATTATGTTGGTTTGGCGTTACTATTAATCTCTATATTGATTATGCCAAAAGACATTTTAAAAAACTAAGAAAAGTAAAGAAGATGTGCTCTAATTGATTGTAATTGGGACTAAAAAAAAAAAACTTACCCCATGTCCTTAGGGTATGTTTGTGGAAGAGAAAACCTAATGAAGTGGACTTGAGAAATCAACACAGAATACTCTCTCTCTCTCTCTCTCTCTCTCTCTTAGTGTGTCTACGCATGTGCATGTGCATTTTGTGTTAAGATTCTCACAACCCAGTTAGTTTGGGTTTATCTTCATCATATACACTTGAACCATCCAGGGTTAGCATTTTTCCAACCTCAGTTATTGGTTCTTTTTTATTTTATTTTATTTTATGTAGAGAATTAGCTAAAATTCTATTAATTTTGGTTGAGATGGCAGAAGCTTTGACATCTATTTGTTGTGTGTGTAACCAGATAATAATGGGATTATGCAAAATAGAAATAAAAAATAGAAAAGACAATTGCAAAGGGAACACAAAGATTTACATGATTCGGCCTTAGGCCTACATCCATGGGTGGCGTCGAGGAGAAAATTTCACTAACAAAATAAGGATATTACAAAGGTAGCGTCAAGAAATTCTGTCCTACATCACAAAGGCACTCCCACAAAACTGAAACCCCAAATACACCCTAAAAGCTCTCTTACCAAAACATGTGATAAGGGAAACTTGGAATTTCTCTAAGAATCAATGCCACAGCTTAGCTCTATGTTGCGGCACTACTTAATTGACATAGCCAAAACAACCTTTTATTAGATGATGCTATAGTCTGCTAGCTCTTAGAGTTTTAGAGTAAAACCAAAAGTCAGCTAGGGTATACTAATTAAGAGAAAATCAAAAACAAGGGTTCTAATAGGACTCGGTCAATTAATTGACCAAAGAAAAGCCACCTACATAACAATTTTGATTTCAAAACACATGTGAATTCTTAAATAGAAAAATGTAAGAACAGCATATAACCGAAATTACCAAATAACTATATCATGTGTATTAATTGTATCATACTTCTAAAACTTCATATAGTTGTGTGCTTATTGGAATCTAATTGGGCCGTACCTATAATCTCAAGCCAAAAATAACTTTTAAAGACTATCACATATGAGCCCATTGCTTTCTTTGATCTTGAGTGAGGGTGTGCTGACTTAATGTTGTGTGGCAAAATTGGAGGATTAGCTCTTCTTTGTTTTTTTTGCCAATTTTTACTTGGATATAAAACTTATTTGCCCTCCAATCTAATATACTAACTTATGCGTCTTTCGCAGGTTTGCACTCCTTATGGAAACTCAACGTCTGGGCCTCTTGATCCTTATTCACAAATTCAATGTAATGTGTGCCATCAAATGACAGATGATAGTCTTCTATTACTTTGTGATCTTTGTGATTCAGCTTCTCATACATACTGTGTTGGCCTGGGTTTCACTGTACCTGAGGGAGATTGGTTTTGTCATGACTGCACTGTCTGTAGAAATGAACATATCATTAGGGAAATAGATGATGATAGTGACAATGAAACTGTATTGCCAACAGCTGAGGAACACGTTACCATCTTTGATATGGTACAAGACTCAAATAGCCGTATGGTCAACAGAACAGCTACAAGAATCTTTTCAAATACAAATCAGCTGTCACCTTCTGTAGCTCCTGATAGGGGAAACAATGTTGCACAGGGAGTAAATGGGCCTGGGACAAGAAAAATTCAGAATGTTGCTGATAGAGCAACTCAATCAGGTCCAAGAACATTGCAACGTTGTCGAAATGTCCACAGTCGTATACGGGCACTTCGTCAAAATTGGAATGACTTTCGTAATGGGTCATTGAGCTTTTCCTCCAGTTCACTTAAATCTGGCAATGGAAGTTGTCAAAAACAGAAGACCAGTGCAGTATTGCATGACAGATCAGGTCAACAACATTTGTCGTCTTCGACAAGTAGTCAGCAATCAACAACTGAGGATGGTTCTGCTCAAAGTTCTGGGGACAACAGAGGCTCAGATGATATTGACAAAGCATGGAAAATGATGGTTAGGGCAAAGTCAATGGAACTTGCTCGTGAAAGGACAAGGTCTATTGATCAGGTCACAAAACTTCCTTCTAGCACAGGAAGAGCTTCAAAAGATGCTACTAGTATAAGTTCAAGTTTCCAATTATTTAAACAACCACAATTTGGAGCTAAGGATCTAGGAAGAACTGCAAAGGAGAAGGAAAATAAATATTGTTCTATTGAAAAAGAAAAAGGAAAGTGTCAACTTCCCAAGTTGGAAAAGCAAAAGCAGAGTAGTGTTACTACTAATGAGACTGTAGAATCTAGTGAGGGTCTCAAAACTACTCATCTACCAGGATCTTTTAAATCTTCGTTCTCTAGGTATGAATGGTCTAGTATTAAAGGTGATGTTTGTTATCAAAATGGATCAAGACTGTTACAGAAAAATATAAATGGAGCCTCATCAAATGTCCCTGATGAGCAAAATGGATCTTCTTCTTTGATGGATGTGGTTGGATCGATGTCAGGGGCTTCTGATCCATTTTATGCCAAACTAGAGCTCAGTACATCTTGTCCTGGTAAGGCAGATGTTCCTAAGGAAAGAGTTAGATTGGGAAAAGATTGTACCCAAAGCAATGATAGAAAAGACAATGATGCCAAAAGTGAGATCCAATCTCTCGTCAAGCTGAACATGAAGATTCTAAGTAGAGACAAGAAATTAGGTATGATTATCTTTGAATTTATTCTTCTATCTTTATATTTAATTATTTACTGTATATTTTATATTTTATTAATGGTAGAGTCAGTAGGTGATTGTGAGGTTACTTGGAGTAATTTAAGTCTGAGGACATTGCTAGGTACTAAATGCACGGTATGGGTTTCATTTTAATGCATCCAGATCTTTTATAACTGATGAAGTTTGTTTTATTGGTCCTTCAGCTTTGGCCCCCTGGCCAATGTAGTGCCCCCGACCTTAAGTATGAAAGAAAAGGAAAGAAATTGGGGGGTAAATAAAATTGTACTTTTTAGCTTGTTGGAAATTGTTTTGTTACCTTTCCAGATTCTGCTTGTAAATTTTAGAAATCACTATGGCCTTTCTGTACTTGCCTGTTTGTATGATGTCAGTTTCATCGGATTGGAACCAGTTTTTTGTTATTAGAAAAAGGACGTGTGAATCGAATACAAGAGATTTACTTGAAATTGTTTGCTTATGCAGGAGTTGATGCATTCAAGGAAATTGCAAGGCTTGCCACACATACCATCTTGGCTGCATGTGGTTTAGAGCACCGTAAGTCTGGGGTTCACTTCTTCCCAAGATCAGTGTGCAGCCACATGGAACATGTTCAGCAGCTCCACAAGTCCACTTTAATGCCTAATTCTTGCCGAGAATGCTTTTGTACATTTGTAAAAGATGTTGTAGAATCCATTATGTTTGAGAAAGTAGGTTGTGTAAAATCTAGTTGAGATGTCTGCTGCTGAGATGTTCAAAACCTTTTAAAAAAAAATATTTTTATTATTATTTATTTTTAAAGGCGCTTCTCAAGTTGTTAATAGAGCTCCTTCCCACTCATGTAATGGGAACATTGAATTATTTATTTAAAATTCTAAAATAAATTGGAGCAGGTATATGAATTGAACTCGACAGCTCGTGTTCTTAAATCTTGTTCTTGAATTGGTCTTTTTTTTTGTCTCTTTTGTTCGTTTTGTTTATCAATTATTTAGCATGTGGAGGCCAAGATTATCTTCTCGAAGAAGCACATGCACAACAGACTGCTTTCCAATTATTTCTCTTATAGTTTTACATGGACATGTATAGGGGAAATACCCAACCATGATCTGATAAGAATTGTAACTTCTCTTATAGTTTTACATCCATACAATTTTCTAGCTTTCACTTCAAAAAAGAATTGAGGCTTTGAAACACTACATAGAAATGCCAGCAATTGTATGG
Organism: Notholithocarpus densiflorus; assembly: GCA_030021035.2. NCBI lineage: Eukaryota > Viridiplantae > Streptophyta > Magnoliopsida > Fagales > Fagaceae > Notholithocarpus > Notholithocarpus densiflorus. The sequence continues at coordinate 2,779,861 of JARYZH020000020.1, forward strand.
AATTTTGCTTTAGAATAGCTTGCAACTGGTGACAAACTCAAGAAGTTTCAAATTAATCACAATGAATTTTACATAAAGCAGCTAAACGTGGTTCCAAAGGAATCTAGACATGACTGTGTTTGACATCTCTATAATATAAAATAAATTAATTTTATAAAAAAAAAAAAATTTCTTTTATTTTTTTGTCTATAATTATGAGAGTTATTGATAGATTTTTTCCCGGTAAAGTCTATGAACCCATCTTTCATCCCATACTCATGGGAGAAGAAGTCAGTAACTCCAAGAACCATTGACAAAATCAAAGCACCCCGCAAAAAACAAGAATAGTTAGAGATGAACTGAATATACTAGTCTGGCGTTAAATTTCGTAACTCTATTGAAAACAAAATGTACACGCTACTCTTTCTTTCCTTGTCTCCTTTTACAGCTCTTTTTCTCACCACCAAAACACACTATTTTCTCCAGAACTCCAGACAGTACACATGGAGAAGATATGGGAAAACAACAATATACTTGAAATAAAAGAAAGTAATTGATGTAGTCTATCTCATTTTCTTCACTAGGCTAATTACCGACGTAAATGAAACCTGTGACTAAGAATATCTACAGCTCAGGCTACTTGTACTAACTATAGAATATTTCTTAGAGGAAGTAACATTGTGGAACTTACAAATCCCCATCACCCACTATACCTAAAAACCTTTATTCTTCTTGGAAGATTTGTATGTTACATTAACAGGTAGTCAATCTGTCTCAAAACTGGCATGAAGTCCCAAGCCTCTGTCTCTGTATCTGCCCAGTGGAGCTGGACCTGTGGTTTGCAAAGGCAGGGTAAAGAAGTTCATTGAACTTCTCAAGAAAAAGAATCCATTCCTCTTTGCTCATATCAGCAAGCTTCACAAAGCTTGTTGTGTTGGGCAGCTGTTCATTTGCACTTCTTCTGATTCCAAACACAGTACCCATTCCACTTTGGAGTTGATGGCTTCTTCCACCAAACAAGTCAGTTTTTTTTGGAGACTTGGAAGACTTAGGAGTAATTTGAAACAAATCCTGGTTTGACCAGTCAGTGACATCTACTTCAATCTCTCCAAAATTCTCATCTACCTTAGAGAGCGGGTAATGATCACTTGCAACCTTGGACCCTGAACAGAATACACCTTTGTTCAAGAAATCCAATGACATTTGTGGGAAAAGGTCACCCTCCAGATCCTCACTATCTATATCAAACATGTAATCTTCTCCACCTCTGGCCTCAAAGACTGACATATCAATGTTTGCTATCATCCTCTTTGCCTCAATGCATACGACCTCAAGCTCACTTGGCTGCTCCTCCTGCCGGCTGAACTCCCTGCTCATCATCTCACCAATCTCAGAAAGACAGAGTCCAAAAGATGCTGCTTCCTTAAGGAATATTGTGCAGAGAACCAGGACCCGCAGGCAAGCCTCCCGAATCATGGGCAGCTCTTTCCGTAGCATGTCAGAATCACAAACTGGATCAAGATTCTTAATATACTCTAGCTCGTCCTCAGAGAAAGGAATAGATGCTTGAGGCCAATGAATCCACTCAAAATATGGGTCCTCCAAGCTCTCTGGCAAGCAAAGGCCATGATCAATTGGAATGAGTTCCATCTGACACAACCCCCCAACCCTATTAAGCTTTTGAACCAAAAGATTTCCCGCATGCCTGTCAGTGTTAAAGATCCTAATATCTAATATCCCTATTTTATGTACAGTGGCAACAGGAAAGCTTGAGGGTCCATGGTCACTGGCATCAAAATCGTGAGGAATGAATTGCTGGAGAGATGCAATCTTGCTAACATTTTTCCTACTCTGAAAGTTGTTTCCATTCACATCATCATTCACATTAAAGATCGAGTGTGTAATCTTTACAAGAACAGTTGGAGGTACATTGGCAAATTGATCATAATCCAAAAGGTAGGCTGCAACTTCCCGAAATCCTGTTTCCCCAACCCGCACTGAAGGTTTCAGGCCAGGTTGCCCAAGAGCTTTTCCTACAAATCCCTTTGGGTTGTTTGGTGCAAAAGGCTCCTCATCCGTAGGCTTAACAATGGCAACACTCTCACCTCTGCTATTTCTAAAATAATAAGCACCACCAAGCCCACCATGAACAGGGATTGGATCAACACCATTCTTGATCGCTTTCACAATGACCTTAACCAGTTCCTTAGTTCTAGCACAGTGACTTGAACACCCTAATATCTCAATAGGACCACTCTGATCTCGCTGTTGGAGATTTCTTCCAGTTGGTGAGAGACACGGAGTTGATAAGCTTCTGTGCATGACATTCTTAGTTAGAAGAAGTTGGGAATCATTCTGAATGGCACTGAGGTCATTCTTTAATATGACATCCCCAAATGTCAAAGATCTCTCATCAGTAGGAACGTTGAGGGCAAGCTGCAACCTTCTTTTCACAGTATGGGCATTATCACTCCTATCCAGATCCATTCCCAAGACGCAGCCAGTCTCAGTCTGCACAAAGACACGCCTTCTCCTCCTAGCAGGTGTTCCTCTAACGTTCCCATAGCACTCACAATTGCTTGAGCCACTAGAAACTGCAACAGCCATCTGAGTATGAACAAGACCATCCAACTTATGAGACATGGGATGAAGAAGTCCCGTAACTCACAAGCTTGGTAATAAAATGTGACGGCAGCATACAAACCCTCCTCTCTCAAGCAGATGCCAAACTCAATCCTTGACACCGACAAATGGAAGAGGAACGTGGCTGTCAAACAATCATCACCTAACCTAGCATTATGCAAATTTCCCCCCCAAAATCTGCTTACATGGTAAACAAGAGAAGAGGAATGTAGCCGTGTCGCTACATTGGGGACCCCATCTAATACTGCCGAATCATTCGGAAGAACTAAAATCTGAAAAAGAATAAGATACATTAGGGTAGGCACAGAAGGCACCATCACATGATGAATTATGAAGCAGCTACTCTCTTTTTCTTTTTCATTTTTAATAAATAATTATGAAGCAGCTACTTCTAATCAAAATTATATTAATAGATATATTATAAGTTAATAACTCTTCCGCAACACAAATTATTCATCAATTTCAAGAAAATGACAAAAAAAGATTTCAATATAACTGTAACTTTTCAAAACCAAATTAAAGAGAAATATACAAAATAGAAATTCCAAAAAAGAAACACTCTGAATATCATTTGAACCTTCAAGTAAAGAAACAAATCAATGCTAGGAAGCACAAACACTTCATGTAACATGCCATACCCATTTGTACCAGTGTCGTACCCTAACATTTAATAAATGCTATAATTTATTAAAAATTTCTTGTATCACCATGTCGTACCCGAACCCGAACCCGTGTCTGTGCTTCCTAGCCATTACGGTAAGTTTTAATCATTTTACAATTTTACCGCTACCTCAATTCATTAGAAGTACTCTTAATTTCTAGAAAATCTGTCCACTTATGGACTTGATAATATTTCATCTTTGTTGGATGAAGTCGTCCACTTGTGGACTAGTTATGAATCCGTCCACTTGTGGACATACAGACTCATCCTTATGTGATGAACTCGTCCACTTATGGACTAATTATGAATCCATCCACTTGTGGGCTTAATAAACATGTAGAATAAACATGTAGAGATAGATAAATACGCCAGACATTTCTGAATAAACTCCTCTTATTATGGTAAATACATGTAGAAAAAACTGTTCTTTAAAGAAAAAGACCTGCCCTTTGGGCTTAAAAAGTATTGTAGAAAAAATAAACTAGAAAGACATAAACTGGAAATGAGTGTCGTTGCTCGTCTACTGCTAATGGTCTACTGATAATACTTATTTATGTGCTTTGTGTTCCACGGGTGATGCAACTTCTGCCCGTCTAACGTCTCCAGGTGGTAGGTTCCCTTCCTATGCCATGATGCAACTCTGTATGGTCCTTCCCAGTTAGGTCCTAGCTTTCCTTAGGAGGTGTCTTTTGTAGAGCCTATCACCTTCCTTAGGACGAGGTCTCTGACCTGGAAGTCCTTGTGTTTGACCTTGGAGTTATAGTGCTTGGCCATGAGATTCTGATACCGTGCTAATCTCTGTTCAGCTGTTACTCTTACTTCATCCATCAAATCAAGTTGTAGGCACATAGTTTCATCGTTCTTGCCTTCATTATGGTTGTCTACCCTGTAGCTTGTAAGTCCCACTTCTGTCGGGATGACTGCTTTGCTTCCGTATGCTAGTCGAAATGGGGTTTCTCCAGTAGGTGTCCTTGCCGTTGTCCTGTATGCCCACAAAAAACTTGGCAGTTCATCTGGCCATATACCCTTTGCCCCCTCAAGCTGAGTCTTGATGATTTTGAGTAAGGATCGGTTCGTGACCTCAACCTGTTCATTGGCCTGCGGTTGAGGATAAGTGGTTCTTGATCCCTAATTGTGAGCAAAAGTCTCCGAATGCGTCGTTGTCGAACTGCTTCCTATTGTCCGAGACCAATAACCTTAGTATACCGTATCTGCAAATGATGTTTTTCCATACAAAGTTTTGCACATTTTTCTTCATGATTGTGGCCAGGGCTTCTGCTTTTACCCACTTGGTGAAGTAGTCTATACCGACTACTAGGAACTTCAATTGCCTGACCGCCGTTGGGAACGGGCCTATGATATCCAAACCCCACTGAGCGAACGGCCATGGGGCTGTCATTGGAGTGAGCTCCGCGGTTGGTTGCCTTATGAGGTTGCCGAATCTCTGACACTTGTCGCACGATTTGACATATGCATAGGCATCCCTTTGCATGGTTGGCCAGTAATATCCATCCCTAATCAGTTTATGTACAAGTGACAGCGATCCTGAGTGGTTGCCGCAGATCCCTTCGTGTACTTCTCTCATGACATAATTCGCTTCTTCGGGATTTAAACATCTCAGGTATGGTAGAGAGAAGCCTCTCTTGTACAAGACGTCCCTTATCATAACGAATCGTGCCGCTTGGACCTTTAGCTTCCTTGCGACTTCCTTACTGTCTGGTAATGCGCCGTTTTTTAGGTAGGAGATTAATGGCATGGTCCAGTTGGCTTCAGAGTTAATCTTCTTCATACTGACAGGATCTATCAATGGTGAAAACTGAACAAAAGATAATACCTTGCTGGGGATAATCATGTATTCTGCTAATGCGGCTTTGGCAAGACGGTCGGCTTGCTTATTTTCTCCTATGGGGATTTGAACCACTTTGGCCTTCAAATTGTCTACCATTCTCTTTACTTGTTCCAGGTACTTCTTCATCCTTTTGCCTTTACATTCGTAATCTCCGTTTACTTGGTTGGTGACGACTTGAGAGTCATAGTGGATAACCACACTTGCGGCCCTTGCCGCTTTAGCGAGATCTAGTCCTGTCACCAGAGCTTCGTACTCTGCTTCATTGTTAGTAGTAGGAAAGTCGAGGCAAAAAATGCATTCGATGTTGTCTCCCTTTGGAGAGTGAAGCACTACACCGATTCCGCCAGCGTGCTTGTTAAATGACCCATCCGTATGGATACTCCAGTGAGGAGGCTCTTCTGCCCCCTGGCCTTCCATATTGGTGAACTTCGTAATGAAGTCGGTGACCACTTGTCCTTTTAAGGCAGTACACGGGCGATATTGTACGTCAAACTCACTCAGTTTTATGGACCATAGTGTCATACGTCTAGCAGCCTCGGGACTACTTATTGCTCGTCGTAGAGGTTTGTCAGTCAGGACGACGATAGTGTGGGCCTGGAAATATGGCTTCAGCTTGCGGGCTACTGTAACCAAAGCAAAGGTGAGCTTCTCTATTGGTGGGTATCTTTCCTCTGCACCTCTGAGCGCTCGACTTGTGTAGTACACGGGCTTCTGTATCCTTTCTTCTTCCCTGATTAAGGCGGCACTGACAGCCGCTGAAGACATTGCTAGGTAGAGGAACAATTCTTCCCCAGGCTGGGAAGGACTCAACAACGGAGGGGACGAGAGGTAGGTCTTCAGATCCTCAAACGCCTGTTGACACTCGGTCGTCCATTTGAAAGATTTCTTCAGCATACGGAAGAAAGGTAGACACTTATCTGTTGCCCTTCACACGAACCTATTCAGCGCTGCTACCTTGCCATTGAGGCTTTGTACTTTTCATGTTCCTTGGGGGTGCCATCTCTATTATGGCCTTGATCTTGTCTGGGTTGGCCTCGATACCCCTTTGAGACACCATGAATCCTAGGAACTTTCTTGCCGTCACTCCGTAGGCGCACTTGGTTGGATTGAGTTTCATGTTGTAGGAACGAAGGGTTTCGAATGTTTCTCTAAGATCCTCCAAGTGATCGGCTTTTCACCAGCATGTCGTCAACATAGACCTGGACATTTCTACCAATCTGCTGTACGAACATCTTGTTCATGAGCCTCTGATACGTCGCGCCTGCATTCTTGAGACCAAATGACATTACCTTATAGCAAAAGAGGCCCTGGCTAGTGACGAACAAAGTCTTCTCCTGATCTGCTTCGTCCATTCTGATCTGGTTGTAACTCGAAAAAGCATCCATGAAGCTTAATAACTGGTGTTAAGCCATAGAGTCAACTAGGACGTCGACCCGCGGGAGGGGGTAGCTATCTTTAGGGCATGCCTTATTTAGGTCAATGAAGTCTACGCACATCCTTCACTTTCCGCTATCTTTTTTGACCATTACCACGTTTGCCAACCAGTCGGGGTAGTAAACCTCCCTAATGAAGTTCGCTTCCTGTAGCTTGTGAACTTTTTCTGCTATAGCTTGGTCTTGTTTTGGGGCGAATACCCACTTTTTCTGGCGGATGGGCAGAAAGGAGGGCGACATGTTAAGTCTATGCACCATGACCGAGGGGTCTATCCCCAGCATGTCTTCATGGTTCCAGGCAAATACATCCCTGTTTTCTTTAAGAAAAGTTGTAAGTGCTTGGCGAACCGTCGAGCTGGCGATGGTACCAATCCTGGTAGTTTGATCCGACTTGGAGTCGTCAAGAAGTATCTCTTCAAGCCTTTCAATGGGCTCTGTCACCGTCCGGTGTTCTTCTATGTTCATGGCCTGGAGGTGGTCGTCCATCTCCATCATAGCTATGAAGCATTCGCGTGCAGCCAACTAATTTCCGCGCAATTCCCCTACTTCATAATCTGTAGGGAACTTTATCATTAAGTGGTAGGTTGAAGTTATAGCCTTCCATGAATTGAGGGTAGGTTGTCCCAGGATGGCATTGTAAGCGGACGAGCAGTCGACCACAAGGAATGTTACGTCCTTAGTGATTTGTTGGGGGTATTCGCCCATCATTATGGATAATGTGACTGCACCAAAAGGGAACACCCTTGTTCCTCCAAAACCAACGAGCGGAGCATTCGTCGGAACTAGTTACTCTTTATTAATCCTCATCTGTTGGAATGCTGGATAGTAAAGGATGTCAGCCGAGCTACCATTGTCGACCAAAACCCGGTGTGTGTTGTAATCCCCTACTCGTATGCTAACGACAAGTGCATCGTCATGTGGGTGGTGAAGACGTCGGACATCTTCTTCCGAGAATCCAATGACAGGGTTGTCTATCTGTGCCATCTTAGGTATGGAATCTGTTAGCTAGATGTTCTGAACCATCCTGAGGTAAGTCTTACGGGCCTTTTTGGATGACCCGGTAACCGTCGTGCCCCCAACAATCATTCTTATATCTCCTATGGGTAGCCTGGGGCGCTCATTCTCCCGTCAAGGAGCCTGCTCCTAAGGTAGGTCCGTCCTCTCCTTGCTGACGAACCTCTGCAGCTCTCCTTGTTTGATAAGGGCTTAAATTTATTGCTTTAGGTCGTAACAGTCAGTTGTGTCATGGTCGTGATCACGGTGGAAGCAGCAATACTTGTCTCTAGACCTCTTATTTGGATCTCCCTTCAGCTTGCCGGGGAAGGTCAGGGCTCTTTTGTCCTTAATCTGCATCAGGACTTGGTTGATTGGGACAATTAGCAGAGTGAAACTCGCGAATTTTCCCGTGGGGGGCTTAGAACGCCTATCTCCCCGCCGTTCTCCGGTCCTAGCCATCTTCCACCCCCTGTCCTGCTGTACGTCCTCCTGTCTTTCTCTCTTCCTCCGCTTTTCTTCTCGGGCTAGCAACTCATCTTCTGCGTTCATGTACTTGGTTGCCCTGTACAACATATCTGACATAGTTTTTAGGTTGTTCTTGTATAGGGAAAACAGGAACTTACCCTTCTGTAGTCCGTTCGTGAAGGTGGCCACAAGTATCTTGTCATCTGCTTCATCGATCGAGAGAGCCTCTTTGTTAAAGCGAATGATGTAGGACCTTAGCGTCTCGTCCTCCCATTGCTTAATGTTCATTAGGCATGCAATGGACTTCTTATACCTGTGCCCCCCGATGAAGTGTGAGGCAAACTGGGCACTTAACTCCTTGAAGGTACCAATGGAGTTGGGCATCAGCCTGCTGAACCAGATCCTGGCAGATACCTTCAGCGTGGTGGGGAAGACTCTGCACATGATCTCGTCTGGCACCCCTTGAAGGTGCATCAGGGTCTTGAAAGACTCCAAGTGATCTAAGAGGTCCTTGGATCCGTCATAATTTTCCACCTGTGGCATACGAAACTTCGGTGGAAGGGGGAATGTAGTGACGGACGCTGTAAATGGTGAATCAGTTCGATAGACCAAGTCATCAAGGTCACTAGACACCCGTCCTCTAAATGCATTCATCATAAAGTCCATTCGTTCTTTCATCATCTGCATCTCAGCGACTATATGAGGTGGAATCGTATCTGTGATGGATGGGCGACTCGTGTCCTGTCGCTCTGGCCTGCTCGGGGCGTTGCTAGCTTCCGGCCCTTCTTGGTTCCTTCTCTTAGTGCTGGTGCCTTCTTGGTCTTCCTCTTGGGTATCCATCGCTGCGTTCTTCTGGCGCAGCTATTCCTCTAGGTTATGATTTTGCTTGGTGAGACGTTCCACTGTTGCTGTGAGGGTTTGGGTCGCAGTTCGTCGCCTTGATTGTTGGTGGTGGTTGCCATCGAACGAGTAAGTACCATGAAAATTTTTGTCCGGGAAGCGATGAATATGGCTTATTTCTTGATCACCTGTTTCCCACAGACGGCGCCAACTGATGATGCTGAAAATCGTCAGTAAGCCACACAATACGCACGTGCTCAAAACGATGCCTGCAAAACAGCAATAGAGAAAACCCTAGGAGAGTACCGGTGTGATACCGGCCAAAGACCCTCCAAAGGTTAAGTCAAAAAACCTTTTTACAACTTTAGAGTACTAGAGCTGGGGTGAATTATGTGTACCTTGTTTTCTGAAAGCCTTTGGGTTTTTATAGTAGTGTAGAACCGACCTCCGTTTCTTGCGTAGGAGGGCGTTTCCTTATGGAGAAGATCATCATTAATGGGCGTACATTACGAGATCCTTCTTGCGTTAGGATTCTATTCATATTGGGACTCTATCAATTAGGGTTGATCGTGGGATGCAAGTTGTTTCCATTTAGGATTCCTTGGAGGTTACTCGAACCATGTGGATGTCACGTGGCCTCGGGATCCGTCCACCTTGCGCCCGTACATCGTGGATCCGTCCACTGTTAGCCAACTGGTCTAGAACCGTCAGGTTCATTTGAATGGACTCGTCGTTCCTAATTTTACCCTCTTCAATATGTGTGTGTGTGGCGCGTATAAACACTTTATTAGAATTTCACCACCATTAATAACTATCTTAATGACCTTTTTAAATTTTGGAAAAATTACACTTGTCCCTAAACTATGAGAATAAACATTTACCCCACTAAACTATTATATGTTTAACACTTTGCATCCTAGAGTAGAGTTTATTTAACTATTAACTTTGATGTGAATTTACACTCACATGCAACTCACATGATTTTTGCATAAGTGGCATCATATGAAAAGACCAAATTGCCTCATTTTTAATCTCTTAAAATACTCATGTGTCTCAACACTTCACATTAGTTCTTGCATTGCATCGTCTGCCTTCTACCATGATTTTGAAAACCCTAAATACCCAATTCTTCAAATCATCAATGGCACCCCGCCACTAGCACCACCCCACCGGTTTAATTGTTTAATATTAAAATGCTACGACAGCTTGGTTAATGCTTTCTTCTTTTCACGTGTGATTATTGATGGCACTTATTTGGAAATATTTGTTGTTGTAGCTTCTTTTGGGATTTTTATTGTGCATCGTTCTCATGATTGTTTCACACTTAAGTTGCTCAAGACAAATGTTATTGATTTTCATGATAAAAGTTAGTGATCATAATTTACTCAATAAAAGTTTAAATGATATGAGATTCAAGTAATATGTTAATGAGAAAAGTTGGAGAGACCAACGTATTTCCTAATTCTTCTATGTTGCATGAGTACAAATTTTTGTGACCATCAGCCAGAGTGACATATACATGATTGCCTTCAATCTCTCTTATAGGGAAGAGAACACACCGTGGCTATAATTGCTTTTATTGACGGACAAAAAGAATGCCTGATCCTCAACACTTTTTAACTTTAGCAAAATCTAATTTATGAATCTCAATGTTTACTCTATCTCTGCAAATGTGATCTGTAAACAGTATTTCAAGTGTGAAATGTTCACCACAAGATTAGATAAACGAGGGACATGTGATGTTTTAAGAGATTAAAGAAGGGTAATTATGTCTTTTCATGTGGTGACACATATGCATAATGTCACTTGTGCAACTAATTTCCATTAAAACTAACATTTAAATAAACTTTGAGTGCAAATGTGCAACACACAAAAAGTTTTTTTTTTTTCGTTAAAAGATGATTTCATTCAAACAAACTAAATAGAAACATCAGTTACAGGGCAAACTCTGTTAACATATAGACCAACTACATCCTCATCTAATAAACTTCTAATGTCCATAGGCGGACAGTTATAGGAATTAAAATCAGCAGCTTGTTCAAAACTCATCCTAGCTAACAAATCCACACAGCGATTGGCTTGGCGAAAGCAATGCCTAAGCTAAACTTGGCGAAACCGAAGCATCAATTGCCTGCAGTCATCCAAAATTGGCGAGACAGCATTATTTTGATAGTTTGGGTTAAGAAAAACATCCACAAACAGCTTTAGCATGAAGTTCAATAACTAGAGAATGGATGTTTAAGTTGCTTCATAAAATGAGACCCTTTCGAAGCCCCCAGAGTTTAGCCACAAAGCTGGTAGTCACCCCTATACGCCTTGAAAACCCAGCAATCCACCTTCCATCCTCATCCCTAACCACTCCTCCACAACCTGCCAAACCTGGATTACCCCTACAGGCCCCATCCGTATTTAACTTAACCCAGCCTACCTGTGGCTTCTCCCATCTAACTCCTTTGATGATGCGGCAAGCCGAGTCTCTAGGAGATGATGCGGCAAGCCGAGTCTCTAGGAGATGAAGCACAGAACATAAACTCCATCACTTGGTTTACTACCTCCTTGGCTAAATTTGGATTCGGATTCTTCCCTCTGAAAACACACCCATTTCTAATTTTCCATATATTCCATAAGGCAAAATGAAAGATCATCTTCCAAGGCAGATTCCCAGCAGTGCCATTGAGGTTTAAATTCCCATTATAGACCAGCCAATCCTGCAAATCTAATCTCCAAAAATCTTGGTTTGAAGGTGTTAGGGTACTTTTTTTTTTTTTACACCTAATTTTATTTGAGTACCACCTATTTATACCACTAATAAATTATTGGGTTTTCCCAAATATTTTTTGCTCTATTATTATGTTAATCACAAATGTTTCATATCTCATTATCTAAATTGAGTTATGATATAAACTATCACAAAAAGCCCCAAAACTCATATTTTATCCAATTTTATTATCATATTCTATTTAAAGCCCAAGAATACTTATACTTGGCAATACTTGAGAAGCCCATGATTCAAGTCCATGGCAAAACAATTTTATCAATGGAATTCAAATCCATGATCAAAGCCCATGATTTAAACCCATGGCAATTTATTTATCCAAAGCCCAATTCTCATTGGTAATATCAAAGCCCAATTTTCATTGATAACATCAAAGCCCAATTCTCATTGGCAATATCAAAGCCCAATTTTCATTGGCAACATCAAAGCCCAATTCTCCTTGGCAACATCAAAACCCAATTCTCATTGGCAATATCAAAAGCCCAACTTACGTTGGCACTATTTAAAGCCCAATTTTCATTGGCAACATCAAAGCCCAATTCTCATTGGCAATATCAAAGCCCAATTTTCATTGGCAACATCAAAGCTCAATTCTTATTGGCAACATCAAAGTCCAATTTTCATTGGTACTACTTTATCAAAAAGAAAAAAGCCCAAGATTATCAATACTTGGCAAAGAAAAAATATCATGGTAAAATATCACCATGGCAAAAACCATGGCAATCGTCTTATAAAAAAAACTCATTGGGAGTTATCTTGAAAATTATGTTCTCATATTATAAACCCATAAAATACATGGACATCATTTGCATCGCGACATCCATAATATACGCCTTTGACACTTATGGTAAACATTCAAACCCACAAGATCATCATTTAAGTTATGATGCGATTATTAGAAACCATGAACATTATTGCAACATGGAATTCATCAAAGTAAATATTATTTATAAAAGTATTTTGAAACTTGTCCTATTGTTTCAAACATTACAACTAATTGCCCAAAGGTCTATTGCAAGTATTTATGAAAAACCCAAAAATATTTACTAATAAAAGTCCATGAGGAATGAAAACCCATGGCAACATGTGCACACAACCCAGCCCATGTGAGCAAGCCCAAGCAAAAAACACTAGCAGGAGGCAAAGAAGAGTGGGCAAACAGCCCTTGTTCATTCCTAACCAAAAAGAGCAACTAGGGACTCATACAAGGGAACCAAGCCTTTGAGAATGGACTAAGGGCTGTCCCATCAGTTTTCTGCCACCCTCTGCCTGACGTGAACAGTACCCAAGGGCTGTCATATCAGTTGAAGTCAAAAGGATGATGGAACTCCATCATCTTCCCCAAGACTGCACCTCCAGCGGAAGGGGAGCTGAAACCAAATTATTCAAACTCCAACAAATTGATGCTAAGAATGTTAAAAACGTTCAAGACGTGATTCATGTGCCAAGCCCATGAATCCTAAAGGGGAAAATTTGGGAACATGTGGTTTGGAGGGCATAAAGGAATCTCCAGCGGAACCCTCTGAAGTAGGCTTAAACCTTGACACCTAGCTTGGGGTGTTGAATCCTACTTCCTAGGGTCCAAATCTCAGTTGCAGTATTAGGATTCGTTCTTGATACTTGCCTTAATCCCATTGGCTGAACACAATCTTAGCAATCTTAGCATTTAATGCAAAAAGCTCTGAAATCCCATCATTACCCAAAGAAGCAAGACAACCCCTCAAAGTGGGTTTTCCTACTTCTGATAAAAAATCCCAAGAAAGTTAAACCTTGATTCGCCACCCTGATGAGTCATACGTTTTTGGATTCTTGTCAATCAATGCTTCCCTAAATCTCCATTATAAAAACACAAGCAACTAACTAGAAAGACAACCTACCCACCCCCCTCTGAGACTTTGGGGATTCGTTGGCCATTTTTGCTGGTGGTTTAGCTTTCCTTAAGCTCACCACTCATCATCTTTAGCCTACACTCATCTAATCCCAGATATTCTTCTCCCCCCTTTACACAATCACAACTCAAAAATGTCTTCCAACTAGTCACAAACAGCCCAATACTCATAAAATGCTTCAATCTCAGTATTAATCCCATCTCATTCACTCAAAAATAGCTAAAATTCATCTCATTCATGCCTTATAAATACACTCACCAAAATCTTAGCTTAATACTTGCTGCACTGAGTTGGGGATCTTTCTCTCCCTTCATTCCATCATATTTTTCCTCTTTTATTTGTAACTATGAAGCCTTTAATCCTTGTTTATTATTATTGTGATGAAGGCCATAATGTTTTGGAAACTATCTCTTCCCATGGAACCTTTAATTTTTACTTTTTATTTTACGGTTGAAGGATATAATGTATATGTAACAATTGAACTTTTCCCTCACATTGATGTAATGATGGCTGAAAGTACAATAAACTCCCCTGACCGAGACATGCAAGGACCCCCAGGAGTTAACACATTCCCAAACTTATTTAATCATTGACCATTGGACTGTTTAAATCCATTTTTTCTGGACTAAGTGTAATTTTACCCTTACCGCTGAAAGACTAATTTGAACTATGATGCTGTAAAAGGACTAATAATATAACAAACTAACAACACTAACGTGTTTATTGGGCTTTATTGTTGTCTTCTTGTTAGGGTGCAGCCTCTATCTCTTGCTTGGGCGGACTTACACCACACCGATAGCCTTTAGGCTTTATTTCAAAGGCCCATTGTCGAGTTTCGGCTTGACTACCCCATATTCTATTTGGAAACATCAAAATTTTCCCCTCAACAGAAGGCAACACTCCCAATTGCCTCCATATTGATCTAACCCAAGAGTAGTCCCTAAGAGCATGCATCACTGTTTCTACTCCTTCTTGACATATAGGACATTTATCATCAATTTCCATCCCTCTTCGAATAAGACACCCCTTCACACCTATGCTATTGTGAGTACATTGCCACATAAAGGTTTTGATTCGAGGCAATGTGTTAGCTTTCCAAATCCATTTAGCCGAGAAGGAAGAATCTTGGGCAGAACCATTGACAAGGCTATAAGCACTCCTTAAATAAAAAATACCTCTAGGATTACTCCGCCATGCTAAACTATCCCTTCCTCTACTCGTTAAAGGAATTGGAGTGGCATGGATCATGAGTTTCACCTCTGAAGGGAGCACAAAGGAAATCTGATTTAAGTCCCACCCTGTATCCGTCATGAGGTCTTTCACTTCCCACTTGGATTCTTCATGGTTTAAAGGGCCTTGAATGAGGTGCCAAAGAGGTCCTCTCTTAGTCCAATTCCTATACCAAAAGCTCAACTTACTATCCTTTCCAACCATCTGCATGCTGCCTGCATTAAACACTTCTCTTCCTTTCTTCATTGCTATCCAAACTCGGGAACAGGGGAGCCTATTAGCATTAGGCGAAATTAATCTTCTGTTGTAACAGTATTTAGCTCTTAGAACCTTAGCCCAAGGGGCTTCTTTTTCATTATTAAATCTCCAATTAAGTTTTGCAAGAAGGGCTACATTCCTTCCCTTTGCAAATTGCAATCCAAGTCCACCTTTATCTTTAGTTCTAGTCACCTTTTGCCAACCCACCCAATGGATCTTCCTAGCTGTCTCCGAAGAACCCCAAAGGAAGTTACGATTAACCCAATCTAATCCCTCAAGAATTTTAACTGGGAGATGAGTGCATTGCATCACATACGAAGGAATAGCCGCGGTGGAAGCTTGGATGAGAATAGCTCGACCAGCCATTAAAAGCAAATTTGCCTTCCAACCAGCTAGTTTCTGTTTCACCCTATCCAAAATGAAATTATAGTCCTGGGAGGAAGTGCTCCCATGCTTGATGGGAATCCCTAATTACTTGCCAAGATTCGGGGTTGATGCAAAACCAAGGATATCACATAGGGGCTCTCTTGTATCTCTTTCCATATTAGGAGAAAAGAAAACTCTAGACTTATCTTCACTAATAGTATGGTTGGATATGCTACAAAAATCATCAAGAACATCCCTAATAGTCGAGCAATTAATGTGATCCGCTTTAGTAAAAAGAACAAGGTCATCAGTAAAGAAAAGGTGAGAAAAAGCTGGTCCACTTTGAGAAGCTTTCACCGGCTGCCAAAGCTTCATATGACACTTCTCTTCAATGAGATGGCCAAGGTAATCCATACACAGGATGAACAAGTATGGGGATAGCAGATCCCCTTGTCTAATCCCTTTTGAGGGATATATCGGATCTAAGGCTTCTCCATTCACCAAAATGGATGTTGGGACCGTCGAAATGCAGCTCATAATGATATCGATGAGGTCTACCGGAATATTTGCTCTAACAAGCATATCCTTAATGAAACTTCATTCAAGCTTGTCATATGCTTTCTCCAAAACAATCTTTAAAGCCATATACCTAACTTCCCCCCTCTTCTTGGTGATAGAGTGGATGACTTCTTGGACTATAATTGCATTGTCTAATCCCTTCCTACCAGGAACAAAGGTTGCCTGAACTGGTGATACAAGCTTATCCAAGTGCGGTCTTAGTCTAGCAACTATAACCTTAGTGACAATCTTATAAACGGTGTTGCATAAACTAATGGGTCTATAATTGCCCAAAGTCTTCAGGCCTTGAATTTTAGGAATGAGAGCAATGTGAGTTTTATTCAAGTAGCTAGGCACTATCCTCTCCACAAAAATCCTCTTCACTTCATCAATGACCGGCCTACCCACCACCAACCAAAATCTTTGGAAGAAACCCGCATGCAACCCATCCGGCCCTAGCGCTTTGTAAGCCTTAAACGACCACAAGGCTACTTTAATCTCCTCCTCCGTCACTTCCCTTTTTATGCTTTCTCTCTCCTCATCCAAGAGCTTGGCTTGCCAAGGCAATATTAAAGGGTTTAACCGAGAGGCACTAGACAAAGAAGTTGTATATATATGGTTAAAACCTTCCCTAATAAACTCCTTAACCTCATTCTCTTCATGTAGCCATTCCCCCATGTTATCTTTGATTGCTAAAATTTGATTTCTTTTTGTAAAGTTGTGATTTACAAATATGTTTTTTTGTTGGCTTTTATTCCGTGCCAAATTTGATTGTAATTATATTCAATCTTTTGTACCTTGTATTTATTGTGGAATTTGATTGTAAGGGTTGTGTGTTAAAAAGAGAGAGTGTGAAGACTCAAGCAAGTAAAGCCAGAAGACTTCTTGCGGGTGTCTCGCGACTAAGCTTCCCGCAAAGTGAAGCATGTGTCTTGCACATGACTAGAATGCGAAGAGTCAGTACAGATGAAGACAGTTGTGTCTCGCGAGTATCTCGCGGGTAAGGCCTTCCCGCGAGACATTCTGTTCTGCCAGACTGTACTATCTGATACACACTTTCTGCACCCACACTATATATACCCACATTACCCACAAATGACTATGAGAGCTTCTGAGAGAAAACCCTAGCTAAAACACTTGAGAGTTAGAAATTGGTATACCAACAATTCTCTACACATTTGTTTGTGGAATTTCCTCACCTCCTACCTCTCCATTTCCATATCATTGAGAGGTTGATAGCCCAAACACTTACCACACCCTTTTAGAGTGTCAAGTGATAATTTGGTGCTGCTGGGAAGCATTGGAAGAAGTCAAGGGTGGCAGATGCAACATGGAGATTGTTGCGGGATCCAAAGAGCTAGACAAGACACGGTTTCGAGAAGCCTTGTTGGAGTAGGAGCTTGGAGGGTTTAAGTACAGCGAGTAGATTAGGCTTGGAAGGTCTCTTGCTAACCCATGTATCCCAACTGATTGTCTAATGGATCGATTACCACTTGGAGGGCAGCGGAGAGGTTTTTCGCCGAGTTCTTCGGTTTCCTCTTCGATAACACATCGGCGTGTTATCTGTGTTTACATCTCTCTTCCCTACTCTTGTTCATTTCATTTTACTGCTGTGTTGCTTTAAATATGGATTAGAGTAGCTCTCTTGCTTGTATGCTTGTGTTTACAGTATTCCGCACTTAGTACTAAGTTAGTGTAAAATCAACCAAGCCGTAACTTTGAATTAGGGGTCTAAACAAGCTCTTGTGTTTTTAACACATTTTCGAGCTTTCAATTGATATCAGAGCCAAGGTCATATGTTCGAGTTGTTGGAGTCGCATTGTGAGGGAGGGATTGTGAGGGATTTCACAATTTGCTCCAATAGCAATGGACTTGGTCTGCGATTGAATGCTATAAAAGATTTGTGCCCCCTCATCCTTCACCTATATGTTATAACACCTTAGTGCGATACTTGACCCTGTATTGAGATGGACCAGTCTCAATCTTTGAATGTTCCACCATATTTTGATGGTAGTAACTATGCCCGAATGAGGGCATTCTTGTGTTCTATTGATGATACTGTTTAGGATACGGTAGAAGTAGGATGGACTAGGCCGGAGGCAGCTAAATCCACTTGGGATAAGGCAGCATTTGCGGCAGCTAACGCTAACAGTAAAGCTTTGAATGCAATTTTTTGTGGTGTTTCTCCAGATGAATTTCATAGGATTTCTCACATAACAATAGCTAAGGAAGCTTAGGAGATATTGGAGACCACATATGAAGGAACAAAGAAAGTAAAGGATACAAAGTTGCAGATGCTAACCACCAGATTTGAGGAGTTGAAAATGAGTGAGGACGACTCATTTGACTTTTTCTATAGTAAGCTGAATGAAGAGGTTATTGGCTAGTTCAACTTAGGTGAGAAAACGGAGGACTCAAAGGTAGTGAGAAAAATCCTTCGATCATTGCCGGAAAGCTTCCAAGCAAAAGTCACAGCTATAGAGGAAAGTAAAGACTTGGATGAGATCAAAATCCAAGAGTTAATTAGATCTCTCCAAACGTATGAGCTGGGACTGCCTTCTCATAAGTCCAGTAAATCTCTTGCTCTTAAAACCATCACCAAAAGAATGGATGATTCCTCCGAAGAAGATGGAGTGGAGAAGGAGGTAGCATTTCTTGCAAAAAACTTCTGAAAATTTCTGAAGATGAAGAACAGTGGGAAACCGTTCAACAGAGGGAAGTTTTCATTCTCCAAAGGTGATAGGAAGGAGTTTAAGAAGAAAGATGGAAATGAGTCACAACCCCCTCAAGGCATCGTGTGTTATGAATGCAATGGTCATGGACATCTCAAAAAGGAGTGTCCAAACTATTTAAGAGGGAAGGGCAAGGCATATGCCACAACCCTTAGTGATTCGGATTCTTCCAATTCTAATTCGGAAGCGAGCTGTGATGAAGAAGGGAATTTCTCAGCATTTATGACTATTGCTCATGTTGAGTCTTTAGAGGACTTAAATTTTCTTGTGCAAACTTGGGGAGCATAGTGATGAGGAATCAATGGGAATTGTTGAAGAATTGGATGCTGAAATAGATGAAGATACAACTGGTCTTCAAGAGAATTACAACTCTCTCCTTGAGAAGTCGGGAGAGTATACAAGGGTGGCCAAGGTGGCTGTGAAAAAGATGAAGAAAGCAGAGGAGGACTATAGAAGTCTCCTAGTAAGATATAAGGAGGTTAAGTGTGAGATTGAGACGCTAAATAGTGAGCTAACTGAAGCTTACACTAAGGTGAAATTCCTTAAGCTTGAAGTGGTTCAAGCAAATGCCAAGGTAGAGCGAGTATCCACAAAGAAGCTTGATGATGTCATCTCTCATAAAAAATCATTCTCCGATAAAACCAGATTAGGATACATCGGAGAAAGTAGTTTAGCTGTGAATATCTCCAATGAAGTGAAGTTTGTGAAGGCCAAAGAGCCAGTTGTAGTTGCCCTTACTGTGGAGAAGGCAAAGGTTGAGAAGAAGAAGAATGTGGCTGACCGGCGGGTGTTGAACAAGCCCCTTAATCGATCTGTGGTCAGGTCTGATGCCAGAGCAAAATTTCTTCCACGATCGCAAAGAGGTCCTAAAACGAACCATGTGTGTCATCACTGTGGAATTCAAGGGCACACCCGACCCATTTGTCATAAGTTGAGAGCATTGAGGAATGCTAGTGATCAAAGGTCAAGAGGACCAAGAAATGACAAGAGGACTTGGGCTATTGAGTCATTAAGAGGTCGAAATGGTGATCCCGGAATGATGGGCGTGATGAAGATGATTGGTGCATTTACCAACTGCTTGGAAAGCTTCACTAAAAGGTTTGAAAGTCTTAACACTCGTACCCAATCCTATAGGGATATTACCCCAAACGCACGTGACGTGTGAGTGAAGAGGGGTACTCATGCATGATCACCTCCTATGTCCATGCATCAATACTTCCAATGTTTAGGATCATAGGTTCATGCATCATATCATGCATTGCTTTCTATTTATTGTACTTCTTTTACAAATTTTGTTTTGTACATGTTTTTGTTGATCTTATTTTTTTTTGTTTTTGAGTGTGTTCAAAATTCAAAAACCCATAAAAATTGAAAAACTTTCAAAAAATTTGATCACTTGGTTTGTGTGTATCACATGTGAGTTTGGCCTAGTACCTTCGTATTAATGGGGTAGTGCATTTACGAGCCTAGCTTGTTCTGTATGCACATAAATATTTGTGGGAGAAATCTTGAAATCTATGTGTGATTGTTGTAAATAGATCTTCAAGCTTGTTATGAATGATTGGTCAATAGTCTTGATGGTCTTGATACTTGCATAGACTTTTGCCTATATCTCTTCCCACTTTATGTTTATGTTTTTGCTATAAAGCTCACCAAATGTAAATCTCAAAATGAAAAAGAGATTATGAGCTGCAAAAGCCTGTCGCACATAATAGTATTTGACTAGGAAAAAGGGAAAGCGACTTTTTGTATTGAAATGTATGGTGCTCAAAAAGCCAAAGGCTAATTCTACATGTTGAAATATCAAAAATTTCAAGCACCAATCTCAAAAAGAGATGTATTATCCAAAAAGGATCAAATGTTATACTTTATGCAGAAGCAAAATAAAAAGTTTCTAAGTTTTGTAATCATTCTCTTGTGGGAGGTCATATATACTCATTTCTATAATTGAAATAGTCCATTTGATTTCGTACCAGTTGTGTATGATTTGATTGAATTGATCATTGAAGCTTCACTCTGGTCTAAGGACTATTCCACATTTGCTACTCACACACAACACATAAGACTTTGTTCAAATAATGTCTATCTCATTTGTGTGATTGTACATGTTCAAATGTGATGTGTATGCTCAAATACTTGTTTATCAAACCCAAAAAGATTTTTGAGTGTTTTATATGTTTTTGAAAGTGATTTTATACTTTCATGTTTTTTGTCTTTGTTCAAAATGCATTTTTTTTTTTTTTTTTTTGTGTTTTTCATCAAAAAACTGGTTTAGAGGTTGTTTCGCGAGAAGCTCGCGACTTAGAGCTTCCCGCAAAATGTGCTTGAGGGAAATCAAAAGTCATATTTTTCATACAGACACTTTCGTTACTGCCTCGTGGGTATTTCACGACTAAGCTCTTCTCGCAAAATGGTTTTTAGGCAAAAACTAGTTTTTTTTTTTTTTTTTTAAATCACACAAAACCTTTCACGACTGTCTTGCACCTAATTTGCGACTAACAGCTTCTCGTGAAAGTATTTGTGCTTCAGTGGCTCTTTTTGCGGCTGTTTCGCAACTTTCAGACTTAATGTAGCAGATGTGACATGTTCTACCAGACTGTACTATCTGATACACACTTTTTGCACCCACACTATATATACCCACATTACCCATAAATGACTATGAGAGCTTCTGAGAGAAAACCCTAACTAAAACACTTGAGAGTTAGAAATTGTTATACCAACAATTCTCTACACATTAGTTTGTGGAATTTCCTCGTCTTCTACCTCTCCATTTCCATATCATTGAGAGGTTGATAGCCCCAACACTTACCACACCTTTTCAGAGTGTCAAGTGATAATTTGGTGTTGTTGGGAAGCATTGGAATAAGCCAAGGATGGTAGATGCAACATGGAGCTTGTTGCGGGATCCGGAGAGCTAGACAAGACACGGTTTCGAGAAGTCTTGTTTGAGTAGGAGCTTAGAGGGCTTAGGTACAACAGGTAAATTAGGCTTGGAGGGTCTCTTGCTAACCCATGTATCCCAACTGATTGTCTAGTTGATCGATTACCGCTTGGAAGGCGGCGGAGAGGTTTTTCGTCGAGTTCTTCGGTTTCCTCTTCGATAACACATCGGCGTGTTATCTATGTTTGCATCTCTCTTCCCTACTCTTGTTCATTTCATTTTACTGCTGTGTTGCTTGAAATATGGATTAGAGTAGCTCTCTTGCTTGTGTGCTTGTGTTTACACTATTCCGCACTTAGTATTAAGTTAGTGTAAAATCAACCAAGCCGTAACTTTGAATTGGGGGTCTAAACAAGCTCTTGTGTTTTTAACACATTTTCGAGCTTTCACTTTTCCTTCTAACCAATGTGGAGACATGATAAAAAGCAGTATTGCGGTCACCTTGAATCAGCCAATTAACGCGGGATTTTAAAGCCCATAACTCCTCTTCCTGCCTTAAAATAGTATCCAACTCCCTTAGGAGGTTTTTCTTGAGCTCAAGAAGAAAGGCAGATGGTCTAAAATCTATCTATTCTTGACATCTTGTGAGATGAACAACCCTTGCATCAGGATACAAAGTACACCAGCTAGCATTAAACAAAAAATCTATCTATTCTTTTTTGAATGAGGGCTTGAACTTCTCTTTTGTTTGTCCAAGTGAACCGAGGGCCAGAGAAACCAATGTCTATCATCCCACAATTATCAAGGCATTCCTTGAATAAAAGAGACCTATTCACACTCACCTCCCTCCCCCCCCCCAAATTTATCCTCATTAAGGAGAAGTTCATTAAAATCTCCCGCTACAACCCAAGGCATAATATGCAGCTCAGCTACTTTATTTAAATTTTCCCAAAGAATGTGTCTTTCAGCAGTCCTAGGACTAGCATAAACAGTAGTAAATAACCAGCTTAAGTTAGAGTTTAATACCTTAACAACGGCATGGATTTCCTGCTCGGTGCTGGATAGTGTAAAGACCTCCACCTTGTCAGAGTTCCATAGCATCCAGAGCCCACCGGCATAACCAATAGGTCAGTATGAACTGTTTCAGCAAACGGGAGCCTACTCGAAATCTCTTTAGCCCTATCACACCCAATTTTGGTTTCCATCAACACTAAAATCACCGGATCATGATTTCGAACCAGCTCTTGAACATGACTTTGAAATGAGGGCTTCAGAGCACCTCTACAATTCCAAATAATAATATTCATTGGGAATCGATGATGTGGGGTAGGCATTCAACAAAAGGCGGCAGCAACTTCGCCTCCTCCCTCAAATTCCATCCAATCATCTTCAGCATTTCCCACACCCAGTGACGATCCTTCTTCGGCAAAAGTGTATCGGTTAGAGACTGCCACCACGGATTCCTCGCCTCCATCCATGCTGGGTCTGTCAGAGCTAGTCCTCCCTCCCTTACACTTATTTCTGTCAGAGGAATTAAATCCCTCCAAGCCTTCTGAACCTTCTCGTAGGACCAACCCATCACCCGAGTTGGGTTCGCACAAGTTTCGGCTATCACCCTCCCCTCCACATTGACCACCCATCGCTGATCGGGACAGACTTGGGAGTTGAAGATCAATAGAAGTTTTCGGCCTAGACAGTCCCTCACCTCCCTGTTTTGAATCTTCATCACAGCTCGGTTTGGAAACCGATTTCTGAAAACTGTTTGCTATCTCAGGATTTTGTGGTGAGAGCTGAAAAAGATCCTCCTTTACGGCATTAGAGGAAGAACCTCGTGGTGCCCTTGATCGCGCAATGGCCTTCTTGCCCTTGATAGAGGCATTTTGATTCGGCTTATTAGATCGTACCTCAAGTTCAGCCCGAGGGTATTCGTCAATCCACTTGGGCACTTTTGGGTTTCGAGTTGGGGACTTGTGGGCCTGTTGGAAGCCACTCGGCCTAATATTCCTAATTGCACTTGCTATTTGGGCATGGTTTAACTGCTTTGGTGGAGACAATTTCCTTTCGGCTTCTCTATTCGGCCCATCCACAAAATTCTGCTTACCTGCTGTGAATTTGAACCTGGCCTCACTCTCGGCCTTTCTCTGCTCTTATCCTAACTTGTCGTTATCCATCACAGCATAGGTCCCTCCACTCCTCTGATTTTTCTGCACATTCCTCCTACGTTCTACTACAATCCAAGGACCGTACGTCTTTTCCTGACCCTCCTCAGGCTTACCCCTATGCACGTTCTTGGTCTGCCCCGCTCCCATGGTTGGTTCCTCAGAGACATGCTTATCGCATGAACTGTCCATGACCTCCCTGCAATTCTCCGAAGTCACCTCACTCATCTCTTTCGGCGGTGAGGCTGGGCGGACTGTATACGAATAGCTTGCCTTCCTATGCCCCATTCTCCCACAAGAAAAACAAAGCCTTTGGATGCCCTCATAGCAGACCAGTTGTTCAAACTTCCCAATCAACACGGCTGTCACCAAGGGCTTATCCACGTCTATTTGAACACAAAGTCTTGCAAACCTACCTCTCGCTTCATTCGCAGTATGCGTGTCAACTCTTAGCACATTGCCAATGGATTTTCCAATCTGCAAAAGGGCTTTCGAGTTGTAATATTCGATAGGTGGTTCATTTAATCTGATCCATACAACCACCGAAGTGACATTCGCCGTCGTAGGCCAGAAATTTGGTTCCCATGGTCTGATGGAGAGAAAGTGCTTTCCAATAAACCAAGGTCCCCTCCTGAGAGTTGCTTCATAATCTTCTTTCAAGTAAAATCGGGTTAGGAAGAAACCATGCTCCAAATCAACACAATCCAATCTACCAGCAGGTTTCCACATAGAGAGCAGCCTATTTTGAAGAAAACTTAACCAAACAGCCCTTCCATATACCTTCATGATAAGAGCTCTGGTCCATGGAGTGCGGATTCGCTGTTTGAAGTCTTTAGAGGACTTAACAGCAACTAGACCTTCACGAAGGTTTTCGACCTCCTCATCGGATCCCTCATCATCCTCCATGTTATCTCCAAAACAGAAAGCCTGGGTGTAAGCACCTGGAATATCTCCAATGAGTTTATCCCTAAAGGAACCTGTATCAGTCCATCCTCCCTACTCATGATTAGGACACACCGATTCTGCATCTTGTCTCCCTCGGTAGCTTGCGTGACTAACATCCTTGACTTTCTTATTACTCTATACCAGCTCTTCTTGTTGAGAGCGCAAGAGGGTCCATCCTAGGCAAGCTTATTTGGCAACCCAAAAAGTTACCATAGTAATAGTTTTTATTTATTTATTTATTTTTTATAAGACTTGAGTTATATTTTAGTAGGGTAAGTATTCATTCTCATAGTTTAAGAAGAAATAAGGGTAATAGGAAGTATAGTTTCTTTAAGACATTCTCTCCTTTCTCCGTGTGTGTGTTAAAATACTTTAGTATTCTAAAAAAAATATGTATAGTTTAGGTTGATACTATAAAATTATTAAATTTAATATTTAGACAAAAAATAAAAGAATATTAACAACTATTGTAATTATTATATTTCATATCATAAAAAAGGAGTATTAATAATTACCATAATTATCGAATTAAATAATTGGAAAAAATAAAAACAAATCATATATATACCATTTTTCTAATAATAGTTGGCTTCAACGAGATTTGTGTTGATGTTTCCTAGTCACAAAGACAAAAAAACAAAGACTTTTTCTCGGCCACCACGTCCCTACCATAAATGAATATAACAATAAGTTTGTAGTTGACTTCAAGGAGATTTCTATAGATGTTTCCTAGACCCTTGTACTCTGCTGGGAATTAACTTACCGGCCAAGACTTACTAGGTTTCCATGGCTTACGCATTGAGTGTGGACAATGAATTGAAATTTTTTTATGGCAATATAATTAGTATTTTTTTTTTTCTCCTCTGGTGAAGGTTTACCGAGTTTACCATGACTGTATTTTTCAAGCCATTGAAGAAATGTTAGGGATAAAAGTACTCCAGCAAGCCGATTCAGTAAACAAGAATGGTGCAATTCCCTTCAGATATCCTCTTTGACATCTTTTCACGACTACCCATCAAGTCACTTTTTCGATTCAAGTGTGTCTCTCCACTATGGTCCAATATCATTGATGACCCATGTCTTGCTTACATGCACCTAACTCGATGTGTTCAAGAACCCAAAATCTTACTTCTTGATCATCATCACACAACAGATGTAACGTTTACAGAAGCTGGGGTCTTCTTGAAGGCTAACATGAATTTAGTCCCAAAGTTTGCAAATTCAAAAGCATATTTCTTAGAGGGTTGTTGCAATGGTTTGCTTTGTTTTACAAAACGTTGTGATGATAGTGTTTTGGTTTTGTTTAATCCTCTTAGGCAAGAAGTTCTAGCACTACCACCACCTACATCCTCTCCTCCATTAGGCAAGAGAACGTATGGATTAGGGTTTGATTGTTTAACCAACAAGTACAAGATTGTTAGTGTTTTCTTCCGGGAAGGTGGTTATGAAAATCCAGGCTACAATTTGGGTGCTGAAGTATACACTCTTGGTACAAGTTCATGGAGAACTATTAGCAAAGGTCCTCCTTTCCCTTTAATTGGAAAGCCTATATTTGCATGTGGGGCTCTTCATTGGTTTGTTAACTCTCATGATGCTTTAAAGGATAAGATTGTTTCTTTTGACGTTGGGAAGGAGGAGTTTGGCTTGATTTCTCTACCAAAAATTTGGGTTGGTCATTTGTTTGATCTAGGAGCAAACTTGGCTATGGTTGATTTGTCATCTGATACCCACATCGAAATTTGGGTAATGAAGGAATATGAAAAGAAAGAATGGATCAAGGAATACAAGATTGATATTAATGCACCAATGGGGATGCCAAATAATTCATTGATTGAAGTTATAGGACTATGGGAACTTGGTGAAATACTATTGAAGTACTATGAAAGTTTATTTTCCTATAATCCAAGGACTGCTGGGTTAAGGTACATTCAGATTCCAGGGCTCAGTAATGACACAGAAGTCCTATGTCACATTGGTAACTTGCTATCAATTTCTAGGTTTCAAAGCAGAGTAAAGGTTTAAGGCTTCTGTTTCTGAGTCAAAATTTTGATAAAAATTATATAACTATTTTGAATGAAATGAAAGATGCTTAATTTGATTTGCTTGGTTCAGAAACTATTGTGATTTTGCTTGTGTTATGGTATACATTTCCATGTCAGTTTTGATCCTAAAGCTTGCTTATTTATTTTCAACGTTCTAGACTTCTAGTCCATCATTAACGAGTTCACTTTTCACTTGCCCTTCTTGCTATCTCTATGTGTTCTTTTGTTATTCCATTTATCTATAAATATATATATATATATATAGATATATTGTATTATGGGTTATTATAACTTATTATTTACATTAGGTTGTGGCATATGTGTGTGGTAGCAAGATAATTTTTTTTTGCTGATGCAGGCCTGCATAATTTTAGCTTGGAGGTATTATTTGTAGACTCACACATGGCCTTTACCTAATCCAATTAGACAGTAGCTTAGCAATAAGTTTGTTTATGATCTGTTTGAATTTTAATTTGCTTCATTTATAACAGATGTGTTAGTTTGTTACTAAGAATTTTCCCTTTTTTATTTCTCTATTGGAGAAATTGAACCTGCCCTGTTTGCTGAATAGGCAAGACAACTAATATTAAAGAGGATGTTGTCTCGGTTTGGTTAAATTCAGCATGGAAAAATCATATATGTCTAATAGGGTCTGGACTGGGCCATGTGACATAGTTTCAGG
This sequence comes from Notholithocarpus densiflorus, assembly GCA_030021035.2. Classification (NCBI taxonomy): domain Eukaryota; kingdom Viridiplantae; phylum Streptophyta; class Magnoliopsida; order Fagales; family Fagaceae; genus Notholithocarpus; species Notholithocarpus densiflorus. The sequence goes on from JARYZH020000020.1 coordinate 2,807,248, forward strand.
TGTTATAATGTGGAAAACATACATATACATTTTGCAATACTTGAGTGAAAATCATCCTCATTGCAAACCTACCCGCATGTGCTAAACTGCTAATGTGTGCCTGAAATATTGATTTACTTAATTGTGGATGTGTACTTAGCACCAAAACACATTTCTAAGTATGTCAAGATCTTTAATTTTAATAATATCCTTAATGCATTTGAGATATAAAATGGCATGCATGTGGTGGTTAGCTCTGGGTGCCAGGCCTTTCCTTAAGCTCACTAAAATTCAAAGCATATGTAACAACGACATAATATATATTGACCTTTTCAACATTAAAATATGAGTCATGACTCATGAGTAGCAGATAAAATATTTTCGAATGACTTGCAATGTAAAATTGCTAGTAAAAGTTTCCATGTAGAATCACTAGTGACAAAAGTGTAAGCTGTTGGCCAAAGTAGAAGATCCATTTTGTAACTTGTAATTTTGTAATTTGACCTTAAGTTGGTTACAATTATTATTATTATTATTTAATTTGTAATTTCGTATGCATATATGGTTGGTATTGAAATATTGATATTATTAGAATTCAGATTAACAAATTTCATGACAATGTAATCTTGATTGAGTATATAATGTGTATCGAAGTTTAAGTTGTAATCCTACTCAAAAAAAAAAAGTTTTAAGTTGTAATGTTCAAAATGCATCTTAAAGAATACAGGATTTCAATATTAACCTGTGGTAATCTTATTTACATAATTGGTCAATTGGCTTAACTTGTTTAATCCACTGAATAATTTGGGTCTAAATAAGCTTTTTCAGATAACACCCTGGCCGATACTTTTACAAGGAAAATATGCCATCTGAACTGGAAGAGCTCATTGACCTTGAAGTTAATCATAGTACTTTAAACAATCATTTTTATTGCAAATGGAGATCCATTCATGCATCCATTTTCATTAGAGCTTCACAATAGTCTTCTTTAGTTCTTTATATATTTCCTGCAGTCCTGTGTTGGATATAGGGATTAGGTACGCCAGGTCTATGTCTATCACATGGCTGCCATAACCACTACATGAATAGCTTTTCGCCTATGTGGTTGTACATACTCGAACCCTGACCTGTCCTTGGTGAGAGGATTGCAAGAATAATTAAATCCCCTTACATGAAGTTTTGACTTTCTACGTTTCCAATTATTTTTCATGACTTCCTAACTCCGTAGACCAAAAAATAACAATGTCTTCAATGTGAAAGGGCTCTCTTCCTCGTCCTATCACCTCTATATATAGAATTCCTAGCTCAAACTGAAATCCATCCAATTGTTTCTCTGTGATTAACTTTCATCATTTTGCCATCTTAAGCCCCAGAAATGGCAATGCTGAGATCAACATTAATGAGCTTGGCTATACTAGCCATGCTCATCAATTTAGCTATGGGGGCAAATTACACAGTCGGAGGCGCAAACAGTGGGTGGGATACAAGCACCGACTTGCAAACATGGGCTTCATCTCAATCATTTTTAGTTGGAGATAACCTGAGTAAGTAACATGTATTTATAAATGAGCCACTTTCAATATACTAGAGATCTATTTATGCTGTGGTTTTCATAATTGTGTATGTTATCAAAACCACATTATCCAGCCTGTAATAATTTGATTAAGCTTCATGGAGAAAGAGTTAGAGCTGACTAAATGTATTCACAGTTTTTCAGTACACACCAAACCATGATGTGCTTGAGGTTTCAAAGTCAGACTATGACTCTTGCCAGGCAAGTAACCCAATTCAATCTTACAGTGGTGGCACCACCAACATCCCACTCTCTTCACAAGGCAAGAGATACTTCATCTGTGGAACAAGTGGACATTGTAGCCAAGGAATGAAAGTTCAAATAGACACTCTTGCAACATCAGCCCCACCACCCGCATCTCCTTCAAGCAAACCACCAACTTCATCGGTGACTCCATTGGTTCCTACTCCAGCTTCAGAAAGTCATTCTTCCTCACCAGCTCAAACGCCAAAATCCACCCCCACTGTACCATCTCCAACACCATCTGCAACTTCAGCAAAACCACCTTCCTCATCAGCTCACAAAGGCGGTTTTCTTGTCAACATCACAATGGGGATCATCTTTGTAATGGCAATGCTTCAGGCATACTAAGCGTTGGATTATTTCTTTGTGAGGAATATTTATTGTGGCCAAATATTATTTTACCTGTTGACGCATTTTGGAAACAAGTTCATAGCACAAGCATAATGTTATCTCACGATTAATGTTGCGCCTCCTTTAATTCTCTATCTAGCAATTTAATGTTGGGATTTCTTGTTCTTTTATCAAAGAGAAAGGGAAACAAAAAATTTCTACAAATCCTCTTTCTGCAAAACCCTCTCTAACTACACTTATCTTTGAAGAATTTGACATGACTAAATTTTCTTTAACATTAAATACGGGCAAATAATACAGCTGTAGTTGCAGAATTTTATCTGATTCATTAATATATTCCACACTACTGGAAGAATTACAATATATTATGTATGATGCTCTACCTCCAAGTTTAAAGTTAAAACCAGCCTACACCAAACCCGAACCAAAAGGCTAAAAGATAAACAACTATACTGCCATGGATTGACTAATAACCTGCTACTCAACAAGCTCAACTGCTGCAAGTTTAGGCACTAGATTAGTAAAAAACCAATAGGTGATGCAAAAGAACCGACTCCATATTGTGAATATATACAATAATCCTAAAATGATACATATCGGAACCAAAATATATCATTCCTATGTCCAATCTGTACCAATATGGTATATACAACATTGCACTATACTAGGACATGTGAGATCACTCAAAGAGTTCCATATGATTAACTCATGACATGAAATGTCTTTTCCTCTAAGCAATAAAATGGAATAAATTATATTTCTTTACAGTACATGAAACTAAAAACACACAAGCAATTGAAATCAACAACCCAAAAAAACAAAAAACAAAAAAGCATCCTAGCATTACAGGTAAATGGTATTATGAGCCAAACCATGGAAGGCCTTCCATTTTAAGCAACTGGAGGGCGTAGTACATGATCCAATGATGTATCAACTGCAGCAGGTGGCATGAATTGCCACATGGCAATACTGGGGTAACCAACAAAAGGTATCAACTTGTTGCTAGAAACTTGCCCTTGGGCAGCAAATGCAGTCAACATTGCAGTGGGATGAGCCAGGAAGCCTTGTGGTGTACTCGTTGCTTTGACTTGCTGCTCCAACTTCTCTTTGTCTGCCTTGAGCCTCTGCTTCTCATCACGAAGCTCATTCTTCTCAGCCTGCACAGAAAAAGGGCAAGCAAAAGTTACGTCTATGCATAATGCAACCAGTTACCCATACATATGTGACGAGTATGCAGCTAGGGAGGATAATTGATAAAATGAAATGCAGATGACGGAGCAATTTTTAAATGAAGTAAATCCTCCAAAAAGATAAAGAAAGATCCCACTCCAAAATAATCCAACCTTCAATTCTTTAATCTTCACTTGCAAATCCTCATTTGATTCCTTCAGCTTCTGAGCTTTACTTCTTAACTGGGTCACCATTCGAATAGCATCAGCCAAAATGGCAGCCTTGTCTGTTTTGGGTGGCCTTCCAGGCTCCAGGATAGAACCCAATTCTAGAAACCTTGAAATCACACCAAATTTAATGTGAGAATTAGAAAGCGGAGAACACTCAATAAGAAAATATAACGAACAATAGCATGCCTCTCATTCAGCCAATCTCTTCGCAATTTCTCCCGGCATGCTTTTGAGGCAGATGCAATACATGATTCAGGCCTCAATCTATAAGAAAATTTGCAGAAAAATTTAGGAAACATAATATGTGTGTGAGAGAGAGAGAGAGAGTCACCATTAAAAAAAATTATTTATTTAAAGAAAATAACAGTCTCAATCACAACTATTTGCAATCACATCATAGCTCAACTTAATGTTATATATACTTGTGTGTGTGTGTGTGTGTATAATACAAAGCTTACATTTGGGATTGCCTTTTATTTGTTGAAGCAGCATTGCAGTTTATTTTTCAAGGGGAAAAAATTGTAGAAATTGTTTAGGATAATAGAATATGAGCAACTCAATTTGCATTTGCTGGTGTTTGAATTCAAAAGGAATATCATTTCCCAAACCTTTTGTCATTATGATTCCTCTGATCCATTGGTTTGAGTATCCACTGGAAGATCATCTCTACCTATTTAAAATATAAGGCATGGTTGCCAATTCAAGATTGAAAATTTACACAACTTGTATTATGTTCCTTTTCCTTTTTTCTTTTTTTTTGGAAAGTATATATCAGTGTGCATTGCATATTAAAATAAGTCAGCCCAATAATCGAATAAGAGCAAGCCGTCTGTCAGTAGATGAAGTAGCAACTATGAAGTCTCAAGTGCAGCCAATAACTGTTCCCATAAATCTGGACCAACTAATTAAGTTTCATATTATTGGAGGGAACCCAACCAAACTGAATAAGTTAATTTATCAGGGATGCATGAAACACGCCATAGAGCCCATCTGTACAACTAGAACCCACAACTTTTGTGTAAAAGTTTTTTCTTTTTTTGGTGAAGGGGGGGGAGGGGGGTGAGTGGGGGATGGGGAGGGGGGTGGAATTATCATCAACATGCCTTTGATTGTATTCCCACTAGATCTATAATATGACAGAAAATTATGGCTGCAATGTTATTGGATTTTGGTATGTTGTTGTCATAGTATGACCCACACACACAAAGTTGAGACTAAAGACGACACCCATCTCTGTACTTTTCACACCTTTCCTATTTTTCTCATGTTTGCTAAGTTACTCAATTGAGAGAACCTCTTGTTGGTTGAGTGTAGAAATGTTGACAGTAGGTTTTCTCAAGAGAATTCAATTCGATCTATTTCCACTTCAACTTCATACAGAGCAAAACTTGCCTGTATAATAAAGCATAGCAATTTTGCATATGAATGAACCACTCCCAACAGATTCCCATTCCCCCTTCAAGATCTACAACAAACCAGTAATAGTGCTTTGACCATAAGAATCCTAGACTGGTCATCTCACCTATTTAGGATTAGAAAAGACACAACTAGATGCCAAAAATTAACACACAAGTAAGTTTACAATGTTACAGATCTATCTATCCATTATGAGTGGTAAAAACACCAGATTACGATCTATCATTGAATACATATACCTTATACATGGAAACATGTCGTTATCTTTCTTGCACAAGAAAAGGGAAGAGATATTTACCGTTTCCGATGACCAACTTCCTTGAGGCTATCTGAATCTCTAAATGAGCAATCCACTTCCGCACTGGCAACAAATAGCATGTGATCAGGACATCAAGAAAAACTGAGAAACATAATAATATTACTACACGTATGTATAAGATCTATTGCTCCTATTCTGAATTACATAATATAACTTCCTTTTTTTTTCTACAGCTGACATTTGAGTGCTTTTGTTTTTTTGGCTTCAAAATGAAAACATGATATTATGAGGCAGTTTGGATCCACGTCTGAGTCTGCGTTTTCACGTTTTCAGTTTTTTTTTTTTTTTTTTTTTTCCTTGGACGCGCTTCTGGTACTGTTCACTGTCCATGAACAGTGATTTTAGGCTTATGAACAGTAAAAAATAAAGTAAACAGTAACTTTTTACACATTAAAAAATTATTTTGCTACAGTGTTTTCAGTTTTCAGTTTTCAGTTTCAGCAAAAATAAGTTGTATCCAAACGGACCCATATTTAAGATAAGAATTGTTTTTGTCAATCCACCCAAACAAATAGAAAGAGAACTTTTGAACATAAAGGACTACAGCAGAGGAAACATTGCTTTACATACTGATCAAGAACTATCTTATATCGCCAATTTGAGGAGAAATCTAAAACCTTGAGCAAACTGTCAAGCTACAGAAGTAACATCAATCTATTACTACCAACAGCAGAAAACAAAAACCACAGAAAATGGGGAGCAATAGAGCCCCCAACATGATTTTATCTGCAATTTGCAAAAGGGCTACCAGTGCACTCAATTTGACTTGGGGAATGGTTAAGGAATATCGCAAAAGACTTGCATAGTTAAAATTAGTGGTATGACATGGTAATTACACAATATTCAGTCAACTAATTAGGCAATAAATCAGATTAACAAAAGCGCCCAAGAGTTCAATAATTCTGCAATATTTGTTTAAGGACACTTTCCTTCGCAAGGTATGCTATTGTTCATAGAGAAGTACTACGTCCACAAAATTTTCACAAAATTTTCACAACAAATCCTAGATAGTAAGTTGTTACTAAATTTAATTTGAAATCACCATTGATTTTTTTTTTTTCAGCTAGTAATGACCTGTCGATTTGATGAAAGTATTGTGGACATGGATTTCTCATTGTTCATATCCTAGTATATTATAGATTCTCTATCATTGTTCCCTTGAGAGTTGATCAGAACACAACCGTATTGAAGTACATCTTTCTAGAGAAGCCATAACCTAGATTCTAGAACAGCACCTTCCTAGAATTCTCCAACTTTTGTACACATCACTTGTGGAAAGTCAGGATTTTTTTTTTTTTTTTACAGCTTAAAACCATAATTTGCGAAAATTAATTAAACATAAGTTGTAAACTCTACTGGTTTTCAGTCCAACTAATGTACTTATTACTCATGAACACGTTAAACAGACACATATGAGATAATTATTTCAACAAGCACAATTCTAACAAGGCTGACTAAAAGTAAAGATAATTTATTTCCCAAAACAAACTATTGCCAAATATTAGTCTTAAAACAGCAAAGAGCACGTGTTTGGACTTTATTGCATACAACCTAGGAAAAAGGAAGACATAATAAAACTTCAATATTCCTACTTTCTCCTTTTGTTTTCCTTCACTTTCTCGGTAACCAAACAGACCCCAACCTGGTATTGAAGGAACAATTGAGGGGTTGTGGGGCCCAGCTGAAACTACCGGAGATGGAAGACGGAAATGGGTCGCCGGGAACTGAGATTTGTTCTACAAAGCCATAGTCAAAGAGCCAATTGGAGCTTTCTGAGGAGTCAATTTCCATTTTTTGTGAGTGGGAAAATTTTAGATTGCCGACGAGCACATACCCCAATTTGGTACTAGTTGAGTGGGAAAATTAACGAGGAAGTGCCGTTTGATTGGATGGAAAGACAAAGACTATGGAAGAAAATGCGAGAAAGTTATGTCAACACTCGGCATTGTCTGAGTATCCCACGCCACCTTCAAATAGTCAACGCCATTCCGCACTGTTTGAAATTAACTGAAATTGCAACTATCACTTTTTTAAGTTTAAGATCGTGATTTAAAGTTCTCATTTTAATTATTTCAAAAAAAAAAATGTATATATTAACTTTTTAAATAAATAAATATTTTTGGGTTAGGTAGAGGGTTTTTTTTTTTTTTTTAATATATGTAAATAACACTTTTTTTTTAGTAAAGTAAATAACATATATTTGAACCTATGTGTTGGATTGTCCTACTCCTCCATAATTTATGAAAATTGCTCTTATTATTTATTTAACAATATACTATATTGACTAAATTTTCATATTACAAGAATTCAAATACAGGTCCTTTATTTGACTATAAATAAATTTATTAATTCAACTAATTAAAATCCATAAATAGAAATAACTTTGAGGGTCCGGATAGATTCATGTGTATGTTTGCATGTTTTTAGCTTTAAATCCAAAAAAGAAAAGGTGAATGTATATTTTTATGATTTCATGATTTTTTTTTTTTTTGGCTGAATTATGTTTGCGTGAATTAGAATTCGGCCGGATGGTACCTAAAATCACGCCTAAGATTTAAAAACATAGATTGAAGAAAAGATCGGAGGAAAAGATGTTTGACTTTGATTCTAAGTTTTAACTGAAGTTATTTCTCAAAAGAAAAAAAAAAAGGTTTTAACTGAAGTTGGGGCGCATGAGTAATTATTTCCTATATTGGTCCCTACTCAAAATGCCCCCAATAACTCTGCTGTGTTTGTTAAATATTCGACCACTATTGGTCGTAGCCCATCAATTCTTGTCTCTACTTTTTTTCTTTTTTTTTTTTTTCTTTTTTTTTTTTTTTTTTTTTTTTAATATGAAAACCCAATCAAACTTCATTCATTTAAAAAGGTGGAATCAAAATACAAAGTATCACGGGCTGGTGGTGGTGAATCTTCCAACCACACAACTTCCTCATCTAGGACATTAGCACAACATGCTAAGAAACGGGCCATAGAATTGGCACTACACCGAATACAACTAAAAGACACATAGCGAAGTCCTGCTGCTAGTCAATAAATATCATCATAAAACACACCCAGACGATAATCTTATGATACTATTTCATGAGATATCATTTCGATCACAAATTAAATTGTTGAAAAAATTATTATCATTATTTTATTAGACTTAAAAAATAAGTTAAACTAAAACAAAAGTATAACTATATTGATGAAAAAAACTTATTTATATCTATTGAAAAGATTCTTATCATGGCTCCACCCGTAATTATTTACTCTTCATTAACTACAGCCCAAAACAAGTCTCCAGCCTACAGGTTCATTAAGTGAATCAATACCAAAGGTACTCTCTCTCTCTCAAATTTCTATTTCTATTAAGTAGAAACTCTACAAAATGCAACACAACACACACACAGCTGAATCGAATTCAAAGCTCAGGTCGAATCACTTAACCATTTACGTTATTCTTTTCTCCCTCCTCAACAATGATAATAGCCTCCTTCTCAAAAAAAAAAAAAAAAAAAAAAAAAAAAAAAAAAACAATGATAATAGCCTAGTTTTGTTTGATTAAAAGACAAAACCTGAAAGTACTTACACTTATTTTCTAACACATCTTTTCACATAAGATTCAAATTAAAGACTATTTATTCTCGTACCATGATACATTATAGCTTGTTCTTAAAATTTAACAATTTTATCGAACTTATCAAAATGTGAAGATGAAAAAACTGATAGGTAAACTTTACTACAACACAAACTACTTTCTTTCTCCCACTTCGGCTGGTCTACCAATCTCTCAAGAGTTACTATCTGCCTAATTTTTAATGGGAAAATGTTAACATTATTGAATATTAGCCTTGGGTTTGTTTCGGACACTCAGATGCAACAGGCTAGGCGGAATAAATATACAAAGTAAAATATAAAATGTGGTATAAAAGATTTGCTCCCCAAACCATTGATCAAAATATATTGCCAAAATAATTGGAAAGAGCCTGTATATATGCTATCACGAGAAATTCAAATAGGCTAGAACTTCTAGATGGGCAAAATAGATGATAGAACTAGTTAATTAAGGTCTATAAACTTCTATATTTTTGTCTAAAGTCTTAAGCCATTAGGAATAATGGTTTTGAACATTTAACCATTTTTCTAACACTTTTTTTTTAATGGGTGTTAGACTTGTCTTGATAAAGAGGTAAAGTGAAAATGATATTCAAATTAAAGACGGTTTATTCTTGTACCCATGATACATTATTCAATCATTTAATTAATTTTATCAAACTTGTCAAAATGTGAAGATTAAAAAAAATGATGGGTAAACTTTCCAGCAGCACAAACTTGTTTCTTTCACACATTTCTGTTTCTCTATCAATCTCTCAAGAGTTCCTATCTGCAATTTTTTTAATGGAAAAATGCTAAACGTTATTAAATATTGGCCTTGGGTTTAGGTTTTGGACACTCAGAAGCAGCAGACTAGGCGGAATAAACAATAAGCAAATACATACACATAAAACAAAGCCAGCATGCGCAACAAATGAGGCACAGTAACTTTTTGAAGGCACTTGCTAGAGTAATTCTTAGGTATTCTCGGAGCACGAAGAATAGTGCTCCCTCCTCTCACATTTATGGTGGGATCCACTCATTAAACTCATAGTAGAGTCCACCATGAATGTGAGAGGAAGGAGCATCATTTTACTATACTCCGAGACTACCTATAAATTTTTCCACGGGCTATGTTATTGGTAGCATGGCATTATGTAAGCTATGTTTCGTCATTTACTGTCTTTTTAAAATGATATAGGCCTTTTTGTATATGCATGTACACCCTGGAAACTGTCATTCGCAGATTCCCAGTACTGACCTGTGAGTTGTGACTAGCTAGGGGATGTTGATAAAAACCAGGACACCTTGAGTCACAGTAGAACTTTCCATGTCTGAACTCTGAAAGAAGACAATACTGATTCAGCAAAAACAATAGAAAAAGAAAGAAAGAAGGCAATACTGTCTGTCTTGGATTCTCGTCCTTTCATTTTCAGATAGCTTTTGAGTCTTGACCTTATAGGACACCTACTCCATTCAAATTACAAAATTATCATTCACCTTATAATTTCCACTCATGTTACAAGCAATGATTCATTTTCCATCAAATCATTTACTTCCCCGGGGCCATGCTGTCCACGTTCTTTAGGAATGATTGGATATGCTACACATTTTTTCTTTTTTCTTTTTTCTTTTTTTAAGAATGGATTCTTTTTCTTTTTCTTTTTTTGGTTAAATGAGAATAAATTCAATACCAACGAGATCGATTTTCAAATACAGTAAAAAAATTATAAAAAAAAAAAAATGAAAACAGAAACACCAATACCAATAAGATTTGGCTTGTCTCTAGAGTTTTTATGTAGAGCAACACAAATATGATACGTGTTTTAATATAATTACGTATTGATTCTGTGTTCCGTATAATTCTCTTGTGGTTTGGATAAAAGCTTTACTAATACCAAGATTTCTAAATTTTTCACATAATCTCGAATGAAGTATTTCAAAGTAGCCATAATAATTACAATTTCAACGAAGTCAATATAAGTGTCTCAAGACTCAACTACGCAATGAAACTAGTTGAGTAGTTTTGGTCAAACCTAAAAAGAAAAATATTTTGCATTGAAATTTTAGATTTTGAAGCAAGCCTACTGGGTTGTCCATTTTAAAAACAAGTTTTATGTTTTCAAAACAAAAGGTAGCAAGTCCCACTAAAAAAGAAATCTTGTTTGGAAAGGTGATTTGAAAAACACAACTTCAAAATTTAGTTCTCAAAATCACAATGCAAACACCAAAATTGAAAACATCTTTTCGGTGGTCTTAACAAAATTTTTTATCTCTTTTCTCAAAGATTTCCCCCAAGACTTGTGACTCAAGCCACAAATTTGGGTGGTCATTCATTTCAAATTCTCATTTAAAGATTCTTGAAGATTTCAAGGTGCTTCTTGTATCAAAGAAACTCGAGAGTGATGCAAAAGGTTGGTGAAATGATGTACAATATTTAATGAATGCAAAGAGTCAAACTTAGAATTTCCTCATGGTTAAGAATGAAGAAGATGATGGTAAACATTTTCATTCCCTGTGATTTTGATGAAAACTTGTTTTGTACAAGTCAAAATTATATGGTAATAAATTCATATAGTATGGATAATAACAAGAATTTTGATGTCCAATTATCAAGTGAAGAGCTAGGTTTAGAGTTCAAAAAATGTCGAGCCAATTTTTGAAGAAGAAAATATTGAAAACGTTGAATTTCATGAAATCTTGCCACAAGTCAAGATTGAAGACCATGATAATGTTTTGCAAGAAGTTGTTGAAGAGGCTAAATGGGGAAATATGGAGTTGTTGAAGAGGATTTAATTGAAGTTAAATATGAAGGTGAGTCCTTAACCCTTAAGTCTCGGATCCCGTTGACAGTGCATCAAAATCTATTAATTTTTTGGGAGTAGAAAACTTTGATTTTTTCTTCAATATGTTGTTAATTGATGTTGTAACTCAATTAAAGGTCAATTGAAGTTCATAATTTCATTAATTAAATTTTAAAGAGGCTTTTCTAAAAAAAATTTAAAAAATTCCTAGTGGATTCCTATCTCTATTGCAGTGTTCAAACATGCTAGGTCTTGGAAGCAAAGATAGATGATCAAGTAGCCATACGAAGATATCAAAGTAAAGATGAGAAGATGAAGCTATCAGATCAGAAGCAAGGTGAAGATATCATCGAGATGCAAGGAAGCGAGAGAATAAAACCTTAAGCACGAAGCGATGAAACTAAAGCAGCAGTATTTTTGTATTAGAGCTTTGTATATACGATATGTAGTTTAATTGATAATTAGAAGCTCTTAAGTGTTGACACATGATGTAGCTAGTACGTGTAAAGGTGGTTCCAAGTTTATAAGTTCTGTTAGGTAGTTCTTGTTCACGCTTGTATATATATACGACAGCCTTTCATTGATTCTAATTATTGAAATACAGTTTTTCCATCTTTTGGTTTCGTGATATGGTATCAAGCAAATTCCCAAATTTCTCTAGGGTTTTTGTTTTCCTTTTCAATGCTGTATTTTTGGTTCCTTTCCTCAATTTTCTCAGAAAATTTCACGATGTGAGAAATTTCTTTTCTGAGAATTGTTTGCTTTTCTTGAGGTGTTTTGCCATGATGGCTTCTCTTTATGACGAATGGTACTACGGAATGCGAAATCCATCTCCTTCTTCTCCATGAGATTCACCAATGGACGACCCTCTATTCTTGCATCATGCAGAAAATCAGTCTGGATTCTTATTCACGATACTAGTGGAGAGAACTACTCGGCTTAGGCTCGTCTTTGTGAAAAGTTTGCTCACCAAAAACAAACTGGGTTCGTTGGTAGGACTTTGACTCTCATCACCATTGGTGTCTACTCCTTGAATGTGCAAGCTTGGATCAAATGTGACAACATAGTTTGGTGTGGCCTTAATTCAGTCTTCCAAAGCTCCAAGCAAGCATCATCTATAAGACAACGCCTTGAAATGCGGAATGACTTGAAGAATCGTTTTGCTCGGACTAATGGGCCTGGGAGTCTTCAATCTTCAAAAGCAAATCCGCGAACTTCATCAAGGTGAGATGTCCATCACTGATTTCTTTATGATTGAAGGTGTTTTGGGATCAATTACGAAACCTTAGCCCTTCCTACTTGTACTTGTGGTAAATGTCTTTGCAATATTAACAAGAGCTCAGCGATTTGCAAGTAAAAGAGTACAGTAAATTTTTAATGGGATTGAATGATTCCTTTTGAGTTAGGACTCAAGTCTTGCTTATGGATCAATCCCTTCTTTTAGTAAGGTTTGCTCTTTGTTAGTTCAAGAAGAGACCTGAAGAACAGCTCTTTAATGCATATGTTGTTAAGGTGATTTCTACTATTTTAATTTGCTAAATTGTCCAATGATCATCATAGTACTAATTTTGGTGGTAAAGGGCAAGGAAGACGGTTGCACTCACTATGGCAAGGCGAATCACACGAATAAATGCTATAAGTTGCATGGTTTTCCACCAGGGTTTAAAGTTCAGAATAAATGTACATGAAAACAAACCAGTCTCTTGAATTCTTGCCCTTGCTTCTCAATGCATCACAGTGCTACCTACTGAGCAGTGTCATGACTTCTTGCCTTGTTTGGTGTGAGTTCATCTCTTGCAGTACCATCTTAGAATCAAAAAGCTTCCATAATGCTTGTAGCTCTTCTTCCACTTTCCGATTGTTGCCAATGTCGGGTATTGATCTTTCCCATGATGTTTTCTCTACCGCAGTGATCGATAGAAGGAGCTTATGATAGATGTACTTGGGTGTTGGATCACTGGAGCTCTTGATCATTTTTAATACTGTTTAGTTGATTTATTAACTTCAATTCTTGCTACTATGCGGTCAGCAGTTCAGTGCCAAATGGGGAATCATACAGTCACTCACATTACCTTATTACTATTCTTCTTCTCTCACCCTCACTAATGTTCTTTGCTGTTCCATCTTTAGTTTAACTTGCTATCTGTTAGTACTCTTACCCTTCCTCAACCTTATTGCCTTGTTTTTCTTTCCACTTATTTAAGATCATGCTAGATGATAAGTTCAAGTTAAAATATTTGGGGGATTTAAAGTTTTTCCTTGGTTTGGAGGTTGCTAGATCAAACAAAGGAATTGCTCTTGGTTAAAGGAAGTACACTCTTGAGGCTGTAATGATGCTGGATTGTTAGGATGTAAGTGTGCTAAAGCTCTATAGAGCAAAATCTAAGGTTGAGCAAGTTTTGGGGAGAAGAAGCTCGAGGATCTAGCCACTAAAGAAATTTGGTGGCGGCTCTTGGCACTTAGCAATCCACCGAGGCGACTGTACATTTCTTGTCCTAAGGCGAGAGCCGGTTATGTCTAAACCAAGGCCCACACCTGGATGCAGCATATGGGAAATGTGCAGTATTTGAAGTGAACCGAGTACGAAGGGCTTATGTTTCTGCTACCATAGATTTGCATTTAAAAGGGTTTTGCGGATACGATTGATTTGCATGTCGATATTAGGAGGTGTGTGGGTATAGCATTTTCCCTTAGGGATTCTTTGGTGTCTTGGAGTCAAGAGCAATCCACAGTCTCAGGAGTCTTCGAAGTGATGAGATCCATAGGTGCAACAGTGAAATAGATGTGATTTATATTTTCTCAAGGACATTGGAGTACATCATGAAAGAGGCCTTGTTGTTTTGTGATAGTCGAAGATGACCCTTCATATTGGTTCTAATCCTGTCTTTCTGAGAGGACAAAGCACATGAAATAGATTGTCGTAGCTAGTTAGAGACAAGGTTTTAGAAAAAGATAATCAGAATTGAATCATGTTAAACAGATTGTCTGAGTTAGCGATATGCTCGCTAAGGCTTTGGGTTATAATCGATTCTCAAGCCTTACTTGTAAGATGGGAATGATTAATATACATAACCAGCTACTCTCTTGAGGGAGTATCGGAAGTAAAGATGAAGATGAGCTATCAGATGTAAGCAAGGTGAAGATATCGAGATCGGATGCAAGAAGCGGAAGAATAAAGCCTTAAGCACGAGACGTAAAACTTAAGCAGCGGTGTTTTTGTATTAGAGCTTTTGTATATACGATATGTAGTTTAATTGATAATTAGAAGCTCTTTAGTGTTGACACGTGATGTAGCTAGCACGTGTGAAAGGTGGTTCCAAGTTTATAAGTTACATTAGGTGATTCTTTTATTCACGCTTGTATATATATACGGCTTGTACTACGTTGATTCTAATTAATGAAAATACAGTTTTCCATCTTTTGGTTTCGTGATAGAAGAGCAATAGTGAACTACCACGAAACAAGTGAGTTCTTTCTTGGATCGATGAAACATCAACCCTTGGAAAAGTCTTAGCAAGAATCATGAACTAGATTCTCACCCTTAGCTAGTGAATTGAGTGTGGGATAAGCTTCAATTAGACTATTGTGACCAACAACTGTCGCAAGCCCCGGTAGTAGTAGCCATGGATCAAACATATCTAACCCTTATTACGCTTTGTGTTCTATGTCATAAATGATTTTGGATTGATAATTGTTATTTAAACTATTTCTTTTTTTCTTGTTTGAAGCTATCAAGTTTTGATGTGTTCATGATGGTAGTGCAATGACATTGGTTGATGTGTAATTGGTTTTATTCGATTTGGGTCGGTGTGGTTACAATAGTGGTGGGTTTTAGGTGTTGCTAGTTGTGATTGGAATTGAAACACATTTGCCAAACGGAATTCATCACTTTTTGGGTGGGAAAACACTAGAAAATCAATTTTAGAATTAATTCTCAAGTAGTTTTGAGTGATTTAATAATAGGATGAGTTACCTTTATTCTTTTTCTTTTCTTTTGGGTTGGGAAAAACCTATAAAACAAATATGTGAAATTGTAAACCAAACAGAGCCTATATATTCTGGGCTCTATCTATTAATAGGACGAGTTTACTTCTTTTTTTTTCTTGCTAGATTTATATTTTTCTCAATTGTCATGTAGCAAGAGGTTTGAGATAACAACATAAAAACAAGAAATGAAAATAACCCAATTATTTAAATTATAAATGGAATCAGGCTTCTTTCCAACTAGCTCAGAAGTTTGACTCAAGAAAAAATTGTTTATGTTCATTTATTTAGACAAGAGAGCTAAAGCACAAACCCAGATTATACTCAATTGTTAATTGGTGAAAGTCAAATATTATAAATGTATTCATAAACAAACCCCATAGTGAGGGTCAATTTAAGCATATACAATATTAAATTTATAACAAATTTATAACATAAATATACTTATATAGACTTGAGATTAAATTGTGTAAATTTGTAAATAAAATTCACAACATATCAAGTTACTATTTGTGTTTTATTAATAATATAAATATTACCTATATAGTTCTATAAAATGTCTTATAATACAAAATTTTGTGAATCTTGTTTTATACGTTCAAAAAAATTCTATATAATTAATTGAAATAACATAATTTTAACTAAAATTTATTTTTTTAACTATTAACATATAGGGTAAAAATCTCAGTTGTGGACTTTTGGTATTTCTTGCATGGAGAAGGAATAAAGTTAATCAACAAACTCTTGAAAAGGATTTGAGTTTGTTCAATAAGAAAGTAAACAAAGTTTGAACTAGGATAGCAATGGGGCAAAGTTGGACCGACAGGAGGCAAGGTGGATTAGGTTGAGGTATTTGTCATCTCATTAATAACGTAGGATGAAAGAAAATGAATTGGAAGTTGTGAATACTAAAAGAAGAGAAAACAAGTGCTTATAAAAAATAAAAATAAAACAAAAAAAAAAACAAAAAAGAGAAACAAATAGTTTGATAGTAATAGAAGTATGTATCAACATAAAAAATAATAATTTACACACACATATATATATATATATATATATATATATATGTTGAAGTCATTTAGAATCAAGTAGAAAGAAAGAAAAGCCCAGCAAGGTCCAACGAGGGTTGGCAAGCAGTGCTGGCTCATTAGGCCCAAGCGTAGGAATAATGGATCACGGGCCCATGAAATAAATAAATGGGCCTCGAGGAAACAAATGGGCTTAAAAGCCCGGAAAAGAAAATAGCATACCCATGGGCGTATATGATATAGAAAAGTGAGAATGGAGCCACTTTGCAGGCTTAAAAGTAATACAAACAAAGAAAGCAAGGGGTTAATGGCAAGCCAAATGAACCCCGAAGGATGAAAATGAGAGTAATTGGGTCGGAAAGCCCAATGAAGTTAGTAAAGCCATGAGAATGCGAGTCGGTAAAAGGCTAAGGAAGCCCAAAGCTAAATGGGCGGATGCGAGGAAAACAAAAGGGGACACGAGGGCCCATAAGTAGGAAAGAGCAATGGCCATGATAAGCCACTTTAGGGAAAGAATGGCAGCAGAGGCCTAAGAGCCCGGATTCGTTATTAGCGGGAATGACGAGTGATATGCGATAGGGGCAATCAAGAAATGGTAGAAGAATACTTAAACCAGTAACAAATAAAGCCCATTTTGGGGGCGGAAATCAAAAACGCTCACATAAAGGTCAAAAGACGGATGTGGGTGCGGGCAAGCCTCACAGACCACGAGCGGGCTTGGCATGAAGCGATGCTTGATTTTGGATGTACATGAAAGAAAAGTACTTGTATGAGACGAGACCTCACCGTATACTCGTAATACGGGGACATAGTGAAGTCATGAGTCGGTAAGAGGCATGGTTTGGTGGTGAGGATAGGAAAACCTATTTTGAGGTTCTGCTAGAGAGATGCTTTTTAGGGAAGTATCTGTTGGGATGACACACCACCCCAAGCAGACAAGGCGAGGAGGCTGGAGCCAGAGTGCATGCCATGAGGATAGGGAGAGAAGGCACCCAGCTGTAGCGGGGAAGGGTGCCACGGCGGATAACAAACAAATAGTCCTCTTTTTGTGGTGTGGGGAGTGGCACACAGAGGCGGTCCGATGGAGAATTACGACAAGTACACCCAAACCCAGATAAAAGGTAGTTAAGAGGCTAAAATATTAAAATCCGACCACGGCCGGAGTGTTATAAAGGGGAGGACGACCATTTGAGAAAGGGGGCGGATGTCACATCACAAAAAGAAAATAGAAAAAGAAAGAAAGGAAGATAAGAAGAAAAAAACAAAGAAAAGAAAGAAAATAAGGAAAAAACAAAGTTAGTTAGGCGGCGTACGCGATAGGTTATTTCCTCTCTCCTCTGAAATCTACCCTCTTAAAAGCAAAAGGGGTTCCTCACGGACCTTGACCATTGAGTGCATTTTCCACCCAAGCGATTAATTTCGCAGCAAGATTTTCCTAGGAGATTAATTGCGTTGAAAAGACATTCTTCCCTCTGGTTTTGGGTCCTGCGGAATTAGACTTACTCTAAGTTCTTTATTCTTTTGATTGACTTATATGTTGACCCTTATTATTGCATTCTTTAAATTATTGTTGTTGTAATTATTATCCTTAAGTATGGATTAAGCTGTTCACTTTAATCAAGAAGAATGAAATATTCTTCTTTTGTTTTATTATCATATCTGCTTGCCACGACTCGTCGAATAGCTCTGTTTGCCGTAAGGATGCTCGCGCAGGCGGTATAGTTTGCCTAAGCGGGACCAAGTTGAGTTCTAGTTGGTTCAGTCTCGGCCTCCACTTCTTTCAGAACATTTAGCAATGCAAGAGCGGCCCGGTGATCGAACACAGCCCACCATTAAATTGGCGGCTCAACGAGAGTTGAAATATAGATGAGGATAGAGGCCACTTGCAGACAAATGCCTCAGAGATCCGAGCGGGCGTGAAACATGAGTGCTGTACCCTCGCGAGGGCGAATCTAGGCCAACCATACCTCGGCCAGCAGCGGCTAACCGGGCGAGTGTGCCAGAATGAGAGGTGGACCGGCCTCGGCCAAGGATCCCCAGGACAACGACACCTTCATTGAGGTGTGCGAGGCTAATAACTGCTTCTGACGGCCAAATGATGGAAGAAATTTATCGATAAAAATAGAAGCGAACGAAGAGAAAGGAAGCCATTGACCCCGAGAACATGGAAGAACGCCCGGCAGGAAACGTTCCACGAGGAATGCGAACAACGTTTCATTACTATGGCTAAAATAGCGGCTTCTCCTAGAACAAAGAAGGCAGGCACCGAGAAGATTTTATGCCGAAGGCCTCCTTATCCACTAAGGGTACTTATTAAACCATGCCCGAGAGTACAGGCCGCGGGCCCCTTTGTGCAGTATGATGGCGGGAAGGGAAGTCTTTGTTGAGCACGTGAGCAAGTTCATTGATACTCTTGGCCTTTACGCCCATGAGGCAGACTTTTGCCTTGAGAATTTTCTAAATAAGCTATGTGATGAGCATACGCAGTACATTGGCCTAAAGCCAAGATCCATCCCAACGTGGGGATGACATGGTGGGCGTGTTTTGCACAAATACATCCATGGAGAGGAAACGATGTAGCTTGCAACTTTGCAAGGAACAGCGAATAGGTGAACACTTAATGGAATGCATCAAAGGTTCGGGGACATAGCATGATTATAGCATGATCATTCTGAAAGACTCTTGGTGGAAATGTGTGCCAGCAAACATGATCGGGGAGTATAGAGCAGTCTGGAGAAAACTTAGAAATATCCTAGTTTACTTTTTCAGTTGTTTGCAAAAGAGCGGGGAAAAACACATAGTCCGTAAAGCCAAGCACGAAACAGAGAAAATGCTCATGAGCTATGGCGATGTTCTTGGTAAACGAAGAAAGGAAAGGCGATGGGGAGGAATGCGATACTCCCACGCCAATACCATGCACTCCAAAAGAGTTGAATGTGCTGCTAGACAAGTGGATAGCAGGTGGGGTTTTCAAGCCTAATCAAGTTTCTAGGAGCCCGTAGAGGAGGGACGGAGAGGACCGCGATTACACCCGTTTACACAACTCGTCTGACATCCTACCCATGGAGATGTTGGAGCCTCATATCTTGATGCACCGGAGGATCAAGAAGGGACTCTAGGAGCTATCCCGGCAAAGAAGTTCAAAGAGCCCACTCCTAAACCACAAAGGAAAGGTGTAACGGCAGTGGTAATTTGTGCGGACGGGGAGGGCGAAGAAAATCCAGCCTGCGCAGCGCTAGCCCACTGCTTTACAAGCGAGCTCAAATTCAAAATTTTGTTTGACTAAATTTGGGAGCTCACGATGAGAAGAAAGATGTCCTGAGGCTTTGGTGAGCATCGCCTGCAGTGCGGGGAGTAGAATGTTTATCGGCAAAATCCCGGATGGCGAGATTTCTCTTACGAGAGTCAGCTGAAACCACTTTTAGTGATGAGGATATGGAAGTGGGATACGGACCACGAGCCTTTTGGCGACATCCATAAATCAAATCCCGTAAAGAGGAAACTTTGGTGGATACAGAAGCACGTAAATCTTATTCCATTAGGCACTTTACAAGCGGCGAAATTTCGGAAAGAAGATCCGGGTTGCCCGATAGAGTGATAGGCTTTAGTGGAAGGGGTGAGTACACATGAGCCACGATGGTATGGTTGATGGGCCCAGTAGCTTCTTTGGCTCGGTTCCATGTAGGTGGCAGTATCCTATCATGTGCTTTTGGGAAGGCCATGGTTGCCTGGTCGGTGGTCCAATCACTTATCACCCCGGTGTGTGTGAAAAGGAAGAGTTAAGCGGCAGGATGAGAAATCGCATAGCATGAGCCCCTCCACTGCCAGTTCAGTAGGCGGGAGCCCATTTAGTAGAAACTATGTTCACGACCAATGAGCCTCCGTCACAGGAAAACGAAGTATCGAAACCACGAGTACGCTGTACTGAAGTAGGAGAAGACATCGAAGTGACCAGGCGACTGAGGTAATTATTAGCCTGAAAAAGGAAAAGAAAAGCCGCGTGAGAATGGGACGACATGCCCAATGCATTAAGTCACGAGGCCTTGATGGCGGGATTATTACAGAGGCTCTGAAACACCTTGAGGCCCGCCGTGAGATGCAAGCGAGCCCGCTTTGAGAATGGCGCGGGGTTTGGCGTGTGCGGCTCGAAAGTTGGAAAAAGAAAAAGAAGAAAGATGAGGAAGTTGTACTTGAAAAGATGCTACGGAGTTGTGGCGGAAGAAAGGATTGGAGAAGTTGACTGAGTTTGGTTCCACAGAACCAAGGCCTATCTCGAATAGTGCAGAATCGCTTAAAGAAAGGAAAAGTCGGGCGATGTGCGTTGAAGAGTTTAAAGATATTTTTCGCATGGGATTACGGTGAAATGTCGGGGTTAGACCTTGGAGCTAGTTGCACATATCTTCCGAATGTGGACCGGAGGCGAGCCGATGTGACCTGCCGAGGATATTTCACACGAAATAGAAGGGCAAATAGTGATACAAAAATTCGCGACGCGGGAGATTTCATCAAGCCTATTGACACCCTTGGCTGTTATCCAACGTAGTACGGTAAAGAAGAAGAAACTGATCGAGATAAGATGTTGTGTAGACTTTAGAAATCTCAACAAAGCTTTGTCCAGAAGGACAAGTTCCCATTGCCGAATATGGATTTACTGTGGGTTCTGGCGGGAAGTGCCGTGTTTGGATTCGTGGATGGTTTATTGGATACAATCGGTCAGAATGGCACGAAGGATCGGAGAAAGCTGTTTTGAGCACCATTGACAACTTCTACTACATTGTAATGCCGTTCGGAGTTGAAGAACAGGTGCAACACCAATGAAGCCGTGTGACCATATTTCACGACATGATGCATTAGGGGCGAAGTTATGTGGATGACATAGTGAGTGAATCAAGAAAAGAAACGCCTACACGTGTTGAAAAAGGTATTCGAAAGATGCGAGCCTTGAACTAAGAATGAACCCTGCCGAGTGCGCACTGGAGTGTCCTCTGGAAAATTCTTGGGCTACGGTTCCTGACGGAGGAATAGGCGTGGGCAGGAAGCCAAGCCACGGCCATAGCAAATTTATGGGAGCCTCAGGTCAGTAAAGGAGCTAAAGAGTTTCTTAGGGAAAGTCTAAATATATCCAGGAGATTCATCCACAGGTTAGCATCAGTACTTCGCTTTCACCAAATTTAGCAGGAAAGGACAAAGATTTAGCAGATAGAGGCTTTGTGAGACGACCTTTAAAAATTTACAGTAGATCGCTGATGAGCCTACGGTGCAGACCCGATCCTGAAGACCATTGCTACTTTATCGGCCGGCTAACAAGTATGCCATTGGTGCATTGTACTTGAGAGAATGAAGAGGTGGCGTTAAGCAGCAGGTGTACTACATCGGCCCGCGCCCAGGAAAGGCCTTGAGGCTTCGTTACCTAAGGCGGAAAGGGCGTCTTGTGTGTATGCCCGCGAAGAGTTGCGCCCTTGGCTGTAACTACGAAGTATGGGCGATGACCAAGTCCCGTACCATGAGCTTTGTTGCAACAACCAATCACTCTACGAGGATATCCCGATGGTTGTTACAATTGTCTGTCTGATTTGCAGGGGACACCCGGGCGGTAAGCGGGTTATAGCGGATCTATTGTCACAGTTTCTAGGAAGAATTCCCATTTAGATGATGAGTTCAGGGAAGTAGCCATGGCGGAAGAAGTCAGGAGAACAATGGGTAATGGAATTTGATGGGTGCTTACACTGCCGATGGAGGAGTAGGAGTGGTTTTATACCATGAAAGCAGAGCGATGTGTATCATTCAAGTGTTGGAAATTCCACTTGTTCGAACAATCTGACAAAATACGAAGCCTACCCTAACCGAGTGAGCCTGACTCTCGAAATACAAATTCGAGCATTTAAAGGTATTAGGTGATTCGAACTTGGTAGTGCT
Source organism: Notholithocarpus densiflorus (assembly GCA_030021035.2). Lineage (NCBI taxonomy): Eukaryota > Viridiplantae > Streptophyta > Magnoliopsida > Fagales > Fagaceae > Notholithocarpus > Notholithocarpus densiflorus. The sequence goes on from JARYZH020000020.1 coordinate 2,829,840, forward strand.
GCCAAACCAAGGGAGGCTTTTCCCACACAGGAACCCGGCCCTATTGTGCGGAAACTGATGGCCCAGATGGAAGAAAAGTTTTCAACTTTGAAATAGAACACGCTCCAAAGGAACAGAAAATCGGTTTGCGGATGTCTTTGGCATAGCTCACAAATAATGTTCGTGGATGGCACCGAGGTAGAGGTCGGCCAAGGAGGAAGAGTCCATGGGTGAGATGTTGAAGGAAAGGTTCAGAGGAACAACGCAGAGATTAGCGGATCCCAGTAAATGAAACATGATGGAAGGAAGAAGATGCGGCGAGCTAAAGGTACTAAAGACTTACATGCTGGTAAGAGGAGGAACTATGCCGTAGGATGCGGGTGGGGTCTTGTCAGTGTGTGGGGCAGGAGGAAGCGAGAGAAAATTGAAAGAAATGCGCGACAAGACTTGGGGATCTGCGGGGAGGTCGACCTTATTCAAAGGCTGACTTATTGGCCAAACATGGGGTAAAGATGCAGACCGAGTCCAAACCCGATTAGGACACACGCCAACTACGAGATAGAGAAGAAATTCTGTGTTCATCGAAGGCCCAGAGAAGCAGTAAATACAGTCTTGAGAAGGCATCACCTTGCAAAAGCCACGATGAGAAGATCCTGAAGCTTAGGAGGTTGGCAGCGCGTTACTTTGCATAATCTTGTCATTTTCAAAGGATACGATGGGGACCCATAAGTTTGGGCCACTGAAAGTAAAAGAAATAATAAAGAAGTACTGCTCGGGAGAGTGTGGGGAGCAGGGAAGAAAAGGGCTTTACAAGTGCTTGTTGTAGAATAGGACCACTCTTGTTTGCCATGAAAGATACGGCGGAAATTTGTAAAAAAATGCCACGGTTACTTAAGTACAAGCCAACTTGATTCCTGGCTGCGTCACAATTTACATAGCATGGGTACGCACCGGCCACTTTCACAGCTTGGAGGCTTGATTTGAGTGGGACCAGTTAACCCGCCATCGCGTGGATACGTATGGATGCGGTGGCCCACGAGTATTTTACTAAGTGGGCGGGGGCGATCTTACTTTCCATGAAAGCCACGGGAGGGCGGTGGCAAAACTTCATCAGGAGAATATAATTGTAGGTTTGGGTGCCCACTTTGGGATCACTCCAGTGACAATGGCACACCATTTGTCAAGCAGTGATGGGAAGATGCTAGAATTCTACAAGTCGAGCACCAGGTCCTTCGCCTTGTGCCTCGAGGGAATGAGCCGCGAGAGGCAACAAACAAGACTCGTAAAGATTCTCGATAAGATGAAATTTAGAGTATCTGAGGAGGATGGGTAATGCACGCATCGGGCGCTCTTTGGGCTTATAGAAATTCACCAAAGTCGACCACAGGTTTCTTACCTTTTCCTTGGTCTGAGAGTGAGGTAGTAAGCCAGGCGAGAAATAATGACTCCATCCTTAGAGTTATGCGGTCACAAGAAAAAGAAAAGGAAAGAGAAGGCGCTGCGCAGCCAAAAAGGTCTGCCAGAAGATCTAGAAGGACTTGACGAAAGAGAGAAAAAGCCCGGGGCGCTTGTGTGGAATCTGAGACAAAGGAATGGCTAGAGCCTATGGCGGGATGACGAAAAGAAAGAGTGTTCGCGGGAAGGACAACTTGTGTTAAAGTAGTAGGTGTCAGGCGAGGTATGGCAGGACCATCTAAGTTTGCCGGAGTGGAAAGGACCCTTTGTGATAAAGGAAGCGCATGAAGTGGATATTACCGTTTGACTTAAGTGGATGGCGAGAGACTTAATGGATCCACGTCAATGAAATGGTGAACGTTATTATGCCTAGGGAGAAAGGTTATGTGGTTGTCCCTTTCTTTTGTCTTGTTAAAAGGCTTTTATGTTTCCTTTACCTTTTCTTTCCTTCAAGTGACTATGTCATAAGGCAGAATTATCTTGATGCTTCATGAATATGTAATGAAAGAAAGAGGAATACAAAGTATTAACAACTCTATGTCATAGCAATGATAAAGAAGTAGTAACAAGTGTAGCATCATATTACAAATAGCCGGGGTAAACACCGCCAAATAAGTGTTATAGGAAACATAGTCACCACTGGATAAAGTAATAGAAGGAAAATGAAAAAGAAGGAAGCCACATCATCATGTCAGCCCAGTCAGTAAGTGATCTCCCAGCGGCTAGGCCACCAATGCTAGAAGAAGGCACTGCTTGTGACCACAAAGTCTGCCACCTCGCTTCTTGAGTCTCAATCCGTGCATCGATAGCATCAACGGTGTTGAACTCTCCCTCGTAAAAAGGCCGAGCAACCTCAGAGATGATCCGAGAATAAACTCCCACCCAATGAGCACATTTGATAAGCTCTGAATCGCGACCTCCAGCTGCGGGGATCCTCCCGGTGGAAGCGGTGTCAACAAAGTTATGCTCTGATATCGTTGACATCTTCAAAATGTCACGACGAGCGACCGAGTGGAATCCTGTATAAAATCTCGGCTACTATAAACCGTCACCAAATAGAAAAACACAATCTTGAGGACTGATATGGAAATCCACATGGAGGCCTAGAACCAGTCTGCTTGGGACCAAGGTCGTGACCTCGATCAAAGCGGGTGAAAATTTGCAGCTTCCTCACGGGACCCGGGATGGTGGCGAAACCATTGCTCGCCTCGAGCGAAGGGCGTGGGAAGTGGACCTATTAAGAAGCACGAGAGCGAGAAATGAGAAGCGTGATCTAAAAAAATGGAAGATAAAGGGGAAGAAACTTACTAGGGCCGGCGGGAATAGGGGCTGTAGAGCAGAAATAGGCACGAAGGTACCGAGCGAAATAGGTGCATAGGTACGGCATGAATGGGTGCTATGGGTATGATAGGAATGGCATCCCTCGTGCGCCTAACTCAACCACCGAAGTCTGCTGAAGCGGGAATGAACACATACAAATAAAGGGAGATCACTTAGCAAGGAACAGCAGATACATGTATAAAAAATAATATAAAAAAAAAGGGGAGGAGAGAAAGTGAACGTAGCAACAAAAAAAAAAAAAAAAAAAAAAAAGAAAGAAAAAAAAGCACATACCATGAATTCGATCTTGAGGGCGCCTGCTCTTCATGGTGAGAAATCCTCTTCTTCGAGGATAGGCTCGTCCTCGGATCCTGAATGTCCTCGAGACTCCTTGAAGGACAAATGCATCGGGACCACGTGTGGCGGGGGAATGGAGGAAGGAGTGACCTGCTGCAAGGGGGCAAGATAGAGACGGCCTCGGTCGAGACAGCCGGCGGGAGTGCTCCTGTGAGGAGTAGGTGTACGGGAGGAGTGGTGTGGTGCTTGCTAGCCTCTCAATTGAATTGCCCACTTCTCACAGGTGGCTCGGAGCGGGGGGTAGGAACCTTAGCGGGAACTCCATGCGGCCGAGCGGAAGGAATAGGTGTTGCTTAAAGCGCTACATCGTGGCCCATCCGAAAAAGCCTCAAGTAGGGTATGCCCATGGGCGAAACTCGCGGTAGGGTGATATATAGGGAGCTCGAACGTCCTAAAAAGACAAAAAAGAAAAGAAAGAAGTATACATGAAGACCAAAGGAACTTCTAATTGGATAGGACAAAACAAAAGTATGTAGCAGAGCACGTGCGAAGAAAGAAAGAAAACAAAGATATACCTCGAGACTGGGGTCATGAAGCAAATGGGACGGGTGGTAGCGTGTGTCCCTCGCTTGTCTTGGAGCACAAAACAAAAAAAAAAGGGAACAAAAGGCAAGGTTAAAAGAAAAAGGAGAGTGGCCAAGGTTAGCCAAGAAAGTCGAAAAGGTATTTTAGAGGTAACTTACTCTCCATTTCGGCGTGGCGCGGATGAAGAGTTGTCTTTCTCTTGGCGCCTCTCGTGTTCTGGCAGCGGAGACATCTGTAGGTGGCCGTGGAGTAGCGAGGCTTAGACTTACTTGCGGACTTAAACGGTAGGACCTTTCTTTCGGTCTGAAATGTTTATCCGCACAACTTTCTTACTCCCAGCTGTGGATAATCACCCGAGTGTGCCAATACCCTACTCTTTCTCTAAATCCCATTCAAAGATAGCGGCCAAGTTCTATTTTCGCATATGCTAACAGAACTTGGAGGGTAGGAGCAATCGGGGATTAGGCGGAAAATGACCTGTCACCCAGGCCGTCGGGGAGAATAAGGAGAAACAGCTGCTACCACGCCCAACTGCGCCGACGGAAGTCATCACTTGCTGCGATACCCGTATGGGGGATTACAAGGCCACTCCCTCGGTGAGCTAGGAAGCGATAGCGCCCCAAGCAGTCTCCGAATTCCAAGGCGGTGTGTCGCGAAGTCGAACCAAAGTGAGGGACTCCAGTTAGGTAGTTACTGTTCACGCTTGTATATATATACAGCTTGTACTCGTTGATTCTAATTAATGAAAATACAGTTTTTCCATCTTTTGGTTTCGTGATAGAAGAGCAATAGTGAACTACCACGAAACAAGTGAGTTTCTTTCTTGGATCGATGAAGCATCCAACCCTTGGAAAAGTCTTAGCAAGAATCATGGGAACTAGATTCTCACCCTTGGCTAGTGAATTAGTGTGGGATAAGCTTCAATTAGACTATTGTGACCAACAACAATCACAAGCCCCGGTAGTAGTAGCCATGGATCACGCTTATATCTAACCCTTATTACGCTTTGTGTTCTATGTCATAAATGATTTTGGATTGATAATTGTTATTTAAACTATTTCTTTTTTTTCTTGTTTTGAAGCTATCCAAGTTTTGATGTGTTCATGATGGTAGTGCAATGACTTGTGTGTGGTTGATGTGTAATTGGTTTTTATTCGATTTGGGTCGGTGGTTACAATAGTGGTGGGTTTAGGTGTTGCTAGTTGTGATTGGAATTGAAACACATTGCCAAACGAATTCCATCACTTTTTTGGAGTGGGAAAACACTAGAAAATCAATTTTTAGAATTAATTCTCAAAATTAGTTTTGAGTGATTTTAATAATAGGATGAGTTTACCTTTTATTCTTTTTCTTTTTCTTTTTTGGGTTGGGAAAAACTATAAAACAAATATATTGAAATTGTAAACCAAACAGAGCCTATATATTCTTGGGCTCTATCTATTAATAGGACGAGTTTACTTCTTTTTTTTTCTTGCTAGATTTATATTTTTCTCAATTGTCATGTAGCAAGAGGTTTGAGATAACAACATAAAAACAAGAAATAAAAATAACCCAATTGTTAGAGGTATAAATGGAATCGAGCTATTTTCAACTAGCTCAAGTTTGGCTCAAGAAAAAAATTGTTTATGTTCATTTATTGAACAAGAGAGCTAAACTCAAACCCAAATTATACTCAATTGTTAATTGAGTGAAAGTCAAATATTATAATGTATTCATAAACAAACCCATGAGTATGAGGGTCAATTTAAGCATATACAATATTAAATTTATAACAAATTTATAACATAAATATACTTATATAGACTTGAGATTAAATTGTGTAAATTTGTAAATAAATTCATAACATATCAAGTTACTATTTGTGTTTTATTAATAATATAAATATTACCTATATAGTTCTATAAAATATCTTATAATACAAATTTTGTGAATCTTATTTTTATACGTTCAAAAAAAAAATTCTATATAATTAATTGAAATAACATAATTTTAACTAAAATTTATTTTTTTAACTATTAACATATGGGGTAAAAAAATCTCAGTTGTGGACTTTTTGGTATTTCTTGCATGGAGAAGGAATAAAGTTAATCAACAAACTCTTGAAAAGTTTGAGTTTGTTCAATAAGAAAGTAAACAAAGTTTGAACTAGGATAGCAATGGGGCAAGAGTTGGACCGACAGAGGCAAGGTGGATTGGGTTGGGGGTATTTGTCATCTCATTAATAACGTAGGATGAAAGAGAAAATGAATTGGAAGTTGTGAGAATACTAAAAAGAAGAGAAAACAAGTGCTTATAAAAAAAATAAAATAAAACAAAAAAAAAAACAAAAAAAGAGAAACAAGTGGTTTGATAGTAGTAATAGAGTATGTATAACATAAAAAATAATAATTTACACACACACATATATATATATATATATATATATATATATATATGTTGAGGGTCATTTTTTAGAATCCAAGTAGAAAGAAGAAAAGCCCAGCAACAAGGTCAACAAAGGGTTGGCAAACAGGTGGCAAAACCATTAGGCCCAAGCGGTAGGAATAATGGATCACAGGCCCATGAAATAAATAAATGGGCCTCGAGGAGGCAAATGGGCTTAAAGAAGCCCGGAAAGAGAGAAATAGCATACCCATGGGCAGTATATGATATAGAAAAGTGAGAATGGGCCACTGCAGGCCCAAAGTAATGCAAACAAAGAAAGCAAGGGGTTAATGGCAAGCCCATGAACCCCAAGGATGAGAATGAGGTAATTGGGTCAGAGAAGCCCAATGAAGTTAGTAAAAGCCCATGAGAATGCAGAGTCAGTAAAAAGGCTAAGGAAGCCCAAAGAAAGCAAATGGGCCAAGGATGCCCAAGAGGAAAACAAAAGGGGACACAGGAGCCCATAAGTAGGAAAACCAATGGCCATGATAAGCCACTAGGGGAAAGAATAAACGACAGGCCTAAAGAGGCCCAGCAGGATTGAGTCATTACAGCAGGAATGACAGAGTGATATGGCAGGAAATGAGGGCAATCAAGAAATGGGCCGAAAGAAATGTAAAGCCCAGTAACAGATAAAGCCCAGCCCCTAAGGGGAGCGGGAAATCAAAAAGCAGCTCATATAAAAGGTCAAAAAATGAACGGCAAACTGTGCAGGCAAGCCTCCAGACCACGGCGGACGCATGAGTAGCAAGCAGATTTTGGACATACATGAAAGAGAGGCACACGCAAGGCCCAGACCTCACCAGCCTGTATCCAGCCAATACAAGACGCAGTGAGGTCATGGATCAGAGGTAAGAAGGCATGGTTTCGTGGTGGGGAGAGGGAAAAACCTATTTTGAGGTTCCTGTCAGGGTTCTTTTGGGGGAAGTGTCCTCTTGGGATGACACACCACCCAAACGGGAAAAACTGAGCTGGAGCCACTAGGTGCATGCCATGAGGGATAGGGAGAGAGAAGGCACCCACACCGTAGCAGGAAGGGATGCCACGGCAGACTAACAAACAAAATAGTCATTTTTGTCTGGTAATGGGGAGTGGCACACAGACGATCCAGTGGAGGTCGGCAAGTACACCCAGACCAGACAAAGGTGGTTAAGGGCTAAAATAGTAAAATCCGGCCACGGCAGATGTTATAAAAGGGGAGGACGACCATCTGAGAAAGGGGGACAGATATCACATCACAAAAAAGAGAAAACAAGGAAAAAAGAAAGAAATGAAAGATAAGAAGAAAAACAGAAACAAAGAAAGAAAGAAAAGAAGGAAAAAACAGAGAGTTAGTTCGGCAGGCATGCACCAATAGGTTATTTTCCTCTCTCCCTCTCAAAATCCTACCTTCTGCCAAAAGAAAAAAAGGGGTTCCTCCGGACACCAACCATTCAAGTCTGTTTGCCTCAAAGCGATTAATTTACGCGGCAGGATTTTCTTGGGAGATTAATTGCGTTGAGAAGAGGCGTTCTTCCCTCTCTGGTTTTAGGTCCTGCGGACTAGACTTACTCTGAGTTCTTTCTTCTTTTGATTGACCCATATGCTGACCACTTATTCATTTGCGTTCTTTAAATTATTGTTGTTGTAATTATTATCCTTAAGTATGGATTAACTGTTCACTTTAATCAAGAAGCCGAAGTGTTCTTCTTTTGTTTTATTATCATATCTGCTTGTTACGACTCATTCAGAATAGTTCTGCCTGCCATAAGCATGCTCCTGGTAGACGAGGTATATTTTGCGCACAAACCGGACCAAGTTGAGTTCTAGTTGGACCGGTCTCAACTCCGTTACTCAGAACATTTGGGCCTAGTACCGCAGGAGGCAGCCCAGCCCAGTACAACAATAGTATTGCAAGAGGCAGCCCAGTAGAACACAAAAAGCCCACCACAATATATATATAGGGTTGGGTTCAAGTTACACCTAGTATAACTCTAAGTAATGTTATACCAATTAATATTTTTTAATTAGATGTGAAGTTTGACAAATCGACCGTTGGATTATATTATCTTTGTATATTCTCCATGCTTGCAAAATTTTAAGGTGATCAAAAATCAATTGTCATGTCATCTATCAATTGTATAAATTCAAGTTTTTGTAGTTTAAAATAATACATAAAAGATGAGTTTATGAATCGAATGGTAAATAATATCCGATTGGTATGAAAATTTGCATTATTGTTTAGAACATATAGAACATGTAATCCAACGGTGAAATTTTCAAAATATAAATTCATTAATAAGCTATTGGGTGGTGTAACTTGAACTCAACCCGTATATACATATATATATATATATATATATATATATATATATACACACACACACACACATATTTATGCATAATGAGTAGAACATGTTATTGCCTTGTCAACTCTTCGGGGTAGCAAATTTCTGCCACCCTAATTTGAACATACATACTAATTAAGTTGTTAAAAGCTTGTTTGCTACGTGATTTTAAATAACAGTTTATAGTGTTTAAACGCTAAAAACAGTTGTTCTAAAAAAATGACATGTTTGGTAAGAGTGTTTTTAGAGGAGTGTTTAAGTTATGTTGCTTATTTTAGGGTTTTTAAACACTGAATTTAGAAAACTACTCTTACTAGTTTTCATATTTCGAACAACGCTGCTTAATGACATTTTTGTAAATATTTTGAAAAACATAGGGCTCACTTGATTAGATAACACATAAAATTTCCTTCTTTAATTCCAACCAGAGGCCCACTTGTCAGCTTTTAAAAAAAAAACACACACACACACATACCAAACACATAGTTATGTTTTTTCACTCATTGAAACATGTTATTTGAAATATAGTACTAAACACATTTTTTTGCTTTATGAATACTGTAAACACGTATTTTCACAACACTTTTTAAATCACAATTTTCACATCATTTTAAACAACGATACTAAAAATCTCTAACCAAATGACCCTAACTTGTTGTGAGCTTTTTTTTTTTTTTTTTTTTGGCTGAAGAGTTATTTTGAGATTGAGCTCGACTTGTTTAGAAAATAAAATTAGATAAATTAATTCTAAATTATTAATACTGGATTAAATCTAGCTATATTCGTTTATAGCCCAACTTACTGCCTGATCAAGTCAGAGACTAGCAACTAATGGGATGACTATAAGTGCCGGCAAGTGAGCAAGTAAAAGGCAGTAAATTCTAAATGAGAAATGACATGTACATTACATTTTCACAATATTTTTATAACAAATCTTAAGTAATAGGTTGTTACTGATTGTTATTGTTAAAACAAAAAAGTAATTTGAGTGTTATGTTCAAATTTAAACCAATAACAACTAACCATTTAACATAGAATCTCTCATTTTAAATAGTAACTCTTGAACCTAAAAATAAAAAAATAAAAAGGCCAAAAAAAGGTTAACTGCCATTTTTATCACTTCAAGACAATTCCAATGCCACTGCAGGCTAGTAGCTCTCCTGTGGAAGACACCTAGGCTGTAGCACATGATAGCTCTTGGGTCGGGCCCGTTTGTTTAACAAAAGGTCAAGGAAAGACAAATTCATGAAATAGCAAAGAATATGAAATACCTGGAATAACCACCTTAAAAAGAAAAAAAATATAAGTCCTGGAATTCAATCAATTAGCAATCAGCCATGACATTGACAATTGCATTGAAAATGAGCACCTTTTTTTTTTTTTTTTTTGGGATCAAAAGAAAAATGGGAAACGCCAGAGTATTGAAAAATGCTGCCTCTGCCATTGTTGGGTCAAAAGAAAAATGGGAAGCATCTGCATTGCCAAATTTGTTTTAAAATTTAAAATTGCTGCTTCAGCCATTGTTGAAAATGAAATTGCCAAGTTTTGACAGTAGTGGATATTACTTACTTATTTGCACTAATTACTCGCATCAGCAAGTCTCACTTCCAAGTAGACAACCAGACATCCTAGTCAACTTAATGTGACAACCAACATCGAAAGTTAACAGTAACAGCAACAGTTGTCAGTGATAACTCTGTAAATTCACTTATTGTAACCAAATATTCTACCAAGTAACAGAAAAATGGTTCTACTCAATAGTCCATACCCAGAAAAAAAAAAAAAAAAAAAAAAAAATTCCACCATTACAAAAAGCAGAACCAGAAACAACCACCAAAATTAACCCACATTGTCCTATACAACAACCTCATCTAAGAGGTATGAATAATTTTAAAATGAAATAGCTACCAAAAAATTAAAAAAAAAAAAAAAAAAAAACAATGGCATAAGAAATTTCTAGGATTCTTACTAAATGAACAATGCTGCTAGGCATGCGCAGGGCCAGGTGTGACCGGCACCGGACTAGGCTGATTCATTGGCGGCGGAACCACCATTGTTGGCGGCGGAGATGGACTTGGATTTGGGTTAGTTGGAGGTGGGCTTAGGATTGGGTTGGAGTTAGGTGGAGGTGGGCTTAGACTTGGGTTGGGGTTGGGGTTAGGTGGGCTGGGCTGGTTGGAGCTGGGGTCAGGGCTTGGATTTGGATTTGGATTTGGATTAGGTGGGCCGAAACCAGGGTTGGGGAAGACCACCGGAGCCGGAGGAGAAGAAAAGGAAGAAGAAGATTGGCAGGAGTCACCGAAGCATTTGTGGGTCTTCTGAAGGCCATGGCGGAGAAGCCCAAATCCCAATACAAGTCCAAGAACCACCAGCACTGTCACTATGAAGATGAAGATCTTTGTAGCTTTACCCACATAACACATTTCTTCTCTTTCTTTCTTTCTGTTTCTGGGGTTTGCTTCAAAGATTTGAGCTTAGGAATTCTGAATCTGAGAGGGTTCGTTTTGGTTCTGTAGATTTTAGCAAAGATGGGTTTGAGTTTGGGTTCTTTTTCGTCTTCTTTTCATGGTGGGTAAGAGAAAACGAAGGAGAGAGAGAGAGCCTAGAATAGTGTTTGGTTGGTTCACTGGTTGGCTGGTCACTTGGTTGGTTTGGTTTTTGTGATTTTAAGGATTGGGAAAGAGTTAACGTGGCACGTGAAGCCCAATTATGAGAGTGAAAGGCAAGCAAAATGGATTATATTTGCCAAAAGTTTTAGCTGTTGCTTTCTGCAACTACCTATATAGTAGTATTAGACTATAGTATTAGACTATAGTTGCCCTCTTTCTTGACTACCAACTTACAAAGTAGTGTTGGGTTTGTTTCTTAAAAAAAAAAAAAAAAAAATGGGTAATTGTTCTATAGTGTGTTGTATGTAGTATAACTTACCTCACATTCTCTTAAAAGTTATCATAACTTTTGAGGAAAGTTGTAATGTGCCTTTGTGTTAGAACCCCTTTCCCTCTCCCTTGTGTGTTTGTTTGTTTCTCAAAAAAAAAAAAAAAAACTTACAAAATAGTGAAAATACCTCTTATTTAGGGAAAATAAATTTACACCCTAAACTTTCTTCACATTTATAACGACCTCTTTTTTCTTTTCTATTTTTGTGGCTGAATTGACACCAAAGAGAATTGTATTGATGCGTCTCAAACTCTCAGCCATCTAAATTGGACATTAAAATTTTAGGCAAAAATGCAAAACTGACCATCTAACTTTCACATTTTTTCATTTCAGTCCTCTAACTTTCAGTTTTGTCAATTCAGTCCTCTAACTTTCAATTTTTGTCAATTCAATGCTCCGTTACTGCTTCTATTACTGTTGCCGTTAAACCCACTAAACGATGCCGTTTTGCATGTGTTTTTTTTTTTTTTTTTTTTTTTTTTATAATTTGGAATTAAAAGAAAAATCTGAAGAAAAAAAAAAGAAAAAAGAAAAAAGAAAACATTAAGGGACGTCATTCCCCTTCCCAAATTCATTTCACGGTCTCTTTGAAGCTCTCTCCTCCTCCCCAGTTCAACTTTTTTTCTTATCAAAACCCAATAGTTCAAGCACAAATCAAATATCAAACACAGTGAATAGACCTTGCCTTGAGATAGTTGGAATGAAACTCTTATACAAAGTCATAACCCCCTCTCTCCTCACAGTTTTCATGGCACACCCATCATCGATTCAGAACTCCATCACCGATTCAGTCAAGGCAGAGCAGCGAGGGGCGAGCAGGGGCGGTGGTGGTTTACATGGCGAGCAGGGCGGCGAGGTTCACACGGCGAGCAGGGGCGAACTCACTCTCTCTCTCAAACCAGCTCACTCTCCCTTTCTCTCAAAGTTAGGGATTTGAATTAAACCCACTTTGTTTTGTTTTGATTTTTGGTGGTGGCAGGCTGGGTTGTGGGTTTGTTTAATTAATGGGTTGTGGGTGGTGGCTATGGCTTGGCTTTGCTGGGCTGATTTTCTATTGATTTGTGTTTGATATGTTTGGTAACTTGGTTTGATACTAGATTTGGTTTGGCTAATTTGGGTTTGATGTTTGGTTTGTGTTTGATATTTGATTTGTGCTTGAACTATTGGTTTTGATAAGAAAAAATGTTGAACTGGGGAGGAGGAGAGAGCTTCAAAGAGACCATGAAATGAATTTGGGTTTCTTTTTTCTTTTTTTCCAGATTTTTCTTTTAATTCCGAATAAAAAAAATAATTAAAAAAAAAAAACAGCGTCGCTTAGTGGGTTTAACGGCAACAGTAACAGAAGCAGGAACGGAGCCTTGAATTGACAAAAATTGAAAGTTAGAGGACTGAATTGATAAAACTGAAAGTTAAAGGACTGAAATGAAAAAAATGTGAAAGTTAGAGGGTCAGTTTTGCATTTTTGCCAAAATTTTAAAATGAGATGGAGACGGGCACACGTGAGCCACATGTGTTACCCAAGTAACCCAACATTCTCATCATGTCATCCATTCGTAAAGACAAAATTATCCTTGCTAATGGCAACTAAAAACACCATTTCAATTCTTTCGGCTTAATATTGCAAAAAATCAAGTTTATTTGTGATATGGGTGCTATTCTTATTTTAAGAACTATGAGAAGCAAATTTTATAGCAGTAACAAGGAAATTCTGCTAAAACGTATTTAGAGAGAGAGAAATGACGCTAATGGAATGAGTGTTAAGTTTTGAACCATCGTGAGCCATGTGTTACCCAACCCAACATTCTCATCACGTCAATCATTCATAAAGACAAAATTATCCTTTGCTAATACAACCAAAACCATCATTTCAATTCTTTTGACTTAATATTGCAAAAAATCAAGTTTATTTGTGATATGGGTGCTATTCAAAATTATTTGGCAAAATGAGGAGAGAAGCAAATTTTACTAATACACACACAATTCAAGAAAACGTATGAGAGAGGAGAGAGAAATGATGTGATGGAAGGAGAGTGTTAAGTTTTGAACCACGAGTAGGTAAAGTGCAAACGGGGCAAAACACAAGTAGGTTTACTGTAATTTTTCCTTTAAAATATATAGGAGTATTAGTAAAAAAATTCATTAAATCTAATTTCATTTCCTTCAATTCCTCCCAATTTTTGGGAGGAATGAAATTTTGAGATTTTTAAAAAATAGAGATGAATGAGTGTTCCCTTCTACCCATTTCATACCCTTCCACTTAAACTCCCAAATAAGGAAATGAACTTTCCATTCCCTCTAATAAAATTCTCAAACAACGGAATGAAAAAAATATTAGGACTATTTAGCACGAACCAAAAGTTGATTTTTCAAAATATTTTTTGAAATCTAACATATAAATAAAAAATTTCTAAGAGTATTGAAACAAAATAAAATGAGATAATTTTATAAATATTTTTCTAAATGCAAATAAAATTAAAGAAGCAGGCTTATATATTGGTATTTCTAAATTTATAGATTACTAGCAAATAACCTGTACAATATACAAGAAAGTTTAAGAACATATGATTTTTCTCTATTTATTTTTTGTGTTATATAGAATTTGATAATGCTATTAGTTATTAATAGGCATTTATAATGTTTATGTATTTTTTTTAAATAATTCACTAGTATAATGAGGAAAGGGGGATTTGAACTTTAGATATCTTCGATGGAAATATTAGAATGTGCCAATTTTTTTTTTTTTTTTTTTAAGGAACAATGTGCCAACCAACTGAGTTACAAGTCTCTTAGCTACGATGGTTATGTTTAAATATAAAACAATTTATTCTACCATTTAAAAAAAATGATATGACACGATTCTAAAAAAGGTTTAAATATAGAATAAATTCCAAACTAAATTAAAATATATATTAGAATAATTATATATAAAATTTTTAAGCCTCACGAACTATAGTTAGCACAATATTATGAAGTTAACAAAAAGTTAAACACACATATCAATTAATAACACTTAATAAGGTGACAATATGTATCTTTGGAGTTTGGAACTTTGGAGACCTCCACATAGTCACATTCACTACCCTATAGCCCAATATGATGTGTCAATAGCACTTCCTCGATTAAAATCAATAATAGTAAAATAAAACTACATCATCAAACACAAACAAAAAGAACACCATAATTTAGCAAAAAAGAACACCATAATTTTTGTGATTTGATGATATAACTATTTACATCAGTGATGACACATATGAAAATTTCATTATAAGATAGTGAGATTATATTCTCTAAAAAAACTCAAAAATTACCACAAAGATTTACATCAGTGATGACATGTGAAAAGCTCTCTTTCTCTCTCTCACACACAAACATAGAGGCAGCAAGAATACCATTTTCCCCTTTTATATGGTGGCTTCCATAAACTTGTGAAAATATATCTAGTTTTATGCATGTTGCACTGTTTAATTAAGAATCACTAAACTATATGAATATTAAAATAATTTAATTAAGTTGAATGATAAAATTGAAAGTAAACGACGAATGCACATGTAAGCTTAAGTTTATTATATAAAAAAAAATTTATTTGATTATAAAATAATTTAAAAAATATAATGAAATTTCTGAAACTTTTGATGATTGAGTTTTAATTTGATTGATATTTCATATTTTTATTTTTATTAAAAACTTTAGTAATAGAGTTTAATTAAAGTAAATTATTTTAATAATCTTCAGGTACATCTACTAAGTCACATTACGAAATTATGTTGTACAACATATAATACTCACATTGAGTCACATGATGCAAACACATGTAGTGTGATCTAACTTTTATTAATATAAAAAATAATGCTTGAGTGTTATAGTAATAATAATAAAAAATAATAATGAACTTTCTTTTAAATTTTTAGAAACTCTTGCTAGTAGTAGTAATTTTACTAGAGTAGTATTTTTTTTTTTTAAAGAAAAAAACTTATAAAATTTTAGCAATTGAGAACAACTATTTTAATTACTTGAATGAACTTATAGTTCGTCATATAAAAAAAGAAAAAAAAATTAATTAGAAAAAAGAGATGTCTTATAGTTTCACATGAAATGATTTTAAAAAATATATATCATTCTTATTAATTTTACGATCCTCATATACTATCCTAGAGGTCCTATAGTCACGTGAAAGGATATTTTATTTGAGGTCTTTAGAATATTTTTTCCTTCCTTTGTTTGAGAGTTTTAATAGAGGGAATGGAAAGTCCATTCCATTGTTTGAGAGTTTAAGTATGAGGAAATGGAATTGGTAGGACTTAAGAAGAAACACTCATTTCTCTCTATTCCCTTAAAATCTCAAATTTCCATTCCCCCCAAAATTGGGAGGAATTGGAGGGAATGAAATCAAATTTAATAAATTTTTTTACTAAAACTCCCAAAATACCCATATATATATATATATATATATATTCAGCCATTTGTTTTAAAATAGAGATCCAATAGTAATATTATTATAAAATGATTCAATTTATTTCCCTCTATGTTACTCTCAAATAAGATTACTTACATTCCATTCATTTGCATTCATTTTCATTCTTTTATTTTAAAACATCCAAACAAGGTTGCTTAATTCCATTCCATTCTATTCTTTTCTATTCTTTTCTCTTCCTTAAATACATTCTATTTCATTCCATTTGCTTAAATATATATGCTTGATTTTTTGACAAGTGAATTGCACTTATCACGGCGCTTTCAATATTTTCCTTTTTAGACCTATTGTGGCGCTTCTAAACCACCGTAGTAGATTTTTATTTTGTAATTCCCTATTGCGGTGGTTTAAAAGTTCCTTAATAGGTCTTCCGTCGTTGGTTACCCATTGCCGGTGTTTTGGAAGCATTGTAATAGCTCCTTATATATATATATATAAATTGTGGACCTATTGTGGTGCTTCTGAACCGCTGTAATAGCTCACGTATGGTGGCGTGCTTAGATCGGCTTTTTTAGTAGCAGTGACGATATTTTTCTTGATATACCAAACTTGTTATCCCGTACTTTAAGCCAAATGACTTTTTTGCTACCTCTGTTACTGTCGTATATTCTACCTAAACGTCGGATAAAGTAACTTGTAGAGTAGAGTCTCAATTGATTAGTTCACTAATAAAAATAAACATATAACATGTCATGGACCTTCTAAAATCAAGATCCCCAATATAGTCGTCATTTAAAAAAAAAAAAAAAACGATAGCATATGTACAAGCTCTCTTAGAAAATAGGATATCACAGTCACAAGTGCCTAGAATATGTATGAAGATCCATTTTGATGCACTCCAAATGCTCTTTTCCAGGTGGCCACCTTTACATGAGAGATATCAGGTCTAGTGCACATCATCAAATACATGAGACACTCAATTGCGTTAGTATGCTTTGACTCCTTATTTGAATTTGGAAGTGACTATGTGGATAATTTGAAATCTGTAGCAATCAGAAGCAGATAGCCTTTCCAAATCAGAAGCAGATAGTTCTTCTAAGATAACACAATTTATTAGCAAACCCTCTAATGGTAAATTTCCATTCCTAGGATCATCTTGGTAGCTCAAAGATGCCTTCATGTCAAATTCTTACTCAACAAAGACGTCAGATTAACTTCTCTCTTACTCTTCATAGGAAATAGCATATTCATCAACATATAAAGCAAGAAATATGTAGAAATTATTAGCAAAAGCTTAAAAATAAATGCAGTAGTCATACTCACAATGTATCTATGTGTTACCAAGAATGTGTCAAATACTTGTACCGTTGCATGGGAGACTACCTCAAGGTCATATAATAATTGTTGCTGTTGTGAAAATACACACAAAATAATAAATAGCAAGCACTACAAGATATCAAAAATTAATGTGGCTAGGCTAACTCCAAGCCTACCTCCATGATCAACACCAACAACATTCACTATTAATAATAGGAATTACAACTACCAAAAAAAAAAAAAAAAAAAAAAAAAAAAAAAAAAAAAAAAAAAACCTCTCAACATGCAATAAACCAACTCAATACACTCAAAGGTGTTCCCATACTAGGCAAAGCTATCCTCTAGTTTCTCACGATACAAAGCTTTGCACTTAATTCACACTTATAATAAAGCTACTCTGCCACTCTTTTTACAAGGATGTCATACTTCCTTACTACTTCTCTTTTCAATGTGGGACCTAACTCTTATAATATAAGTGTATCTCCTTGTTATTCTTCTAGGCTCTAGCCGATGTGGGCTTCTAAAACCAATGAAGAATTCTCTAAACACTCCCATCATGGGGCTGAACTCAATAGTTGCTACCCCATTTTGCCCTATGAAATCCTAAAACCTTAAAAAACACACACACACACACACACAAAAAAAAAAAAAAAAAAAAAAAAAAAAAAAAAAAAACCTTGATTTGATCCAATATACAAAGCTCACTCAAACACCTTCACTTGGCTTAATTAAGTCAGTCCAGAGGTTTCAAGTTAAAAATGTGAAGTCTGACCAACTTTGACAACAAAAGAAAAAATATCCGACTATCCAATCAAATCAATTCTTGTCCCAATGCCATGATAATCAATTTCCTTTAAAACTATAGGTAGGTTGTTGATATCAAGTATAAAATGAGCAAGATTTCGTGAAAATGAGAAACCTTTACAAAACTAAAACCCTAAACCTAACTGAAATTAGGGTCTGATTGTAACCCGACCACATATCATCATAAAGCTTGTATGATAAAAAATCCTAGCAGTTAGTCTACAACAGACTTGGGTTTATTTACATATTTTCACTATTTCTGGTTAAAGAAACGAACAAACAGAGGACAATGACATAAATAAGAATAAAAACAAAAAAGAGAAAAAAACAAAAAAAGGAAGTATACGATTGTTCTTTAATTAAGGTGCATGCAAATGTGAGGACTCCATAAAAAGCCGACAAGCATACATCATTTTTTACAGGCTCATAAAGCCTACTAGAAATACTCCAACCACAAAACATACATAAGAACGATAAACCGGAATTCTCTAGCAAGAAAATTAAGGAGTCTTCCATAATTCCACTATAGAATATATAGTTTCATTCATTAATTCTTCGATTTCCTGTTCTGCTACTTGACTAGCACATATATATAATATCATCAGTAGTTGAAACACATTGATAACCATACATATGTATCGACCATGGAAAGCATTCTATATTCAACACAAGGTGAGATGGGAAGGAGAGTACTGGGGCTTCACCATAGGCATATTCACTGGGAAATTCCATCGGCGAATCAAGTTAAAGGTGCACCAGCAGGAGAATTGCAAGTAAAGAGGGTAGGACTCAGTCATGCTCTTACTACATTCAGTGCTGGTGGTGGTATAGTGAAGAGTCTCCAAGCTGTAGCGCCCGAGGTTTCGACCAGAGAACAACAACAAGAGGTAACGTACTTCTTGGATATCAATTTCTGCTATATCTAGATATCACAATAAGCTGTGGTCAGGACAACTCAGTGAGTGTGTGAAGTGAATTCATTAGCCACCCACGTGTGTTCAAAAACTGTTTTGTTTAAGTCTGTCTTAGGGGACCGGTTATCCTTGTCATTTGGCAACAAATGTAATGTAGCTCAAAGAGACTAACATGACCCTAGAAACTAGAAACTCACAATGTTATTATACCCCAACCAATTTCATCTGTGGCACCGGTGATCGAACTAATGACCCAATACGTATTTAGACTCTTTAATTAGATCTTTTAAGCATATTAGCCGATTAAATCTAGTCAAATTCAATAAATTCTTTATAAAATCCTTTCAGCCCGAACTGGTTCCTTGAAATCGTTTGGTATTTTCTTGTACTTCAAGTCACTTATCTATCCAAGCTTAAAATGTCTTTTCATAACTAGTTTAGCATTTTGGTCTTTTGAAAAAAGAAAAAAAAAAAAGCTATATTAAGGGAAAAAAAGATTAATGAATACAATATCTTCCATTGTACCTTATGTATAGTTATTTGGAAGAAAGTTATAAAATTTTAAAATGGTTAAAAAAAATTTTCTTTTCAAATTTTGAATTGTTTTTCATAATAATTTTCCGTTAATGAATGAATTATTTCTACTTTTATTTGTGCTGACCTTCTATTTTCTTTTTCTTTTTTTCATAATTTTATCTTTTGTAATGTGGGAACTAACTCTTATAATAGAAGTGCACTTCTTTATTATTCTTCATAAAGAAAGATAAATGTTTATGTCCATAATATTTTTACAATACTTTCACAACAAATTGTGGAAGATAAGTTATTATTAGTTTTAATTTGAATTTACATTTAAAATTACATTTTTGTCCACTAGTAACAGCCAATAATAACCTACCACTTAAGATTTGTTGTGAAAAATCCTTTAAAAAAAAAGTGTTGTGAAAATATTAGATATAAACATTTCTCTTTCTTTAATAATAATAAGTTAAACTCGTTCTTCTTTTATGTCTTGTCATATAGGCATTTTGTTTGAATATTGATTTGATATTTATATACTGTAATTTAAGGGTTTAATGATTAAAAAATTTGGTATGAAATAATTGTTCAGCTCTTAAATTCTTTTTGATAAAAAAAGTCCAGCTCTTAAAAAACTAATGTTATCTTTTCGTTATACAAATTTTACTCAATCATTATTATTGTGTTAAGTAGGTCATTATATCTTTAATTATAAATTATCATAGATAATTTTACTGTATTTAAATGAAGTAATAAAAAAAAGGCAGCGAGTGAAAAAAAAAACATTAACAGAAGTGGTACAAAACAAATGTCAATTGAGAAAGTAACAAAGAATATGACTTTCTTTTCAAAGATAGTTTCAAATGATAAGAGACTTTACAAGGTGAGCTAATTGAAACCTACAAGAATATAACTTCATATTGAATTGAACAGTGAAAAAGAATATATGCAACTCTAAGAGCAACCGCATCAGTAAGTGTAAAAGTTTCATTCTATTTTACACTAAAAACCTATTTTTTCTATTTTACATACTCATTTTTATAAAACACCCACATCAGTCTATCTAATATTCTACACATTTATTCAATAAAATTTTTTTTTTTACAATTTTTTATTATTTCCTCACTCACTACCCCTCTCTCTCACATACCCAACACTACCAAAAAAATACTAAAATAATAAATGCACAAGCTACAGTAACCATGCATATATGCACGGTTACTATAGCAATTGTGCATTTATGCACAATTTTACACCCATTGATATGAGTGTTTTTTTGATCAAAATGTGTATATCTCAACACTTTTTCTATTTTGCATTTACTGGCTCTAACTAGTCTATTGAGTGAACATATTTAGGCACTTACAAGTGGAGTGGTCCAAACTATGCATAATTACTGTAGTAATTGTGCATTTATGCACAATTTTACACCTACTAATATGAGTGTTTTTTTTTTTTTTGGTCAAAATGTGCATATCTCAGCACTTTTTCTATTTTGCACTATTTTGCACTTACTGGCTCTAACTAGTCTATTAAGTGAACGTATTTAGGCACTTACAAGTGGAGTGGTCCAAACTCCAAATGTCATGAAGGGAAGGGCCCATCTTCCATCTCGGCTATAAAGGCCGAGTGTGTCAGATTTGAGATAGGGATGGTGCCCTCTCTGTGTTAAAAGAATCAGCCCGGCCCAGTGGCAACGTTGTGGGCTACCATCTACCATTTTGGTTTTTAGTTCACCACTTAGCCCCACAGACTACGAATAAAATACGTATCCATTTAACGCAAGATTAAGGTGCCATATCAGTAGAAAATGATATACTATATATGTATAAATATAAAAGGATGCAAGACTGTGTAGTAAGTTGTGACATCTCACATTAGCAACCAATAAAGAAAACGAATTGTGGAATCTCCATTTCCATTTTCCTGTAGAGTTCCTATAACTTTTCTCTTACTCAAAAAATGCAGGCTTCTTCTCTCACCTACAATGAAAAGATGCTGGCAAACTATGTCCCAGTCTATGTAATGCTCCCGGTAAGTCTCAAACAAATCCTATACACAAAACATTTTTTTTTTTTTTAATAGATGCGATATAATTTAAATCTATGGCGTCCGTTCCATGACAATCGCTAACGTTTGATCTATGTATTCTAAGATGATATTACAAACTAATATGTGCTAATATATATTTATATATTATTTACTCTTTCTTTTCACATCAGTTGGGAGTTGTTACAATTAATAATGTCCTAGAAGACAAAGCCAGGATTGAGAAACAGCTCACGGAGCTAAGAGCAGCTGGAGTGGATGGGGTAATGGTAGATGTCTGGTGGGGAATCATTGAATCCCAAGGACCTAAGCAGTATGATTGGAGTGCTTATAGGAGCTTGTTTCAAATAGTCCAAGAATGTGGATTGAAGTTACAAGCTATAATGTCATTCCACCAGTGTGGGGGTAATGTAGGAGATGTTGTTAACATCCCACTGCCACAATGGGTACTGGACATCGGAGAATCAGACCCTGATGTCTTTTACACCAATCGCTCAGGTAACAGGAACAAGGAGTACCTCAGTCTTGGTGTGGATAACGAGCCTCTCTTCTATGGACAAACTGCTGTTGAGGTAATCCTACTTCACACTATTGGACTAGACTACTTGCATCCATAGCCTTCTATTACTGTAGTCTCCTCAGGGTTTTTGAAACTGTTAAATATATGTTCTATGATAAAAACTAGGACTTGCTATATGTTAGATTTGAAATCCATCTAATTACATGAACGTCTGTTATATACTGACACCATGTTAAAATTGATTATTGAACCATACAGATATATGGAGACTATATGAGGAGCTTCAGAGACAGTATGTCAGATTTTTTTGAAGATGGACTCATAATAGACATTGAAGTGGGGCTTGGCCCTGCGGGGGAGCTAAGGTATCCCTCTTATCCACAAAATCAAGGATGGGTTTTCCCAGGCATTGGAGAATTTCAGGTGAGATTGTTTTTTGTTGCTTGGAAGTCCTTGAGCAAATATTTAAGGAATAGGTTTTAGCTTCTATGTAAGTGCATGCGTGAGGCAGGAAAAAGGGCTCTAATACCAAAGATGATGAAGCACAAAATTCTGTAAGTATTTGAGAGGAAGAAAAAAAAAAGATCCGCTTAGAAATCAACATTTAGGGTTTGTTGGGATATGGGAAAAGGAAAACAGAACTTAAGAATCAACACCTATGATTGCCTAAATCATCACCAAGCTATGGGAAGAATTCAATAGAAATTTTATTTAACAAATCAAGCAGAACAATACTGAACTTTGGGGTCTTTAATTAGGGTTCCAAGTTACATTAGTGAAAGAAATGATCTAACTTTCTGACCAAGTTAGGAAATGAAAATAAATTCCAAACCAAGTATGAAAGTGAATAATAATGGACCAATTACAGAAAGGAAAATAACAATTAAATCCTAGAAAAAAAAATAATGCGTGATAAATATCAATCTAGTCCAACTAGCAGTACAACCATGTGATCTTTGATGTTTCTAGCACTTAGCCACATACTACTTATTAAATGTTGCAGTGCTATGACAAATATCTCAAGGCAGAGTTCAAAGAGGCTGCAACAAGTGTAGGACATCCCGAGTGGGAATTGCCAGATAATGCAGGGACATATAATGACACACCCACATCTACAGAGTTCTTTAGACCAAGTGGTACATACCTTACTGAGAAAGGGAAGTTCTTCTTGACTTGGTATTCTAACAAGTTACTGAGCCATGGTGACCAGATCCTGGATGAAGCAAATAAAGCATTCCTAGGCTGTAAAGTCAAGTTAGCAGCCAAAGTATACCTCATCATATTGTAGCCATCGTATATTACCATCCACCATCTTTAATCAATGAAATGATTCAAACTTCATTTTGACAGGTCTCCGGAATCCACTGGTGGTATAAAGCTGATGATCATGCTGCAGAGCTTACTGCAGGATACTACAACTTGAAAGATAGAGATGGGTACCGACCCGTAGCAAGGATGCTATCCAGGCATTATGCCATTTTGAATTTCACATGTCTTGAGATGAGGGACTCTGAACAAAGTTCTGTCGCCAAAAGTGGACCTCAGGAACTAGTTCAGCAGGTAAAAACTTATAAATTCAACCCATTTTAAGGCCTCCCTTCTCATGATGAGATATGTTGTTTGGTGTTATGAGTTGTTTTAGATTTTTTCATGTTGCAAAATTCTTTTTGATAACATCCACAAAATTCTTTTTCATATATATATTTTCCTTTGTTGACTGTTAAATACTATGGGAAATATGAAGTTACACACACACACACACACAGCACCATGCCTAGCATCTCAAGATGCTTCTCGCCAAGTTCTAGTCTTTAATTGAAGTATATTTTGTAAATAAAAGACATTTTTTATTAATGAAATTTATAGAAAGACCTTCAATAAATGATGAATAAATAAATAAAATCACAATGACACAATGTTGCACATGCATTTTCAGGTTTTGAGTGGAGGTTGGAGAGAGAACCTAGAAGTTGCAGGAGAGAATGCACTTTCAAGATATGATCGTGATGCTTATAATCAAATCCTCCTAAATGCTAGACCTAATGGTGTCAACAAAGAGGGCCCACCAAAACTACGGATGTATGGGGTGACATATCTTCGCTTATCAGATGATCTATTGCAGAAAAATAATTTCAACATATTTAAGACATTTGTGAAGAGGATGCATGCCAATCAGGTGAGTAATTATCATAATTACATACTTCAAAAAGTATATGCTCCTTCAAAATTGAAATGATCAAATGCTCTCTCTCTCTCTCTCTCTCTCTCTCTCTCTCTCTTATAGGATTACTGTCCAGATCCAGAAAAGTACAGCCACCACATAGGTCCATTGGAGCGATCAAAACCAAAAATGACAATTGAATATCTGCTAGAAGCAACTGAGCCAATGGAGCCATTCCCATGGGACAAAGAAACAGATATGAGTGTCGGTGGTGCACTTTCTAATTTGATAGACAAGATCTTTTCTATATTTAAGTGAGAACATGGCCAAATGTGAAGAGAAGCAGCAGTTAAAGAATCAAATAAAAGAGTTGGTTCTGGGGAAAAAATATACATCCATAGTGGCAATGTTGAAACAAGTGTTGGGTATCTGCTTTTCAAATAAAAGATCTGTATTTTCATTTCTGTATCAAATGTACAATATATTGCACTTAGTATAACTCACCAATAATCAGAGCAAGAGCAAGATCCATCTTTAAAATGGTGAAACCTACGGATATCTCTCATGATAATCTCTCGACACATGAGCTTAGAAATTAGTTTTGTCACTGTGTGGCAATCTCCACATGTGCGAAGATTCTTAGTTATCCTGATTATGGTCCCTGGACCTGTGTTAATAAGAGCAAAAGCAATAGCCAGTCTTTCACTGTGATCCCAAAGCATCTTCTCCTTTACTTCTTTGTCAACATCGTAAAACACTGAATTTGTATCAGGCTTGTATCCAGCCTCCTTCAGTTGCTGTTTTAAGTCCTCTAACTTGGCATATATATACTCTGTCTGTTGGTGTGACCTATCTCCAACTAAGAACCGATGAACCTTCTTATCTACCTCAACAAAGCTGCAGCCTGGTGGTTTTTTCAGTCCTTTCTTTCTCACAATGGCTCTTACCCTTTCAACATCACCCCACCGGTTCTCTGCAGCATAAATATTGGAAAGGCAAACATAGCTACCCACACCTTTAGGGTTCATTTCAAAAACTTTCTGTTCCAAAATTTCCGCTAAATTCATATTACGTTGCAGCCTGCAAGCAGAAAGCAGTGCAGCCCATATATCATCGGTAGGAACAACTTCCATACTTTTGATAAGCTCGTATGCTTCATTTAAGTGCCCTGCTCTACCGAGAAGATCCACCACACATGAATAGTGAGCAGGAGTAGGCTTAACATTGTACTTGGTGGTCATTCCATGGAATATTTGTCTGCCCTCATTTACTAGTCCTGCATGACTACATGCTGACAAAACTGAAGTAAGAACACCCTCATCTGGACAAACATTGTTTGCTATCATGGCATGAAAAATGGTGATAGCCTCTCTTCCCCTCCCATGAACCCCATATCCTGTAACCATAGCACTCCAAGAAACCAAATTCTTTTCGGGCATCTCATCAAAAACGCAACGCGAAGAAGCCAAGCTTCCACATTTAGAATACATGTCTAGAAGGGAAGTTCCCACTATGGTATTCACACCAAACCCTTTCTTAACAAGATATGAATGAACAGATGTGCCAAATTGTAAGGCCATGATCTGATCACAAGCTCCAAGAACAGTTACAATAGTCACTTCATCAGGAAGTGCCCCTTCTGTAACCATTTTACAGAAAAGTCTTAAGCACTCAAAAGCATCTCCACTCTGCTCATAACCCGAAATCATAGAATTCCATGAAACTGTATCTTTCAACTTCCCCTCATCAAATAGTCGCATTGCGTAAGCTATAGAGTTACAACTACAATACATTTCAATAAGAGCATTTCTCAAAAATTTGTTAGACATTTCAGCATTGTGTCGAACAACATACCCATGTATACCTTTCCCTAGCTCCAAGGCCATCAGGCCAGCACAAGCAGAGAGGAGACCAAGCAAAGTAGTCCCATCTACGGTCATTCGAGCTTTTTCCATCATATCAAAAACCACCAAAGCCTCTTTCGGGCTCTCATTTTTCACATAGCCCGAGATCATAGTATTCAAAGAAGTTAAATCTCTCTCAGGCATTCTATCAAACAACATCCTCGCCATCCCCATATCCCCAAACTTCATGTACATGGCAAGCAAAGAATTACCCACATAATTATCTGAGTCCAACCCACTAACCACAACCTCACCATGAACCCTCCTCCCAATTTCCACAAGCAACAAATAACCACAGGCCTTAAGAACAAAAGGGTAGGTGAATTTATCCGCTTTCCAACCAAAAGCCAACATTTCACGGTACAAAACAATAGATTTGAAAGAAGAAGAGCCGCCATTACAAGCATAACCCCTGATCATGACATTCCACAAGAATAAATTTTTGAAATCAATCCCATCAAAAATGAACTGGGCTTGGGGCATACGGCCACAACTGGCATAGAAGGCAGCCAGTTTGGTTTTGAGATAAGTGTTGTTTTGAAGAGTGCCAGAAATAGTGATGTGGGCATGGAGCTGGTGGCCTTTAGTGAAGGATTTGGCGTTGGTGAGGGACTGTAAGATGGTTCCGCATTGCAGAGAGGTGAGTGGGAAATGGGTGGTGGTAGTGGTAGTGGTGTATAGAGAGTGCTTGAGGAGTTTGTGAGTGAAAGAACCATTCATGAAGGAGAGTCAGAGGAGAGAGAGAGAGAGAGAGAGAGAGAGAGAGAGACTGAGAAGTAAAGAGCTATGGACTATGATGGAATGGGTAGTGTGGCTATGTGTGAGAGTGAGAGAGAGAGCTTGGTAGGTATTTCAGTTTGTTCGAAAACCCGAAAAAGAAAAAGAAGAAAAAAGAAAGTGGAGATGCGGGGTATCGATCCCCGTACCTCTCGCATGCTAAGCGAGCGCTCTACCATCTGAGCTACATCCCCATGCGTTTTATTATCAACAATTAACTTTTAAAAACGGGCATTTTGTTGTATCTCAGAGTCTGATGGTCTTAAATTTTTTGTTTGATAGATCAGATGGTCTAATTTGGTTGTACTTTTCTGCGT
The DNA here is from genome assembly GCA_030021035.2 of Notholithocarpus densiflorus. Lineage (NCBI taxonomy): Eukaryota > Viridiplantae > Streptophyta > Magnoliopsida > Fagales > Fagaceae > Notholithocarpus > Notholithocarpus densiflorus. The sequence continues at coordinate 2,856,860 of JARYZH020000020.1, forward strand.
CAGGGACCTTTTTGAATTTCTTCAAATTTCTTTAGTCATACTTTTCAGGGAAAAAAAAAAAAAAATTTCGTCTTCTTGTTTCTATCGAGTTTTTTCTTTTTGGTAAATATAGGTTACATTACCCATTCAAAGGTATGGATTTATTTTTTTTTTTAAATTGGAGCGCAATTAAAATTTAATTTGAAATTTTGATTTCTTCTCAAATTTTTTTTTAAAAAAATTTTGATTGAATTATTTTCTTTTATGTTTTGAAGATTTTATGGTCATTATACACGTGATAGTCAATTACTGCATTTTCAGAACAATACTTAAATAGCCATTGGAAAATGATAAATTCAAAAATTAATGCTTATAAATAAGAATTAAACCTAAAACATAAATACAATTTTTTAATAGCTTAATTCAAATTATCCTATTCATCATGGGATGTGGCATCTTTTTACAAATGAAACCATATATAATAGAGTAATTTTAGTACCCCAAAATAAAATATATGAATTTTTGTATATAATATATTAAAGTAGAAGTACAATGAGAATCTGAATCAAATCCAAATTAATTTCTGCTTGTAGTCTAATTTGATATCAAGTTTCTGTTTTAATTTTTTAGTTTTTGTACCAAATGATACAAAAACCATGATACTACAATAATAATATACAGTAACCTAGGTAAGACCACTTTATCATCATTGTACAATTTAGAATAACAACAAAAATATTTTACTCCAAAACTATCTAGGAACTTTAGAGAAATGTATTTCCAAGAATTTATTACAAAATTTTAAATTAAAAAAGTAATAAGGTCTTTTCTATATATAAGTGTCAGCTCAATGAATGAGGCAAATAGGCAACCGTCTAAGGCTCCCAATGAAAAAAGATCCCCAAATTTTTACCAATAGAGATATATCTGTACCAATGAAAGTATTAATTGAGCTCCAAATATTCACTAGTAAATAAAAAGTAGTTTTTTTTGTTTTTTTTTTTTTTTAAATCAAAGAAAAACTAGTTAAAGAAAAATCTTTTCATGGGATGTGGTAATGACTGTTTATTTTTCTCAGTTTTAAAGTGTATAACTCATTTAATCCCACACACATAAATGTTGAAAGAACTCATTAATCTATTACTAGTAAATAAATTTATACTCAAAAATTTTATTTATAGATATCAATTATATAATTTTATTAAAATTTTCAACCATATTTTTTAGTATATGGTTGCTTCACTCAATAAATAATGTTTATTTTAGTAGTATAGTCATTAAGTAATATGATGGATTCGTTTTAATTTATAATTTTGCATTTAAGAAATAGATTTTAAATGAAAAAATTCAAAGTTAAATAAATCTTTGATTAATATTCAAAATATAAGAATTAATAGGCCCAATTAAGGTAGTTGGTTGCCTTAGACCTCGTAATGCCTTGAGCTGACCCTGAACTTCAAGGTTCTGAACAACATTGTTAGCTTGATTTAGATCCTATGAATGATTTTAATGCACTTGAATAGCATAATATGCTCCATAATGATAAAAAATAAAAATAAAAATAAAAACTCTTGCCTCATTTGCTACTTCTGAGTTCTGATCTTCAAATCAAATAAATGAGATTAAAAATTATGACACGAAGGAAATACAGATACAACAAAAGCAATCAAAAAATGCAAAATTAATGCTTTTTCAACAAATATAATGTATTAAAATACAAGTTGCTAAGAGTTTTTGTATGTCTATGACATTTAGGATTCAAATCGCTGCTTCTCTGTTGCAATTATCAAATTATTAAAAAAAAAAAAAGTCATTTTTAAGTTTTAATGGTCATCATACACATAGCAGTAAATTAATGCATTTTCAGAAATATACTTAAATAGCTGCTAGAAAATTAATGGTTAGAAAAATTGATTGGAAAATGACAAATTCAAAATTAATGCTCATAAATAAAAGTTAAAACCAGTCTCAAATTCAAATTAGCCTAATGAATTATGATCATATCACATGGCATCTTTTTAGATGTGAAAATAAACCTTCTTTTTTTCTTCAAAAAAGAAGTAGAAATTGTGGTGGGTCCACGTGGGAGATAGAGAAATTGTGTTTTGTTTTTAAAAAAATTTTGTGGCCATGCTTTGTTAAAGGAAATTATATGGTTAATTTTCTAAAATTTATATTGGAAACAATTAATTTTAATTTTTTAAAAATTTATTTGGAATATAGCAGTTTGCTCACATTCAGTTGCTTTGAAAACTATTGAAAACAAAATCATTAAGAGGTAAAAGAAAATTCAATAAAACCTTTAATAAAATATATAAAAATTAATTTTGCACATAATAAGTTAGTATAAATAATTAAATATTTGTAAATATTTAATTCCTTTTACAAATGAGTAGAAATAATTAAATTGATACAAAATATTTTTATAATTCCTTTTAGTGACATGTAAGGTAATACATATTGTACGGCACCAAGTCCCCAGAGCCATTTGGGCCTTGGGCCACAGATCAATAGTATGGCCCAGGGGCCCAACCTCTACTCTGCCCAGGACCCCAGCCCGAACCCGCAAGAGCTTCGAGCCCAAGCTGAGTGTTATTCAAAGGCTTGAGAAGCAGACAGTTGACGCTAGCGCGCATCTTGCCTTGTCACGTGGTTATTGCTTGGCAAGTCGTTTCCGAGTAAGGTTACGGTTCGGTCACACCACCCTTTATGCGCCCGGTAGTGCCTTAGGGAATATCGCCGCCGAGCACAATTGCTAAATGGGAGCCATTTCCAAAGCCACTCTCACCTAAACGCCCACTTACAATTAACGACATTGGACCTCTCATTGAACTAGCTTTGAAAGTAATTATAATCCTCCCACTGATAATTGGCTATAAATAGGAGAAGCTAGAGAAGGGGAAGGGGTTGGAACTTTGGGAGAAGAAATTGAGAGAATAGAGAAAAGGAAAGTGACACAAAGAGGGAGAGAAAAGTAATCTCATTGAGTTTCTGTGTGGAGAACGACCCAAAGTAGGAAATCCAAGCCCACTATAAAAGTAAGTTGTGAGCCCAAGTAAGGTCCAGCTTTATAGCCTCATTTTTTGCCTGCACAATTGGCGCCGTCTGTGGGAATCTCCTATAATGCTGTGGTTCTAAAGGGACTCAAGCTCAGGAAGAATGTTTGAAAGGCGCTCAGGGAGTCACGCAGAAAGTGGATCCGTAGGGTCTTCTCGGGGATCTAGCTGGTGAGAGCGCAGGCAAAAAAAGCGAGAAGATAAGGAGCATGGTCACTAGGAAGAACTGTCCGGCACGGGAGAGGGATCATACTAGACCCAACGGACAGTTTCCGGTGCCACGGGACGTAGGCAGAGGGAGGAGAGAGATGAAGAGCTTGAGCGGCTACGCAGAGTAATTAGAGACTTGGAGCTGAAGGCGAGGGGCAGGCACCGGAAAAGGGATAGGGATGACTAAGAAAGGAGAGCTGACAGTGGGGGCAATAGATACGGAACGGGGTCTAGTCAGTTCGATTCTCATCAATGACGAAGTCATTCACATTCCTGGGGATCTTATCAACACCGAGACTGTTCGCAATCCCGGGGACCCCGACAGCATCGGAACCGGTCACTCTCCCGTGAGTCAGGCCAACGCCGAGATTGCTCACGTTCACGTCATCATTCAGTCAGGAATTCAGTCTCCCCAGAGGAAAGGTGGCCACGTAATGCTGCCATGGATGCTATGAGTCGTGCCTTGCGAAAAGCAGCTCAGTCCACGATTTTTGGATGATATCGAACGGGCTAAAATGCCGAGCAGGTTTACCCGCCCACCGTTCAACTCCTACGATGGGAAAACGGACCCGGTGGAGCACGTTAGTCATTATATTCAGATGATGTCTCTGCATACTCATAATAATGCGCTGATGTGCAAAGTATTTCCTTCGAGTCTAGGACCTACTGCTTTAAGGAGGTTTAACGGGCTACGGAAGGGCTCTATACACAGTTTTTTCGAGCTAATTCAGGAGTTCGACGTTCGGTTTATGACTTGCAGCCGTGTACCACAGCCGGTAGATGCGCTATTATCTATGAAAATGAGGGCATGTGAGACACTACGTAGCTATGCTAGCTGGTATTAGGAGCTATACAATGAGATAGGCGGGGATAATGAAAAGGTCGCAGCAAGCACTTTTAGAATGGGGTTGCCCGAAGACTCCGGATTACGGGAGTCGTTGACTAAGAAGCCTCCTGAAGACATGAGGCAGCTGATAAGACGCATCGAGGAATACAAACGATTGGAGGATAACCGTCTGCAAAGTAAGGGTAAAGCACCAATGATAAATCGTCCATGGCAAGGAGGTTTTCCACTCAGGCCCCGAGGGGGTTTGACGATTCAAGAACTGGCAGCACAGATGGGAGAGGTAAATGTGACGTTTAAGGAACTGGTACACAGGATTATTGACCGGATTAAGTATGAGCCATATTTTCAATAGCCGAACAAGATGGGAAGAGACCCATCTAGGAGAAATCAGAACTTGTATTGCACCTATCATCGAGACAAGGGTCACACTATCGAACAGTGCTGGGTATTGAAGGATCACCTCGGGCAATTGGTTAAGGCCGGGTATTTAAAAGAGTTTGTATTGGACTAGGGGGACAGAGTTGTGGGGCAAGATACTCGGCAAAAGGGGAACCCTCTTCCACCCCTTTTAGGGATAATTGAAGTCATTCATGCTGCCCTAGAAAGGCTCATTGTAGGAAGAGGGAAAGAAGTGTTGACTGTAGTACCAGTGGAAAGCTGCTCGGACGTACAGCCGCCCGAGAAGAAACTGAGGTCTGTGTGGGAGCCTATCGCTTTCGACGATGAGGATTTGGAAGGGACGATCTAACTGCATGATGACGCATTAGTGGTCATGGCCTGGATAAGTGGCTTCTTGGTAAAAAGGGTAATGATAGACCAAGGAAGCAGGGCCGATGTAATGTATCCGGACCTATTCAAGAGGCTCGGACTGAAGAAGGAGAACCTTGCGAACTATAGTCCACCCTTGGTTGGGTTCGATGATAAGGTAGTAATTTCGAAAGGGCAAATTTCACTTCCCGTGATTATGGGGGGCAAGGAAGTAGTAGTAACGTTTATAATAGTAGCTTCATTTTCTCCGTACACGGCGATCCTGGGAAGGCCGTGGATCCATTCAATGGGGGTTGTTCCATCTACCCTGCATCTAAAGATCAAGTTCCATACCGAGCAGGGTATTGCCGTGGTAAGAGGGAACCAGCAAGTAGCAAGACAGTGCCTTATTGCCGTAGTTAATTGGAAGCAGAAGAACCAGGCCGATCGAGGAAAGCATACCGAGCAACTAAAAGGAGCCAAGGAGAAAGAGTAGTCCAAACAGGAGCAGGTTGGGCGGAAAGATCTATCTTAGAAGGTCCCTTTATAGCAATCACAAGAGCCCCGAGAAGGAATGGGGGCTGGCTGCGCCGATGAGTTAATAAGGGTGAAGATAATACCAGATACTGATAGGTATTTTCAGATTGGAACAAGTATGAAAGGTGAAGATAGAGTGCAGGTGTTGTTGTTTCTTACTCAAAATATAGATGTCTTCGCTTGGAGCCCTTATGAGGTACCCGGGGTAGATCCCGGGTTCATTGTTCATAAGCTCAACGCAGACCCCTTATTTCCCCCGAAGAAGCAGAAGCAGAAGCCGAGAAGGTCGGGCAAAGAACATGTTGAGGCAGTAAAGCAGGAGGTTAAGAGGTTGAAGGAGGCCGGGGCGATAAAGGAGATCTTCTTCCCATAGTGGCTTGCGAATACCGTGGTTGTTAGGAAGAAGAACGGCAAATGGAGGGTCTGTGTAGATTTCACGGACTTAAACCGAGCATGCCCAAAGGACCCATTTCCTATGCCAAAAATTGATCAGTTGGTAGATGCCACCTACGGGCACTCGAGGATGAGTTTCTTGGACGCCTTTCAGGGATATCATCAGATCGCTCTGGCTGCCGAGGACCAAGAGAAGACATCATTCATTTCTCCCGACGCTAACTATCATTACACCGTGATTCCCTTTGGGCTAAAGAATGCCGGGGCAATGTATCAACAGATGATGACGAGGATGTTTCAGGACAAAATTGAGCGTACGGTTGAAGTGTATATTGACGACATGGTGGTAAAGAGCAAGCAGTAAGTGCGGCATGTGGAGGATCTTCAGGGGGTGTTTGAAATATTACGGCAACATAGGTTGCGCCTTAACGCGAAGAAATGTGCTTTTGGAGTAGGAGCTAGTAAATTTTTGGGATATTTAATTACTAGTCGGGGGATAGAAGTTGATCCTGACCAGATCAAGGCCGTGTAGCGTCTCAAGTCACCAAGCAATCCGAAAGAAGTACAGGTGTTGACCGGGATGTTAGCCGCTCTTAACCAGTTCATCTCTAAATTTTCAGATCGTTGCCATCTATTTTACCAGCTGTTAAAGAAATGGAGAGGATTTCAGTGGGATGATGAGTGTGAAAAAGCTTTTCAGGATCTTAAGGAATACTTGACATATGCACCGATCCTGACAGCACCAAAGCCCGGTGAAGACCTATTTATGTACCTCTCGGTGTCCGACCATGCTGTAAGTGCCGTACTTTTAAGGGACTGAGGAGTACAACAACTCGTGTATTATATCAACAAGACCCTAATCGACGCGGAGACCAGATATTTGCCTTTGGAAAAATTAGTATTGGCATTAGTGCATGCCACCAAGAAGTTACCTCAGTATTTCCAAGCTCATACCGTGTACGTGTTGATCGAATACCCCCTATAGTCATTGTTGAAGAGATCAGACTTCACGGGGCGGATTGCTAAGTGGGGAACCCGGCTCAGGGCCTTCGATGTAAGGGATAAGCCGAGGAGTTCAGTAAAGGGGCAGGTGTTGGATGATTTTATAGCGGAATTTTCTCCTAAAAACCAAGGGGAAATGGTTTGTCAGATGGAGTGTCGTCTGTGGAAAGTGCATGTGGACGGTACTTCTAGCATCATGGGAGCCGGTGCTAGGATCGTCATAATTACTCCGGAAGGTATACGTTTGGAGCATTCATTCAAATTGGGGTTTAAAGCCTCCAACAACGAGGCAGAGTACGAAGCTTTACTTGTCAGATTGAGGGCGGTCTCAAGCTTGGGTGCCTGGGATGTGAAAATTTATTCAGATTCACAGCTGATAGTTAATCAGGTGCAGGGAAGTTTTGAGGCACGAGACTCCCGGATGAAAGGATACTTAAACCTGGTAAAGCAAGTTATAAACAACTTCAGTACGGTGAAGGTGATCCAAGTGGCCCGGGCACAGAACAGACATGTCGACCCCTCGCCACGCTGGCATCATCAATAGCAGAGGAAATTCCTCGACTAATTAAGGTAGAGCTTGTTCCAGAACCAAGCATTAAGATGGCAAGTGATGTGGGGGCTGCAGGGGTCGACATCACAACAATTACAACATTTGGACCGTGCTGGATGGATCCTATCATAGACTTCTTAGCCGAGGATCGGGTCTCGTGCGATGAAAGGGAAGCTAACAAGGTCCGTAGGGTGGCTGCCCGGTATTGGTTGTCAAAAGACCGAAAGCTATATCGTATGCCCTTTGGGGGACCATACCTTTTATGCTTGCACCTAGAGAGAGTGGGCCAACTCTTAGCCGAGCTGCATGATGGGGTGTGCAGTAGTCATGTGGGAGGCAGATCATTGGTGCACCGAGCAATGACTCAAGGATTTTGATGGGCCCAAATGCAAAAGGACGCCGCGGAATATGCGCGTAAGTGTAAGCAGTGTCAGAAGCATGCCCCCTAATCCACCAGCCGGCAGGCCATTTGAACCCGATCAGCAGTCCTTGGCCTTTCGTATAATGGGGGCTGGATATCCTCGGTCCATTTCCTCGAGCGACGGGCAATCGAAGATTCGTCTTGGTGGCTATCGACTATTTTACCAAGTGGGCAGAAGCGGAAGCTCTGGCTAATATCCGAGACGTGAACGTGAAGTTCGTATGGAAGAATATAATCACAAGATTTGGGGTGCCGGACTCCCTTATATTAGATAATGGACTACAATTCGACAGCCAAGCCTTTCGTGAATTTTGCAACGATCTCAGCATCAGTAACAGGTATTCCTCTCCGGTGTATCCCTAAAGTAATGGACAAGCTGAAGCTATAAACAAGGTAATCGTGAATGGGCTGAAAAGGAGGCTGGAAGGCGTAAGGGGTAACTGGGCCGAGGAATTACCTAATGTCTTGTGGGAGTACTAGACGACTCCTCGGAGGTCCATAGGGGAGACCCCATTCTCTCTCACATATGGAACAGAAGCCGTGATACCAGCTGAGGTCAATCTGTGTAGTGCACGGGTTTCAAAATTTAACATATCCCAGAATGACTATTTATTGGTAGAACATCTTGACTTGCTAAAAGAATACCGGGAAGCAGCAACTATATGACTAGCCGAGTACCAGTAAAAGCTTACCCGGCGCTATAACCAAGATATAAGGGTGAGGGAGTTCGGTGCTGGAGATCTAGTACTATGAAAGGCAGTGGGGAACATGCGGGATACGAACGCTGGGAAGTTAGCCCCTACTTGGGAAGGGCCTTACAGGATTACTACTATCGCAGGAGTAGGGGCTTACTACTTAGAGGATCTAGACGAAAAACTGCTTCCTTGGCCGTGGAATGTCCACAACTTGAAAAAGTTCTATCACTGACCCATTGAACACAGGAGCATAAATTAAATGAAACATTGTATATATGCTTTTTGAAGTAATACTAAGATGATGTCTATTTTTGCTGGTGCATTAAAATTTCATTATTTGATCTATAGGTGCCGGCCAACGGGTAAAGAAAAGTGGTGGAAACCTTAAATTAAAAATTCTAAGGACAGAAACCTGTCCCCGGTTCAATTCCCATCACCGGACAAGTGGAAACCTTAAATTAAAAATTATAAGGACAGAAGCCTATCCTCGGTTCGATTCTCATCATCGGACAGGTGGAAACCTTAAATTAAAAATTCTAAGGACAGAAGCCTGTCCCCGGTTCGATTCCCATCACCGGACAGGTGGAAACCTTAATTAAAAATTCTAAGGACAAAAGCCTGTCCCCGGTTCGATTCCCATCACCGGACAGGTGGAAACCTTGAATTAAAAATTGGACAAAGACATATCCCCGGTTAGTTTCCTTTCGCCGGACGGGTGAAAGTCTTAATAAAAATTCTAATGACAAAAATATTAAAGCCAAGAAACAAACCTAATAGTGCAAACGGAAATAAATAAAATCATTGTTCAATCACCAAAACCCGGTGACCATAGGAAAATAAGTCCGAAAGTAAATATGAAAATTAAAACCACTGTTCGGTCACCATAACCCGGTGACCCTAGGCAAACCTTAAAAAAGCAAGTAAAGTAAAGGCAAACGTAAAAGAGACCAATATAAATCACTAAGTTTAAATAAATGGGTCGGCAGTTCGGGGCTGTGCTGCTTCGTCAGTTGGTTGAATAGGGTTGTCCTCAGCCCGTGGTTGTTGAGATTGCCCGTCATCTGTGGCGTGAAGGGCGTTGGAAACCTCTGGATCAACATGGGCGTCAATTGCTTGGACCAGCTCCCTCATACTGGTAGTTTCCTCCTCGTCCACCACATCTACCTGACTTTGAGAAGGAGGTGGAAGGGCCGAATATGGAATCTGGCTTGGGTCTCTCAAAGGGGAGTCTTCGACCACTCCCATCACCTGGAGGGCCACTAGCCAACCCTCCCCGAACCCATGAAGCTGGGCTTGATGAACGACAGGCTCCGTAGATTTCTCAGTGTCTGCAAATCCCTCATCGTACCAATTTCGCAGGCTTCAAGGGTTGCTTTGAGGTCAGCTATCTGGTCAGCCTAGGCCAAGTTGAGACTATTTGCCTCTGCTAGTTTCAGCTCTACACTCTCCAGCCGGCTCTCCACCTCGGCTCTTCCCTTCTTCGCCAATTGACGAGCTTTCTCCGAGGACTGAGCTTTTTTCTTTGCAGCCTCAGCGGTCTTGCTTTTCTCCTTTGCATTATCGTTGGCAACTTCTTTTAAAGCCTTTTCCCGTTCGGCATCCTTGACGAGCTCTATCAATCTCTCGCCGAGGATATGGGTCATCTGTGCAGACTGGTAACGCAAAAAGAAGTGTCATAATAGAAGAATACTTCCTGTATTTGAGTAAATGAGTAAGGAGTGAGAGAGAGATTACCGTGATGGTGTGCCACTGTAGCCGTCTCACCAGCGAGTCTTCATCCCCTTCGGAGAAGAAGCGAATGTCCTCGAGCAGCAATAAGCCTAGCACTAAGCTCTGTGCTACCCTTCCTCCCTGGCCCTTATCCCACACTATTGCACTGGCCGTGGCTGGCAGAGGCCCCTTTCCGAGCTTGAAGGTTGGTTGCCAAGGGACTACAGGCTGGGAAGAGGACACTGCTTTCCCGTCAGCTTGAACGGTAGGCAGAGATTCGGCAACTAGCTCCCGGATCATGATCCTACAGGACGGCCGGGGTGAGGTCTTTGATGGAGCGTCGCTTGGAGTCTTGGACGGTTGATCATCGATGCGTTGTTTCTTTTTTACACGGCTGGAAGAGAAGGGAGGAAGTGCTCGGCCTTTGCTCTGGGGTTGTTGAGGCTCGGCGGAGGATTGAGAGCCAGGCAAGAATCGGTTGACGGTCACTTTTCGCCTTGTCACCATCTCGGCGTCTGGGTCAACCACGGCTGCTTCTTGTTCAGCTGGCTAGACCGGATCTACTTGATCCTCGATGGGAACGTGCTCCTGACGGCTTCAAGAGACGCGCTCGGCGGATTCGTCCCTGATCAGGGCTAGATCTTCTGCGGTTATATAACGTGGGCCGAGTTCCCGGGCTTCACCAGAGGTCAGCTTTGGTGGAAGGAAGTTTGCGTGCCGCACGTCTATGTAAGACAGTAGAGGGCTGTCCAGCAATAAATCTTGACTAAAGGCCTGCCAAGTCTTGTACACAGGGATGCAGCCGAGTATGAGATGTGACGCCCGGAGCTGCCCGTCAGTGTGAACAAATATTTCGGACCTGAGGACAAAATTCAAGTCCCTTACGTGCACCACCCTAAGGTCCAGGACAAATTCTTTGCCGTCTGCAACGAAGGAACACAGTAAATTAGTACCTGGATGGATAAAACAAACGGGAGTAAACAAAAAGGAAAATAAGATGGACGGATTAGGTAATACGAACCAACTTCACGCGGTGACAGTGGGCAAAGGATCTCTTCGGCAGACCAGTTCCCATTCACCCGAACATACTCCCCGGCTGAGTTTATGTTTGAATCGAGCAGGCATGAAATCAGCCATACCTGGTAATCCCTAACTTTTAAATAATAGTGGGCGGTTTTAGTTCCGCACAGGCTATACATGTAATTTATGTCATGGTAGTTCAACTCCAAACCATATAACTGATTCAACCTATCAACGCAACTAACTACCCAGTAAAAGTTGGAAGGAAGCTGCTCGGGGCTCAAACCGTAAAATCTAAGGGTATTAAGCAAGAGTGGGCTCACTGGAAATCTAACCCCACCCTCCAAAATTGCCATTAAAGGGAAGAAGGCAGTATTCGCCCCGGAGCGCCTGTAAAAAGCAATCTCGCTCTTATGGCAATACGCCACATTCACATCCTCAGGGATGTTGAATGTCTGCCTAAAAGTGGCTAGGGATGCCCCAGTATTTAATAAATGAGCAAAACCCATCCTAAACTCTAGAAATTGAAGGAAGAGATTAAAACAAGATAAAAAGGTAAAGAAACTTACTTTGGGCTCTAAAGAGGAAGGGTGCTCTAGGCTGGAGGGTGAACGCACAGGGAGCTATGCACGGTAGGGAGGAAATTTTTTGAGCAAAGAATGTAAAAGTGGGAGAATGATTCAGAACAAATTATTTATAGGGCCTGAAAGGGATGGAATAAATGCCATTAAATAAATAAGAGGCGGGAAACTCTACGAATCCCATCACAAATGCCACACGTGCGCCGCCTCGGTTCGCAAACCGTCAATTAATAATGACGGCCCAGCCAAACGTCAGACACGACGCGTCTTTTGAGGGCACCTTAATTAAACTCTCAACTGCTTGATAACTGCTGATTGATCTTCCCGGGTTGCTGCTGTCCATTGAATTCCTTGATTCGCCTTTGGGCTCTGAGCACGAATCAAGGGGGGGCTAATGTACGGCACCAAGTCCCCAAAGCCATTTGGGCCTTGGGCCACGGATCAATAGTATGGCCTAGGGGCCTAACCTCTACTCTGCCCAGGACCCTGGCCTGAACGCGCAAGAGCTTTGAGCCCAAGCTGAGTGTTATTCAAAGGCCTGAGAAGCAGACAGCCGACGCTAGCGTGCATCTTGCCTTGTCACGTGGTTATTGCTCAACAAGTCGTTTCCAAGTAAGGTTGCGATTCGGTCACACCACCCTTTGTGCGCTCGGCAATGCCTTAGGGAATATCGCTGCCGAGCACAATTGCTGAATGGGAGCCATTTCCAAAGCCACTCTCACCTAAACGCCCACTTACAATTAACGACATTGGACCTCTCATTGCACTAGCTTTGAAAGTAATCATAATCCTCCCACTGATAATTGGCTATAAATAGGAGAAGCTAGAGAAGGGGAAGGGGTTGGAACTTTGGGAGAAGAAACTGAGAGAATAGAGAAAAGGAAAGTGACACAAAGAGGGAGAGAAAAGTAATCTCATTGAGTTTTTGTGTGGAGAACGACCCAAAGTAGGAAATCCAAGCCCACTATACAAGTAAGTTGTAAGCCCAAGTGAGGTCCAGCTTTATAGCCTCATTTTTGGCCTGCACACATATATAAGCAAGATTCCATACTGGCAAATGCAAATTTTTCTATGTAAATGCATTTTTTAATGAGGTAAATGCATTTTTTCATGTATTTATTTAAATTGAATTTATATAGTTTTTTTTTTAGAAAAATATAGTTATTTTTCTAAAATTTATATAATAAATAGTTAATTTGGAATATGATATTCTTAGACAAATTTAAATTTTTTTTAGCAACAATTGAAAATTGAACCAACAAAAGGTAAAAGCAACTTTAATAACACACATAATAAAAAAAAATAGAAAAAATAAAGGTGCATTTAAGATAGTTTATTCATATTCTTAATTATGTTAATTTACATTTCTACTAATTTGTAATTTAAATAATTCATATCATCAGGTATGAAATTATGAATGTCTCTAACGCTCATATGGATTCACAAAAATTATGTGAATAAAAACTTAAAAATGAATATTGAAGTCGTTTTGATGATTCAATAATAAAGTTTTAAGGTTTGAGTAGTTCCCGCAAAACCTATTTAAATATCTAAATTATATGTATATAAATCCTTCTTTTTTACTAGAAGGAATCAACCAGAGAAATTTTGTGTTATATAAATCTTGGTAAAATCAAACTTTTCTACAAACTTTCAAATCCTATAACTGGTGTTTTTTTTTTTTTTTTTTTTTTTTTTTTTCAAAATAACACTGATTTTTAAACAAATTCATTAATTAGCACGTTTTAAAAACTATATAGGAAACTAACAACTCGAGTGTAATATACTCGATTTTGGAATGCCAAATTCGAGTCCATCAGACTCTTTTTCCATCAATTTGAAATCGAGCCGTTCAGACTCGATTTCGGTACTCACAACAAAAACGAAAACAACGAAAGAGAAACACTGCCAAAGAGAAAAGAGAAACAATCAAACAATCTTCTTCTCAAACAATCAAACACAACCCATTTCCAAAAACGCTTCTTCTCCAACAATCAAACACAATAATCAAAGAGAAACAACAACATCAACAAACCCAAGACCCACCTAGGGTTTTGCTGGGATCGGATCGCACAAGTTTTGCTGGAGTTGCTGGGATCGGATCGGATCAGATCAGAGTTGCTGGAGTTGATTGGATCGAATCGGTGGTTCTCTCTCACTTTGTCTTGTTCCATATCTCTCGTTCCCCGCCAAAGCTCACCTGGGTTTTGCTCGGATCGGATCAGACCTAGGTTTTGCTGGAGTGGTTTTGCTGGAGTTGAGTTTTGCTTGAGTTTGTTGAAGGGAAGAACTAAACAACGAAATCGAGTCCAATAGGCTCGAGTTCTATGTTGAAATCGAATTTAGAACACCGAAATAGAGTACTTTGGTCTCGAGTTGTTAGATACCAAATTTGTTTCAAAACTGTGCTAACTAACAAAATAGTTTAGCTTTTAGTGTTATTTTCAAAAAAAGAAAAAACCTGTAACTGTTAGCTAGACTCTAGAAAAATTTTACGTTTTAGCTTTTCAAGATAATCTATAACTTTCTCAGAAAATCTTACTACAAATGACTTCAGAAAAATCCTTTAGTGATTATGAATTGAGGAATCTTTGACAATTGTCAAATTACCCTAGCAATATTCTTTTTTGCATGGCTTGAACAAATTAATGCACTGTCCTTTCCTTATCCTATAAACTCCCTTTATTTACTCAATGTACTCAAGAAAAAATTGTTTTCCATCTTTTCTTCTTGTGATTGACAATGGTTCGCAAGAAGCTCATTGTGAAGAAAATTGAGAATCCTAGCTCGCTTCAAGTAACATATTGTAAGCGTAGGGATGGAATTATTAAGAAGGCTTCTGAATTAGCAGTTTTATGTGATACAGATGTTGGTCTTGTGATGTTCTCTCCTACTGGCCGATTGACTAGCTTTGCAAGCAATGGAAGGTTGATTATCAATATTAATTTTTGAATACTTGGTTTATATCTCTTTCTTCCTCTATTGTGCTATTGTTTCTCAAATTCATTTTGAGATGATTTTTGTCTTGCTTTTTGTAGGATTGAGGATATATTTCTTCGTTATTTTGACCGGCCTAATGAACTACGAGGAGGGTGTGTTTTGAAAATGTTTCTGATTTTATTTGTGGTTTGGTTTATCCTGAATATCTTATTTTTAAGCTAAGTTTGTTTTATTATTATTTTTCTTTGAATAACATAATACTGTTGTTTGACTGTGCAGGCCTATTGAGAATGAAGAGGTAATTACCACACTTTCTTTTCCCCCTCTCTCTATATGGGCAAACTTACCTTGCTGTGTTATAATTTCTACTTGTAGTGTTTATATCGAAGCCTCAAGAATTCGAAGTATGAAGGAGAAATCCTGGAACAGATAGCAAAGTATGACCTTTTCTTTTTCTCTCTCTCCCACACACATACACAGCAGCACAGACCTTCAGCAATTTATGCATGTCTTTTCTTCTGACTTTTTTTTTCTTCTCTTATTCTCTCTTATTTCTCCATCAAAATAATTCACAAACTGGTAATGGCATGACAAGCTCAGACTTAAGGTAGCATTTGAATTATTTACAGTTTTAGCCTTACAAGAGTGTGCTTTTCATGAGTAACCAAATAAATTACACATAAGTATATGATTTTTCTCTGTTTGGCTTTATAGACTCTTGGAGAAGAACTCCATGATCTCAATCAGCTAGAAGATGAAATGCAGCAAAAAATGAGGTCAAATTTTCATTTACCTTTATATTTTAAAATTTACTTTGTAGAATTCACATAAATATGTGAATGTGATTTATCATAGGTTTAAGAATTCTGGCATTAATTGAGTTTATTTGTGTGAACATGGAAAAAAAAAGGTCCTACAATCCAGATATAGAGAAGATCACCTCGATTTATGATGCTCTAGTGCACCAGAAGTTTCTTACTAATGCTATTCAACGTATTGAAGAGATGAAAGTGAGTATATTCAGCACGGCTCACTTATTTCTTGGTGTCATAGTTGGAATTAACAATTTTTCTTCTCCCTTTTAGCAGGCAAAGCTGCTTGGTAAACAAATTGTTCCACTGGAACCTGACAGCATTGAAGTAGGAAAGGAAAAGGAAAGTCAATCAAGTGAAGTAAGAGAAAGATAAATAAACAAAAGCTACTATAAACTTCTACACCAATATTCTCAATTAATGTAGTTGTTTTGTGTAAAATGTGTTAATCATTTCAATGTATTTTACTCGTAGGTACCTGTTCTTGATATAAAGGATTCAAATTTTATGGCTGAAGAGTCTGTAGATTCTAATGGAAGGAGGTATTGAGATTTTATTTCTTGAATTTAGTCTAATTTTTTCATAGATTATCAGCATCTGTACTTCTGGTTTATTGGCACATTTGAGCATTGTAAATATATATGCATATAGCCATAAGTCACTAGCTGTTAGAAAGTGAGGTTCAAGGCATCTCAGATTTGGTAACTGAGCTTTTGCTACTGTTCTATAGGAATCCAGTGATGGAAGATCATCACCAGCAAAAGACATGCTCACTTGGGGGGCCGCACCTTAGTATTGACTACCTAAAAACCCAAAGTAACTGGAACCTTCAATGTGGTAGCACATCCCAAGGTTGACATTATGGCAGCTTTCATGGTTTTACATGACAAGCAGTAGGATTAGTATCTGTTACTGAGTCCTGTTGTGGTTTTGTAGCCCCGTTTCTCTAAATATGTTGAAAGTGGATCATGATTTACTATATAAATCCCAAGACAAAAGAGGTGTCTAGAGGTTTTGAGAATTGTAGTGATCTGTTTAATGTATCTTTCTTGTGACAAATCATTTTTGTTTTCGGGGCCAATGGCAATGGAAGCTGCCATGAAAAAAGTAATGCTACAGACACAAACTATTTTATAATATTTTTACAAACTGTTGATGTGACAAATTCTTACTAGTTATAATATGGGCCACCACTACCATCACATTTTTACTTACAATAACTAATTGAAAAATGTTAAAGCTACATTAGCAGTTTGTGAAAATGTTGTAAAATAGTTTGTGTTTATAGCATTACTCGTTGCGGAAAATAATAGCAAGCCCTAAAATGGAGTCATTATAAGAAAATTTTTCCTTGTGATTAATGGCTCTAATCATAAATGAGGAATTGGCTTTTCCAAAATGATATTGTCAGTTGTTATTGTTGACTTGATACGTGCGTTGAGTTGTGATTGATGTGTTCTTAAACCCTGATTCGTGTTGGTAAGTCAAGTCTACTACTCACGTCATGTTATGATTTATGAATGGAATTGATGACGGTTACTGGTGCATTATTGATCATGCCATATGAATGTAATCATTGTCAATATCATACGATATACGATACGTATTGTATCGTGTGTAAAAAATTTCGTATCGTATCGGCATATCGTAAGTGCTCATGAATCGTACAATACAGTGTGCGTAGCATATGAATTGTATCGTATCGTACGATACATAGAAAAATGCTTTAAAATGAGATTTTTTGTTAAAATTTGTACTTTTATTTGAATCTAACAATTTGTTAGACTTGTTTTTAATACAAAATTATTAGTTTACTTAATTTGGCCTAATAAAATAACATATTCATAAGTTTTTTTCCCCTCTCTTTTTCCTATAAAATTTAGACTACACAGTATACACTTACACTTCACTTTAATATTTGCAAATTTATTTTCTATACCATGAATAAGATATTAATTGACAATATAATTATTATTATTATTTTTGTCATTATTGTTATAAGTCCAAGAAACTAGATACCAAGAAGATTTTTTTTTTTTAATTATTAAAATAAAAAGAACAAGAAGCGATAGTAAATGTTAATGACGATAAAGAAAATTTTAATGAAGAAATAAGTTTGCAAAATGATAAACATGATGACAACATTGACTTAGATGGGGTTTATTGGGCAATATGATGAAAATAAATTATTATTTTTTGATCATTTGTAATATATTATCACTTTTAAATTTAAACCATTTGAATGTGTATGTTATAAACACATGCTAGGTTGATTTATTTAGTTAGCTTGTTAAATATTATTACATAAGTGATGAATAAATTAGTCATTAGTTGAATATATTTAAAATTTATAATGAATATACCATTTATATATGTATATCTATAATTTTTTATAAATTTTATTAAGTGTTTATATATCTTATAATACACGATACGATACGATACATAATACGATTCACGTTTTGACAACTATGAATGTAATAAATAGAGAGAGTGTAAGAGGGAATCAATCATGATTAATAATTTGCATTAATGAGTGATAAATGAGAGAAGGTAGGAATAAGTGAGGAGAGAGAAAAAGAGAATTTGCATTAATAAGTACCAAAATAAACTTCTTTCCTCATAAAAATACTTAAAAACACAAATAAGTTCATATTGGATTTTGATTTGAATTCTTGCACTATGAATTGCATCTTTGGGCCAATTTTCCAATACCAACAAGCTTACATATACCATGAGAATGAAACCTATATTTGGGGGTATTGCGATAAGACCTCTGGAACTTTTATGGTGTTGTATTAAGATCTATAACTCTTTTCATGTTGGTACTCTAACAAATAAAAAATTATAGAATACTTTAAAAGTGCTATAAATGAGCACTCCTTTATCTCACATAAATAGTAAATCTCACAATCAATTTCATTAAAGGATTTTTCGAAAGGATGCCCTGAGGGCATTCATTAAGAAAATATTTTAGAAACTTTTTTAGGGGAAAAGAAAAAACAATTGATTTTTTTGACACAATTTTTCCCCATAAAAGTTGTATTAAAACTTTCCTAAAATGATTTTTTAACAAATGTCCTAAGGGTACCCATTAACCGGGCCCTTTAATTAATGTGACAAGCTATTTTGTTAGTTTTATGCCCAATTGCTACCATCCCATTGCCCGTGACTCTCTACAAGAAAAAACAAAATTGCTTGCTCACCAAAAGAACAATGAAAAAGGATTAGAGATTCGATTACGATTACACATTATATTGCTATGGTGGAAAAATGAAAGGATTAGGGATTGTGGGAAGATTTAGAGAAACAATGTTGGTTACTCTTTGAGGGATCGATAACAAAGTTCAACGTTTAGAGAAAGACAAAGAAAGATATGAAGATGGAGAAGAGAAGAAAACAATTGCTGAATCTGTTAGGGATTTAGGCCTTGATTGTGGCAAGTTACCAAGTTTTACAGTCAAGATGAGTTTTAATCCAATTATGCTCGAAAACCAATGGTGACTCAAGGAAAACCAATGGAACAACTTGTCCCACAATAAAAACCACTGGGAGAGTTTAACCTTTCAACCCTAAGGTAAAACAAAATCCACTAGAATAGAATGAAAGTTTTAAAATATACTTTACCCTAAATCTACTAGTACCTCATGCACCCCACGTAGTCACGAATCCACAAACACTTCTATTGTAGACTTTATTGAACGTGAACCTACTGCTCACGACTTCAAGTACCAACTTGAAGGTTTGTACCAACAATTTCGAAGTAACTAGTTTGCAGCAACTTCACTTCAATCACTAGATCTTTATAACTTGAGTTAGATCTTTGATTGATGCCTAAAGAGGATCCTGGAAGATCTCCAATGCTTGTGTACAAAACATGCCTCTCCAAAAGTCTTGAAAAACATGCTCTAGGATTGCTTTTATATTTGAGTTGAAAACCACAAAATCCTTGATCAAACTATTGAAAGAAACGTAACCATGAAACAAAACCTGCACGAATCTTGATCGGTCAAGATTTAGACTTGATTGGTCGAGAACTGTGCAAAAAAAAAAAGCCTGACCCACTAACCCGCCCAACCCAATCCATGCGGGTCTATTAAGTGAGACATGTGGGGTTGGGTGGGTTAGATAGATAATTTAGTGGGTTGGCTTGAATAATGGGTTGAGATATTTCTAACCCGCCACAACCCGACATGTCCACCTATATATTGGTATGTTGCAAAATTCTACCTCACATACACACCCACTTTATTTCTCTCATCTCTTTCTCTTTCTTTTTATTTTTTCATTTTCATATTTCTCTTCCTAATAAACTCCAACCACTCTATTTAAGATTTTAATATTATTTTTACCCTATGTACATGTCTAATTTACGATTCTGAGATATTTTTATTTTTAGTGTGATAAAATTTTAGTCATTCTAATAAAAATAATGTAGTATTTGTGATTATTTTTAATAAAAATTTCAATTATTTATTTCAATTTTTTTATGTGAGGGAAGAAGCTATAATCCAATTTAATTTAGCTAATTGTATTTGTCAACCTGCTTAACCCGACGAGTTGAAACCATTAATATTTTCAACCGATTCACTGGATTTATAGATTAGTGGGTTGGTGGTAGATTGAAATTTTCCTAACCCGCCATTGGTGGGTTAGTTAAAAATATTTCCTTCCACCCGCACAATCCAACCCGCGCACACCCTAGTCGAGATGGAATCAAGTTGGAGTTGAGATTCTAGAAACTTTAGGTCTTTTGTTGCTTGAACCTTGGCTTGTCTTGAACTTGAACTTGGCTCCAAACACACTAAGGGTATGTTTGGTAATTGATTTTTTCCCTTATTTTCTGTTTTCAAGAACAATTTTCTATTTTTGAGACTAAAAAACTTGTTTGGCAACCCAAAATGGACAGACAACAAAAATTGTTCTCAAAACTCAATTTGTGAAAGAAACTGAAAAAATGCAAAAGGCTGTTTTCAGTTTCTAGTTTTCAAAAGTCAATGAAAATACGTATTTGATTTAATAAATCTGTCTCGTTTAATGAGTTAGTATTAGAGTTCAAATTCTAGTTATAACATATTTTAGTATTTTCTATTTTTTTTCTTCAAAAAACTATTTTTTTAATTTCAACTAACCAAACATGTTTTTGATTTCAAAAATATAAGAAAATTGTTTTTTCTTTATATTCCTAAAAATAAGTTTTTGAAAAAAAAAAAAAAAAACTGTTATCAAACATAACCTAAGATTCCTATTTTTGATTACACAAAGTCATGGTTTGCGAACCTAATCTTATGGGCTTAATAGAAACTGTGGTTTCA
This sequence comes from Notholithocarpus densiflorus, assembly GCA_030021035.2. Classification (NCBI taxonomy): domain Eukaryota; kingdom Viridiplantae; phylum Streptophyta; class Magnoliopsida; order Fagales; family Fagaceae; genus Notholithocarpus; species Notholithocarpus densiflorus. The sequence goes on from JARYZH020000020.1 coordinate 2,877,675, forward strand.
AGGCCTTATTTACACAAATTGTAGGTATCTTTCAAGATTGAAGTAACAAGAGTGAATGGTTAACAATATAACACATTTTGAAACTTAAGCTGATGGGTAAAGTTTGTTAACAATATAACATATTTTTGGAACATAAGCTGAGTGGTTAAACTTTACCCATCAGCTTAAGTTTCAAAATGTGTTATATTGTTAATTCAATCTTGAAAGACACCTACAACTTGCTAATTCATATCCTAGAAAGCATATTAATGTCTATTAATGCCTCTTGGGAATTGATTAAAACATAAACTTATAAATTGGTCGAGAGAAAGAAAAACTCAAGAAGCCTCACAACTCACAAGCAAAGCAATAAAAAAAATAAATTCGTCCTTTTAAAAATAATATAAAAAATAATATAACCACACATCATTGACTTGATGATTACTTCACAAGTGCTTGTAGGGTTAGGGGTGTGAGGGGGCAAGGGCCAGAGTTCTCAAGTCTCTAAGAAGGAAGTTCATACGCATACACTAAATTAGGCTAGAATAGTTTTATCTCAAATAAAAAATATATATTAATAATAAATGACTTTAATTTGACCCAATTAATAAAAGGGAAAGGGAAGATTAATTGGAACATTTGTCACAATCTTACAGAACTGTGAAAATAAATTGAAAGTTCGTATTTTATCTCAACAAACACATACTGGCATCAAGCTGGCATGTTAAACCAAATTTGATTATATTAATAAACAAAATGGGTAAAAATAAAAACAAAAACAAACTGTTCCTTAGACTTTGGATGTTAAAATCCATCTTAGCAAAAAAAAAAAAAAAAAAAATGGTAAACAATCCCTTGTGTAGTCACAACTCACAACTACCTTTCTGTCAAAAAAAAGAAAAAGAATATCAATTATGTGGTCACTTACTCACTTTTGCCAAAACGGCATAGAGATATAAACATGTACAGCATGACCCAAAAATAAATAAATAAATATGATATGGATAAAATTACAACACTCCCTGACGGTATGGCGTGAAGCAACGATCGAATTAAGCTCGTCAGTTTCGCCTTATTACATTAACTTATGACTGGAAAAAGGAGTTATGGATGACGGGGTCATATCGTTGACGGTGGAAATTCGACGGCTCCAGGCTGAAGGGCTTGCACAAAGCTGACGGCTCCAGGCTGAAGGGCTTGCACAAAGCTGTGGAAATTCGACGGCTCCAGGCTGAAGGGCTTGCACAAAGCTGACGGCTCCAGGTTGAAGGGATTGCACATAGGTGACGGTTCCAGAATAACTTTGCCTTGCCTCCCACGAATGGGTATATAAGAAAAAATCGTGCGCATCACGCTCAGTATTAGACTCCTATAAGGAAAGGATCCCATAAAATATGCTCCAAAGAGACTCCTAAAAGGAAAAGACTCCTAATCCAACAAGGAGAGGTCAATACTCTACTACTATAAAAGCCCCAATACCCTCACAAACCAAGGTACGCATAATTTACCCTTTCTAGCACTCTAGAGCTGTGAGAATAAGTTCTAACTTGACCTTCGGAGGGTATTTGGCCGGCACCACACCGGTTCTCTCTGTTAGGTCTCTTCTGTTTTCATTGTGTAGATATTCTTTCGAGCGTGCGAGGACCGTGTAGCTCACTGGTGATTTTCACGGCATCATCAAAATAAATAAGAAAATAATAAAGAAGTCTCATCTATATTATAATTTATTTTTAAAAAGTTTATAAGTGGACTCATTTTTAAGCTAACAATTACATGCCATCTTTTTAATATTTTCTTTGCACTGGTATAGAATAGGGTAGGGAGGCCATTAAACTAGTATAAACATCCTCTGAAATCAATTAACATATTGGCCCTATCAAAGAGATATATATTAACATATTGTCATTGTTGGCCGGCTTCAATTGTTTAAAGGTTTTTTTTTTTTTTTTGGGTATTTGGTATTGATATTTTGGTTAGTAACTTAGTATAGTAAAACATGTTTTCTTTTTTAATATTTGATAGTTATACTTTTTCACCCCAAAAAAAAACATTTTTTTAAGTTAAAAAATATTTATGTAAACTTTCTTTTTTATGAGAAACAAATATTTATGTAAACTAATATATTTAGGCTTACAAAATATGTACTAATATATATGAGATGAAGATATTCCAGTATTTTTTTAACTGGAATCTCTTTTTATTTTAATGAGAAATTGTCACATCATTTACTAACTAAATAAAAAGTAGAAATTAAAACACACTACCATTTGTCATTATTGTATATATAAAACAAAATGATATGTTCAATTAAAAAAGTATTAGAGATAAGTCAAACTTTAAATTTACTTAGATTAACGGTAAAAATAGAAACAACCACATCATAAATCTTTTTTATTTCCCAAAATTCCAGGTGCTACGTAGGAGAAACGTTGACTTACATTATTGGATTTGCTCTAAAATTGAGGTTAAGTTTTGGTCGAATTTGATTCTCAAAAAAAAAAAAAAAAAAAAGTTTTGGTCCTATTCACACTGAAGCGGCTGAACCCATCTATTCTAGCTCTTATTTTATTTATTATTATGATTTCTGGTTTTTTTTTTAAATGCACAATGTTTATCTCCTTTCCTTTTTTTATTTTTTTTATTTACAATTGCTAATCACTCAAAATACTCCACATGTTAGCATACTTTAAAAATATAACTCTGTTGAACCTTTTTTTTTCAAAGTAATCTTTCACCATTTGACAAAACGAAAGATGAGACAAAAGAAAAAGGGGAAAATATATATATATTTATATATATATATATAGTAAGGAATCAAGAAAAATCTGCTTTCACAATTTGCTGCTTGGTAGTTGGTAGGTTCCGTAAGGTCTTGGTAATATGTGTAAATAGTATAAGGGATTGGGAATCCATTTATGAGAGAGAGAGAGAGAGGGGAAAGAAATGGGAAGAAAAAGATAAATGTGGAAAATATGAGTTACAAGTACAACATGTGTAAATTGAATCTATCTTTTTATATATATATATATATATATATTATAATATGATAATTTTAAAAAGAAAATGATTAAAAGTTACGATTTCAGTTAAAAAAATTATATAGACAATTTTGTTAGTGGATAATTGTAAGTGTAACATGCTTTAGTAGACATTGATCATTGTAAATAGGTAAATTAGTATTAAGCCATTAGATTTATTCTGAAAAAAAAAAAAACAAAAAAAAAACAAAAACAAAAAAAAACAAAGGCACAAAAATTATGGAAAAAAAGAGAGAGGAAAAGATAGCAAAAATTAATTTTGAGAAGGAGAGATTATAAATATTTCATGGGTGTCCCACATTGTTCTCTTCACGTCTTTTTGAGTCTCTACGCGTCATTCTCTTTCTCTCTCTCTCTCTTCTTCTCTCCTAAAAAAATCAAATCTTTTGCATGAACAAAAATCCCAACAGAAAATTCTTCCATTGAAATACATTAAAAAACTATTTTTGGAAAAAAAAATAATAATAATTTGATCCGTACCACCCAAAAATTCGGATTCAAACAAAGTTTTCAGCTTCTGGGTTGGCTTAGAGCTTTGCATGATTTGGTTTCTTTGATTCTTTTACGTTGGTGGCATTGGTTCTTGCAAAGATATTGCCCTAACATGATCACTTTTGAGCATTATATCAATGTTTGATACATATGTTTGGTGTACATGTATCATGGTCACGTTCGAATTCCAATTCATAATGTCGAATTATACGTAGCAGTATTGGAAGCTAAAGGCTATTTGAGAAGGAGAGATTATAAATATTTGTTTTGTTTGGTTTGGTTAGAGTGGTTTTGAAGGATTTTCATTCAAATTCCGATGAAATGAGAAGGAAAATATGCGGTTTGAGTGATTTGGGAAGACATGGAATTGAGAAGGGCTGGTTATGCGGTTGTCTTCATGAGTTTGCTTTGCACATTGGCGATAGGGGGATCAGACGCGAAGAGGAGGACCATGGACACATTTTTTAGCAATGGAGATTCCTCGAAAACGCATGAACAAGATGAAATGGTATGAAAACTTATGCATTAATGTATTTTTTTGTTTATTTTTGCTGTGTTTGAATTATTAGTAACAATTATGGTTTTTCAGATTTAAACCCATTTTGCGGTTCTGGTATTAGGATGGTAGTTTGCAATTGGTTGCCTTATGACTCTGCTTCGGTTTGTGGGAATTGTCAAAGAAGTAATAATGCCAGTTTCCTGAGTTTTATGGTTTCTGATATGAAGAGAATTTGACTATAATGCTTGTTGATTCTTGATGATCACTTTCTTTAGAATATTAGCTGAGTCTGTAAATATTAAGTTTGTGATATTATTGGATCAAATTGGGGGGTGACAAAAAGTTCAAGAGAAAAGATTTAATTGAATTCAATTTAACATAAGGCCCTGTCAATTCTGGCCTTCCATCCTATGACAACTTTGGAGAACTCTAATCCAACCTTTTGAATTCTCAATAGTGAAAGAGGGATTTAGATAAATATACTTAGTAGAGTATTTGAGCTTTCAAAAATATTTCCAGCTTGATGACTACGAAAAATTGTCACAAAAAGAAAAAAAAAAAAAAAATTCCTCTGTCCCAATGGGATACTGTAGTTTGTAGTTAGTAAAGTATAAAGTGGAAAACTCCTAATGCGACAACGTATTTTTGTTCATCACAAAGATATCCTTTGGCAGTGGTAGAAAGGAAGACTGATTTTCTAAAATTAGGTCTACACAAATGTCTTGCTTTCTGTCTCATTTTTCATAATTTTGAATGGTTATTCTATTTAGTCAAATGAGCAGGTGAGAGAGCAATGAGGGTATGTCTGTGAATGATACATTCTTGCTCCTTCAAATGAAACTATGCAACTTTTTGCACCTTGTTTTTTGCCATTATTTTCTGCTGAAAGCAATAAACACTTTCATAATTGGAAGATTAGCTAGCTCCCCAATTGTGTTCTACTCATGGTTGCTACTAACAGTTAATTTGTCTCTTCCTTCTACATGTGACATTGGAAGCAAATGTTATGACCACCAAAACTAAGAATATTTTTAGATATTCTGTTTGAAAATACCTGGGAAAATCAATTTGCTAGTAACAGCACATTGGAGCTTCAAATGTTTTTGGCTTTTAGGCTGTGTTTATAGGTTGACCCTACAACAAGTTCAAGGACCTGCTCTTTGCTAGCCGTTTTACTTGTTCTGGTGTTTTAAAAAAGCAGATAAGTGTATGAAACAGGTTCAATCTCATCTAAGCACTTATGATAGTTGAGATACAGCAATAGAGAATAGACGCCAATCCAAAAGACTGAATACTAGATCTAGAATGGCAGATCTATAGTAAGTTTTCAAACTGATTTAGCTATGTAGATAAATGATTTTACTTTCCATAATCTTTACACAAGTGCATTCTTGTTAATGTACGTGTATGTACTAGAAAACCTCACTTGTTGCATCATCTTTTCTTGGATAGCTTCCTTGATACAAGTAAGGGTTCTAGTAATTCGAGGTATGCAACAGCAATTAAGGGAAGTAATGGAAATTTTATAGTTCTCACACTGAACTCAGAAAATATCAATTTTTTAGAATTAGGTTTGAATGATTTACAGAGATATTTGATGCAATATTCTGACTACAGGTGGAGCAGGTATGGGTCCATTGCAGGAAAGAATTGATAGACAGGAAGGATCTTCTTGAAGATTTTGACTTGAACATCCTACAGGAAGCAATCAGGAATACAAAATCAAGATTGCTGCCAAAAAGAAAAATAGACACAGCCATAAGGGTTCTACCTCCCCATATGAGACAACTAGTTTTGGATTGCTTAAGAAGAAAAAGTTTTCTGTTTCATCCTGATGAAGATAGCTTCAAGAATAGGTTCATCAAGTGTGCTGAGTTGCTTTTCAGTTTGCCAAATGCCCCCAGAAGACATCTGGTTAGTCAGTCACCTGGACAGATAGCAACAAGCCCAGCTCCAGCTCCTAGCACAACAGAAGCAGAATCACCTAATTATGGTCCAGCACCATCTAATCTAGCACCTTCCAGTTCTTCATCTCCAAATCCAAACCCCCCTGTTCAGGCCCCTGAAGCGCCAGCTCCTTCACTTGATGTGATCAGCTCACCTCCTCCACGTCCTAAACATTTGCCACCACATCACTCTGTTGTTCCACAAAATTCACCAAAAAAGGACGATAGCTATCAGATGAAAAAAATTGTGGTTGCTGCTGCAACTGCAGTAGGAGTCCTTGCCCTTCTTGCACTGCTCCTCATTTGCTGTCTTAAGGGTGGAAGCAACAAAATTGGACCTAAAGAGGGACAAAGAGATGAGAGGCCACTTCTCAACTTAAGTATGAGTGATTTCTCAGGTGGTATTCTTTTGTCAGTTTTATTTATCATTGACTCATTATTATCTTCCATTATAGTAGTGCATTTTCTGATGATGTGTATAAGTTTAATCTTTCAGGTTCTTCTCAAAAGTCTGTTAGTATAGGAAATTCAAGTAACAAAGATTTCAGTATTAATAGTGGAGTGAATCCTTCTTTCCTTACCAACATGTCCATGAAGCATGGAACCAATGATTCCACACTGGCTGGGGCATTATCATCAGAAGGTACAGGGCCAGTTCCATTTCTTAATTTAAAGCCTCCTCCTGGAAGATCAGTTACTATGTCTCTTGCTCCACCAAGTCCACCATCACCACCACCACCACCACCTCCTCCTCCTCCTATTGCTCCTCCTGCTCCTAAACCCCCACCACCACCTAAAGTTGCTCGCCCTCCACCTGCTCCACCAAAAGCAATGCCTGGGAAATATCAACCTTCACCTTTTGGACTAAATCATCGAGGAAGTAATAATTCTAGCGAGGGAGGTGATCTTGATGGTGAATCTGGAGCCCCAAAAACCAAGTTAAAGCCATTCTTCTGGGATAAGGTTCTTGCCAACCCTGATCAATCAATGGTTTGGCATGAAATCAATTCTGGATCATTTCAGTAAGGATATACCTCTATCTATATAACTTCAAATTCCATGAATAAGCAAAAGTCAAATCAGTCGTTTTAACCTCTGAATTCATTACAATTTTTCAGGTTCAATGAGGAGATGATAGAGTCTCTATTTGGTTATAACAACATGGATAAAAATAAAATTGACCGCAAGAGAGAGTTAGCGTCCCTTGAACCGTCAATCCAGTATATTCAGATTATTGATGCTAAGAAGGCACAAAATTTATCAATTCTTCTACGAGCCCTGAATGTGACAACAGAAGAAGTCATTGACGCTCTTCAAGAAGGTCTCTCTCCCTCCCTCTCTCTCTCTCTCTCTCTCTTGAAGTTCCTTAGCGTAGAGAAAAAATGCATTAAGAAACCTCTTCAACTATCAAATATCAATTGAGTACAGTTCAATTATATGGTGTGCTCTTTATTCCTTACACGTGGAGAGTTTTTCCTTAATATCCAGTCTTAAATTCCAAATCAATCTTTTTGTATTCAAACTTTTTCATTTTATATGTTATGTGCTTCAGCTCAAGGGTATATTCTAACTTCATCAGTGAAGAGCTTCCCCATAATTGGACCACAAGAAACTGCTGTGTTTAAGGAAATAGTTGATGCTGCTTGGTAATAAAATGTGTGCTATGAGAAGCAAATAAATAATTATGTCGTGTTGGATTTACATCTGAAATTTCAAGATTTGTAATGATAAAAAATAAAAAAAATAAAAAAAAAGAAGAAGAAGTCTTGAATCTTCATCTAAGTTTAGATTTGAACCAATTGAGATGAGTGTTATCTGGTGGACCAGTTAGGAACTCCAGAAGTTGATATAGAATTGCTAGGTTGAGTTTGAATTTTCTCTATAGCTAATTATTAATAACCCTATATCATATTTTTAACATCACCAATTTTTTGTAATTAGTTAATAATTCTTGTTAGCTTGCAGTGTGAAAAATTATTCATAATGAACAGCGTATAAAGCATTGATTGTTATTATTCTGCCAGATGAAAGAAGCAAGTTTTGTAAGAAAACTATTGTGGATGATTCAAGTATTTTATTTTTTTGCTGACATCAACTGGGGTGAGGGGGATTCAGACGAAGTTCTCCTTCATGGGTGATTCAAGCATGTTGTCTGCTGGCCATTCATCCTCATTACTATGCTTGTGTAATGACAAGTGAGCATAATATGTTCAAGAAAAAAAGGATGAACAGCCTGTACATAAATTAAAACTTGTGTAAACCTACCCCAAAGAAGCAATGAATTATTTGTTTTACTTGCTATTATGTATGCTCTCCTATATGACAGTTAATGCCTAGTTTCATATCCACCTAGCCAAAGTTGTTTAGTAAATGCTTAACTGTTGGGTTTTAAGTCATCAAAAACTTATTAGTATTTAATTGAATCAGGTAATGAGCTTCCTGTTGAGCTTCTTCAAACTTTGTTGAAGATGGCACCATCAACAGAAGAGGAACTGAAGCTCAGGCTATATAGTGGTGATATTTCTCGACTTGGCCCTGCAGAGCAATTCCTCAAAATCTTGGTTGACATCCCATTTGCATTTAAACGACTAGAGTCACTTCTATTCATGAGTTCCCTTCGGGAGGAGGTCTCTAACATTAAAGAATCCTTGGCAACTCTAGAGGTGAGACACTAGAGATAGGAATTGTGTTTCACACTTAATTTTATATTGCTATATTTCTGATAGAATATTTCCTATTTAGTATACATACATAGGTACAGGATTGGGGACTATGGCATTCTCTTAGTTAATATGCTAAAAAGGTTATGTGGAATGTTGCTTTAATGTGCCAGATCTTCTATTGCTTTAGAAAACAGTATCAGATGTTCATAATTATATAACCAGGCCTCATTTTAAATGGCAGGTTGCTTGTAACAAACTAAGAAATAGCAGGCTATTCCTAAAACTCTTAGAAGCGGTTCTCAAAACTGGAAACCGCATGAATGATGGTACCTACCGAGGTGGTGCACATGCATTTAAGCTTGACACTCTCTTGAAATTGTCTGATGTAAAGGGAACGGATGGCAAGACCACACTACTGCACTTCGTTGTTCAGGAGATTATCCGTTCTGAAGGCATACGAGCTGTCCGTACAGCCAGAGAAAGCCAGAGCCTATCCAGCATGAAGACAGATGATTTTACTGACGATTTCACTGAAGAATCAGAAGAGCACTATCGCAGGCTTGGTCTTCTGGTGGTTTCAGGTTTAAGCAATGAACTGGAAGATGTTAAAAAGGCAGCATTCATAGATGCTGATCTTTTAACATCTACAGTATCAAAACTCAGCCAATCATTGATAAAAAATAAAGGTTTCTTAAATGCTGAGATGAAGAGTCTGGATGAAGACAGCGAATTCAATCATGTGCTAGCCAATTTTGTGGAGTTTGTGGAAGCTGATATTTCAGGGCTTTTGGAGGAAGAAAAGAAAATAATGGCTCTGGTGAAAAGTACTGCAGATTACTTCCATGGGAATGCAGGAAAGGATGAAGGCCTGCGCTTGTTTGCAATTGTACGTGATTTCTTGAGAATGTTAGATAAGGCATGTAAAGAAGTTAGAGATGCCGGAATGAAGAGAGTGAGGATTACCAAGAAAGAGGCTCCATCAGTGTCATCTCAGCAGTCTACAGATATACGTCCGCGGCTATTTCCTGCAATAATGGAGCGGCGAATGGACAACAACTCTAGTTCAGATGACGAGAATCTATCTCCATAGCTTTCATTTCAAATAGGTACATAAGAATTTTTAATTGGAAGAAGCTTTCTTCTACCATATTGCATATGCTTGGTGTGCTGCATGCAAGTAACTTCAAGTTGTGATTATTGTAAAAAAAAAAAAACAATGTATAGCGTACATGTTAAAATCCTCAAAAAGATTTTGCATCACTGTCGGAGTCAATGAGTCTAAGTTACATCAACTTTATAGTATGTCCTATGAGATGCAAATGGCCAAAACTAGGCGGCAAGGATTTCTTAATCCCCTTCCCACAGCCTGTAGGTTGATTGTGTTGAACTTTCTTCGTTGTTTAGTTAAAATTTTCCTGACACATCAATCTAATAACACACAAGTTTTCAAGATAGAAATATGGCTGGAAGTTTATCTCAAACAACTCCATATGTACAAACTGTAAATTTTGTTGAAGATTAAGAGCTTCCCCATAATTCATGTGACTATGCTTACAAATTTTTTTTTTCTCTGTCTTGGGCATTTATTCAAGTTGCTTGGAATTCTCGGAGGCAAGATGAGCAGATCATCATGGTTAGAAGAACTAGCCCACATCAAAATTCCATCCAACAACAGAATATGAAACTTGAATTTCATTCTTGGATTTCAGTAAATGATTATTTGTCAGCTGATGGAAGTTTAATTTTTGAAAATAGGATTGGCTGAGAACGGATTGACTTGTATCATCTACATTTCTACTGATAGCAAAAAGATTTTGGTTGTACAGAAGAAAGTATATAAATACTCATTATTGTTGCCATCTTATACATTTACACTTGTGAACCATATATTAGTCCATAGTCTATTATGATTTTATCTTCCCATACACCCCAACTTGTTTAAAGAAGTATATTTTCTTGGTCATTATGTAATCTGTTGAAAGTCTTCATTATAATTGTGTTGCTACTACTTTGAGGAACTACATTGCATATGGTTGACGTACACCCTCCCCTCAATTCCTCAATCTCACAACATACTGACCAATTAAACAAGCCGACTCAAGGCCCAGGCCATTTAGGCCTAGCCCTAAGGCCAAAAATGGCCCACCCCCATTATAATTAAAAAAAAAATCCAAATTTATATATATATATATATATATTTATATTAATAGCTAAAGTTGAGATAAAATCCAATTAAATTCTAAATTGGAGTCTAATTTTGCGCCATGGTATTTCATCTAATTTTTAAATTTGTGTGTCAAGTGAATTATTAGGTGCAAAATTCAAAGAGTCTAAATTCAATTAGATTTTAAATTGAATTTTAATTGAAATTCAATTTTGTGCCATGTGTCTCATCTAATTTTTTTGATTTTTGTGACAAGTGAATTATTTGGTGCAAAAACCGAAAAGTCTAAATCTAATTAGATTCTAAATTATATATATATATATAATTATGATTGTTTTTAAATGTACTCGTGCATATGCACGAGGTTACACATTAATTTTGTGATAATAAGTGGATTTATAAAAAAGATTGTACACTATTTTCTCACTACCAAAGGGAATCCAAAATATTAGATCATTAGAAATTCAACACAATTGAAAACCTAAATTGTTTGGAAAAAAAAAAAGTTGTAACTGTGCCATATTGCCAATGATGATTAATTTTTCATATTGGCTTGTGGTTTTAAGTTTTACAAATCAATGTCGGGGACAATAAATAGGGAAATTAGCCGAAAACTTCTCTTGGGTTCTTTAAAATGTGATAAAACCAACGGAGTCAAGTCCAAATTTCCAATGCGTCACAAGAGTGAAATCAAGTGCTAAACAACAAGGGATAGAAGAATATGGGGAAAATGTGCACAATATCCTATGTTTGAAACTGTTTTTCACATAATAGAATGAAAAGTTGAGAGAGGCGGAGAGGGAGAGAGGGAAGACTCTTATATGCCACTATTTTCATCCCAAGACCTCCAAAAATATTGCTACTCCTTGTAAAATGGACTTTTATTTTGAAACTAGATTTTCAATGTTTAATCCAAGATTAGTCCTGTTAGATCTAATGGAGTGCTTTTAGCAAGTTTGGGGGCATCCTTAAGGACTGATCTATGGATAATGAATGAGGTCATGGACCTCTATGGTGTTAAACCAGTGGTAAGGTTCAAATTTGCCTTTGTTTAGGTAAAGGAGTGGGCTGCTTTAGTCATGAATAAAGAAATTAATTGACTTAAGCTAATTAGCTGCATATTCCTAGCTAATTCACCCTCGAAGGAAGTTGCTCAATGTGGCAGAATGCATCAAAAGTCGGCTAACAAATTAGAGTGCTCTAGGGACCTAAAATGGCTATCTGAAACTTCAGTAATATATAGCAAGAGCTACAAATCTCCTTCAAAAACCTTGGGTTTTGCAAGTAGCCCCCAGCCCACTTAGCAAGACCCACTTTTTGGGCTTATGAAAGGGGTTCAAACAAGTTTATTCATACCCTCCATGGTTCTTGATTTTCTCAAATTATATTAGTGATTAGTGTGACGTTTGGCTTTGGCATTAAAAAAAGAAAAAAAGAAAAAAAAAAGGGCCAAGACACGTGGGCGTAGTCCCTGGTTAAAACCCTACTGCCCACATATATAAAACCTCCCAGATCCCTTCTTTCATTCACTCCCCAAAGCCCATTTCATCGTCTCTCTCTCTCTCTCTCTCAAAGTTCAAAAACAATGGCTCCGAAGCGTCTAAAAGAAGACCCACCTCCCGCTGCTACTTCCTCTGGAGAAGAGGAAGAAGACTCTGAGAACGATGCCGCCTCCGACGAAGAAGAAGAAGAAGAACATGAAGTAAGCAACGCTGTTCAAGAAAAGGGAAAATCTGATGATGATGAGGAAGAAGATGAAGATGATGATGAAGAGTCCCCTGCGGGAAAGCTCACTGTAATCCCTTCATCGAACAAAGTCTCCAACTCCAACCCCCAATCCGACAACGAATCCGGGTCTGGGTCGGACTCCGAATCCGAATCCGAATCTTTCAACGACAAGTCCTCCCCGCCTTCCCCATCTCTCTCCGCCTACACCATCAAGCCGATCGCTTCCAAGCCCATGGAGCCCAAGAAGTCCTCCGCCGCCGCCGCCGCCGCCAAGCCCATTAACTCCAAGAAGAGGAAAGTTGTTGCATCATCATCAGCAATAACCAACGGTGACGATGAGGACTCGAAGAAGCACACTGGAGGCGTTCCACGGCTGTGGAGCGATGAGAATGAGCTGGCAGTCCTGAAGGGCATGATCGAATACAAATCCAAGAAAGGGTTGGACCCGATTTCGGACATGGGTGATTTCCATGAGTTCATCAAGAAAACCATCAGTGTTGAAGTGTCTAAGAACCAGCTGGTCGATAAGATTCGAAGGATGAAGAAGAAATACCAAGTCAATGTCGAAAAAGCCGGCGATAATGGTGAGAACCCTGTTTTCTCTAAGCCTCATGAGCATAGGTGTTTTGAATTATCTAAAAAGATTTGGGGTATTGAAGCTGGTAGCGGTAGAAAGGCGAAGCCTCCTACAAGGGGCATTGCTAATAACAATATTAATAGCAATAACAATTCAATTGCAATAGCATTGCCTGCGAAGAAGAAGGAAAAAGAGAAGGAGAAGGAGGCTTGTTTGGATAATGGGGAAGTGAAGGATGAGAAGGAAGAAGAGTTTGTGGCAAGTTATCCGTGTTTGAACTCCGTGTTGGAGTCAGGGGAGGAGGGTTTTTCGAGGTTAGGGAAAAGGTTTAAGATGGAATTGGTCACGGGCATTGGGAGTGCCAAGGCAACGGAGTTGGAGACCAAGTGGAAGAAGGTAAGGGAGGCTGAGTTGGAGGTGTATGTGAAGAGGGTGGAGTTGGTGCACGAGCAAGCTAAGCTGATGTTGGAGGCATTCAAAAATAGGGCTTAAGGAGCTCGGTGTTGTTTGATTTATTTTGTTTTGGTAAGTATGATATGCTTTTTAATTTTTTGTTAAAGGAACTGATTTTGGTTGAAACCCGTGTTAAATTCATTGGGGTTTCAAAATTTTGGTATAAATTTGCATACATGGGATTATTTGCTTATGATATGAGTAAAGTTAATTTACTTATGGGGTTTATGGTTTTATTTTGTTGGTCTTTAGAATATATCTTGATAGAAATTCGGTTGATGTTGTGCTGCATATTCTACTTAAATTTTAAAGCTGGTATGAGTATACATACATTTGCTTATAGGATGAGGAGATTGTTAATGACTTCAGTTGTTACAGTGATGCTAATTTGGTCATAGGGAGGTATTTTGGATGTTAATTTTTGTGCTTAGAAGATAGGTTGCTCACTATGCCTTTTTGTCCTTCTGGGTTAAAGAGAAAGTGATTTTTCCCCTGGATGAATAGAAGTGGGGTTGGATTAAAATTTTCATCATAGTGGAGATGAACTAGACTCGTGACTGAATGAATTACATTCTCTCAGATGTTCTGCTAAAGATTTTGTTTCAATATAAATAATGTGTGGGGATGACCTTCCATTGTTTGTCAGCTTTGTCCTAGATATCTGCCTTTTCATCCTCTACTCTATGATTCTTGTATCCGTTTTCTCTATCCACTCTGGCTGATGGTTGATTTCATTATCCGGTAAAATACATCTAGAAGAGAAATTGAATTAGAATGAATATTATTATCTCAATTGACATCACATCTCTGACGCAGGATCTCTTAAATTATGTAAGATAGATGGTTCTGTTTATCAGGATTATAGATGAGCCCTAAGCAGGTCTAAGCATGTCAATAAACACCCTGCTTTAATATGTGTGATCATGTAGGATGTTTTGTAGCCCTTACACTCTGTGTTGGTACAGAATTTAAAGTCTGCCACTTTCAACATTTATGTTGTGTTCTATAGTTCTAAGACTTATGATTCTTTTAGATAAAGGATCGTAGGGCTTACAATTTAGAGAAGTTAGTTTGTTGCCTGCTCAGTCCTCGTATGTTTGTTTCTACCTGTCCTGCTCATGCCTTGAGATGGAGACATGGAATTCCATAAAATAGCTGCTTTGATGTAATCAAGAATGATTTTCCATAGGGACTTATGTTCCTGCTTTCCTAGCTGATTTCAAAAGTTGTACTACCATTGTGGTTTCTACCTGTCCTGCTCATGCCCTGAGATGGAGACATTGAATTCCATTGAATAGCTGCTTTGATGTAATCAAAGAATGATTTTTCCATAGGGACTTCCTGCTTTCCTAGCTATTTCAAAAGTTTTGCTACTATTGTGGTTTGTTAACATTGGAGAAATTTTAACAGCTCGGGTTTATTTGCCTTTTCAATATCCAGTGGAGAAATTGAAACAGTTCGTTTAATTTCCTTTTCCTTCCAAGCTTGGGTATAATTTTGTGTTTAACCAATATCCTTAAAAGTCTAGTTCGTTCTCATTACTTACATTTAGTGGAACCAACACAAGAAAAATGATTTGCTGATCCATGGCTCGTGTCTTACACAATGGGGTTTTCGAGGGTGGACGTGGGTGGTGATTTGCTGTGCTATGCTATGCTATGTAAATTTTTTGGTCGCTGGAAACTTTTATTTTTCCATTATTTGAGCTCTATAGTACTACTTGGCTCAAGAGAAAACTTCTTTTCCACACTCCTGGAAGCAAGAGAAATATAAAGACTTGATTTTTTTTCCAAGCAACCAAATATGGGTTAGCTATTAATTGTGCTTAACAAGCCATTGGTATTTTAACGTTTTTTGGGGAGTATGAAACAAGTAGTGGGTCTTTGAGCGTTTCACAAGCATTGAGACCCATTCCGTCGACCCACAAGCATCTATCACCCTCAAGTTCGCAACAGTGCTCTCTCTTTTTGTGTTGGTATGTCCGTGTGGGTGTTTGTGTAAGTGCTCTATCTCTGTTTATTGGTTTGTGGGTGTGGGTGTGGGTGTGGGTGTGTAACAGAGGAAAAAGAAGCAAGATCGTGAGATGAGGGAACCGTAAAAGAAAAAAGGTTTAAAGTTTTTGAGGATTGAGGTCGAGGTTAAATCGAGATTGAACTGTAATGACGTCATAATTAATTTAATAATTATTTAAATATAAATAAATTTGTTAAATTAGTATAAACTAAAAAATTAACTAAATTAATTCAATTAAATATAAAACTTTTTAAAGTTTAAGGACTAAAAAAAAACTATTTGTAAAATTTAGGGACAAAAGTAATATTTTACCTACCTCAACCTTGTGTTTAATTTCAAGAATGAAGAAAGCTGTAATGAATATAGTGAGAATCGGTACAGGGACTAGGGCTGTAAATAAACCAAGTCGATCATGAATAACTCAGGCTCAGCTTGATAAAAAGTTTGTTCATGTTTGTTTGTTTATAAATAAGCCAAGCTTGAGCTTTAGTTTTAGGCTCGTTTAATAAACAAGCTGAGCCCAAACAAAAAAAATTGTTCACGAACAAGCTTATGAGTTATCAAACTTGATACACAACAATTCAAACATAGACTCATTTATAAGTTTATATGTGTTAGCTAAATATACTTATTACACATATCTTAATAATGACATGGTTAACATGAGACCATTACCTATATTACTTTAATTTTTTCATTTCTTTTAAACTGATCAAGAACCACTTTAGACTATACTTACATTTAAAAATAAATAAATAATTAAGTAGGCCACATATGATCCTTCCCTATCAATCATCCAAAGTAAGTTATGAAACATGTTAGTATTTTTTTCATTCATAATAGTTACAAATAAGTATTTTTCTAGTTCTTCACCATCTAATGTGAATGTAAAAATTGTATTTATAACAATTGCTGAAACTGTAGATAAGGAATGATGAATGAATGAATTTAAGTATGTAAATTATTAATTTGAATAATAGCTAATTATAAGTAAGGCTAGATGCATGATACTATTTTCTTTTTCTTTTTTCTTAATTTTAGAGATTTAAGCATTTAATAATGTAATTTTTTTAGATTTCAAGTTCAAAAACTTGACCTAAGCTCGAGTTTGAGCTTGATATTAAGCTTGAGTTTGGCTTGACTAATTAATCAAGCCAAGCCAAGCCAAGCTCAAGCTCAAGCTTTTTGGCTTTCCCACGAATTCAAGCTCAAACAGTATTTTTAGGTTTGTCACAAGCTCAAGCTCAAGCCAAGCTCGAGCTTTTGTTTTTTCTTGACGAGTCAAACTTGAACATGTACTACTCGACAAAGGTCGGCTTGTTTATAGCCCTAGCAGGGACAGTGGAGACTTGTTAGTTGTTAGGGGAGAATGAAAGGTTATGTTGTAAAAATGAATTGCAGTGAATAAAAAACATGTAACCTTAACCGCAAAGCAAACATAGTAGCCTATTTCTTAACTAGATAGTCTATGTTTAATTTTGTTTTAGGATATTCTTGATTTAGGGAATAACCCGTTGTAAATGTAATCTTGAAGAAGGCATGTCAGTAAATTTGTAGGCAGCTCTGTTGCTATTTTGTTTTGGTCTTCAATAAAGTTTTTCCTATTAAAAAAAAAAAAAAAAAAAAACATGTAACCTTTTAAGGTACAACTAGTTAGGGTGGCATGTGTCTTGCACATGCTATCTCTTGAATCAAAAAATTAAAATAAAACTTTTATTTGAAGAAGTATGCAACTATGTAAATAAAAAATGTATGTCATCAAAATTAATCTCATTCATATAAGAATTTTTATCACACAAAGTTATGGTAGCTGTTTAACATATGAATATCTATTTTACTATAATATTTTCTTAGTACTTATTTGCTAAAGGCAATATCCACTCACTAAAAACTTCTAAGAATGTTAACGAATATCATCATCTTCTAACAATAAGTAACTGATTTTTACTAAGACATGTCACAATATTTAAATTTTCGTAATGAATGATGTCATATGCTACAATTGAAGCTCTTCATCAAATACCTTCAACCATACACAACAAAAATTTTGTCATTCATACTTTCTTCTTCATCATTCTATATGAGTCTAGGTGCAATGTTTAGTTTACATAGTTTTTAATAAACACCAATTTTAGGTAAGAAAATAAATAAATAAATAAAAAAGATAACAAAATGTATGTGTCATCAAATTTTCCATTAGATAAATTATAAGTTTCGAATATTTAAACCTAGAAAATTAATATTCTCTAGGAAATAAATAAAACATCTTATATCACCATTCTAACTTTTTAAGCATTACTACTATCTAAAACTCAAAGTACGTGAAGAAAATTTATGAGATGCTAAAATTTAGTAGGGGTATTTTAGAAATTACACAATGGAATATTTTAAGAATCATAAGTTTTTATTAGGGTTTAACTGAGAGAATAACAATATGACATATTTGTTATTTTCCAAAAATATTAAGAGAAAAATTGCTTGATTTTAAAATTTAAGGAGGAATTGTGAACTATCCTAAACATAAAGGATGAAAAGTGTTTTTATCCTAAGTTTTTGATTTTGTGTGTGTGTAAAACTATGTGTTTTTACTTAAAATGGTGCATAAAGATAAAAATACAATAAAAAAATACAAAAAATCAACCCAAGAAATAGTGAATTTTGGCTCAACAGAATGGTATAATATTTTATTTTGATTGTTAAAAAATTGACATTTCAATAGTTCTGAAAATATTATGACGACAAGAAAATGTTTTAACATTTTCACAAGAAAAATGTTATGTCTACAATATTTTCAAGACAAATCATAAGTAGTAGGTTATTACAAGTTGTTATTGGTGGGTAAAAAAGTAATTTCATTGGTAAGTTTAAATTAGAACCAATAACAATTTACTACCTATGATTTGTTATGAAAGTGTTGTGAAAAATATTGTGAATGTAACAGTTCTTTTTTCACAATACCTTTATTTTTAGTCGTGGTTATTTCCAGTATAATATTTTATTTTGACTTATGATGAATTAACACTTTAACAATTGTGAAAATATTATGACAATTTGTTGTGTTAACTAACAGTTGTATATAAAAAAATAAAAAATATAAAAAGAGTTGACCAAGCGATATTACTGAAAAAAAAAAAAAAAAAAGGCCAGTAAATAGTACAAATTGAACAAACCAAAAAAAAACTATAGCTACTACTATAGCTTTACGCATTCACACTTTTGTTATGAAAGTGTTGTGAAAAATATTATAGATGTAGCATTTCTTTTTTCACAATACCTTTATTTTTAGTTATAGTTGGTTTTAGTATGATATTTTATTTTGACTTGTAAGGAATTAATACCTCAACAATTGTGAAATATTATGATAATTTGTTGTTGAAAGCGCTTGGATTTGTACTAAAAACACACGAGCTTGATCAGACCCCCAATTACAAATTACGGCTGGATTGCTTTTACTCTAACTTAAACTAAGTGCGGAACAAGAGTAAATAAAGCACAATCACCGAATCTACTCTAGTGCACACACATAAACAATAAACAATAAAAGTAAAGCACAAGAGTAAGGGAAGAGAGATGAAACACAAGATAACACCAAGACGTGTTATCAAATAGGAAATTGAAGAACTCGTCGAAAAACCTCTCCACGTCCCTCTAAGTCGAAATCGATCTACTAGAGAATAAAGTTGGAGTACACAAATAACAAAAGACCCTCCAAGCCTAGCCTACCCAATGTACCTGAGCCCTCCAAGCTCCTGCTACCAACGGACTTCTCGAAGTCATGTCTTCTCTAACTTTCTGGATCCCACAATACGCTCGATTGCATCCGCCAAGCCTCACCGGCTTCTTTTGACGAATCCCCAAAGCTTCCCAAGCTCCAAAACAATCTCTACACTCTGAAAATGTGTGTGTTGTGTTTAGGTACAAATCTCCTCTCAAGGTATGACAATGGCTGAGGGAAGGAGAAGATGTTACAATGATTTCTCACTAAGCAAGAATAGCTCTCTCTCTCTAAAAGAGGGGTGTGTTGTGTTGTAGAATACTTATCTAGGGTTTTTTTCTCTAAATAGTCTCTCTTACTTTTGTGGGTAATGAGGTTATATATAGTATAGGTGAAGGGTAAGAAAGTCACACTTAAAATCCTCCAAGCAGAATGTTTTGCGGGTACCTCGTGAGATGGCTCGTCTCGCGAAGCACTTGCGAAAAGTAGCTTGGCACTTGACTCTTCAGCTTTCAGTATGTGCTTCTCACATGCCCTTTTCGTGAGTTACTCTTCTCGCGAACTTCTTGCGAGCTAGTCGTGAAACTACACTGATTCTTCATTTCATGTTCGATTCTTTACCAACTTAATACTAAACCCAATACAATAAAATCCCATAAAATATAAGGAAATAAATTAATGCAATTACAACACTTTTTGTCATGGAGTAAATCCAACATAAAACATAGTTGTAACTCATAACTTTACAATCTCTCCCTTTGACTATTCCGTGACAAAACACCCTATAACAGACTCTAGACTTAAACGTGAGTTTGGAAACAATGGCAAAACTCACTCATACCTAAATCTAAAACCTGTCATAAACTTGAAACATATATACCTGTAACCTGAAACACTTGCACAAAACACATTAGACCCTCAAGGTAGAGCAAGTAATAAAAAAACAAGAATAATGTAACAAGTAAATATGCGATCAAGTAAACATGATGTGAAACATATGAGCAACTTGATCAAAACACATGATAGTCATATGGAAATAACTACAATGATCATATAGCAAAGCAAATGATCATCCGAACATGCAATCAACAAAGCACAATGGCATAAGGATGTATACATGTCCAACACATAAACACGATGCGATGAGAGCAACAAAGTATAGATACTAAACATAACTCAAAGCACCATAAAACAAACAAGAAAACAAGCATAATATAAAACAAAACAAAACAAGGTTTTCTCATAAAAAAATATGTTTTCTCCCCCTTGGTATATGCATCTCCCCTATGGTTTTCTCCCCCTATGAATGTGCACGGGACAGAATTTCTCCCCGTGAGAATATGCACATGAGTCACATAGAAATGACGATACACTCCAGTATACTCTCTAGTATACTCTCCCCCTTTTTGTCACGAATAGACAAATGAATCAAGAGGAAGAAGGGAAAGAAAAGAAAATATGAACAAGGATAAGATGCATGAGAGGTGCAAGATGAATGAGAAAATGAAGCTCAAACAAAAGATAAAACATCTTAAAAACAAAATGCTACAAAACATAAAATAAACATGACATGCTAAGGATGATGGAACAAGATATAGACCAAGGCATGACATAGACACAAGAAACATGTTATATGTGCTAAAAGGTCTAAAAAGACCTAACTGGCATGAGTGAATGCAAAACATGTCAAGTGTTAGAATGTGTGCATCAAATGTGCATCTAGTGTGCATGTGAGATGCATGACCAATGCATGAGCAAGCAATCATGGGGCAAAGTGTGTAAAACACACAACCAATGATCAAAACATGATAAACATGATAAACATGAATAATTATAGTGATCCTTAAAAATTGGTACTCATCGGAGTCCAAAACAACGAGAAAATGTCATTTAAGCATTTTATCAAACACATAGAGTGCACACACTACACATGTATGTTAAACAATGCATGAACATATGAAAATCTTGCCTAAATACATGTTATTTTTGCCACAAGGGCCAACATTCAAAGCAAATCATCATATAAAACAAAACCCAATAAAAATGATTGACAAAAATTAAGTTTTCCAACCTCCATTTAAAAAATTCCCAACTATGAACATAAAACCCAAAAAAACATAATCTAAGGATCAAAATCAATGAAAAGAGTTAAAGATTACCTTAGAGATGTTAATGGAATGAAAAATAGTTGAATTTAGTTGGTTTTGATGTGAAAACATTAAAAAAAGAGTTTGGGAGAAAATGAGAGAAGCTTAAAACAAATGTCCCACGAAATTCCCTTTAAAAAGCTAATTTGGAAATTTTCGCAAGTAGCTGGGAATTTTCGCAGGTACTTCGCAGGTAGGCACTTCTCGCGAGTTACTCATGAGACACTCGCGAAACTCTTTATCCAAACTCGTGACTGAGCTTATTTGCGAAATAAGTCGCGAAAACACCTAGAAAACATGTTTTTCGCACAAAATCAACTTGAAAAACTTTGAAAAACATGGGTGATACAAATCACTTCCAAAAGAAAATAAAAAGAACAAAAATCTTTTTGATTTGATCCATATATGGTTGAGTACACACACATCACATTTGAACACGTATAATCACACAAATGAAATAGGTATTCATGGAACATTAGACTTGTGTGTTGTATGTGTGAATCAAGTATGAACTAGTCCATAGTCTAGTATGAAGTTTTAATGATCAATTCAATCAAGTCATACATAACTAGCACGAAGTCAAGTGACCTATCTTACTTGTAGAAATGAACATATATAACCCCCCCCCACCAAAGTGTTTACATTTGATTGAAAACTTTTCATTTGACTTCCATTTTTCATACTTTTGATCAGACATAATTCAAATTTTTGAGAAACAATGCCATGAACTTTTTGATATTTTTGATAAATAAGCTTTTGGCTTTGGCACCATACATTTTAATACATATATGCTCCACCTTTTCCTAGTCAAATTAGTTTTCGAAGCAAGGCTTTTTCAGCTCTTTCTCTTTTTAGAGATTGACATTGTAGAGCTCTTTGAAAAAGAAAAAAAATGTAAGGAGATATATAGACACAAGTCTACGCATGAATCAAGATTAAACAAGACTACTAAATAATCATTCATGACAAGCTTGAAGATTTATTTACAACAATCAAACGTAGATTTCTAGATGTCGCTCACACTTAAAAAATGTGCATACATAACAAGCTAAGCTCGTAAATGCACTACACTATTAGTACGAAGGTACTAGGCTAAACTCACATGTGATATGTGCTCAAACATATACAATCAAACTTTTTGAAATTTTTCACTTTTTATGTGTTTTTGGATTTTTACTCACACCAAAACAAAGCAATAAAGTAAGATCAACAACAAAAACAAAAACAATGCATATAAAGAGATGCATGATGCATAAATGCATGATAATGAAACATCTAATGGATGAGGAGTCCTACAAAGATCGAAAGAATTAGATCAAGGACCAAAAGAGCAAAAGCTCAACCATAGGAACCCTTCCTTATCCAAACGAAACAATTGTTTGGAATGAGTATCTCATGAGAAGTGAGACGAGGGTTGGAAGAGTGAGAACCGGAGATGCACATTAACAAGGAGGTAAGAGCATTAACCACATGCTTCAACAACTTACCATTTTCAAACCAATCCGGTTTAGCTTTCTAGCTTTCTTAGCATAACTTCCAAGAAGCTCAAGTTTCTCTTTTCTTTTGATTATTTTAAGAGCTTGAAACTTAGAGCAATGAGGTCTTAGATGACCAAAGGCACCACAATGGTGACAAACAATGTGTTTAGGTCCACTAGGCTTTTTAGGGAGGGATCTAACAGCATAGTGTTGTTCTCTTTTCATCATAGAACATTTTGATCTTATGTGACCGAACACATTGCAATGGTAACAAGTAGGAACAAACTTAGATCCACTCAAATCCCTAAGATGAAACCTAAATGAAGGCTTAGGCTTAAGAACCTTTCTCTCCACTTTTTGGTTTCTTTTTTGTGGAGGAATGTACATCGATTTGTCTTTAGAGGTAGAACTCACAATAGACACAAAATCGGGTAATACAACATGATTACAACAAATATTTTCTTCCTTTTTAGTAATAGGTTTTGCAATCAAACACTTGGCATGCATTTTAAGAGATTCATTTTCACATTGATAATCATCAACAAGTTTGTTAGACAAAACAAGTTTAGCATCCAAGTCCACATTCAAACATTCAAACTCCTTTAGTTTTTCAAGAGAATGTTCAGCAAGTTTCTTATACTGTTAACCAATTTGTTGGATTCATTGAGCTTAGAAATCAAATCATCATTTTCACAAATGAACTTGCTTAAATTCTCATGAAACTTCTTAGCCTTTTTCTTCAAGAGTTTGACATTAGGAATATTAACAACACCCAAAGATTCATGTAACATGTCATCACAAGCATGAGGATAAACACTCATAGAGGCATTTTCACAAACACATGGCATGTTACAATCAACATCATCCAAAACATCCATAGAAGCATACAAAGAACTATCCATGGCAATAAAACACAAGGGGTCAAGGATCACACTTAGGTAATTAAATCAAAACAAGTGTACTCGCTCTGATACCATGTGAAAACACTCGGATTTGTGCTAAAAACACACGAGCTTGATCAGCTCCCAATTAAAAATTATGGCTGGATTGCTTTTAATCTAACTTAAACTAAGTGCTATACAAGAGTAAATAAAGCGCAATCACTGGATCTATTCTAGTGCATACACATGAACAATAAACAATAAAATTAAAGCACAAGAGTAAGGGAAGAGAGATGCAAACACAAGATAACACTAAGACGTGTTATCAAAGAAGAAACTGAAGAACTCGGCAATAAACCTCTCCTCAACCCTCCAAGTCAAAATCAGTCTATTAGAGAATAAAGTTGGAGTACAAGAATAACAAAAGACCCTCCAAACCTAGTCTACCCAATGTACTTGAGCCCTCCAAACTCCTGCTACCAATGGATTTCTCGGAGTCATGTCTTCTCTAGCTTTCCGGATCTCGCAATACGCCTGTTTGCATCTGCCAAGCCTCACCGGCTTCTTTTGGCAAATTCCCAAAACTTCTTAAGTTCCAAAACACTCTCTACACTCTGAAAATGTGTGGGTTGTGTTTGGGTACAAATCTCCTCTCAAGGTATGACAATGGGAGAGGGAAGGAGAAGAGGTTACAATGATTTCTCACTAAGGATGAGTAGCTCTCTTTCTAAAAGATGGGTGTGTTGTGTTGTAGAATACCTATCTAGAGTTTTTCTCTCTGAATAGCCTCTCTTACTTTTGTAGGTAATGAGGGTATATATAGTATGAGTGAAGATTAAGAAAGTCACACTTAAAATCCTCCAGGTAGAATGTTTTGCGGGTACCTCGCGAGATGGCCTATCTCACGAAGCACTCGCGAAAAGCAGCCTGGCACTTGACTCTTCAACTTCCAGCATGTGCTTCTCATATGCCCTTTTCATAGGTTACTCTTCTCGCAAACTTCTTGCGAGCTAGTCGCGAAACTGCACTGATTCTTCATTTCATGCTCGATTCTTCACCAACTTAATTCTAAACCCAATACAATAAAATCCTACAAAATACAAGGAAATAAATTAATGCAATTATAACACTTTTTGTCATGGAATAAAGCCTACATAAAATATAATTGTAACTCACAACTTTACAATTGTGTTAACTAACATCTCTATATAAAATAAAAAAAGAATAAAAAAAGAGCTAACCGGACATTATTACCAAAAAAGAAAAAGAAAAAGAAGAAAGAGGCCCGTGAAACAATGCAAATTGAACAAACCAAACTATTGTTGCTTTTTACCGTATCTTTAAAGCATTGGCTCTTTATATATATATATGGTCATCTTTTGCATGCAAAGAAGACAAAGTAAACTACTCATTTTTCTTCTCATTAACATGTGATAAAAAAAAAACGTGCAAACTTACTCATAAGTCATAACATGTGATCAGAACAAAAATAAATAAATAAATGTGCAAAAAAAAAAAAAAAAAAAAAGGAAGAAAATTAACATGTGAAAAAAACCGTAGATTGCCATAATAAAAAAACAAAACCTTAGATTATAAGATTATTATATTTAAATTAGCTGAATGACCATTATTTTTTCTTCATAAAAAAAAAAAAAATCATTAAAAGAAAGAAAGAAAGAAAATTAACATGTGAACAAAACCTTAGATTACTATAATAATAATTTTAAAAAAAAACTTTAGATTATAACATTATTGTATTTAAATTAGCTAAATGACCATTATTTTTTCTTCATGAAAAAATCATTATTTTCTTCTATAAAAAAGTGGGGGAAACAGAATTTAAATCAAAATTCTCCTAATTTATAACGTAGGCCAAAATACATTATTGGTTCCTGAAGTTTGCTAAGTGAGTGCTTTCAGTTTCTTAAATTTCAAGTGAGCACTACTTATACTGAAAGTCTAAAAATGAGCGCTATTGTTTACTTTGTTAATTGTTATTAGGCTTAATATCTACATGGTTAATGGAGAAGTGATGTGGCATATTTTTAAGTGACAAGACAAATTAAAATTATACTTGTACTTATGTAGCGGTCAACTAGTTGTTTTTATTTATTATTACTAATTTTTTATAGGCGTGGGGTGGTCTAGGTTTGAAAAGGGGGTGGGGTGAATATATCTAAAGTCCCTATTTTGAATGTGATGCTTAACTTGAGAGAGAGAGAGAGAGAGAGAGAGAGAGATGAACTTAATTTGATAATTCTTTTTTTGAGTACATGATAATTATGTGGGCTTCACAAAAACAATAAGCACCATACAAAGTTTCAATCTTGAACAACATAAACGTCTAAGAGCATTCACATCTAGTTCTCTAAAAAAAATACCTATTTTACACTTTAAAAAGCTATTTTATCTATCTTACCAACTTATTTTACAATACAACTAACATTCCAGTTCTTATTTTTATATACAATCTAATAAAATAATATAAACTACACAATTAAATAAAATGAAACTATACTATCTCTCTCTTCCTCTTTGTCTCTCTGTCTCTGTCTCTGTCTCTCTCAACCACCAATCACACAAACCCAAACCCAGAATAACCCCTCCACCACCGCCGCCAACATTTATTTTCATTTTTCTCTCTTCCTCTCTGACTCTTTCTTTTTCTTCCACTCAGTTACTATCTCTTCCTCTGAAACAAACCAAACAGAGCAACATCTAACAAACCTACACCTAAACCAACAAGCAACCCACCACCACAACTGCCAATTCAAACCAAAACTCAAACCCAAAACCCCCAAAACCCATACAACTCGCCACCAGACTCAAACACAAGACCTAAACTACCAGCCGCTGCCACCACCACCACCACCACCCAAAACTCAAACAAACCCTAGTAGCAACCCACAACTCAAACACACCCTACTAGCAACTCAAAACTCAAACAAATCCCAGTAGCAACCGAAATTCAAACACCGATTTAAACCCAACCCACTAATTCAGTAACCGCTTGAACCAAGCCTAGCAACACCAATTCAAACCGATCCATAAATTCAGCCACTAATACAAACCTAACCCACCAATTCGGCCACTGATTTAAACCCATAAACCATCGATTTCATCCTCAAAGCCATCGCTGCTGCTACTAGAGAAAGCAAGATTTTGGTCTGGTTAAGAGATAAGAGAAGCAATAGAGAGAGAAGAGACAAAGATCGATAGCTAGGAGAAGAGAAAGCACTGGTTTGAGAGAGGGAAAGTCTGAGTTTGTTGAAAGAAAGATTGGTGAGAGATGAGAGAGGAGATGTTTTATTTTTTATTTGGGAAGAGAGAGAAAATAAAATATTATAAAATGTTTCAACTTGAGCTACAATGGTTCGAATATATAAGAACCCAATGTTCACTGTTGTTAAAATTTATTAGCCATTGCATAAACTAGATTTTGAGCATAAGTGGATGTAAAATAGCAATTTAAGGGGTTTTACACCCCCAATGCTAATGCTTTAAGCAAGCTCAATAACCCATAGTTTTGATTTAAGTTCCTAATTTTCAAAATCTCCTCCAATCCCACTCAACCAAAGATGCCCATTCAATATGATTCCCTAAATTGAGGTTTTCCATGTACGCAAACAAGGTAATAGATCTGCATATTTGCTAGCAAAACATGTTTTAGGCATTATTGATTTTTCTATTTGGATTGAAGAAAGTCATTGTTTATTTAAAACAAAATCTTCTCCATGATGTTATTATTGTTTTTTATTCTGAATAAAATTCGTAATATTACCATAAAAGTTTTTTGATTCCCCAAATGTCCTCATAAAGAAATACATGACCCCCCCCTCCACACACACACACACACACTCTCTCTCTCTCTCTCTCTCTCTATTGAACATTACATTAAAAATATGGATTTTGATTTGGGGTCAAACCCAAATAAAAAAAGGTTACCTGTTGGACATAATACATGTGTAATTTTTTAATAAAAAGTTGCCACATCACTTAAAAAGACATCTCATCATTTCTCCGTTAGTCACATAGGTATTGAGAATAATGACTATTAGTAGAAGGATCAATATCGCTTATTTTTTAAAATTTAAGAACCAATAATGTTCACTAGTTACTTGAAACTTGAGGGACTAAAAATGCTCACTTTGCAAGTTACAAGAATCAATAGTATATTTTGGCCTATAATCTATAATAACTATAAAATTGAAAATGTTTTGACTTTTTGTCGAATTTATAATGAAAGCTCAATAGTGCAAAACACTAAAACTTGTTTAGACCCCCAATTTTAAACTAACGGCTAAATTGCTTTTAACCTACTCAACTAAGTGCAAAATAAGAGTAATTAATGCACAATTAACCGGGACAACTACTTAGTGCATATGCATATATAAACAACAAGTAAATGTAAAGCACAAGTAGTAAGGGAAGAGAGATGCAAACACAAGACAACATTGAGAAGTGTAATCAAAGAGGAAATTGAAGTACTCAACGAAAAGCCTCTCCGAGGCCCTCCAAGCCGAAATGATCCACTAGTGAATAAAGTTGGAGTACAAGGATATCAAGAAAACCTTCAAAGCCTAATCTACCCACTATACTTGAATCCTTCGAGTTCTAACTCTCAACGGACTTCATCGAGTCATGTCTTCACTAGTTATTTGGATCCCACAATTAGCTCCAAATTCCATACGCCAATCGATGGCTTCTTCCAATACTTCCCACATGCACCAAAGCAACTCTCAACACTCAGATTGGGTGAAGTATGTGTTTGGGCTAAAAACCTCTCAAGAATTTGTAATTAGAGAGGTAGGAGTAAAGGAAAACTAAGATAAATGTGCAGATGATTGTGGGTTTACAATCTTTAACTCTCAAGTATATTTCTAGGGTTTTTTCTCTGAAAGTCTCCTTACAATTTCGTGGGTAATGTAGGCTTTTATAGTGTGGGTAAAGAAATTAGGAAAGTACATTAAAACAGCTTGGAAGTGCATCTCACGAATCATCTCGTGAGTCTTCAGCTTCTGGCATGTGCTTCTCATGTGGCCTTTTGCCGGTTGTCCACTTGCGAGCCAGTCGCAAGGTTCTCTGTTCTTCACAATTCTTCACCAAACTCTCATACTCAACCCTTACATTAAATCTCACTAACATACAGGGAAATGATTGAATAAATACAATCAATTTTGATACGGAATTAAACCCGACAAAATATAATTGAAAATTACAACTTTACAATCTCCCCCTTTGGCTATTTCATGACAAAACCCCCAAACACACTCTAGACTTAAAACGTGAGTTTGGAACAGAGGCAAAAGTCACTCACACATAAATCTAAAACCTATGAAGAACTTGTAACTATGAGAGACCTCGACAAAAAGCATCCTTTAAAAAAGATATTCGGGTACCTTTTAGGGCGCCTCTCTTTTTGGGTAAGTGGTATGGAGTCGCCACTTATTTAAAAAAAAAAAAAAAAAAAAAAAAAAAAAAAAAAAAAAAAAAACCTAAATACATGATTGAATAGTTCCATTCATTGATTGAAAAAAAAAAGTACATATCTTGAAAAACTTCTAAATTACATAGTTTTGGGTCCTAGTTACAATCTACCAAAATACATGGCTTTTTGTCCTAGTTACATTCTACCCAAAAATAAAAAGTAAAGACAAGACTAGATCTACTTAACCAAAGATCTAAATCCGGAAGCTAGGTCATGGAATGGGAAGGTGTTAGGCACCCATTCCGCCCAGACAGAGTTTGGTCTTCTAGACTCTTGTAACCAATGTACTTTCTTATGCATGTCATGAATGATATGTTGAACATGTGAATGAAAAATTAAATCACACATTTATTTATGAATGAAGTCTCTTCTTTGGTTTTTTTTTTAAAAAAAATTCAAATATGTTTTAATGATTAAAAAAATGATTTTGATTTGTCAAAATATCAAATTTTTTTTGTAGTATTAAAAAAAGTGATTTTTGATGACAAAAATTCAGATCTGTTTTGTTATATTTAAAAAAAAAAAATGATTTTTGATGACAAAAATTCAGATTTGTTTTGTTATATGTTTTACAAAGAATGAAAAACATTTTTTAAGAAGAGAGTTTCACTCATAATTTAAATTTATGCAATCATGAATTAAGTAAAACAAACACAAACACAATCATGTTCAATCTTTTCCTTTATTTCAAAAATCTACATATGTTAAAAAAATCAGATTTGTATCTATGAAAGATACAAATCAATTTTTTATTTAAGAAAAATTTAGATCTGCATCTAATGAAGATGCAGATTCATTTTTTGATTAAGAAAAATTCAGATCTACATTTAAGAAAGATGCAGATCCGTTTTTTGATTAAGAAAAATTCAGATCTATATCTAAGAAAGATGTAGATCTGTTTATTTTTATTTTTTAAGAAAAATAATTGGTTATATGCAGATAATTGGAATTAAGAAAGAGATCATAACATAAACAAAATCAAGATCATGCTTTAGCAAGACAATAATTAACAACTATGGATAAAGGAAAACATGCATCATCATAAACGTGAAACATAAAAGAGAATAGGGTGATTGAAAAAAAACCTCTTGCATGAGCATTCCTTGTTCTTGAGAGGATGTTTTAGGGTTCAAAGAAACTTATTCAGTTATCTTTGAAATCTAAAAACCCTAATTTAAGCAGCAACACTCAAAGAAGGGATCAAAAAATATGGCCAATTTGAGAGCCTAAAACGTACGCCTCCCAGAGCGTGAAAAAAAGGTGTTGAATTATGAGGTTCAATCTCTATTTATAGAGGTCAGAAGACTCTAAAAAATAGGTACGGACGATTAGGGTTTTAATCCGGATGCATCCTTTTGTAAAAAGATCGAAAATGGTATGCATAATTGTCACCCGAAGGTCGTTGGGCCAAAGCCCACATCAGGGAAATTCGGCCCTTTTAGAGTGCTGTTTGGCACTCCAAAAGTGCCGAATTGGCCCTATGGCTCCGAATGCACTTTCGTGTTCGAGTGCTGTTTGGACTCCTTGTATCTAGATGCGTTTTCATCCTTTGTCTATGATTTTTTTTATCTATTTTCTGGATAATTCAGGCTATTAAAGAATAATTATCTTGAAGATAAATACCTTAAAATAAATCTTGATAAAGTTCAGATTATCCACAATTTTATTGTTATCCAATCATCCTTTTTATTCCCATGCATGCATCCCTACTTTAAACACTAATTATCAACCAATCACAAAATTATTTAATTAATTTTAATTGTTTAACCAATCAGAATTAATTTAAATTGATCATGTATGGTCGATTTTACCTAGACACAATGCATGTTAACCGTGTAAACTTGATCATGCGATATCTTTTTATCCAATAGTCCGATTTGATAACCAGAAACACCGCTGTGACCGTTAGAATCTCAAGATCATTTTTATGATATGAAACAAATGAATCAATGCATGTAATTCAAAGACAAAATGATGCATGTAATGCAAGAACAAATTGATGCATGTAATGCAATTATGATTTTTGGGGTATATGGATTGGTCATTCAAGTCATTCTCCTTGATTAAATTATGGGTGCAAAATTGAGTGTCTACAGTAACATATATATCTGTAACTTGAAACACTTGCACATAACAAATAACTTTATTAGGATTGAGACAAGTAGAAATCAAGGCATGTATATAGAACAAGTAAAATGCGATCAAGTAAATACCAATTGAAAATAACTTAAAGCATAACTTGATCAAACATGAACAGTCATTAAGAAATTACTACAATGAACATTTAACAAGTAAATAAACATTCGGACACGCAAGCAATTAAGTGCAATGCGAAAACTAATTGCATGTCCAACAAGCATATGATGCAATAAAGAAAACTAAAGCAAGAAGGCAATAGATAACTAAATGCATTATAAAGGTTATAAAAACCAAGGTACAAAAGTACAAAAGATAAAGTGAGTTTTAAACTAAAGTACTGAAAGCTTAAATAAAGCAAAATAAATAAACTACAAAAGACAGGTTAGAAGCAGTTAGAAACTTCCATCTTGTGTGGCTATGAGTTAACTTTCTTTGTATACCCACTGTGCTCCCCCTTTCCATATGCTCTCCCCTTTACTATATGCTAATCTTGACATATTCACAACAAAAAATTTCTTCCCCTTTTTGTCACGAATGGCTAAAGGTCTGATTCAAGCTTGCGCTGAATTTGATCCAACTGCATCTCAATTCCAATTATGCAAAGCTGAACTTGATTGTTGTGAGCATACATGATAGATGATATCCCAAATATACGATCATGTATCCCTTCTATCATAGACATCATCCGATCTAGTTAAGGAATCGATGGATGAGAAGGAGGTTGAGGCTGAAATGGCTGAGGCTCTGGATTCCGAGGAGTTGATGCTTCAGCTTCAGGCTATTGGGAGGAGCGAGGAGCAGCAGTACATTTCCCAATAGGAGTTGCAAGAGAAAGAGTTTTTGTTTCACTCTTTCTAGGTTTAGAGGCACCCTTCTTTGCTCTCTTTGCAACTGAGTGAAACTTGCTACTTTTTAATGATTGTAAAGAAATTGGACCTTGACAAGGCAGGACAGTTCCATCCTTGGGAGGATGAATTCCCTTGAGTAGAAGAATTTTCATAATGAGATTGCAGAATGGAAGACAAGTCCTAGTAGTTGATCTGCCTGCTGTTTTTCCCAAAATTTGGAAAATGTGTGCACAGATGTCGATTTGAGCTCCATTTATGAGATCACAAAGGAATCTTGCTCTTCCAAGGTTGATGAAGCCCGTGTTGGTCAATGGGTACAGGTTTGAGTACATGATCAATGCAAGGGTCTTGATTTCAGGAAAGAACCCTGCAGTGCTAATGGATGTACCCGTGGAGGAGACATCGAGATCAACTCCTAGAGTTTCAAGAATGAGATCAAGAGGTCCCAATCTGTATTTGAAGAATTTTTGCTAAGTAGTTCGGTGTGATGATGAAATCCTTTTCTTGAACCTAACACTTCAACTCAGCTCCAATGAACGAAGCATTTGAATAGAATTCCTTGATCAACTCCTCAATTGGTTCATCAAATATCCCAAAGAGATTTTCCCAATCTTTATTAGCAAAGATTCTTGGGATGAAGGTTGATCCCAAAGTGTCAAACTTCACAGTCCTTTCCACCATAGTTGGTGAATTCTTGAAGAGAGTGTTGTAGGATTGGAAGTCCAACAATGTCTTAAACCTCCTTCTATCAAAGGCAATCGATGCCTGTCGAGTCCTCTTTGATACAGGAGAGGATGTGAGATCAATTATGGGTGTTTTCCCACGTGTAGACCTTTGAGACATTTGCAAGATGGCCACATAAACAAAAACCATACAGAAAATGGTAACAAACTTGATTAAATGCAAGTTAGTACAAATACCAAACAAAAACACTCTAACACCTAAGTTAAAAGAGCATAAACAAAACATAAAGACATGTTATAGATGCTAGATGGTCAAAATAGACTAAAATCATGAGAAAATGCTTGACATGTCAAGTGTAATAGGGTGTGTGCACCAAGGGTGTGTGTGCAATGCATGGAAAAAACATGAACAAGCACTATGGGGCAAAGTGTGTAAACACACAAGCAATGATCAAAACATGTTAGAAATAGGTAAACATGGCAAACCCTAAAATTTGGTACTCATCAGAGTCCAAACGAGTGAAAAAAAAATCCCTTAGGGACATTTTATCAAACACCTAAAGTGCAACACTAAGCCCTATATGTGATGTAATGCAAGAACATGTAAAAATCTACCTTTATACAAGTTTAAAATGCCTCAAGGGGCCAACAACATCAACAAAAACACAAATGGGACTAAGCCCATACAACAATTTCAAGAAAAATTGACAAAATTTAAGTTTTCTCCAATCCCCATTCAAAATAAACCCAACCCTAGGTTTTAAGCATTCTAGAACTTAATCTAAAGCTTTGAAATATAAAATGTGTTAGAAATTACCTTAGCGTAGTCCAAGAAGTGAAATCCAAGCAAAGTTGGTTGAGTTTTGAGAAATTTTGGTGATTTGGGGAGAGAAAGTCATGGAGAGTAAAAAGACAAAGTTTTTAAAAAATTGACATTTCGAGCCCTTTAGAACTGTCTTTTCGCGCATTTCGCGAGTTAGTGACTCGCGAGCCACTCGCGAGTGGAGTTACAAAATGTGCAAATGCACAAGGCTGATTTCGCAAGTCATGTTTGAGTCGCGAAGCACTTGTGGCTGAGTTGCGAAACTCTTTGCCTGATTTTGTGAAGAAATTGAAATTTCCTCATTTCAACTCGCGACTTGGATGGAATGCATCCACTTGCGAGTTGAGTCGTGAAATTGCCAAACACTAAGTTTTTCAACACAAAAAATTTGGCTTTTTGAGAAAAACTTTTAAGGACAAGGGTGATTGAAATCACTGCCAAAAACAAATAAAACACTCAAAAATATTTTTGGTTTCATCAACAAGTAATTGAGTATACACATATCACATTTAAACATGTACAATCACACAAATGAAATGGATATTCATTAAACATTAGAATTGTGTTTAGTGTGTGAGTATCAAGTATGAATTAGTCCATAGTCTAGAATGAAACTTCAATGATCAATTCGATCAAGTCATACACAAATAGTACTAAATCAAGAGACCTAACTCATGAATAGAAATGAACGTATATGACTCCTCACCAAAGTGTTTACATTGATTGAAAGCTTTTCATTTGGCTTCCATTTTCATACTTTTTGATCAATACAACTCATTTTTTGAGCATCGATGCCATGAAAGTTTTGATATTTCTTTGAAGAATAAGCCTTTGGCTTTGGCATCATACATTGTGAATATATTTTGCTCCACCTTTTCCTAGTCTAACTAGTTTTCGAAGTAAGACTTTTTTAGCTTTCTCTTTTTAGAGATTAATGTTTGAA
Organism: Notholithocarpus densiflorus; assembly: GCA_030021035.2. Lineage (NCBI taxonomy): Eukaryota > Viridiplantae > Streptophyta > Magnoliopsida > Fagales > Fagaceae > Notholithocarpus > Notholithocarpus densiflorus. The sequence continues at coordinate 2,912,372 of JARYZH020000020.1, forward strand.
GAGCTTTTTGACCAAAAAAAAAATAAAAATGTGAGGAGATATATAAGATCAAGTCTAGCATGTATTAAGATCAATCAAGACTATTGGCTAGACATTCATGACAAGCTTGAAGATCTATTTAAAACAATCAAATATAGATTTTTAGATTTCACTCACATTCAATATATGTGCATACATAACAAGACTAAGCTTGTAAATACACTATGCCATTAGTACGAAGGTATTAGGTCGAACTCGACATGTGATATGACACAAATACAAGCGATCAAACTTTTTGGATTTTATACTTTTTATGTGATTTTTGGATTTTTACACACATAAAACAAAAGCATTAAAGAAAGATAAAAAACAAGCAAACTTCTAAACAAAAAGCTAGTAAAAGAAACACATGATGAGATGAGTGCACCCTTCTATGAGAATGAACAAATGTAAACCATGCAAGGGTCACACCAAAACAAAGGAGTTAAGGAATGATACCGACACCGATGGTCTTACAAAGAGACTCAAACTGTGGACCATCAAATGGTTTAGTGAAAATGTCAGCCTTTTGATTCTCGGTGTGGATGAATTCAAAAAACACCACTTTCTCCTCCACCAAGTCAAGAATAAAATGATATCAAATCTCGATATGCTTTGGCTTTGAGTGTTGTACTGGGTTCTTGGAGAGATTAATAGTGTAAAGTTATGATTTACAACTATTTTGTGTTGGCTTTACTTCCGTGCCAAATTTGATTGTAATTATGTTCAATCTTTTGTACCCTGTATTTTATGTGGGATTTTATTGTAAGGGTTATATGTGAGAGAGAGTGTGAAAACTCAAGGCAATTAAAGACCAAAGAAGTTTTCGCAGGTAGCTCGTGAGAAGTCTTCCCGCGAAGTGAAACATGTGCTTAGCATATGACTGGAATGCGAAGAGTCATGACAGATGGTGACAGTTGGTTTTCGTGAGTGTCTTGCGGGTAAGGCCTTTTCGCGAGATACCCTTAAAACATTCTGTTTTGCCAATTTGTCATATCTGATACACCCTATCTCTACCCACACTATATATACCTACATTACCCACATATGTTGAGGAGTGCTATCAGAGAGAAAACCCTAGCCACAACCTTTGAGTGTTAGAGATTGTTATACCCACAATCCTCTACACAATCCATTGTGGTTTTCCTCCACTCCTACCTCTCCATTTCCAAATCCTAGAGAGGTTGATAGCCCAAATACTTACCACACCCATCCTGAGTGTAAAGTGAGGTTTTGGTACTGCTGGGAAGCATTGGAAGAAGCCATTTGTTTGGTGGATGCAATCGGGCTGAATTGCGTGATCCGGAGAGCTAGAGAAGACAAGGCTTGGCGAAGTCAGTTGGTAGCAGGAGCTTGGAGGGCTCGAGTACATGGGGTAGACTAGGCTTGGAGGGTCTTTTGTTATTCGTGTACTCCAACTTATTCTCTTGTGGATCGATTTACCGCTTGGAAGGCAGCGGAGAGGTTTTTCATCGAGTTCTTCGGTTTCCTCATCGATAACATATCGGCGTGTTATCTCGTGTTTGCATTCTTCTTCCCTACTCTTTTAGCTTTCATTTTACTGTTGTGATTTGATGAATATGACTTAGAGTAGTTATATTGTTTATTCGCTTGCATTTACTTTATTCCGCACTTAGTTTAAGTTAGAATAAAATCAACCAAGCTGTAATTTTAATTTGGGGGTCTAAACAGCTCTTGTGTTTTCACACAAATTCGAGCTTTCAAATAGTACTTGTATTATCACAGAAAATGCACATGGTATCTTGAGAGATTCCATAATCATGAAGAAGCTTCTTCCTCCACAAGAGTTAAGCACAACAACTACCGGAAGAAATTTACTCTACTTCAGCGGTTGATAAAGAGACTGAATTTTTCCTTTTACTCATCCATGACACCAAGTTGTTACCAAGATAGAAACACCCTCCGGAGGTACTTTTTCTATCATCCGCATTTCCAGCCCAATCAGCGTTTGAGTAGCCAGCTAAGTAATCATCTAAGTCCTATGAATACCAAATGCCATAGTCAGATGTTCCATTCACATATCGGATGATTCTCTTGACAACCGTTATATGGGATTGTCTAAGTGCTACCTGAAAACGAGCACAAACTCCAACACTGAAGGCCATATCGGGTTTGCTAGCAGTGAGGTGATGGAAATATGCATATACGCAGCGGAAAAATAACGGATCTACTTCATTCGTAATTGATAACAAGTGCTATGTAAGTTTCAGAATTTAAGAACAAGAGAGTGTACCTTGATGCAGTGAAATTCAAAATCGAAGATCAGAAGCACTTGGGAACACTTTCAATCTTCACTCCAATTCCACTTGATGCCCAAGATGTGTGGTCTCTCAATCAGTTATGTATATATTCTAGAGAGAACTCACATACATACAAATTCATGTTCATGTTCAAATTCTGTATGTTTCTCTCCATATAATTGATTATCTAATTGGGCTAGCCTTTTAAGCCTTTCCAATTGGGCTTTAGTGTGTGGCTTGGAGTGGGACCAAAAGGGAACAAATAAGACTCTAACTCCAATGGGCCTTGAGCCTTTCTGTCAACTCTTGACAAGTCCAAAGTTACCATTAATTATATTTAATATCAATATATAAATATAATTGCACTTTAGGCCTTATTAATAAATTATATCCCAAGACTTTATTATACATGCAACCCCTTCATAAAATATTCGTAGTAACACAAAGTCATGAATGAAGACTGCCACTTTGTGAATTACTACATCTTAATCCTTGAGTACCCGGTTTAATCCTTTTAAGTTATTCATCATATATTTATGAAATCCAATTTCATAAATATATACTTTAGTAATTTCTTACCAAAGTGGTTAGGCCTAACTCTCTGAATAACTGAATCCATTAAACTTATCTCAAGGGAATATTTTATATCTCCACTAAGAGATTATGAATTCCATCTTGAGAATATATGTTCCATCAACACTAAATGTGGCTGCCCAACATACTGAGATTTTGACCGTAATATTAGATCTCACTCCTGATAAATCAAAGCAATCTACACTTCATGATCAGGTCCATTATTCTCTCAGGATTAAGAGTTCATGTGAATAGAAGTCGTGTGATTTATTATTCAATTGACAGTCGTTAGGAGAATAATAAATCTCACAGCGGTCCAGCTCAATATGTCTTAACTTTTAAAACATATCAACTAGAAGTCTCCACTTCCATGATCAAAATCATCTTAGTTGATATGTTATAGTCTTCGCAGATGAAACGCCCAATTTCATCATCGACTACGAACTACAATTCTGAGTTTACAAAGAACTTGTGATTTATATCTTCTGTGACTAAATCACATAAATCACAAACTATGCATCTCATGGACTAAATGATAATATCTGAATATTCATGTTACCATTATTTTAGATAATAATAAAATAGCTTTATTAAACACAATATTAAGTCATACATAATGTCATACATAATATCATACATAGCATCATACAATAGGATTTAAGTGCACTAATCCCAACAATCTCTCACTTGCCCTAAAGACTATTGTGCACTAATCTAACTCTCATTCCCTCCAAATATGACTCGAAGGTCCTTTGAGGCAAGGCTTTGGTAAAGGGATCTGCTAGATTATTTGCACTTTTAATCTTTGCTACCATCACATCTCCACGAGCAACAATATCTCGAATGATGTGAAATTTTCTCTCAATGTGCTTTCCTTTCTTGTGATTCCTTGGATCTTTTGATTGTGCAATTGCTCCACTATTGTCGCAAAACAAAGTAATGGGAGCTTGCTCCATTCCACAAGCTTGGTAATAAAATGTGACGGCAGCATACAAACCCTCCTCTCTCAAGCAGATGCCAAACTCAATCCTTGACACCGACAAATGGAAGAGGAACGTGGCTGTCAAACAATCATCACCTAACCTAGCATTATGCAAATTTCCCCCCCAAAATCTGCTTACATGGTAAACAAGAGAAGAGGAATGTAGCCGTGTCGCTACATTGGGGACCCCATCTAATACTGCCGAATCATTCGGAAGAACTAAAATCTGAAAAAGAATAAGATACATTAGGGTAGGCACAGAAGGCACCATCACATGATGAATTATGAAGCAGCTACTCTCTTTTTCTTTTTCATTTTTAATAAATAATTATGAAGCAGCTACTTCTAATCAAAATTATATTAATAGATATATTATAAGTTAATAACTCTTCCGCAACACAAATTATTCATCAATTTCAAGAAAATGACAAAAAAAGATTTCAATATAACTGTAACTTTTCAAAACCAAATTAAAGAGAAATATACAAAATAGAAATTCCAAAAAAGAAACACTCTGAATATCATTTGAACCTTCAAGTAAAGAAACAAATCAATGCTAGGAAGCACAAACACTTCATGTAACATGCCATACCCATTTGTACCAGTGTCGTACCCTAACATTTAATAAATGCTATAATTTATTAAAAATTTCTTGTATCACCATGTCGTACCCGAACCCGAACCCGTGTCTGTGCTTCCTAGCCATTACGGTAAGTTTTAATCATTTTACAATTTTACCGCTACCTCAATTCATTAGAAGTACTCTTAATTTCTAGAAATTTCAAACTCACACGCACAGACACATCCTCTAAAAATAGCAATTACATAAGTAATGAACAAAGTGAAGCTGAAATAAATAAGTAATACGATTCTTTTTTTTTTTTTTAGGGGAAATTAATGCAATTCTTAATCAGCGACAGCTATAAAGATTAACACAGCAGCATGCAATTAAAAATTAAAATTAAATCAAAAAAAAAAGGAGAGAGAGAGAGTAGGGATTGAAGAAAACAGAAGCGATCACACAACCTAACTTATTTTTGCTATTAATTTCTTTCTCAGTCTGTTTGGTTGCTGAGAAAATGGGAAAAGAATTCCAGGAATCGCATAGTGATGCCGCTTTAAACCTTAAATCTTGGAAAAATGAAAGAAGTCGGCTTAATTCACTGACTTCGTTGAGTTAAATTGCTTTTTCTTTAGAAAGTTCGTATACAAGTTTCGTCGTCTTCTTTTTCCCGCACTTTCTCACCAACCAAACAGAGCATTAAGCAATGCAGAAAAAAAAAGAGAAAATGCGGTTTCAAAGTTCAGAACAGAGGCTTTTTTACACAAATCAAGATTCAAAATTCGAAAATATTGATTTTTGAGAACTTCGATTGAAGAAGAAGAAGAAGAAGAAGAAGAAGGAAAGCTCACCGAAGATCAGAGTCTCAGAGAGATCACCGCCGTAAGAGGGAGGAGGAGAAGAAAGTCAAACAAATGAACGGCTAGGCTTGGAGTTGAAAAGGAGATTTAACGGCTGTGATGAATCCATCATCAAACTTTGTTTTCGTAATAACTCTGCTGCCTCTTCTCTCCAAGCCCAAAACCCCTCTCTCGCTCTCTCTCTCTCTCGCTCTCTCTCTTTTAACTTCTTTACGTACAAAATGAGTAACCATGGTTAGCGATTATATATATATGATGGTTTCTTCTTTGAAATTACTAGAAAGACCTGAGGTTGACTGCTTTTGATTTTGACTCATATGGAACTAAATTCAAAATATGCATTGCAGTTTTTAGTGCATATCTCCTAAAGAAAACAGGCAAAGTTGAATAACTCATCATGGATCTAACCATTTCCAAAAGAGTCCTATTCCTTCTTTCTGCTACACCATTCTGTTAGGGAGTTCCAGGTGCAGTCAATTGGGATACAATCCAGTTAAGTAATCCTTGAAATCCCCAAGAAAGTATTCACCACCACGATCAGATCGAATGGCTTTTATGTGTTTACCTAATTGATTCTCAACTTCAGCCTTAAACTATTTGAACTTTTTAAAGTCTTCGAACTTCCGTCTCATTAGGTACACATAATCATATCTTGAGTAATCATCGGTAAAAGTGATGAAATACTCATAACCTCCTTTTGCTTGGGTTGACATAAGACCACATACATCAGAATGTACTAGCTCTATCAAATCTTGGGCTCTTCTACCTTTTGCATTAAAAGGTCGTTTGGTCATTTTGCCTTCCAAACAAGATTCACAAACTGAAAATTCATCAAAGTCCATGGGCTCTAAGAGTCCATCTTTGATCATTCTTTGAATCTTATTTGAATTAATATGACCCAAACGCAAGTGCCAAAGATGCATTACTAGTAGAAGGAAACTTTCTCTTTAATGATTTCACATGAGAGTTATTATCTATTCAGAATTATATAATTCATATTTACCAGGAGTTAAAATATAAAGACCATCAACAATATTGCCAGAACAGATAAACACTTTACCCTTCTTTATTACAACATTGTCTTTAAGGATAACACAATATCCATGTTTACCTAAATAAGTTGCAGAAATTAAATTCCTACAAACATTAGGTACATACAAACAGTCTTCCAATATTAGAACTCTAGATTCAAAACATAAATTATAAACGCCAACAGCTACAACCGAAATCCTGCTCCTATCAGCCAAAGTAAGAAACAATTCCCCTTCATTAAGTTTTCTGGTCTCCTGAAACCCCTGCAAAGAATTGCAGATATGATTAGTACAACCTGAATCCACACACCAAGAATCCGTGGGATTTTGTACCAAACCTTTTTCAAGGAGGAATGAACTATTCATACCCTTATTATTGGCAGCCCTGAATTTTGGACAATTCCTCTTCTAGTGTCCTTTCTCACCACAATGGAAACATTTTTCTTTGAACTTCTTTCCTTTGTCGGCAACCCCTAAGGCAATTTGTCTACCATCTTGCTTGGTGAAGTCCTTCTTCTTCTTCTTCTTACTCTTGCCTTTCACCAATATTGGCTTCAACATTAGAAGTACCAAGGATGTCTTCTGCTACTACCAACTCATTCATTAATTCAGACAATGTATAAATCTTTTTGTTCATGTTATAGTTAAGTTTGAATTCCTTGAATGATTCTGGTAGTGACTGGAGTATCATATCCACTTGGGATTCTCCATCAATATCGGCACCTAAAACCTCCAATGTATTCAGATTAGAGATCATTGTAAGACAATGCTCCCTTACTAAACTACCTTCAGCCATTTTGGTATTATAAATTTGCCTAATGGTTTCTTGCCCTGCAGAACGGCCTTGCTCACCAAACATCTCCTTCAGACTTAGCATAATGTCCGAAGCTAGTTCTACATCCTGCATTTTATACTGTAGAACATTTGAGATAGATGCTAGGATGTAGCACTTGGCCATCTCATTAGATTTCTGCCAACGATCATATTGTTGTTTTTCCTCAAGATGAGCATCTAATGAAGGAAAGGTAGGACATGGTTTAGTAAGCACATATTTGTGCTCTTCAGCAGTAAGAACTTTGTCCAAATTTCTTTTCCAGTTAACATAGTTAGATCCAATCAGTTTGTTTTGATTAAGAATAGTAACAAGTGGACTAAAAGATGCCATGTTCAAATTTGAAAACAATAAACATGAATATAATAAGTAAATTGGACATTATCAATTTAGCATATAAACATATAATATGGAACCTTAATAAAACCATAATATAATATATGCAACGACAACCCAATCCATGTTTATAATTCCTTGGTAGCAAGTTTATTATAAACACATTAATTGATTGAGAACTATTCTCATTACTAGTACTATCATGATAACTCTTATCAAACACTAATAATATGTCGTATTAACTTTAGCCTCTAAGTAATAATGACATAGCTCCTTTGGGAGGTTAATAGTACACTTAGTTTAGTGTATACCATTATCTAGAATCATGTGTAACCACATTTCATCTCCCTTTATAGTGTTTAAACTTGTAGTACCATGGAACGAAACACCCTCCTTTGGGATCGCGGGGCATATACACCAGGACGAGGTGCTTGTCCACACTACTTTAAACGGGTAAGTTCAATCTTGTCCTCCTTTGGGATCGCGAGGCGTATACGCCAAGACGAGGTGCTTACCCACACTACTTTGAACTGATAATGGAGGCCGTAAGATCCAACCCTTGTATCTCTCTCCCACTAGATGTTTTAAATTAAAGGTTTTTATTTATAAAACATGCATAAACTAATTACACACAGCCTTGCACTTTAAACATTTGAAAACACATAGAAAAAATTCAAAATTCCCTTCAGTGGCATTTTCGCGAGTATCTCGCGACTTAGCTCTTCCTGCGAAAATGAAATAGTGAAAACACTAAATTCAGACAGAAACTTTCGCTACTGTCTCGCGACAATTTCGCAAGTAAAGCTTACTCGCGAAAAGTTTTGTGCTTTAGATATACTTTTCGTGGGTACGTCGCGGCAAGTTAACCCGCGAAAAACCCATGTTTTTCAATTTTTACAGTGAAGTTCTGAACAGTTTTCAACGGTTTTCATGAACAAACAAACATCATATTAAAATGATAAATAAAATTTGATATCAAAACTAAATTTCATTGATGCTATAGCCTTAAAATTCAATTTAACATTCTTAAATTAAAATTTAAACAATATCATAACATCAATATCAGTTTTTATCAAAACATAGTTTCAACAACCATGTAGAAAATTAAATGCATATATAATCTTCTAACAACATGAAACTATTATCTCTAATTCTAAAACTTACAAAACATGTTATACAGATTCGAAATGAAGACCGCTCTGATGCCATTTGATGGAAATATGCATATATGTAGCGAAAATATAACGAATCTATTTCATTCGCAATTGATAACATGTGCTATGTAAGTTTCAGAATTTAAGAACAAGAGAGTGTACCTTGATGCGATGAAATTCAAAACCGAAGATCAGAAGCACTTAGGAACACTTTCAATCTTCATTCCAATTCCACTTGATGCCCAAGATGTGTGGTCTCTCAATCAGTTATGTGTATGTTCTAGAGAGAACTCACATACATATAAATTCATGTTCATGTTCAAATTCTATATGTTTCTCTTTATATAACTAATTATCTAATTGGGCTAGCCTTTTGGGCCTTTCCAATTGGGCTTTATTGTGTGGCTTGGAGTGGGACTAAAAGGGAACAAATAAGACTCTAGCTCCAATTGGCCTTGGGCTTTTCTGTCAACTCTTGACAAGTCTAAAGTTACCATTAATTATATTTAATACCACTATATAAATATAATTGTACTCTAGGTCTTATTAATAAATTATATCCCAAGACTTTATTGTACATGCAACCTCTTCATAAAATATTTGTAGTAACACAAAGTCATGAATGAAGACTGCCACTTTGTGAATTACTACATCTTAATCCTTGAGTATTCGGTTTAATCATTTTAAGTTATTCATCATATATTTATGAAATCCAATTTCATAAATATATACTTTAGTAATTTTTTACCAAAGTGGTTAGGCCTAACTTTCTGAATAACTGAATCCATTAAACTTATCTCAAGAGAATATTTTATATTTCTGCTAAGAGATTATGAATTCCATCTTGGGAATATATGTTCCATCAATACTAAATGTGGCTGTCCAATATACTGAGATTTTGACCGTAACTTTAGATCACACTCCTGATATATCAAAGCAATCTACACTTCATGATCAAGTCCATTATTCTTTCAGGATTAAGAGTTCATGTAAATAGAAGTCGTGTGATTTATTATTCAATTGACAGTCGTTAGGAGAATAATAAATCTCACAGCGGTCCAACTCAATATGTCTTAACTCTTAAAATATATCAACTAGAAGTCTTCACTTTCATGATCGAGACAAATCATCTTATTTGATATGTTATAGTCTTCGCAGATGAAACGCCCAATTTCATCACCGACTACGAACTACAATTCTGAGTTTATAAAGAACTTGTGATTTATATCTTCTGTGACTAAATCACATACTATGCATCTCATGGACTAAATGATAATGTCCGAATATTCATGTTACCATTATTTTAGATAATAAGAAAACAGGTTTATTAAACACAATATTAAGTCATACATAATGTCATACATAATATCATACATAGCATCATACAATAGGATTTAAGGGCACTAATCCCAACATGAGGTACAAGAGGCTGCCAATAATGCTCCTATACAGTGTAAGATTAACCTCAACACCAGAAGGATCTGAGCTCAATCTTGCCAAGGAGCTCATTGGTGTAGATGCATGCTTCTTTGAGTCCAAATCAAATCTCTTGACAAGATTCTTGGCATACTTCTCTTGAGAGATGAAAATCCCATCTTTTTGTTGTTTCACTTGTAGACCAAGGAAATAATTTAGCTTCCCCACCATGCTCATTTCAATTTCCTTCTTCATTTCTTCCAAAAACTCTTGAGCAAGAGAGTCAATTGATGAACCAAACACAATATCATCAACATACACTTGGGCTACTATAAGAGATTTTTCATCTCATTTCACAAAGAGAGTACGATCAACATGACCTCTTTTAAAACCATGATCTAAAATATATGTTGTAAGACGATCATACCAAGCCCTAAAGCTTGCTTCAACCCATATAACGCATTTTTCAACCAAAGAACATGATCTGGGAAATGAGGATCTTGAAATCCTTTTGGTTGCTCAACAAACACTTCTTCTTGGAGGAACCCATTAAGGAATGCACTTTTGACATCCATTTGTTATAGCTTGAAATTCAAGCCATTGATAATAAAATGCAAATGACTCAAGTCTTGCTACTGGAGCGAAAGACTCATCAAAATCTACAGCTTCAACTTGAGTGTATCCTTAAGCCACCAAACAAGATTTGTTTCTCACAACTTCACCATCCTCATTGGTCTTGTTCTTAAAAATCCATTTGGTGTCAGTCACATGTGCATCATTAGGTCATGGAACAAGTTCCCACACATCATTTCTCATAAATTGATGTAGTTCTTGATGCATGGATTCTATCCAATTTTTATCTTGTAAAGCTTCTTCTACCTTCTTAGGTTTAAATTGAACAAGATAGCAATGATAAGTCACATGATTTATAGTTCCTCTTCTTTGACAAAGACCCTCTTCCATATCCCCAATTATGTTGTTCTTGGGGTGATTCAAACTCACTTTTGTTGATGGTCTCTTTGAAGTAGATGCATCATCATCACAAGATATAGGAGGTTGAACCTTCGGTGGACTGAGGGGACTTGATAGCCCATGAAGTGACCTTGTTTCTCTTCTCGATGGACTAGGAGTAGATTCCTTTTCCAATGATTCTTTTTCAAAATCACTATCTTGAGATGAATTTTCATCATCATTATTCTTCTTAAGATTTGTAACATCACCACTTTCATCAGCGATCATTATTGGTATAGCATCATCTATGACAACATTGATTGATTCCATAACCATCTTGGTTCTTTTGTTGAACACTCTATATGCCCGGCTATTTATAAAGTACCTTAAGAAAATTCCTTCATCACTCTTGGCATCGAACTTTCCAAGATTTTTTTCTATCATTGAGAATAAAGCACTTGCTACCAAACACCAGAAATATTTGACTTTAGGCTTCTTTTCATTCCATATTTCATATGAGGTTTTCTTGGTATCCATTCGAAAGAAGATTCGATTTCTAATATGACATGATGTGTTTACAGCTTCTCCCCAAAACTTTTGAGGGATATCCTTGTTGAGGAGCATCACTCTAGGCATTTCTTGAATAACACGATTCTTTCTTTTAACAACCCCATTTTGTTGAGGTGTCTTTGGAGCAGAAAATTCCTTCTTGATTCCATTTTCATTGCAAAAGGATTCAAATTTTGCATTCTCAAATTCTTTCCCATGATCACTTCTTATTTTGGCAATGGGAACCCCTTTTTCATTTTGAAGCCTCTTGCAAAGTTTCTCCATCTTCTCAAATGCTTCTGACTTTTCTCTAAGAAATTTCATCTAAGAGTATCTTGAGAAATCATTAACTACGACCATGATGTATATCTTGCCACCCAAACTTTCAGTCCTTGTAGGATCCGTTAGATCAACATGGAGTAACTCAAAGGATGAGATGTGGCGATGACATTCACCTTGGGATGACTGAATTTAGTTTGTTTTCCCATTTAACATGGTCCACAAATGGTCTTTTCAACTTTTCCAAACTTTGGTAGACCAACCACCGCTTCAAGTTTTGAAACTTTCACCACTTGCTTATAGTTTGCATGACCAAAACGTTGATGCCATAGTTCCAATAAGTTGACACGAGCACTTCGACACGACACATTTGACTTGGGAACCACACCATAACAATTGTCGATAGTTCTAAGTCATTTCAATACTTGAACACCATCTTCATTTAGGATCACGCATCCTTTCTTTGAGAATTGAACCAAAAATTTTTCATCATAAATCTAAGTAATGCTCAACAAGTTTGCCTTTAGACCTTTGATGTATAGCACATCAGTCAACAATGGTAGTCCCAAAATTTCAACCGTTCCCTTTCTGAGAACTTAAGAATGACTACCATTTCCAAATGTGACATATCTGTTTTTCATTTCTTTAAGACTCTAGAAGAGAGATTTATCACTTGTCATATGCCTTGAACATCCACTGTCAAGATACCACAAACAAGAATTAAATACTTTCAATGCAATATGAACAAAAAGGCAAGCATGTGATAAACATTCTTGATTCTCAAAACAAGTTTCACTCAAAATTTTACTCTCATCTGATGAGTAATGTTTTCTTTATAGTCTATCAAGCTTATTGCACAAATGTCTATTCCTTTTCTTATATTTCTCAATCAAGGAATTAGACTCACACAAGCTATTATGTAACATGTGATTCCTATGCTCTAAACATTTTAGCATGTGTAAGAAGATTCTAGCATGTTTCTTTGATTTTAGCAATTCTATGAGCTCATTACTACGACATTCTCTAATAATGCTCATAGAGTCATTATTACAAACACATGAACCGCAATTCATGTTAGCCTTTTCCATAGCTAGGCAAGGGTCTAAGATCACACAAAGATACTCAAATCAAATATGTGTACTTGCTCTGATACTAATTGAAAGCTTAATAGTGCAAAACACTAAAACTTGTTTAGACCCCTAATTTTATACTAACGACTAAATTGCTTTTAACCTACTCAACTAAGTGCAAAATAAGAGTAATTAATGCGTAATTAATCGGAACTACTACCTAGTGCATACGCATATATAAACAACAAGTAAATATAAAGCACAAGTAGTAAAGGAAGAGAGATGCAAACACAAGATAACACCAAGACATGTTATCAAAGAGGAAACCAAAGTACTCAGTGAAAAACCTCTCTGCGGCTCTCCAAGCCGAAATGATCCACTAGTAAATAAAGTTGAAGTCAAGGATATCAAGAAGACCCTTCAAGCCTAATCTACCCAATGTACTTGAACCCTCCAAGTTCCAGCTCCCAACAGACTTCACTGAGTCATGTCTTCACTATTTATTCGAATCCCACAATTTGCTCCAAATTGCATCCGCCAATTGATGGCTTCTTCCAATACTTCCCACATGCACCAAAACAACTCTCAACACTCAGATTGGGTGAGGTATGTATTTGGGCTAAAAACCTTTCAAGGAATTGTAATTAGAGAGGTAGGAGTAGAGGAAAACTAAGAGAAATGTGTAGATGATTATGGGTTTACAATCTCTAACTCTCAAGTATATTTATAGGGTTTTCTCTTTAAAAGTATCCTTACAATTTCGTGGGTAATGTGGGTTTTTATAGTGTGGGTAAAGAAATTAAGAAAGCACATTAAAACAACTTGATAGTGCATCTCACAGGTCATCTCGCGTGATGGCCTAGTCACGAGATGAGTCATAAGATGCCTCTTGGCACTTAACTCTTCAGCTTCCAGCATGTGCTTCTCACGTAGCCTTTCACAGGTTGTCCACTCGTGAGCCAGTTGCGAGCAAGTCAAGAAGTTCTCTGTTCTTCACAATTCTTCACCAAACTCTCACACTCAACCCTTACATTAAATCTCACAAACATTCACGGAAATGATTGAATAAATACAATCAAATTTGACACGGAATTAAAGCCAATAAAACGTAATTGAAAATTACAACTTTACACATAATATTTTGTCATAAGCATTTGAGACCTTATAATTTTTACATGTCATTATTCCAATTGAATTTTTTATTAATTTTAAATTCTATTCTATAATTCTCTCAAAAAAAAAAAATTCTATTCTATTAAATAAACCATGTGATATATAATATTATTTTCATGCATTAGAGCATCCACAGCAATGGAGCAAAAAATATAGCTATTTGGCACCTACAAAAGTCACTTTATCTATTTTACCTCTTCACACCCCACAACAATGGAGCTATATTTTTAGCTATTTGATTAAAATAATACAAATAACTCATTAAAATAATAATAAAAAATTCACAAAAAAAAAAAAAAAAAAAACAAACACAAACACAAACACAAACATCCACCACCACCAGTCCATAGTAGGAAAGAAAAAACCACCAACCCAAATCCTTAATCTTTTTCCTCAACCCAAACCAAACAAAATCACCAATCACAAACAAAATCAAAAATCACTGATCACAAACTCAAGCCACCACCCACCATCAAAAAACCACTGCAAAAACGAAACCCACCACCACTGCCCACACTCACTGCCACCAGCCACCACCGCCCACACCCACTGCCATTACCATCACCATCCATAACCTCAACCCAAATCAAAACCCAATCACAAACTCAAAACCAAATCACAACCTAAACCCACCATATCAACCAAAACCCAGCAAAAACCGAAAATCATCAGATCATTAAAGCTGGGATTCAATCTAGATAGAGGGCTAGAGAGAGAGAGATAGAGAGAAAGAGAGGGTTAACCCACCATGGCCAACCCCCCGCCGTCGCGCTGTCACAACCAAACCCACCAGATCAACTAAAACCGAAAATCATTGGATCATTTGAGCTTGGATTCGATCTAGAGAGAGAAAACGACGAAGAGAAAGATCGGTGACGGGGCTTAGGGTGGGTCGGCGAAACAGATCGGCGATGAGGGAGCTGGCAGGCGAGCTGAGGGATGAAGGAGATGAAGGAGCTAGCCGGCGAGCTAGAGAGAAAAAAAAATTAAGGAAGAAAGAAGAAAGAAGAGAAGTCGGAGAGGGAGAGAGAGAAAGAAAATAGGAAATGTTTGTTTAATGAAAGAAGAGAGGGAAGTGTAATAAATTTTATTTTATTTTATTTTATTTTTTATTTTATTTTATTTTATTTTTTTGCTTCAAGCTACAGTACGCAGCCAAAAATAGCTTCGTACTGTAGCTCTGAAGCTAAAATTTTTAGCTATACCTTCACTGCTGTAGAGCTATTTTTGTATTTTGGTGAAGCTAAAATAGCTATATAGCTATTTAGCTTCACTGCTGTGAGTGCTCTTATAACCACAAGTGACATAACATAGAGTACAACCAGAAAGTAGAAAAGCCACGAAACAAGGAGAAACAGCTGCCAACAATTAAAGCAATCAAGGATAGCTGTTAACTCAATCAAACTCATGTATTCATTTCTACTATTATTATTATACTAGTTAGGGCAGCATGTGCAAGGCACGTGCTTGCCTTGGAAAAAAAGTATTGTAGTAATTAAGGTCAATTCTAGATTTTATTTGTATTACAAAACAAATATATGAATCATTTGATTTTTAAAATATATAGAGATTTACATTAATCAAAAGAGACATTAATTTTAAGAATTTTGATAATTATGTCGTAAAAAGTTAATCTCATTCATTTAAGAATTTTGATCAACCACAAAGTTAGGGTAGCTATTTAACATATAAATATTTATTTAACTATAATAGTTTTTTAGTACTTACTTGCTAAAGACAATATATCTATTCTCTAAAAACTTCTAAGAATGATAACGAATACCATCATCTTTCAACAATAAACAACTGAGTTTTGCTAAGAAATTTAAAATAAAAAAAATAAAAATAAAAGATAAGAAAAGGCTTGCGTCATTAAATATCATCATTCAAACTTTTTAAGAATTTTTATCATTTAAAACTCAAAATACGTAAAGAAAGTTTTTAAGATGTTAAAATTTAGCAGGAGTAATTTAGACATTACACAAGAAAATATTTTAAGAATCATAAGCTTTCATTAGGGTTTAACTGAGAGAATAACAATATGATATATTTGCTTTTTTCCAAAATATTAAGGGAAAAATTGCATGATTTTAAAATTTAAGGAAGAATTGTAAACTACCCCAAACATAAAGGATGAAAAATGTTTTTTTCCTAAGTATTTGTTTTTGTTTTTGTGTGCAAAACTATGTGTTTTTACTTAAAATAGTGTGTAAAGAATAAAATATACAAAAAGTCAACCCAAAAAAATTGTATATGGAATAGTGAATTTTGGCTCAACAAAGTTGATTAAACCAACTTGGTACTGTAGCTACTGTTTAAAACTTAAAAAAAAAAAAAAAAAAAAGACAAAGTGGCTCAACAAAATGACATTGTAGATGTACAGCGCAAAAACACTGGATGTATAGTACAAAAATACAGTACGCGCATTCGCGCTTTTATATATAAGAAAAAAGAGCACAAACTATGATTGAAAAAAAAAAAGTACATATTGAACAAACCAAAAGTACTGTAGCTTTTACACATTCACCTTACAAGTGTCACAACATTTTCACAAAATATTTATTTTTAGTTGTGATTGGTCACAGTTTCATATTTTATTATTTTATTTTGACTTATAAGAAATTGACACCTCAATAATTGTGAAATTTGTTGTGTCAGTATAACAATATATATAAAAGGAAAAAAAGTACAAATGGAAGACCCAAAAAAAAAACTGTAACTACTGTAGCTACAGTGCCGCCTGGTATTGTAGCTACTATTCAAAACTAAAAAAAAGGACAAAGTGGCTCACCAAAATTGCACTGTAGATGAATGAATAGTGAAAAACGTTGTATGAACAATGGCAAAATACTGTAGCGGCATAGCCGCTTTTTATATAGTTAATAGATATATAAGAAAAAAGAGCCCAAATCGATGATTGAAAAAAAAAAAAAAAAGTAAATATTGAACAAACCAAAATTACTGTAGCTTTTACACATTCACCAAACAAGTGTCACAACATTTTCACAAAACATTTATTTTTAAACATTTATTTTCAGTTGTAGTTAGTCACAATTTCATATTTATTATTTTATTTTGACTTATAAAAAATTGACACCTCAATAATTATGAAAATATTATAAAATTTATTGTGTCAGTATAACAATATATATAAAAGAAAAAAAAAATACAAACGGATGACAAAAAAAAATTGTAACTACTGTAGCTACAGTGCCGCCTGGTACGTAACTACTGTTTGAAACTAAAAAAATAAAAAGACAAATTGCCTCACCAAATTTTCACTGTAAATGAACTGTGAAAAAAGTGATATAAACAGTGCGTAAACCCGCTAGCGGATAGCCGCTTTTTGTATAGTTAATAGATATAACAAAAATAGTCAAAGATAAACATAAAAGCAGAAACAATGTATGGAGCTGGCAAAACGAGATATTGGTAAAGATTAAGATGAATATGACAAAACCGTCCTACAATACCGGATAACATTCACACTTTTTGAGTATAGTAGTAAGGGTTGCACGAGCTGCCCTTTAAAGTGAAAAAATTTTCGATATAATTTTTTTAAAAATAATATCAAATTATGTATTTAAATTTAGAATAGTTATCTAATATATGATTCTCTATTTATTTAATATTATAATTTTTTAGAACCTATTTACTAAAAATAGTATCTACTCACTAAAAGGTTATACTAAGAATAATAACAAATGTCATCATCTCCTAACAATAAACAACTAAGTTTTGATAAAATATTGTCACAATATTTATATTTTCACAATAAATGATAATATATGCTACAATTGAAACTCTTCATCAAATTAAATACTTACAACCATTTGCAATGAATATTTTGTTATACATACTTCCTTCTTTATCATTTTATTTTATGAGCCTAACTACGATACTTAGCTTACTTAGTTTTTAATGAACACATTTTTAAGAAATAAAAGAAATAAAAAAAAATAACAAAAGACATATGTCATTGAAGTTTCTATTAGATAAAATTATAAATCTAAAAGATTTAAACCTCTAATAAATTAGTGTTCTCTAGGTAACAAATAGAATACCATAGATCACCATTTTTACTTTTTAAGTATGACTAACACATAAATCTCAAAATACACAGAAAATTTTTGGGACATTAAAATTTAGTGAGGCATTTTAGATATTGCACAATGAAATTAATATTCTAGGAATCATAAGATTTTGTTAGGATTTAACTAAGAGAGTAACAGTATGGACTATATGCTTGTGTACAAAATATAAATGAGGAAATTATTCAACTTTAAAGTTGGGGGATAAAACTACTCCAAACATAAAGGGGGAAAGTATTTTTTTTCTATAATTTTTTTTTTTTGTTGGTAAAACTATGTGTTTTTTACTTTAAAAAATGTGTTAAAAAAAAAAAAAAAAAAAAACCCCAAGAAAACTGTCTGTAAAACTATGAATTTTGGCTCAACAAATTGACTAAAAAAAAAAAAAAAAAGTCAAGAACACAATAAATGTCACGATATTTTCTCAATACCTTTATTTTAGTTATGGTAGGCCCTGGTATGATCTTTTATAATTTTATTTTAGAGTAATGTTACATCCAAAACATTTTCACAACAAATCCTAGACGGTAAATTGTTATTGATTTTTAATTGGGACAACCACTTTAAAATATGCATTAAAAAAAAAAAAAAAACCAACAAAAAAAAATTGTGCGTAAAACAGTGAATTTTTGCTCACCAAATTTGACTTCACCAAAAAAGAAGTCTAGGAACATAATAAAATATCACAATATTTTCACAATACTTTTATTTTCAGCTGTGGTAAATTTTGGTTTGATATATTATTTTTTTATATAGAAATGCTATCTCCATAATATTTACATAACAATTTCTAAATGACAAGTTGTTACTGATTTTAAAATGGACCCACAACTGATATCACTTTTTTATCCGTCAATAGTAGCTTACCACTTATGATTTGTTGTGAAATTAATGTGAAAATGTTGTGGACTTACCAATTTTTTATTTGATCTATAAGAAATTGAATTCTTAACAATTGTGAAAATATCGTGATAACAACAAGTGTTACAACATTTTCATAAAACATTTATTTTTAGTTGTGGTTGATCATAGTCTCATATTTTATTATTTTATTTCGACTTATAAAAAATTGACACCTCAATAATTGTGTATTATGAAATTTGTTGTGTCGATA
The DNA here is from genome assembly GCA_030021035.2 of Notholithocarpus densiflorus. Classification (NCBI taxonomy): domain Eukaryota; kingdom Viridiplantae; phylum Streptophyta; class Magnoliopsida; order Fagales; family Fagaceae; genus Notholithocarpus; species Notholithocarpus densiflorus. Next base: position 2,931,624 of record JARYZH020000020.1, read on the forward strand.
TAACAATATATATATCAGCTCATATAAACATTAAAAAAAAGAGCACAAACCAATGACTGGAAAAAAGAAAAGAAAGAAAAAAAAAAAAAAAAAGGACTAATGAAGTGATGAACAATACATATTGAATAAATCAAAAAGTAACGTAGTTACTACAGTGGCTTTTACACATTCACTGATTCATACAACAAGTGTTACAACATTTTCACAAAATATTTATTTGCAGTTGTGGTTGGTCACAGTCTTATATATATATATATATTTTTTTCAACTTATAAGAAATTGACACCTCAATAATTGTGAAAATATTGTGAAATTTGTTGTGTTAGTATAACAATACCTTTATTTTTAGTTATGGTTAGTTCTAGTATGATATTTGGAATTAACATTTTAACAATTGTGAAAATATTGTGACAATTTATTGTGTTAACTAACAGTTATATATATATATATATATATATATATATATATATATATAAAGAGTTGATTGGTCAATATTACCGAAAAAAGAAGGCTAGTGAACAGTGCAAATTGAACTAACCAAAAAAAAAAAAAATGTAGCTACTACTATAGTTTTACGCATTCACATTTTTGTTATGAAAGTGTTGTGAAAAATGTTGTGGATGTACCACTTCTTTTTTCACAATACCTTTATTTTTAGTTGTGGTTGGTTTTTATATGATATTTTATTTTGACCTATAAGGAAATAACACATTTACAATTGTGAAAATATTATGACAATTTATTGTGTTAACTAATAGCTCTATATAAAATTAAAAAAGAAAAAGAAAAAAAAAAAAAAGGAGTGGACTGCTGGACGATATTACCTGAAGGAAAAAAAGAAAAAGAAAAAGAAAAGTAAAAGGCAGCAAAACAGTGCAATGGATTGAATAAACCAACTAACCAAGTGACTGTAGTTAGTGCATTTGCGCTTTTTATATATAGATAATAAGTTGATATTTATTTATAGGTCTTCTTAACTGATGCTCTTAACACATTTATTAAAGAATAATTTTAGAATTTTTTTTTTTTGATAAAATAAAAAAAAAATTGTCAAAAGAATTAGTCATCCTTTAACAAAATATTTTATCTATATAGGTAAGTGTTATTATTGTGGTCCTCACCTGAAAAATTAAACTTGAAATCTAATTTGGATTTAGTTGGATTTTTCTTTATGCTTCAGCTTTAATATATATATATATATATATTTATATGATAAGGCCGTGCTTTCCTCCAAAAGCCAAAACCTCTCTAAAGGCTCTTGCTAGAATTAAAAATGTGGCTAGCAATCCTTTGAACTCTAGGGTATCTAATGAAGATCGGCTAGATAGCCCAAGTGAGTTTTCCTTTTTCTTAAATATCCAAATGGCCAAGGAGGCGGGCCTTATCAAGCCCCACCCCTCGCAATGAGGACCCTTGCTTGGAACTATCGAGGTGCTAGTAAACCCCTAACAATTAGAGCCTTCAAGGCTCTTATTAGGGAAGAAAGTCCTAATGTGGTTTTAATAGCTGAATCTAAATCCAAGTTGTGAAAGATCGAAAGAATTTGCTCAAGTACTGGTTTTGTAGAGAAGTTTTGTGTGGAGCCTGTTCGTAAATCTGGAGGACTAGCCCTCCTTTGGAAAGCTGGTGTGGAATTAGAGATTGTTTACTCTGACAAAAATGTTATTGCATCTCTGTTCTACTCTGATCCACCATTATCACCTTGGCTCCTTCTTTTGATTTATGGCCCTCCCCATGCAAATGGCAGGGCAAGGTTTTGGAAGTGCTTGGAGAACTTGGTTAATGCCTTTGTAGGCCCCTGGTTGGTAATGTGGGATTTTAACTGTTTATACAGTAATTTGGATAAAAAAAGGTGGCAGATATCTCACTGAAGGTTTGACTAAAAGCATTAGCAATTTTGTTCATGGCACTGGGCCAATTGATCTTGGTTTTATCGATTCTTGATTCACTTGGTCCAACAAACGTGAAGGCCTTGCTAAAATTAAAGAGCTGCTAGACAAAGCCGTGTGCAACCAAGAGTGGCAATGTCTCTTTCCAATAGCTGGAGTTAAACATTTAATTGTCTCTGCTTCAGATCATGCTTCAATTATATTGGACACTCATTTGGATCGGTTTGTGAGGGCAAAGCCCTTTAGATTTGAAGTAATGTGGACTAGAGATGAATCAAGCTTTGGAATTGTAGAAAAAGCTTGGCAAGGTAATGTAGAAGGTTCTCAATTTTTCAAGTTGGCTAGGAAAATTCAGCAAACCAAAGAAGACTTAATGGTTTGGAATAGGAATCAATTTGGCTATGCTAAGACCAAAATTAAAGAAACAGAAGCAAGAATAAAAGAAGTACAAGGCAGAGCTCCTACTAAAGAGAATCTGGAGTTGGAAGCAGCTTTATATTTAGAGATGGATGAATGGCTGGAAAGAGAGGATCTTAAATGGAGACAAAAATCCAAAGAGTTATGGATCAAAGAAGGAGATCGAAATACAAGATTTTTTCATCTGTCTACTCTGGTGAGAAGAAGAAGAAATCTTATTACGGAGATAAGAGAAAAAAAATGGGCTTCGATTGATGGACAGGAAAGATATTGGGGAGTATTTTTCAACCAAATTCTCTTAAGTTTTCCAATCCTCCTCTCCCAATGTTCCTCCAAATTTAGATGGCCTAATCGAACCTTGTCACGCCCCGAACCCAAGTAAGAGCTAGGCACGTGACAACAGCCACACACTTATAAAGTTTACACTCTACAAGTGTGAAAGGTCTTCTTAAGAACTAAAGAATTATCCTCAAAGAAAATTTCATCAATAAATCCAAAAATATCTTCAATAGTGCAATTCTCAAAAAATCTCCAAAATAATAATCTTCCAACATCATAAAGAAAATAAACTAAATCTTTGAGACTAAAGTTTGAACAAAAGACAATATTAAACCTACCAAATCTTATTCCAATGATTTCTAAACTTCACTCATACGCATATTCCAACGGAAGCTCAAAAATATGCTACTCTTCCTTATCAGAATTTGAAAAGGAGAAAGAGGGGGGTGAGTTAACAACTCAATAAGTAACCAAAATCCTAATAAGTTCTATCAAGCAAATAGATCTATAAAATAATAAATTGTATAGAGATCAAATATTTTAAATCTTACAAATATATCATAGATGAATTAAAAAATAATCAGTTTGCCATATATCAAAGCTATAATTTACAATAGGTTCCAAAAACACATAAGTAGTTTTAAGGATTTAAAACAGTTCAAATATTCAAACATTATTCATATTCTTAACAACCTTTATGACTATGGTCACGCTATATCCTCGTGACTAGGCATCAGATTCAAATGAAACTAGTTCCGTGCTAATGTATATCCCCCATTAGCTGGGTCTAGAAATACGATAGGTTCGTGATGCTCCAGATATAATAGTTTCAGTACTAATGAATAACCCCTATGAATAACCCCCATTGGCTGGGTATCAGAGTACCAATGAATAATCTCCATTGGTTGGGTATCAGAGTCAAAACATAGTCAGATTGTCTAAAATCATATATATCAAATTATAGTTCAAACAAAAAATATATTTCACTCAAATACATATATAAAATCATATATTCAGTTATCAAATATATTTGTGATAATTCTTTATTCTTTACTTTAAATCAATGTAGCTAAGCAATTAAAATAAAATTGTAACAATTGTAAACAATTTTCAGTAGTTAAAATACAGTAGTATAAGCAAAATAAAACCAATTAAGATAAGGTTACTTATCTCAGTTAGCTCACCACAATAGAACTTCTCCCTAACACTTTCTCTAAAATCTTTAAATATCACCTAAACAATTTTCAAGCATTATTTACTCAATAATCAAATAATTCAAAAAAACTTATAACAGTACTTGACCAGGAGAAAAACTACTAAAAATATTCGATAATATTCCACTAATATTTCATATCCACAAAATCCTCGTATTCTTAATATATCTTTTTTAATTTCTGCCACCATTAATGCCCTAGAGATAAGGCTAAAACACGTACTGTATCATACTGAAGAAAAACAAAGACTCCTGGACATTATTACGCTAATACCTTTCCTTCCTTCTGTTTTTTTTTTGTTTTTTTTTACCGCCTGCCACCTGCCACCATTATCATCTTTTGAGGTGATAAGTACAAGTACAAGTTCTCATTAAAAAAAAAAAAAAAAAAAAGTACAAGTTAGGCACCTGGCCTTACGGAAAAAAGCAACCATTATTATTATTATTATTTTTTTATTTTCTTCGTGATGGCATGTCAGAACTCAAAGCCTAGGCGCAATAGGCTTTTTGTTTTCATCAAGTCCCCTACTTCGGCACTGTTACTTAATGAAAATCTGTACAAAACTCCAAACCCCTTCAAAGAAAGGCCGTTTGATACATGTGTTTAATGCATATTTTTAATTTTTAAATAATATTACATATATTTTTATATATTTTTTTACTCATATATATTTCTAAAAAATATAAATAATCTTACTAAAAACAACATTATCAAACAGACTCGAAAATTTTGTGGCTTCTATCTACGCTTAATGCACGAAGGTATAGAAAAAGATTAAGAGTGTGTTTAGATATTGTTTATTTTGCTGAAATTGAAAAATTATTATTGAAAGTACTGTAAATAAAGGTAAAAATTAGTTGAAATAATATAGTGGGGCCCATGAATAGTGTCAAAAATTGCAGTGGGGCCTATGAATAGTAGCAAAAATAAGCTGAATAGTGAAATAATTTTAATTTTTTATTTAAATCCAAACGCACACTAAGGGGGTGTTTGGTAGAAGAGTTTGAGTAATGTTGTTTGAGTATTTTTGATATACGTGTGAATGAAAAAGTGTGTGAAAAAGTGTGTAAGTGTGTTTAAAATGTTCAAAAAGTTGCTTGAAATGCCCTACCAAACGGGCCCTAAGTTACTGAAAATAGAAAAATCTGCAGGTACAACGTCCAGTTTACTAAAAATAAATCCAAACTTTTCTTCGCTTGCATTATTAAAACTCTTGAATAATTAAATAGTTTTACTACAGTCAAAATACTTACAAAAAAAAATACTCTAATTCCAAATAAAACTTAGATTTGACAAGAAAGAGATTCTTAGGTTCTTACCTCAATTACGCAGTCAAACCTTTTCTACTTAAGTATTTTGGATAGTCTTCTCTTTCAAAATATCTATCATTATACGCTGACTTAAAATTGGTCCTTAACCGGTCTTTGTTGGGTTCTTTTGGTATGGGATTTGGCCCACCAAGTTTTGTTAATGTTTTCTTGGCTGAGCTACCAGCGATGCACAAGTATGGCTGGCAGACAAGTGCATGAGGTTCCTCTAGCAAGTGTTGGTGGTTCTTCATTTTGTCTTGCTGTGAGTTTCAGGGGGATGGACATTCAGAAGGCTTTAGAGCATCTTAAATGATGTAGCTAAATGCATAAAAATCTCTATAACAGAGAGTGGCACCATAAAAATAGTCTCCAATAGACTCTCTATACCTGGAATTTTTTTTGCTCATGAACAGTAGCTCATCAAGTCTGATGAGCTACTGTTCATTCTTCAAATGTATTTTTTCTATTATAATAATCAAGTATTGAATAAAAAAATATTGAAAGATGTGTAGTTGTTAAAAAAAGAATAAATAATGAATGAAGAAACAATATTTAAATGAGATAGAGAATGTGATAAAGAATCTGTTAAAAAGTGTATTTGAAAAAGTGAATAGCTAAAAGGTAAAAGCCACGATTCATTCTTCAAATAGTACAAAAATTTGTCTAATCTGCTGAAGATGCTCTTAAAATCTTCTAGTACATTGATTGTAGAGTTTCGAGACGAGGAGGAAAAGACCCCTTGGTTGAAAGGACTAATACTGGCCACATATCAAGCATCTGCACCTCCATCAGTAGATGTACTTGGAGCAAATGATCGTGAAGCTGAGTTTGGTGAACCTCAAACCACATGCTATTGTTTCTGATGTGGTTCAATAAGTCTTTGATTCAGCCAAAAAAAAAAAAAATGATGAGGCCGTGCTTTTGATCAACAAATTATCCGTACTCTTCAATTATTACTTTGAATTAGACATGTTTTCTGAATTAGTCACGTGGCCTAATGGCGACATGTTTTAAAATTTTAATTTGAATTAGTCACATGGGAGTTAAGCTTAACAATTGTTTAATAAGATATTTCTCTCTCCCTCAAGTTTTCTTCCACCCATCATCCGCCTATGTATATAATTAAGCTTCAAACTCAATCCAACCTAAATCCTTTTTTTATTTGATTTCGAAAATCACCAACCATTTCTATCTCAACTTGTTCAAGAAACAACACCTTCCTGATGGAACTAATAACAATCTCTTCCTCCTCTCCTTCATATCTCACTACATTAAATTACAAAAGAAGTGCTGCACTAACAAGGAAGCATACAACAATTAGATGCCGCAAGCAAGGGCTATCAGTATTACCCATGTTCATCATCGTCTCAAAGTTCAATGACACACAAGTGAATCCACGGCGATCAGCTAATTATCACCCAAGTATTTGGGACCAGAAACTCATTGAGTCCTTTACCACTCCCTACTCAGTAAGTCCCACTTATTATATAACACTTCTTTTCCCCATTTATTAAGACATATATGCACTAATTAGTTATCTTTACTATATGAATATTTGGTTGTGTTGCAGTATGAGTTCCATGGCACTCGACTTAAGGGGTTGAAGCAAGACATTAAAACTTTGCTGACATCCACAAAAGACCGAAGTTTCTTACTAAAGCTTATAGATTCAATGCAGCGGTTAGGAGTGGCTTACCACTTTGAGCAAGAGATAGAAGAGGTTTTGAAATTTCAACATCCAGATGTTACTAGCGATCTTTACACAACCGCATTGCAATTTCGAATTCTAAGAGAACATGGTTTCTCGATTAGCTCAGGTGATAACATATATATTGTAACCATGAATGTGTATGTTAGGTCCAACTTACGCTACACATAGTTTTAATAGAAATTACACTACACAATTACTTTACAAAAGATTTAATTTTGTAAACCACACTGTTAGAGCATTCGAATAAGTACGTCTAAAGTTTTCGGTCTATTTTAGTATAACAATCTGTTTTTTTTTTTTTTACATAAATATTTTACAAAAACATCGCATCAGTTTATTTATTATACAAACTCTTTTATTTAAATAATATTTTTTCTCACTTTTTTTTATTATTTCTCACCTATCTCCACCTAACACTCTCTCTCCCTTTTTTCTCTGAACACAGACTCCCTTTCTTCTTTTCCTGATCTTTAGGTTCCGTTTGATATGTGAGTTCAAATATATCTTTTCAGTTTTTAAACAACATTACACATATTTTCGCATACTTTTTCACCCACACGTATTTTCAAAAAAACTAAAAACTGTTATTTAAATACATGTATCAAACGGGCCGCTATTTTCCCTAAACGCGCCTCTCTTTCTTCTTTTGCAATTTGGGTTTTATTATAGATGATGATTTTGGGTTTGCAATTTGGATTTGATTATGGGTAGTGATTTTGGGCAAAGAAAGCAAAGATTTTGGGCGGATTTGCAGTTGCTGCTTCTTCTTTGGCATTTTCTTCTTTCTTTCTTCTTCTTTTTTCAATTTGGGTTTGATTATTTATATGAATTTGTATATATAGATTTGTTGTTGCTGGATTAAAGAGAAGGTAAAGGAGGAAGAGGGTAGAGGAAGAGAGAGCATCGAATGAGAGAATAAATAAAATAAAATAATCATTTAGAAAGCTAGAGTAACTGTGCAGATTTGTTAATATTTTTGTTAATATAAATGAACTGATGTGGTTAGATTTTGAGTAAAATTGTGTAAAATTATGCACTTTTTCTATTTTGGTGCAAGTGCTTTTAGATATTAAGAACTCTCCATAAATATCCGTGCTATATTTCATATCAATCAAATCACGTGTCTATTTTATTTTTTATTTATAAACTTTTGTTAATTTATAAGAATAAATAAAAAAGATGTGTGATAGATAGCAACTATAACGCAGTATAAAGTTGAAAGGGAGATAGAAGATTTTAATTCATCTATTTAGCACTCCTATTCAATGTATAAATTCATACATTTAAGACGTATTATTACAAAAATAAAATTTTTTAAAATTTATATATAAGATAATTATTTAACTAGTACAATGTATAAGAGAGAAAAAAATGTTGTCCAATGATAAGATTGAAAAAAGAAAAAAGGTACTATAATATTAAACAAAGTTTACACTTACTATGAATCTAATTTTATATATATTGTCTCAAGGAATTGTAAATAACTCACTCCTAGGTGATTATGGTAAACAGATGTGTTTGACAAATTTCGAAGTAGAGATGGGAAATTCATGGACAGCTTAAGCTTGGACATAGAGGGACTTGAGAGTTTGTATGAAGCCTCACACCTTGGAATGGATGGAGAAAGTATTGCAGAAGAAGCCAAGAATTTTAGTATGAAAAACCTGAAATCATTAATGGAAAAATTGGACAGTAATTCAGCAAAGCAAGTGAAACAGTCACTTGAAGTCCCCTTATATTGGAGGGTGCCAAGAGTTGAAGTTCGGAAATTCATTGGTATCTATGAAAAGGATAATACAAAGAACTTGACTTTGCTTGAGCTGGCTAAGTTTGATTATAATTTAGTACAATCTGTACATCAGCGAGAACTTAAGGAGTTACAAAGGTACCAATTACTTCCATCCATAAGTTTCAAAGGAAAAATTGCAATTTTAAATTAATATATTTGAAATTGGATGCATTAGGTGGTGGAGAGACTTGGGTTTGGCAGAAAAGCTAACTTTCTCAAGGGACCGGTTGATGGAGAATTATTTGTGGGCTATGGGGATCGTTTCTGAGCCCCAATTCTCCAAGTGCAGGATAGGCCTCACCAAATTTGTATGCATATTAACAGTAATTGATGATATGTATGATGTGTATGGATCACTAGATGAGCTTGAGCGCTTCACTGATGCTGTGGATCGGTATAATAAAAACATGATTATTGAGTTTACTAGTTTGTTTTTATCTTGTTCTAACCATAGCTAGCATGATAAACATTGTACCATTTTTAATTTCTTTCCTGCCTAATATTTTGAACAGATGGGAAATGAAGGCCATTGAGGACCTTCCTGATTACATGAAGGTTTGCTATGTCGCCTTGCTTAACTTCGCTAATGTAATGGTCTGTGGTGTCATCAAAGATCATGGCTTTAATACTTTGCCCTACATTAGGGCAGAGGTAAGCTGATTCTTTAATTCTGTGAAAAATTAATTGAAAAATTCCTCAAATTTAAAAAGAAGACACATTTTTCATAATTATTGACAGATTGGCGTGCATTATTTTTTCAATATAGTGGGCAAATCTTTGTAGAGCATATTTGGTAGAAGCACGGTGGTTTTACAGTGGATACATTCCTACTGTGGATGAGTACCTAGAAAATGCATGTATTTCTGTGGGTGGTCATGCAGCCATGGTCTATGCTTATATTTTGCAAGGGTGCACCTTAACAAATGATTCGCTTGATTGCATCAAGAGAAGCTCAGATCTAATATATTGGTCATCCCTCATAACTCGACTTAGTGATGATTTGGGAACTGAGGAGGTATGCTTAGTACAAAATATCTGCATTTTAAGCCGTCAGTATTAGTTAGTTTTGCCTATATTGATCCTATTCAGTTCTGAAAAAGTAACCATATTAACCAAAATGAAATCAATTCGTAATGTTAATTCTCTGTTTCTCTATTCAAAGGCTGAGAGCGAGAGAGGTGATGTGGCAAAATCCATCCAGTGCTACATGGTACATGAAGGTGAACCTGAAGTAGAAGCAAAACATCGCATAAAGGAAAAAATCAGCTATTCATGGAAAAAACTGAACAAAGAGATCGCCAAAAACTCCCTGCCAAAGTCCATGGTAAAAATGTCACTAAACATGGCAAGGACTGCTCAGTGCATCTTCCAACATGGAGATGGTATTGGAACATCAACTGGAGTGATGAAAGATCGTTTAAGCTCATTAATTGTCAAACCAATCCCAATTGAATAAGCTTAGTGTAGTGAAATGTAATATGACGTGGAAGATTATATTTAGTTCATAAATGAATTAATGTAATATTCATTAATTGTCAAACCAATCCCTATGTAATATTCATTAATTGTCAAACCAATCCCTGTGCGCAATATTATTGAAAATTATATTTAGTTCATAAATAAATTATTCCGGTACTCTGGTTAATTTATTTGCTGATATGAAAAAAAAAAAAAAAAAAAAAAAAACTAGCTTTGCTTTGAATTGTTGAAGAACATTTAGTTTGCTTCACGGTCATAATAAATTGCTTCATTTTATTGGTAAGAGGATAGTGTTGAGAAACTGATTTAAACGAAAAGCAAGAAGAAATTGACTGTATTGAAGCTAGAATTGTATGAAGCAAAGTAATTTGTATTAATAATAAGTTGCCTGGTAGATGCGCGGATAATTTTATGATGTTTTATGTAAGACGATTTTGGAAAATGTTGTAAATATATTATAAAGAATAAGTAAACTAAATTAAAGTAAGATACATATATATTTTGAGATATTAAAAATTAGTTTAGTAACAACATATCATGAAGATCAACCTACTAAAACTATATAATGAGTCAATGACAAAGTATTTCTTATCACAATAACTAGTCGCTAACCCATGCTATACATGAGAACCTATCTATTTTTGAGGTAGACTAAAATAATTTTATAAAAAAATTAAGAAACTACACCATTGCATGATTTGCTCTTGTATGAATTCAATTTGTGTTAGAATTTGATGAATAAGCCATTGCTTGAACGTGCAATGACTTACAAAAAATTTGTCAGACTGTTTCGGATACTGCAAAAAAATAACTCAAAAACTTAGATATTAAAACTTCTGAAAGACAAAAAAAAAAAAAAATCAAAGAATCAGATGATTCACTGCTTAGAAATTATTAAAACAAAACAAAAAATATATATGACTAAATAATAGAGAAATATAAGAGAAAGATGAGTTACATTTAAAAGAATAATTTCAATTATTACAAGTTTATTTATCTTGTAAAAAACGGCTAAGTAGAGTTTGGTGGTTCATGTATAAAAATTACTTTTTAAAAAATACATGAAAAACCATAAAATAATTTTTTTTTTAAAACAAAGTAGAGGAGAAGAAAATAACATAAAAAGAGTTCATACTTCTACTCAGCTTTAAAAAAATAATATTGGGGTTTTCTTTGCTTTATAGTGTTTATGATTAATCTCGCAAATTTGGAGATAAATTATCAATGTTTGAGTTTGAATTGAAGTTGAACTTGTTAGAAAGATAGAGTGTCACTCCTTGTTGAGTTTCGATTAAACAAAAATAATTTTGTTTTAAAAAAATGATAATGATGAGTTTGGGTTTAAGTTGGACTTATTAGAGAGATAGAGTTTCACTCCTTGTTAAGTTTGGACTAAACAAAAATAATTTTATTTAAATATTGTGCTAACGTGTAAAATTGTGAGAGTTTTAGAGGTTTCGGTTTTAAAACTTCTGAAAGACCAAAAAAATATATTAAAGAATTAGATGATTCACTACTTAGAAATTATTAAAAAAAAACAAAAAATATATATAAGAATAAAGAATAGAGAAATATAAGAGAAAGATGAGATACATTCAAAAGAATAATTTCAACTATTGCAAGCTTTTTTATCTTGTAAAAATTAGCTAAAGAGAGTTTGGTGGTTCATGTACGAAAATTACTTTTTAAAAAATACATGAAAAACCATAAAATATATATATATATATTTAACAAAGTAGAGGGGAAGAAAATAACATAAGAATTGTTCATACCTTTACTCGGCTTTAAAAAAAAAATATTGGAGTTTTCTTTGCTTTTATAGTGTTCATGATTAACTTCACAAATTTGGAGATAAATTATCAATGTTTGAGTTTGAGTTTAAGTTGAACTTGTTAGAGAGATAGAGTTTCACTCATTGTTAAGTTTGGATTAAAAAAATAATTTTGTTTAAAAAAAATGATAATGATGAGTTTGAGTTTAAGTTTGACTTGTTAGAGAGATAGAGTTTCACTCCTTGTTAAATTTAGACTAAACAAAAATAATTTTATTTAAATATTGTGCTAATGTTGAAAATTGTGAGAGTTTTAGAGGTTTCGGTTTTATATATATATATATATATATATATATATAGATGAGTTAAAGATTAAAAATGGAAAGACAAACTACATAGGAAAGAAAAGACAACTGTGTATAAAAAAATATTAATATTTTCTCCAATATTAAATCCTAGATATGAGAATGCAAAAGATCTTTCATTTATATTAAAGCAAAGCTATCATATTAAATTTTTTACCCATATAACATAAAGAAATGTTTGGTTACTACATGGTGAAAAATTCTCACTTTAAAGTTTCAAGTGAACACTGAAACTTTGCAAATCTTAGCAAGTATAAAAATTAGTATTATATTTTTTAAATACTCATTTTTTTAGTAAACAGTAATACTTATTAGAACAAACATGAAAATACTCTTTAATAGAAATCTAATCTAATTTTTTTTTTGAGAAAGGAAATCTAATTTTTTTTTTGGAGAAAGAAAAGGAAATCTAATCTAATTTAATACTAATATTGCTACTAATTTATAAATACTATATGACAGAAGTTTCTGATTTTTTGTTGACCTCGATAGACTTAGAGCGTGTCACATAAGCTTTATAGCTCCTACAAAATACTAATTTATAAATACTAATTTTAATGCTTTTATTTCGGTAGTTGTTTCCCCGCTTGCTCGATACTTTTTTTTCCCTTCACTCTCATTGCCCCGATCGAAGCCGAAAGCCATCCCATCTCCATTTGCCACTCTTTGTGCCGGTTTGGATAGAGAGTTTTGAGTCTACGTTTTGCGTTTTTAACCTTTTTTTTTTTTTTTTTTTTCAGCGCATAAACAGTAAAATCACATGATTTTACTGTTCAGGAGACAAAAATAACTGTAGCAGTACTGTTCACGCACTGTAACAGCACTGTTTATGTATTTAAAAATATTAAAAATGGGTCCCACGGTACTATTTACACATTTAAAAATTATTTTGCTACAGTGTTTTCAGTTTTCAGTTTTCAGTTTTCAGTTTCAGCAGCAATAAGTTCAATCCAATCGGACCCTTTGTCCCAACTTTTTCTCAGTGCAAATTGCCATACAATCTCTCCTCTTTCTCTCAAACATAAGGCTATTGAAGGCTAACTATATAAAGAATTTTCTTTCTTGGGTCAATCTGAAGACCCACTTGATATTAAGGCTGTTGAAGGCTAACTATATAAAAGAGTTTTCTTTCTTGGGTCAATCTGAAGACCCACTTGATATCAAGAAGTGTTACCTCGATCTGAATAGTCTGCAAGCTAGAGAAGAATCAGCCATTAGGTGGGTCATTGTTAAAGATGTTTTTTTTTTTTCCTTTAATTTTACTTTGATGTATCAATATGTAGCTGCCATTATTCTAAATGTTTTTTGGTGCCGAAAATTATGCTTCCCTTTATTACAGCACCTAACCAAGGTCTACTTCTTGGTTATATTGCTAGGTGTTCGATAAAGAGCCTCTATGAGCAACCGGTGTTGTTTGGCATTTTTGTACCTATGTTAGTTTACAAGCCTGTATAGGTGTTGGGATAATAGTGTAGATGAACTGTTATAAACTATTTGACCATGTAGGTTTCATCCATTGATGTTTTTTTTTTTTTTTTTTTTCAAGATTTTCAATTCTTTTTATTATATAGACATAGATATATATATTTTTGATAGATCAATTCTTTCCCTTTTTTTTTCTCTCTTAATTACTGCGACTATTATTTATATCAAGAGTAGTAATAAGCGTGAATTTTATGGGAAGCTATATGGTGAAATCATCCAATTGTTTGAAATACAGAGTATTTTGGTCTTCTTTCTGCACTTTGCCACTTCTTTTTATCATAAATCAAACATTAACTTTCTTAATCCTGTCTTGTACTTTTCTTTTCTATAATTTGTTTTCAAATTTAAGTAATTGGTTGAGTAACTATACTCAATAATTAGTTGATTGTCGTACATGTGTTGAAGATGAAATTTTGGGTTGAGAACAAGTTGTAGGACCAGGTTTTATATCTAATTATATTAATTTAAAATAGGTGGAATTATATTAAAGGCTAAGGTTTCTGCAAATGCAATCTGAAATTTGTTGCAGAAGTTTTGGGTTTAGGGAAATCAGATTTGTTTTTCGGAATTCATATTAGGTTCTGTGATATTAAATATGCATAGAATTGGGTATGGTGAGGGAAAAGTGGTAGGGATTGGGTATGGAGTGGTGTTTATGGGTTTCTTGGGTTGGAAGATGAAGAACCAGATTATGCAGATCGGAATTTTAGATCTTTCTGTAATGGAAAGGGGAAAGAATTATGTTATTTTGATGGTGGACTTAATTATGTTATTTTGCAGCTACTCATACTCCTTACTGTATTTCTTCAAGGCCTATAGGAGAGTCCTATTCTTCATCAGATTGATAAGAAATTCCGTACTTAAGAGGATAAAGACTTAGTATATAGTTAGCCTTTTCAATATAGTCATAGGAGTATAAGAACTAATATTTGAGGGCTAAATATCCAAGCTTTAGAGCTAATGTGGGCTTTGATCTTCAATATGTGTTGATTTGCATTTACATATCTGTTGGACTTAAATGAGGCACCTGAGGAATGCAATGAAGGTGTTCATCTTTTAGTATAGTAGGACAATATAACCTTGGTGTAGAGAAATTGAAGGACATTTATGCTTTGCCTTTTGAAATAGTTTATCCACAGAAACCCCCCAAAAAAACAAAGAAATCAACTTGAGGGTGGGTGCAGCAATCTAAAAGGAATAGATAACCCCAATAGCAAGCAAAGTTTATAAGGCCAATCTTTTGCAAGCCATGTGCAAAATGTATATGAAAAAGGCCATAACTGCATGTACTCCTTAAACTTATGCTTTATATCTAATTTTTACTTTTCAGCTTGCATTGCTTTTGTAAATTAAAGGGTTTAGGGGTTTATCTAATTAAAATTTTGTTGAATTATCTCTGACTCTGAAGATTATGCATACTGTAACTATTTAGTCAAAAACCTCTCTAACCTACGAGATTATAGTAAGATTTGCTTCAATTTGGCACTTTGTTTTATGGGTCAGAGAGAGAGAGAGAGAGAGAGAGTGAGTCGCCAACTGCATCAAGCTGTAAGACAGTCCAGGCCCAGATTCCGATCAAGAAAAAAGAGAACCGTCTCCTAGTTCCTCTCAAAAAATCTTTATTTCCAGTTACGCTAAAATGACCTTTTTGATTTTTGATTTTTCTAGAAAAAGAAGCAGAAGAAGAAGGAATATGAAGCCGACTAGAAAGAGTTCCCTCTGAATTTTTGATTAACAATGACTCCGATGGGTTACTATTCTTTCTCTGACTTTTTTTTTTCCCACAAATTTAAAGTTAAATTAGTTCCGTAATATGTTTTCAACTTTTACAATTGCAGTTGGATTTTGGTTCCAGCAATTTTTTTTCCCACAAATTTAAAGTTAAATTAGTTCGGTTATATGTTTTCAACTTCTACAATTGCAGTTGGATTTTGGTTCCAACAATTAGGGTTAAAGAAATCAGAATTATGATATGTGACTATTTTTTTTAAAATTATTTTGGTAATGGGTTTGTTTGAATTATTCTCTTTGGATTTAAATCATTCAATTTCTTTCTCTGCAGAAATGAAGTGGAATATTTCTACAATCTAGAGTCTCTAATCTAATCAAAGCAAAGGTACTAATTTCTTTTCCTAATATTCTTTTCCATTATGGTTTGCTGTCAATTTGCGAATTTGGATTCATAACCCTTTTTCTCTCTATTTCTTAAAATCAGGGAGAACCCCTCACAATATGAAAATCCTACCTGAGTTTTAATGGCCTCTTATGTGTTCTGTTTTTTTTTAAGGGCGAGTGAAATTGTGGGATTTTGAAATCTGATAGTATAACTTTCTTTATACTAAGTTTATTACTTTGTAGATTTTAGTTGGTATTTTTTTAAAAAAGACTTCTTGATTTTGTTGTTTTTTATGTTTGGTTTTAATGGGTTTAAATTGTGAAATCTGAAAGTATAATGTTCTTTGCACAAAGTTGATTACTTTGTAGGTTGTGGCAAAGACTAATTTTCTAAGAGATTCCTAAGCTTTGGTTTCAGTGTTTACAATGTTTTGTTTTTTTTTTGTTTTTTTTTTTTTTTGGTTTTGCATGTAGTATTACATTCTTGAAAGTTAATTAGGAATCTGTTTGGTATTGAGAAAAAAAAAAATTAAACAATAGTAAAAGAAATTGCAGCCAGTTCTAAAGTTGTGTTTTTTTGTTTGTTTCAAATTTCAATTACGTTTGTTAGTTTACTTTGCTAATTATGGATTACTTCTGATATTTAAATACCATGAAATTTCAGACTTTCAGTAAGTTGGGGAGTAAGTAGAGAATCTGTCATGTAGTACTCGTGAGAAAATTCAGTAATTTAAGGTTTTATATGGTACTTAACTCAATTGAGATTTTTTTTTCTTTTAAATTTGTGAATGATAGAAGTATATGATTTACCTAAATTATAGTGTAATATATCAAGTTACTTCTGTTAGTTTTCTTAATCCTCTTATACTTTTAAGGTCTATTTTGGAAGAGAATGATGGGTGGCACCGTAGCAAAAGCTTTTAAATAGAGGGGTTCACAAACTGAAGAAGCCACAATATTGGGTAATCTTTAGTAAACTTTGGTACTTGGTCTCATTGCAATTTGACAATGTACTACAATTTGACGGTGGGCATGATATTCTGTTTTTGTTATATACTTCCAGTTGTGCTATATTGATCCTAAAGTTTCTAGTGGGGAGGAGATGGAACTACTGAAGAGAACTGATAGCACACAATTATAAAGTAATTTATTCTTCTTTAGTGCTTCTTTTAGGTACTATTTATCTATTTCATTATGTTATTTACCTCATTCAATGCCTTTTCTGTTGTAACATACGATAAACAATATTCCAAAGTTATTATATGAAGACCAAAAGAAAATTACAGTTGTATGGTTGTTTGTAATTTTGTTTAGCAAGTCAGTGTAGTTAAGTTTTGTGAAAGGTGATCTGCAAGATTAGAAACTCACAATCCTATTAGGTAATTCACAACTTAAATCACAAAAGATATCCATCCATGACTAGAGAATAACCACCAAAAGCACAATTGCAATTTGATTACGCACACCAACTTAGTCTCATTGAATATTTCATTTAGAACTTTCAGTTTATCATTATATAAGCATACAAAAGAATTTATACACATGCACACTTTTAGAGAGAGATCATCATTGTTAAAAATATCAGAACATTTCTCCCTGTATTCCCTCATTTTGCTTTAGTTTTTGTTTTATTTTTTTAGGTCTGAGAAAATTGTGTTATAACTTAAAAGTTAATATATTGGAAACAAAATTTAGAGTTTTGTGTTTATGAGGGAAAATGCTATATTGTAGAAGACTTAAATTTATAGCTCTCTTTTTCCCCCCCTTTTGCTAATTACCCATGATGAGTCAATAAATCACTTTGCATAGACTGTTATGTTCTAGGTGTTCATTACTCTTATATTAAAAGCTTTAATGTTGCCTATATTGATTCTCAGGATAAAACTTCAAATGGAAGTTTAAGACCTAGGGTAAATGTGTTTGTGAACATGTGCATAGAGAGAAGCCTGTAACTGTCAGATAAGAACAATGGCTGAAGAGTTACAATAAGGTAATGGTCAATAATATAACTTTTCCATAAAATTTGAAACTCTTTCACCTTTCTTCTGATTTGGCAGCTACAGGCTCCTCTAGCTTATGATTACTTATGTGCAAAAAGGTTTTGAAGTGCAAAAAGGTTTTTTTCTTTCTACTGTCTTATGTTTTTTTTTTTTTTTTTTTTTTTTTTTCCAAAAATTTTAAATATGTGTGCAAGGTAAACCCTTGGCTATGTGAATATTAAAGCAAAAATGTTGTTTATACTTTGCTGGTTGAACTTAGACATTGATGCTCAAGATATGCGTATGCATGAGTAGATTTACAATATCAGCCAAGTCATAAATAGTTGGTCCTACAATTAAGGTTGTTCTGCCATGTAGGAAAAAAACCCATTTTAAAAACAGACATGCGTTAAGCAAAAACCCCATAAATGCCACACCCTTATACAATCGGCACATCCCAAAGAGGAAATGATGTATTCATTCGGTAAAAAACAAAGCGACAAAAGAAAAGATCTTCCTCCTTTCAATTTTCACTCTCACATCTTTAGTTGTTGCACTTTTTGTTATGTTTCATTTCTTCTCTGCATATACCTAGGGTCAGCATAGCGTTATTATTTTCTTTCTTCAAATACTGTTTCTGCAATCCAAAGTTTCTGCCGCTATTTGAATTAGCATCTCCATTTTAACTTATTTCTATACTAGAGAATTTTGTTTTATTTCATTGGCTAGGGTTCTTCTTTGATCGCATTTTGTTAATTGCTTGAGTTATGCTCTTTCTTTGGATTTTTTCCCCAGATTTACAATAATCCGGCTTTTGGTTTGGTGCTTTTAGGGGTTTAGCGCTTGAATATTTGTAGAAAAAGTCATATTCCCTTGGATGATTGATTTTTTAATGCTGCTCTGAGCATCCGTATCTGAAGGGAAAGTCTATATAACCTTTCAATTCATTTGTTAATGTTTGTGGTAAAAGGTTATGTTTTCTATTGTATGGTTTATTGACTATTTGTCAACGCTGAGTTGATCGTCTATATTGGAAGTTGAAAGTCTTTAGGAATTTATGACTCTTTTTGCAATGAAATTATGTTATTTATTATTTTTCACTGTTTGAATTGAATTTGATTAGCGCTGTGTTTTTTTTTTTTTTTTTTTTGCTAAAATTAAATATCCAACATATCGCTTAACATTTTGTTATTGAATATTTAGGGATTATTTACTAAAGATGGTTGTGTGGTGTAAACATTGATGTTTAATCCGTGAATCATTAGAAATAGCTTTTTTTTTTTTTCCTCTGAAAACGGCTGTGGAATCAATCTTGCACATTTTTTCTGTTCAAACCAGATTGGAAAGTTTGCATATATCTTTGTGTTTTCCTTCAACTACTTTTGTAGCCTCTCTATTATCTTGTTTTCTGTAATTTAAAAACCCTTCTTTGCTTGTCCTTTTGTTGAAGAACAAATTTACACAGTTATTTACCAGATATGACAGTTGGGTATTTTGCAAGAAGAGCCACTGATTTTTCTTCTGTTTATCTCATCTTTTGGGTTATATTTTTTTGAAGGATGCCTTTGGGGGGTTTCAATTAGTTTTGTTTTGGATATTTTAGTTAGAATATTTATATTTATATTTAATTTGGATTCAATTAAATTTTTATTCTGGATTAAATTGACCTGTAAAATTGTTATGTTCAGATTAATTTTTTCCCCTTTTTTCCAGTAATAGCCAAATAGATGGTTAAAGTTCTCAATTTATTTTATGTTTGCTTATTTGTTTTTGTGCAATTTTACTATTCAGTCTAGCTCAATGATTACATTGTGTTGGTTTTGAGGGACTTGAGTTTCTATTAGTGATGATTATGTAATCATTAATTTCAGTTTCAAACCAAGTTTTTATATTTGGTTTGTGGTCTCTGTAGCATTTATTTTTTTGGTGTTTGTGGGTTTTGGTCTTTAGATTTCATGGAAGAACAAATCCAGTACTCTACTATTTACTAATTTGTTAATTATATTTATCATTTGATGACTTTATAATTTACTTTTGTTTGTACTGGGATTAGAAACAAATAAATACAAAAGTTAATTAAAAGAACTAGCATATGCATAACTTGCATTCAATTATTTATTTTTCCATGTTATATGCTTTATAACCAGTGTTGTTTTCTTATCAGGGATTGGTTTTTTGCTTTGCTATCTTGGGTTTTCTTTATTGTTGCTCATGCCCTTTTTTGTTGTATAATTATTTTGCATATTTTAGTTTATTTATTTTTTTCAAGTATTTGGATTCAGTTGACTTGCAAAATTGTTATATTTCTTTAATCTTTTCCCACTTTTTTGAGGAGCTAAATAGATTGGTAGAGTTCTCTTTGTTTTGTTTTGTTTTGTTTTTGTTTTTTTGTTTTTTGTTTTGTTTTGTTTTTTTTTTTTCTTGGGTAAATTCCAAATTACACCCCTGAAGTTTAGGATTGATTGGATTTTACACCCCAAAGTTTCAAAAACTTGATTTTGCACCCTAAAGTTTGGTTCCGTTAGCTTTCATCTCCTTAATTCCTAAAAAATCTGATGCAGTGGAGGTAAGGGATTTTCGGCCTTTTAGTTTAATTGGGGGTGTACAAAATTATTGCTAAAGTTTTAGTTTACATGTTGAAAATGGTGCTTGGGGATATAGTTTATGAATCTCAAAAATGCTTTTTTCAAAGAAAGACAGATTTTAGATTCTGTTCTTATTGCCAATGAATGCTTGGATAGTAGGCTGAAATCAGGAGTTCCTAGGGTGTTGTGTAAGCTGGATGTAGAGAAGGCGTATGATCATGTGAATTGGGACTTCCTCATTTATATGTTGGATCGTTGTGGTTTTCATGAAAAATGGAGAAAATGGGTTTTCTTCTGCATCTCTACTGTTAAATTCTCCATTCTCGTTAATGTAACTCCGTGTGGTTTCTTTGAAAGTTTAAGAGGTATAAGACAAGGTGATCCATTATCCCCTTTGTTGTTTGTCATTGTTATGAATGCTTTTAGTAAAATGTTGGATTAGGTAGTGAGGGATGGGCTCATGTCTGGTATTAGGGTGGGTCCCTCAGGTAACTCTTTGCAGGTGACCCATCTTCTCTTCACTGATGATACTTTGGTCTTATGTGATGCTGATCTTGGTCAGATTCTGTTTCTCCGGCTGGTGCTGTTTTGGTTTGAAGTAGTTTCTGGGCTGAAAATTAATATGGGTAAGTCTAAATTGGTCCCTGTGGGTGTGGTTCAAAATATAGCAAATATGGTGGATGTGCTAGGGTGCAGGCAAGGCTCCTTCCCGATGAAATATTTAGGTCTTCCGTTGGGTGGTAATGTCAGAGATAGTTCTATTTGGAATCCAATTATTGAGAAGATGGAGAGGAGGTTAGCAGGTTGGAAACGACTGTATCTCTTAAAAGGAGGTAAAGTTACTCTTATTAAGAGTACTTTGTTCAATCTTTCAACTTATTTTCTATCTCTTTTTCCTATCCCCGTGGAGGTTGCAAACCGTATTGAGCAACTTCAACGAAATTTTCGCTGGAGTGGTATGGGATTCCTCTTTGGATAATAGGCACTGTAACGGGGGATGTTAAAAAAACTCACCTAGTGAAATGGGCTACAGTTTGCGCTCTTCATTCTGGAGGTTTAGCTATTAGAAGTTTGAAAAGTTTTAATAAAGTTTTGTTTGGAAAATGGTTATGGAGATTTGGAAATGAGTGACAGGCCTTGTGGAGGAGAGTGATAGGGGCAAAGTATGGTTGTGAAGGGGGAGGTTGGTGCTCTCTTCCCGTTACTGGCCCTCATGGAGTGAGTTTGTGGAAGTCTATTAGTCGTGGTTGGCCATCTTTTTTTCGTCACAACCAATTTGAGGTTGGGGCCAGGTTTACTGTTAGATTTTGGCAGGACATTTGGTGTGGGGGCACTTCTTTGTGTGTGCGCTATCCGAGACTTTTTTTTTAAGTTGAAATAAGGAGGCCTATGTGGTTGATTTGATGAAGTTCCCAAATGGTGTTCTTTTCTAGGATCTAAATTTTAGAAGATACAGTGAAGGTTGGGAATTGGAATCCTTTTACTGTTTAATGTCTAGAATTTATGGAGCTTCTTTAAGAGGAGTTGGGGACGATAAGATGTGTTGGAAACCTGCTATAGGAAGAGGTTTTGCTGTTCATTCTTATTACCAGGTTCTGACAAAAAGTTCGATCAGTCTTTCCCTTGGAAGACTGTTTGGAAGTCTAAGATCCCTTCTAGAGTTGCTTTTTTTGTTTGGACTGCAGCTTTGGGGAATATTTTGACTATTGATAATCTTAGGAAACGGAAGATTTTGATTTTGGATTGGTGTTGTATATGTAAACGAAATGGGGAATCAGTAGACCACCTCCTTATCCATTGCCCTATTGCTTTTGATTTGTGGTCTATGGTGTTTACTTTGTTTGGCATTCACTGGGTTGTGCCAAAAATAGTGGTGGAGCTGTTGGCTTGTTGGCAAGGAAAGTTTGGGAGGCATCGGAATTTTGCTATTTGGAAGGCTGTACCCCTTTGTTTGATGTGGTGTATTTGGTGGGAGAGGAATAACTAGCATTTTGAGGATTTAGAGAGATCAGTTTCAGTTCTTAAACTCTTCTTCCTTAAGACACTTCTGGATTGGGTTACAGTGTTAGGCTTTCGTTCTTTTCCTTCAATCCATGGTTTCATGGACTTTTGTACTCTATGCATTTGATTTATTTTTGTCCTTGATGTATACTTCCTGTATACTCAGGTGACACTCTTCTTCTTTTTAATATATTTTTATTACTTATAAAAAAAAAAAAAAGTTTGGTTCTGTTAGCAATTCACCCCCTACGGTTAGTTTTTGCTGTTAAGTGACACGTGCATGCTGACGTGTTTTTGTTTTTTTTGCCAAATCAGCCCCAAAACTACGTCATTTCAATGAAAAATAAAAACTTACCTGGCACTATCCAAATGGTACCATTTTGCCCAATCTAAACCACAAAAAATCCAATCCTAAAACTACACCGTTTCAGCCTAATTCTAAAAATCCAATCACTCATATCATCAGCTCCTCCCAAATCTCTGAGCAAGCCTCATCATGAACCCATCCACCTGAAAGCTACCGGCTCATCGTTAACCCATCATCCCAGCGGCAGCCACGGCGACAGCCACAACAACCCAAAGATTGTGTCCCTCCCAGCTTGCGTGAACCCGACTAACCTCCTTGGCTTCTGTGAACCTCAGCCATCAGCCCAGCAGCGGCCACGGCAACAGCCACAGCAATGGTGAGGTTTGATTGCTGTTTGATATGATATGGTTTAGGCTATTTTCATAGCAATTGATGATTTTTCATAGTTCATTTTTTCTAAACTAATTATGGTGTAGAAAAGCTGGCATTGCGTTGACCTGAGATTTGGTTGTGACGTGTTAAGCACTTCAATTATTGTTGATTGGTTAGGCAAACCCATGATTGTTCTATCGTAGATGATTTTTAACATCTAATAGATTTCCATATTAGAATGAGATTGGTTTTTTTACTAATTTACTCACATATTTTAATTTCATGTATTGGGTGCTAGTTCAATTTTTTGACTGTTTTCTTGTGAATGACAGGCAATGTCATGCAAAATTAGCTGGGCTTGAACCAATCTATGGACTTTGTAAGTGCATAACCAAATTTCATGTAACTAAAATTTATGAGTTGCTTTTGTATTGAGAAATATCAGCTTGAATTTTTTTTTTTGTAAGTTACACATGTATACAATGGGTTTTGAATCTGTGATCTTACCCTCCAACCATTCTTATAGGAGGGAGAAATGCCATTTGAGCTATTACCCATTAGCAAGAAATATTGTCTTGATCCATTTTGGCAATTATATTCAAATGGATAATGTTGAAAGTGTTAAAAGCATGATTAGAAAGATTATAATTTTTAAAGATGCAACCAAGAGAAAATTTTGGCATACTTGATGATGCACTGACAGTTTTGCATATTTGGCATACATTAATTATGAGAAAAATTTCATGATACATAATCATATCTTACATAGCTGTGTGACTACTTGTGTTATATCTCATCTTATTTTTCAGTCATATATCTCATCTTTAATAACTGTGACTTCTTGAAAATAATTTTTTTGGAGGGAGCAGATTTTATCTAATCCAGATTTTTCAAGATGCAGTCAAGAGAAAAATTTGGGATACTTGATGATGCATTGACAGTTTTGCATAGCTGTGTAACCCCTTGTGCTATATCTCATCTTATTTTACAGTCATATATCTCATCTTTTATAACTGTGAATGCTTGAAAATATATTTTTTTTTTGAGGGACCAGAATTTTTTTGGAGGGAGCAGGTTTTTTCTAATCCAGATTTAATAACTGTTCTCTGTTTTGTCAGGTCAACCTTGACTGCACGGTTTTGTACTAATCTTACCTTAGCATCTAAAATCATTAGAAAGATGCAATCTGTATTTTTTTGTTTACTTCAAAGTTGTTAATGTGGTTAACTGTATTGTTAATAAAAGTTGTTTAAAGATGCACTGTTTTTTTGTTTGTATAGTGGATTGATGGAGAAATTTGTTCCAGAGTTAAGCAAATTAATCCTTGATTATTATGAAAGGCTAGCAAGTTGGAAGCTACAATTGTGTTGTTAGAGAAGGATAATAATGCACATCAGATGAAGATTGTTGTTTTAGAAGATAAAAAGACTTCTATGGGCATACAGTTGATGCATTTGAAGGAGGAGAACATGATGAGATGAGACTACTTTTTTGCCTTGCATTAAGTTGGTTTGTTGTTGTAGTGGTCATTTTAGTTTATTAAGTGAATGCAAAAGGCCAAGTAAAGAACTTGTATTTAGAATAGGTGAATTGTAGTTATAGCCATTGGCTTTATTATGTTGTAATGGA
This sequence comes from Notholithocarpus densiflorus, assembly GCA_030021035.2. Lineage (NCBI taxonomy): Eukaryota > Viridiplantae > Streptophyta > Magnoliopsida > Fagales > Fagaceae > Notholithocarpus > Notholithocarpus densiflorus. Next base: position 2,956,321 of record JARYZH020000020.1, read on the forward strand.
AATTGAAATGCATTTCTTGCAATGAAAATTGGTACTTAATTTTGTCTCTTATTAGAATATTGTTTATTATAATGAAAATTGGTTGAAGGTTATTAAATGTGGCTTCTACTCCTGTTTAAGTCAAGGTCAAAACTTATTCTGAAATCCAAGTTCACTTGCAGACTTAGAACTTAGAAGAAGTCTACCAAAACAACGTTACCAAATTAACTCATCAACAAGAAAGTACCATGGTTTTTTAATTATTATGTAGCTATCAATCGGCTATAGAGAAGAAAAAGGTGGGGCAGGTCAAACATAATAAATTTTAGCTCAAACCATACCAAACTTATGCATTGCATGTGCCAGACCTAGAAATGAAGAAAAAATCTTTCATGAACAGTACTATTTTTTTATGGTGATATTTGCAGCACATGCATGCATAAGTTTTATTTAGTTATCACTTAGCTGCTAATGCAAAAATATGACTGGAATAGTAAGTAACTGATGGACTGAAATATGCAGGAACTGATCGCCATCATGTAAACTTATGAAAGCTTTACAAAACAGTGACTATCAAAGTTTGCCAATCAAAAGGTCCTAATAATAAAAGGTCTTAAGACTAACATAAAATAAGTTACTTTCGTCCAGTAACACCATCAAATAAGCTTATAGGCAGTTTTACAAAACAGTAACCACAAAAGGTTATAACAATCAAAGGTCCTACAAACTACCAACTCCAGATCCATTTCCAGTTCCTTTCCAGCTCCAGCTCCATCTCTTTTTCCATATCTACCAACTCCATTGCTTCTAGCAACACTTGTTTGGGTTAAGACCTGCAATAATAAGCACACAACAAACTCAATGACCAAATATTGGCAATATGCAAATAACAAGCACAATGTGTAGCATATATATTATGGTAATTACCATAGTTGATTGGCTTCCGACAACACTTGATGGGCGACAATCCTCTTCCAAGAGGCTGACCCACCAAAAATAAAGATCAATAAAGTAACCAGAACTAGACAAAATACAACCAACTATATTTATTTCTTCAAGCTCCTTTAGCAATAAACTAAAGTTGGCAGTACGTATTTTTGTTTAAACAATTGATGATTCAAGCTTCATTGCTTTGACTGTACAGTTACAACTACAAAATTGACACACAAATTTTCACAAACACCCACCTTACATAACTATAAACTATCACAGGGACTTCGGAATTTCAAATAATTTACCACCCATATAAACAAATAACATCCTCCCAAATAATAGGAATTCAATTTTAACAGCCAACATGAAAAATCCAAAAATCACAACCCAAAATGTCATTGAAAAAATCAACACAAATATGACTATGAATATTTACACACCTCATTGGTAGTGACCACGAAATGAAGCAAATATTTTTCAATTTCGTTCCTCCAATGGTTTTAATTTACTATTGTATTGGTGTGATGCCACGATTTAATGTTGGGAAGTAAGAATTAAGACTACACAAGCCAAATCTGAAAACAGAGAGAAAGAGAAGAGCAGCTCGTTGTGGCCATTGCCGCCGTCGCCGTCGCCACCACCTAGGTTAACGAAGTGAGTCGATGGTATAATTGGGTTTAGTCTGAGCCAAGGGGTTTGGATTCGTGGGGTTTGGGTTAGGGAGGTTAGTTCTTTGTGGTCTTTGTTTTTAGATTTTAGAATTTGGCCTGAAACTGTGTTGTTTAGGCTAGAGGTTTTTATTTTAAGTTTAGGCCTAAAACTATGTAGTTTTGATGCATGCCAGCTCTTCACTTGGTCATCACTAAAACGACGTAGTTTTGGGGCTGATTTGGCAAAAAAAAAACACATAAGCATGATATTGATGTGTCACTTAACAACATAAATCAACTGTGGGGGGTGAATTGCTAACGGAACCAAACTTCAGGGTGTAAAATCAAGTTTCTAAAACTTTGGAGTGTAAAATCCAGTCAACCGCAAACTTCAGTGGTGTAATTTGCAATTTACCCCTCCTCCCCTTTTTTTTTGGCTATGCTTTGCGAACAATTTGGCTTATTTATGTTTGCATAGATTTACATTTCAGTCTGCCTCAAAGATTACATTGTCTTAGTTTAGCGGAATTTGATGATTTCGTGATTGTTAATTTCAAGTTCGAACAGGGTTATTTATAGTCTCTCTTTGATTCCAATTTGTTCGATTAAATTCCCAAAACAAACAATGATATCAAAAAAAAAAAAAAAAAAAAAAAATCCCAAAACAGTATTTGTTACTTGCTAAAATTTGCAAATTTACCCAGTGCGATTTCTTAAGATATATGGATCAAATATGCCAATTGAAGAGTGTTTAATAGTATTGGTATCATAGAAATGATAAGATTACCAATTGAAAATCAGTCCTTTAAAGAAAGATTGACTATAATAATGAGGTATTTTGGTACTTTATTTATTTGTTTTAGCTATGATCAAACATGCTTGGAGATTGGGTTAGCTTTATTTACATTATGGTTCCATTGGAGAAACCGTATGTGGTATCATATGATTTTGTTACATATATTGTGGTTTAGTTTTGCTGCACGTTTGTTATTTGTGCTCCAAATGATTCTACTGATAAAGCTTTACATCTTCATGCATATGTTGTACCACCTTAGTACTATAGGGTTCGTGTTGTCATGTTATCTGTGCTCCAAATGATTCTACTAATAAAGCTTTACATCTTCATGCATATGTTGTACCACCTTAGTACTAGGGTTCGTGTTGTCAACAACGTCACTACCATTTAAATTATTATCTACATCATTTTGCAATTGTTAGCAAATTTAGATCTCCAAGGATACCCCGGGGGGGAAGGGGGGTGGACCTTAAGGCCTTGGTGGTCCTTTGTCTACCCTTAAAAAAAAATTTGGGAACATCCTCAGTTTTTTTTTATGTAAATTAAATTAAATTTTGTTTCATAATTTGTTCTACATTCAGTGGATGAATGATTGCTTGGTTGTGTACATTGTAAGAGATGTAACTTATAGTATTGATAATGAGACTATCATGCACCAATATTAAAATATGAAAACTCGTAGAAGACAATTATAAACTTTATATATTTGCGTGTTTTTTTTATTGTTGTTATTGTCAATATATGAATTTTTCTTTTTATTAGATTGTATAATTTATGCTTCTTAAGGAATACCCTGAGAAAAATTCCTAGAGCCGCCACTGCAAGGATATTTAAATTCTTTAGCCTAATTTCCCCTTTGTTGCTTTTATTTTTAAATGAATCTCTTTTTCATTTGTTAATGCTTGATAAAAAAGATACATAGAACAAAAGAAATATAAGAAGATTTTCAAATACGTACTCCCTGTGTTAAAAAAGTCATTAAAATTACTTTTGATCCTTCACTATGTTATAATAGAAAATTAAAAAAAAAAAAAAAAAAAAAAGAATAATGCCAGAGTAGCACGACAAAGAAAGGGACGATAAAGTTTAAGAGGTCAACCAAAAGAAAATGGCCTGGAAGACAAAACACCTTCCAAATTATGGGTGATAGAAATGGTCCAACCCAAGCTAGAAATGGTCCTTACCTGAAATGGTCCTTGCCTTAGCTGCCAATGTGAAGTTGTGAACTATGGCTCTACCCAAGCTAGAAATGGTCCTACCTGCCAATGTGTACTGGAATACAATCATCTTCCATTTTTCATGAACGCTATCATGATCAACCGATGATAACTTATGAATACTCTTTGCTGCATTTACTTGATCTAACTATCTAAGTATAAATATATTACAAAGTTCTTTATGATTTAATTTTTATGTTAAGTTGATTTTTTTTTTCTTTTTTGAGAAACTATGTTAAGTTGATTCAACACAGTTAAATTGCATTATCCTACTACTAGAATTTCATTCTAATTTATAGACAGCATACCCACAAATACAACATGCTCCGGATGAATTTTAATGTATTTTATTGTATAGTTTTATTAAGTTAATTGTCTTCAAATGCATAAAATGATCCCGCACATTGTGCAGGTTAAAGCGTTAAACGCTAGAGAATATAATTTGGAAGGATTTTAGTTTTTACACAGATTTGAACACCTTATTCGTTTGCCTTGTGACTGGTTAGCAAAGCCATTGTCTTCCATTCTGCATTTTTCTTTCTTTGCGTACTTATCTGTATGTCGCCCTTGGAGTGTTTTTTCCATTAGTGAATATAATTTCCTCAACTGTCTGCAATCATCCAAGATAGGGGAGATAATGTTATTAACATAATTTGGATTCCCTACAACATCAACAATGGACTTGGCATCCATCTCAACTTCAAGACAATTAATGTTTAAGTTGCAACAAAGCTGAAGACCTTCACGCAGACCCCACAACTCAGCGGCAAAACTGGAAGTGACCCCAATCCGCTTACTGAACCCAGCAACCCACAGCCCATCTGCACTCCTTACCAAACCCCCACAACCAGCCAGCCCATGAAGCCCCATGCAAGCCCCATCCGTGTTTAATTTCTTCCAACCTTGCTCAAGTCTCTCCCACCGAATATATCTAGTGATTCTACGATTCCCCAGTCTTGGAGTTGCCACACAGTGAAGATACTCTTTAGCTTGGTACACAATATCAACAACCAGCTTTGGACTCCTAGCTTTCCCATTAAAAATGAAAGCATTCCTACTCTTCCAAATGTTCCAAATAGCAAAAGGAAAAACCACTTTCCATGGAAGACCTGTATCCGGCAGCTTATCATTGGATCTAGCAATAAGTGACAACCAATCTATCAAGTTATAGTGCCAAAAGTCAAAATTAGAAGCATTTACCCCTAGCTAATTCCACACTTGCTTCAGGTGAATGCAATCTCTCAAGGCATGAAGAATGGTTTCAACACCATTGCAGCAAAAAGGACAAACCTCATCTTGGACCACTCCTCTTTTCCCTAAACAATATTTGACACCAATACTATTATGGGCACACAACCAAAGAAACATTTTAATTTTTGGAAGCAAATCTGTCTTCCAAATCCAACTAGCTGAAAAGGTACTAGTATTGGTAGACTCCATAACAATCCCATAAGCACTTTTGACATCAAAAACCCCCTTAGGAGATCCGGCCCAAGTCAATTTGTCCAAGCCACCACCCACGGTCGAAATAGGAATTGCACTAATCATCCCCTTGATTTCATCAGTTAATTCAAAAGTAAGTTTCTCCCAATCCCAGCCCACATCAAGCATAATGTCTTTTACTTCTAAACCATTGGCTTCTTGGGAAATAGGGCCCTGAATCAGCTTCCTAAGAGGGCCCCCATTTGTCCAATTGTTGTGCCAAATCTTCAGGTTACTGTTTTTTGTCACCAACCATCTACTTCCCTTATTAAAGGTGTCCACCCCTTTCTTCATAGCTGCCCAAGTTGGAAAGCAAGGGAGAGCATCCGCATTTGCAGCTTCTCTTCTTCTTTGGCTGCAATATTTCATCTTCAAAACTCTCACCCACGGAGCCTCCCCTTCCGTATGAAACCTCCAATTAAGCTTGGTTAAAAGAGCCACGTTCCTCCCTTTGGCTGTTTGCAACTCCAAACCCCCTTCCTCCTTAGGCTTTGTCACCTTCTCCCAACCAACCCAATGGATTTCTTGGCTGAATCCGTAGACCCCTAAAGGAAATTCCTATTTACTCTATCTAGCCCATCCAAAACCCTTCTCGGAAGGTAAGAGCACTGCATGATGTACGAAGGGATAGCAGCCAAAGATGATTGAATGAGCACCCTACGGCCAGCCAAGGATAAAAAGTTTGCCTTCCACCCGGCTAATTTCTGCTTCCCTCGATCCAAAATAAAATCATAATCATGCGAGGAAGAACTTGGCTGTTTTAGTGGAAAACCCAAGTACTTCCCAAGAAACGGCGTTGAAGCAAAACCCAATATATCACAAAGTGACTCTCTAGTATCCCTATCCACATTTGGAGAAAAATACACCCTCGACTGTGCTCACCGTTTGTCCAGAAATGCTACAAAAGGTATCCAAAACATCTCTAATGGCTGCACTATTCACCCCATCTGCTTTGGCAAAGAGAATCAAATCATCTGCAAAGAACAGATGCGAGAACGCAGGGCCACTCTAAGATGCTTTCACTGGCTACCAAAGATTCCCACTACACTTCTCTTCAATAAGCTGCCCAAGATATTCCATACAAAGGATGAACAAGTACGGAGAGATCGGGTCTCCCTGCCTTATACCTCTAGAGGGGAAAATCGGATCAAGGGCTTCTCCATTGAATAAAATAGAAATAGACATTGTTGACACACAACTCATTATAAGGTCAATAATATCCATTGGGAGATTTACCCGAATAAGCATATCTCTAATGAAACTCCATTCTAGCTTATCATAAGCTTTTTCCAAATCTATCTTAAGAGCCATATAGCCAGTCCTTCCCTTCTTCTTCCCAAGGCCATGAATGATCTCCTGAGCAATAATAAAATTATCAATCCCTTTCCTTCCCTAAACAAAAGCCGTTTGTATTAGAGAAATGAGTTTATCCAAGTAAGGCCGTAACCTTGCCACAATAATTTTAGTAATCACCTTATACACCGTGTTACACAAACTAATAGGTCTATAATTACCCAAAGTTTCAAGACCCTGAATTTTTGGAATCAAGGCAATGTGAGTACAATTTAAAACCTCCGGCACTCTCCTATCTGCAAAAATCTTTTGAACCTCTTCAATCACGGAATTCCCCACAGTGTGCCAAAACTTTTGGAAGAAACCCGCATGAAGCCCATCCGGCCCCGGGGCTTTAAAAGGTTTCAAAGACCAAAGGGCTGCCTTAATCTCTACTTCAGAAGCCCCCCCACTGATACTCTCCTTCTCTGAATCCGAGAGTCTAGACTGCCACTGAGAGATAGTGGGATCCACTCTAGGCACATAAGAAAGAGATGACAGGAAGACCCGTTCAAAACCACCTAATAAAGTCCTTTATCTCCCCCTCCTCATGAATCCAATCCCCAACTGCATTTTTGATAGCCATAATCTAATTCCTCTTCCTTCTAATCAAAGTCGAAACATGGTAAAAATTTGTATTACGGTCACCTTGAATCATCCAATTCACCCTTGACTTCAAAGCCCACAACTCCTCCTGATTCAGCACAATGTCCAACTCCCTAGGAAGCTCATTTTCCAACTTCACAATAAAATCTGAAGGCCTAAAAGCAAGAGCTCTTTGAATACCATTCAGCCTCGACATCAAATTCTTTTTTCTAGAGAAAATATTCCCAAAATGATTTTTATTCCACTCCTTAGCTTCTTGAGTAAAAACATTAATAGCATCAACCAGCCTACTATTCCTCTCCCACGCTTGATGCACAATAGGAAAAAAAGAAGGATCCAACAACCAACTAGTCTGAAACCGAAAAGGTCTAATCCTCCCATATTGGGCTCTCGGCTGCATCTCCAAAAGCACTGGACAATGGTCTGAATGACACCGAGTCAAATGAGTTACTCTAGCATCAAGGTAAATCACACACCAACTCGAATTCACAAAATATCTATCAATTCTCTCCTGGATCAACGCTTGAACCTCCCTTCTATTAGTCCAAGTGAAACAGGGTCCCACAAACCCAATATCCATCATATTACACCTATCCAAACACTCTTTAAAAAGTAAAGACCTATTGACACTCACCGACCTGCCCCCAAATTTATCCTCACTAAGGAGGGGTTCATTAAAATCCCCTACTATCACCCAGGGCAAATTATGCAATCCAGCAACACTCATCATATTTTTCCACAAAACTTGCCTTTCAGCACACCTAGGACTAGCATACACAGCAGATAATAACCATCTATCATTTGTAAAACATACCTTTACCTTCGCATGAATTTCCTATTCAATACTTGAGAGCAATGCCATTTCAACTCTGGCAGCATTCCACAAAACCCATAGACCCCCTGCATAACCAATGGTTTCGGTATGGAAAGCTCCATCAAAAGGCAACGAATCTGTGATCTCTCTAGCTCTATCTCCCCCAACATGAGTTTCCATCACAACCAGTATAGCTGGATTATGACTCTGCACCAGCTCACCTACACGAATCTTAAAGGAGGGCTTCAAAGCACCTCTGCAATTCCAAATAATAACATTCATCAGAGATTATTGAGTAATAGAGGTACAATTAACACTGAGAATCCTCAAGTGCGCCTCTTGCTTCAAGCTCCATCCCCTCTGCCTCACAACCTTCCTTAGCTTCACATTGCATAGCATGGGAGTTTGAGATATCTGAGGTAGAAGCTTCCCTAGCCGCTTGCATGCCTCCAATGACGACGGAATCACCGCCAAGAAAAACCCCTCTGTGATCAATGCCTTTTCCCACACTGGCCTGCCCACCCTCCAAAATTTCTTGAGTAGAAGGCTGAAAAACCCCAATATTTGATTCTGCCTTACTCGCACCTTGGCCATGACAAAAACCCAGCTCTCCCGATTCACTCCTCGTTGACCCCGTGCTAGCAGTGAACTGCATACCATCAGCACCACCGAATCCGCACTGCCCAACACAGCTGATGCGTTGCCCATCATTCCCAACTAGATCGGCACTCACCTGAGAATGATTGGGGCCGGTGCGATTTGAGCTTAGCACCCCAACGGCGCTACCTTGATCTCCATTGATTACTCTACTACGAGCTGCCCCTTTCTTCCCTTTAACCGATGAAAGCCTCAGAGAATTTTGAGCTGATATGGGCCGATCTATAGTGTGTCTTGTATCACTACTTTTCAACATCAGAGTTGGGCTTGGTTGGGCCTAGTCCTTACCTTCTTGCCTAAAGCTTTGGACCACAGAGGCAATCTGGGCCTTATCTAAAAACTTTTGCGGAGCCAACTTTCTCTGTCTCTCTAGTTACCCCATCCAACACAGCAGCCCGATCCGAGCTTCCCTTATCCACATATTCAGTGTTTTTTATGCTAACCCCACTTCTTTGACGAGGCGATGTCCCACCACTCCTCAACGGTTTTGTACTATTCTTCCTTCGAGCTACCACACTTGTTGAGTGTGAAAGAACGATTTTCGTTTGTCTTGAAAATCAGGAGACCCACTCTCAATAGATTAGATACATTTGGATTTGGGCAAAATCACGGGCATCTTTGATTTGTGTGGGACCCGCTTATGTGTGAGACACCCGACATATATACCGGGTACAACATATAATTTTCAGATATTTTGAGCTTCTTTTTGTATGGTGTAATGCAGTACTACGCACTGATAGTGGTCCTTATTGCTCATTAAAAAAGAAACTCACATGGAATTGGACCACTTGTAAATGATTTTTCTTGAATCTCCCTCCGTCCCTCGTGATTAAACTGAAACTAAATGTACCCTTTTACAGGTTCTGCCGTTCACTGAATCTTTGTTTGCCATTAGAAGATTTACTTTTTCTTCAATAATTGTTCTCAACTATTTATTCACATGGAACTTAATAAATTTCCCATATTTCATAGCAATGCACCCAATTACAAAAGAACTGTAGTTTCACAACAGCAAGCAAGAAGAGGAGAAAGTAAGCGAGGGCTGTTAATTCACAGCAAATATTTGCCCAAAAAAAAAAAAAAAAAATCATTTCGTATTCTGTCTATTTCTATATACCCTTCAATTGTTATGTTGTTGAATGAATTAAGGTGAATTAGAAAGATCTCTATCCGTACTTTAAAAAGAAAAAAAAGAAAAGAAAAAGGAAAGATATCTATTCTTTTTTGGGCATTAGAGAAATTATGATAGGGTCATGTTATCAAGGTTGGTGTTTTGAGTCTAATGTTATCAACGTTGGGGTCTTGACTAATGACAAAGAGCAATTCTTATGGAATTGACACAATAAGTTTAAAATTTTATCGTATTTATAAAAGAAAAAAAAAATTTGATGTGATCTTTTTTTTTTTTTCAAATATGATGGTGAAATTTTTTTTCGATTTAGACCATTAATTATGTCAAACATCTATTTTATGGTTAACTAGCTTGTAACCTCATGCATATGCATGAATATACTTAAAATATATACATTAAGATGCATAGTATAATTTTTACTTATAAAATTTAAATATTATTGATAGTCATTCTTATACTTTATTTAACTCTTTAAAAGTCTTGTAAGAATATTATTAGGTAGAAAATGTAAATTGTCCATTTAAAAAAAAATGTTATGTTCATTAATTCTAGATTCTTTGGTTTTTGTACGCAATAACTCACTTGGATGGATATTTATGATGTGGTCTCATATTTGACTCCAAAATTAAGAAATAAAACTCTCTAAAAATAAATAATTTAGGACATATGGCACAAAATTGGACTTCAATTGTAGAATATAATTGGATTTTTTTCTAAGCTTTACCTATTTATATATATATATATATATATATAGATAAGTGGGTAAATTTTATAAATTTTATATTTTTTTATGAGATAATAAATTTTAGTTGTTCATGTGTAACACTACTTATCATTAGAAGTAAGTAAAAATACATATCATTTTATTTCGCCAAGTCAAGCCATATTCCAAAATTATTTACCCATAAAGTTTATAGATTTTGTTTGAAAAATTTAGATCTCTAAATAATATGAATTATACTGGCTTCAATATATATATATATATATATATATATATATATATATTATACATTAAAAAAGGTGTGGTCAAATAAACTCTTGACGAGTAAATGAATCTTCTTATACGATAATCAATTATCACTCTAATTTTGAAGACGATAATTACATTTAATACATTTATTATTCAATTGGCCATTTAGAGTGAAATTTTGCAATGCATTAAGTCAAATAGTTTAAACCGCATCTAAGAGTAAGTGTACTACCACAACAATTTCAGTAATTTTGGCCACAACTTGCCATATAAAAAAGTTGTAAGGGGTGAAAAAAAGTAAGTCCATGTGGATTCATAATTCTACAATTCACAAGTTGCCATATAGACAAATTGTGAGAAAGTTGTGGAAATTGTTGTGGTACTAGACTTACTCAACATCTAAAGTGATATTATTATTTGTAGGCTACATAATTTTATAACATGTGCATCCTGCATGATAGTTATGACTAATACTAGGCACACGCCCCTTCCTACACCAAAATCCATATTCTAATTATGTGTCAACTCTTTATTAGATTTCAGTTTGCTTATGTGTCAACTCTTTATTAAATTTCAGTTTTTTCAAGTACATGTAGTAGACCCATGTGAAAGTGTTGAAATCTAATTAAAAGTTGACAGGCAAACAGGGTGCGAATTTTGGTGTAAAAAGGGATTTATCTCTAATATTACTCCATAGTTATAGATCATTTTATTTAGTCAAGTCCCTTAAATAATATAATATGTTTACATTTTTAATATATCAATTAAAAAAATTATATTATACATAACAATCTATATTTCTTGATTTTTTTTCTTTTTATTTTTAGGGTCTGTTTGGTTGAAGGAGTGAAAAATTGGGAGGATAGAGAATGGGAAATGGATAGAAAAATGGGAGGATAGAAACAATTTAGTTTTCTTTTCTGTGTGTTTGATTAGAAAGATAAAAAAGTGGAGAGATGAAAAACTTATTTGTATAAGTTTACACTCATACCCTTATTAGATAAATGTAAAATAAAAGTAAAAAATTAGAGGGAAAAAAAAAGGATGAACCAAAAAAAAGAAAACTAAAACTAATGAAAAAAAAAAAAAAAAAAACAACAACAACGAGAAGCTTCCAAAAGAAATAAGCCAAGGAAGAAAAGTAAAAAACCCAAGGACGAAGCCAATGTAACAGAAATGAGTAGTACCAGAAAAGAGAAAAAACCAAAGTAAAAAAAAAAAAAAAGGCAAGATACAATGCACAGGGGCTCTCTCACCGTCTCATCACTCTCTCGTCTGTACAATGAGTGCTTTTTGGTCTTATCCTTTGTGATGGTTGTCTTTCTAGTTTTCAAGAGAAAACATTTTGGTGGACACTTAGGCTCTACTAGTTTTCTTTTCATCAATCCTTTCGACCAAACATCTCAATAATTTTATTTCTTCCTCATTTTCTCTCCATTTTTTTTCCATCCTCCCTAAAATCCACTCAACCAAACATAGTTTTAATGTCATTAGTGACACCTAATAATAAAAGTAAAATTAAATCTCCAAATATTAATGACGTCATATGCTAGAACAATTATTACGTATGAATCTTCCAATAAATTATTTCAAACTAGGGACTTAACCATGGTTTTGATACCTGGACCGTTCAATGAACCGAAAAAGGGAGAGATTCAAGATTTTTAATGTCGGACCAAGGTTCAACCAAGGTGTAGACACCGCATTTTGAACCCCTATAACTCGGACCCCTCGTTCCCCAATGATGGTAAAATTTTAAAGCCCAAGGTTAGTTTAGGGCCCGATTAGATTATAAATTGACTTGAGGAAGGTTTTTGTGGAAAATATAACTTTTTTATGAATAAAAAATAAAGCTATTTTTGGAAAATAAAGACCATGGAAACCCTAGGGTTGCATACGCATACACGCATATGCGTACATAGGTTTGATGTATGCATAGTACGAGCCTGCGTACGCAGCTAGGGTTTTAGAAACTATGAAAGGCAAGTTTCCTGCTTTAAAGACTGAGGTTTGGAATGAATCCCATATCATCTGTGAGCTGTTCTAAACCTCTATTTTCTTAATATAAAAATCCATACATGGTACATTTTCAAAACACACAGAAAAATTCTAAGGGAAAACCTAAGATTTGCTAGAAATAGTGAATCAAAGAGGGAGTTTTTCACAAAACATCCTCAAGTCAATTTTCATTTGATTGGGACTTTTTCTGGTCTTGATCTTTCGAGTTTAAGATTACTAATCACTTTTGTATTTGATTGTGAACAGATTAGCTTGAAAAGCTTTTTGTTTGAGGTATTAAGTTCTAACCTTTTTCTTTTCTTTTCTTTTTTTTTTTTTTTTTTTTTTTTTTTTGCTTAGTTTGTACCCCTTACGACTCGGGTCACTGTTCCCCAATGATAGTAAAATTCTAAAGCCTGAGATTGGTTTAGGGCCTAATAAGATTATAAATTGATTTGAAGAAGGTTTTTGTGGAAAATATAACTCTTTAATGAGAAAATAAAGCTATTTTTGGAAAATAAAGACCACGAAAACCCTATGGTTGCGTACACATACACGAGTCTGCGTACGTAGCTAAGGTTCCAGAAATTATGAAAGACAAGTTTTCTGCATTAAAGATTGAGGTTTAGAATGAATCCCACATCGTCTGGGAGCTGTTCCAAACCCCTATTTTATTAATATAAAAAGCCATACATGGTACCTTTTCAAAACACACAGTAAATCCTAAGAGAAAACCTAAGATTTGCTAGAAATAGTGAATCAAAGAGGGAGTTTTTCACAAAACATCCTCAAATCAATTTTCATTTGATTGGGACCTTTTCTGGTCTTGATCTTTCGAGTTTAAGATTACTAATCACTTTTGTATTTGTTTTGAATAGATTGACTAAGGGGAACGGTCAAAATTAAGCTTGAAAAGCTTCTTGTTTGAGGTATTAAGTTCTAACCTTTTCTTTTCATTTCTCTGTTTCATTCTGTTTTCTTTTGGTTTTCTTGCTTAGTTTATGTTTTAACATGTTTAGGAAGCCTTAGGTTTAGTAGCTTTTTGTTTTAAAGCATGCTAGGTTGTTAGATTTTTAGTTTTGAAGTTCTGCTCTATTCTGTGTTCTTGTTTTCTAGATTAGGGTTCTTCAGGGCTTACTTGCGTGCACATGCTTCCTGCATGCGTACGCAGGCTCGAAGTATGCGTACGCATACAATTGGCCTGCGTACGCAGGCCTATGTATGTGCAAGCATACTTATGCCCAGAAACCCTGACCTAAGTTTTCTACTTCTGCTTCTTTATTTCTTTCACATAACATGCTTTTGTTTTGACCCATTTTTTATGTTTTTGAGTCCCTGTTTCTCTATTTGGTTGTTTGTTTTCCATTAACATGATAGATTAGGGTTTCTTTTCAATGATTTTTTTTTTTGTTTTGCCATGAACATGCATTAATATGATCGTGCATTGATGCATAGGTGCTGAGATGCAGTAAGATAAGTAAGGTAAGGCATGCATTCACATGGGCATGCATTGTTGCTTTGGATGATAAGTATGAGCATGCCTTGTTGGATGATGTGCATTAGGTGTTTGAATGATGTCATATGCTTTGTTTAAATCCAATATGCCTATGTTTTTGTCATATACCTTGCTGCCATGCTTCTACCCTTGTGATATCTTGTTTGCTTGCCGCCTTAGATGAGATGAATGATATGCATGATAGATGTAAGGTAGGGTTTATGATGATAGATGTATGTTATGGTTTGAGATGAAATACCATGTTGATTGTTAGATGTATGTTAGTGAGTGTGTGTGTGAGTATAGAGTGCAATATTGAATGTGCCTTTAATAAGATTAAAACGTAAGACACAATGAGTGTAAGCCGACCTATGGGTTGGGTTTTGGGTGCCTAACACCTTCCCAAAATCGTACCTAAACTCCGAACCCATACTTTTGTAGTAAGATCAGTCCTTCCAGCTTTGTAAATGATTCCTAGACCTAATCTAGGTGGCGACTCCATCTTTTCCCCGCCTCGGTCCACTCGGCCAAGGCGTACCCCCCTTTCCTTCCAAGGAGGGAAATACGGCTGGCGCCCACACAAGGTCAAACCGTGATGACATCATAATTAATTTAATAGTAATAAAATACAAATAAAGGTATTAAAATGGTAAGCATTAATAAAATTTTACTAAAAATATGTCTTAAAAAATTCAAACAACTTTCAAATGAGTTTTCACCATTTTTATAAGGTTAAAAGAAAATAATAAAGTATAAACAAGTGTAAAAAATTTGTGTTTAGTAACCTTTCAAATAAAAAAAAAATAGTCTAAAATAAAATCATTTTCAACATAAACATATAAATTGTATATTCAAATACAAAAAGCATAATTCTTGAATTAGTAATAAAATTATCAAATATTAGAAGGTAATATGATAAATTGAAAAATTATAATTTAAACTGATAATAAATATAATAAGAAATCCTAGAAGGACACACCAAAAGGGCTCCTACACAGACTTCTTGAGAAGGGGGATCCCATGTTCTATCCCTCGCCTCAACAAATTTGAAATTTTTTATATTTAAAGTGGCATGAGAGTATGAACCATAAATTAGAGTTAAAAAATCGGATTTTCACCTAGTTCAGGGTTAATCGGGTCGGACTAGTTGGTCCGGGTCGGGTTTGACAACTTTGGAATTAACAACTTACGCTGTCCCTGGACCCTACAATATTTTCAACTTATGTTTTGGATCAGTAATATGGATGGGCCTAGCATCAAACCTATGTTTTATAATAGAAAAATTTGGGATCGTATGTTCTTTCCACATAATTTTACTACTGTAAAGTTGTGATTTACAACTATGTTTTTATGTATGCTTTAATTTCGTGTCAAATTTTATTGTAATTTTGTTCAATCATTTCCCTATATTTACTGTGAGATTTAATCTAAGGGTTGTGTGTGAGAGTTTGGTGAAGATCTGTGAAGAATGATATTTTACGACTAGCTCGCGAGTGACAGCCTGCGAAAGGCCACGTGAGAAGTACATGCTGGAATCTGAATAGTCTCATGCCAGGCTAGATTTCGCGAGTCACTTCGCGACTCAGGCCAAGTTGCGAGTGACTTGCGAAACTCATTGCCTAGAGCTTTTTAAAGTGTGTTTTTCTTATTCCTTTACCAACACTATATAAGCCCACATTACCTACGAAATTGTAAGCAGTTTTTATAAGGAACTTTTGAGAGAGAAAACCCTGGCTATACAATTGAGAGTTAGAGATTTTAAACCCACAATCATCTACATAATTTCTCTAAAGTTTTCCTTTACTCCTACCTCACCCATTCTAAGTGTTAAGAGAAGTTTTGGTGTGTATGGGAAACATTGGAAGAAGCCATTAGTTGGCGGATGCAATTTGGAGCTAATTACAAGATCCGGATAACTAGTGAAGACATGGCTCCATGAAGCCCGTTGGTAGCTGAAACTTGAAGGGTTCAAGTACATTGGGTAGATTAGTCTTGGAGGGTCTTTTTGATATTCGTGTACTCCAACTTTATTCACTAGTAGATCGATTTCGTCTTGGAGGGCCACAGAGAGGTTTTTCGCCGAGTACTTCGGTTTCCTCTTTGATAACATATCTCAGTGTTATCTTGTGTTTACATCTCTCTTCCCTTACTCTTTAAGCTTTATATTTATCATTGCTTACTTATGGCTATGGCTTAGTAGTTCTGGTTATTGCATATCATTTACTCTTGTTCCACACTTAGATAAGTTAGAGTAAAAGCAATTAAGCTATGTTTTTAAATTTGGGGGTCTAAATAAGCTATAATGTTTTCCACAATTTGAGCTTTCAATTGGTATCAGAGCGGATACACTTTTTGGATTTTGTTATCCTTGTGTGATCCTAGGCCCCGTTTGAGATGGTTAGATCTCAATCCCTTAACGCAACTCCTTCTTTGATGGAAGTAACTATGCGTTTTGGAAAGTACGTATGAGTGATTTTCTATGTGCCATTGATGAGACTGTTTGGGATACCATTGAGAATGGTTGGGTGAGACCAACAACACCCAAGGCCGAGTGGGACAAGGCTGCCCTTGCTTTGGAAAATGCTAATAGCAAAGCTATTAATGCAATTTTCTTTGGTGTTTCAACTAATGAATTTCACAGGATTTCTCACACCTATGTTTTATAAAATAAAATTTGGGACCGTATGTTCCTTCCACACAATTTTACTACAATTATGATACGACAACTATTGTTTCAAGACCAATTGACATCCGATTACAGTTTACTACGTTAGAGCATTCGCATCAGCTCTTACAAAAATTTCTATTTATTTTAGCATATGAACCAAATTCATGTTTGTAATTTTTTTATATTTAAAATGGCATGAGTATGAATCGTAAATCAAAGTTAAAAAACTGGATTTTCACCCGGATCAGGGTTAATCAGGTCGAACCTGCCAGTCCGGTTTAGGTCTGAGAACTTTGGATTTAACAACTTACGCTGTCCCTAAACCCTACAATATTTTCAACTTATGATTTGGATCAGTAATATGGATGGGCCTAGTGTCACACCTATGTTTTATAAAAGAAAATCTGGGATTGTATGTTCCTTCCACACAATTTTACTACAATTATGATATGACAACTATTGTTTCAAAACCAATAGACATCCGATTACAGTTTACTTCGTTAGAGTATTCGCATCAACTCTTACAAAAATTTCTATTTATAATAGCATATGAACCAAAATTTTTTATTTTACATACTCACTTTTCAAAACACTCCGTATCATATTATTTATTTTATAGTACATTTCATTAAAATATCAAATTTTCTTATTTTTTTAATTGTTTCTCTTTCTTTACACACAACAACCACCATCTACTCTCTTCCTTCATCAGACCTCCACCACTCACAACTTGCCACATGGCGAGTTGTGATACAAAGTTGTGCATTTTTATGTGTTCATAGTATTACTCCTTGATTTGAGGGGTTTGATTTGAAGCAAGACCTTAAAAATTTGCTGACATCCCACAAAAGACCAAAGTGTACGTCTTACCGAGAAGCTTATAGATTCAGTGTAGTGGTTAAGAGTGGCTTACCACTTTAAGCAAGAGATAGAGAAGGTTGTGAAATGCCATTGATGAAAGTCCTTGTTTAACCACTTTGCTCGATAGTCCTTTGCTTATCTACTATGATCATTTCTTTGAATCCTCTTAATGATCCAACAACTCAACATGGGTTTTTGATCAAAACTAAATCATGGGTTTTTGTTCATGCATCATATAAACATGATTCACATGCTTTAATTTCAAAATTTTTGTGGTTGATTGAAATTTTCGAAACTAGGGTTCTAATGTTCTTGAGAGATTTGGGGATTTTGTGAAATTGGGCTAAATTGGTCAAAATTGACCTGTGTGATTGATAGATTGAGTGATTATAACATTTTTTGTGCTTGTTATGTTGTTCAATTGATCAAAATGAATTTGTTTTTAAAAATTAGGTTTTCAAAATTGGGGATTTTCTATAATTCTTAAATTTCTTGGTCAATTTTCAAAATTATGATGATTTTAGACTGTTTAGAGCATTAGATCATGCATCATATGCATTCTAATATCATGCATCATATAGTTTTTCAAATTTGCATGTTATCTTGTCTCTAACCCTTCTTAATGCAGTCCACCCTTGGTTTTTGTTGTGTTTTCTTTGTTTCTATCCTTAGTCATGGCTCCTAAGGTTGGTAGGAAGTTCAAAACTAGAGCAAATAGGAATCTTGGTTCATCCTCTTCTAGTTCAGCTTATTTTGATGGAGTTAGGTTTCTCACTGATAAGTGTGAAGAGACCTATGAGACCTTGACTAAATATAGGTCTATCTGGGGTGAGAGGGAAATAGTTTTGAGTGAGCTAGATCCATCCATTCGTAGGAACTTTGTGTCTAGGAATTGGGTTTCTTTGTGTGAGGTGTCTAATCCTCCTCTTGTAGCTTTGATTAGAGAGTTTTATTCAAATCTCTCTATCTATCCTAAAATGATGGGTGGTCACTATTTGACTTCCTAGATCAGAGGTCAAGAGTTTACCATAAATAAGCAAACAGTTTTCGAAGCTTTAGGAGTGTCTGTAGTTAGACATGGCAAAATGGGTGGGTCGGGTCGGGTTCAGGTCGGGTCAATTGGGTTGTGGGTAAAATGGGCTGTGGGTAAAAAACGGGTCATTTTAAGCGGGTTAAAAATGGGTTGCGGGTAAAAAACGGGTCATTTTAAGCGGGTTAAAAATGGGTTCGGGTCAATCGAGTTGCAGGTCGGGTCGGGTTTACCCGTATTTTTCACATGATTTTTTTTTTTTTTTAAAGAAAACAACATGTATTTGCCATTTAGAAAGTCATGCAACAAATTACTTGATGTAAAATGCATTACTTTGACTTCACCACTTATATCAAGAATGAATTACACTTGTATGGCACTGTGATACCCAGGCCCAGGTGGGCCTTGGATCCTGACTCAACAGTGTGGCCCATGGTATTAACCTCTTTCTACCTAAGGCCCCAGCTCGAGCCCACAAAAGCCATGATCCCAGGCCTCATATTGCCCAAAAGCCTGAGGAGTAGATAATCTCAAATAGCACGCACCCTGTTTCGCTGCCTGGGCCTTACTCGACGAACCACATCCCGAGCAAAAAGAAAGGAGCTCGGGGACACCATCTCTTGTATGCCCGGCAGTGCCTTGGGGAATATCGCTGCCGAGCATATTTACTGAAGTGGGAACCATTTCCAAAACCACTCTCACCACACCCCACTCCCACCTAAACACCCACTTACGATTAAAGACATTGGACCTCTTATTGCACTAACCATGGAAGTAATCATAGTCTCTCCACTAATTTTGGGCTATAAATATGAGAAGCTAAGGGAGAAAGGAGGTTGAAAAAATTGCAGAAGAAACTAAGAATAGAGGGAGCAAGAGAGCGACAAAAGAGCAGTAGTAGTGAGAGCAAATGAGTTCTAGGGAGAGGTTGCTTTGTTGAGTCTTTGTGTTAGGAACAACCCAAGGTAGGAAATCCAAAGCCCACACTACAAATAGATTGTGAGCCCAAGTGAGAGCCAACCTATCAACCTCACTTCTGGCGTGCACAATTGGCACCGTTTGTGGGAATCTCCTACAAAGCCGTGATTCAATTGAGACTTACGCCTGGGAAAATGTCGGAAAGACGTTCGGGAAGCTACGCTGAAAGTGGTTCCATGGGGTCTTCTCGGGGATCCATCTGGCGGGAACAAAGGCACAAAAGGCGTGAAGATAGGGATAACAGACAAGAGGAAGATCAGTCCAGCCTTGGAGAGGGGTCGTACCAAACTCACTGAACAATATTAGGTGCTTCGGGGCACTGGTAATTTGATGAGAGAGATGAGGAGCTGGAGCGGTTATGCAGACTAGTGATAGATTTGGAGTTGGGGGCGAGAGGTAGGCACCAGAGAAGGGACCGAGATGACCGAGAAAGGAGAGCTGATAGTGGGGGAAATCGATATGGGGCGGGCTCCAATCAGTCCAGTTCCCGTCGATGCCGGGATCGTTCCCATTCCCGAGAGTCACGTCGACGCAGGGACCGTTCACATTCCTGAGAGTCGCGTCGACACCGGGACCGTTCGTGTTCACGCGAGTATGCCAACCGGGGTTCAGAGTCCCTAGAGGAGCGACGGCCCCACAATGCCGCTATAGATGCTATGAGCCACGCCTTACACAGAGCCGCTTGATCGCCGTTCTCAGACGACATTAAACGGGCCCCAATGCCGAGCAGATTTACACGGCCACCATTTAACTCCTACGATGGGAAAACGGACCCGGTAGAGCACGTCAGTCACTATATCCATATGATGTCTCTGTACACACACAATGACGCGTTGATGTGTAAGGTATTTCCCTCAAGCCTCGGGCCCACGGCATTGAGATGGTTTAATGGGTTACGAAAAGGTTCCATTCACAGTTTTGCCGAGCTGATTCAGGAATTCGGTGCCCGGTTTGTAACATGTAGCCGAGTGCCGCAGCCGGTGGACACACTACTATCTATGAAGATGAGGGTCGGTGAAACCCTTCGGAGTTATGCCAGTCGGTATTGGGAGCTTTACAATGAGATTGGTGGGGGTAACAAAAAGATTGCAACATGCACTTTTAGGATGGGGTTGCCTGAGGATTCCGAACTACGGGAGTCATTGACGAAGAGGCCTCTCGAGTATATGAGGCAACTCATGAGGCGCATTGAGAAGTATAAACACCTCGAGGATGATTGGCTACAGAGTAAGGGCAAGGCCCCGTTATTAAATCGTCCTCGGCAGGGCATTTTTCCTCCAAGACCCCGGAAGGATTTGAGAATGCAGGAGCCGGAAGTACAAATGGGGAAGGTGAACGTGGCATTCAAGGAGCCGGTGCACAAGATCGTAGACCGGATTAAGAACGAACTGTACTTCAGATGGCCGAACAAGATGGGGGGAGACCCATCTTGGAGGAACCAGAGCTTGTACTGTACCTATCACAGAGATAAGGGGCATACCACCGAGCAGTGCCAGGTGTTAAAAGATCATCTAGGGCAGCTGGTGAAAGCAGGGTATTTGAAGGAGTTCGTGGTGGATTCTGGGAACCGAGGTACCGGGCAAGGAGCCCAGCAAAGAGGAAATCCTTTCCCACCGCCACTGGGAGTGATTGAAGTCATCCATGCTATGCCGATGAGTACGGCGGTGACTAGAAAGGGGGTATTGACTGTTGTACTCAAAGAAAATTACTCGGATGAGCAGTCCCTCGAAAAGAAAACGAAATTTGCTCGGGAACCTCTTGCTTTCGACGATGACGACCTTGAGGGAACGATTCAGTCGCACGATGATGCGTTGGTGGTGACAACTCGAATAAGTGGTTTCCTAGTAAAGAGGGTGATGATAGATCAGGGGAGCGGGGTCGACGTGATGTACCCCGACCTGTTCAAGGGGCTCGGGCTGAAAAATGTGGATTTCTCAAAGTATGATACACCTCTGGTTGGGTTTGATGGCAGGGTGGTGATTCCCAGGGGCAAATCTCCCTTCCCATGAATATGGAAGGTAAGGAGGTAGTTGTAACGTTTATAGTGGTAGCCTCGTTTTCTCCTTATACAGCGATTTTGGGAAGGCCATGGATTCATGCAATGGGGGTCGTCTCGTCCACCCTGCATGTGAAGGTTAAGTTCCGCATCGAGCAGGGTGTTGCCATGGTAAGAGGAAGCCAGCAGGTGGCTAGATAGTGCCTGGTTGCGGTAGTTAATTGGAAGAACGAACGGGCCGATCAGAAGGAAACCACCGAGGAGGAAAATTTATAGCAATTACAGGAGCCCCGAGAAGAAATGGGGCCTGGTTATGCCGAGGAACTGATTAGGGTTAAAATATTACCGGATGTTGATAGATATTTCCAAATAGGAGCAAGTATGAAGGACAAGGATAGGGTAGGGGTGTTGTTGTTTCTCATTTAAAATGTAGACGTCTTTTTCCTGGAGCCCGTATGAGGTACCCGGGGTGGATCCTGAATTCATAGTCCACAAGCTTAATGTAGACCTGACGTTTCCTCCCAAGAAGTAAAAGCTAAATAGGTCAGCCAAGGAGCACGTCGAGGCAGTTAAATTGGAGGTTAAGCGATTAAAAGAGGCCGGGGCGATAAAGGAAGTCTTTTTCCCGGAGTGGCTAGCGAATACTGTGGTAGTCAGGAAGAAGAATGGCAAATGGAGGGTTTGTGTAGATTTCACGGATTTAAACCGAGTATGCCCAAAGGACCTGTTCCCTATGCCAAAAATCGATCAGTTGGTGGATGCTACCTACCGGCACCCAAGGATGAGTTTCTTGGATGCTTTTCATGGCTATCATCAGATCGCCCTAGCTGCCGAGGACCAGAAGAAGACGGTATTCATCTCTCCTGATGCCAACTACCACTACACCGTGATACCATTCGGATTAAAGAATACCAGGGCAACGTATCAACGGATGATGATGAGGATGTTTCGGGACAAAATTGGGCATACGGTTGAAGTGTACATTAATGACATGGTAGTAAAGAGCAAGCAAGAAGTACGGCATATTGAGGAACTTCAGGGAGTGTTTGAAGTACTTCGGCAACATAAGTTGCGCCTTAATGCAGAGAAGTGCGCTTTTGGGGTAGGAGCTGGCAAGTTCTTGGGATATTTAATCACTTACTAGGGAATCGAAGTCAATCCTGATCAGATCGAAGCCGTGAAGCATCTCAAGTTGCTGAGCAATCCAAAGGAGGTACAGGTATTGACCGGAATGCTGGCCGCCCTTAACCGGTTCATTTCTAAATTTGTTGATCGCTGCTGTCCATTCTACCAACTCTTAAGGAAGTGGAGGGGATTTCAGTGGTACGAAGAGTGTGAAAAAGCTTTCCAGAACTTAAAGGAGTATTTAATGCAGGCACCGATGTTGACAGCCCCGGAGCCCAGGGAGGACTTATTCATGTACCTCTCGGTGTCCGATCATGCTGTAAGTGCCGTGCTTCTGAGGGACCAAGGAGTGCAGCAGCTCGTATATTATATTAGCAAAACATTGGTCGATGCCGAGACGAGGTATCTGCCTTTGGAAAAGTTGGTGTTGGCACTAGTTCATGCCACAAGAAAGCTACCCCATTACTTTCAGACTTATACTGTATACGTATTAACTGAATACCCTTTGCAGTCATTGTTGAAAATATCTGACTTCACGGGACGGATAGTTAAATAGGGGACCCTGCTCGGAGCCTTTGACATAAGGTATAAGCCAAGGAGTTCGGTGAAGGGGCAGGTGTTAGCTGATTTTGTGGCAGAATTTTCTCCTAGGAACAAAGGAGAAATGGTTTGTCATGTGGAAAGCCGTCCATGGAGGGTGTTTGTGGATGGTGCATCAAGTGCCATGGGGGCTAGTGCCGGGATTGTCATAATTACTCCGGAAGGGATACGGTTGGAGCATTCTTTTAGATTGGGGTTTAGAGCCTCTAATAACGAGGCAGAGTACAATGCCTTGCTTGCCGGATTGAGGACCATTTTAGGCATGGGTGCTCGGGACGTAGAGATTTATTCGGATTCACGGTTGGTGGTTAGCCAGGTACAGGGCAGTTTTGAAGCCTGGGATTCTCGAATGAAAGAGGACTTACAGGTGGTAAAGCAAGTTTTTGGTAAATTCTATACGGTAAAGGTGACCCAAGTGGCCCAGGGGCAAAATAGACATGCTGATTTTCTGGCTACACTAGCTTCAGCAATAACAGAGGATGTTCCTCGGTTAATCAAAGTAGAGCTCATAACGAAACCGAGCATTAGTACAGTGACTGATGTTGGTGTCGCCGGGGTTGGTGTTACAGTGATTTCAACAACCGGGCCATGTTGGATGGACCCGATCATTGACTTATTAGCTGAGGATTGAGTCCTGGATGATGAAAAAGAGGCTAACAGGGTTTGCCGAATAACCTCTCGGTACTGGTTGTCGGCGGATAGAAAGCTATATCGGAGGTCCTTTGGAGGGCCATACCTTTGGTGCTTACACCCCGGGAAAGTAAATGAACTCTTGGCCGAGCTACATGATGGGATGTGTGGCAGTCATATGGAGGGATGCTCATTAGCTCACCGGGCAATGACTCAGGGATTTTGGTGGCCACAGATGCAGAAGGATACCGTCGAATATGTGCGTAAGTGTGAGTGGTGCCAAAAGCATGCCCCCTTGATCCACTAGCCGGGACATCTGAATCCGATCAGCAGCCCTTGGCCTTTTGCACAATGGGGGCTGGATATTCTCGGCCCATTTCCCCGGGCGACGGGTAATCGAAGGTTTGTTTTAGTGGCTATTGATTACTTCACCAAGTGGGCGGAGGCAGAAGCATTATCCAACATTCGTGACGTGGATGTTAAGAAGTTTGTGTGGTAGAATATAGTCACTAGATTTGGGGTGTCGGACTCTCTTATATCCGACAATGGGTTGTAGTTCGACAGCAGGGCCTTCCGCGAGTTTTGCAGTGATCTCGGCATTAAGAACAGATACTCTACCCCGGCGTATCCTCAAAGCAATGGACAGGCTGAAGCCATCAACAAGAAAATTGTGAATGGATTGAAGAAAAGATTGGACGGTGCGAAGGGTAAGTGGGCCGAGGAGCTGCCCAACGTTCTATGGGCGTACCGTACAACGCCCAGGAGATCTATAGGAGAAACTCCGTTTTCCTTGACGTACAGGGCAGAAGCCGTGATACTTGCCAAAGTAAACCTATGCAGTGCACTGGTCGAAGGATTTAATCCCGCCCAAAACGAAGGGATGATGGTGGAGCGTTTGGATCTGCTGGAGGAATACCGAGAAGCGGCGACTATACGGCTAGTCGAGTATCAGCAAAAGCTTACTCGGCGTTACAATCGGGATGTGAAGACGAGGGAATTCAGTGCCGGGGACTTGGTACTAAGGAAAACAGTTGGGAACATGCGAGATACGAATGCTGGGAAACTGGCCCCTACTTAGGAAGGGCCTTATAGGGTTACTGCTATCGCGGGCGTAGGGGCGTACTACTTGGAGGACCTAGATGAGAGGCCACTTCCCCGGCCGTGGAACGTCCATAACTTGAAGAAATTTTATCACTAATCAGTTGTACACGAGAGTGTAGATTCAGTGTAATCTTGTACATATGCTTTGTCAACTAATGTAAAGTTGATGTTTATCCATACAGGTGCATTTAATTCCATTTCTGTTAATCCATCAGCCCCGGCCAACAAAAATAGGAAAGTTAAGAAGAATAAGGCAATTCGTTTTAAGCTTTGGATAGAAACCTGTCCCTAGTTCGATTTCCATCACCGGGCAGGTGGAAACCTTATTAAAAACTAAGGACGGAAGCCTTCTTCTCGGTTCAATCATCATCACCGACCAGGTGGAAACCTTACTAAAAACTAAGGACAGAAGCCTGCTTCTCGGTTCGATCATCATCATCGAGTAGGTGGAAACCTTACTAAAAACTAAGGACGGAAGCTTGCTTCTCAGTTCAATCATTATCACCAAGCAGGTGGAAACCTTACTAAAAACTAAGGATGGAAGCCTGCTTCTGGGTTTGATCACCATCACCGGGCAGGTGGAAACCTTATTAAAAACTAAGGACGGAAGCCTGCTTCTCGGTTCGATCATCATCACTAAGCAGGTGGAAACCTTACTAAAACCAAGGACGGAAGCTTGCTTCTCGGTTCGATCATCATCACCGAGCAGGTGGAAACCTTACTAAAAACTAAGGATGGAAGCTTGCTTCTCGGTTCGATCATTATCACCGAGTAGGTGGAAACCTTACTAAAAACTAAGAACGGAAGCCTACTTCCCGGTTTGATCACTATCACCGAGCAGGTGAAAACTTTACACAAACGTCCCCTAGGGATTGAAAGTTGTCCCGGGATAGGGACCTGCATCCCGGTTTTCCATGCCTTACATTTTTAGAAGTCAAGAAGGGTAGCATCTGTTAAGTGGGGGTTTCCATTACCATGGAATTAACCCATTCTCCTCTCCAAACCCGCCCCGGACATCATGCATGCCCGGAGGTAATTTTTCCTACCTGATCATTGAGAGAGTATATATATGTGCATACGCGAAAAATAGGAGAATATAACAAAGGAAACAACATAATATTGAACATTCATAAACATAATTAAGGCTAAAATCCGGCAATTAAACCTTAATCAGATATTGCCAACACATAAAAACTAAATCAATGTCTTATCACCAAAACTCGGTGACTACAGAAAATTAAACCCTACAAAATAATTGTTTTGTCACCACAACCCGGTGACGTAGGCAAAATTAACAAAGAAAAGAAATTACTTAAATAAAAAGAAGATAAAAGGAGTCCGGTTCGGCAATTAGACTGTAGGGTCTGCGGACTGCATCTGGGCGGCGGTCACGAGCGGTTGCTGGTTCGGTATGAAAGGCTGAAATAGGGTGCCCTTGCCGGGTTGGTCTCCAGCATGGGGGTTACTGGAGATTTCCACATCAACCAGCTCCATGTGGGAGTCAATTTGCTCCACTAGCTCCCTCATACTTGTCATCTCTTCTTCATCAATAGGCCCGAGGGGATTCTGCACAGCTGGGGCAGTACTCAGGAAGGGTATCTGACCGGGATTCCTTAGAGGGGAGTCCTCAGGGACCCCCAAGGCCTGTAGGGCAGCCAACCAACCTTTCTTGAAACCTAGCTTCTAGGCTTCCAGGATGACAAGCTCTGCAGAGTTCTCCGCGTCAGCGAATCCCTCATTATACCATTTTTTTTCGCAGGCCTCCAGAGCTGCCTTCAAGTCAGCCAACTCCTCGGCCCGTGCATCATTCAAACTCGCCGCCTTCGCTAGTTTTTGCTCTGTCACCCCTAGCTTAACCTCCAGCTCCGAGGATCTCTTTTCCGCCACCACCTTGGCCTTCTCGAACGCGGCAGCCTTCTTCTCCTCAGTTGCAGCAGCCTTGGCTTTATCTTTCGCGGTCACCTCGACCACGTCTTTAAGGGCCTTCTCCCGACCGGCATCCTCGGCTAACTCCTTCAGCCGCCCGTCAAGTATATAAGCCAATTAAGCGGCCTGATGAAGCAATAATGATAAGTATAAAAACAGAGAGAATGTGCGTAGAAGTTAGTGGTAAACTAAAAAACAAGAGATTACCGCAATAGTATGCCATTGCAACCTCCTTCCCATGGACTCGTCTGTGCCATCTTCAAAAGTGTTCATGTCCTCGGGCAAAAGGAGGCTATGCACTAAACTTTGCGCAACACGACCTCCCTTACCTTTATCCCACACCCGCACACTTGCGATTGTAGAAAGAGGCTTGCCGTCCATTTGGAATATGGGTCGCCACTCCGGTGTAGCTCGGGAGGTGGACGCCACGTTCGTCCCGATCTGAGCCGTTGGCTCCTGGATTACGATGCCTCTTGATGGTTGGGGAGGAGTCCTGGTGGGCGCATCACCCGAGCCGATGGGGGTCTGCTCGGCAGTACGCTGCCTCTTTTGGGTTCGTCCGGAAAGAGGAGGAGGAGGAGGGGGAGTTTAACCATGGCCTTGAGGTGGTTGCTTGTGCGTGGCTGGTCAGGCACCGGGTACAAAGCGACTAACCGTCATCGTCCTTCATGTCACCATGTCTTCACCCCGATCGGATTCAGTATCAAAGCCAACAGATTCGGCAGCTGCTTCCTCGACTCCCTGAACGGGTGCTTCGGGTTCAACAGGATCCTCAGGTTCAATAGGGGCCTCGGGTTGAACGGGGGCTTCGGGTTGCATAGGCACGTGTGCCTGTTCTCGATGGCGTTGAGACACGTGTTTAGCTGAGTCGTCCTGTATGGGTGCAAATTTGTCCGAACATGTGTACCGCGGACCAAGGTCACGAGCTTCGCCTATTGTGAGCCTCGAGGGAAGGAAATTTGCGTGCCGTACGTCGATGTATGAAAGGAAGGGACTGTCAACTAACAAAGCTTGGCTGAATGCTTGCCAAGTAGAATACACGGGATCAACGCCGAGGATTAAATGAGACGCTCGGAGTTGTCCGTCCCATTGTACAAAAATTTCTGACCTAAGCACAAAATTTAGGTCCTGGACATGCACTACTCTAAGATCCTTCTTAAACCTTTTGCTCTCTACACGGAAACAGCACAAAAATTGATTAGTAATTACTTGATCAAATCAAAAGTGACAAATTAATAAAATTAAATTAAGAAAGTATATATGGAACCGACCAACATCGCGTGGTGAGAACGCGCAGGGGAGCTCCTTGGCAAGCCAGTTGCCGCTCACCCGCACAAACTCTCCATTTGAGTTCCTATTTGAGTCAGGCAGGCATGAAATAAGCCGTACCCTCATGTCTCTGGTTTTTAAGTAATAGTCCGAATTGATATTGCCGCACAAACTATACATGTAATTAATGTCATGGTAGTTTAGTTGCAAGTCGAACAACTGGTTTAACCTACTGACGCAACTCACCACTCGGTAAAAGTTAGGGGGGAGTTGGTCGGGACACAGACCGTAAAATCTAAGTGTACCTATGACGAGGGGGTCAACTGGGAACCTAATCCCACCCTCAAGAATTGCCATTAAGGGAAAGAAAACTGTATTTGCACCACGGTGCCTTTGGATGTCAATATCACCCTCGTGACAGTAGGTGATATCAACATCCTCAGGGACGTTGTAGGCGGCCCTAAAGGTAGCCAAGGAGGCTTGTGAGGAAAGGAGATGAGAATAGCCCATTCTCTAAGGTAAGATTCCTAGAACTTTGATTACGATAGAACAGAAAGAAATAGAACAAGTAGAAGGAAAGGGAAAAGGAACTTACTGAGGGCTCTAAGGAGGAAGGATGTTCTGGGCTAGAAGACGAACGCACAGAGTATATGCTCGGCAGAGTGAAAGTTTGGAAAATAAAGAATGCAAAAGTGAAGGAGAGAGTCAGAAATGGCTATTTATAGAGGCTGAAGGGGGAAATAAATGGCATATAATAATTGGGGAGTGGGAAATCCTACGAATCCTTATCTTAACTGCCACACGCGTGCCACCTCGGTTCACGAACCGTCAGACAATGGTGACGGCTGAACCGACAGTCAAACGTAACGCGCCTTTTGAGGGCGCATTAATGGGTTTCTCAACCTTCCAATATCCACCCATTGAGCTTCTTGGATAGCCATTGCCTCTTGGATTCCTAGATTCGTTCCCTAGAGCCGAGTGCGAATCAAGGGGGGGCTAATGTACGGCATTGTGATACCCAGGCCCAGGTGGGCCTTGGATCCTGACTCAACAGTGTGGCCCATGGTATCAACCTCTTTCTACCTAAGGCCCAAGCCCGAGCCCACAAAAGCCACGATCCCAGGCCTCATATTGCCCAAAAGCCTGAGGAGTAGATAATCTCAAATAGCACGCACCCTGTTCCGCCGCCTGGGCCTTGCTCGGCGAACCACATCCCAAGCAAGAAGAAAGGCGCTCGGGGACAACATCTCTTGTATGCCCGGCAGTGCCTTGGGGAATATCACTGCCGAGCATATCTACTGAAGTGGGAACCGTTTCCAAAGCCACTATCACCACACCCCACTCCCACCTAAACACCCACTTACGATTAACGACATTGGACCTCCTATTGCACTAACCATGGAAGAAATCATAGTCTCTCCACTAATTTTGGGCTATAAATATGAGAAGCTAAGGGAGAAAGGGGGTTGAAAAAATTGCAGAAGAAACTAAGAATAGAGGGAGCGA
This sequence comes from Notholithocarpus densiflorus, assembly GCA_030021035.2. Classification (NCBI taxonomy): domain Eukaryota; kingdom Viridiplantae; phylum Streptophyta; class Magnoliopsida; order Fagales; family Fagaceae; genus Notholithocarpus; species Notholithocarpus densiflorus. Next base: position 2,986,072 of record JARYZH020000020.1, read on the forward strand.
GAGAGCGACAGAAGATCAGTAGTAGTGAGAGCAGAGGAGTTCTAGGGAGAGGTTGCTTTGTTGAGTCTTTGTGTTAGGAACTACCCAAGGTAGGAAATCCAAAGCCCACACTACAAATAGATTGTGAGCCCAAGTGAGAGCCGGCCTATTAACCTCACTTTTGGCGCGCACAACACTTATTAATACTTATTCAATAATTTTAAAATTATACAAATCCTAACATTGCTATCTAAAACAAAATAACACAAAGATAAGTAAAAAAAATACACAAGTTTTATTTCTACACAATATCAACATCCCAAAATATAAAACAAAATTACAAATGACTTATTGGATAATTCATTTGACAAAGAATAAAAACATATAAGAAATTTACAATCTTGAAAATTAATTTTATAATCTATTGCCAATTGTGGTTGGCACTCTATTTCAATTTGAGATATATATTAAAGTTTGATTGTTTACTTATTTATACATGGTCTCTTTTATGAATATCATATCATTGTTAAGCAACACACACTCTAGAAAATATCATAATTTATTTTGAAAAGCCATTTATTTTGGACATAAATTGTTAAAAAATAAATCTAAGCATTCATAATTTATGTTAATTTGATACTTTGGCTTCACTATTTTCACACTTGTGAATGTTTCTCGCACATGTCTACAATTTTAAATCTATGTTTTTAACTGTACTGTAATCAGATTATCTTGGCATGTATTTTGCTATTTGATATCTAAAAATCTTTACTCATTACAAAATGCTTAATCATTCATCTTTCAATTAATTTGCATATAGTTATGTAAATGTCTCAATTGTTTCCTTAAAGCTCACAACAAACAATTAAACCAATATTGTCTTAATTTTATTTTATTTTTTTTACCAAAAAAAAAAAGTTTTAAAAAATGGTTCAGGTCAGGTCGCGGGTTGGGTTAGAAAATTCTAACCCGTTTTGCCATGTCTACCTGTAGTTCGTAAGCCCACATACCCATACACTGTTTTTCCTGCTGTTGATGACATGATGTCACTTCTTTGTGGTCGTCCTATTTCTTGGGGTACTGAACCAAGAATCAATTCTTGTGAATTCAATAAGCTTAATTCTTTATACTTAAGGATTTCTTGTCATAACATCTATCCTATTTCTCATGTTCATACTGTTCCCATAGATAGGTGTGCATTTCTTTATGCTCTTGTCATTGATGGGTTTATGTGTTTTCCCTCTATGTTTATTCAAACCATTATTGATATCTATAGGAGTACTAGTAAAGTTCAAAAGTTGTTCTTCCCCATGTACATATATAGGATTTTGAGGTTTCTAGGGTTGTCAGATTTTCCTCCCTTAGAGTTAGTTCACATCACTGCCCTCGTAGGAGCCACCTATCTTAGACAGTGACAGGCACAGATGAAGAGTGCTAAGCCAAGCACTGGGTCGTCTAAGAGATCACGAGGAGCAGCTTCTACTACAGCTCCTGCCTCTGGAGCTATGCCTGCTGCTGAGGAGACTATTGTGGATCCGACTGCTGCTGTGGATCCTTCTAGTGGTGTTGACGATGTAGACCCTATTGTTGCCCCTCCTCTCTCATTCTGTGCCATGATGGAGTCTTTCATGACTACACAGGCGGCTCATGGACAGCTTCTCGATGAGTTGTTGATGGAGGTTGCTTCCTTGAGAGCAGATTTTGCGGAGTATAAGAGTGCTTTTCCACGTCTTCCACCCTTTGAGGACTGATTTTGCCTTTGGCAATTTGTAACAAAAATGGGGAGTAGTTTTAGGACTTTTTGTACGTAGGGGGAGTAGATTTATTGTATTTAGGGGGAGTTTGATGTATTTTTTTCTTTGGTTTTGTTGTTTATATTTTCATTGTTTATATCTGTTTAGTGTTTATGTTCTTGATTCATAAACTTTGATGTGCTTATTGGTTATGATATTTGTTGATGATGAGGTTATTCATTATTGGTGTGCTCACTGTCTCTTTATATGTTTTGTGAATTAAAGTTCAGATTTTTTTTACTTAGATTATGGTACTTGTATTTTCCACACATGCGTTTATGGTTTGTTTTCAGTGTCAACAGCAGCTGTCTATACTAGCAACTAATAGTTAGTAGTTGTGTAAGAATTGTATTAAGGCAATAACTTGTATTTGGGCTGGTATTTAAATTTAAGCATTTCATTGTTTATGTGTGTTTTGTCACGGATTGCCAAATGGGGAGATTGTTAGGTTCTAAAGATTTAGATTTGAATATTTAGAATCATATTTTTATTGTGTTGGCAAACCGAGAACAAAACATGTTTAGTCTAGGTTTTTAGGCAATGCTTAAAAGTGGTTGTTTCAAGATTCAAGTTCAGCTGATTGTAGAAAAAGGGAGTGTGGTTCTGCCTTGCTCAACTGATCAAGAATTAGATTCGACCGATCGAAAATCGTAGTTGCAGTTTTTTTGCAGAATTTTTGAACAGGCCCAAGCCCGCGAAAATATTTAGGGTTTCATCTAAACTTCTCCACATATAAAAGGGAAACCCTAGCCACGTTTTGAAGACTCTTAGAAGACTTGTGTGTTACTCTTTGTGAGATCTTAGAGGTTTTGTACCTTCTTACTACACAAGAATTTACCGGAGCCAAAACTATAATCAAGCGTTGGTAGAACATAGTTGCTGCATCAAGATCATTACTAACGGTGATCTGAAACCTTTGAGTGGGATCTCAAAGTCACAAGCAAGGTGGCTTGTATTGGTGTAAATCCAAGAAGAGAAGGAGTCCATGGATTCGAAGCTTGCACGTGGTCGTGTCAGTAAGTTACTACTGGAGGTAGCAATAGATTTAGGGTTAAATCTGATTGTAAAAACTTCAATTCTCTTATAGTGTATTTGTTTTACCTTGAGGATAGTTAGGTCAAATCATCTCCAGGTTTTTACCTTGAAACGGTTCGTTTTATTGGTTTTCCTGGGTCATCATATCGTGGTATTATTTACTTTTCCACATCTTTGTATGATATGATTTATTTGTGTTTAACTTAAATCTGAATAATTAATCTAAGTAATCACTTGGTTAATATAATAAGTTAAACAATCTGGTTTTAATTTTCTAAACTTACAAACAATATGTACTTAGGGATGTGCTATTACTAGTCCAATGCCGACTTAACGCACACCATGTGCTACTCAAGTTCAGAGTACTATGTGGAAGACTTTTACATTCAATTGGGGACATCTGACGTCATTAATAATTATACAACTGTATTGCAATACAATTTCGAATTGCAATACAGGTGATAGTACATACCCTAAAAAAATCGTTATTCATATTCAATTTGTTGGCATTTCTTAAATCAGCTCAGGTGATAGTACATTAGTACATACCCTTAAAAAAAGTCATTATTCATAAATTAAAAAAAAAATAAAAAATTTGTTGACATTTCTTAAATGGGAAACCACGTTCTCTTAGAATTCGAAATTGCAATACACACCATCGAATTCCTTCTAAGCCAGATATACCTTACTCTTAAAGCACCAGCTAGATTAACTCAGAAACTGATTAGATGGGAGAGACCTGAAGTTGAATACTGATGGTTCTGCGTCAGAAACCTTGGGAGTTGCTGGCGGTGGAGGTGTAGTGAGGGATGAAAGAGGGAACTGGGTGATTGGGTTTGCTAGAAACATTGGGAGAGCCTCAAGTTTCACTGCCGAGCTCTGGGCCCTTCGTGATGGGCTCTCTATCTGTCTCGCTAGCTAGAAACTTCCTTATGGTGGAAGTTTTTTTTTTTTTAGAAACTCCTTATGGTGGAAGTTGAAATGGATGCTAAAGCCATAGTAGATATGCTCACTAGTTCCAGTAATGCCAACTTAGCTAACTCTCCTCTTGTGGATGATTGCAGGCACCTTGCATCCCAATTACTCTAGATTCGTATCAAGCACTGCTACCGCGAAGCTAATATGTGTGCCAATAGCCTTGTTAGGATGGGAACGCAGCAAAACCTAGATTTTCTTCTTTTTAATAGTCCACCTGTGGACGTAGGGCTAGTTTTTAACTCTGATCTTGATGGTTTGTACCTTAACAGGCGATGTCCTGATGACGCTAATTCTTTTTAGATTTTAATATCAGTATCCTTTCTACCCAAAAAAAAAAAAAGAAGAAAGAAATTGCAATACACAGTTGTATAAAGATCGCTATTAACATCTCGATGTTGAAATTTCATAACCACTTCTCAGTAAGACGTGCACTTTGGTCTTTTGTGGGATGTCAGCAAATTTTCAACGTCTTGCTTCAAATCAAACCCCTCAAATCGAGTGGCATGGAACGTCTTTATGAATATTCGTTGAGTTGCCGTATGAATCTCAACAAATATTCGTAAAGAAAAAGTGCAACAGTGATTGGACCCAATTAATGAGTTTATGGTCCCAAATACTTCGGCTACCTGTTTGGTAAGAGAGATCAAACTACAGTTTTTGGTTTAAATGTAAAAAATTGTGGGTCTATAAAAAACAACACATATGGTAAGATAGTTCAAGCAACAATTAATGAGTTTGTGGTCCTAAATACTTGGGCGGCCTATTTGGCAAGGTAGTTCAAACAACAGTTTTTAATGTTTAAACATTGAAAATTATGAGACAAAAAAAAAAACATGTTTGGTAGGGGATTTTTTTTAGGAGTTTTTGAGTTACTGATAATAGCTTAAAAGTATAATATTATTTTAGTTTTAGTAGACATTGTCACATCTATTTTATGTTTATTCCTACTCTTACACGTAAATATGAGAGTTTGCAAGTTTTCTCTAAAATATACTCATTACGCCTCCGTTTGGATACAGATTATAAATGAAAATTATTTCACTACTCAGCTTATTTTTGGTACTATTCATGGGCCACACTGCACTTTTTGGTACTATTCATGAGCCACGCTATATTATTTTAACTAATTTTTACCTTTATCTACAGTACTTTCAGTAATAAGTTTTCAGTTTCAGCAAAATAAGCAGTATCCAAACAGACCCTACGTGTATTTTTCTCTTGTAGGAGATTTAAACTAATGAGCAAAGCATGTAGACATAAAGCCAAGAGAATCCAAGGGTGAAAATCAATTGAGAAGTGGCTTTTGAAGAATTTAGTGAGTCAAAGATGTGTGGAAACATAAAAGGAAAGAGAGAAATTCGTTTGAGCCAAAGATGAAAAAATCCTGGCATGGAAATATTCTTAACAATATTGGTGGACAAACCCTAACACCTTAGTGATTTTAATTATTGAATTATACCAAACTTTATTTTTCCTAAGTTTCAATCATATTTTTCTATATATTATTGGTGCTTTTGTCGTGTTCTTGTTTTCCTTTTCTCGGTGGAATGACAACCTTAGCTACACTACAATTTCCATTACAAAATAGGACGACATCAGTTACGTTTCTCATTTTAGGATGTTTGAACACTAAATTTAGAGAACTCCTCCTACTAGTTTTCAGTTTTCAAATAACATTACTCAATAACTCTGTTGTAAATATGTTAAAAACTGTAGGTTCCACCTGATTAGACCACATGAGGGAACTTTCTCTCTCTTCAAATAAAATAATAACACTTTTACTATATTTGTTAGTTTTTTTTAAAAAAAAAAAAAAACACATACACATACCAAACACACAATTATGTTTTTTCACATTTTAAAATATGTTATTTGAAATATGGTACCAAACACATTTTTTGCATTATAAATACTTTAAACACATATTTTCACAACACTTTTTAAACCACAATTTTCACATAATTTTGAACAACAATACTTGAAATCTCCTACCAAACAGGTGTCTTGGTTTCACTTCGGCGTTTGCATTTGATTCTAGGTTTCCTTGTTAATGTAGGTACATTTCTTTGGAAATTCAATGTAGTGAGAAATGAGAGAGAGGAATAAGAAATTCTTAGTTCCATCGGGAGGGTGTTTTGGTTTTGCTTTCTTGAACTAGTTTAGATGGAAACTGTCGGTGACTTTTGAAATTTTTTTTTAATAAAAAAAACATATAGTTTTGAGTTTGAAGTAGTATTCCAGTACACGTAAAAAGTCACAATTTTTGTCCAAATTATCTTTAGTGACATTCTGTAATTGACTACTTATAACTTTCACATGAATCTAATATATTTTTCTCCACCACTAACCATTATTTGCCACATGAACAATTGTTATTTCTTATGTGGTCCTAGAATTTTTGTAGTTTATATAAGAGTGGTTCTAGTACAAACAATTTTTTTTTTACCATAACTATACTAGAGCATTCACATCAATCCATGTATAATAGAATATGGTGTAGAATTAACATAATTTTGCCTAAAAATAACCCACACCAGTCCGTGTATAATTGTGTAAATTTACAAATTTGCTACAGCAATTATGTAAATTTACACTGATACTATTCATTCTGAATTTAGTTGTTTATTCTTTTTTTTTTACGTATCTCGAGGATGAAGGAAGAGAAATGATGGTGGTTGTTGTGTGTGAAGAAAGAGAAATAATTTTAAAAAATCAAGAAATTTTGATATTTTAATGAAATGTAGTATAAAATAGATAATTTGATATGGAGTGTTTTGAAAAGTGAGTATGAAAAATAAAAAAAAATTTGGTTCATATGCTAAAATAAAGAGAAATTTTTGTAAGAGTTTATGCGAATGCTCTAATGTAGTAAACTGTAATTGGATGTCTATTGGTTTTGAAACAATAGTTGTCGTATCATAATTGTAGTAAAATTGTGTGGAAGGAACATACAGTCCCAAATTTTCTTTTATAAAACATAGGTGTGACGCTGGGCCCATCCATATTATTGATCCAAATCATAAGTTGAAAATATTATAGTGCCCGGGGACATCGTAAGTTGATAAGTCCAAAGTTGTCAAACTCGGACGGGACTGGTATGTCCGACCTGGTTAACCCTAAACTGGGTGAAAATTCGGTTTTTTAACTCTGATTTATGGGTCATACTCTCATGCCATTTTAAATATAAAAAATTACAAACATAAATTAGGTTCATTTGCTAAAATAAATAGAAATTTTTGTAAGAGTTGATGCGAATGCTTTAACGTAGTAAACTGTAATCGGATGTCTATTGGTTTTGAAGCAATAGTTGTCGTATCATAATTGTAGTAAAATTGTGTGGAAGGAACATAGGGTCCTAGATTTTCTTTTATAAAACGTAGGTGTGATGCTGGGCCCATCCATATTACTGATCCAAATCATAAGTTGAAAATATAGTAGGTGTGAACATACGATCCCAGATTTTCTATTATAAAACGTAGGTGTGAACATACGGTTCATACTCTCATGCTGTTTTAAATATAAAAAATTACAAATCTGTTGAGGTGAGGGATAAAACCTAGGATCCCCCTTCTTTCAAGAAGTCTATACCTACATGCTAACCATTATGCTGAGCCCCTTTGGTATGTCCTTCCAGGATTTCTTATTATATTTATTATTAGTTTAATTTATAATTTTTCAATTTATCATATTACCTCCATCTTAATTTATTACTATTTGATAATTTTATTACTAGTTCAAGAATTATGCTTTTTTATATTTGAATATACAATTTATGCATTTATGTTGAAAATGATTTTATTTTAGACTATTTTTTTATTTGAAAGATTACTAAACACAAATTTTTTACACTTGTTTACACTTTATTATTTTCTATTAACCTTATAAAAATAGTGAAAATTCATTTGAAAGTTGTTTAAATTTTTTAAGACATTTTTAGTAAAATTTTGTTAATGTTTACCATTTTAATACCTTTATTTGTATTTTATTACTATTAAATTAATTATGACGACATCACGGTTCGACCTTGGTTGAACCTCGGTCCGACTTTAAAAACTTTGAATCTCTCCCTTTTTAGGTTCATTGAACGGTTCGGGTCTGAAAATCATGGTTAAGTCCCTAGTTTGAAACAATTTATAGGAAGATTCATACGTAATAATTGTTCTAGTATATGACATCATTAATATTTGGAGATTTAATTTTACTTTTATTATTAGGTGTCACTAATAGTAAAAGCCATTAAATTTTTTATTTTTTATTTTTATTATTATTATTATTTTTTTTTTTGGTGGGGGACTTAATGTTTTGATTTTGATTTTTTGTAGAGAGGTCACAAAGAGCAATAATATTTTCTATTTTTATAATATTTTTTTAATCTATGTTAATCTTTATGGTAAATAAAGAAATGCTATGTCCACAATATTTTCACAACAAATCCTATGTGGCAGGTTGTTACGGGTTGTTATTGTTGGGGTAAAAAAGTAATTTCAGTGATAATAATTAAACAAATTATTAAATTTCAGAAAAGCAATAAAATAAAAGTGCAGAATAAAAGAAAGGTCTTACCATTTGGTGCTCCTTCTTTCTGTAGTAGTATGTGCCTCCCCTCTCTTTATGCCCCCATAATCCTCTTCTTTTATAGTCAAGAAACCCTAATTTCTTGTTTGCCATTGACAGGGAGAGAAAGAGCTCTCAAGGATTTTAGAAAGAACCCACCTTATCTCTGTCGAGAAAGGAATTGACAAATATAAATTCAAAATATATGAAAAAAAAAAAAAATGTAAATATTAAATAAAAATAGTCACAATTCAAAATTCCAATTTAATTAGCCCACCTTTTTGAGTTTTAATCAGGAACCAAAACGTAACTTTGAAAATAGATAAAAGGTCAAATTTTCTTAGACCCAAGGTATTGAGTGAGCACTCCCTCCTCCTTAGGACCACCATAAAAAGTCTCTTCTCTCATCGTATGGATATTGCGTGTAGGTGTTATCTCATCCACAAACTTGTTTGGATTTTTTTTTTTTTTTAATGTTATTATGATATTAATTTAGGATCAAAGCAGGCTATTTAAATTCCTTGAATATGCTTGAATGTTGTTCATATATGTTCTTCGCTTGTTCTTGGTTGTTTTTTACATGTTCATGTATAACACTAGCTTTGATATTAAATTGATATCCGAAATATGAAAAACATATTAATTTCATAATTTTCTCAAATGCTTGAATCTAGGATGTCACCATTCATACACATTCACTAGAATTTATTTTTCAATCAAAATGTGAGGATGAATAAATGGATTTAGGGTTTATCACATTCACACACATTTGATCACACACATTCAAGCAAGTAGTCTACGCTAACACCAGGCAATGATCACACACATTTGATCATTGGTTATCATAGTCTAAAAGACCAGTTTCATTGCGAAGGTGGGTGCCTAACACCTTCTTATCTTGTGACCTAGTCTCTGAACTTAGATGAAGGGTTCCAGATTAGTTCTTATCCATGTAATTTTCAATTCTTATAATGTAACTAGAAAACAAAGCCATTAAGATTTCCTAGATTGTATTTAGGATCAAAGCCATGTAAAATCTAGTTATATTCAAAATTGATGTACAATATTTTCAATTAATAAAATGATTAATTTTTCAACTTTGGTTTCTTATTTTTCCAAGAATTAAATAAATGGCAAATTCATTGTAAAACATTTGATCGAAGGGGAAATGTATAATTAATTGCACCTCTATTATGTGAGACACTGACATGACTCCATCCACTTACGTGAATTTGGTCTAAACAATGAATTCAAATGGTCCAGGGGCACAGTCTCTCACAGTACTATCAACGAAGTAAGTGGGTAATGGGTATCATATTATTTAAATGTACAGAGAGACAGAGACAGAGACAGAGACAGAGAGAGATGCATAATAAACAGCCACATGTTGCACTTGAACCAAAAAAAAAAAAAAAAAATGGAAGTAAGTGGGCGTGGTTTGTGTGGACCACATATTTCGGTCCCTATTGCCACATAAATGTAAAATGCAATACAACACCAGCAAAGCAGAAACACCAAAATTAGTAAAGGCAATGCAACACCAACACAAATAGAAACATCAAACAAGTTAAAATTAGAATAACAAACACAACAGTGACAAATGTTTTCAAGGCAAACCTCAAACCTGAAGAGAATGGCTGGAACGAAGAATCCGATGCATAGCAGAATCAATAAATACAAAGAAAGATTAAAAGAAAAAGCAACTTGTTCTAACGATATTGTCAAAAAAAAAAAAAGAGGTTTGAGTTTTTTTTTTTTTTTGGTAGTGTAGAGAGAGGTCACAAAGTGAAATAATATTTTCAATTTTTATAATATTTTTTTAATCTATGTTAATCTTTTCGGTATAATTTATTACTCCTAAATGAAGGCCTTCTTTCCCCATTTTCTCTTCTTTGACATTTTTTTGTTCCTTTTGCATTGGGTATAATTTGGAGTTTAATTAATACATTTTATAGAATTAACCTTTTTGATTTTTGTTTTTAGTTCTTTGAATAGATTTTATAGAATTAATCTTTTTGTTTTTTTTTTTTTTAAATAAAAAACTAACCTAATTGGTTAAAATTTAAAAGCCTTTCTCAATTTAGGGCCTTAAGAGGTTGCCTAACTCATTTAAGGCAAGAGCACTATCAAAGTCCTGGACATTTAGGGTCTGTTTGAATACCGCTTATTTTGCTGAAACTGAAAGCTTATTACTAAGTACTATAGATAAAGGTCAAAGTTAGTTGAAATAGTACAGTAAGGTCTATGAATAGTACCAAAAAGTGCAGTGGGGTTCATGAATAGTTGCAAAAATAAGCTGAATAATGAACTAATTTATAATTTTAATTGCAATCCAAACGCATGCTTAGTACCAATCAAAAAAAAAAAAAAAAAAAAAATCTGTCTTTATATAAGGGGTGCTCTCCTGAAGTTTTCTTTATATAATCTCTCATCTGTTCAATCTCAAGGAAGCAAAACCCTCTATTCCCCCCCCCAAAAAAAAAGAAAAAAGCAGCACCCTCTTGAGTCTTCTTGATGGAACTACGAATTCCTTATTCCTTTCCCTCATGTCTTGCTACATTAAATCACCAAAGAAATGCAACTGCACTAACAAGGAAACATACGAAAAGTGGCAAGCAATGCCTATCAGTATTACCCTCCTTCATTATCGTCTCAGCAAAGTTCAATGAAACACAAGTGAATCAACGACGATCAGCTAATTATCACCCAAGTATTTGGGATCAGAAACTCATTGAGTCCTTTACCACTCCCTACTCAGTAAGTCCACTTACTATATAACACTTTTCCACATTTATTATGACACATATATGCACTAATTATTTATATTTACTATAATGAATATTTGGTTGTGTTGTGTTGCAGTATGAGATCCATGCCACTCGGCTTGAGGGGTTGAAGAAAGACGTTAAAACTTTGTTGACATCCACAAAAGACCAAAGTGTCTTACTGAGGCTTATAGATTCAATGCAGCGGCTAGGAGTGGCTTACCACTTTGAGCAAGAGATAGAAGAGGTTTTGAAATTTCAACGTCCAGATGTTACTAGCGATCTTTACATAGCCGCATTGCATTTTCGGATTCTAAGAGAACGTGGTTTCCCAGTTAGCTCAGGTGATATTACATACCGTCATTCATGGAACTAGGGAATAAGGAGTGAGGATTTGTTGGGGCCAAAACATGAAAATTTTTGGGTAAATTATAAAAATCCTAGAAAATTGAATGTCGAAGTATTTATCACTAAAGGGCCAATATTTTTTTGTACTAAAAAAAATCAATTAGTGTTACCAAGTAGAAAAAAGAAAAAGAAAAAAAAAAGAGATAAAATTTGAAAATCTAAAGAAATTAGTTTTTAGTACCTAAAAAAGCCACCTTATTTATTTTAATTAACTTACTATTTCACAACTCACCATACATCAATACTCTTATTTTTCACAGCACAACTAAATACTATTCATTTATTTATTATTTTCTCTCTCTCTCTCTCTTCTCTGTCTCTCTATCTTCTCCCTCCCATAGCCACTAACCAAACCCACGACCCTCTCTTCTTCTCTGTCTCTCTATCTTCTCCCTCTCTTCAACCCACAGCCACCATCACGGCACCACCACCATAAAACCAGCGAAGAAGAAACCATCGTGGAAGAACTAAAAAAAAAAAAAAAAAAAAACCAGCAAAGAACCACCCACTACCATCCACCATCACAAACCATCGGATCAACACCCACTGCTAAAACCACCGGAGAGAGGAGAAATTGGGGTGAAGGTGAAGATGAGAGGATCGGTCAAAGAAGAGAGAGAGAGAAGTATGAAGAAAGAGAAAAGGGAGAGAGAGAAAATGTATAATAATGAAAGAAAGGAACACACCGAATTTTTTTTTTTTTTACAACTTTGTTGCTACAGTAGACTATGAAAGATGATAGTCTACTATAGCAATTTTGTTAAATTTTTTAACAATTACACCATTGATGTAGCTTAGTTTTTGTGGTTTGTGGTGCTAAAAATAACAATTTGACTTTTTAGCACCATCAATGTTGATAGTCTACTGTAGCAATTTTGTTAAATTTTTTAACAATAACACCATTGATGTAGCTTAGTTTTTGTGGTTTGTGGTGCTAAAAATAACAATTTGACTTTTTAGCACCATCAATGATAACGCTCTAACATTGGATTCTAAACATCAAAGAAGTAAATTGTAATACCAAACACTTATGGTTCAAGTCACCACTTTATTTTTGGAGAAATTACCATTTTGGGTTCACTTTCAATTTGGTTCTCACTTTTTCCAAGCAATTAATTTGGTCCTATTATTTTTAATTTGCTGTCAAGTTAGGCCCTACCATCTACTCACTAACAAGAAATGCCTATTTGGCCAACAATTTGCATTGTTGGCATGCCTAATATTAAAATATTAAATGAGATGTTGACATGTGTAAATTTTACTAGACACATTAGTGAAGATGGCAAAAACTGAAAGCTCAGATTTGTGTGAAAACATAAGAGTTGTTTAGACCCCCAAATTAAAAGATTACGGCTCGTTTGATTTTACTCTAACTTAAACTAAGTGCGGAATAGAGTAATGTGAGCAGATAAACAATAAAACTACTCTAAGCCATATTCATTAAAACACAGTAGTAAAATGAAAGCTAAAAGAGTAGAGAAGAAGAATGCAAACACAAGATAACACGCTGATGTATTATTGAAGAGGAAACTGAAGAACACGGCAAAAAACCTCTCTGCCGCCCTCCAAGCGGTAAATCGATCCATTAGACAATGAGTTGGGATACACGAATAGCAAGAGACCCTCCAAGCCTAATCTACCCAATGCACCTAAGCCCTCCAAGCTCCTACTCCAACAAGGCTTCTCGGAACCGTGTCTTGTCTAGCTTTTTGGATCCCATAATACGCCCGATTGCATCCGCCAAAGCTTGGCTTCTTCCAATACTTCCCAGCAGCACCAAAACCTCACTTGACACTCAGAATGGGTGTGGTAAGTGTTTGGGCTATCAACCTCTCAAGGATTTGGAAATTAAGAGGTAGGAGTTGAGGAAAACCACAATGGATTGTGTAGAGGATTGTGGGTATAATAATCTCTAACTCTTAAAGGTTGTAGCTAGAGTTTTCTTTCTGAAAGCACTCCTCAACATATGTGAGTAATGTGGGTATATATAGTGTGGGTAGGGACATGGTGTCTCAGATATGACAAATTGGCAAAACAGAATGTTTTGTGGGTATCTCGCGGGAAGACCTTACTCGCAAGTTACTCGCGAAAACCAGCTGTCACCATCTGTCATGACTCTTCGCATTCCAGTCATGTGCTGAGCACATGCTTCATTTCGCAGGAAGGCTACTCGCGATCTACCTGCGAAAACTTCTTTGGTCTTCAATTTCCTTGAGTCTTCATACTCTCTCTCACACACAACCCTTACAATAAAATCCCACATAAAATATAGGATACAAAAGATTGAACAAAATTACAAATCAAATTTGGCACGGAATTAAAGCCAACACAAAATAGTTGTAAATCACAACTTTACAAAAACACATGTCACATCAGATTTTAAAAAAAAATTATTTTCTTTACCATTTTTTTTCCATTTCTTTATTTTTTTTTCTTTTAATTTTCTTACAATTTTTTTTAATCAAACATAATTTCGCTTTTATTTATTTTTTGAAATTTCTTGGTAACCAAATATAATCTAGTTCAACAATAGTAGATTAACACATATATATCAAATTGTTTCTAACCTTCAATTTGACTTTGAATTACAACGAATCTTATGTTAACAATAAAAAAAGATCAAATTAATTCCACAAATTTTAGCCAAAATCCCCAAGTTCAAACTAATCCCCAAAATCTTCACCTTCAAACCCAAATTCATCACAACCCCAACACTAACTTTCCAGCACCACCACTAAACTTAAATCCACTATAGATCCCTATCCATGGCCACTAGCTCCAAAAAATAAAACCCTGATCCAATTAAGCCCTCTAACCCACATCTCCTCATCTCAAGCCCAACATGCAAGGACCCAACCTTGCATCACTGTTGCCTTGTGCAATTGTAGCAACCCCGAGCCTTTGTAGCCTCCTTTGTTAGCCGCAGAGCCCCCCATTGCACATGGTTGGTTGGAGCAAGAGTGATTGTGTCAAAGTGGCTATAGTGTCGAAGAAGATCAATTTTACTTCTTCAAAATTATATTTCAAATTTGAGATCACAAACCAAACATTAGAAATGAAGAAACACAAATCCAATACTGAAACCCTAAAAACCAAAAGAGAGAGAGAGAGAAAGAAATAACCATGTTGTGGAAATGAAGATATGAGAAATGAGAGAAGAAGATTGAGAGCAAGTTAAATGAGAGAGGAAGATTGAGAACAAGATACCTAATTTATCTGTGTATTTGTTACCAATAATAATTGATCTATGGAAAATGTTGTTGAGAGGAAGATACGAGAAATGAGAAACTCTCTTTCCCATAATTTCTCTTTCATATTTTAAATTCTTTTTTTCCTTTCTTTAAAATTGAGAAATTGATATTTTTTCATTTAAATTCTAATGTTGCATTTTTTAATTGTCAAATAAAATTTTTTATGATGTTTTTTGTCACATAAGCTTTAAGTGTGCCAATAATGCAAATCATTTGCTACATAAGCATTTCTTTTTGTAAGTGATTGGTAGGTACTAACTTGACAACAAGTTAAAAATAAAAATGACCAAATTGACTGTTTGGAAAAAGTGAGAACCAAATTAAAAGCGTCTCCAAAATGTAGAGACCAAAATGGAAATTTCACCTATCTGTTTTTAGATTTTTTATAAAAAAATATCAGTTTTGGGTCATAAATTTAGTAATCTAAAGTTTGAAATATTTATATATTAAATATACAAATAGAATTTTTGTTTTGAAAGAAAATTCTAAGGGGGACCATTGCTCCCCTTAGACATAATGTGCTTTCTCCCAGAATCTAACCATATATGCAGGGTTCTTAAATTTGGAATCTTAACTAAATCAGTGAGAAGGCATTGTGAATCGGAACATATGTTAAAGAATCATTAAAATAATTATAAAAATTTATATATTTGATACTATCTAACTTCCATACTTTACATCTCTACTACCAATCTTTTTTTTTTTAACAAGATTATATATTTCTAAGCACAAATGCTCAAAAGTCAATTACTATGGTACTCCTATAAAAGCACTAGTTCCTTTTTATTTGATTTGAGGTTCTCTTTATTAGCCTTGTTGGCTAAAAAAAATTGCATGATAAGTTAGAGGATAGAAAAGTAAGATGACAGAAAATGTAGAAATGACAGAAAATATTTCAATTTTCCCTCATATATGTTTGGTTACTTTGATTGAGGATGAAAAAATGAAAACATATAAATATAATCTAAATAAATTTATTGTTATACCCTTATTACATTAAGAAGGGATATAAAGATTATAATTAAAATGGGTAAATAGTAAATTTAATGTCTTATAAATTTTTTCTTCCACTTTTCCTCCTAATTTGGAAGGATGGATTTGGTGGGTCAAGCTGAAAAAGACCACACAACCTCATTTTTCTACATCCATTTTCCATCTCCCTTTTTCATCCAACCAAACGGACAAAAAATACTAATATAGTAGGTTAAAAAATATATATTTGGAGTGATTTGATCAAGAAAACATTTAACATGGAAAGACAAAAATAATAAAATAAAATAAAATCATTAAATTTGATTTAAAGAAATTAAATTAAAAATTCAAGGGTATTTGTTCTCTTGTTTGCTGTATTTGAGTTTTTCAAAAAAAAAAAAAAAAAAAAAAAAAAAAAAAAAAACGAAGAACAAAACAATCCAAGTGCCAAACGCCAAAAGTAATCTATTACTCATCACTTTGGGGATCATGAAGAAGGAAAGATCTTTAATATATGTGTGTATCTTGATTTTGTTTGAATGGACTTTAAACAATTCATTTCTGGGTGCATGATGGTGGTAAACAGATGTGTTTGACAAATTCAGAAGCGGAGATGGGAGATTCATAGACAGCTTAAGCAGGGATGTGGAGGGACTTTTGAGTTTGTATGAAGCCTCGCACCTTAGAATGCATGGAGAAAATATATTGGAAGAAGCCAGGGATTTTAGCATCAAAAACCTGAATTTATTAATGGAAAAATTGGACAGTAATTCAGCTAAGAACGTGAAACAGTCACTGGAAATCCCCTTATATTGGAGGATGCCTAGAGTTGAAGCTCGGAGCTTTATTGATGTCTATCAAAAGGATAATACAAAGAACTTGACCTTACTTGAGCTGGCTAAGTTGGATTACAATTTAGTGCAATCCGTGTATCAACAAGAACTCAAGGAGTTAGAAAGGTCGGGCTTACTTTGCTCCATATATAAATGCTTTAATGGAAACTTGCAATAAGATTAACATGTTTGAAATTTGATTCATCAGGTGGTGGAGAGACTTGGGTTTTAAAGATAAGCTAACTTTTTCAAGGGACCGAGTGATGGAGAATTATATGTGGGCTGTGGGTATCATTTTTGAGCCCCAGTTCTCCAAGTGCAGGATAGGCCTCACCAAATTTGTATGCATATTAGTAGTTATTGATGACATGTATGATGTATATGGATTGCTAGATGAGCTTGAATGCTTCACCGATGCAGTGAAACGGTATCATAGAAACATGATCATCAAGGATACTACTTTATTTTATCTTTTTCCTAATCATCGCCTTTTTTTTTTTTTTCTTTTCTTTTCAGAATTTCCTAACTGTCACTTTGATGATAAACATTGTTCCTTTTATCTGTGTTTTTTTTCCTTTTATTATATTTTTCGCAGATGGGAAATGAAGGCAATGGAGGACCTACCCGAATACATGAAGATTTGCTATGTTGCTATTCTTAACTTTGTTAATGAAATGGCTGGTGATGTCATCGAAGATCATGGCTTGAATATTCTGAACTATCTTATTGAAGAGGTAAGCTAATTCTACAAGGAAAAATATTGTTTCACAGTCCTTTGATATGTACACTCTGTACACATTATGGGTGAGTTTTAGTACAGCTTTTTTGTTTTTTTCTTTTTTTTTTCCTTTTGTTTTAGTTTAGTTATATTTTAAATATTTTAACTTTTAATTTTTTTGTAAATAAGCTAGTTTTTAATTTTTTAATTTTTTTTTGTCTCACATAATACAAACTAGCTTATAATCTCATGCATATAGATAAGTTACATTTACAAATAAGCATAACTAAATGAGTATTAAAATTTTATCAAGTTTATATGTAATGTTTGTATATTTGAAATATAAAATTACTAATAATAAAATAAATATAAGTTTATTTGAAACAAATGAAAAAAAAAACATTTAAATTGTTATTTATGAAACAATTTTAATTTGTTCAATTACTATAATAATAATAATATAAGAAAAATGAATCATTGAAGGTAATTTTATTAAGGTTTATTAATTTTGATTCTATGATTTTCTTACCTAATAACTCGTTGAAAATAAATTCAAATCGGATTACGCCATCCAATTGTAGTTTGCCACGTCAGATTTTTACAAATAATAGATTAACACTACCACACACGATCAACCCTCTTTTCGAATACCATCTTCAGAAAATCAAATTCTCAAAATCCTAGGCTTCCTCCCTACATGCCACCGATTCAAGAAGCCACTGATGCCGTTGAGCTGGGAATCTTCTGGCGACACTACGAGACTTAAGGAGTCATCTTCTTCCTATAATTTTCTTCCTTTATCAAAACCCATTTCACAAAACCGTTCAATTTTAACAAATCAACACTTTGTTTTTAGATTTGCTTGAAGCTCCTCTTTTCTGGGTTTTTTGTGTTTTGGATGAATGGAGCACTCTTCAGTTTACAGTTAGTGTAGCTAGAGATGAATTTGTTGAAGTTGTACTTGTTACTACTCTTTGAATAGTAAGGATGGAGGGTGTAAATGGGTTTTGCAAGAATATGAAACTACTTACATCAGATTTGTAAAATGAGTAAAGAGAAATTTGTTGAAGATGTTACACCAGCTTCAACGGATTTCTTCGATTTCGACAACGTCGCCAAAGGCGTTAGAGGTGTCGACAGCCTCTTGACTATGGCATGAATGGCTTTTAAGGATTTTGGAGGGGAGAGATAGAGGTGGGTTCGTGGTGAGTTATTAGGAGAGGGCTGGGTTTTGAGAGAGAGGATGAGAAAGGGTAGAGATTGGTGGCGGCCATGGAAGGAAAATGAAGCTTAGAGAGAGAGAGAGAGAGAGAGAGAGAGAGAGAGAGAGAGAGAGAGAGAGAGAGGACTCTAGAGTTTTAAGTGGTTTATGATTTTGTGCGGTGGGTGTATTTAGTTTTCTCGGGGATATTTGCAAATTAGCGTAGTGAAAGAATATAATATCGTTAGTTAGTAAGGTTTTGAAAGAATGTAGGAAACTAGCATCTCGAGTTTTTAAAACTCGAGTTCGATAATAAATCGAGTCTCAGAAAGTCGAGATCGATTGCGGACATGGAAATATGGAACTCGAGTCTTAAAGACTCGAGTTTCATAGAATAAGAAAACGAATCTGAAGAATTGAAGAAGATCTGAAATTGAAGAAGAAAAGAAGACGAAGTGACCCACAGAGGAGGAAGAAGAACAGTCCCAACAAGAATAGAAAGAACACGAAGAAGAAAGAAACCCATGGTGAAGAAGAAGAAAGGAATCTGCAGAAAAAGAAAGTAACCTAAGCACAAAAAAGAAAGGAACCTGCAGAAGAAGAACCCAGAAAAAACAGAGGAGAAGAACGGACCAGAAAGAACATGAAGAAGAAAGAAACCCATGGTGAAGAAGAAGAAAGGAACCTGCAGAAAAAGAAAGGAACCCAAGCACAAAAAAGAAAGGAACCTACAGAAGAAGAACCCAGAAAATACAGAGGAGAAGAACGAACCAGGTGAAGAAAAAGAAGAATAAGAAGAATGACGAAAATCGAGTTTTAAATACTCGATTTCCACGTGGATTTTTTCCCCATCACTTTGCCTTCCCATGTAACTCGAGTTTTAAAAACTCGAGTTCCATTTTGAACTCGATTTTCTAAAACTCGAGACGCTAGTTTGCTACATTCTTTGCAAATATGACAACTAACTAAAATATTTCAAAAATAATGTTAAATGAAAAAAAAAATTCCTCATTGGGGGCTGTAAAACCCACCTTTTAAGCTGGACCAGACCAAATTGAACCTCTAACTCATTTAGCATAAAAAATTAAGAAATTAAATTAAAACCTCGATTTTTGTAGCATAGTAAATAGTTGCATCAAAATTAAGAAAATTGGATGTAACACATGACATAAAATTATAATCTAATTTAAGATCTAACTGGATTATTTTCTAATTTTTGCTTTATATATATATATATATATATATATATATATGATAAGTTACGGGAAATAAATTGTTCACAAAAGGACAAATAATGTTCCACACTTTTATAATTTTTGCTATAAATTGTTCACAAAAGAATAGATAATGTTCCACACTTTTATAATTTTTGCTTTATATATATATATATATATATATATGATAAGTTACAGAAAATAAATTGTTCACAAAAAGACAAATAATGTTCCACACTTAAACACTAGAAATTCACATCTGTTAAGACTGTCTACATTTAACATATGTTGACACATGTTGGGTACAAATAGTGTATAAGGGGAGCGTGAGACGATCAAAGCCCATTTCTCAATACTTTGAAATTTTAATTGAAGAGAAATGTTTGGACATTGTTTTTCTTAATAATACAAGTAAAAAAAATACTATGTAAAATAGCACTGTTTAACACTTATTTAAGGAAATAACCTATGTGGATTTTCTTCCAGAGACTAGTCCCTACTCATCTCTTAAAGAGATGGGTTTTTTAAGCATGCGTTCAACTCTGAAGTTGATGCTGCCATTTTAAAATTTTAGGTCTACCTGGATCTTTGTCTTTTCAAGAGTCGAGTTCCAATTTAAGATTAAAACATGGGACTCATATTTTCAAGAAACGAGATCAACTTAAAACCCAAGAATTGTCACTTGAAGTGATCATAACAATGACTTTAATGTTGTTCTTGGCCTAGTTATTAGCTTTTCCAGCAGGGAAAAATAACTAAATTTGAAATATAAGTTGATCAAAACAAAGGGGGAAAAAAGAAGAAGAAAGTAGGAAAAAAAACAAGAAAATCATCTGTCTAAATAGATACTTATCAAAAGGTTGCTCATTAATTTATAGCTGAAGACAGAGAGACACCATGAAGAAACAAGGGAAGTTTGTTAGTTGGTGAAGAATATGATCAAAATTATGAGAAAATCAAATCTGGGTATTGAAGAGTATTAAAACTAGAAATTGAAAGAAGATTCTAGAGAAACTAAGGGAATTCAAGATATGAGAAAAATGCTTTCATTGCTCAATCTGAGAAAATGAATACAACTGCTACCAAAATACACACTCTGCGTTCATATACAACGAAAACAGAGTAACTAACTACAAGAGAAAAAGACGGGAAGCTAACTAACTAACCGTGAAATACGCAACCAATAAAATTATGACAAGTGTCCTAATCCTAACTGAATACATTTACACTCACGTGACACTCACACGCCTCACTCAAGCTTTCAAAACTACAAGCAGCTTCTGTAATTGTTCAATCCAAAACTTTGCCATTTCATTAAATGACGTCACTCTTCCTTCAAGTCCTTTTATGTCGTTTTGGCCCTTCTTGAACTTCAGCCTTACTGTCTTCGTGCCGTTTTGATCCTTCTTCAAGTTCTTGCTTTTGTTCAGCCTTGCCTTCCTTGAACCTGAAACACTCTTGGTAATCCTCTTCTCATCCTTTTTCTTAACAAAGAGAGATGATTTTAGAGAGAGGTTTTTATAGTTGTGAGATTTAGGTAAGTTTGGCATCAATTTATAAGCTAAATTTTTAACTTTTTATGTACAATTTTTTAAAATCTCAATTTTTCTCATATTTTAAAGATTGATTGGAATAATATCATTTTCATGAGTCAATAAAATTAGATTGCGTCAACAATTGTGAGATGTGACACAAGTTAGAAATTTTTTTGTCTCACTATATTTATTTTTAAGTAAAACAATGAAGTCCCCTCTATCTAACTAAAAAAAAAGGGTTAAAAAATTAAGTTAATCCTTAAAAGCCATTGTGTGGGTATGATCAATGCGGTTTGGCCCTATTTTGTAACTCTACCATTGAAAAAAAAAACACATTTCTCATAATTAATGTCTGTTTGGCGTGCATTATTTTTTATTGCAGTGGGCAACTCTTTGTAGATCACATTTAGCAGAAGCAAAGTGGTTTTACAGTGGATACGTTCCAACAGTGGGCGAGTACTTGGAAAATGCTTGTGTTTCAGTGGGTGGTCCTGCAGCCATGTTTCATGCCTATATTCTGCTTGGTTGCACCTTGACAAAAAATTCTATTGATAGTTTCAAGAATGGCACAGAGATAATATATTGGTCATCCCTAATTACTCGACTTAGTGATGATTTAGGGACTTCAGAGGTATGCTTGGTACAAATATTTGCAGTTTAAGCTAGTCAAATATTACTATTTAATTTTTACCATAATAAGTATTAGTGTACTAATTCTCTGTTTCTTTTATCCAAAGGCTGAGAGCAAGAGAGGTGATGTGGCAAAATCCATCCATTGCTACATGGTACGAGAAGGCATAACCGAAGTACAAGCAAAACAGTGCATAAAGGAATTAATCAACTATTCATGGAAAAAATTGAACAAAGAGAGTGCCAAAAATTCGTTGCCAAGATCAATGGTAAATATGTCACTAAACATGGCCCGAACTGCTCAGTGCATCTACCAACATGGAGATGGAATCGGAACATCGACTGGAGCCATTAAAGACCATTTAACCTCCTTAATTGTTAAAGCAATCCCTATTGAAGAAACTTGTAGTATGATTTGATTATGAAGATCCAACATGTGTATCTCTTGTAGGCTTAATGGGCTATAGTTTTTTCATTGGAAGATTTTAGTAGGTGGCACTATGTGACTTCTTGTTCCAAGGCTATGAGACAGATCGGGAAAACTAATGTTTAAAGATTCTTTAACCTGTGTCATAGTCTATCACATTGGCATTGGCTTGCAGATTACGAACAATTTCACCGCTCTAGCCAAATTCAACTCAATTATTAAGCAAGGTATTACTAACATGCTTACTAGTATTTTTGTGAACAAAATATATTAAATAAATGTTACGTCTCAAACAATTTGAAAATCATACAAAAATGTAGATCATATGCCATGCCCCGAACTTAATTATAGGAGCGAAACATGAACTGTGATGCCCTAGATTGATTAAATATTTTTTGAGTGTGTTGAGTCCCACATTAGGCATATACTATAGGCTTTATTAACAATTAAAAAGAGTCTCACCTATGATTAAATATATATATATATATATTTATAGACACACACACTAATCGCTAATCCGTGAGATGCATGGATTAGTTAAACAAAAATTTTAAATTTTCACTTTGCTTAAAGTTATGATCACTTGAAAAAATAAGTTACAATTTAAGAGGGACAAAAACATACTAATACCAATAATGTTAGGTGTAAAGTTGTGATTAACAACTATGTTTTTATGTTAGCTTTAATTCTGTATCAAATTTAATTGTATTTTTGTTCAATCATTTCCCTATATTTTTTGTGAGATTTAATGTAAGGGTTGTGTGTGAGAGTTTGGTGAAGATCTGTGAAGAAGGAGATTTCATGACTGGCTCACGATTGGCTCACGAGTGCCAACTCGCGAAAGGCCACGTGAGAAGCACATGCTGGAATCTGAAAAGTCTTATACTAGGCTGGATTTCGCGAGTCACTTCGCGACTCAGGCCAAGTAGCGAGTAACTTGCGAAACTCACTATCTAGAGTTTTTTAAAATGTGTTTGTCTCATACCTTTACCAATCATATATAAGTCCTCATCACCCACAAAATTGTAAGGAGTTTTTCCAAGGAACTTTTGAAAGAGAAAACCCTATCTACACACTTGAGAGTTAGAGATTGTATACCCACAATCATCTACACAATTTCTCTAAAGTTTTCCTCTACTCCTACCTCTCCATCTACACATCCTTGAGAGGTTCTTAGCCCATACACTTACCTCACCCAATCTGAGTGTTGAGAAAAGTTTTGGTGCATATGGGAAGCATTGGAAGAAGCCATTGATTGGCAGATGCAATTTGGAGCTAATTGCAGGATCAGGATAACTAGTGAAGACATGGCTCCGTGAAGCCCGTTGATAGCTAGAACTTGGAGGGTTCAAGTACATTGGGTAGATTAGGCTTGGAGGGTCTTTTTGATATTCGTGTACTCCAACTTTATTCATTAGTGGATTAATTTCGGCTTGGAGGGCTGTAGAGAGGTTTTTTGCCGAGTACTTCGATTTCCTCTTCGATAACACACCTCGGTGTTATCTTGTGTTTGCATCTCTCTTTCCTTACTCTTTAAGCTTTATATTTATTGTTTCTTGCTTGTGGTTATGGCTTAGAGAGTAGTTTCGGTTATTGCGTATCATTTACTCTTGTTCCGCACTTAGATAAGTTAGAGTAAAAGCAATTAAGCTGTGTTTTTAAAATTGGGGGTCTAAACAAGCTATAGTGTTTTACACTATTTGAGCTTTCAATTGGTATCAGAGCGAGTACACTTTTTCGACTTCATTATCCTTGTGTGATCCTAGACCCCATTTGAGATTGATAGATCTCAATCCCTCGACGCACCTCCTTTCTTTGATGGGAGTAACTATGCATTTTGGAAAGTACGTATGTGTGCTTTTCTATGTGCCATTGATGAGACCATTTGGGACTCCGTTGAGAATGGTTGGGTGAGACCAACAACACCTAAGGCTGAATGGGACAAGGCTGCCCTTACTTTGGCAAATGCCAATAGCAAAGCTATTAATGCAATTTTTTGTGGTGTTTAAACAGATGAATTTCACAGGATCTCTCATGTGAAGACCGCTTAAGAGGCGTGGAAAATTCTCGAGACCACCTATGAGGGAACCAAGAAGGTCAATGACACCAAATTGCAAATGCTCACTACCCGGTTTAAGGAAGTGAAGATGAGTCATTTGACTCATTCTATTGTAGACTTAATGAGATTATTATTGCCAAGCTTAATCTTTGAGAAAAGATTGAGGATGCCAAAGTAGTAAAGAAAGTCCTAAGATCCTTACTCGAAAGCTTCCGAGCCAAAGTCACCGCCATTGAGGAGAGTAAAGACTTGGATGAGATCAAGATTCAAGAACTTGTCAGTTCTTTTTAAACTTATGAGCTCGGCTTGCCTTCTCACAAGTCTAGCAAATCACTTGCTCTTAAAACTATAAATGAGAAAACCGGTGAATCCTCGGATGATGATGATGTTGAGAAAGATGTGGCTTATCTTGCAAAGAACTTCCGTAAATTTCTGAAGATGAAGAACAATGGGAAGTCATTTGGCAATGGAAAATTTTCATCCTTCAAGAATGACAAGAAAGACTTTAAGAAGAAGGATGTAAGAGAGTCATCACCACCCCAAGGCGTTGTTTGCTATAAATGCAATGGGCATGGGCATTTGAAGAAGGAGTGCTCGAACTATTTGAGGGGGAAGGGTAAGGTGCTAACAACCACCCTTAGTGATTTAGAGAGCTCAAGCTCAGATTCTGAAGATGGATGTGATGGTGATGGTATCTACTCTGCGTTTATGGCAATTACCTTGGTTTATTCAAAAGAAGAATTGAGGGAATTGAATGAGGAACTTGGTGAGCACGCCGATGTTGAGGAAGATGAGGTTTCGAATGATGAGGATGTATTCCTTGATGAAGGTGATAGGAAACTTCAAGTTGTTTATGATGCATTGCTTGAGGATTGTGGCAAATATGCCAAAGTTGCTAAGAGTGTGGTAAAGAAGATGAAGAGAATTGAAGAAGACCATAAATTTACTCTTGTACAACTCAAGGATGCTAAATGTGAAGTCGATAATTTGAAAGAGGAGCTGCTGAATGCTTACTTAAAGATCAAATTTCTCAAATTAGAAGTGATTCAAGCTAATATTAAAGTAGAGCACATCACAACCAAGAAGTTTGATAATGTTCTTTCATCTCAAAAGGTCTTTATAGACAAAACCGGATTATGTTACACCGATGAAGGAAGTTCAAGTAAGAACCAAGAAGGGAGATGAAGTTTGTATCGGCAAAGGTTGTGGAAAAGCCCAAAATTGAGATCCCTATCATTGAGAAGAAGGACATTAAGTCAAAATCAAAGGCAAAAGGAAAATCACTGCCTAAGAGTCAAAGGGGACCTCAAGTGAAGCATTTCTGTCATCATTGTGGTATTCGTGAGCACACAAGACCAAATTGCTTCAAGCTTCACACTCTCAAAAGGGATGATTCTCAGCATGCTCAAGGAAATGAAAGAAGAATGTCAAGAGGAAAGTAAGCTAAGAAAGAAAATGGTGGTCAACTCATTGGAGATATCATGAAAATGCTTAAGAACATCTCATCATGCCTAGCTAGCTTCACCCCAAGGTTTGAGAGTTATATTGGTAGTACCCCTCCTTCTAAAAATTTCACCCAAAACACCCGTGCGGTGTGGGTGAAGAAGGGTACTTATGCATGATTCATCCACTATGTCCATGCATTAATACTTCCAATGTTTTATGGCCATAGTATCATGCATAATACCATGTGCACTCTTCTTTCTACAATGCTTCTTCTCTACCATGCTTCTTTTATTGCTTTTTGTTTAAAAAATTGTTTAGTTGTTGATCTTACTTTACTGCTTTTGTTTTGTGTGAGTAAAAAAAAATCCAAAATCACATAAAAAGTGAAAAATCTCAAAAAGTTTGATTGCTTGTGTTGTGTCATATCACATGTGAGTTTAGCTTAGTACCTTCGTACTAATAGCGTAGTGTATTTACGAGCTTAGCTTGTTATATATGCACTTACATTGAATGTGAGTGAAATCTAGAAATCTATGTTTGATTGTTGTAAATAGATCTTCAAGCTTGTCATGAATGTCTAGTCAATATTCTTGTTTCATCTTAATACATGCGTAGACTTGATCCTATGTATCTTCTCACATTTACTTTTTATGTCAAAAAGCTCTTCAAACATCAATCTCTAAAAGGAGAAAGAGTTGAAAAAGTCTTGCTTCGAAAACTAGTTAGACTAGGAAAATGTGGAGCAAAATGTATTCAAATTGTATGATGCCAAAGCTAAAGGCTTATTCTTCAAAGAAATATAAAAAATTTCATGGCATCGATGCTCAAAAATTGAGTTGTATTGATAAAAGTATGAAAAATGGAAGCCAAATGAAAAGTTTTCAATCTATGTAAACACTTTGGTGAGGAGTTGTTGAGGACAAATATTTCACACCACATGGCTTCATTTCATTGGCGACCCGCACCATGTCAACATTATCATGGATTTTGGGAAAACCTCTTTTAAAGCCCAAAAAGCCCATATTTACACAAAAAGGCGTCAAACCCCATGGTTCAAGCTCATGGCACATCATCTCATTTTTTGGCTCATGATCCAAGCTCATGAATCTCATCGGGGGAACTTTGGGAGTCGTGGTTTGGAGGGCCAAGAAGTATATTCAGTAAAGCTCCAATGGTTCAAAGTTGATAAAGGAAAGCATGTTGCTTGGCATGTCTTCCCCAATTCCCTGAACTCTGACGAGTTAGTGTGCAATAGGTAACATTTGGGTAAGCCTCTCGTATCACATAACACTTAAAATGATAAAACTCTCTATGCTCTTTACATAAAAATTAATGTTCATCATATAATATAAGTTTAAAAATGTAATTATAGTATTTCATATCAATTATATTATTATCATCTAAATCAATTCCAAGCACATGACTAAATATATATTAATATCTTATATCTAGCATTAAAATGCTCTCCTTACTCTCCAAGATTTGGTTAAGATACAAAAAGACCATGATTACATCTCTAAAACTTCATCAAATATCAACCAACTAATCTATTACTTACCAAAATTATATATGGACTAAAGCATATATTTTTTCCAAGAGAGGAAACTTAGCCAAAAAATACCAACAGCAGCTCCAGCAAAAGCTGCAAATAGCCCCAGTAGAAGCTGTTTTGCAGAAACAGCTCCAACGAAAGTTACAGACAGCTCCAACAGAAGCAACAGCTTCTGCAGAAGCTGAAACAGTTCCAGCACATTCTGCAGCAGCTCCAGCTGTGGTACTAGAAAAATCTCATAAAGCTTATCTCACCATCTTTAGTCAAATCATGAATTTAATGCCAAATACTTTCCTCCAAGCAAATGATATCATTCGGATGACATCATCTAGTTGTAACAGTTGTGATTGACAGCTGTTACAGCTATAATTTTAGCCTTAAAGTCTCTAACTTTGCTTCTTTTGGCCAAAAAACAAAAGACCACTTACTTTGTCAAAGATTTTTCCTCATTTGCTAAGTTTCCCTTCAACTAAGTTCTGATCTAGTTACATAGCTTAGCTCTATATAAAGAGGACCAAGCTACACACTAGAGGGTCCCTCTTTCTCTCTCTGATCCCCCCTTCTGATCTCTCTCTGATCCAGCCCTCTCTCTGATCTTCAAAAATTCTGAAACCTCATTCACCTTGCTGCACATATCTCTAAACTTCTCCATGCTTCTCCATCTCCCTTACAAAGATATCTTTTCTTAAATAACACCATTACATCACACTTATCACACCACACCATTACACACTATCCCTCTCTCACCCTCTTATGCAGAAACTTCACTCATTTTGCTGCAAAACATGCATTTTCACACTTCCCCATCTCTCTTACAAAGTCCCTCTTCATAGATAACAACACAACACACATATTACAACATACCATTATCCATTACCCATCTTTCTCACACTCCATTATTTTGAAACTTCATCATTTTTGTTGCCCAAAATACATCTCCATCTCGTTCTTTATTTCTCATACAAAATCTCCCTTCTTAGAAAGCAACATAACCCATAACACAAATAATCTCATGTATTTACTATATTTAACCTTCATATTATCTATCTCACACTTTCATATATTTTACAAATACATTCCTCACAAAATACCCATACATACTTTTCATATATCTTTAAACTCCATGTCTCACAAAGTATACATATACAAGATCCATGTCCAACAAAGTATCTACATGTAATTCTTATACATATTACAAACACCATATCTCACAATACATATATTTCTTACCATCTCTACACATCTCAAAACATATCAAAATACTCTCCCAAGAACACATTCCAAAAGCCCTTTCTTATGGAAGACATGTATTTATAATGCTAAAAGCCCTTATTTTGAAAGGCAAAAACTTATTATTAAAAGCCCTTCTTATGGAAGGCAATATCACTCATACTTGACTAAAAAACTAAAAGAGCATTACATGGGGAAAATCATTCAAGTGCACGATAAAGAGGATGAACTTAACCAACTTATGCACACGGCTGGACATATTCTCTCTCCCTCCAGTTGCACCCATTTTTCCTCTTCAAATATGAAGTCACCATGAAAGGATTCACTTCACCATGCTACCAAAATGTTAAGTCCACTGGTGTTGTATGGTTGGAGCTGCAAAGTCTGAAGGTTGCTGAAATGCTAAGTCCACTGATGTTACGACTGGAGCTACAAAATATGAAGATAAGTCATTATATTTTATCTTCAAATTTATATTATTAAGTATATTTTATTCATTATTATTTTGCTGCTGGATGCAAGTTATTTTAACATCATTTCACTATTTAATGAAACATGATCACACTAATACTTCATTAATAAACATATATATATTTATATTAATAAATTGATCTACCATAGTTGGACATATTATTTGGACATGAACCACCCTTGGACACATATTATTTGGACATGAACCACCCTTGGACATATATTATTTGGACATGGACCATTGCTAGACATACCTTATTATGTTGAACATGAACCATGAACCGCAACTAGACATGGACTATCGGACTCATCCCATTGTTGGACATTGGACACCTAATTAAACACTTTCTAATATTGGACATCACTTAATATACATAATAATAATGTATCAACTCACCATTTAATCAAAGCTATCATGCTAAGCATATTATTCATTTATTTCAACCATTATCATGATTCTAAGACTTTGGGCTTTATCTATTTTGTAGGCTTAAAAATACATCGGAAGCCATTGGTCTATGCGGCCCAATGTTGAGTTCCGGGTTGACCTCCCCAAAACAAATTCGGGCCTAGCAAAGTCACACCTCCAAAGGCACATGGCTACGCGCAAAAAAACCACCCCCGACAGGAGTCATATATGTTCATTTCTACTAGTGAGATAGGTCACTTGACTTCGTGCTATTTGTGTATGACTTGATTGAATTGATTATTGAAGCTTCATACTAGGCTATGGACTAATTCATACTTGATACTTACACAAAACACACAAGTCTAATGTTCAATGAATATCTATTTCATTTGTGTGATTGTACATGTTTAAATGTGATGTGTGTATGCTCAATTGCTTGATGATCAAACCCAAAAAGATTTTTTGAGTATTTTATTTGATTCTGGAAGTGATTTTTGTCACTTATGTTTTGCAAGTTTTTCTTAAAATGTCAAAATTTTTGTATTGAAAAATTATGTGTTTGGCCATTTCGCAACTCCTTTCGTGAGTGGATCCAAGTTGCGAGAAGTTTTTAGGAAATTCAGTTTCTTAAAAATTTCGGGTAGAGAGTTTCACGACTCCCTCACGAGTGCTTCACGACTCAGCCCTAACCCGTGAAACTCTGCCCTGTGCATTTGCATATTTCGCGAGTGGGCTCACAAGTCACTGACTCTTGAAATGCGCGAAATGACAGTTTTTAAAGAGCTTGAAATATCAGTTCTCAAAAACTGTCTTTTTGCTCCTTGCGACTCCCACCCACAAAATTTCATTTTCTCTTCTAATCTCAACCAATCTTTCTTGGATTTCAACTCTAAGACTCCTCAAAGGTATTTTCTAACACCTTTTCTCTATCCATTCCTTTGATTTTGTCTTAGATTACTTAAAACCTAGGGTTGGGGTTTATTTTTGTGTTGGGTTGGGAAAACTTAATTTATGCAAAAAAATTTCAATTTTGATGATTAGGCTTAGTCCCATTTGTATTGATGTTGTTTATGTTGGTCCCATGTGGCATTTTAACATGTATTTGAGGCATATTTTCATATGGTCATGCATTGTTTATCATATAGGGTTAATATGTGCATGCTAGGTGTTTGATAAAATGCTCCTTAAGCATTTTTGCACTCGTTTGGACTCCGGTGAGTACCAAACTTTGGGGATTGCCATGTTTACTTAAATGTAACATGTTTCTATCTTTGTTTGTGTGTTTTACACACTTTGCCCCATGTATGTGTGTCCAGGCCATGATCATGCATTGCACACACACCCTTGGTGCACACACCCTATCACACTTGACATGTCATGCTTATTTTCATGCTCTTTGTTTGATTAGACTTCTAGCATTGTTATCTTGTCTTTGTGTTCATGTTTATGTTCTTTTTCTTTGTTCTTAAGAGTTGTTAACTTGGTTTTTCTTCTAACTTGCATTTAATCAAGTTTGTTGCCATTTTTGTGTATGGTTTGTGTTTGTGTGGCTATTTTGCAGATGCCTCATCAATCTTCATGCGGTAAAGAGCCAATGATTGATCTCACATCATCTCCAGTATCAAAGAAGACTTGACAATCGTCAGCAAACTTACCATGGAGATGATAGGAATCAAACTATGAATCCTTAGGTCAAACCAAACGTCTCTAAAAATCTCTACTGTCATATTGCCAAGATGTTTTCAGACAGCTCTTTTAGGTAGAACAAAACTATCTGGGATGTTAATTTCATTTTTTTTACATGGAACTTGATATTACAAATATCGAGTTCCACTTTTTTTAAAAAGATTTGCAAAGAACTCGATACTAGTAACAGCGATTTTTACTTTAAAAAAAAAATTTGTACGTAACTCAATTTTTCTAATATTGAGTTTCACATGGCATTTTTTATTCCGAAAAGCCACGTCAACACCTACCACCATGGGAAAACACACATCGAACTCAATATTGGTAATATCAAGTTCTACATAGAACTCAATTTTCACAATATCGAGTTCCAAAAGAGTGGTATTTTGCCAAATAGTTTCAAAACAGTGCTATTTTGTTGAAAATTTTGAATATGTGGTATTATGCCATTTCGCCCATCAATTAAATTAATATCAGATTAAGAATTTGATCAAGACAAATCAAGGTTCAAACAGTGGAATATTCTAGAATGTAGGAAGAGAATTGCTACTACACTGGTTCTCAATTGAAGATAGACAGGTCGAGAGTCACTTGACTCAACTGATTGAACTACACATCTTGACCGATTGAGAATCAAGCAAATTAGATTTGCAATATTTTCCTCAACTGTTGGATCTAGGGTTATGTGCATCCTAAGTATACTAAATAAGCAATCGGTAGATCACTTTTTTTTTACACATATGAGAGAGCAGTGTATTTGTACACAAACAAAGTTTGGCTACAAACTTGGTGGTGGTGTACAAACAAAGTTTTGCTACAAACTTGGTTGTGGCTACAACTCTCACTAAATATTTTGACATTTCTATGTGTGTGTGTGTATATATATATATATATATATTAAAATTTTAACCAATAAATTGCATGTTCTTTATGTCGTTCACACGCATATCAAATTTTGTACTAATTAGATGTTGTTTACTATTCGATCCATAAAATTATTTTTTATGCATTATTTTAGGTTACAAAATCTTGAAATTTAAACATTTGATTGATGACATAGCTATTGATCTTTGATCTATTGGAAATTTTGCAAGTATAGAGTATATAAGAAGAAAATCCAATGCAGTGATGGACCTATCAAAATTCATATCCAATAAAAAGATATTGAGTAGAGTTGTAGCCATTGGCTATAACCAATTTTGTAGCCAAACTTTGTCCTTTGTACACAAATTTATAATTTTACAAGCTCTCTTAATGAATGAACCTGAGACCTACATGCATACTAAAGATCCAATGATTAAGTAAAGTTGTTGTATGTTGCGATTAAAATAATGCAAACCCAAGTGCAAATTTTTCACAAGTAATAATATCTCGGTGAGGCTAAGGTCAATTCATAGGGAATGATTGAGATTAATGTAAAAACCTCTATTATTAAGTAGAAAATAAAAATAGTCGTTTCTTTGTTTTTCCACCCAAAGATAGAGCAAGATAATATTGAACTACAATTGAAATAGCAAAATAAATATAAGAGAAATTAATGGAGAAAAACACCAAGAATTCAAGGATCCACTTAATATTTTTTCATGTGAACTTGGATTATTTTTAACTCAATTAGGGTTGAGAGCCAACTCACCTAATCAGAAGATAAAACAATAAAGTACACAAAGAATGTTTAAAATAAATTGAATATCAGTGATTGAGCAAATAATTCAATTGACATGTTACAAGGGAGATTAAGTATTCAATATATTCTCAAATCATAACGAATCAAGGAGTTCAAGCATTCTCTCTCTCTCTCTCTCTCTCTCTCTCTCTCTCTATATATATATATAATCATATTAAATCTTAAAAACTTTTTAACATGCAATGATTCCAAATAGTAAATCAATCTCGAAATTCAAGTATCAATCCATAGAATGCACATAGATAATCCTAAAAACACATGATTTTGTACACATAGTTATGCAAAAGAAATCCATAAAAACAAAGCTAAACTTCTAAAATAAATAAAACAAAAAATGAAAAACGTTCTAGGGTTTTTCATCCTCTATAACCTCAGCCTCTTCCTAAAGAAAAAGAGAAACTCCCTTAAATTTAGGATGTGAATCCCTTGATTTTGGGAATTTTATCCACAATTAGTTTCCAATCCACTTTCAACCTTCAAAACGATATTTCCTGTGCAAGAAGTTATGGGAAAAATACTAAAATAGTGTAGGATGTTTCCATAACATAATTTTTCCAATTTTGGCTTGAACGAATTTTTTTCTTCCCTTTTTTATTCTCATAAGTTTTTGACTTATTTAATACTTCAAAAACCATGCCCCAATTGATTTTGACCCTTGGATTCTCTTGGTTGCATGTCTGCATGATTAGTTGAATAGTTTTAAACTTTTAATCTCCTACAAGAGAAAAATACATGTAATGAGTATATTTCGGAGAAATCTTTCAAACTCACATATTTACGCATAATTAAACATAAAATTGATGTGATATTCCTACCAAAACTAAGATAATAGTGTAATTTTAAACAATCAACACTGTATCTAGTTTACAAATATAGTTACTAGGACAAATATTTGAGAGTGGATCTCGGAGTCACTAATTGGGAGTTCTTGTGCAACAAATCAGAATTGAAAAGTTTGTGGACCTCAAAGCTACGTATGGTTACGTTAGTACTACATGAGGTAGCATTATATTTAGGGTTAAATCTTTTATATAAACTTCTATCTATTCTAATGGATTTGTTCTCTTGAGGATTGACGGATAAATCCCCCAAGGTTTTTACTATGAAACGGTTTGTTTCATTGGTTTTCCTAGGTCATCATTTTGGTTTCTTTATGTGATTTATGCTTGTGGCTACTAGGGCCTAAAACCATATATCATAACATTTATTTAGAAAAAAAAAATTATAAATTTAAGCTAAGCATAAAGATAGGATATCAAACTAAGGAGCATTTATTATATTAATCCTTGGTATACTTTAGAAGGAACAATTGTTGAGGCTTAGTAGTCAAAATAGCATGAAAATTGAAGACGAGTCTGATTTTCCTAAAATTGTGTTTGTGATGAAAATGAAAGAGAAATATATTTCTAATCAATTAGTCATAGTAAAACTGATTTTTGATTCAGATTATTGATTTCATCTTAATCTCTTTTGATTCTCTTTTTGTTTATCCCTTGTGAAATATCTAATTTTAAAGATTTACATGGTAACTAATATGCTTGGTTATTTCTTTCAAATTTGATATGACTTTCAATTTTAGTTCTAGTATCACATGAGCTATTGAAAGCGTAATTTATGTACAGGCATAGAACTTGGAGTTTAGATTCTTTAAATTTTGCAGAATGTGCACATTTAAGAAATAAATATTGCTTGCAAAGCCATCCACCTAAAATAAGCATTCCTTAGGTAATTTTTCAAAATTTATTATAAGCCATAAGAGCATCACCAGCAGCCTCTCCAAATTTTTGCCTGTTTGGAGAGTGAACAGTGACATTTAGGTTTTACCTACCTACTTTTTCAAATACACTTTTCAACAGATTCTCTATCCCATTCTCTATCTCATTTAAATATTATTTCTTCATTCATTGTTTATTCTTTTTTTAATCATCATTTATTCTTTTTTTGACAACTATATTTTTCAACGAGAAGCGTTATGTTCACAACATTTACGCAATACTTTCACAACAAAATTTATGTGGAAAGTTGTTACTAGTTCTAATTTGAACCCACTATTTAAATTATTTTTTAACTCACCAATATTAACTAATAACAATCTATCACTTAAAATTTATTGTGAAAATATCGTAGTAATGTTACTCAATTTTGATTTCTTATTCCTTATATTATTTTCCTTTCTTTCTTTAGTTTTTTTTTCATCTATACGTTTTTTTTTTCTTTTCTTTTTTCTTGTTTTTTCTCCTCCACACACGTACACCTACCCCCACTATCTATCTTCACTCTTTGTTTGACTTTTTGTTTTTCTAGTTATCTCCAGAACATTTCTCCCCTTCTCCTTCTCTCTTTCGTTCTCTTTCTCTTACACACATACACAAATTTATCTCCCTCAATCTCACACAAACAAATTCTCTTTCATACACACATAGATCACCGACAGAGAACAAAGATTAGAGTCCTCCCCACTTCTAAGAACATGCAGCTTAATCACCATATTGGTCAGATCCGCGTTCTACATGGTTTTTTTTTTTTTTTTTTTTTTTTTTTTGATTAGTTTTATTTTATTGTTCAGATTTCATTAGGCTTATGAGAAAGATTGTTTTTGTGTTTCAAATCTTTTGATTGGGTTTTTGTTTTGATTGTGGTATGTTTTAGATTGTAACCGTTGAGATAGAGAAGCACGAGAGAGTGAAGAAGAAAGAGAAAGGGAGGAAAGAGAAAAAAGTCTTTTTTTAATTCAATCGGTATTATTTTAAGGAGAAATATTCTTTAGATATGCTACAGTGATTGCTACAGTGCTCTCCAAACCTAGAGCACTGTAGCAAATCTAAAAAAAAAAATTTGGAGATGCCGAGTCTGTTGGAGGGATTTTTTGGGGTGAACAGTGGCTTTTCTCTCCAAAATTTGGAGATGCCGAGTTTGCTGGTGATGCTCTAAGAACGCTTCATTGTAGTCCTCTTTAAATATATATATATATATATATATGCAGTTCCAAAACACTCCTCTAGTACTATGTATGATTCTTTTATGTATTCATTAATTTTTCTTAGGATAATTTTTGGCTTTAAACATTTTTGGAGCTCTCTTGCTTCAATTTATTACGTGGCAATTAAAAAGACTATTTATGTGTAATTTTAATTGCGTAACTTTTTAAAAAAGTTGTGTGACTTGTATAAATAATACACATAGATAATTTTACATAGATAATTTTATAATTCACACGTAATACTAATGGGTTAGAAAAGATAATTTCAACCTGGTTTAAAGCCAAATCCTTTTAAATATCATTCATACCCTAATCTTGGTCCTTGGGATGGTGTATGTTGAGTACTTTCTTTGTTTTGGAGTGTTACGTTTTAGGTGTTTGGTTATCTTTATATGATTTAAAGCTTTATATATATTGCTTGTGATAGTTCCTGGGAAATCAGTAGGTTGATAAATCTCGGGCGCTGATGATCTTAGGGCTTGGTCCTGGAAACAAAAAACTAAGTCAGAGGAGACCGGTGGGGACCGGTCAAAAGTCCTCCTCCGATGAAGTCAGTGGATTTGTAACTTTCTATAAAACGAAAATAATTTCTCAGAAAAGTATCTGAATGCCTTTACCTTTTCATCGAAGACTGTTTATATAGCATGTGTGAAACGATTATTTGCTTAATAACCGTTCCTATTATTAAGGAGTCCGGAAGGTATGGAGTAACTTCCATAACTGCCATGGAAGTTACCTTAGTTGGACTTGGGTTGCATAATAGTTAGTGGAGAACTCCGCATATAGTAGTCTAACTCAATAAACTCGTCCATCTTTTATTAAAGACGGACGAGTTCATTAGGGACGACTTGTGTATTTATTTTTTCCAAATTTCATGTAGACCTCGTTTGGCCAAACGATTGTGAAGATGGACGAGCTCCTCATGGGACCTCGTCCATACAAGGACGAGGTCACTGAAGACGCTTGGGATGATCATCTCGTGTTTGGTTCGTCTTACCTAGCCTTTCAATGGACGAGTCATATGGACGACTTTAGTAGTTGGTGCTTTTTGTAACACCATCAGTTGCCCCCTCGTCCATATGAATCGTCCAACGGATCAGGTGACCTGCTGACACGTCCTTGGACGTATTTGACTAGTATCAATAAATCAACATGCCACGTGTCATTTTTTTATTGGCGACTAGTCTCGTCGATTTAGTTTTTCAAGGTAGGCGCCACGTGTCATCCTCGTATTGGTGGAGTCGTTTCAAATGCTCAGATCAACATCCTATAAATAGTGGAGTACCTCCCTTAACCCTACTTATTTCAGAAATTTTCTTCCTTGACATCCATCGTCTAGAGCCTCGTCTAGGAGTTTCTCCGCGTCTAGAGTCCTCTTCTGTCTAAAGCCAGGTATTCCTCTTTTCTTCGTCTTTAGGTTCTAAGTTTCTTTTGTCAAAAATGTCAATTGCTTCTTCGTCTAATGATAGCATTGATAAGGCCATAGACGAGTATTGTGATGATAGTAGTGACGAGTCTAGTTCTGATAGGACTAGTGACGTTAGTGGAGGAAGTACCGACGAGGATTATTCTTCTGGGGCCCCTGGATTTCCTATTGAACTTAGGAGAGCTTCTGGCTCTCAAGTTGGCTCCCCGTCCAGTGTCCCCTTGTCTAATCCGACGGACGAGGAGGAGGTCGTCTTTAGTTGTGCGGTAGGCGTTCATTCCAAGACGGATGAACAAAGACTTAGTAATCTTAAATCTTGGTACCAAATTCCAGATGAGTTTAACCCCAGGCTTCCCGTCCGTGGAGAGTGGTGTTGTAATCCTCGTTTTGGAATAGGCGTCTATGAAGCATATTTCTTAGGTGGCCTTAGGTTTCCATTAAACGCATTTGCTAGAGAGTTGTTGTTTAGGTTGGGATTAGGCGTCTGTCAGTTTAATCCTAATGCGTGGAGATTAGTCATCTCCATGCAAATTTTGTGTAGGGAAGTTTTTGGTGGGAACCGTCCTCTCACTGTGGACGAGTTCCTTTATTGCTATAAACCTTCCGAAATAAGTCAATCCAACGGCTTTTACCAGTTCACTGCTAGGGAGAATGATTGTAGGTTAATCAAGTCCCTAGCTTTGTCTGATAGAAAATGGAAGACGGAGTACATTTTTGTTTCTGGTTTTTGGGCAGGGAACCCTGTGGACGTTGGCAGGGATCCCTTTCCTCCTTATACTGGGGACTTAGGGAACCTTCGTCCTGAAGGTACGTCCCTTCCATTTGTTTATTTTTCTCTTTCCATTTGATCTGTTTGCAATTTCTAACCTTTATTTGCTCATTGCGTTGTAGCCGTCAAACGTCCGTCTTTAAGCAAATTCCATCGTGACCGCGTCCATAGGGCTCGTCTTCACACAGACAGGAGTTTTCGTTCTCTGGTCAATCTTAGACTTCTTGCCAAGTGGGGTTTGGGTCCTGAACCATCAGCTGAAGCTATTGCACATGAGATTACTGTGCGTAAAAGTAAGTCTTGAGTTGAGTTTTTTTTTTTTTTTTTTTTTTTTTTTTTTTTTTTTTTTTTTTTAATTCTATGTTATACATTCCTGATCTGTTTATTATCTTATTTTAGGAATGTCAACAATGAAGAAAAATAAGGAGAAGGAAGTAGGTGAGGAAAAACGTCCTGAGGCTCAGTCTCAGGATCGTTCTGAGGCTCAGCCTCAGGATCGTCCTGAGATTCGTCCTGCGGCTGGGGATAAAAGAAAGCTCTTACCAAAAAATTTTGATTTAGAAGGGCTTCCTAGTCGTCGAGACAAAAGAGTGAAACATAGCTCGTCCAAGGTGGTTAAGTCTAAACCTCCCCAGCCCCAACCTTCCATCCAGATAGTTGACGTGGATCCGTCCACTCCGATTGAGTCCACTCCATCTAAAACTCCATCGTCCAAAACTTCTTTGTCCAAGTCAACTGTGCCTGGCTCGTCCCAGCCTTCTAAAAAGACCTCCACAAACATCATTGAAAATGAAGATCTGGCTTGGGAGCGTTTTCAGATGGCTGTCTTGGACGAAGACATAAACACTTGTTATAACATGGGCTTAAAGGAGTTTGAACACTCTGGCGTCCATGACCTCTTTAAGGTATGTTCATCTCTTTCTCGTCCTTGTTTAACAATTTTTCTTCGTTTAACCACCCTTTGCCTTTTACCTCTTTATAGGCCATGTCAAAGTTTATGGCAGCGTCTAGACAGGCAACAGAATTGGACAGGACGAGGATTTTATTGGAGACAAGGATTCAAGAGGTGAATGTTGACTACAAAAAATGGGCTGGGGTTGCTGCAAAAGCTAAGGGGGAAGTCACTGAGCATAAAAAGCTGATCGAGGAGCTAAGGACTGATGCAGTGGAGAAAGATACCCGTATCGACCATTTGCAGAAGACGAATGACGATCTAAGTGTTCGTCTCTCCAAGGCAAAAGAGGACGCTGTGGCTGAATTCAAGTCGTCCAAAGAGTACACGGATGCATTGGATCGTAATTATGTAGCTGGTTTTGAAGATTTCAGGTTGGACGCTGTTGAAAACTTCCCTGAAGTGGACTTCAGCTCCATCAAGCTTAATCTGAATGCTGCTACCAGTTCTCTTCTTCAAACCAGCTCTGAGGACGTTAACTTGGAGGACGATGCCTCTACCCAGCTGTCTGAGGAAGACCTCACGATGGACGCCCCCCCTGCTTAAGGACGAGTTTTTACAAAACTGTACTTTTCCTTTCTTATTTTTGTTTGGCCTTTAGTTTTGGGCCTTTTGATGCAATCTGAATACATTAGGCTCGTCCATGGTTTTAGGACGAGTCATTGAACTTGTACTTTCATAAAGGTGTTTGGACGTTGGCCGTCCGCCTTTAAAACAATCGAATGGGTGCTAGTACATATATACGTGCATATATATATTTTATTTTATTTTTATATGCATGGACGAGGCGTTTTCACTTCTATATACAAGACTTTGCGCTTGACTCGTCCATATTTCATATATATATACTTAGACCATTTTTATTGGAATTTCACCAACTGTAACTTGTTTGTGAAATGGTAATTTTCAGCATTACTCGTCCCTGAACTGGGCTGATTTTCATGTTTAGTGAGGATTAGACCCTGCATTCTGCTCGTCCATGGGCTGGATTGTTTTAGCAGGTGCTTTAACAAGTTTAAAACACTTGTCTATGCATTTCCTCGTCCATGATCTGGATATGCATTATGCTTTATTTCGTCCATTGTGTGGACGAGTATGCCTTGGCCTACTGGTTTGCTCAAGGTATAGGTTTTACCTCGTCCTTTTCTATGGACGAGCCTTAATCTTGCTTTATCTTAGGAAAGCTTTAGACGTCACATCTCCGCGTCCAGAGAATTTATTCGTCTTAAAAAATTGTTTTAGCCCCCTTGTGGGTTAGCTTCAATGAAAATAGCTTGGAGATTTGAGATTCACACAACATTTTGTACATAACATAAATATTGTTTACAGATAAGGCATATACATACTAATGCCTTTTTATTTAATAAGTACAAACTCCATAACTTCGTTCATAATTACGGCACAACATAAATAATAAAGTAGTAGTATTAAACACACAGTATCAAACATAAGTAGAATGAAAATACAGACAAGCTCCATGCTCATTTATAGTAGTACTCGTCCAGGCTTACTTTTACTGATAGTACCTCCTCAAGTGCTCCACATTCCAAGGATGCTCCAATTTCCTCCCGTCCAGGGCCTCCAAGTAGTAAGATCCTTGCCTTTTACAGTTGATAACTCTGTAGGGTCCTTCCCAATTAGGGCCCAATTTCCCATGAGCTGGGTTTTTGGTTGCCAAAGAGACATTTTTCAGGACGAGATCTCCTATGTTGAACCGCCTCGGCTTCACCATTGCATCATATTACCTGGCTATGAGGTTCTTGTACCTTGCTGTTCTGTGTTCTGCATCTGTCCTTACCTCGTCTATTAGATCAAGGTTCAAACGGAGTTGCTATTCATTATCCTTATCTTGATACGTCATCACCCTGTAATTGGCCATGTGCACCTCTGCAGGTATGACTGCTTCGCTTCCATAGGCTAGCTTGAAAGGAGTTTCCCCCGTAGGGGTTCGTACTGTCGTCCTGTACGCCCATAGAACGCCTGGTAACTCATCTGGCCATACTCCCTTTGCCCCCTCAAGCCGAGTCTTGATGATTTTCAACAAGGATCGATTTGCAACTTCAGCCTGACCATTCGCCTGTGGGTGGGCGGGTGAGGAATAATGATTTTGAATTCCGAAGTGTGCACAGAAGTCCTTGAAGAGTGCATTGTCAAATTGTCGTCCGTTGTCAGATACCAACACTTTTGGCACTCCAAACCTGCACACGATGTTCTTCCACACGAAATTCTTAACATTTTGTTGTGTGATATTTGTTAACGGTTCGGCTTCTACCCATTTGGTGAAATAATCAATGCCCACCACTAGAAACTTCATCTGCCTTGTGCCTAGTGGGAAGGGACCCAAAATGTCTAGTCTCCATTGTGCAAAGGGCCACGGTGCCATCATCGGGGTGAGATACTCCGATGGCTGCCTGGGGATATTACTAAATCGTTGGCATTGGTCACATACCTTGACTTAAGCTTTCGCATCTGCTTGAACAGTTGGCCAATAGTACCCTGCACGGACGAATTTGTGGATAAGTGATCTGGCTCCCGAATGATTTCCACAGGCTCCTTCGTGAACTTCCTGTAAAACATAGTTTGCCTCGTTCGGTGCCAGACACCTGAGATAAGGTTGAGAGAAACCTCTCTTGTACAGAATTTCATCCATAAGGACATACCTGGCTGCTCTGACCCTGATTTTTCTGGCCTCATCCTTCCCTTCAAGAAGCTTCCCGTCCTTCAAGTACGATACGATTGGGGTCATCCAATTTTCTTCATTCCCTATTTGCTGCACTTCTGGGAGATCTATACTTGGGATGTATTGAATTTCATCGAACTCATCCATGGCTCCGATTGCTGAGGCTTCCTTTGCTAACGTATCTGCTTCCACGTTCTCCTCCCTTGGGATTTGAATAAAGTTAGCTGCCTTGAATTTCTTCACAAGCCGTAACACTTTTTCTAAGTATTTTTTTCATTCGTCCTTCCTTTGCCTCATACGTTCCATTTATTTGGCCCATGACTAACTGAGAATCTCCTAGGATGAGTATCGATTTCGCTTCCACAGACTTAACCAGCTCTAACCCTTTAAGAAGGGCTTCATACTCAACTTCATTGTTGGTTGCTTGGTATTGCAGACGAATCTTATGCTTCAACTTATCTCCTTCTGGGGATTGCAAAACCACTCCTATTCCTCCTACATGTTGCGTGGATGAACCATCCACACGGATGACCCATTTTTTACTGTCTTCCATTCCTTCTATGTTATCACATATTGGTGTGAATTCCGCAATAAAGTCTACTAGGACCTGAGCCTTTATAACATGTCTTGGTTGGTATCGGATGTCAAACTCACTGAGTTCCATAGCCCATTGGACCAATCGTCCCGCGGCTTCCAACTTGGTCATGGCTTTCTTCAGCGAGTGGTTCGTCATAACATTGATTACATGGGCTTGAAAATAATGCCTCAGCTTCCTGGAAGCCGTGATAAGTGCAAAAGCTAGCTTTTCTATTAGCGGATATCGTCCTTCCGCCCCCCTTAATGCCTTGCTTGTATAATACACTGGCTTCTGTATTTTTCTTTCCTCTCTTATCAATGCTGAGCTTACGGCATGCGGGGTCACTGCCAGGTATAAAAACAACTCTTCTCCCATCACGGACGGACTCAGCAGCGGAGCCGTAGTAAGGTACGTCTTCAGATCCTCGAAAGCTTTCTGACATTCATCGGTCCATTCGAATGCTTTTCTAAGAACCTTAAAAAATAGCAAACATTTGTCAGTAGCTTTAGAGACAAACCTGTTAAGTGCAGCGACTCGTCCAGTGAGGGATTGGACTTCTTTGGTATTTTGCGGAGGCTT
This sequence comes from Notholithocarpus densiflorus, assembly GCA_030021035.2. Taxonomy (NCBI): domain Eukaryota; kingdom Viridiplantae; phylum Streptophyta; class Magnoliopsida; order Fagales; family Fagaceae; genus Notholithocarpus; species Notholithocarpus densiflorus. The sequence continues at coordinate 3,028,865 of JARYZH020000020.1, forward strand.
CATGTCCAGTATTGCTTGAATTTTATCAGGGTTCGCTTCAATTCCCCTGTGGGAGACCATAAATCCAAGGAATTTCCCTGATGATACCCCAAAAGCACATTTGCTAGGGTTCAGCTTCATATGGTACTGTCTTAGTGTGTCAAATGTCTCTTGTAGGTCGTCTAGATGCCTCCTCTCGTCCTGACTCTTCACTAGCATGTCATCTACATAGACTTCCACATTCCGCCCGATCTGTGGACGAAACATGTGGTTGACCAATCTCTGATATGTCGCTCCTGCATTCTTTAAGCCAAAGGGCATCACCTTATAACAGAACAAGCCTTGACTGGTGACAAAGGACGTCTTCTCTTGGTCTACCTCGTCCATCTTTATCTGATTGTACCCAGAGAAAACATCCATGAAGCTAAGTAACTTATGCCCTACCGTAGAATCTACCAACTGGTCAATGCGTGGTAACGGGTAGCTATCCTTGGAGTAAGCCTTGTTTAAATCGGTGAAGTCTACACACATTCTCCACTTGCCATTTGCCTTCTTGACCATCACTACATTGGCCAACCAATCCGGATAGTACACTTCTCGAATGAATTTCGCCACAATTAACTTTTGGATTTCGTCTTTGATAGCGTTATCTCTTTCAGGGGCAAACACCCTTTTTTTCTGTCGCACTGGCTTGGAGGAAGGACACACATTCAGACGGTGGGTAATGACATTAGGATCTATACCTGGCATATCATCATGACTCCACGCAAACACATCAATATTTTTCTTCAAAAAATGGACGAGGTCCTTCTTAACCTTCTCTTCTAGATCTGCTCCAACCCTGGTACACCTCTCAAGGTCATTTTCATCTAAGGGAATATCTTCCAACACTTCAGTAGGCTCTGCTGCAATTCTCTTTTCTTCGATATTCATAGTCTGAACCTGTTCATCCACGACCAACATGGCTAAGTAACATTCTCTTGCTGCTAGTTGGTCTCCTTGTACCTGTCCCACTCCGTGTTCTGTTGGAAACTTGACTGATAGGTGGTAGGTAGATGTAACAGCCTTCCAACTATTTAAAGTTGGCCTTCCAATTATGGCGTTGTAGGAGGATGAACAATCTACCACAAGGAAGTTCACATCCTTGGTGATCTGTCGTGGGTATGCCCCTACTACGACTGACAAGGAAATAGTACCCACAAGCTGGACCTTCATTCCACCAAAACCTACTAGGGGGGAGTTTACTGGGCGGAGCTGGTCTTGTCCTAACCTCATCTGCTGAAAAGCTGGATAATATAAAATGTCTGCCGAGCTTCCGTTGTCCACTAGCACTCTTCTAGTTGTGTAGTCAGCAATAAGTAAGGTGATGACAATAGCATCATCGTGTGGGTGATGAACTCTATCAGCGTCTTCGTCTGTGAAGGTGATTGCTTGTTCATCCGTGGACCTCGCTCTTGGTGATCGTCCAGAAAGTTGGACGCTCTGCACTACCTTCAAGTACGCTTTCTTGGACTTGGATGACTGGCCTGTCGAACTTCCCCCTATGATGACTCTTATTTCTCCGAGCGGTGGTCGCGATGACTCCTCCATCTTCCCCTTCAGTTTCTCGTCCTTGTGGTCTCGTCCAAGGAAATTCTTCAACTTCCCTTGCCTTATGAGATTTTCAATTTGCTGCTTTAAATCAAAACACTCATTTGTATCATGACCATGATCCCTGTGGAAACGACAATACTTATTCCTATTGCGCTTATTGGGATCTCCCTTCAGTTTCTCAGGCCACTTCAAGGAAGGTTCATCCTTGACCTGCATAAGGACTTAATCAAGTGGCATGTTCAAAGGGGTATATTGCTGATTTCTTGTTGAAGAGCCTAGCTTCTTATTATCTCGATCTTTCCTTTCTTCCGTCTGCCCCTTCTTTGGACGAGAGCCTTGCACAGAATGACGACTGGGGTTCGCTTCTATTCTCTCAGATCTCTTCCTCTTCTTAGCAATAATCGCGTCTTCTGCATTCATAAAATTTTGGGTCGAATGGACGAGTTCGGCCATGGACTGAGGTTCTTTCTCATAGAGTTTATGTATAAATAAGTTCGAGTTCACCTCATTATGGAAGGCCGCCAATAAAAGCTTGTCATCTACCTCGTCCACACTCAGGGCTTCTCTGTTGAAACGAGTGATGAATGACCGTAGGCTCTCGTTCTCCCCTTGCTCTATGGTCAACAGGCTGGACGAGGAACGCTTGTGTCTTTGTCCCCCAATAAAATTATTAACAAACAATTTGCTCAACTCTTCAAAAGAACTTACAAAGTTCGGGGGTATTTTGCTGAACCAGACTCGTGCCGGACCTTTAAGGGTGGTAGGGAAGGCTCTACACATGATTTCATCAGGGACCCCTTGAAGGTGCATTGTTGTCTTAAAAGTTGCAATGTGATCAAATGGGTCACGCGTTCCATCATACGAATCCAGAGAAGGTAACTTGAATTTCGATGGTAGAGGGTGACCGTTGATGGAAGCCGTGAAGGGGGAATCAGTTCTGTGAACCAAATCTTCTATAGGATTCGCCTTTCTCATGTTCTCTTTCATCTCTTCCATGACTTTCTTCATTTGGTCCATCTCTTCTTTCAAGTGTGGTACTGTTCGTGAAGTGGTGCCTCTTAACTGACTTCCGATTTCAGTATTTTCTCTATCATCATGACTCTGTGTTTATCCTCCTCCTTCACGTTCTTCACGCGTCTGCCTTCTCAGATTAATCTCTATTCTTAACTCTTGGTTTTGGCGAGTCAACTCTGCCATTGCGGCCACCATAGATTGCACATGTTGGACAGAGGATGTCTGCATGACCGGTACAGATTGGCGATCTCGATGAGGGTTGCTTGAAGCGTTTCTGCTTCCCTGATGGCCTGGGCTAGTAGCCCTTGATCTGGTCCGAACCATCAACCTTTGGTCACAGAAAGGAAAACTGCAAAACAATCTTCGACTCCCCACAGATGGCGCCAACTGATAGTTCCTGGGAAATCAGTAGGTTGATAAATCTCGGGCGCTGATGATCTTAGGGCTTGGTCCTGGAAACAAAAAACTAAGTCAGAGGAGACCGGTGGGGACCAGTCAAAAGTCCTTCGATGATGAAGTCAGTGGATTTGTAACTTTCTATAAAACGAAAATAATTTCTCAGAAAAGTGTCTGAATGCCTTTACCTTTTCATCGAAGACTGTTTATATAGCATGTGTGAAACGGTTATTTGCTTAATAACCGTTCCTATTATTAAGGAGTTCGGAAGGTATGGAGTAACTTCCATAACTGCCATGCAAGTTACCTCAGTTGGACTTGGGTTGCATAATAGTTAGTGGAGAACTCCGCATATAGTAATCTAACTCAATAAACTCGTCCATCTTTTATTAAAGACGGACGAGTTCATTAGGGACGACTTGTGTATTTATTTTTTCCAAATTTCATGTAGACCTCGTTCGTCCAAACGATTGTGAAGATGGATGAGCTCCTCATGGGACCTCGTCCGTACAAGGACAAGGTCACTGAAGACGCTTGGGATGATCATCTCGTGTTTGGTTCGTCTTACCTGGCCTTTCAATGGACGAGTCATATGTACGACTTTAGTAGTTGGTGCTTTTTGTAACACCATCAGCTTGTGTTCTAAATTTTATTCCTTTCACAGGGTGGGCAGAGGTCACTTGTACTGTTGTACACAACTTTGAACACATAACGCATGACACAGGGATAAAAGTGCACGCAAAGAGAGGCCGCATCACGCGCAGGCAATGGTGGTCGCAAGACCACCTAGCCTGGGGAAAAAATAATCTATATATATATAATCTATATATATATATCTAATCTAATATGTATATATTTAAGAGAATTCAGAAAGTTAGTTATTGCTTTTTTTTTCTGTCAAAAATACTTCTAAATTAATTAACCAACAATTTAAAAATGGAGTTAAAATAGTAAATTGAAAAAAGAAAGTTAGTGATTGTTTTTTTTACTGTAAAAAAATGCTCTTATCTAAAACTTAAAAATGAAGTTAAAATAGTAAATTGACAAGAATAATAAATTCCTACTTCTACGTTGAAATGTTTTCCTACTTCTACTAAACTCTTACTTTTACGTTGATTTAAATTCCTACTTTTACTCACTAACTCCCTACAAAATAAGATTACTCTTTCGTTAATTTTAAAACTCTTTCAATCTACAAAACTCACCCCACGTATTTTTTTTTTTTTTTTTTTTTTTAAATTTCATCACGATGTATTTGATTCTTCTGTCCTCCTTTTTTTTTTTCAAATTTTTTAAAAAACAATTCATTACACCCTTAGGTTTTTTTTTTTTTTTTTTTTTTTTTTTTTTTTTTTTGTGATTGAAAAAAAGTAGAAATCTCAAATTATAATAAATGTAAATTATTAATCTTTACCCAAAAAATAGAAGAGCATCACACGCGTGCTCAGAGGCTAATTATATATAATAGCAGAAGCCTTTAAGGAGGTGCTGCCACGTTAGGAAAATGGCTATATAAAAATTAAAAACATATAAGTTTTTTTGAATTCAGAAACGTATAAGTTAAAAAGCGATAAATTATGTTGTTTCCAACATTAACACTGTTTGATAGTCTTTGTGAATATATATATATATATATATAGATATATATATATATATATATATATAAAACCGGTTAAAGAAAAATAAAAAAAGGGCTTGCAACTAAAAAAAAACCTAGCGATACAGAGAAGCCTGGGACACGGAGAGAAATAGAGAATGAGGCAATGAGGCCTGGGACACAGAGATGAAATAGAGAATAGAGGAGACGACGGTGGTGTTTCTCTCTGAGTCCAAATCTTCTGTCTCACACTTCCTGCTCCACTATATACTTCACAAATAAAAACATGCCACTTATCCATCTAATTTATTAAATGCTAAATTTATGCCTTATATTATTTCAATTACCTAATATATGATGGGTTATTTATTTATTTATTTTAGGAAATTGAAATAATAGAAGGCATAAATTTAGCATTTAATAAATTAGAAGGACATGTGGCATGTTTTTATTTGTGGAGTATATAGTGGAGTAAGAAGAGTGAGATAGAAGATTTGTACTCTTTCTCTCTCAAAATCCTGCTTCCCTCAACCGGCGGTACTCTGTTACAGGGTGAGTTTTCTTTTTTTGCTTTCTTTGATTTTTGATTTTTTTAATAAACAAAATCTGAAACACTGATATACTCCAATCCGTCTTCTATTTCTTCTTCTTCTTCATTGCCCAAATCTCAAATAAACCCTTCAAAACCTCATAAATCTCCCCTCGGACCCTTCCTTTGCATCTCCAACGTCCCCAAACCACCACTTATTTTCCATTCCCAAGAATTTGCCTCTCAAACCATTTACAAGGTTTAGGTTGGCGTTTACAATGTCTGAGTATCGGTCGTATACACTATTTTTGGCATGCCAACAAATTGGCGATTGAGACGGATCAAGTTTCAAGGACTAAGACAGTTTCATTGGGGAGACGCTATGTTGTATTCGCTTAATGTGTTTTGGCCAGAATCATATCGGCGTCGGGTAGACGATACGGTGTGCTGGTTTTTGTTTTCGATTTTGCTATTACTCTTGCTCTGCCTCTGTGTGCCGTTTGGTTTCATTGGGGTTGCTCTGCATTGCTTTTTGTTTAGTTGCGTTACTCTGTTGCTTTTGCTTTTTTGCCATTTACTCTCTACAATTCTCATGTTATCCTATGTGTGGGTTGAATCCCTCTTGTTTTGTATTTTCCCCTAATCATAAGGACTCGAGGTTTTGGTAAATGGTAATAAGAATTGGGGTAACATGAGGCTTTTTTTGTTGTTCTTAAATTCTTAATTAACGTAAGAGTTCCAGCATATTTGATAGTCTGATTGGTGGTGCATTATATAGTTTCAATGTTAAGGATAATAATTATAATTACTTTGAATATCCATTGGTTGGTTGTGGGATTTTGAAATCTGAAAATATTTTGTTATTTTGTTTATACATTGTAGATTTTAGACGATATTTTTTAAAAAGATACTTTTAAGTCATGATTTTGTTATTTTTGATGTTGGGTTTTTCTGGGTTTTGCATGTTTTAAATTGTTAAATCTGAAAGTATAATGTTCTTTGTACAAAATTGATTACTTTGTATGTTATGGTAGAGAATAATTTTCACAGAGATTTACTTATCAAAAAAAGATAATTTTCTCAGAGATTCCTAAGTGTTGGTTTTGGTGTTTACAATATTTGGTTTTTTGGGTTTTTCATGTTGTATGCCATTCTTCAAAATTCATTGAGAATCTTTCTAGTACTAAGAAACAAAAGTGAAACAATAGTAAAAGGAATTGCAACCAGTTTTGAAGGTTTTAAATTGTTTAGTTTAAATTAAATTTGTTAGTTTACTTTGCTAATCTGTGAATTGTGGTGATAAGTAGAGAATTGCAACCAGTTATGATATTTAAATACCATGAAAATTTCAGCAAGTTGAGATGATTAGTAGAGAATCTGTCATGCAATCACATGAGAAAATTCAGTAATTCAAGGCTTTATATAGTACTTAACTCAATTGAGATGATTTCTTTTCAATTTATGAATGATGGAAGTATTTGTTTTGCCTAATTTATAGTGTAATGTACCAAGTTTCTTCGGTCAGTTTTCTTAATCCTCTTATACTTTTAAGGTCTATTTTGGAAGATAATTATGGGTGGAAAAAGCTTATAAATAAAGGGATTCACACATTGAAGCAGCCACAATATCGGTATATGTCTTTAGTAAACTATGGTATTTGGTTTTGATACATTTTGAAAGTTCTACAATTTGACAGTGGGCATGATATTCTGTTTTTGTTTCAGACTTTTTAGGTATTTGGGTTACATTAGGTTTTGATTTGATTTTTAGATTCGATTTAGTTTCTCAGTATACTAAAAACTTTTGGGAGTATTTGGATTCAATTAATTTCATGTTTGATTTTGGTTTAGTTTTAGGGTATTTATAATTGGGTTTGGATAATCAAGGTTTAGAAATCTTAAAAGCATCGGAATTAATGTGCCTAATGTTTGCTTCATCTTTATTGCCGCAATTGTGCACTTCTAGAGGGCTTTTTTTTTTTTATAATCCACTTATAGAGGACTTTATAACAGTTATTTTTCCACATAAATTTGAGAAGAGTTAGATGAATTTCTCAAAATTGGCTCTTTAAACGAAAGATGGCAGTGTATTGTGGCACAATTTTAAGCCAAAAGAAGAGTTAAACAGACCTATTCTAATAGATGGGTTCGTGCTCTGCACCCATCTCCTCTCTCTGGCATCTGCTGTTTGTATTTGTGCTCTTCCCCCATCTCCTCTTTGCAACATATACGGAAGGTTCACATCATCTCATTGTTTCCTCTCCTATTCGAATTAGAATCTTCAATCTTCAATATATCTATGTTTTAACTTAAAATCCGATGCTTATACTTCAATTGTTTTTCTTCTTGAAATACTCTCTATGCAGTTTATGAAATACTCTTTATGCAGTTCAGAGTTTATAAATACAAAAACCCACAGAAAAAGTAATGAGAGAGAGAGAGAGAGAGAGAGAGAGAGAGAAATGGTAGTAAGGCACAAAGGGAATGACATAGAGATAAATTTCAGACCACCACCACAGTTGGTCTCCAACCACTGAAAATTGAGCATTAAGTATGATTTATGTTTGGGTATTTGGTTGGATTTAGGCATTTGGGTTAGATTTGGTTTTGATTCAAGTATTTGGGTTAGAAAATTAGAATTTGTTTTGTTTGAGTATTTGTTTTTTTTTTGGAAATTAAGAATTGAATTGGCTTTGGGGCTGTTCTGTAATTAAGTTTACAATCTGCATAGTGAGGGGACGAAAGAATTCAAAGCGTGGCCAATGTTGCCAATCATATCTTCTTTGCTGAATACAGCTTCTCTGCCTACAACTTTTATGTCTTTCTTATAAGAGTTAATCTGTACTTTTTCCTATTTATTTATAGGACATCTATTGGATGTTTCTTTACATATATCTTTTTTTTTAATTTTTTTAAAATATAATTGCCTAAGTGTATATTGCCATGATCAACACAAAGATTAATTAATCTTTCAGATGACTTGGAAGTAGTGAATCCAACTCTTAAAATTTGTGTTTCTCCTCAAAAAATCTAAACATGTGCGCGTTTTCAAGGATTGATTCATTTATGTTCAACTTGCCTAGTTTTGAAACTCACGGATATATGACAAAAATAAGGATACAGTTGAGTGTTTGGTGATAGATGATTTTATATAGTTCTTGACAATTTTTTTTTTTAGTTCCATTGACACTTAATAGGATGAAAAATGAAATAGTTGGGTATATTTCTAATCAATTAGCTATAGGAAAACAATTTTGATTAATTTTTTCCAGTTTAGTGGTATCATCTTAATATCTTTTGGTCAATTTTTTGTTTATAGTTTGTGAACTTTCTTTTGCTAAAGATCTATATGGTAGTAGTGTGTTTGGTTTATTGCTTTGGTATGAACCTGCAATTCTTTCATATGACTTTTAATTTTACTTCCATTGCTTTAGCCTTTCCCTGTAATTAAGGTTGTGATGACACGTTAGGAAATTTGCCCACTTAAAAACCTGCCACACTTACAATTTGAAAGTTACAAAATACCGCACGTTGCACTGTTTGAGGCTTTAAATTTTAACTATTTATTGTGCAACCTACACAGTTTAAAACAGAAAACACGGTTAGATTAAAAGAGAGAGAGAGAGAGAGAGTCTGATAAATAGAGGGAGAGAATGAGTCGATTAGGCATAGAGAGTGGAGAGAGAAAAAAAAACTGAGAAATCTGCCCTCAATTGCGTCAAGCAACAGTCCAGGCCTCTGCCATCGTCAAACCCATTCCCTCCACCGGTTAGTCTCTGTTTTTTGGTGTTTTGGTTTTTGTTTTGTTTTTTTTTATAATTTTTTTAAAATATTTTTTTAAATTTAGGATCAAATCTGATTTAGGTCTGGGTATTTTGACTGGATTGGATTGCATTAAGTTGTTTGGCTTAGATTTGGTTTTGAATGAGGAATTTGGATTAAGAGTGGTTTTTAATATCCGTTAAGAATGGTCTAATTCTAGAGAGATTGCTTCAAGATCTAGATTGGACAGATTCCTTCTGTCAGCTGATTGGGAGGAGAAATTTCCATCTGTTTGTCAACGCCGACTATCTAAGTTGCTTTTAGATCATTTTCCTATTCTTCTGGAGGGTGGGAATCTTTTTGGAGGCAAGAAACCTTTTAGGTTCGAGAACATGTGGTTAAAAGATGAGGGCTTTTTGGAAAGGGTGCGTTCATGGTGGGAGTCCTATCTTTTCCAAGGTTCTCCTAGTTTTATTTTGGCAAACAAACTGAAGATGTTGAAATTGGATTTGAAGAGATGGAATGTGGAGGAGTTCTGTAATATAGGTCTTAGGGTGCAGAATTTGTGGAAGGATCTCAACGTGTGGGAAGTTATCGAGGATGATTGTGTTCTTTCAGTGGAGGAGAGTATGGAAAAGGATCGAATTCGTGGAGAGTTAGAAAAAACAACCTTGTTGGAAGAAATCTGCTGGAGGCAGAAATCTAGGGCTCTTTTTCTTAAAGAGGGAGATAGGAACACAAAATTTTTTCACCGTATTGCAAATTCTCATAGAAGATGCAATACCATCGATAGGCTTATGGTGGATGGAGAGTTATCCTCGGATCAGGGGATCATTGAGGGGTGTATTTCTCATTTTTATAGGCAGTTATACTCGGAGACTGAGGTCCACAAACCTCTTTTGGATAAGGTTGTTTTTTATAACATTTCTGAGGAAGATGCCAATTGGCTGGACAGACCTTTTGAGGAGGATGAAGTTTTTAGAGTGGTCCTTGATTTCAATGGTGATAAAGCGCAAGGTCCGGATGGTTTTTCAATGGCATTTTTTTAGTCTTGTTGGTGCTTGATGAAAACTGATATTATGAATGTGTTTCATAATTTTCATGCCCACGCGGTGTTTGAAAAGAGTCTCAACGCTACTTTCCTTGCTCTCATTCCTAAGAAAAATGATGCTGTGGATGTCAAAGACTTTCGGCCTATTAGTTTGGTGGGAGGGTTGTACAAGATTATTGCTAAGGTGTTAGCCAATCGAATGCGGAGGGTGGTTCACTGTCTTATTTCAGAATCTCAGAATGCCTTTCTGAAAGGTCATCAGATTTTGGATTATGTCCTTATTGCTTCTGAGTGTTTAGACAGTAGATTGAAGGTAGGGGTTTCGGGGGTGTTGTGCAAATTGGATATTGAGAAAGCTTACGACCATGTGAATTGGGAGTTTCTCTTGTTTTTGCTACAGCAGTGTGGTTTTTCCGACAAATGGAGAAGGTGGAACAGGTGTTGTATATCTACTGTTAAATTCTCCATTTTGATCAATGGTTGTCCTTCTAACTTCTTTGGGAGTTCTAGAGGACTGAGACAAGGTGATCCGTTATCCCCTTTTCTCTTTGATATTGTCATGGAGGCTTTGAGCCGTATGTTGGATGCAGCTACTGTGGCAGGTCAGTTTTCGGGCTTCTCAGTAGGGAATGCAACTGGTTCCTTGTTGACGATGTCTCATTTGTTGTTTGCGGACGATACCCTTGTTTTCTGTGATGCTGACAGCAATCATATAACAACTTTGCGTGGGATTCTCTCTAGATTTGAGGAGGTGTCAGGGCTAAAAATTAATCTAGGGAAGTCTGTTTTGGTTCCAGTTGGGGATGTGCCTAATTTGCATGAGCTAGTGGAGATTTTGGGCTGTAGTGAATCTGCTCTTCCGCTAAAATATTTAGGTCTTCTGTTGGGTGCTTCCTTTAAAGATAAGACAGTTTGGAACCCTATTTTGGAGAAGATGGAGCGAAGGCTAGCTGGTTGGAAGAGATTGTATTTATCTAAGGGGGGCAAGGTTACCCTTATTAAGAGTACTCTCTCTAGCCTGCCTACTTATTTTCTTTCTCTTTTCCCTATTCCTGTTAAGGTGGCCAAGAGGATGGAGGAATTACAAAGAGACTTTCTTTGGAATGGTATTGGTGACGAACGTAAACTTCATTTAGTTAAGTGGTCGGAGGTATGTAGGCCAGTGAAGAATGGAGGGCTAGGCATTCGATGCTTGAGAAGGTTTAATTCTGCCTTATTAGCCAAATGGTTGTGGCGTTATGGTGTGGAGAATGATGCCCTTTAGAGAAGGGTCATTGGGGCGAAGTATGGGAATGAGTGGGGCGGTTGGTGTACAAAATCCGTGTCTGGGGCACATGGTGTTTGTTTGTGGAAGTCCATTAGAAAAGGCTGGCTGAATTTTTCTAAGTTCCTTCGGTATGATGTGGGTGATGGTACTCGTGTGAAGTTTTGGGTTGATGTGTGGTGTAGGGATCGTCCTCTTAAGGAGGTGTTTTCAGATTTATATAATATTAGTAGGACTAAGGATGCTTCGGTCTCTGAGGTTTTGTGCTATGCAAATGGGAGAATTTTTTGGGACTTACAATTTCGCCGCTTAGTGAATGATCAAGAGTCACAATCTTTGGATTTGTGTATGGTTTTGATCTATTCCACTAAGGTGCGAGGTGTTGGTTTTGACAAACTTAGTTGGAAGCCAGCCAGCAGTCGGGGTTTCGTGGTGAGCGGGTATTATCACTCCCTTTCCTCCTCTACTGCCAATTCTTTCCCGTGGAAACTTATGTGGCAATCGAAGGTTCCTCCCCGGGTAGCTTTTTTCTCTTGGACTGCTGCTTTAGACAAGATTGTAACTATTGATAACCTTCGGAAGAGGCATTTTGTTGTTCTTGAGTGGTGTTATATGTGCAAAAGGTGTGGGGAATCTGTTGATCATCTCCTCCTTCACTGTCCTTTTGCTTTTGAGATGTGGAGTATGGTTTTTTGCTTGTTTGGTATTTGTTGGGTGATGCCGCAAAGGGTAGTGGATTTGTTAGATTGTTGGTCTTGCAACTTCAGGCGTCATCGTAATATAGTTATTTGGAGGATGGTGCCACACTGTTTGATGTGGTGTATCTGGCGGGAACGGAATGCTAGAAGCTTTGAGGGTCGCGAACGGTCCATTCTTGAGTTTAAGTCTTTTTTCTTTTTTACTCTTCTTGAATGGTGTTTAGTCTTACCATCTTTTTCTTGTTTCTCTCTTCCTGTTTTGTTTGATCATTGTAATTTGGTTTCTTGATGTTTTTGCTTGTCTAGTACATTTCCTATGTACAGGGATGTGTTCTTCTTTAATATATATTTTCCGTTACTTATCAAAAAAAAAAAAAAAATCCGTTATTTGTGTTGGATTTGGTTTTCCTTTGGGATATTTGGGTTTAATTTGTTTTGAGTATATCTCTACACTTTAAAGCTTTCATTTTATTTATTCTGTTTTAAATTTTTTGTTGAAACATTTTTTCCCTTTATAATTTCGTTTCCCATGTTTCTTTTCTAGCATTGTTATCAAGTTTTTCCAGTATATACTTCTCTGTATTAGATTTTTTCCCCATATAGTTCATATATTGCAGTGATTGTGTCAATTTTATTTTTAAATTGTATTTCGTTGGTATACACACACTTTGTAATATAGAATGAGGTTGGCCATATTTGATCAATAGGGCTAAGATTGCATACTTTGCATCTGAATTGGATTTTCGTACCTATTTATTGATAACAGATGAAAACAAATACATATAAGACAGCCCTGAAATCCAATTACAGAGGAAACAAGAAGCTGAATACAGTAGAGAAGTACAGACCAATAGGTCTGAGCAGAGAAATTCAGAGCAACAAGTATGCAGATTGCAGAAAATACAGACCAACAGGTATGCAGAGAAACACAGACAGTGACAATATTTTTAGATGTCAAATATTTGAGCTTCGAGTCCCAATATTTATTTATTTCAAATATTTGTTTAATGATGTGCTCCACCTGTTTTTTAAAAGAATCGAATCAATAAAATTTTCAAAAATTGTTGTTTCCTTTGAGACATGAGTTTAATAATATGAACAATTTGAAGAACCCTTTACTCTTTAGCTATGGAATTGTTGTTTTAAATTTTAATGCGTTATCCTTTCTTATTTATCCATTCATATGCATTTAGTTTCTTGCTCTTTTCATGTTTGATGCATCTTAATTTGTTATAATATTTTGCTATCTTGGAGGGTTAGTCATGTTGTTCAAGTGTTTTCCACTAGAGTCACTAAGTACATTCTCATGTTTGTAAGATTTCAATTTAACTTTTCAAAGTACAGAATTTTAAAATCTTTCACAGGGTGAATTTCTAAATGCTGCTCAATGACATTTTGTGTTTGTAAGGGCATTCAAAAATCAAACAAAGAGGTACTTAAGAAGATTTTTGAAGGCTTGAGAAGGTTTATTTACACCAAGGACTGTGAGCAAGTCCAAGGATGAGGCTTTAGGCTTTATTTTTTTGGAGTAACGTTTGAATTTCATAATTAATTGTTTTGTTTTGATGCTAAGCAAAAAAGTGAAGTTACCATGTCAGCTTTGTTTATATAAATTGATAGTTTTGTTTGATTGAACTTGGATCATTTGAAGGTTTTTTTTTTCTTTTTTTGACAATTTTCTTTACTGGGATGTTTTACAATTCAAACTTTAATTTCCCTTTATCTCTGTTTTTACTTTTCACTATTTCAGTGCTGTGTATGTGCTATACTCAATTTTCTTTACTAAATTTGCTGTGAAAAAAATGTTTTTTTTTTTTTTTAAACTTATATTGACATTGACTTGACTTAATTTCAATTCAATTTATTTTCCACTTTTATAATTATTCAATCTTTGCTGTGAAGTGTCATAATTATTGAGTTTTTCCCCCCCATTAATTTTACATGTAAGGGTTTTATTATGGCTTGAGCCACATTGTCTAAGGAAGTTAAAACACTTTAGTGAGAGTTCTATTTTTGTTTATGTCTCCGTATGTATGTTTTATTCTTTGGTTGATTTATTAATTATTTCCCTTAATGTGCTATATCATAATAGGTTGATGTGCTATATCATAACAGGTTGTTGGTGGTTGCTTTTTCATCATGATCAGAAGGTGAAGATAGAAATTACCCTTATCAATACCTGCTGTGTCTTCGTCATTATCACAAGATATAGATATACTTCTATTTTTTTTCCAAACCTTATCTTGCTTGTCAAACCTTATATTTATCCATTTGTACCACATATATTTATCTATTGATTTTTTATGTATATAATTTTTATGTTAAGTTGTTCTATACAGCTATTTTAGAATTATTATGAAATATTGTTTCTGTAATTAAAGTTTAACAATTTAACGTTGGTTTATTTTAACAATCAGTTAACTTATACAACTTGCCCCAGAAGAATTTTAATGTATTTCATTGTCTTCTAATAAGTAAAATGTGGGATAAATTATTGTATTAATCACATAACTATTATTGTATAAATTTGTTACAGGCATAGCCAATTTTGTAGAAATTATTGTCCTGGTACTAAAAGATTTCTTAAAAAATTAGTTTACTCAAACATAAAAATTTCAGCTGCTGCATAAAATAAATAAATAAATAAAGAAAATTCACAACTCCAAGAAAAACTCAGTGATGACACAATTTTTGCTCTAAGTAAAATGAGTCTAACTAAAATTCTACTACTATGCTATTTGAGAATGCTGAAATCAATCTAAACTACCAAAGTAAAAAATGAAAGAAGAGACAAAAGAGGGAAAAGAAAAATCCAAGTGCTCACACAAATGAGTTCTATTGAAACTCTCTACTACTCTACTAACAAATAGATGAAAAGGAATTAGAATCAATGTGTTTCAAATTATTTTAAACAAGGAGATGTCAATAATGTTTAACATGAGTTAAGAGATAACATATTTTGGACCTCAAACGCAGTAATATGTGTATGTTAGATTACACGTAAATAATATAAACGATGTTTTGAATTATATAAAAACACTTTATAGAAACAATATATATTTTTTAATATTCTTTATATTAGACTTCAACTATGAAGATTAATGAAAAGGTTGGGCAATCGAGTTATCTTTAGAAAAATCATGTAAATGAGCAGTTTATCTGTATGTTTAGCTATCTGTTTTCATGAAATTTCAAGCCAATTAAGTCACAAGTGAAAGGAAAAGAGTTGAAAATATATATGATAAATTTATGAAACAAAGAAGACGAGAAATAGAAAAATATACCTCTGATTGGAAGCATTTCATCTTTTTGATTAAAATTAGAGTGACAATTTCTTGAATACGATAATTTTTTTCATAATAGCTACTATTTAAGGATCTATTTTTCATTTTCTCATACATGTGGTGTGTATGTGGGAAAAAGGGATTTACTGTAACTGTGATATCAAATACTTCAGCTTCTTTCTCTTTCAGGTTTTATTTTCTTTTACTAAATTTTTTTTCCTTTTTTCCTTTTATTATTTTATTATTTTATTTCATTTTTTTTGCCAGCATTGTATATGATTGTCATTATTAACATGATGAAGCATCGTATTGAGGTTATCTAATATATGTGTTAGATGAAAATGACATTACCACTTTTATATTTGTGGAGCAATCGGTTATATGATTTTATTCTAAGGTCATAATTAAATTTCATGCCTTTGATTACTAATAAAGTGAAATTTTGCCCAAAAAATATGAAATAAAGGCGAAATAAAGGAAAGTCAAAGAAATTTTAAAAAAAAATTAGACAAAATAATAGTTGTTATAGCAATTGCAAAAAAGATCTTGAGTTACGTCACATTTCTAGGTCTTGGAAGTATTTTATGTGTCTTGATATTCCTCCTCTAGCAAATGACATTTTAAAGATTACGAGAAATTTTATCATTAGCAGAATCTATATTATATTTTAGTTATTCACTAGCAAAAAAATTAACATATTTAGTGGTAGTTAAACAGTTGTTACAAATCACAAAAAATGTTGGCTAGAGTAAAATATGGGGAACCTTTGTTTCAACCTATATGCATTGATTTGAAGGATAAGACATACTCTTTCAAGTCTATCTTCTTCTTCTTTTTTTGTGTTCTATACCTTATGAAATTCTATGTCTGGTACTTTATGCTTTTGTTAGTACTATAGGTTAAAAATGTGACAACATGAATGTGTAGAACTTTTGAACATTTGGATTTCTATATTAAAACCATGCAAGTTTAATAAGTATTTGAAATTTACAAGAGACGTGAAATGATTCATCTTTTTTCTTTCTACACATTGTATAATACATTTAATTAAATCAAATTTATTATTATTCTCCTTTTTCTATTTTCTTTTTAGGAAAACATTTAAAGATGAAAAGTAACAAAAAAAAAAAAAAATTGAAAGTGCAATATAAGTTGCTTTGTAAGGAATTTAAAGATAAAACATAACAAATAAATAAAATAAAAAATTCCCGCGCATTGCGCGGGTTAAAAGCTAGTATATATAAAACCGAAGCCTCTGAAGCTCCCACAATTTTTCACGTTAGCACAATATTAAAAAAAAAAAAAAAAAACGTAATTGAAATTTTCTAAAACCCGACTTTGCCTTTCCCTTTCACGAAGACTCTGCCTTTACCATTCACGACACTGTGCCTTCTCTTCGTTTACTGTATGTTAATTTTCTCTCCCTCATCTCTCTTCTCTACCCTTTCAGCATCCTCTGATTTGTTTTTCAATCAAACTCGATAAAACCCTAAACCTCTTCAAGAACTGACCACCACCGACTCTCATCGTTACAGTTTGCACACCCAGGCCAGGCCACAATATGTGTAAAGACATTCTCTCTGATTCGATACCCAAAAGTGAGTGTTGCCCCAAAATCTCCCGGTTCAATTTCTCAAGAACTCCTTGGTAAGATCACCTTGAATCCTCAATCTTCCTTATCTTCTTCCTTTTTTGTTACTGTTGTCCTAATCTATTTGCTTATAATTAATTTGTGGTTTTTGTTTCCATAGTTTCTGAACATTCTTGAATTAGGACGAAATCAAGATGACTTTGAGGCTGAAGGATTCATTTGGGGTTTTTATTAGTTTTGGGATTTTGGGGTTCCTAATTAGGGTTTGCTGCAATTATAGATTTCAATTGCTAATATGTTTCCTCTTTGTTCTTTTTTGTTTTTCCCAGGGGAACACCATAGAAGATCAAATTCTACCTAGGCTTTGTCTCTTGGCGTTTTGAGGAATGGTTAGTGATGTTTTTAATTTAATTTAGGATTTCCTCCCTAACCTGTTCTCTTTATTTATTTGTTAGTAGGAGTGAAATTGTGGTTTTTGGGTCCAGTTTTGCACTTTGGTTTACTAATTTGTTTTTTTTAATTCAAAGCTTCTGAATAAGGTTTTAAATATATTTTGGGTTCTATTTGTTGTTATCCATATAATTGTAGACAAGCTATGAGTCTTCCATGTTTGAAAGACTTAATCTTCATCAAAATATATGAACGCTAACAAAAATATTTTTAATTTTGCAATAGGATTTAGTTTTCTATATTTTGGTTGGTTGGTTTTGATTTAATTTATGGGTATCAAACCTGTGAAGAATTTTGGAGAGCAAGCTTGATCAGCTTTGTGGAGGCTCTTTGTGTTCTAAACCTGCTTGTATGTTAGTTCTCAGTGCACCAATGAGCTCTAGCAAATCACACATCATCTCCTTGTAAGAGCAAAGTGGATGGTGAGGTCTTGGGTTCAAGATCCAGCCAATGTATGTGTAGCTTATTTATAAAAAAATGTAGGTTAGCTCAGTCTTTAGGCTTATCATAGCAATTTCTGTTGTAATTTTGTACAATATCAGCTCTGTTCCATTTCAATTCTTTTTATACATTGTATAGTTTCTTCTTATAGTGTTATAATTTTTTCAATGATATGATTGTGATTTAAAATGGTATGGAGAGCTGCAAAGATATGTTTGATCCAAATTCCAAAAGGAGCAACTATGCTAATTGTTACTCCCTATAAGATGCATTTAGATTTTATTTATGCTGCCACTTCCCCTATTGTTATATCACTGAATTATCCTCTAGACTTATTATATTTATAAATGCTCTTGATTGATTTCTGTCTTTGAAAGAGACCCAAATAATGGTAAGTGGCCTACTTTGCAAATCAAATTCTTTTTGAAGCTACTGGCTGAATTCCACGTTGATGATAGAATATTGAAGGGTTGATTTGGAACCACTGTAATGTTTGAACAGTAGATCTGCTTGGCAATACTACCAAAAGAGCATAATCAGCCTAACTTAGAGTTATCTAATCTAGAAGAAACTTGAAAGTCTCAAATTTTGGAAGCCTTGAACTATTTAGAATTGGTTTTCAAAAGGATCTTGCTGTTAGTCATTTGCTATTATTTTAATGACTTAATTTAAAAAAGATTGCATTAAACGACTTCATTTTAGGAGGTTTGGTTATTTTGGTGTTTTAGAAGGTGTAGAAGTGGTGGAAAAAGTTATGTTTACATAATGTATATTTTTTACTTTGAAATCTTTGTGAACATGTACTTTTTTTTTTTTTTTTTTTGCCTCCTATCCATGGCTGTGGCATGTTCTTTTTGATTTTAGGGTAATTCTATAGATTTCTAAGAGTAATGCAGGATGGAGGTTGTCTAATCTTGGCTTTTGAGTAAAATTTGATGGCCAAAATTGCACCATATTTGTCACAAATAAAAAGATATATGTTGCAAGTAACAATGGCAAAATTGTTGATTGATGTGCAATCATTAAAATGTTGAATTTTGGTTAAAAGGTTGATATCAACCTAATTTTTAGCATCTTTCACAATTTTAAGTGAATACATGTAAATTTGGTCAAATGTTAATTTTTATGCCTTACAGGGCTTTGAGGAGTACATAAATTTGATTTTGGAAGATGTTGGAAAAGTCAACATCAAGAGGGAGAGCAAAAAACTTTAGGTGGGTTTATTTTCTCATTTTACTTTACTTTTAATCTCCCAAATGTGCATACTCTAAATGTGGTACATCTATTTTGTTATTTGTCGATTACATATCAAAAAATGTACAGGGTAGATTCTTCTTAAGAGATGCAACACAACAGCCACCCTTCTCTCTCTCTCTCTCTGTCTCTCTCTCTCTCTCTCTCAATAGTGGAAATAATGATTTCAGAAATTGTGTAAATTGGCATTATGTTGCCTTTTCAATCCCATTGAGGTCTAGCATCTTTGTTTACTGGCAATGTTAGAATTTAGATACATCTTGGACATCAAGAACGATTAATGTAATTTATGAAAGATACTTGATTGAATGAGTATGGAATTAACTATATTTGTGTAATTAATTGTATTGGAATGTACTTATATCAGTTATATATTTTCTAAATATGATCTCAAGCTCTTGGTTATCATGATATCTCATTGTATGTGATAGATTTTATTACTTTGTAAGTGATAGATTTTATTGGTTTGGTATATAATATATACCATGATATTGACTTTTTTTTTTTTTTTTTTTTCATATTAGGGAAGTTATTAATAGCTTTCCCGTGCATCGCACGGGTTAGCGACTAGTCTATATATATAAAACCGAAGCCTTTGAAACTTCCACAATTTTCCATATCAGCACAATATTAAAAAAAAAAAAAAAATCGAAAACTCGGCATTATTAAAAAGAAAAAAAGAAAAAAAGAAAAACCCAAAAATTTCAGCTATAAAAAATAGCCAAAAGCCTAAATCTCGAAAATTTCCTTCTGCCCAAAACCAAAACCTGGGGGGAATGTGCAGAATAGCTGTGTAAAGGGGTTGTATATAGTTTAGTTAGGCAACGTTTGAAATAATAAAAGAAAGTAGCATCTTGAGTTTTAGAAACTCGAGATTCATATTAAAACTCGAGTCCCAAAGACTCGCTTTGCGAGTGTTCGGAAACTGAAAATGCTACATAGATTTCGAATCTTTAAGACTCGAATTCCATGCAAAAAAAATTTCCCCTATAGTGGCGTTTTTAAGCCTTATAGTGACATTTTAAAGTCCTATAGCGGCGTTTTCCTGCAAAATTTTTTTTATAAGTGATCACTTCATACCAGGTTTAAGGAGCCCTATAGTGGCGTTTTTAAGCCTTATAGTGGCGTTTTAAAGCCCTATAGCGGCGTTTTTCTGCAATTTATGAAACCCGAGACTTTAAAACTCGATTTCCACGTGGATTTTTTTCCAAATCAGACCCATCCTCTTACAAATCGAGACTTAAAAACTCGAGTTTTATCTTGAAACTCGAGTTTTAGACACTCGAGATGCTAGTTTTTAGCATTGTTTTAAAATGTGACAACTAACTAAATTTTTTGATATTTATTGTTATTTGGAAATGGTGTACCCAAAACCCGATTAAAAAAAACACTCTCCCCCTTCAACGCAAACGCAGTAACACAGACTCATCAAACTCCCTCTCTTCTTCTTCTTCTTCACGCAGTCCCATCTCCTTCTTCAAACACACAATTTCCTCCATGCCTCTCTCTACATACATGTTCCCCTGCCTCCATTCTTTTTCCCTTCTCTACCTTCATTCCAAGCTTTCTTCTGTCGTTCAAACCAATATCCTTTGTAAAGAAAGGCCAGCCAATCAACATGAATCGATACCCTTCGTTCAAAATCTCTATCCTCTCCAGGTGAGTTTCTATTTAATAATATATGTTTGCAATCCAATTTGGCTATCTTATTTTATTATTCTCTTTTTTATTTTATTTTATATATAAACAATCTTCCTTTTATTCAAAACATACAAAGTCTTTCATATGTTATTCAAAATCCAATTTTGTTTGACAAATTCACCAGCTTTCTTGCTTTTTCTCTCTATAATTCTTTCTCTTTCTCATGTTTTGCTGGTATAATGGTTGAGAGAATGATATAAGAATTGATATCCCTTGTGAAAATAGGCCAACCCTAAGTGTTTGACAAAATGTCTCAATGATCTAAATAAAAAAAACAAAAATTCTGAGACAAATCCTGATGACTGATAGGACTCAAATTCCCAAATCCTGATAGACTCGAATTAAAAAAAAAAGGTAGTAGTAGTATGATAGGACTCTTTTAACCCATGATTTGCATTACAATACATGAATAGAAAAGATCGTGAGAATAGAAAGATTTCATTGGATCATGCTGACAAAGGGAAACTTTTGCATCTCGAGAAATTTTTTGATGAAATTTTGGTTTGTGATAATTGGTTTTGGTTCAATAGGGGCCATATTTGAAGGCTGATTTGGGTTTGAATTTGAGATATTTCATCTGCATTCTGATTCTTTCAAATAACAATTCTTGATTCAAGTTTTTGAATTAAGGCAACCTCTGCTTCGTTCTTTCCAACAGGTATCCTATGCACCAAATCCTCTAAGCATTTGGCCTGAAATAATACGTATTTGACTATATATATATATATAGAGAGATGGGTTCAAATTACACCTATTGTAACTTCACAAGAATTACACCTTTTATGGACCATTGATGACTATTAGATCTAAGGGTCAAAAAAACACTCATAGTAATATTATTATTACTCCCTAGAAATTAGTGATTTAGGCATTAACTCTTATTATTAAAAAAAAAAAAAAAAACCACAGCATTAACTTTTTTTTTTTTTTTTTTTCCTTTCCATATCATCATCTTCTTCCTCCGTATTTCTTTTTCCAAATCAATGCATCTGTTACTTTGCCATTTAAACTCGCTAACGGAGCTCACGTGAAACTCATGTGCAACTAGATCGCCAAAGCTAGATGCCCAAACCAATGGAGAGAGAGAAAAATTTGGATTCAACGGTGATACAGAGAAAGGTTGAGGCTCGCCGGACTTTGTGCTCCCACAACTGCTCGTTGTTCCTGCCATTGATCTCACCATCCTTGGCTTCAACCGCTATTTCATGGTTTCCTACAATAACTAATAAATAAATAGGCACAATCTGGACTGTTGAATGGAATCAGTGATAAATTGTACTCCTCCATTTAGAATTGCTCTTAACCTCCATATATGTACCTGTTGTTGTTGTTAAAGATTCTTCATTAAGCCTTGAAATTGAACCCCTCTCTATCTCTTGTAAAAGATCACCACTCACACATAACAAATAACTAAAATCTCTCTGTATATTTTTATATTTTTTGTTGTTTGTTTTCACTTAGATTTGATCCATTCATCCCTTTAATTTGATCGTGTTTACTGTTCAGTCACTTTAGTGTTTTCCAATTGGTTATACATAGATCAAAACATTAGAATTACAATTTCCATTTATTAGGCTTTCGTAGGTATGGTTTTTGCGTGTACACTACATATATCAGTTACTATTAAAAAACCACAAATCGCGGCCAAGGACAGCAATATCGGCAGCGGGAAAGACCAGAGCAATGGGACAACGAAGTCCGGTGAGCCATAGCCTCTCTCTCCTCTCAGCCTTTCTCTATCAGTTAATGCTATGGTTTTTTTTTTTAATAATAAGAGTTAATGCCTAACTCACTAATTTCTAGGGAGTAATAATGACATTACTATGAGTGTTTTTTGACCCTTAGATCTAATAGTAATCAATGGTCCATAAAAGGTGTAACTCTTGTGAAGTTACACCAGGTGTAACTTGAACCCATCTCATATATATATATATATATATATTTATATAACTAAATTATTTACATGTATTTACTATTTTTCGAATCCCAAGGGCTAGCGTGGATGAATTTGCTTTCGGTAGAATTTGCAATATCATGTTTGCATGTTGGTGGAGGAAAATTGTTCTATTAAAGGCTACCAACTTTTACGGACTACGTTAACAAAGGCTTTGTTAACCAGCAATGTTAGCCTGTTTTAGTTGTGTGATTGTTGCGCTCTTCATTGCGTCTGTCCTGCTTCTTTGTTATTGTTGTTGTTTTTGTGTTTTTGTGTTTTTGTGTTTTTTTTTTAAATGAAGTATGAGTTTTCAGGCAAAAAAGGCCTTTGTAATAATTTATTATGTATCTGTCCTACTTCATTTGCTTTGGTTTTGGTGAGGCTTGAGGGGTTAATGGTCCTCTGTTTTGTTCGTTGGTTTAGTTTTTGATTGTATAATATGTACTTACAAGTTACTTTTTTCTAATTCCTTAAAATTTACTACTTGAAATGGCCGGGATGCTTCAACGGTTGCAGATGCGGTGATGAATGTAAGGTCCAAGTCTATCCACCTCTCGACCCAACTGATTGAGAAAGAGTTGATCAGCTTAATCTACTGTTGTTAATTAATATGGGATTCTTTTATAAGAGACACAAGAGGTATATTATATAATATATATATATATTAATATATATATATATATATATGGTGATGGTTAAATACAAGTACATTTCAGGTACAAGGAGGGCAGAAAGCCAGGTTCATGATTAAACATTCAAGGTATGAATTATATGATTCATGGGCAGTTTCAACTTCAATTTGACAACGGATTTTCAATTTTAGAATTATTGCATGTGTTGCAAATCTATATTTAAAGTGAGAAAATTTAATATAGAAAGATTTTTAGAATGATGATTAATTTTCTGTGGTTAAAATGAATCTCTTTATATAGAAGTTCGATAAATTCTCCACCTTTAGAACATGAAATAAATTTTTTTTTTAATGATTGGGAAGAGCACCAATCTATCTGTAACCAAACGAAAAGGAGAATTAAATCGTGCGGATGGGTCTTTGAGTTTATTTCTACCCAAAATCAAATTAAAAGGTTTCTGATCTTTGTTTTTTCTTTACTTTATAAATAAATATTATATTTGTATAATTAAAAGTGCTGAAAGGCAGAAGTTTGAAAAGCACCATAAGAAAAATTGATAGGTCTGCGGTGGTTTATTAAAGTTTGGCTTGAAAGAAATGCTTGTGTATTTTGTAGTAATGTCAAGTATGAGGCGGCATTAAGCCATTAAGGCCTTAGTTGAGTTTCCCATAATTGAGGGTTTTAGTTTGATTCTTTCTAAGTTTAGTTGTAGCAAAAAACACTTTAAGGTTGTCTTTCAATTTATTTGAAATATTGATTAAGTAGTTCTTTAAATTTGTGTTTTATATGTTTTATGGATAATCGAGGATGTTAAAGATTTAATTCTTCATTTTATTTTAAACTTAAGATTGATTTCTATTTTTCATTATGTAAATTAATGTTTCATATCAAGATTAATATTTCATATCAAGGATAGGAACTATAAGACTAGAATCCTAATGTACAATCAAAGAGGAAGAGAAAAAGAATAGTTTACATCTTTATACACAATAGCTTTTCCGTGCATCGCACGAGTTAGCAACTAGTATATATATATAACCGAAGCCTCTGCTAGCACCACAATTTTTCACGTTAGCATCTTTTAAAAAAACAAAAAAACAAAAATTCTGATTTTTTTTTTCTCTAAAACCTAATAATACATAAAACCCAATATACAAAAAAAAAAAAAAAATTGCTCCTCTCTCAAACCCAATTCTTTGCCCATCTTCACTCTCAATTTTCTCTCCACAACCCAGAACCACCATCAGTTCTTCTCTCCTACAACTCAACGACTCCACCTTCTCTGGCACAACTCAACAGCTGCAATCGCCCAAGTTGCAGATACATCCCCAGTCTGATGGAGAGGCAACATATGGAATAAGTGTGTCGAAGAAGATTGCGATGACCATTAAGTAGCTCTTTGAGATGGATTTGCTGGACTAATAGTGGTGTTCATCGGTTGCAATAAGGTTATATCCCTAATTCTTTTGTTGTATGTATTGAATATAAATTGGATTTTTTGGCTTAAGCCTGAAATTGGTGGTATATCAGATTTAGGGATTAGGTTTGCACGACATAATTAGGGGAATGATCAATTCAATTTTACTTTGAATTAAATTACATATTTTCATTCATTTTTAAGTCGTTATACCATCAATCAAAATAAATATATGTAATTTTTTTTCGTTCTTTGCTTTCTTTCTTTCTTTTTTTTTTTTTTTTTTTTTCATCCTAATATGTCAATAAGTTTTTAATTCCTAGATTACATTATTCTAATTTTTTTTTTCAAGTTCCTCTATTTCAGCACCTGTACATCAATCAAGTTCTATTTCTTGGCTACATCTGTTAGGTGTTTGACAAAAGGCCTACAAGAGTAACTGTTGAACATGTATTGGAATAATAGAATAATTGAACTGGCATAAACTATTTGATGATGGCCCATGGTCACTAAGCTGCATCTTCCTGTTCAATTTGTCATTAAGTCATGTATTTCTGTTTTATAACTTATATTCATGGATGTATATTTTTGCTATATGAAAAATGGGGTGAACTAACTTGATTGTATTTTTGAAGACTAGGTTGGATTACTGATGTGTGAATAATGGGTACATGTGGGAGAAGGAATACATAATGAGATGATATCTCATTAAGCCTCCATTTGGAGCTGTTAAAGAATATAGGAGAGTAATAGAAAGGTTTAAAATTGCTTAGTTAGGTGTCTAATTTCTTAAGCAATATAGTAATTTCCTTTTTCTCACCCAAATTCCAAACAGATTCATATACCCAACTTTAGAAATTTTATGTCAAATAATTGAAAATTGCTTCATATGTATATTGAATGGGGGAAAAAAGAGTCACAGGGTTGATTCAGTTTAGGAATAGAGTCAAATAGTACTTCAATGGAAAAAATAGAATGAAGATAATCAGTATGGGGAAATCTGTGAAAGTCTAAATCCTATGCTAGCAAGGTTTTGTTTCTAATTATGAGCGTTGTTGATAATTGGTTTTGGTGTCATTGAATGTGGATGTGTTTTGAAGTGATGACGTGGGTGGTTTTTATCAATTTATGAGTGTGAGAAAGTTTAAATTACTATCTGGGTTTTCATTTTTGGGAAAGCCTATATTTGATCATAGGAATAAAATGTGTAGATTGTGGACCTGGAATTAGTCTCTGGGTTGTGATCAATGGGGAGGTCACCACTTTAACAAAATTTTGTTGTTTAATTTAGTAGTTTGTGCTAAGTCTGTAAAGGTGCCTAATTTGGATTACTAGAGTTCATATTAGATCAATTTTATGGGTTATAGAAGCTCAACTTTGATGGGATTCCTTAAGTGAAAAATAAACATGGATTTAAGACGACAAGAGGGATCACTGTGTTAGCTTCTAGATTGTTAAGGATGCTTGATAGGGATATCGGTGGTATTGAGAAGAGATTGTTTGATTCTCTGCTGGTAGATGGGTGCTTTAATAAAAATATGTTGGATTGCTTTAATTGGAAATACATAACTATGCAAATAATTATGTGTGCTGTTTCAAGTCCACCCCTTGCAAATTATTTATAAGGCAAACAGTATTATGGTCAAGGGTGAAAGTTTTTAATTTGAATACTTTGTCTTGGCTTTTGGATCCTTTGGGCATATTTTGATATGATTAGGCAAGGTGGATATGCAGAATTCATTGTGCCATTTAGAATACTTAATATTTACATTTTCTTACTCTATACAAATTGAGTGCATTTGATTTATGTGTCGGAACTGATGGCAACTCAGCCAAAGCACAAGAAAGAGATTACTTGGATTTGTATAAAAATGTTTGCTTGCTTTGTAGGGTTTGGTGTTGTTGGCACACAAAAAGCTCATTGGGGAGAAGCTTGCAGAAGGGGCTGAACAGAACATCAAGCAGGGGAGGCCAAGAGGGTATATTACTTGGTAACAATTATGTCATACTGGACTGCGTTGTTCAAGAGCTATTGCTTCATTAAGGTTGCATCAATTAAGTGCTGCTGCATATTAAGACAAACAATTCAATGCAACACAATCAAATTAAATCATTTTGAGTTTAAGCCAAAGGTAGACTTGGCCGTGTATGAAAAATGAGAAATAGATGTCTTGATTTGGTTGCATGAAAGTTTTTGAATTAGCGGAGTGAATGTATTTTTGTATTGCTGATTTTTTTCCCATTTAAATAGTAATATTGCTACAATAATATGATGATTTGGTAATTTGGTAGATTGGAGTCTCATGCATACCATTTTTTTTATCAAAAAAAAAAAAAAAAAAAAAATAGAGATCTCAAATTTTACATGCCTTCTTTCAACTCTTTTAGATAATAATATTATTACTCTGCTCTTTTTTCTTTGTTTGGTTGATGGGATATTATTCAAAATTTAAGTCAATTATTTTTTAAAACTGCACTTAATTTGGTTAGATGGGCCATACTCCTAAATTTCAGATTTCTTTGTTTTTTTTCCTCTTTGCTTGGTTAGTGTGGAAGTTCAAGAAGGTTAAGGAATTAAGAAATGGGATTTTGGAAATTTTCTTTTGCTCAGCCATTGGGATTTGCCAAATAGAAGCTAATGTTGAATTTGACAAAATTAATTTTATTTTGGATTAGCACAAGACACCATTATTTGATTGGAATAGTTTTAGACTTAAAGTAACATCTTTAAACTACAGATGAAAAATGCATTCAACAGAAGAAGAAAAATAAATCAAGATAATTTTGCATATGTTATATGTGTTTCACATTTATGTAAAAACTTTCCGCGCATAGTGCAGATTAGTGACTAGTTTATATATAATAATTTAAAATTTTTATATTTGTCCACTCTTAAACAAAAGTTATGACCGCCCTAGATTTTTTTTTTGTCTAATAAAATTAAATGTTGGTCCATAATTTGGTCCCCTACAATATATTAGGCCCTTTCAAACAAAAAGAATTTTATAGAACTAAAATTAGAAAATTAAAGAAAAACTCACTGTCTCTATCTGACTGTCCAGGCCTAATCAACAAAAATTTATAGAACTAAAATCTGAAAATAAAAATTAAATTTCTATAAACCAAATACCTAGTAAAAAAAAAACCAATAAAATTTTAAGCCAAAAAATCTTAACCTAGAGGGGAAACAACTTGAACCTCTTGGCAGTTTGCTCTAGCCCCTTTCATCGCTAGACGGCAGACCCATTGACCCAGCCTTCATCGCTTCAACCTCAAGCACTCTGCACTCAAGGTATCTCATCCCTGTTCTCTTTCTCTTTTTCTCAGGAACTAAACTATATATTGAATTATGTATAATGATATAGTGATGATATCCCTTTGCAGCTTTGCTAGCAATATATGCGTATTGCATTTCTTCAATAGATTAACTTGACTACTGACTCTTTGATTGTGACTAAGCCCTTGGCTTTTGTGTTGACAGTGATGTTTGTCTCTTAAGTGAGGGATGGGTGGGGCCCTGGGTATGCTTTGGGCAATTAGGTAATGGACTAGTTGACTAGTGATAGTAAAGTCAGTAAACAAATAATTAGAGCATTCACGATGGGAATTGTAAATGTCATATGTTAGCAATATTTAGCATCAAGCCTCAAAAGTACTCAACAATTGGCCTGTTAAACTTGTAAAATTGTAAATTTTTTTGGCATTGTGCTACAATACCATCGTAAATGTATGATGGTACTGTAGCACAATGCCAAAATATTATATTAATATTTTATTCCTAAATATCAGGCTGATAGGCCAAGAAAGTATTAACTCCTTGTGATGAATTAACCAATTAATTAGCCAAGTTAATTAATTAGTCCGATTAACATGTAATACACGTGGTAGCACAAACAAATCACCAACTAAGTTAATATGCAACGAAAAATAAAGTTGACACGGTGATTTATTTACGAATAAGGAAAACCTCCAAGGCAAAAACCTTACTGGGTGATTTTAAGGTCACCACTCCCGAGAATCCACTATTATCACAACAAGCGGTTACAAGTAAAGGAATCTCAGTACCTTATATCAACCTACAGTTGAACCCTTACCCCAAAACCCAATTGGACTTGTTCTGTAGTGACAATCTCTCATTTTCACTGCATGGCTCCCAGTACGTGACTAACCAATTGATGCACGGATCCAAGTACGTGACTAACCACCAACTTGAGAAGGATGTTGGCTGCAAAGTTCTTCAATTCATCAACACGATGAAGATCACGAAACTCCTTGGTTACAAAACCCTACAGCATACAAACATAGCAGCTTCTTGAAGCGAAAGATGAACTAAAGCATATGTCTCAGGTCACAATATGCTTGTGAAAAACTTTTGCATTAAGTTGCATCAGTTGTGACGGCCCTTAAAATAATCCTTATATATGTTTAGGGTTGTGAGAAAAGAAAGCCTAAACATGTATACACGGATTAAAGTGAAATCAGATCTGAAAAACTGATTTCTATAAATCTCGATAGATAGGTTATCTATCGAGCAGTTGTCAAGCATCGGGCAAAAACTGTCTTTTAAACCTCGATAGATGCTATCTATCGAGCTAGCTATTGAGTTTTAAAATCCAGCACTTCTTCACTTGATTCTTGGATAGACTTGTATGGCTTTAACACTTGAACTTGAACTCTTGTTCCTTGAAGTATTAAACACATCCTTGATCTACCCAATTACAAGTAAAATGTGTTTTGTCAAAGGATTAGCCAATTCTAGATGACATATATTTCTAACATGATTCACATATGTCCTAACACAGGCTTTTCTCTCTCATTCACACGGTCTCTCATCTCTCTCTGTCTTTCACTCACTTTCCTCTCTTTCTCCCTCTTCTCTATCATCTCTCCGTTTCTCCCTCATACCACTGCCATAGTCCAGACTCCAGATTCACTCTACAATTAACTGAACTCCACCGTGATCATCAACCTAGTCTCAAACCCATATCAAAACTCCAGTCCACAAATCCACCATACCGTTGCTAAAGTGGTGTTGTTCTCAACAGTGGCTAATACCCACAAGAATTGCAGAGAATAGCCACCGTCTTTACCACATAGAACCTAGATTTGTTCTCCAATTCCACGGTGGAGATCAACATGGTGGGTTTCTAGATTGGCGAGATCGGCGGTGGTGGGTTTCTGGGTTCAGCATTGTGGTTGTTGTCGACGAGATCAGCAGTGGTGGCTGTTTCTTGTGGTTGTTGTTGGTGGTTTCTTTGTTTTTGTTTTTGTTTTTTTTTGTTTTTGTTTTTTGTTTTGTTTTGTTTTGTTTTGTTTTTTTGTTTTTTGTTTTTATCTTGGTGGTTCTTGTAGTGGCTGTTTCTTGTGGTTGTTGGTTGTGATTTTTGGCGGTTTCTTTGTGTGTGTGTGTGTTTTTTTATTATTTTTTTTCTCTTGGTGGTTTTTGTGGTGGTTGTTGTTGGTGGTGGGTTTGGTGGTTTTTTTAATGGGTTTTGGTGGTTGGCATGGCGGTGGCGTGGTGGTGGCTATTGTGGTTGTGGTGGTGGTTGCTAGCTAGTGGCGTGGTGGGTTTGCTGGGATGTGAGTGACAGTGGTTGTTAGTTTTTTTTTTTCTTGGTGGTTGCTGGATTTTTAAAATATATTTTACGGTGGTGGTGATCTTTTAGACCCAGAAAAATGAAGAGGAAGAGAGACTGAGGGAAAAGACAGAGAGAGGAGAGGAAGAGAGAGAAAGAGGTTGTGAAATTAATATTTTAATGAATAGATGATGTAAATAAGAAATGTGATGTTGGATGTATCGTAAAATGGTATAGTATAATTGATAAAGTAACTTTTTGGGATGGTAAAATAGGATAGGATGACATTTTCCATTGTGAATGCTTAAAAGACAAAAATTAAACTATTGAGTAGTGTATTTTTACCAGTTTAGACTTTACATTGTGGTAACAGGGACTGCGATAAATTGCTAGTGGACAATAAAGAAAAATAACGAAACAATTAAACAACAAAAATTTATGTTGGGTTAAATTGTAAAGAGAGTCATGCTATGGACACAATAATAATTAATATTTTTATTGTATTAATAAATAATATTTTAATTGAACTTATAGTTTGTTATTTATTTATTTATTTATTTTTGCTAGTATTATGGACAAATATTAGATACGGAAACCACGTACTCAAGATTCATCTCCTACCCAAAATATTATGGACAAATATTTTTTTGTTATCAATATATAAAGTTCTCTTTTTATTAGATTGTTTAATTTAAGTTTCTAAAGGACCACCTTGGAAAAAAATCTTAGAGCTGCCGATGCATGTAAACGTGATTTTAAACACTCTTATTTAGGTATCATTTGTTGCGTTTATATTGCAAATAAATATAAGACATTTGTTTTAATTACTATATTTTGATTTCATACAAGAAAATGCTATGACCCACAACTTTTGTCACAGCTTACTCACGTGGCAAATCGTGAGTGTTGGAGTTATGAATCCACTACTTTTACTCTATTATTCACAACTTGACACGTGAGTAAGTTGTAGCAAAATTTGTGACAAAAGTTATAATCTTATGATTCTTGCCTTAATCTATAGAAAAATTCTGGCATAAAAGAATATAAAAATAAGGTACTAGATTGTTTGTGTTTTTTTCTTTTTGATAGGAAGGTTTGCGTACCTCATCACATGGAATTGGACCCATGGCCAAATCCGGTGTTGTGTGGATTTTCACAATCTGAACAAGGCATGTCCAAAAGATGAATTCCCCCTGCCTAATATTGATCTCCTTGTAGATTCAGCTGCGGGAAACTCTATGTTTTTATTTATAGATGGATATAGTGGGTATAACCAAATTCGCATGGCTGCTAGAGATGTAGATAAGACAGCATTCAGGACCCCGATCAGGAATTTCTATTACATTGTGATGCCCTTTGGCCTTAAGAATGCGGGAGCCATGTACCAACAAACCATGATAGCCATCTTCCATGATATGATGCTTAGGGAAATGGACGATTATGTGGATGACATCGTGGTAAAGTCTAAGACTAGGGCAGGACACTTCTAGGTGCTTGAACAAGTTTTTGAAAGGTACAGGAAGTACAAACTACGCATGAACCCCATGAAGTGTGCCTTTGGAGTGTCTGCTGGAAAATTTCTTGGGTTCCTAATACATCGCAAAGGCATAAGTGTGGATCCAGCCAAGGCCACAACAATTGCAACAATGAGGAGGCCAAAAACGGTTAAAGCTCAAAAGTTTCCTGGGGAGGGTCTCTTACATCAGGAGGTTTGTGCCAGGACTGGCTTCGGTCACAAGTGAATTATCCAAATAGCTGAAAAAGAGGGTTGAGTTCACTTGGGGAACTGAACAGCAGAAAGCCTTTTAGAGGATCTAGCAGATTATGAACCATCTGCCTACCTTACAAGCACCAGTACGTGGGCGACCCTTGTTACTATATTTAGCATCAAATTCCCAAGCTATAGGAGCCCTGCTAGCATAGGAAGATGATGATGGGAATGAGCAACCCATTTATTATGTGAGCAGGACACTAAAAGATACAAAGACCAGGTACCCCAGGATAGAAAGGGCATGTCTGGTGGTTATGTATGGATCCCAAAGGCTAAAACGGTACTTCTCAGCCCACCAGATCCTCCTAGTGACCAAGTCTCATCCCATAAAAGCACTCCTTCACCAGCCTCTCCTAAAGGGAAGAATAGCACAGTGGCTGGTTTTGCTCTCTCAATATGACATCGGTCTGAGGACCCCCAAGGCTGTCAAAAGCCAAGCCATAGCAAATCTGCTAGCCCAGTTCCTAGGGGAAGAAGAGTGATCACTAAGCAAGGAGATCCCCGGAGAGGTGGAAGTAGTAGAACTCTCAGGAAAAAAATGGACCATGAGATTTGACGGGTCAGCAACGACAACTTCAAATGGCTTGGGAATTGTGTTAAGTTGCGAAGATGGGGATACCATGCCATTATCCTTCAAGCTTGAGTTTCTCTGTTCAAATAATGCTGCTAAGTACGAGGCATACCTTGACTGGACTGGACATAGCACTCAGCATAGGGGTAAAACATATGAAGGTTTTGGGAGACTCCAACCTCGTAGTCTCCCAAGTAAAGGGTGACTTTGCACTAAGAGAACAAAGTTTGGCAGCCTACAGAACTTGGGCACAGAAGTTGGAGCAAAAAATTCCAAACCTTCAGTGTGGAATACACCCAAAGAAGCGAAAACAAGTTTGCTGATGCACTAGCCACCCTAGGATCCCAGATACCATTTAAAGGAAAAAGTACTTTGATAAAGGTAAGCAAGCAGGAACATTCCATCATAGGGATCCTCAAAAGGATGTTCCTTGAAGAATCAAAACAGAAAGATTGGAGAGATGAGGTAAAAGGAAAGATAGGAAAGTTGGGGCATGAAGGAAGTATCAAGGAACTAAAAGATTACCCTTTGATAGAAGGAGAGTTGTACAGGAGGCTGCCCGGAGGGATCCTGTCCAAATGTATCAATGAAAAAGAAGGGAAGCTGAGATTAGAAGAACTGTACAGCCAGGTTTGTGGGATTGCAGAAAAAATCAGCCTATACAAAAGGATGCAGCGCATGGGGTATTACTGGCCAAATATGAACAAAGAGGCTACAATTGTACAGGAGGAATGTCAAAAGTGTCGACTTTCAATGGACAAAGAAGAAAGTTATGCCGTATTCGTGACAGAAGATTGGAGGACCCCATTTATGGAATACTTGGCTCAAGGGATCCTACCAACTGACAGGACACTGGCTCACTAGCTCAAGAAACTTGCCTTTAGATACTTCTTGCAAAATGGAATCTTGTTTAAAAAGGGGTACGGCGGGGATCCCCTAAGATGCCTGGGGCCTTGGGAGGCCAGAGAAGCAGTCAGAGAAGTCCACTCCGGTGATTGTAGAAGTTACCCAGGGAAAAGAAGGCTTTACAGGCAGTTGTTGTAGTTGGGGCACTATTGGCCTACAATGAAAAAGAACTCCAAGAAGCTGG
Source organism: Notholithocarpus densiflorus (assembly GCA_030021035.2). NCBI lineage: Eukaryota > Viridiplantae > Streptophyta > Magnoliopsida > Fagales > Fagaceae > Notholithocarpus > Notholithocarpus densiflorus. The sequence continues at coordinate 3,062,461 of JARYZH020000020.1, forward strand.
TTAAAATGTGTCATGCATGCCAAGTACTTAGAGATGCAATACATACTCACCCAGATGTGCTGCAAGATATGACCACACCATGGCCTTTCCATACTTGGGGGCTCGATCTTATAGGACCCATAAATCCCCATTCTAATGGCCATATATGGATCTTAGCAACCACCAAATATTTTACAAAATGGGTAGAAGCCATCCCTTTGAAGAAGGCCACCGGAACAGCCGTGGCAAACTTCATCCGAGAACATATCATTACACGCTTTAGGATCCCAAGGAGACTGATCAGTGACAATGGTACACCATTCATAAATAAGCATATGAGGGACCTGACCGAGGCGTATCACATCAAGCATGGGAGGTCCACACCATATTATCCACAAGGAAATGGCTAGGCCGAGGCTACCAAAAGGGTGATATTGAAAATCCTCAAGAAAATGAAACATGAGTATGGGGGAAAATGGAGTGCCCACCTGACAGATGTACTCTGGGTGATACTGAAAATCCTCACTCTCTGTGTTTTGCCATGTTGTTTTTTGCAAAGAACTTTATGTAGTCATCTTTTTTTAGAATCCATGATAGAAGGACACTCTAAGATCCTTACTATCTTTTTGACAATTATCCTATGTTCCTTATCTTAGTAACTGTGATGGAATCTTTTCAAAAAAAAATGGAGCTTCAAGTAAGATGTATGATTGCATAATATTACATGGCTCAGCCCAAATGTGGCCAACTCTAGGAGAGGTACCTGGGTTAGCGCAAAAAAAAAAAAAAAAAAAAAAGGAAGAAGGATGAAATCTTAACGCATGACCTAGGACTCACACCACAATCAGTCCAAGTACATGGTCTGGGACTTCGAGCAAGAATGAGTGCCCCGGGGTACCCAGCCTAGTACTTCCCCTAAAATAGGTCCTCCTGGTTCATGACCTAGGACTTGGAAAAAAAAAAGAATAATACAGCATCCAATGTACCTAGCTTAGTACCTGCGCAGGAACACAACCACAAGGGTACCTATTCCAAGACCTACCACAAGAATTTGTAGGAGCCATGGTCCAAGACTCAATACAAAAAAAAAACAAGAGAGAGAGAGAGAGAGAGAGAGAGAAAACAGAAAGAAAAAAAAATGCATAAAGCACAGATCCATATATATCATAAAGAAAGCAGTCAGAAGTAGCTACTTTAAAAAAAAAAATTTAAACACCTCGAATTGTCTGAAAAAAACAAAACAATGGAGGAAATAAACTTATACACCCTGAGTTATTCAAAGAAAGAAAAAGAAAGAGGAACTAAGGAATAAGGTCGGTCAGCAAAGAGCCTCCTGAGGAAATTGCAGGAACAGTTGATGAAGAAAGAACTAGCTACTTCTTAACTTTCAGATCTTGCAATGCCTTGTGAGCACGAGCCAGGGCCTCCTCAGCAGCAGCAATCTCAATGTCAAGGTCCTTAGAAACCTTCCTCTAGAACAGCATGTAAGCTAAGGACCACAGGTAATCCAGCAAAAAAGACAAATTGAACTTGACTTCCATAAGATCCTGCACCACTCATCTCCACTCCAAAAGTCTCTCCTCGGAGAGGGAATCAGGAGAGGAGTCCCTCAGAGAAATCAGCACGGCGCACAAGAGCTCCATCAGGATGTTGCCCAAGAATACGATTCCCCTGAACCCACTGGTGAAGTCCCCATGGGCTTTGAGTAGCCCCTCCAAGAGTGGCAAGCCCTCAACAGGCACAGAGAAGTGCATGAAGCTACCAAAGGGAGGCCCAAAGCGATGGAAGTGGCTTGTAGGAAGACTGTTGAACTCTAGAGAATCAAAGTGGGCCAGAAAAGCAAGGAGCCTTGAGCTAGGATTTGAGATAGCCATCTCGGGGGCCTCCTTTATTGTTGTGTCTCCACCTTTAGGAGCTGGAGGACTTCCAACCCTTTGAATAGTCTGGGGAATCCCTGTCTGAGCTTCAACAACCTAGACAGTGGGAACAGGTTCCTTAGCTTCTTTAGTAACTGCAGGCTTAGGATCCTTAGCACCTGTGTCAGCACCTGTGAAAGCAAACAGAGTCAAAAAAAGGGGGAGAGAGAAAGGAAGGAGTAAAGATAGAAGGAAAAAAAAAAACCAGTACCATTCCCCTGTGGTAGAGCTTCCTTTTGAGCTTAGGCAGCCACTTCAACCATCAACGAAAGCTCCTCCTCCCGCCTTTCTGACCTTTCAGAAGACTCTGTGAAAGGGCATAAAGTACGTTGAAAGAAAGGTGAAGAAACCTTGGCAAAAGTGCTAAAGGAAGGGAGGGACACCGGGGGACTCGCCATAAAAGAAGTATAGAAAGAAAGAAAAAAAAAAGAACTGAAAAGGGGAGAAGAATAATGATGGCGGGTAGTACACACCTTCAGAAGCCTCTGACTCCAAGGAAGGAGCAGCTTCAAGGGCAGATTGGGCGCTGGTTTGACCTAAAAGAAACAAAGGGGAAAAGGAACAAGACAAAAGATGATGTAGATGTGTCTTCAATAATTGTTTATGTTCGACTAGATTTCCCATTCCTCCCTCGTTTATGTTTCCTTACAAGGCACCAAGAACCAAGGTATTAGATTCTTGCCTTTAATCTATAGAAAATTCTTGCATAAAAGAAAATAAAAAAAAAGGTACTAGATTGTTTGTGTTTTTTTTCTTTTTGATAGGAAGGTTTGCGTACCTCATCACATGGAATTGGACCCAAGGTAAATGATTTTGTTTGTTTTTTTGTTTTTGTTTTTTTTTTGTTTTTGTTTTTTTTTGTTTTTGTTTTTTTGTTTTTTTTTTTGTTTTACTGTAGATGTTTGTTTTACTGTAGATGTTTGTTATCAAAAGATGATGTAGATGTGTCTTCAATAATTGTTCATGATCGACTAGATTTCCCCTTCCTCGCTCGTTTATGTTTAATTGCAAGGCACCAAGAACCAAGGTACTAGATTCTTACCTTTAATCTATAGAAAAATTCTTGCATAAAAGAATATAAAAACGAAGGTACTAGATTGTTTGTGTTTTTTTCTTTTTGATAGGAAGATTTGTGTACCTCATCACATGGAACTGGATCCCAAGGTAAATGATTTGGTTTTTTTCTTAATTTTTTTTTAATGTAGATGTTTGTTATCAAAAGATGATGTAGATGTGTCTTCAATAATTGTTCATGTTCGACTAGATTGTTTGTGTTTTTTATCTTTTTGATAGGAAGGTTTGCGTATCATCACATGGAATTGGACCCAAGGTCAATGATTTTGTTTTTGTTTTTTTTTTTTGTTTGGTTATTGTTTTTAATGTAGATTGTTGGGTTAAAATGAATTGACCCCTTAGCAAATTAATTAATTACCCTAGCTAATTAATTAGTCAAATTACATGCAATAGCGTGGTAGCATAAACAAATCACCAAATAATTAAATGTAGCGGAAATTAAATTTGACACAGGTGATTTGTTTACGAATGGGGAAAACCACCGAGGCAAAACCCCACCAGGTGATTTAAAGTCACCACTCTTGAGAATCCATTATTATCAATCATAAGTTGTTACAAGTAAAAGGAATCCCAGTACCCAATACCAACCTACAGTTGAACTCTTACCCCAATACCCAATTGGACTTGTATTGTAGCGGCAATCTCTCCATTCAATGCACGAATCCCAGTACGTGACTAACCAATAATGCACGGATCCCAGTACGTGACTAACACACCAACTTTAGGAAGATTGTTGGCTGCAAAGTTCTTTAGTTCATCAATAGTGAAGATCAGGAAGCTCCTTGGTCACAAAACCCTTGGCGTAAAGATGCAGTAGCTTCTACAGAAAATATGATGAACTAGAGCAATTTGTGCCTCCGGTCACAGTATGCATGGATTATTCTTTTGCAACACCTTGCATCACTTATGACGGCTCTTAAAATAATCCTTATATATGTCTAGGGTTGTGAGAAAAGAAACTTTACACAAATGCTCAACGATATGCGTGTAATTAGATCTGAAAAACCTGATTTCGTAATTCTCGACAGATATAGCTTGTGTCGAGCTTGTGTCGAGCTTTAGCAGCAATTCTTGTTAGAAAGGATTCTGTCGAGACTTTTGTCGAGCTTTAATGAACAGAACTTCCTTCACTTGTTTCTTGGTCAGATTTACATGGCTTCAATACTAAACTTGAACACTTGTTTCTTGAAGTACTAAACTCATCTTAGATCTACCCAATTACAAGTAAAGTGTGTTTTGTCAGAGGATTAGCCAATTACATAATTATGTCCCTAACAATCTCCCCCTTTGGCAATCCGTGACAAAACCATAACAAACAAATGTGATAGGCCAAAAATGTGTTGACCCCTGGTGATGAATTAACCAATTAATTAGCCAAGTTAATTAATTAATCCGATTAACATGCAATACGCGTGGTAGCACAAACAAATCACCAACTAAGTTAATATGCAGCGGAAAATAAAGTTGACACGGTGATTTGTTTACGAATGGGGAAAACCTCCATGGCAAAAACCCCACCGAGTGATTTTAAGGTCACCACTCCCAAGAATCTACTATTATCACAACAAGCGGTTACAAGTAAAGGAATCCTAGTACCTTATACCAACCTACAGTTGAACCCTTACCCCAATACCTAATTGGACTTGTTCTGTAGTGACAATCTCTCTTTTCAATGCACGACACCCAGTACGTGACTAACCAATCGAGGCACGGATCCAAGTACGTGACTAACCACTAACTTGAGAAAGATGTTGATTGCAAAGTTCTTCAGTTCATCAACACGATGAAGATCACGAAACTCCTTGGTTATAAAACCCTACGGCGTACAAATGTAGCAGCTTCTTGAAGAGAAAGATGAACTAGGGCAAATTGTCTCCGGTCACAATATGCTTGTGAAAAACCTTTGCATCAAGTTGCACTCACTTGCATCAGCTGTGACGGCCCTTAAAATAATCATTATATATGTTTAGGGTTGTGAGAAAAGAAAGTCCAAACATGTATACACGGATTGGATGAAAGTCAGAACTGAAAATTTGATTTTCATAAATCTCGATAGATAGGGTATCTATCGAGTAGCTATCAAGGATCGGGCAAAAGCTGCCTTTTAAACCTCGATAGATGCTATCTGTTGAGTTTTAAAATCCAGCACTTCTTCACTTGATTCTTGGACAGATTTGCATGGCTTTAACACTTGGACTTGAAACTTTGTTCCTTGAAGTTTTAAACACATCCTAGATCTACCAAATTACAAGTAAAGTGTGTTTTGTCAAAGGATTAGCCAATTCTATATTGACATATGTTCCTAACATGATTCACATATGTCCTAACAATCTCCCCCTTTGGCAATCCGTGACAAAACCACAACAAACAAATGAACATATGAGAGAAGTCATAAATCACACAACTCATACTCACTTGTTGAATACAATAAAATCTATCCTAGTATAAACTCTTGAAAAACTTTGCAAGAAGAGAGTTCATGGCAAGAAAGACTTTGACAACCTGTATTTTTGAAACACTTTAAACAAAACTCATCATGGCATCTTAGTGTGAAACAAAAATAAAAGATTGCATACAATATATAAGAAGCATGTGCATAAAGAGAGAAAAGAAACAACACATAAAGAGATAGGTGAAACTATAATAACAACCTCAATATATATAAACATAAAAAATGAGTACAAGGTTTGCTATCACAATGTATCTAAAAAGGAAAGAAAAGAAAAGATACAAAAAGTCCTCACTACATCCCTCAAAAAGAAAAACACTCCCCCTAACAAAAATATCTTCTATACTAACTCTCCCCCTAAGTACATTACTACTCTTATACCTAAAACTATCATGACTACTTTCATACCCAAAACTACTTCCCCTTTTTGTCACGAATGACAAAGGGCAAGTAACTCAAGCAGTCATCTCGTCATCACCGGAAGAGCTCCTCATCCCCATCATCATCATCATCATCATCGTCCTCGTCCTCAGATGCCTCTGCAGAAGGAGAAGGAGATGCCATGAAGCCCCCAAGGCAAGCCTATCGTCAGGTAATATGGCCGACACAGGTGTTCACTTGACACAACTCATCACTGAGTGTGTCAAGGCGAGCATCCATGCGCTGAAACTGCACCATGACCACCTTGAGGGTCACACCACCCGTCAATGAAGATGGAGCGGAAGAAGCCAGAGGAGTCGCTGTCTCAGTCTGTGGCCGCTTCGGTCGAAGCTGGGCCTCGTTCCGTCTAATGGTAGCAACGTCTATGACACACATAGCATAAAAGTGGGTAGACTTAGGATAGGAGATAGAAAAGTGGTGGAGAATCCGCGTGATAGTCGAAGGGAAAATGAGTTTATCACGGGTTGCCGTATCCCTATAGACATTTATAAGGGAGAGTATGAAGTGAGAGGGAAAGTCAATGGTACGTCCCTCAAGAAGGGATAACAAAAATCAAGCACAAGGCTCAATAATGGAGTTATAGTGAGACAAAGGATGAAGAGCGAATGTCATCACCATGTTAAGGAACCTCGGACCTTTTGCAAAGCTCGAGCAATAGGTGTTTTGACGGTCACCCCAAGATGAAGGTGTCTCACAAAAGAGAGACGAGAGTTCGACTTTGGACACAGTCCTAAGACGCTCACAGCTGGAGTAGTCAGCAAACTCTACCCTCGGTACGTGTAGCACTTTGGATATAAGATCCGAAGTGACTACAATGCGCGTACCTCGAACGTGAGTGATAAAATGAGGTAAAGAATAATCAAATCCGTGCATATTGGAGTAAAACTCCTGTATGATCACAAGGGGACAAGTGATCGGGACGCCACACAGTGACTCCCAACCCCTACTGTAGATAACAGTGGGAAGGTCAGTATCGGAAAAATCCGATAGAACGACTTGGCATTCCTAATGAATGTCGCGTCGTGAAAAGTTCTCTGAAAATTCCTTACGGGCTTTATCATCACGAAACCTGACTTGAGATGGAGTAGAATTAGCAGAGGGAGAAGAAGAAGATGCCCCTGGAACGAAGAGGGTTCGGGGACAGAGTAGACTTCCGTTTAGGTGCCATAGAGCAACTAACTGAAAGAAAGAGAGAGAGAGAGAGAGAGAGGAACAAACAGAAAAGTACCAAACAGTTTAATATCAAAATGATTAAAAAAAAAATGGTACGTATGCATGAAAAATGCATGAACATGTGACATGCAAAAGGAAAAACATATGGGCTCAGCCCATTCCAATCCTATCAACACACATTATTTCAACATATTAAGCACACATCTAAAATGCATGAATCATTGTTAAAATGCATATGTGATGCAATGCCTGATGATTTAAACTCATTTAAACAAAACCCATCCCGAAAATTTCACTAAAACATCTTCAATTTTGAAAAACCCCAAAATTTTTCAAAACCCCAAAAGTTAGGTCAAAAAGATGAAATGCATGATAAGATGAGTGAAATAAGATCATACCAGAGGAAGAAATCTCTTTTGAGACCAAAAAATGAGTGGGGAAGAAGTTTAGAGTGAGAGAGAGGTGTTTGGGAAGGTGAGGAGTCTGAAAGAGTCGAGAGAGATCGAGAAAAATGAGTGAGATATCGCGCTGACCCTTTATATAGAAATCCATGATTCTCGATGGATCGAGAGGTATCAAAAGGTGTTGAGATTAAAAATTCGATAGATAGAGCTATTGAGAAGCTATCGAGAGGTGTCCACAGCAAAATGACTTCGATGGATCGAGAAGCTATCGAGCATACAGAAACTTCCTCGACGGATTGAGAAGCTGTCAAGAAGCTATTAAGACTAATTCTCAAAAACCTCGATGGATCGAAAATACGATAACAACTATCTAGAAAGGAAGCTCAAGAGGCTCGATAGATAGCCTAGCTGTCGAGAGGTATCGAGAAGCTATCGAGATTGCTTAAAAACAGTTTTTCAAAGAAGAGAAATACACAAACATGAATGCAATCAAACATACTATTCAACCAAAGATCCAAACAACATTTTAAGCTCTCAAAAACATCTCTTAACAAGAAATATGTCAAGCATTTAGATCCAAAACACACTCACACACACACACACACACACACACTAAACAAGTCTAACCAATTTTATATTTCAAAAACAAGTCAAGATAGTTTAGTGAGTATACATTAACACATGTATTCCTTGTGATGGCCAAATCACATTGTACCTACACATGTATCAAAAGTAACAAAGAATGTTGCGTGTTGTGTGTGAAGAACATCGCAAGATTGCATGAGTGTCTACATGTTATGATGATTTGAGACATGTGAACATCACTTTAACCCACACACAATCATAACTGCTTGATGGGGACTATCACCTTCAAGGTACATCCTATAACTCCCACATCTCTTAGAAGACACACTTGCAATCATATATAAAGCATTTTGATTCTTTTTGCTTTTTATTTTTTCTTTGCATATTTTCTTTTGTTAAGCATATCATGCATGGGCATATAAGAGAGAGAAAAGAGATACTCAATTATGTTAAGCTTTTGACATTGCACTTTTACTATGCCGAAGCATACAGATGTCATTTCATGATTGGCGGGCATCAGTGGTGAGATGGTTATTTATGCCTATCTCTTAGGATTTTTTAGTCTTTCCCGTCAAAAATAGTGATACGAGTGTTAAGCACAAGAGATTACTTAATCTTACTCATCACAAACACGAGCGACAAAGCTCATTTACTTAGTTGTGCATAGAGATGCTCATCTAAGTTACAAATGATACATAGTTTAGAAAAATTTGTTTTAATGGCCATCCAAGGTACACAAGTACCAATGTACACAAAACACACACTGTTTTTGTATTTTTCTAATTTTTCAATTTTTTTTATTATATTTATGAAAAACAAAATAAAGCAAAACTGAAAATAAACAAACAAAAACATGTTAAACAAAGCAAAGCATAAAACTAGACTGACTCAAAATAAGAAAGCAAAACACCCAAGTAATGCAAACTCAAAAAAAAAAAAAAAAAAAAAAAAACAAATTGACAAAATCACTTAGAGCCTTTTTCCTTCCACACCTTGGAAGAACCTTTCCGTTTGGCAAACTCTTGATCCAGTGGTGAGGAGGAAGAATTGAAATCGTTCAAGTTTGAAAGGAACATGAGGGCTTTGAATAGATCTCCAAGAGAAGCAAAGGAGGATGGAAACTAATTCTCGTTTCCCGATGAGATTATACTGTTGCTCTGTTGAATGACTAACCATTTATAGCAATTTCTTCAAGTATGTCCAGCTGCTCCACAATGATGACAGAGATGTTGCTTCTTCTGTTTAGACTTTTGAGTATTGCCCTTCTTAGCCCTGGGGTTTTTAGTCTCTTACTTATCAAGCTTAGGGGGTGCTCCTAAGATAGATTTACCCTTGTCTATGTTCTCAGTAGCTAAAGCAATTTTGACATCATTGTTCTCAAATTCAACATTATTAGCAAGTGAAACAAAAACAGTAGTACTAGTAGAAGCAATACTAGGAGAAGAGAAATCATACCCTAAACCGATTCGATTAAAAGCAGATTTCTGAAAGCTAAGCATCTCATCAAGCTTTGCACTGGAAGCTTCTCCAATTGAGCTCTAACTTGAAACAGCTCCGCTTTAAGCTTCTTGGTCTTCTCAGCCAAGAAATTGTTCTCAAACCGCAGTGCTCCAATAGTCTGATTAGTTTCATCAAACTTTGTGGAAAGCTCTTCTTGATCAAGTTCCACATCACTCAGCTTCTTGGTGGCCAGCTTATATAGTTTCTCATGCTTCTTAGAAACCCTGTACAGTTTTTCATAGGCTGTATGGATATCATCTTGATCGTCCATTTTCTCGAACTTAGAATCCGCCAAGTCCTCTTCATCATCCACTTCTTCATTAATCCTTTCAGTAGGATTTACGGTAGCAGTAAAGGCATTTAGGATTCCATCATTGTCATTGTCTGAATCATCCTCAGGCTCGATGTCGCTCAAAATAACAGCAAGTGCCTTGCTTTTCCCAATGGTCTTGAGATATGTAGGGCACTCTTGTTTCATGTGACCGAAGCCTTGACACCCAAAGCACTTTGGTCCTGAGGGAACAGTGTACTAACTGCCATCCCTAGCATCCTTCTTTCCTTTGTCTTGGTTCTTGAACTGAGACGAATTGGACTGCTTGCGGTCTTTGTCAAATCCATTGGCATTGGCATTCTTCATAAACTTTTTGAACTACCTTGTAATGTAGGATTTCATTTTAGAATCTTCATCATCTGAAGACTCATCTGTGTCACTGCTCTTGGCCTTTAGTGCCATGCTCTTGCCCTTACTAGATTTCCCAATCCTTGTCAAACCTAACTCATAGGTCTACAAATTGCCAACCAGCTCTGTCAAAGGAATTTTGTCAATATTCTTTGATTCCTCAATTGCGATGATCTTGGCATGAAATCTTTCGGGTAGAGATCTAAGCACCTTTCTAACAATCTTGGGTTCGGGAATGGTTTCCCTAAGATTAAAGGCTAAGTTCACTATGTCCTTGAGCTTGGCATAGAACTCATCAAATGACTCATCCTCCTCCATCTTGATCTCTTCAAAGCTTGTAGTAAGCCTCTGAAGTTTTGAATCCCTGACAGCTTTGGTTCCTTCATAGGTTGTCTGGAGGATGGTCCATACTTCCTTTGTAGTTTCAGTAGAAGATATCTTCTTGAACTCCTCATTCATGACTGCACTGAATAAGGCATTCAATGCCCTACTGTTGAAGTTAGCTACTTTGATCTTTGCATCATCCCACTCAGCCGGTGCTTCCTTAGGCTTGGTCCAGCCTATCTCCACAGCTTGCCACACTTTATCATCTAATGACTGCAAGAAAGCTCTCATGCATACTTTCTAGTATGCATAGTTAGTGTCATCAAATAAAGGAGGTATAATCAACGATTGTCCTCTATCCATAACAACAGGGGTCAATGGATCACACGACAAAGATTAACCCTAATCAGAGTGTGCCCACTCTGATACCACTTGATGGGCCAAAAATGTATTGACACCTGTGATGAATTAACCAATTAATTGGCCAAGTTAATTAATTAATCCGATTAACATTCACTATGCGTGGTAGCACAAACAAATCACCAACTAAATTAATATGCAATGAAAAATAAAGTTGACACGATGATTTGTTTACGAATAGGGAAACCTCTAAGGCAAAAACCCCACCGGGTGATTTTAAAGTCACCATTCCTGAGAATCCACTATTATCACAACAAGCGGTTACAAGTAAAGGAATCCCAGTACCTTATACCAACCTACAGCTGAACCCTTACCCCAATACCCAATTGGACTTGTTTTGTAGTGATAATCTCTCATTTCAATGCACGGCTCCTAGTACGTGACTAACCAATCGAGACACGGATCCAAGTACGTGACTAACTACCAACTTGAGAAGGATGTTGGCTGCAAAGTTCTTTAGTTCATCAACATGATGAAGATCACAAAGCTCCTTGGTTACAAAACCCTACGGCGTACAAACGCAGCAACTTCTTGAAGAGGAAGATGAACTATGGCATATGTCTCCAGTCACAATATGCTTATGAAAAACTTTTGCATTAAGTTGCATCCACTTGCATCGACTGTGACGGCCTTTAAAATAATCCTTATATATGTTTAGGGTTGTGAGAAAAGAAAGCCTAAACATGTATACACAGATTGGAGTGCAATTAGATCTGAAAAACAAATTTCTGTAAATCTCGATAAATAGGTTATCTATTGAGTAGCTGTTGAGCATCGGGTAAAAACTGCCTTTTAAACCTCGATAGATGCTATCTGTCGAGCTTTAAAATCCAACACTTCTTCACTTGATTCTTGGACAGATTTGCGTGACTTTAACACTTAGACTTGAAATCTCGTTCCTTGAAGCATTAAACACATCCTAGATCTACCCAATTATAAGTAAAATGCGTTTTGTCAAAGGATTAGCCAATTCTATATTGACATATGTTCCTAAATTTTCAAAAGATTAACCAATTCTATAATGACATATGTTTCTAATATGATTCACATATGTCCTAACAAAATGAATCATGAGAGGAGTCTCAAATTACTAAACTCATAATCACTTGTTGAAATACAAGTAATTCTTGATAGAAAGGATTCTGTCAAGACTTCTGTCGAGCTTTAATGAATAGCACTTCCTTCACTTGTTTCTTGGTCAGATTTGTATGGTTTCAATACTAAACTTGAACACTTGTTTCTTGAAGTACTAAACCCATCCTAGATCTACCCAATTACAAGTAAAATGCGTTTTGTCAAAGGATTAGCCAATTACATAATTATGTTCCTAACAATCTCCCCCTTTGGCAATCCGTGACAAAACCACAACAAACAAATGAATCATGAGAGGAGTCTTAAATCACTAAACTCATAATCACTTTTTGAAATACAAAATAAATCTAATCCTAACATAAACTCTTGAAAAACATTGCAAGAAGAGAGTTCATGACATGGTAGACTTTCACAACCTGTCTTTCCGAAACATTTAAACAAAACTCATTAAGGCATCATGTGTGAAACAAAAATATAGTTTTCATACATAAAGAAACATGTGTATAAAGAGAGAAAAGAAACAACACGTAGAGATAGGTGAAGAAAAACATACATCATCATATATATGAAAAGAGAAGTATAATGTATGTCATAAATAAATGGTTATAAGACTAGTATACAAGAGGCTAATGTAAAGAAAGAAAAGAAAAATACATGTAAACCTCACTACATCCCTCAAGATCTATAAACACTCCCCCTAACAAAAATGTCATATACTAATTCTCTCCTTAAGTACATGACTACTCTTAAACCCAAAACTACTTCCCCTTTTTGTCACGAATGATAAAGGATAAGTCACTGAGAGGTCGTCTTCTCGCCCACTGAAAGAGTTACCATCATCCTCATCATCATCACCAGCATCATCATCCTCATCAGCTGAAGCCCCTAGAGAAGGAGATGGAGAAGCAGCGAAACCACCAAGATGAGCCTGTCGACGGGTGATGCGACCAACTCGGGTGTTTATCTGACACATCTCATCGGTGAGATAGTCAAGATGACCACCAAAGTCAACCTCCAACCGCTGAAGTTGTGCCATGATGGCTTCTAGGGTCACACCAGCTGCTGAAGAAGAAGGAGCGGAGGTGGAAGGAGCCGAAAAAGAGGGAGGAACAGTAGAAGCCGCAAGATCAGCTGTCTCTACACGTGGCTGCTTCGGTCAAAGTTGGGCCTCACTCCACCGAACAAAACTGGCGCTGATGGCACCTATAGTGGTGAAGAAGAATTAGGAATAGGAATGGAGAAGTGTCAGAGGATACGCGTGATAGCCGAAGGAAAGATGAGCTTATCACATCGAGAATAGATGTGATGAGGTAAGAAGGGAAGTCAATAGAAAGGTCCTCAAGAAGAGACAAACGAAAACGAGAATGAGTCTTAGTGATAGAGTTATAGTGAGACAATGGAGTAAGAGTAAATGTCATCACCATATTAAGGAACCTTAAACCTTTTGCAAAGCCCGAGCATGGGGTGTTTTGCTTACCACCCATATGGAAGGTGTCTCACAAAAGTGAGACAGAAGCTCGTCTCTGGACATAGTCCGAAGACGCTCACAACCGGGGTAGTTAGGATGCGCTACCCTCAGAACATGTAGTACCTCGGATATAAGATCCGAAGTAACTACAATACGTGTACCTCAGAATGTCGTGACAAAATGAGGTGCAAAGGTATCGATACCGTGTATATTGGAGTAAAACTCCTGTATAAACACGATAGGACACCTCATGGGTCTCTCAAGTAGAGATTCCCAGCCCCGAGTCCGAATGACAAGGGGGAGAGGAGTGTCAAAAAAGTCCGACAGGATAACCTGGCGCTCTGGATGAATGCCATGTTTTTGGAAGTTCTCCAGGAAGTCCTTTCGGGCCTTCTCATCACGGAACCGAACGTGGAGGGGAGGGATAGAATCAAAAGAAGAAGACCCAGAACCAAAAGGATTTCGAGCAGGAGTGGATTTACGCGCTTTGGGTGCCATGACGCAGTCTATTCGAGAGAGAGAGAGAAAAAAAAAAGAACAGAGCACAATCACAACCAAAAACAAAGAATAGGAAAGAAAAGAAAGGATGTATGCATGAAAAATGCATGAACATGTAACATGCAAAATTTAAATGCATCATGGACAGAACCCAATCCAAACCTACCAGTACACAATCAACAATAATCAAACACACATCTAAAATGCATGAAACATTGTTTTAATGCAATGAGAATGCAATGCATGAGCATATAACATTAAATCAACAACACCCAACCCCAAAATTTTTCCAAAAACCTAAAACCTAGTTCTAAAATGCATGAATGCATGTAAAATAAGGGTTTAAGAACACATACCAAGTGATTTAGGCCGAAAATCACGTGGGTAGAGAGATTTTAGTAAGAAAAGAGTGTTTGGGGCGAGAGAGAAAAGATTATGTCGAGAGAGAAGTGAAAAAGTGAGATCTGATACGCGCCTTAACTTTACATATAAAACACAACTCGATGGATCGAGGTATCTATCGAGATCTGTCGAGCACTAAATCTCGACAGAAATGAATCTGTCGAAGTGCTGTCGAGGATCTGTCGACGGTAAAATCACCTCAATGGATCGAGAATCTGTCGAGAAGCTATCGGGCAGACAGAGTGCTCAGAAATTTGGTTCAATGGATCGAAGAAGCTGTTGAGAATCTATCAAGAAGAAACCCAGAAATCTCGATGGATCGAGATTCCGTCAAGATCTATCAAGAAAAGGAGAAAGAAGGGCTTGATTGAAGGGAATCTGTCGAGGATCTGTCGAAAAGCTGTCGAACTTTAAGAAAACAGGTTTTTCAAGAAGGGAAAAACATATAGAGATGAATGCAACAAGCAAGCTACTTAAACAAAGATCCAATCAACATGTTAAGCTCTCAAAACATCTTTCAACATATATGCAAAGCATTCATAGATCCAAAACACACACACACACACTAAACAAGTCTAACCAATTTTATATTTCAAAAATAAGTTAAGACAGTTTAGTAAGCATATATTAACACATGTATTCCTTGTGATAGCCAAATCACATTGTACTTGCACATGTATCAAAAGTAGCAAAGAGTTTGCGTGTTGTGTGTGAAACATAGCAAGAGAGCATACGTGTCTTATATTTTGAAGATTTGAGATATGAGAAAATCAAATATACTCACACACAATCATAACTGCTTGATGGAGACTATCACCTTCGAGGTACATCCTATAACTCCCACATTCTCCTAGAAACACGCTTGCAACCATATTTAAAGGCATTTTGATTCTTTTTGCTTTTATTTTTCTTTGCATATTTTCTTTTTGAACATATCATGCATGGGCATATAAGAGAGATAGAAGAAGTACCCAATTATGTAAGCCAAAACATCACAATTTTGCTATGCTAAAGCACACAGATGTTATTCATGATTGGCGGGCTTTAGTGGTGAGATGGTTATTTATGCCTTTCTCTTAAGATTTTCTAGTCCTTCACGTCAAAAAGAGTGATATGAGTGTTAAGTATAGAATATTACTTAATCGTACTCATCATAAACATGAGCCACAAAACTCACTTGCTTAGTTGTGCATTGAGATGCTCATCTAAGCTTCAAAAGATACAAAGTTTAGAAAACTTTGTTTCAATAGCCATCCAAGGTACACAAGTACCAATATACACAAACACACACTGTTTTTGTATTTTTCTAATTTTTCATTTTTTTTATTAAAAGCAAAATAAACAAAAACAAAAAAACAACCAAATAAAAACATAAAGAAACACACAAAGTGTAAAACTAGATTGACTCAAAATAAGAAAGCAAAACACATAAGTAATGCATAACCATAAGGGGAGAGAGAAGAAAGTGACTGAATCACTTTAAGCATTTTTCCTTCCGCACTTTAGAATAACCTTTCCTTTGTGCGAACCTTTGATTCGGAGGTGAGGGGGAAGAATTGAAACCGTTCAAGTTTGAAAGGAACATGAGGGCCTTGAGAAGATCTCCAAGAGGAGCAAAAGAGGATGGAAACTAATTTTGGTTTTCGGACGAGAGCATACTATTGCTTTGTTGAGTGGCTAACCACTTGTGGCAATTTGGACGAGTATGCCCAGAAGCTCCACAGTGATGACAGAAATGCGGCTTCTTTTATTGAGACTTTTTGTTGTTTTCCCTTTTAGTCCTAGGGTTTCTAGCCTCTTTCTTTTCAACCTTAGAGGGCGCTCCTAAAATAGATTTACCTTTATCTAAGTTCTCACTAGCTATTTCAGTTTTAGCTACATCATTCTTAGAATTAACATTATCAACAGGTGAGACAAACACAGTTGTACTAGATGAGGAAATATTAGGAGAAGAGAAATCATACCCCAAACTAGTTTTATCATAAGCAACTTTCTAAAAGCTTAGCATCTCATTGAGCTTTGCATTGGAAGTCCTCTCAATTGAGCTCTAACCTGGAACAGTTCCGCTTCAAGCTTCTTTGTCCTTTCAGCAAGGAAGTTGTTCTCGAACCACAAAACTCCAATGGTTTGATTTGCTTCATCAACCTTTGTAAAAAGCTCCTCTCAATCTAGCTCCACATCACTCAGCTTCTTGGTGGCCAGCCTATACAGTTTCTCATGCTTCTCGGAAACCTTGTACAACTTAGCATAGGCTGTATGGATGTCATCTTGATCGTCCATTTTCTCAAATTTTGATTCCACCAAGTCCTCTTCTTCATCTATTGCTTCTACGATCCCTTCAGTAGGATCCACTGTGGCAGTGAAAGCATTCAAGATTCCCTCATCATCACTGTCATCTGACTCAATCTCAGGCTTAGTGTCACTCAAGGTAGCAGCAAGAGCCTTGCTTTTCCCAATTGACTTGAGATATGTTGGACATTCTTGTTTCATGTGTCCAAAACCTTGACATCCGAAGCATTTTGGTCCGGAGGGAATAGTGTACTGATCTTCATCCTTAGCATCCTTCTTTCCTCTTTCTTGGCTTTTGAATTGAGAAGAACTGAATTGCTTGCGGTCCTTATCAAATCATTTCGCATTGGCATTCTTCATGAACTTCTTGAACTGCCTAGTGATGTAGGACTTCATCTTAGAATCTTCATCATCTGAAGACTCATCAGTCTCGTTAGTTTTGGCCTTTGGTGCCATGCTCTTACTTTTGCTTCCTTTCCCAATTCTAGTCAAACCCAATTCATAGGTTTGAAAGTTGCCAACCAGCTCCGTCAAAGGAATTTTGTCAATGTCCTTTGATTCTTTAATGGCAATGATCTTGGCATGGAATCTCTCAGGCAGAGATCTGAGCACCTTTCTCACAATCTTGGGTTTGAGAATCTATTCTCCAAGATTAAATGCTGAGTTGACTATGCCCTTCAGCTTGGCACAACACTCATCGAATGACTCATCCTCCTCCATTTTGATCTCCTCAAAGCTTGTAGTAAGCCTTTGGAGTTTAGAATCCTTGATGGCTTTGGTTCCTTCATAGGTAGTTTGAAGAATGGTCCACGTTTCCTTAACAGTTTCAGTTAACAATATTTTCTTGAACTCCACATTAGTCACCGCACTGAATAGGGCATTCAATGCTCTGCTGTTGAAGTTTGCCGCTTTAATCTTGGCCTCATCCCAATCAGCCGGCGCTTTCTTTGGCTTAGTCCAGCCAATCTCCACAGCTTGCCACACCTTCTCATCTAAAGACTACAAGAAAGCTCTCATGCGTACTTTCCAGTATGCATAGTTAGTGCCATCAAATAAAGGAGGTATAATAAGAGATTGTCCTCTATCCATGACAAACAGGGGTCAATGGATCACACAGCAAAAATTAAACCTAATTAGAGTGTGCCTGCTCTGATACCACTTGTTGGGTTAAAATGAATTGACCCCTTAGCAAATTAATTAATTACCCAAGTTAATTAATTAGTCAAATTACATGCAATAGCATGGTAGCACAAACAAATCACCAAATAACTAAATATAGCGGAAATTAAATTTGAGACAGGTGATTTGTTTACGAATGGGAAAAACCACTGAGGCAAAACCCCACCGGGTGATTTAAGGTCACCACTCTCGAGAATCCATTATTATCAATCATAAGTTGTTACAAGTAAAAGGAATCCCAGTACCCAATACCAACCTACAGTTGAACTCTTATCCCAATACTCAATTGGACTTGTATTGTAGCGGTAATCTCTCCGTTCAATGCACGAATTCCAGTATGTGACTAACACACCAACTTTAGGAAGATTGTTGGCTGCAAAGTTCTTCAGTTCATCAACAGTGAAGATCAGGAAGCTCTTTGGTCACAAAACCCTTGGCGTAAAGACGCGATAGCTTTCTACAGAAAATATGATGAACTAGAGCAATTTCTGCCTCCGGTCACAATATGCATGGATTATTCTTTTGCAACACCTTGCATCACTTGTGATGGCTCTTAAAATAATCCTTATATATGTCTAGAGTTGTGAGAAAAGAAACCCTACACAAATCCTCAAGGATATGCGTGTAATCAAATCTGTAAAACTTGATTTCGTAATTCTCGACAGATATAGCTTGTGTCGAGCTTCTGTCGAGACTTCTGTCGAACTTTAATGAACAACACTTTCTTCACTTGTTTCTTGGTCAGATTTGCATAACTTCAAAACTAAACTTAAACACTTGTTTCTTGAAGTACTAAACCCATCCTAGATCTACTCAATTACAAGTAAAGTGCGTTTTGTCAAAGGATTAGCCAATTACATAATTATGTCCCTAACATAGATGTTTGTTATCAAAAGATGATGTAGATGTGTCTTCAATAATTGTTCATGATCAACTAGATTTCCCCTTCCTCCCTCGTTCGTGTTTCATTGCAAGGCACCAAGAACCAAGGGAGTCAATTTATCACTTCTTTTATAAGTAAAACACTATTTTCTAATCTAAAAATAAAATAAAATAAGTAAAAGACCGTTACTGTTAATTATAGCATGGTTTAAATCTATCATTAAAAAAGGGTGTGGCCACATCAATTTTGATTAGTTTCATAAATAAATTTATTCTTATGGTTCAATTATCACTCTAATTTTGAAGGAAGACGTTAAAACTCTGCTGACATCCACAAAAGACACTAGTGTCTTATCATTAAAGTTTTAACGTCTCTATGATACCATATTTAATTATTTAAAATATTATCACTTAATTTGAAGGGAAGTATGTTAAAACTTGCTGACATCCACAAAAGACTCTAGGGTCTTATCATTAAAGTTTTAACGAATTCTAGTTTAACTATTGAAGGAAGACGTTAAAACTTTGCTGACATCCACAAAAGACACTAGTGTCTTATCAATAAAGTTTTAAACGTCTGTGTTAACTATTTAATTATTTAAAAATTATCACTCTAATTTTGAAGGAAGATGTTAAAAACTTATGAGATCACAAAAGACATCGTTAGTGTCTTATTATTAAAGTTTTAATGTCTTCTAGTTTAACTATTTAATTATTTAAAATATTATCACTCTAATTTTGAAGGAAGACGTTAAAACTTTGCTGACATCCACAAAAGACTCTAGGGTCTTATCATTAAAGTTTTAACAAATTCTAGTTTAACTATTTAATTATTTAAAAAATTATCACTCTAATTTTGAAAATGATAATTACATTTAATAGATTCACTATTCAATTTAATATTCAGTTTGAATTTTCACAATGCATAAAATCAAATAGTTTAAACCATAAATCTAATAATTTAATATGCATTTAACCTAAAGTGACATCTTTATTTGTAAAGCACGTGTACATCCTACGTGCTGGTCGAATTAAAGAGGATAAGCTATATACTAGTAACTTATTTTTTTAGAAAGTTAAAACTATAATTGTGAATCAAGTTAAAAAAAATTAGTAATTGATAGGCCCAACGAACCTCCTTGCCCAAACGAACCCATCAAGCACCATCGTCCACTCCTTCACCTTGTGGACGATGGAAGGTAAGCCATTAAGAAGAGAATTCAATATTTCAGACAGTTACAAACTAGCTGTCAGACCGTTAGAAGCTCATTAACACCCACATTAATGAGCCCAGAGGCGTTACAAAAGGAGCACTAAAGCCACAATAAAAGCCATAACGGATAGAAGCAAGGGAGATGTATATAAACACCTTTCAGAACCAGACAATTTACATTTTTTCAGATATACACACCGTAGCACTGATATTTCCTAGTTCTCAGAATCTCTCTTAGCTTCCATTCACTAACTTTTCCATCGAAGACTCCATGGTTGGCACCACACCGGTGACCACACAAAGATGATTCATTTCACGACCTTGCAGGTACAAAGATGAAGCGCGTGTTGACCTATCTGGATGAACCTACTCGATTGACGATCATAGCATCATCAGTTTGGCGCCGTCTGTGAGGACGACATTTTCATACTTAGGTTCGAGAGCGTAGTTCCATTCAACTCTAGAGTCCAAATGGAGTCCAACACACCTCAAGATTCTACAACTTTAGCCCTGCAAATCCAAACACTCATAGCCAGCGTGGAGGAGCTTATGAGACAGAACCAGGAGATGAGGTTGCAGCTTCAGCAAGATAATCGTTCTGGGACTAACCGGAACGACGATGGAGACAGCCAAAGAAAGAATGACCAACGACAACCATCTACTCCTGAGGGATTGAACTCAGACCTCCTCAGGGAAATGAGAAGGGAAATGGACGAGCTAAGAAGTGCAATAAGAGAAAAAATAGATCGGAGCTTAGAAAGGATGGTCAGGAGGACAGACTTGCCGTTCACAACAGCAGTCCTGGAATGCCCAGCGCCTTCAAAGTTTCGTCTCCCACAGCTCGAGTCATTCGACAGTCTAAAAGACCTTCTGGACCACCTCAACACCTTTAAGACAACTCTAGGTCTTCAACAGCCCCCTGACGAGATACTATGTCGTTCCTTCCCCACCACTCTAAAATGAGTAGCGCGGGAGTGGTTCACCAAGCTACCAATGTCGTCCATCGACAACTTTGAGCTGTTGGGCAACTCCTTTTTACGCCATTTCGTTGGTGGACAACGCCCGAAAAGGCTAGCGGACCATCTACTCACCATCAGGCAAGGGGAGAGGAGAACCTGAGGTCATATGTGAAGCATTTCACCAAGGAAACATTAGAGGTAGACAAAGCAGATGACAAGGTGCAGCTGACGACCTTCAAAGCCGGATTAAAGTCCAGAGCATACGTGGTCGCACTGGTGAAGAGCCCTCTTCGGACAATGACGAAAATACTCCTGAAAGCGCAGAAGTATATGAACGCCAAAGATGACCTGGCAGCAATCGGGGATGAAGAGAAGCCCAGGGAAAGGGAAGGAAAGGGAGAAGACCGGAGGGGACGAAAAAGAGAAAGAGGAGATCGACAGGGTGCTGACGGGAACAAGCGAAGAGACGATAAAACTCCTTGGATGGTAAAATTCACCCTCTTTAGTTATGCTTGTTGACAAAATTTTGACGCAAATTAAAGACGAGCATTACCTCAAATGGCCAAGGTTGTTGCACTCGTCACCCAATGTGCACGATAAGAAGAAGTATTGCCGTTTCCACAAGGATCACGACCATTACACAGAAGACTGCAGAGACTTGAAGGAGCAGATAGAGGAGCTCATTCAGAAAGGGAAGCTACAGAAATTTATGAAGAAAGAGGACTCCAACAGATCCAAAGGTGATAACAAGGACAAGCATGAAGCTGTTCTGAGGGACAAGGACCACACGTCCCATCGCCACAAAGCGCGATAAGGGAGATAAAGACTGTCACGGGAGGGACATCCACAGATGGGTCATTCAGATCCCTCAAGAAGTCACAACAAAGACAAGTAAACAGCATCCACAGGATACCACCCCTGAAGCAAAGGAGGACGGACAGGGACATCCTGTTTTCAGAAGAAGATGCTAGAGGGGTGAAGCAGTCGCATGACGACCCCCTGGTTATAATGCTCATGATAGAAGGGTTCAACACCAGGAGAATCCTTATAGACAACGGTAGCTTTGCGGACATCATCTATCTCTTTGCTTTTCAATAGCTAAAGGTGGATCCCGAAAGATTGCGGCCTTTTGAGTCCCCCCTCGTCAGCTTCAGTGGAGATAGAGTGTATCGCAAAGGCATAGTGACACTAACGGTCACGGTGGGATCTTACCCCCGTCAATTGACTCGTCAGCTTGACTTCCTGGTGGTAGACTGTCCCACCTCGTACAACGTGATAATTGGAAGGCCAACGTTCAACCTTTGGAAGGCATCCACATCCACCTATTGCCTGAAGGTAAAGTTCCCAATAGAGAATGGAGTGGGCGAAGTCAAGGGAGATCAAGTACTGGCTAGGGAATGCTACCAAGCAGTATTAGCTACAAAGGAGAACCATACTTGGATGATCGAGGAGAAAGAGGAAGAGAAGGTGGAAGCCCTGGAAACCGTGGAGTTGGTAGACGGGGAACCAGTGAAGACTACAAGGATAGGGACGACTCTAAGCGAAGAGATGAAGAAGAAATTAGTCCAATTCCGTAAGGGTAACTTGGACGTTTTCGCATGGAGTCACGAGGATATTCCTAGCATATCCACAGAGGTCATCCAACACCAACTGAATGTAGATCCCGAGAAGAAGCCCTTCCAGCAGAGGCGACGAGTCTTTGCTCCTGAACGAAACCAGGCAATCATGGACGAAGTAAAAAAACTGCTGGCAGCGGACTTCATTCGTGAGGTCTATTATCCGGACTGGTTGGCCAACGTTGTCCTGGTGAAGAAGGTGAATGGGAAATGGAGAATGTGCGTGGACTTTACGGACCTAAACAAGGCTTGCCTGGAAGACAATATCCCCCTGCTAAGAATAGATCAACTAATGGATTCCATGGCAGGACACAAGCTCCTTACATTCATGGACACATTCTCGGGATACAACTAGATCAAGATATTAGAGGAAGATCAAGAGAAGACTGCCTTCATCACAAGCCAAGGGCTCTACTACTACAAGGTAATGCCATTCGGTCTAAAAAATGCAGAAGCAACCTACCGAAGGTTAATGAACAGGATGTTCAGCAAGCCGATCGGGAGAATCATGGAAGTGTACGTAGATGACATGCTCGTCAAGAGCAAGGAAGAATCTACACACCTGGACGACCTCGAAGAGACATTCGCTACTTTAAAGTAGTACCAGATGAAGTTGAACCCCAGCAAGTGCGCCTTCGGGGTAGCATCTGGCAAGTTCTTAGGATTCATGGTGTCCTAGAGGGGGATAGAAGCAAACCCAAAAAAGGTTCGAGCTATATTGGAGATGGCATCACCCAAGACGGTGAAAGAAGTCCAGAAACTAACAGGAAGGACAGTAGCACTCAACAAGTTCGTCTCTAAGGCAACGGACAAGTGCCTATCCTTCTTCAAAACTCTAAAGCAAGCCTTCACCTGGATGGAGGAGTGCAAAAAGGTCTTCTAGGAGCTTAGACACTACTTGAGCAATCCACCTCTCCTGAGCCCGTCAAAAGAAGGGGAAGACCTATATTTATATTTAGCAGTATCGACCACAGCTGTGAGTGCAGCCTTGATACAGGAAGAGAACAGAGTACAGCTCTCGGTCTACTATGTCAGTCAAGCATTCGAAGGAGCTGAAGCCAAGTACCCACGGATCGAGAAGATTGTATTCGCCTTGATTTTAGCTTCACGAAAGCTACGCCTATACTTCCAGGCGAATCCTATTCTGGTAATGACAGATCAACCCATAAAGAAATCAATGAACAAGCCCGAGGTTGCAAGTAGAATGGTCCAATGGGCAATTGAATTTAGCTAGTTCGACATTGAGTACCACCCCAAGACAGCCATCAAAGCGCAGGCACTAGCAGACTTTATTGCCGAGTTCACAATCCCGGACGAAGACAAGGCACCAGACGAAGTGGAGAGATGGACAATCTAGACTAACGGGTCGTCAGCCCGAAAGAGGGGCGGAGTAGGGGTTATTATCATCACCCCAGAAGGAGATACACTCAGGTATGGAGTTCAGCTGATGTTCCCTGCCACCAACAACGAAATTGGGACGAGGCAATACTGACGGCACTAAGGGTCGGAAAGGCTTTGGGCGCTAAAAACTTGCTTCTTCAGAGTGATTCAAAGCTGGTCGTGGGATAAATAAAGGAAGAATATGAGGCAAAGGAGGAGAGGATACAGAAATACCTGAGGCTGACGAGGCATCTAGCCCAAGAATTTAATCGAGTAGAGTTCATACAAGTCCCTAGGAGCCAGAATATGGGGGAAGACAAGATAGTGAAGCAAGCATCGT
Organism: Notholithocarpus densiflorus; assembly: GCA_030021035.2. Lineage (NCBI taxonomy): Eukaryota > Viridiplantae > Streptophyta > Magnoliopsida > Fagales > Fagaceae > Notholithocarpus > Notholithocarpus densiflorus. The sequence goes on from JARYZH020000020.1 coordinate 3,086,723, forward strand.
CAAAAGTAGGATCGTCGTGCCTAGATCTGAAGATGGAAACCCAGAAGCGTCCCAGCATTAAAGAGATCCACACCTTTGTAATTCAGAATGAAAGCAGCTAAATGACCCCAATTCTATCTTTTCTTCAAGATGGATGGGCCCGCAGGACGTCAAGGAGGCCAGGAAAGTCAAGAAGAGAGCAGCCAGGTTCACTATCTTGAACAATGCCTTGTACAAAAGTGGCTTCTCCATGCCCTACCTAAAGTGCGTCGACGAAAGTGAGGCTAAGTACATTCTGGAAGAGATCCATGAAGGAATATGGGAAGACCACGCAGGCCCAAGATCCCTGGTAAGTAAGATCATCAGAACATGTTACTTTTGGCCTACTATATAGAAGGACGCAAAAGAGTTCGTCGAGCGATATGACAAGTGTCAGAGGTTTGGAAATGTTCAGCATATCCCAACAAAGAAGTTAACGCCAATAACCTCCCCATGGCCATTTGCCTAGTGGGGAATTAATATCGTGGGCCCACTACCCCAAGGTTAGAGACAGGTAAAGTTCTTACTGGTAGCTATTGACTACTTTACAAAGTGGGTTGAAGCAGAAACACTACCAACCATCATAGAGGCAAAGATCCAAAAATTCGTGTGGAAGAACATTGTCTGCAGATTCAGGATACCACGAACGATCATATCGAACAACGGACGACAATTCGATAGCCAAGACTTCATAGACTTCTGCTTAGGATTAGGGATCAAGAACCAATTCTCATCTCCAGGACATCCACAAGCTAACGGACAGGCGGAAGTGACGAATCGGACGCTGCTAAAGATCATCAAAGCTCAGTTAGAGGAAGCAAAGGGCGCTTGGCTAGAGGAATTGCCTAATGTCTTTTGGGCATACAGAACCACGACAAGGACCTCAACAGGAGAAACCCCCTTCAGGCTCACCTATGGCACCGAAGCAGTAATTCCAGATGAAGTAGGAGTCACCAGTATGAGAAGAGAAGTCTTTAGTGAAGACAACAATGACGATTAGCTGAGAGTCAAGTTGGATTGCCTGGACGAAGTAAGAGACGGAGCATCCTAGAAGATGACGAAGTAAAGCTCAAAAGACTCAACATAGGAGACCTCGTCCTACGCAAAGTCACGCCAGCTACTAAGGATCCAACCCAAGGGAAGCTCGGTCCAACCTGGGAAGGACCCTACAAGGTTGTCCATTACTCAAGACAAGGCAACTATCACCTGGAGACGATGGATGGAAGAAACTGCCGCGCCCATGGAACATTAAGCATTTGAAGAAATGCCATCAATAAGTGTAACAAACGATTGTATTCCTATTTGAAATAAAGCAATAAAAGTACTATTCAGCCAACATTCCAACATACCGTATGCAAGCCTAGAGTAAAAAAAAAAAAAAAAAAAAAAACTAAGTGATAAGATTCCGCCTAGACAGATGTAAATCACCGATGAAGCCAAATGAAAAAATTCCTTAATTGGATGTAAGTCACCTAAAAATGCCTAAGTGATAAGATTCCGCCTAGATAGATGAAAATCACTGACGAAGCCAAACGATAAAATTCCCTAACTGGATGCAAGTCACCTAAAAATGCCTAAAGGGCAGGATTCCGCTAGATGGATGTAGGTCACTGACGAAGCCTAAACAGCCAAACTCCTAAGCACGATATAAGTCGCCCAAAACTAGTTAAGTACCACAGACGAGGGTAAGCAGACAAAGATTCTGGCAAGGGCACAAGTCACACGCAGGCCAAAAATATCAAACAGAACAAGGAAAAAACCAGCGAAGGTATGAAAATTAACGATAGCATAAACATATCTTGTCTGTGAACAGGAATTAAAAACCCAAAAAACACTAAGCAAGGAACATTGTTTTAAAATTACAATAAAAAGCCCAAAAACACACTAGGCACCCAAAAAAAAAAAAAAGGAGAAAAAACATATATGCACGTGCAATGAACAGGTTCACACCGCAGCCTTGTCACCATCAGCAAGAGTGAGCTCTGGAGTACTCCTTGCGGAAGCAACAACAGTGGACTGGGAAGCCTCGTCCGCCGCCATCTCCTTATCTACCTCCTCTAGATCCAGGCCTTCCAGGTCCACACCAGTAGGGTGCTTGATGAGGTACTGTCGAAGAAGCTCGAAGCCTTTGTAGTACCAACTGAATAGCACAGTGGTGTACTTGTCAGTCTGTTGGAAGGCTTCGACGAACTTGGCAGCAATGGTCTTGACCCTCTCTTTTGCAGCTTGGAGTTGTTCGTCCTTCTCCAAAGTTAGTTGCCTCTCAGCCCTTAGGTCATCAGCTAGAACTTTAGCCTTCTCCTTGGTAGTGTTGGCCTCGTCCATGGCAGAGATGAGCTCCTTCCTTAGCTTCGAGTTCTCCGCCTCCAAAGCCTCCACCTTGGAGCCCACCGACGCGGCCTTCGCCTCCTAGCTTAGGTACTCCGATGTAATGTGGATGGTCTCCCCTAGCACTTGAAAAGAAGATCACTTTCAGTCACATGCAAAAAAAAAAGAAGGGAAAATTCAAGTCAATGATGAACCAAATGAACACTTACTCTTCTCTTCAATTTCAATGGCTCGCAGGTCGTAGGAGGAAGGCTCTGGACACAGGCAACAAACCAGAAGAAAAGAAGAAGGAAAAAAGACTTGCAAAAGGACGACGCACCAAGACTCAGTGTTCTCTAGTGACAAAGCAACCTAGGAATGTCACCCTAGAGTTCATTGGAAGGAGTCTCCCACTTGTCCCCCGACACAAAAAAGAACCTCGACTTCCAATACCGAAAGGACAATGGCAGATCGATGACGATCCTAGCCTTCCTGACCTAAGGCACAAGTTCATAGTACCCGTACTCTTTTGACTCCTTTAAGCGATACAAGTATGTGAACTCGTCCACCCTAATCATGTCCCTTTCAGTGACGGCCAACCAAATCTCCATACAGCTGACCACAATCCTCCACGAATTTGGCATAAGTTGCCCAGGAGTAATGTTGAAATGACTCAGAAGCTCCATAATGAAAGGGTGGACGGGAAACCTAAGACCGCACTAGAAAGCGGCCTCATAGAAGCACACTTCTCCAGCCAAAAAATGGCAAGCTTGTTCCTCTTTAAGAGGAAGACAAACCCTAACCCTCTCGGGGAATTGGAACCTGTCCCTAAACCTAGAAAGGGTATCAGCGTCCAGACCACACACCTCTCCGAGGGCATGGAATGCCTTAACCTCCCTTGGGCCAGAGGCTGTAGTATCCTCCTTCATCTCAACAGGATCGTCGCTAGACAACAATCCTGTCTCTAGCTCACTAAATCTCACCTCCGACATAACCCTCCGTTCACCCCTTACTCCCTCAAACCAGTTCACTGACTCACGAAGTAAAGGAAGTAGATCAGCCAACGCTAAACTTAACCCACTACCCCCAAACACAAAATTTTCAATCAAAGAGCCAAAAGAACTAAAAGAACCTAGAGAAGCCCCTAAGCATGTAAAGAAAAAAGAAAAGGCAGGACAGAGTCTCCTAACCTCAGAGCTATTTACCATGGGACCAAAAAGAAGGGAAAAAGGGAAAAACTTCAAATTCCAAAACAAGAAAAAGGAAATACTAGTAATCTTTTGCCAGTAAATTCACTACGAAAGACAAAGCAAAAGGAAAAATACCGTACCTCGAAAGAACGAAAGGGGGAATGTGACAGGAAGCTCAAAGAAGAAAATCGTAGAGCAACTATAGCGCACAAGGGAGAAAGTAAGGAGGAAAGAGAAAGGAGAAGCAGTTTAAAAGAGCTGGGCACGAAAAACTGAAAACCAGCGGGAAACCCAAAAGACACATGAGTGGAGCATTAAATTCCACCAATCAAAACGTGCCACGTGGCCACTCCGCATTAAATGCAGAACAGAACCCCAAGAGTCATGTCTGAGCAAGAAACCTTTCATCTTTTGGTGGTCGTCATGACACATAAGGACGACCACAGAACCTGGGGGGGCAACTGGTAGGCCCAACGAACCTCCTTGCGCAGACAAACCCATTAAGCACCATCGTCCACTCCTCCACCTCGTGGACGATGGAAGGTAAGCCATTAAGAAGAGAATTCAATATCTCGAACAATTACAAACTACATGTCAGACCGTTGGAAGCTCATCAACACCCACATTAATGAGCCCAGAGGCGTTACAAAAGGAGCACTAAAGCCACAATAAAAGCCACAACGGCTAGAAGTAAGGGAGATGTATATAAACACCTTTCAGAACCAAACAAGGTACATTTTTTCAGATATACACACCGTAGCACTGATATTTCCTAGTTCTCAGAATCTCTCTTAGCTTCCATTCACTGACTTTACCATCGGAGACTCCGTGGCTGGCACCACACCGGTGACCACACAAAGAGGATTCCTTTCACGACCTTTCAGGTACAGAGACGAAGCGCGTGCTGACCTATCTGAACGAACCTACTTGATTGACGATCACAGCATCATCAGTAATAATAACACATAATTTTTTTTTTTTTTTTTAATTTTTAGAAACAAACATATATATAAGAAAGAGAGAATGAAGTTCTAACATATAGATACACCATAAACTCTACTAAAAATAGCAATATAGCTATTTAGCACCACTAATACTTAAAATGCATGTTGCAGTAGTGGTTCCATAGTTAAACATTTTTAGCTTCTTGCTACAGTGCACAGCCATTTATGGCTGTGCACTGTAGCAAGTAGCTAAAAAAAATAATAATATTTTATTAAACTTCTCTCTCTTCTCTCATTAAAAAAATATTTTCTTTTTTCTTTTTTTTTTCTCTTTCTGTGGTGCATCCAACAGTCCAAACAAACTCTATTTTCTTTCTTTTCTTTTCTTTCTTTCCTTTTCTTTCTTTCTCAACCACCTGATCTCGTCCTCTCCAGCAAACTCATACAGACAGACAACACAGCTTTCCGGCGGGTCTCAATCAACCACATGATCTCGTCCTCTCCATGAGGTTTTTGATGAAACCTAGAAGGGAAAGTGCTTGGAGAAAGAGGTTTGGGAAGAAAACCTCGGAGTACTCGACTGGGAAACCCATGGAGCTCGCCGACCCACCCCTTCTGCCGACCCACACCGACACCATCCTCCTCACCAAAGCCCAGCTCTGTGATTGGTGATTTTTTATTTTGTTTGTGATTGGTGATTTTGTTTAGTCTGGGTTAAGGAAAATGATTGGGGATTTGGGTTTTTTTTTTTTTTTTTTTTTTTTTTTTTTTTTTTTTCTGCTGTGGACTGGTGGTGGTTGTGGGTGTGGTTGTGGCTGATAGTGGAGGTGGTTGTGGTTGATTACTGAAGTTTGCTGTAGATGTTTTTATTACTATTCTAATGATTTATTTGCATTATTTTAATTAAATAGCTAAAAATATAGATCCATTGATGTTGGGTGTGAAGAGGTAAAATAGATAAAGTAACTTTTGTAGGTGCCAAATAACTAAATTTTTAACTCCACTGATGTGGATGCTCTAGAGCATCAGTATTGGTGGTGCTAAAAAACTATATTACTATTTTTAGCACCACTAAATACAAAAATATAGCTACATCGATGGAGCCAAAGCTAAAAATTTGGCTCCACAGTTACAGTTCACAACTCATTTGGGTTTACACGTTTAGAGAAAAAAAAATATACATATATATATTTTTTAATCACGTGTTCACACTGCCAGTATTAAAAAAAGTCTATTTTTCCCCCTTTTTTGTCATTATTTTACTGTTTCTTCTCCTCTCCGCCTCCCTGCTTTCGCTGAGCTCAACAAGCCCAGTCCTCCATCTCACCGCCGACCTAAGCTCTCTCCCCACCCATTCCGTCCAAACTCAAAACTAGGCACCACAACCAAAAACCCACTACCATTGACTAATGAGAGAGATAGACTAACACCCAAAACCAATAGAAAATCAAGATTGGCACACCGAAACTCAAGATCGACTGCAACTCGAAGCCCAAAACCAACCGAAACTCAAGATTGGCACCATCACTGAAAACCCATGGCCACTGAAACTCAAGCGCACCTGTCTTTATTGTTGCATGTGTAAATTAAAAGAAATGAAAAAAATTATGCGAACTGCAAACTTGGAAGTTGCAGTGAGGAAACAAATGAGAGAAAAGTGAGCTGGAGAAGAAGAAAAGGACGGGTAGAAGTACATGTTGTATAGATTTTTTTAAAGAATATGTGGTGTAGATTTAACCTTCGAAATGTGAGTCTTGGGGAAATAAATATATATTTTTTAATCTTATATAATAAAATGTTGATATTTGTTTCAAATCTTTTGCTATTTTATTTGATATTTTCTATCTTTTAAATTTTTGATCAATGTGATTTTTTTTGTAGCAAAAAAAATGATTGCTTTTTTTTTTTTTTTAATGGCTTTTTATCTTTTAAGTTAAGACATTAATTTGACTTAAATTTACAACTAATTGCCTTCAATATTGAAAAAAAAGAAAAAAAGAAAAAAGAAGAAGACATAACTATCTCCACAACCATTCAATTAAAAATTGCAATTACCGTCCTAGAAGGACACTTGAGTGGCAGTGGCGGTGGTGGTTGCAGCTGCGGTGGCGGTGGCAGTGGTGATTGCGGTTGCAGTGGCGGTGGTTATGATGGTTGTTTATTGTAGTAGATATATTATTTTATTGTGTTGTTTATATTATTTTATTGGGTTGAAATCTAAAATAAAACTACCAATATTGGGTGTTTTGTAAAGTGAGAAGGTAAAATAAATAAACTTTTTGTGGTGCCAAATAGCTAAATTTATAACTTCACCAATGTGGATGCTTTAAGAGAAAGCATGATTAGTTATACTACACAAAACACACTTTTTTTTAAAAATGTGGGACAATTACTTCTTTATATATATTCATTTTTTCTTATTCTTAGTGACATGGACATTTAATAATATAATTAAAATTAAATCTCCAAATATTAATTAATGATATCATATAGTACAATGATTATTACTAAAAACTAGGCCCGCTGCTTCACTTCTGGTCTATATAAGGGGATGCTCTCCCTGACTTTTCTATGCTTCAAACTCAATCCAACCTAAATCAATTTGTTCAAGAAAGCCACTCTCCTGATGGAACTAGCAATTTCTTACTCCACTCCCTCATACCTCACTACATTAAATTATGAAAGAAGTGCACTTGCAGTAACAAGGAAACATACAAAACTATACAAGCAAGGCCTATCAGTTTTACCCTTCTTCGTGATCGTCTCAAAGTTCAATGACACACAATTGAATTCAAGAAGATCAGCTAATTATCACCCAAGTATTTGGGACCACAAACTCATTGAGTCCTTTACCACTCCCTACTCAGTATAAGTCCACTTATTATCCCCATCTATATTATATTGACACATTAATTATTTATCTTTACTATATGAATATTTGGTTGTGTTGCAGTATGAGATCCATGCCACTCGACTTGAGGGGTTGGAGGAAGACGTTAAAACTTTGCTGACATCCACAAAAGACTCTAGTGTCTTATTGAAGCTTATAGATTCAATGCAGCGATTAGGAGTGGCATACCACTTTGAAAAAGAGATAAAAGATGTTATTGGTATTCAAAATCCTAATGTCACTAGCGATCTTTACACAACAGCATTGCAATTTCGAATTTTGAGAGAACGTGGTTTCCCAATTAGCTCAGGTGATAGCGTAAATAGTTATCTCACCGTTATAAGATAAATTAAGTTTTCTCTCTAAATTTATTTGAAAAAAAATTATTCAAATTTCCTTTATATCTTTTTATTAGATGTAAATTTTAACAAATCTATCGTTAGATTACATTCTCTTATTATATCCATCATTCTTGCAAAATTTTAAAAAGATTAAAGATCAATAATTATGTCATCATTCAAATATTTAAATTTTAAATTTTTGAAGTCTGAAATTATTTATAAAAAAAAATAACATTTATGGATGGAATGATAATTAATTAATATCCAATTTGAATGAAATTTGACATGCATATTAAGAACATAAAGAACATGTAATCCAACGGTTAGATTTTCAAAATATATAATCATGTTAATTTTTTTAGTGAGAATTTGATTTGAACATAAACTTTTTCCATATGTATATATTTTCTTTTCTTTTTGTTTGAAAATTCGTGTTGCACAGATGTGTTTAACAAATTCAAAAGCAGAGATGGGAGATTCGTTGCCAGCTTAAGCAAGGATGTGGAGGGACTTTTGAGTTTGTATGAAGCCTCACACCTTGGAATGCATGGAGAAAAAATATTGGAACAAGCCAGGGATTTTAGTATCAAAAACCTGTATTCATTAATGGAAAAATTGGACAGTAATTCAGCAAAGCAAGTAAAACAGTCACTGGAAGTACCCCTACATTGGAGGGTGCCAAGAGTTGAAGCTCGGAACTTCATTGATGTCTATCAAAAGGACAATACAAGGAACTTGACTTTACTCGAGCTGGCTAAGTTGGATTACAATTTAGTGCAATCCGTACACCAGCGAGAAATTAAGGAGTTACAAAGGTAGCGTTTACTTTCATCCATAATCTTCAATGGAAAACCTGCAATCAAATTATAACGTTTGAAAATTGATGCATTAGGTGGTGGAGAGACTTGGGTTTGACAGAAAAGCTAACTTTCTCAAGGGACCGGTTGATGGAAAATTATTTTTGGGCAATTGGAATCGTTTCTGAGCCCCAATTCTCCAAGTGCAGGACAAGCCTCACCAAATTTGTATGCATATTAACAGCTATTGATGACATGTATGATATATATGGATCACTCGATGAGCTTGAATGCTTCACTGAAGCTGTGAATCGGTAAAATAGAAACATATTTATCAAGGATACTATATTTTATCTTGTGGAAAGAAACCATCACTTTGATGATAAACATTGTTCCTTCATTTTCTTTTGCAGATGGGAAATGACCGCAATGGTGGACCTACCCGAGTACATGCAGATTTGCTATGATGCCATGCATAAGTTTGTTAATGAAATTGTTGGTGATGTGAGCAAAGATCATGGCTTGAATACCTTCCCCTATGTTATCGAAGAGGTAAGCTAATTCTAGACTACTTTGAAACTTTAACTGGTTTCATAATATTTTTCACAACTGCTTAATTTGTCCAATTGTCATTGAAGCATTAATAAAAAATAGAAATAAAAAATTATGATAATTTAATAGTTGAAAAGGGAGATTTAAACCCTTGACATTTTTGCTGAAAATACGAGGAAGTGTCTGTTGAACCATGAAGTTCTAGGCATCAAAAAAGAAAATTGAGAAAATTAGTAGATACTTCCGTAGTACGGAAATTGATTGGCATGAATATCCCATCATGCACAATTAATGCCTGATTGGCATGCATTATTTTCAATTACAGTGGGCAAATCTCTGTAGATCATACTTGGTAGAAGCACGGTGGTTTTATAGTGGATACATACCTACAGTGGAGGAGTACCTAGAAAATGCTTGTATTTCAGTGGGTGGTCCTGCAGCGATGTTTCATGCCTATATTCAGCGTGGGTGCACCTTAACAAAAACTTCACTTGATTGTTTCAAGAATGGGTCAGAGCTAATACATTGGTCATCTCTCATAACTCGACTTAGTGATGATTTAGGAACTTCCGAGGTATGCTTGCTTGGTACAAATATTTGCAATTTAATCTAGTCATCAAATATTATTTAGTTTTTACCACATTAAGTAATTAATTCTCTGTTTCTTTTCTTTTATCTAAAGGCTGAGAGCAAGAGAGGTGATGTGGCAAAATCTATCCAGTGCTACATAGTACGGGAAGGCATATCCGAAGTTCAAGCAAAACATTGCATAAAGGAATTAATTAGTTCTTCATGGAAAAAACTGAACAAAGGGAGTGCCAAAAATTCGTTGCCAAGATCAATAGTAACTATGTCACTAAACATGGCCCGAACTGCTCAGTGCATCTTCCAACATGGAGATGGTATTGGAACTTCGACTGGGGCCATTAAAGATCATTTAACCTCTTTAATTGTCAAACCAATCCCTATTGATTAAACTTTTTGCAGGATATGATTTGGAAGATTCAACATCTTCTCTTTTTCTTGGCTCAAAAATCAACACGTCTATTATTATGAGCTTCGTGAACTAGTTTTTCCATGGATGATTTAGTACGTGACACAACCACCAACAAGACACAATGTGACTTAAATCAGATGAAAAAAAAAAAAAAAAAATTACGGGAGCTTTCATATGTATTGACTTCTGGTTCCAAGGCTATGAGATAGATCTAGAAAACAAATAGGGGCGTTTGATTCGCCATGATGTGTCTTTGATGTAATGTACATTACGGTAATGTGACATTAAGGTGTTTGGTTTACTTAATTTTTTCTCATATTATGATAATGTAAGATTACAAAATATATCATATTGCCTTAATCACATCACCCTCTTAAATGCGGATGATCTTACATTACTTATGGGTGGGAGACATTAATTTAATGAAATGACAAAATTGTCCATTCTAATAAATTTTATTTACAAAATTGCCCATATATATTTTCAAACCCTAGCTTCCTCTCTCTCTCTCTCTTCAAATCAATCCCAGCCCCCCCTTCTCTTTCTCTCTCTCTCTCTCTCTCTCTTCAAATCAATTTCTACCCGTCTCTCTCTCTTTGGATTAAGCCCTAGCTGATGAAGACAGACTTTACTGGAGGAGGCAGCACCGATGAAGACAACAAAGACGAAGACTTCTTTGGATCAACGAACAGCGAAGACAACATTGTTGTCTCCGATTTTCCTTGGGGTTTGAAGCCAAAATCAATAGTTAATAGTCCCTGAACCAAACGCACCGATTGCCCTAGGTTTGATGATGTGGGATCTGAGGAAGCTAGGGTTTGAGGAGAGAAAGGCTCGTTCCATTGAAGGATTTATTCTTTACTTGATTTCGTGTGGAGTTTTTCTTCTTGAAAATCTTGATGTGTTGTTTGGTTGGTGAGAAAGTCCAAGAAAGTAGAATTGAAAAGAAAATTTGTGATATATATATATATATATATATATATTTGAAAATTTGAGTTGTTTGGTTAATGAGAAGGTGAAGGAATCAAATTTGTTCAATTATTTTATGAATTTTTATTAAAAATAATTTTTTATTTAATTATTTTAAATGGGCAATTCTGGAAATTCATTATAATTTTGTAATGGCATTCTAACGTTATATTGGCAATGTAATTAACCAAACCATATATTGTAATGTTGTAATCTTGTATTGATATTCCACAATGTAAGATCACAAGAATCAATATATGTTGTATTCTTGTATTGATATTCCATAATGTAAGATCACAAGAATCTAGCATTACAATGTGATGTAACATCAAGTGAACCAAACACCCTACAGTGAAAACATCCTTTAACCTCATAGGCTATAACATTTGACTAATAGATAATGAATAAGAAGTTCACCGCACTATCTAGATGGTAATCATGGAAAAATGATGTGTGGTGGTTTATTGTCAGTAGCCCAGTTCAACTCAATTATTAGGCAAGGCATCATTAACATGTTCACTAGTATTTTTGCAAATAAAACATGACAAAATAATGTTATCTCTCAAACAGTTTAAAGATTATACAAACTAGTATTATGCCCATGCGATGCATGGCTTAATTAAAAAGATATATGTAAAAAATCAAAACTATATTAATAATTAGTAAGCCACATGATAAAACCCATTAATATTATTATGACATATAATACATATATGCATATATAAACACTTTGTATAAACATGTATTATGCCCGTAAGATGCATGGCTTAATTAAAAAGATATAGGTAAAAAATCAAAACTATATTAATAATTAGTAAGCCGCATGATAAAACTCATTAATTTTATTACAACATATATTACATATATACATATATTAACACTTTTTTGGGGGCTCAAAATTCAACACGTTTATTGTGAGCTTCATGAATAGTTTTTCCATGGATGATTTTAGTATGTGACACAACCACCAACAAGACACAATATCCCTTAAATCAGATGAAGAGCTTTTATATGTAATGACTTCTGGCTCCAAGGATGTGAGATAGATCTAGAAAACTAATAGTGAAAAGATTCTTTAACCTCATCGGCTATAACATTGACTAATAGATCATGAATAAGAAGTTCACCACTCTAGCTAGATAGTAATCATGGATAAATGATGTGTGGTGGTATATCATCAATAGCCCAATTCAGCTCAATTATTAGGCAAGGCATCATTAACATGTTCACTAGTATTTTTGAATAAAACACGACAAAACAATGTTACCTCTCAAACAATTTAAAATTTGAACAAACTAGTATTATGCGTGTGCGATGCATGACTTAATTAAAAAGATATATGAAAAAAATCAAAACTATATTAATAATTAGTAAGCCACATGATAAAACTCATTAATATTATTACGACATATAATACATATATGCATATATTAACACTTTGTATAAACACGTATTTGATGGAAAAATACATGTTTGTATCGCATACTAAACATACGCAGCGGAAAATTAACAAATCTACTTCATTCGCAATTGATAACATGTACTATATAAATTTCAGAATATATAAACAAGATAGTGTACCTTGATGCGATGAAATTCAAAACCAAAGATGAAGAGTACTTGGGAATACTTTTAATCTTTACTCCAATTCCACTTGTGCCCAAGATGTGTGGTCTCTCAATCAATTTATATGAATTTGTTCAAGGGAGAATTCAAGAGTGTCCAACACTCACATACAAACCATTTCATGTAACCTTCTTTTAATTCTGTATGTTTCTTTCCTTATAACTGATTATCTAATTGGGCTAGCCTTTTGGGCTTTTTCAATTGGGCTTTAGTAAGTGGCTTGGAGTGGGACCAAAAGGGAACAAATAAGACATTAGCTCCAATGGGCCTTGGGCTTTTCTATCAACTCTTGACAAGTCTAAAGTTACCATTAATTATATTTAATACCACTATATAAATATAATTGCACTTTAGGCCTTATTAATAAATTATATCCCAAGACTTTATTGTGCATGCAACCCCTTCATAAAATATTTGTAGTAATACAAAATCATTAATGTATACTGCCACTTTGTAGATTACTACATCTTAATCCTTGAGTACCCGATTTAATCCTTTTAAGTTATTCACCATATATTTATGAAATCCAATTTCATAAATATATATTTTAGTCTTACTAAAGTGGTTAGGCCTAACTCTCTGAATAACAAATTTATTAAACTTATCTCAAGGGAATATTTTGTATCTCCGCTAAGAGACTATGAATTCCATCTTGAGAATATATGTTCCATCAACACTAAATGTGGCTACCCAACATACTGAGGTTTTGACCGTTACCTTAAATCTCACTCCTGATATATCAAAGCAACCTACACTTCATGATCAGGTCCATTATTTTCTCAGGATTAAGAGTTCATGTAAATAGAAGTCGTGAGATTTATTATTCAATTGACAGTCGTTAAGAGAATAATAAATCTCACAGCGGTCCAATTCAATATGTCTTAACTCTTAAAACATATCAACTAGAAGTCTCCACTTCCATGATCAAGACAAATCATCTTAGTTAATATGTTATAGTCTTCGCAGATGAAATGCCCAATTTCATCACCGACTATGAACTACAATTCTGAGTTTACAAAGAACTTGTGACTTATATCTTCTGTGACAAAATCACATAAATCACATAATATGCATCTCATGGACTATATGATAATGTCCGAATATTCATGATACCATTATTTTAGATAATAATAAAACAACTTTATTAAACACAATATTAAGTAATATATAATGTCATACATAATATCATACATAGCATCATACAATAGGATTTAAGGGCACTAATCCTAACAGTATTATGCTCATGCAACGCACGGCTTAATTAAAAAGATATATGTAAAAATCAAAACTATATTAATAATTAGTATGCCCCATGATAAAACCCATTAATATTATTACGACATATAATACATATATACATATATTAACACCTTTTTTTGGGCTCAAAATTCAACACGTCTATTGTGAGCTTCATGAATAGTTTTTCAATGGATGATTTTAGTATGTGACAGAATCACCAACAAGACACAATGTCCCTTAAATCAGATGAAAAAAAAAATTATGGGAGCTTTCATATGTATTGACTTCTGGTTCCAAGGCTATGAGATAGATCTAGAAAACTAATAGTGAAAAGATCCTTTAACCTCATAGGCTATAATATTGACTAATAGATCATGAATAAGAAGTTCACCACTCTAGCTAGATGGTAATCATGGATAAATGATGTGTGGTGGTCTATCGTCAATAGCCCAATTCAGCTCAATTATTAGGCAAGGCATCATTAACATGTTCACTAGTACAAAACACAACAAAACAATGTTACCTCTCACACAGTTTGAAAATTGAACAAACAAGTCTCACACAGTTAGGTCACTCGTCCAATCCAGAGCTTTGAATGATCTTGTAGGACCTACAAAATAAACAGAGTTGATCGAAGAGACCACTTGGTTGTGCCCAATAGGGAAGTCTCCAATGCTTAAGTCAGAATCAACCCCTATATTTTGTACATGAATTAGTGTTTTGTAGTAGTTTTTTGACATACCTTAGTAAATGGGCAAATTGTCCCTTTAATAGGTAGCTTGGGTAGCTGTTATGCTCGTAAATGTCTTCATGTACATAATTGCAGGTAATTATTTCCCTGTGTGTAACGGTCTCTACCTTAATGGGAGTTCAAGGTCGGTTAGTAACAGTCGTCATTAACTAGGTTTTATTGCTTTTGTAACGTATCAGATGATTGGGTTCATCATCTTTAATGATCAACGGTTACAGAACCTTTTGAAGTATTCTTCCGTTACATCAGTATTAGTGCTCATTTATGTTGTTTGGACGATACATTTTCTGGTTCATCAGTTGCCCCCTTATTCCAAAATTGGGAGGACAATTTTCTAGGAATAAATTGTGTTCGTCCATGTCGCTTCGAATTCTGTTCTTATCGCATTTATGGGACACAACCTTTTTGGTTGAATTTTTACCACGTGATACGTTTTGATTGGTTGTTCTGCATCGGGACTCTACGATCTTCCCACATTCTGATTTTTCATTTGCCCCTTCTTTAAATTTCTATCTCTTTCTCTTTCCTTTTTCATTCCATTTGATCTTTAACTCTGAGCACTCTACTCCTTGATTTCCAAGTGAGTTTCTTCTTCTTAATATTAATGGTTGATTACTCTCTTGTTTGGCTTGATTCTTCTTCAATTTCTTTTTTCTTTACTCAATTGTGTTTCTTTCTTCAAACCTCTGATAGAGAAAGTCCTTAAGTAGGTGTGTGTGTGTGTGTGTGTGTGTGTTACTCGAGAAACTCCTTTGAGAGAGGTTCTATTGTCGTTGTACCCCCTTAGTTCATTTTTCAGTAGGTTTTGCTCAATCGTTGGAAAGGAGAGTGATGTCTCGGGATAGAGTGAGGTCTAGTGATTTAGAAACCAGTTTATCCTTTAATGAGAAAACCATTACTCAAAAGATGGATACTGCTTCATCTCATCTCTTAACATTTTAGGCTTGGAAAGAGAAGTGTAGGTATCCCAAAAAGGATTATGAAAAAACGAGAGATAGGATTGTCAACAAGTATCAGTTTCCTCCTTTGGTCCTAATTAGGTTTCTTGGGCTAGACGAAAGGGCCTGTACCTTTCTTCCTAAAGAGGTATGCTTTTACAAAGTAGACTTCCAATGTCGGTTTTCTCATCCATCCATTCTGTAGGGAGGTTCTTTCTCGTTTAAAAATTGCTCCGGGACAACTTGTTCCGAATACTTGGAGGACGATGGTGTGTTGTATGGTGAATAGGTCTACGGTGAATGACAGGGATTTCATTAAGATGGACGAATTTTTTTATTTGTATAGTTTGATGGAGTCGAAGCTTAAGGGTTATTGGGAGTTTAGACCTAGGGATACGAAGCTAAAAATTGTTTCGGATTCTCCTTCCTCCCATCATGATTGGAAACAACATTTTTTCTTTGTCTCAAGTGAAGGTTGGGAATTTCTTCCAAACGAAAACCTGGACGAAGCTCCCAAGTTTCTTCATTAGTGGGGGACTTCGGTGTCTGGTACATCTTTTTCATGCTTCCTTACTTTGTTTCTTTCGTATTGTGCTTGTAACGAATCAATTATATGTTTTCTTTCAGTAAAAAATTGCCCTCACTTGAAGAGCCGCTACAAAGAGGGTTTTGGAATATATTGGTGAAGTGAAGGATTTTGACAATTTAATCAGTCCCAATAGTTTATCTATTCACTTCCTTGGTCCAGAACCTACTGGTGGTGTTTTGCAAATTCTCGAGACAAACAAAAGGAGTTTGCCCCTTTCCTTTTTTTTTCTTTTGCTTTTGTCTTTAAGCATATATGTGGTGTTTGTTTTCTGATATCTTTCGTTATGTAGGTATGACTACTAGATTTAACAAAGCTAGGTATGCGAAGCTTAAGTAAAAGGGAGGTGAGGAAACCTAACCTAGAGGTAATCTTCAAAGTAAAAGGCGTCGTTTGAAGAAGGGTTGTGACTTAGAGAAATCTTTGGCTCCTTTTGTCGTTCTAAAGGTTTTTGAAGCTCTTCTGTCTTCCCCAACGGTTTCTATCGAAGAACTTGCCTCTCCTCCTTGATCTTCAAAAGGCCAAGATAAAGGGAAGTTTGTCTCTAACTTCTAGGACGACCCTGGGTTGGCCGTGGCTAAGGCTCACGATGTAATCTCAATAGACGAGTTGAGGCGTCTATTGTTTGTTGATTCTCATGAATTGGTCACACAAAACCTTCACAAAAGTGCTCAAGTGTATTAGAAATGATTTCTTCCTTGCTTGTGTTGTCCTTGTCTCTCCTTTTTTTTTAAAGAGAATTTCCTTTTTTTTTAGGTTTTGGTGGAGTCTATGTATCTTACGGCCAAATATCTAGACATGGAGGAAAGATTGGCTTCAGTACAAGCTCGAGTTAAAAACCTTACTGCCGAGAGTACTTCTTTAAAAGATAGCGTGAAAAAGGTGACTACAGAAGGTGTCGAAATGAGGAAGCAGTTGAAAATGGTCAAGTTGACTTGCTAATAAAGAAAACTTTGGGTGTCCAGAAGGACAATCAACTGGAGCAGATGAAGAAATAAATTGAAGAAGCTGTAAAGAATTTTAAGGCGTCTGGAGAATATTCAAACAGGCTGATGGTTGAGTATGCTGATGGTTTCAAGCTTCTTCAGAAGTATCTCATCAAACATCACCCCAATTTGAATTTTTCTTCATTGGATATAGAGGAAATTGAAAAGGAGATGTTGGCTTCGGAAGCTAAGCCAGTCAATGCAACTGTTGTGGATGCTATGGTGGAGGCTAGAGATGTTGAAGGTGATGCTGAAAATGTTGCCCTTGTCACGGATAATGTTAATGTAGCATAGAAAAGTGTTTTTCTTTATCTTTCAGGCTCATATGTTTTGAGCGAAGACAATGTTTTTTTTTTTTTTTTTTTTTTGGGCCTGTGTGTTTTGGGCATAAGATAATATTTATGTTATGAACTCCTTTATGACTTTATTTTGTAATTGGTAGCTTTCTTTTGAACTATTGTGAATGAGGGAGAAAAATTTCTCACTTGAACTTTTGTGAGTTTGTTGTGATGACAATCAATGTGTTGATTTCGTCTGTGCTTGTTGCATGTTGAAAAAACAATCTTCTATTTCTTTGTTATGACGATTAATATATTTTGTTAATGATTGATGCGTGTCGCTCGGCAATTTTTTTTAGGTTACATGATCGTTCCGTGTTGTTGGATGAGCAATATACATATTTTGTTTACGATCATCGTAGGGCAATCGTTTTTAGATTACATGATCATTGCGTATTGTTGGACGATCAATGTATCTGTTTTGTTTATTGTTAAGGACATATTTTATGTAATTGGCTAATCCTTTGACAAAACGCACTTTACTTGTAATTGGGTAGATCTATGATGTGTTTAATACTTCAAAGAACAAGAGTTCAAGTCTAGTATTAAAGCCATGCAAGTCTGTCCAAGAAACAAGTGAAGAAGTGCTGATTCATTAAAGCTCGACACCTCTTCGATCGATCGAGCTTTACGAAATTCAAATTTCCAAATTTGATTTTTGGCCCATGCTTATGTATTTGTGTAGGGTTTCTTTTCTCACAACCCTAGACATATATAAGGCTTATTTTAGAGGTCGTCACATAAGAGAATACAAGGAGAACATATGCAAAAGGTGACCGATGCCTTATTCTCTCTGAAAGAAGCTACTGTGTCTTTGTGCCTTAGGGTTTTGTAACCAAGTGCTTCTTGATCTTCATTGTTGATGAGGTGAAGAACTTTGCAGCCAACATCTTCTTCAAGTTGGTGCTTAAGTCGCGTATTCGGATCCGCGCAATTGGTTAGTCACGTACTGGGATTCGTGCATCAAAGGGTGGCGTTCATATATTGAAGAGTTCAGAGGTTCTAAAGCGGTAGAAGGTTTCTGCTGTGAATTCATCTACGGGGATTGTAGAGTCTAGGGACAAAGGTTTTGTACTAGATCTAAAACTTCTCTTTACTATATTGGATTGCTTTTCGGGAAGGTTTCCCCCCAGGTTTTTTACTGTGAAACTAGTTTGTTTCATTGGTTTTCCTGGGTCATCATATCTTGTCTTATTTATTTTTTTCCGCTGCATGATTTTGACATGATATTGATGTTTGTTTATTTTTAACAAGGTTTATTCATAATTAATCTAATTAACAACTTGGGTTTAAAACTTGTTAATTCTATCAACCGGGGTCTAAATTTCCCAACAAGTGGTATAAGAGCAGGTACACTCTGATTGGATTAATTTCCTGAGTGTGATCCTTGACCCTTGTTGTCATGGAATCTCTTGATTGTTTTGATTTGCATGATCTTGTGTTGGATGATGATGATGATATTCAAGATGCCTATTGCAAGCTTTATAATTTTTGTATGAAATCTCTTGAATGTTCTACAAAATTAAAAGCTAAATTTAAAAAGGTCAAACTTGAAAAAGATGATTTGATTGCAAAATTGGATGAAGCTAATAATTTGAATGAGAATTTTAAAAATCAAATTTCATCTCAGTTGGACAAAATTAAGAGTTTGGAAGAGCAACTAGTTGAATTTAAAACTGAAGTTGAAAAATTAACTAGTGCCAAACTTGTTGTTGAGCCTAACTCAAAAGAAAAGGATTTTTATATTCCTCCATTTAAAAGGAATAATGAAGAGTTGAAGGCTAATATTGCTAAGATAGACAAAGATAAAAATTCTGATGTTAATGCTGAAGTTTCTAAACCTATGTCTAAAACTCCTCCTTGGTTGAATGAAAAATCTGAATTTGTCCCCATTTGTCATGACTGTCATATTTTTGGTCATATTAGGCCAAATTGTCCTAAGTTGAGGTCTCAATCAACTTCTAAGGTTAGACCTCCTTCTGGGAAGCATAGTAGTTTGAAAACTACTCATGTTTGTCACCATTGTGGAGTTTCTAGACACACTCGGCCTAATTGCTTTAAGTTGTATTCTCATAAGCAATTGTCCAAACGGTCACAAGTTTCCTCTCAAGGACCTACACCTTAGTTTGGAGAGTTATTAAAAGTTTTGAGCTTTTTAACTCAATTTCAGAAGAATTTTAATTCTTCTATGTCCTTTAGTAGACATACTAGGATATGTGCCTTTTCATCTTCACGGCCAAAGACTCGTGCTGTGTGGGTGAGAAAGGAGCCTAAGACTTAATTGTCTTTTCTGTTTGTCCTCTGCTTTAGTTCTTTCTATCTAAAGTTGGACTCTCTTTGCTTAATTTCTTATCTGCTTTTGGAATCATACTTTCATGCATCTGCACCTTTCTATCATGCCTCCATGCATATGCATCTTTTTTTCATGCTTTTATGTTGTTTGTCTATTTTTGTTTGGTTGTTTAGTTTTTTTTTTTTTTTTGTTTTCAAAATAAAAATAAAAATGAAAAATTAGAAAAATACAAAAACAGTGTGTTTGTGTACATTGGTACTTGTGTACCTTGGATGGCCATTAAAACAAAGTTTTCTAAACTTTGTATCTTTTGTAGCTTATATGAGCATCTCTATGCACAACTAAGCAAGTGAGCTTTGTGGGTCGTGTTTGTGATGAGTAAGATTAAGTAATCTCTTGTACTTAACACTCGTATCACTCTTTTTTACGGGAAGGACTAGAAAATCCTAAGAGAAAGACATAAATAACCATTTCACCACTGTTGCCCGCCAATCATGAATGACATTTGTGTGCTTTGGCATAGCAAAATTGGAATGTCAAATGCTTAACATAATTGGGTATTTCTTTTCTATCTCTTATATGCCCATGCAAGATTTGCTTAAAAGATAAAAATGCAAAGAAAAATAAAAGCAAAAGGAATAAAAAATGCTTTATATATGATTGCAAGTGTGTCTTCTAGGAGATGTGGGAGTTATAGGATGTACCTCGAAGGTGATAGTTCCCATCAAACAGTTATGATTGTGTGTGAGTTAAAGTGATTTTCTCATATCTCAAATCGTCATAACTAGTTGACACTTATGCATTCTTGTGATGTTTTTCACACACAACACGCAATATTCTTTGCTACTCTTGATACATGTGCAGGTACAATGTGATTTAGCCATCACAAGGTTTTACATGTGTTAATGTATGCTCACTAAACTGTCTTGACTTGTTTTTGAAATATAAAATTGGTTAGACTTGTTTAATGTGTGTGTGTGTTTTAAGATCACAATGCTTGACATTTTTCTTGTTGAGAGATGTTTTTGAGAGTCTAAAATGTTGATTGGATCATTGGTTGAGTTGCATGCTTGATTGCATTCATATCTGTGTTTTTCCCTTCTTGAAAAACTGTTTTTAAGCAATCTCGACACCTCCTCGACACTTGGCTATCTATCGAGCTCTTCAGTTGGTTTTTATCGCAATCTCGACACCTCTCGATAGCTAGGTGGATCGATCGAGAAAGTTCCTGTCCCCTCGATAGCTTCTCGATAGCTGTTCGATCCATCGAGGTCTGCTCGATAGCTTCTCGAAACCTCTCGATCGATCAAGATCCTCTTGCATGCATTGTTTTTCACATGTTTTGCATCTTTCTGTTATCTTGTCATCCATAGCATCTTGTTTCATTACATTCATGCATTTATATGGTTTCTTTGTAACCCCTTGATCATCTTTATGTTTCTCGGGTGAAGCTTTCTAGCTTCTTGTACCCTTTATCAATCATGACAAAAAGGGGGAGAAATTGTGGTGAATATGTGGTTTCTTTTTAAGATTCTACATGTTAGGGGGAGAAATACATGCCTCTGTAAGGGGGAGTTGTGTTTCATCTTGTTAGGGGGAGTACTTACTTCCTTCTTCTTGTACACTGGTCTTGTGATCATGTTTACATACATTGTGCTTATCTTTGATATATGTATGATGATGTATGTCTTCTTCACCTACCTTTACATGTGTTGTTTCTTTTCTATCTTTATACACATGTTTCTTTAATTGTATGCAATCTATTATTTCTGTTTCACACTAAGATGCCGTGATGAGTTTTGTTTAAAGTGTTTCAGAAATACAGGTTGTCAAAGTCTTTCATGCCATGAACTTTCTTCTTGCAAAGTTTTTCAAGAGTTTGTGTTAGGGTAGATTTTATTGTATTCAACAATTGATTATGAGTTGAGTGATTTATGGCTTCTCTCATACTTCATTTGTTTGTTGTGGTTTTGTCACAGATTGCCAAAGGGAGAGATTGTTAAGAACATATTTTATGTAATTGGCTGCGTGTTGCTGGGCAATCGTTTTTAGATTACATGATTGCTGCGTGTCGCTGGATGATCGATGTATCTATTTTGTTTGTGATTACTGCATGTTGCTGGGCAATCGTCTTTTGATGACATGATCGGTGCGTGTTGTTGGACGATTAATGCATCTATTTTGCGATTGCTGCGTGTCGCTAGGAAATCATCTTTAGATGGCATGATCATTGCGTGTTGCTGGACAATCAATGCATCTGTTTTGTGATTACTGCGTGTTGCTAGGCAATCATCTTTAGATGGCATGATCGTTGCGCGTCGCTGGACAATCAATGCATCTGTTTTTTTGTGATTGTTGCATGTTGCTGGGCAATTGTCTTTTGATGGCATGATCGTTGTGTGTTGCTAGACAATTAATGCATCTTTTGAGAAAGGAGTCTTAGGATCTTCTATTCAAGGTCTTTTACCCGAGAGAGACCTTTATTCTGTATTGAAATACAAAAAAGGATGATAAAAACATAAAGGTAGGAAAAATAGGAAAACACTTACAGGTAGTATTTTCTTAGGTGCTCAACATTTCATGGATGAGGTAGATTCATCCCGTCCATGTATGTTAGGTGAAAACTTCCTTCCCGTGTGTAGCTTTTGACTTTGTAGCTTCTTTGAAAATACTTTGTAGCTTTAAGGCCTCCTTGATGTTTTCTTGTTTTAGACTTTCTTGAGGCCATGTTGCTATCTTAATGCCCAAGAACTGGGCTGCATTATTGCTATATTTTGTTCCTGTTATTTGAAGATGTAGATATATCCAGAGGGTGTGCCCCTGTTCAATCATGAAAGGTACATCCGATGTTAAGTGATGACCAAAAGAATGGTCCGTCATGTGTTGTACCTATATTTTTCTTCCTTTGGGCTTAATCTTAGTCCCAAATGGAAATCTTCATAAAATTTCATGTCTAATTTATTAGAACAAAATTTAGAAACTTATAGACCAATGCCCATGAATAGGTGTTGATAGAGATGAGGTATTATGTTTATGATAGAAAATTATGTATAAAATTATAGAGAGTGGTCCCAAAAAGGCATTGCTTCTCTAATGATACCTAAAATCCTCGGAATGTTATTCATCTAACGAAGCCAACTCCTTCTTTGAATGCCTATAAAATAAAAGAGAGATTTCGGTGAAGAAAACACCAGTGGGGTGTTTTCTTAAAGCCTTTCGATGATAAAATCAGAATTATAACTTTAGCTAATGATAATCAAGTAATCAAAGCTTAGAGTATTTTTTGTGTGTTTAGATCTTTTGAATGAACTAAGTGACCCTTTGTCACGGGAAGAGAACAATGACTTGTCGATTCCCCACTGTAGACATCGCATTTTGTACCCATTAATAAATTTTGGTCCCCGGCTCCAATGACCTTGACATATGTCAACCAAGGATAATTAAAGAGTTCATAATAGTTTGGAAGTAATCACAACTCAAAAGTGCTCAAATCGCTTTGAAATCGATATTGAAAAATGACATTTTCTCACTGTTTTGACCATAAATTTTGATCCACAAAGAATCTTTGAGTGATGTTTATTTCATTGGAAAGTAGACATCTTGGGCTTCAATTTGAATACAAATTTTTCCTAATTTGGACTTATATTGAGTAAGTTATGACCATTTGAAGTTCAGCCAACTGGGCAGTCCGATTTTTTGGGTTTTAAAACTTATAGGCCCAAAACATCATGCTTTGATGTGGGCCGGCCCATAGACCCTTCAGTATGTCCAAAGATCATTAAGAAGTCTGAAAACCCTAATTTAATTTATAAATACTCATATTATGTCTCCAATCAAAACCCTAGCAAAGGAGAGTGATTTCTTGACCTCCATCTTCTCTAAAACCTTTTTTTCTCTTTTCAAAACTGGAGGGCAGCCCCTTAGCACGTTTTTTAATCATCAAAAAAGCTCTCTTTAGTTAGTTCTAAGGCTGAAAATTTGTTCAAAATTGTTTTCTAAAAACCTTTTCAAAACATTTTGTTCTTGAGTTGCAATTACTAACAAATATTGTGTTCTTTGATTATCTTTGTCTTCTCCATCTAACCTTTGTGATTGTAGGCACTGAGGGGCCAGTTAAATAACATCAAATATGTGATTCTAAAGCAAGGTGAGTCTATTTTCCATGATTTCCCACCTTGCTTAATATAATTCACATGATTTTATTGATATAGTGTCTCCATTTGTTATAGTTGACTCTTTGTGTTTTTGTTTTATGTTAGTTTAGTTTTTAGGGTTTCTAACGTGCTTGTTTGACCTCACATATTATATCTTTGTTTGATTAAATCTCTAAAATTGTAATTTTTCGAATCTATGTTAAAGGATGTGCGAGCATCATCAAGTATGTGTGCGCATGATACATCCATGCGTACACATAGTTGAGTATGCGCACGCACCCCAAATCCAAATTAGGGTAAAATCTTGTTTTTATATGTTTTAATCATTTTCCACATAATCTTTGATTCTGTTTGACTCTATTTTAGGTTAATTATTTTCCATGTTTGTTTTAGTATTTTTGTCATGTTTAGTCTATTTGATATTATTTCCTTGCGTGTTTTATTTAATTGTCAACTTGCCATGTTTAATTTATTTTGTTTGATTGTGTTTTATTTATTTCCTTTTATATAGTGATATGTTTTTAACATGTTGTATGTGTTATTTTTATTTAAAGTGCATGATGTATGTTTAGGTTAAGGATTAGGGCTCTCTTAATAAACTCTTTAATTAAATATGGCCTAGCAATACATAATGGAGGCTAGCCTATAAACCGAGCGGTCTTGGGTGCCTAACACCTTCCCAAGCCATACCCAAACTCTAGACCCATAATCTGGTACGTGAATTCATGTGTGTAAGTGATTGGCCCAAAGGGCCCAATATGGTTCCTAGACCTAATCTAGGTTGTGACTCCATTGGGGACAAAGATGAAATTTAACTCCGACATGTTGTTATGCCATAATTAAATAAAGACTTTATTAATTGAGCCCAATCCTATTTTATTTTGTTTTTTCACACACATGCACTTTGTACCCATGTAAACTTGGTTGGTGATGAGTGGGAAGATAAGTATGCTCCATTCGGGCCAAAGTCTTTCGAAGTTTATCTCACCAACTCACAATCTGTGTCATTGCCTATGATGGGCTTTGAGTACGTTAACGGTTTGCCACTAATCCACAAAGGTCCACATAGGCCCTTGGTTGGAATCATGGCCCACCTAGTTGTGAGTGACTTACTGATCTGTCCCTTTAGCTTTAAGAAGCTTACCCACATGTAGATGAGCTTAAAACCTAGCCTTGTAGGGTTACGTAATTGTGTGTGCATGTGTGTACTTTGTTTGAATTGTTTGTTGGGCTAATAAAATGGGCCAATTTTTTTTTTTTTTTTGTGTCTTTTATGTTTTTGAAAAAAAAAAAAAACCAAAATTTTTTTCAAGTTTCCAAGTTCTTTTTTTTTTTAATAAAATTTTTCAAAAAAAAAAGTGTGAAGTTTTCACCAAGAAAAAAAAAAAACAAATGAATTTTCAAAAAAAAAAAAAGTGTGAGTTTTTAGTTAGGTTTTTTTATATAAATTCCAAAACAAATTCAAAAAAAAGTGAGTTTCTTTGTAAATATTTCTTTTTCAAGAAATAGTTTCTTTCAAAATATATATTTTTTTTCAAAAAATAAAATGTGAGTTTTTAGTGGGATTTTTTTATATAAATTCCAAAAAAAAAAATTAAAAAAAAAAGTGAGTTTTCGTAAATAAAATAATCAAATTGAGTTTTCGAAAAAAGAGTTTCTTTCAAAGTAAAATTTTTCAAAAAAAAAATCTTTTGAGTTTTTCTTTAGTAATAAAATTTTTCAAAGGTTGGCCCATTCTAGTAGCCCATTTTTGTTTGATGTTTTGAGTCTTTCCTTCGTTGTGTCTTGGGGTTAGGCCCATTTGTGTCTTGTCTTGTCTTGTCTTGGGCCTTAAGCCCACCTTTGTCTTGTCTAGGGGCAATAAGCTCATCCTTGTGTCATCTTAGGCATTGGGCTTATCTTTTTGTCTTGTCTTAGGCTTAGGCCCATCCTTGTCTTGTCTTTGTCTTGTCTTGGGGCCCTAGGCCCATCCATGATTTTGACTAGGCTTTGAGCTTTCCATGTTTTTTTTTGGGGCTTTAGGCCCATGTCTTGTCATCTAGGGTTGTTACCTCATCTTGTCTTTTGTCTTGGGCCCTAGGCCCACTCTTGTTTGTCTACGGGCATTAGGCCCATGTCTTGTCAAGGTTTGTCATCTTTTTAGTGTCTTCCTTATTGGGTCTTCAAGTTTCATTCTCTTGGGTCTTATCTTTCTTGAGTCTTGTCTAAATTTTGTGGTCTCATTCTAGGGGCATAGTTAAGTGGGAAATGAATATAAAATTTATTTTTGGTGATCTTAATGAAATGTCTCTCATAAGGATAAGTCTCTTGTAGGTGACCCATCATTGCTCCTAAAAAGAATCTTGCACCAATTCCTTTGAAGACTTTTGTGGATCTTTATGATGCTAGTATACAAGTTGAGGATGCTATTAATAGTGGCCTTATTGAGAAGAATGATGCAAAACCTCAAAAGAAATTTGGGGTAGGGAATTCAAGTAATAGTGGTAACAATGGTAGTAAGACAAGTGAAGTTCATGTTGTTAATGTTCGAAGAGAATTCACTCCATTGGAAATGACTTTATCCCAAGCACTTGAAGCTTTGTCAACCAAAGGATTTATCAAGCCATTGGATCTCGGAAGGTATACTCCAAACACCTCTGCTCCAAACTACAATGCAAGCGAGTATTGCAAGTACCATCAGAACCATGGTCATTCTACTGATAAGTGCACTTGTCTTCGTCATGACATTGAAGACGTCATTCAATCTGGTAAGATCCCTAAGCCAACCATCAACCTCTCAAGCATCAAGACTAATCCTCTTCCTGACTACCATGCTGTGCCTCCTCCTACTTAGGGCTGATTGATCGAGAATTTTAGCCTTTGTTATTGCATTCCACAAGAGTCTTTCATTTCAGAGTGTTTTTCAATTCAGAAGTGTCTTTGTTATTTCAATTCAGTATGTCTCTGTTGTTTCAATTAAGTGAGTCTTTCAATTCATGTACTTTTTTAATTCATCAATAAAGTGGTTTGCAATGATTTGAGTTTTATGATAAGTTCTCAAAGTTTCAAGTTGATTTGATTCTCAATATGTGATGTTGCATGTTTGCCCATTAATGAACAATGGAAATTGGGATGAAGAGAGTCTGTTATTCTGTTATCCTAACAAATTTTCCTTTGCTCACCCTTTTTGAGCCTTTAAAGTTGTTTTCTTTCAAAGTAACCCTTGTCAAGGATTACCCCCTACACTAGGGGCAATGCATGAATGAAGTGAAGGAAAGAGAAAAAAAGTGTAGAGAAGTGAATCAAAAGTAAAATTAAAATTAAAAATTAAAAAAAAGGTGAAAAAGTGAAGTGAAGTGAAATGCAAAAAGAAAAAAAGAAAGATGAAAAGTGAAGTGAAAAAAAAAAAAAAAAAAAAAAAGTGGAAGTGAAGAAATTTCAAAAGTGATGAAAAGTAATCCTTGACCAAGTTGTAACCCTCAAGAAAGTATGTTTGAGCCTTTGTTATCCATTTCTTTGTGAGCCAAGAACCAAAGCCTTCATTGTAAGCCAAGTAAAAGTCCTCTTTGATCAATTGAAATTGTTCGTGTGAACTACATTAGGTTTGATCCGTTTTGAGTTCGTAAGTAACATTGTGAGGTGCAGCCACATCACATCATGTAAATTGTGTAACTCATGTATTGAGAATTTGAATCAACAATATTTTTTGAGTATAAGTTGTAGCACTTGTTCATTGCATCTCATTTGTTTGTTTCTTGTAAAAGTGAAAGAGCCTGCTAGGTTGAAAACTTGTAAGGGCGGCCTAAGCAAAAGTTAGGGTAAAAAAAGAAAAAGAAAAAGTAAAGAAAAAAAGGGGAAAAGAAAGTGAATCAATCAAGCTAGGGGTAAGGTAGAACCCACAAGGAGGATGCGTCCTAATGTTTGAACATTTCAAAAGTAATCCATAATGAATCAAGTGTTCGGTTCCCATTTTTACCATGCCTTTTAGGATGGTCTTGTTTCGTGTCTTCTTTTCTTAGAATGTGTTTGACCTTGAGTTTTGTGTCCTTTGTGTCATCTTCGTTCTCCTTCAATCTTAGTGTTTTTTTGGTGTGCTTGTCGCTTCTTTAGAAGTTTCCATGTTTGTCCTTGTCTTTGGTGTCTTCATGTTTGTTCGCAATCCTTGTAGTTGGTCTTTGATCTTTGTTGTTTGTTTTTATGTCATGTGTGTTTGTTTGCATGTTTGTGTCCTTGTTCCATCTTGGGCCTTAGGCCCATCTCATACTCCATTTGGGCCTTAGGCCTCTCCTCGCTTTATGTTGGGCCTTAGGCCCATCCTCGTTTTATCTTGGGCTCTAGGCCCATCTTGTTTAGCATCTTGTGTGTTTGCGCGCTTTGTTATGTTTATGTGCCTCCTACATTGTTGCGTTCATCCTTTTTATTATCTTTTGTGATCACATGTTTGTTTGATGTTTTATGTGAGTCTTGTGTGTTTGTTTGTTCTTTTTCTTATGTGAGTCATATGTGGTTATGTTTTGTATTCTTGCATGTTTGCATGAATCTTGTGTGTTTGTTTTTGCAAACCTTGTGTGGTTGTGTGTTTTTGTGAGTCATGTATGACTATTTGTGTCTTTGGTGTAAATTCTCATTTTTGAGTGGCCTATTTGTATTTGGATGTAAATTGCCCGGTCGAGTGGTCCCCTTTGGCGTAAATTTCTCATTTTTAAGTGGCCTATTTGAATTTGGACGTAAATTGCTCGTTCGAGTGGTCCCCTTAGGCGTAAATTTCTCATTCTTGAGTGGCCTATTTGTATTTGGACGTAAATTGCTTGGTCGAGGGGTCCTTTTGGTGTAAATTGCTCATTCTTGAGTGGCCTGTTTGTGCTTGGACGTAAATTGCTCAGTCGAGTGGTCTCCTCAGCGTAAATTTCTCATTCTTGATGGCCTATTTGTATTTGGACGTAAATTTCTTGCTTCGAGTGGTCCCCTTGGCATAAATTTCTCATTCTTAAGTGGCCTTTTTGTGCTTGGACGTAAATTTCTCACTTTGAGTGGTCTCCTTGGCATAAAGTGCTCATTCTTGAGTGGCCTATTTGTGTTTGGACGTAAATTTCTCACTTTAAGTGGTCCCCTTGGCATAAATTTCTCATTCTTGAGTGGCCTGTTTGTGTTTGGACGTAAATTTCTCGCTTCAAGTGGTCCCTTGGTGTAAAATTCTCATTCTTGAGTGGCCTATTTGCATTTGGACATGAATTTCTCGTTTTGAGTGGTCCCTATGGCATAAATTTCTCATTCTTGAGTGACTTGTTTGTGTTTGGACGTAAATTTCTCGCTTCGAGTGGTCCCCCCAACTTTAGGTAGAGTCCTTAAAACTTGAAAACATCCTAGATTTTCTTATGATACATTTCTTGTTTGCATGATTGCTTGCATGTATGTGTGTCATGAAGGTAGAGTCCTTAAAACTCGAAAATATCTCAATTTTTCCTTTTACGTGGTTTTTCACACTTCTTGTCGGAAGTGCACCAATCGCCTTTTTGAGCACGCCCCCATGTTTGCTTGTTTGCTTACATGTTTGTGTGTTTGTGTTTGTGTGTGTGTGTGTGTGTGGACTCAAATTTTATTAACTTACAAAATGTTGTCTCTTCAGGCTTTTAACTATACTTGCAGTGCAAGCAAAGTTAAAAGAGGGGCATCTGTAGACACCGCATTTTGTACCCGTTAATAAATTTTAGTCCCCGGTCCCAATCATGAGCTTGACATATGCCAACTAAGGATAATTAAAGAGTTCATAATAGTTTGGAAGTAATCATAACTCAAAAGTGCTCAAATCGCTTTGAAATCGATACTGAAAAATGACCTTTGCTCACTGTTTTCATCATAACTTTTGATGCACAAAGAATACTTGAGTAAGGTTTCTTTCATTGGAAATTAGACATCTTGTGCTTCAATTTAAACACAAATTTTGTCTAATTTGGACTTATATTGAGCACGTTATGACCATTTGAATTTGGGCCAACTAGGCAGTCCGATTTTCCTAGGTTTTAAAACTACATTTTAAGGGCCCAAAATGTCATGCTTTGATGTGGGCTGGCCCAAAGACCCTTGAGAACTTCCAAAGATTATTAAGAAGTCTGAAAATCCTAATTTTAACTTATAAATACTTATATTATGTCTCCAATGAAAACCCTAGCTAGGGAGAGTGATTTTTTGGCCTCCATCTTCTTTAAAACCTTTTTTTTTTCTCTTTTCAAAACTGGAGGGCAGCCCCTTAGCACGTTTTTTAATCATAAAAAAAAAAGCACTCTTTAGTTAGTTCTAAGGCAGAAAATTTGTTTTTCAAAATTGTTTTCTAAAAACCTTTTCAAAACCTTTTGTTCTTAAGTTGTGATCACTAACAAATATTGTGTTCTTTGATTATCTTTGTCTTCTCCATCTAACCTTTGTGATTGTAGGCACTGAAGGGCCAATTAAATAACACCAAATTTGTGATTCTAAAGCAAGGTGAGTCTCTTTCCCATGATTTCCCACCTTGCTTAATATAATTCACATGATTTTATTGATATAGTGTCTCCATTTGTTATATTTGATGTGTTTGATGTTTTAATTACGTTTGATATGTTCTAATATGTTTTAAGTTGTTTATAATCTATTCTTGTTGTCCTAGGTTTGTTATTTTGGTTTCATGTAAAGTATAACATGTATATTTATTTTATGTAGTTTAGTTTAATTATTTGTTTTGTTTCATGTTTATTTGTTTATGTTGATGCTTTGTGTTTTTGTTTTATGTTAGTCTAGTTTTTAGGGTAATGCTTGTTTGACCTCACATATTATATATCTTTGTTTGATTAAATCTCTAAAAATGTAATTTTTCGAATTTGTGTTAAAGGATGCGTGAGCATCATCAAGTATGCCTGTGCATGGTTCATCCATGCGTACACATAGTTGAGTATGCGCACGCACCCCGAATCCAGATTAGGGTAAAATCTTGTTTTTATATGTTTTAACCATTTTCCACATAATCTTTGATTCCGTTTAACACTGTTTTACGTTAATTATTTAGGTTTAATTATTTTCCATGTTTGTTTTAGTATTTTTGTCATGTTTAGTCTATTTAATATTATTTCCTTGTGTGTTTTATTTAATTGTCAACTTGCCATGTTTAATTTATTTTGTTTGATTGTGTTTTATTTATTTCCTTTTATAAAGTGATATATTTTTAACATGTTGTATGTGTTATTTTTATTTAAAGTGCATGATGTATGTTTAGGTTAAGGATTAGAGCTCTCTTAATAAACTCTTTAATTAAATATGGCATAGCAACACATAATGGAGGCCGGCTCACATGCCGGGCGGTCTTAGGTGCCTAACATCTTTCCAAGCCGTACTCGAACTCCAAACCCATAATCTGGTACGTGGATTCATGTGTATAAGTGATTGACCCAAAGGGCCTAATATGGTTCCTAGACCTAATCTAGGTGGTGACTCCATAAGTCCACACCCATAGACGGTGTCAAACTGATGATGCCAAAAATTGTCAATTGGGTCACTCGTCCAATCCAAAGCTTTGAACAATCTTGTAGGACCTGCAAAATAAACAGGGTTGATCGAAGAGACCATCGAGTTGTGCTTAGTGGGGGTATCTCCAATACTTAAGTCAGAATCAGCCCCTATATTTTGTACATAAATTAGTGTTTTGTAATAGTTTTTTGACATACCTTAGTAATGGATAAATTGTCCCTTTTATAGATAGTTTGGGTAGCTGTTGTGCTCATAAATGTCTTCATGTACATAATTGTAGGTAATTATATCCCTGTGTAATGGTCTCTGCCTTAATGGGAGTTTAAGGATGGTAAGTGTACATAACACCACTAAGGTATGGGAGAATGCATAAGTGATTGAATCTAGACCTTACACGTGGAATGGCTGTGAGCAAAGGAAGAGGAAGCGTTGGATAAGGGATTTTGTCTTGGTCCGTGCTAAAGGCGTGACTGTCTTGGGAAGGAAGTAAGATTTGCACCTGACATGGTACTCAAGCACTCACAAAAAGGGAGATAGTGACTTTCTAAGATTAGAAGCTATGAGGACACCCCTTATTGGTTGAATGCATGTTGGACCACATCAGAGACACGTGTATCAATCATAGTACTCCTAATGTCCCTCTCAATGTCCAGGACTTGTTTCCCAAGCAGTGGCAAGGTCACCTACCCACGGGTCCCGGTGCCACGTTGGAGCAATTCCTATCCTTTAGTCAGCAAATAACATCACAGTTGTGCAAAGGTCCAAAGTAGAGAAATGATGACTTGACACCTATCCTTGTACTCAGCCATATTCCTCAAATTATAAAAGGAATATGGAGCTGTATTTGGAGGGCAAGAACCCAAGAACCTGAGGAGAGATTGAGAAAAGAGAGTAGAGAGTTGGTAGGAGAGAGGAAAATCCTTGTTGTAAGAAATCAATTTCTTTTCACACATAATACAATTTGAGCAGAGCAAGAACATTACATTCTTGCTCAAACCGTGGTTTTTCATCCATTCTCTAGGGTTTTCCACGTACATCATGTGTTTCTTACATCATTACTTTCTTCTTCTTGTTTAAATGTGCGTCTTTTTCATGTCCTACCATCACTTTCTTTTTCTTGTTCAAGTGTCATGTCAAAGCTAGCATCTTGTCAAGCTTTCTCATGTAGACGTATTGTTAGATAACTTATTTTACTTCCCTATATAAGCTCAAATCTAACTTACACGTACATTTTTAGCGACTCCGCTGGGGATCTCTAGTTATTTCCTTTTTAAGTGTGTTTTTGGTTTTGTTTCGGTTGGGTTATATACCTCAGTTTGCTATTACTTTCTCCATGCCTCCAAGGAAGAAAGTTACGAGGATACTGACTGGTGTGGGTAAAAATCATCGATCAAAACCAAGTGCAGATCACATATCTATGCATTCTGAAGGCATAGAGTCCTCTGGTAAGGCTAGTCACCCCGAGAACAGGAATGTCATGGCTACTATTGAAGACCTTCAGCGTTCTCAAGTTGCTATGTGGGCAGAATTCCAGTCCCTACGCCAGGAGACAGCCATACCTCAAACCTCTCAAGGTGGTCAAGGTCCTCAGGGATTTCCTTACCTGACCAAAGAAGACA
The DNA here is from genome assembly GCA_030021035.2 of Notholithocarpus densiflorus. Taxonomy (NCBI): domain Eukaryota; kingdom Viridiplantae; phylum Streptophyta; class Magnoliopsida; order Fagales; family Fagaceae; genus Notholithocarpus; species Notholithocarpus densiflorus. Next base: position 3,119,734 of record JARYZH020000020.1, read on the forward strand.
TATCTGCCATTTTGTTTAAAGCTAAAAAGTTGGAGAGTACTGTTTACATTGATACCAGACCTCCTTATTCTGAAGAGATAGTTGGAAGACCTTATCCTGCTAACTACACTCCTCCTATATGTCCCAAGTATGATGGCATGACAGGGAATGGTAGAGAGCACATCAGACGGTATGTGGATGCGCTGACAGCTCACTTCCATGATCATGAGTTGAGGCTCAAGGAGTTCTCTAAATCCTTAGAAGGCTGTGCCTTTACTTGGTACACTAATCTTGCACCAGGATCGGTTCTAAGTGATAGGTCAAGAATGTATTGACCCCTTGTGATGAATTAACAAATTAATTAGCCAAGTTAATTAATTAATTCAATTAGTATGCAACACGCGTGGTAGCACAAACAAATCACCAAATAACTAAATGCAATGGAAATTAAATTGAAACGGTGATTTGTTTACGGATGGGGAAAACATACATGGCAAAAACCCCACCAGGTGATTTTAAGGTCACCACTCCCAAGAATTCACTATGATCACAACAAGCGGTTACAAGTAAATGAATCACAGTACCTTATACCAAACTACAGTTGAACCCTTACCCCAATACCCAATTGGACTTGTTTTGTAGTGACAATCTCTCCTTTTCAATGCACGGCTCCCAGTACGTGACTAACCAATTCGATGCGTGGATCCTAGTACGCGGCTTACTCACCAACTTAAGAAAGATGTTGGCTGCAAAGTTCTTTAGTTCATCACACGATGAAGATCATGAAGCTCATTGGTCACAAAACCCTACGGTGTACAAACACAGAAGCTTCTTCAAGAGAAAGATGAACTAGGGAAAATTCTGTCTCCGGTCACAATTTGCATGAACACAACTTTGCTTCACACTCGCGCAACCTTTGACGGCCCTTAAAATAATCCTTATATATGTTTAGGGTTGTGAGAAAAGAAAGCCGAAACATATACACACGGATTGGATGAAAATTAGAGCTGAAAATCTGTTTTTCATAAACCTCGATAGATAGCTTATCTGTCGAGCTAGCTATCGAGCATCAGGCTTCAGCAGGTATTAAACCTCGATAGATACTAGCTATTAAGCTAGCTGTCGAGCTTTAAAATCCAACACTTCTTCACTTGTTTCTTAGGCAGACTTGCATGGCTTTAACACTTATTCTTGAAACCTTGTTCCTTAAAGTATTAAACACATCCTAGATTTACCCAATTACAAGTAAAGTGCATTTTGTCAAAGGATTAGCCAATTCTAATTTAACATATGTTCCTAACATTAAATCACATATGTCCTAACATGGTAGATGCAGCAGCTAGTCATGAACATTTCTCCTTTATGGATGGTTATTGCGGGTATAATTAGATCTTTATGGACCTAGTAGATGCCCCAAAAATTGCTTTTAGGACACCTTTCGGAAACTATTTCTATAAGGTGATGCCTTTTGGATTGAAGAATGCAGGTGCTACCTACCAAAGAACTATGACTTTGATCTTTGGTGATATGCTCTATAACCAGGTGGAAAATCACGTTGATGATCTTGTGGTGAAGGCAAAGAATCCTTTTGAGCATTTGTTGCATTTGAGGCAAGTCTTTGAAAGATGCAGGGACCACAACTTGAGGATGAACCCTTCCAAGTGTGCCTTTGGGGTATCTTCAGGGAAGTTCTTGGGATTTCTTGTTCACCGTAGAGGGATTGATTTGGACCCTACAAAGGCCAAAGCAATAACTGCCCTTAGTCCCCCTACAACTTTGAAGGAGTTGAGAAGTTTTGTGGGAAAAGTTTTTTACTTAAGAAGATTCATCCCAAGTCTAGCTGAGATCTTGAAGCCTCTTATGGAGTAGACAAATAAGGGAGTAACTTTTGTATGGTGTGATCAGTGTCAAAAAGCATTCAATAAAATCCAAATGATATTGGCGAATCCTCACACATTGGTGGCCCCTATACCTGAAAAACCCTTGTTGTTGTACATAGCCAACACAAAGCAATCATTGGGAGCATTATTAGCTCAGGATCAGGTAGGGGTAGAAAAGCCAGTATATTATATTAGTAGGCTTATGAAGGGACCAAAGTTAAGATACTCAATTGCTGAAAAAGTATGTTTATCTTTAGCCTTTGCTGTGTCAAAGTTCAATCATTACTTTTTAGGGCATCGTGTGCAGTTGGTGACTAAGAGCAATCCTGTGAAGTATCTCTTGACACGCCCTCAGTTGTTAGGGAGAATGACGCAGTAAGCCATCCTGACGTTGTGCCTTGATATCGAATGCATCAGACCAACCGCCATCAAAGGCCAGGCAGTAGCTAATCTGTTGGCTAATTTTCCTGGGACAAGTGATTTTTCACCTCCCCAGTAGGAAATTCTAGTGACAGAGGAGTAGGAGTGATCAATGTATTTGGATGGGTCATCTACATTTCAAGGGGGAGGGATAGGAGTAGTCTTAAGGTCACTAGGGGAGGAACATACGTTTGCCTATAAATTACGTTTTCCTTGCTCTAATAATGAAGCAGAGTATGAGGCCTTGTGGGTGGGACTAAGGCCACCAAAAGATTAGGCATAAAAAGATTGAAGATATTTGGTGATTCCGAGTTGGTAATAAGGCAAGTTGAAGGAATCTATGGAGTAGAGAATCCTAGTTTGGCTGCTTACAGAGCTGCAATACAGGGGATTATGGAACACTTTACTTCCATAGAATACAAGGTGGTTAATAGGAATGAGAACAAGCTCGCTGACTCGCTAGCTACCCTAGCCACTAAGTTGGTGCTGAAGAAAGAAAAAATGACACTTCGAGTAGAGAAGCAACCTGGGTTAACCCAGGATGAGCTGTGTTTCCCTCAAGATTGGCGAGAACCCTTGTTCAAAGCAATGACTCAAGGGAAGTACGTTAGGTCGGAGTTACCAGCGAAGATGAAAGACTTCCTCAGGATCAATGGGGATCTATTTTTCAAGGGAGTAGAGGGTTTGCTAATGAAGTGTGTCTCGAGGCAAGAGGGACAGACATTGTTGCATAGGTTGCGCTATGACATTTGTGGTGTAAATCTAGATGTCAGCTTGTATAGAAGACTACAAAGGCTGGGGATCTTTTGGCCAAAAATGGCCAAAGATGCTAAGGAAGAGCAAAGGAGTCGTAAAACTTGTTCTATTATTCCTCCAGATCAAGTAGAGGTGCTTAATGGCTAACTACTAGGAGAAGATTGGCAGGTTCCGTACTTGAGATACCTTTTACAAGGTGTATTACCTGTTGATTGGGTACAAAGAGAAAAGTTGAAAAAATACGTGACCAGGTTTAAAGTGGTAGATGAGAAGTTATACAAGAGAAGCTTTCAAGGAAGGTGGATGGTATGTATCCCCACTAAAGAAGTCAATCATGTTCTTTCAGACTTGCATGAGGGAGAGCCAGCAGGACACCTAGATGGGAGAAAGCTATGGCAAATGGCTTTACACTAAGGATATTAATGGCCCACAATGCAAAAGGATGCTCAAAACTTTGCCAAAAAATGTCAAGAATGCCAAAAGCGAGGGGATGAAATACACACTAGCCATCAGAGTCTTCATCCAACTGTGGCTCCATATCCATTCCACAGCTGGGGGCTGGATTCTATAGGACCTATAAACCCCCCCCCCCCTCTGAAGGATGTACATGGATACTGGTAACCACTGAGCTATTCACCAAGTGGGTAGAGGTTGTGGCTATAAAGAAGGCAACATGTAGCTCAGCGGCTAATTTCTTGAGGGAGAATATAATATGGGTGCCCAACAAAATTATATCTGACAATGGCACACCATTTTTGAACAAGGATGTGCGCCATTTAATAGAATGGTACTCCATTTTTCACACAACAACAACATCTTATTATCCCAAAGGAAATGGTCAAACTGAGGCCTCTAACAAAAGACTACTAAAAATATTGGGAAAAATTACTAAGGAAAATGGAAAGGGATGGAGGAGGAACTCCCTATAGCTTTGTGGGCTCATAGAACAGCCAAGTCACAAGCTACAAGAGCTTCACCATTTTCTCTAGTCAATGGCATAAAGGATGTTATCCCAATAGATTTAGTAAGGCCAGTAGTGAAACTAGCAGAGATTGCAGGGATACCCAGAGAAAAAATTTTGGAAGCTGTGGAAGAAATGCGTGATAATGCTGCCTCTCATAACTGCCTTTACCAGGCTAATATGAAGGCTAGGCATGAAGGCCATGCTAGAGAAAGAAAGTTTCAAGTGGGAGAACTTGTTTGGAAAACTGCCCTACATGTACGAGGAGTAGCTGGAGCTGTTAAACACAAGTTTTCTCCAAAATGGGAAGGACCATACATAGTAGAAGAAGCACATCCAACAGGACATTATTGGCTAAAGGATCAAGCAGGTATAAAGGCGTTTAGCCCCATTAGCGGAGCTCACCTTAAGAAATATCATGCTTAAGCTTGTAAAAATATCTTTTTGTGGCCATCATGTCAAACCAATACTGTGTTTTACAAAACTCATACTATTATAAACAAAGACTGATATTCAGCTATTTCATATGCTATTGTTTATAATATGCAAGCAAAGTCTAAATAGCTTGTCAAAATAAAGCATAGTAAAGTTTATAATACAATCCCATAGCCTCTTAAGACCATAAATTATTACAACTTGAAAATTAGATAATGTTTGTGAGAAAACTCAAATTTTCAAGGGAGAAGTTTGGATTGCTCAAAGCTCCTAGCTGGCCTTCTAACTTCTCAATCTCTTCCTTTAAAGAATTCTATTATGCAGTGACACCTTCTAATTGAGCTTGAAGGGTAGAACTTGCTTCTTGCTGGGATATTAATTCCACCTGAAGTCTGTTGATAGATTCCTGGAGCTAAGTGATTGAAGTGACATGTACTTGTAAAGTTGATTTTGTTTCCTTTGCTTTGTTGATGTATGAGTTCTCTTTAACTCTCAATTCACAAAGTAAGGACAAGGAAGCATGACCAGAGGGTCCTGCCTTCTTTAAGTCCCTCAATGCAATAACACGGCTCTTTAACCAGCCAACATTGACACTTAGGCTCTCAACCTCACTTAGTGTGGAAAGTAAATTGTCAAGGGGAAGAGCTAGACATTCCTCTTTACCCTTTGACTGCAGTTGGGATATGATGACCCAATTTACTATAAGAGAAAGCCCCTAAGTGACAAGGTCCATTTGCTGGTATCCCTCATGGTTTCAGGATATTTAAAGAGCAATTGAGAGCAAATTGCTCTCAAATTGGGACAAACCAATGAGAGCAATAGATCAAATTCTATTTGAGTGCTTTCACCCTCTTGTTCATTGGAAGTAGCTTCTGTCAAATCTTCTTTCTCTTGAAGATTTTCGGCATACACTCGATTTGAATCCTCTCTTTTAGTGTTAGACTATGTTTCTTCATTAGAAGTCATTTCTTGTACAGAAACCTCTCGGGTTGAAGAAGTGATCTTTGCTTTGGGTTGAGCTTGAGAAACAGAGCCTGTAACCTGTCAAAGGTCAAAAATGAAGAAAGAAAAGTTACTTGTGCCATGGGTTGAAAGAAGAGGTTACAAGAGTTAGCCATTGTAGAGAAAAGAATGTACCTTGGGCTTCTTGCTAGAAGGGGTTTTGCATTCTTCTTTCTCTTAGTGCTTGAAGGTTTGGCTTTTGGAAGGGGCTTCAAAGTCAAATCTCCTTGAAAAATAGGTGGGACATCCACTCGTTGGGCACCACTTTCTCCAAAATTCCTAACACGTTCTCTAATGTCAGACCACCATGACTTAAAGCTAGGAGAAGACAGTCCAGCTCTAGTAGGGGAAGTAAAGGGGATTTCAGGGCTTGATACCAATATCTTGATAAGATTCTTTCTTTTAAAGGCCAAAGAGGCCACTACAATGGGTAAGGCTAAGGTAGAGAGATTTCCCCGTATGCCTTGGTCAAAACCAAATTGGGGGGCAAACCTATAGGGATTATAGGTTTGAGTTTCGTAATCATCTTAAAAGCATGCCTGAAGATGAGAAGGAAAAGCACAAGCAACAAAAGAGAGTTCTTCCTTAGACTAGGGGGTGTCTCTATAACGAGAAATAGAAATGCTCTCTAAGGAAGTGAACAGTGGGGAAAGTCCACCCTCCAAGGCAGAATAGGGTCTGGCTGTCCAATCAGTAGGGTCATCCAACACTTTACTAAGGAAATTGTTTGAAGACACTGCCACGTTGTTCCAACACCAAGAGCATGGCAGGCCTTAGGGTGATGGCAGACTGGTTTTATAAGAGTTTAACACCTTAGGGATAGGGGCATAGTTCCTAAAGTGTTCACACAACCATATTTGCAAAAAAGCAACGGGTACAAAAGTTTCAACTTGAAATCTACCCCAGCGTTGCAAGTCAAGGGTAAAATGATCTAAGGGAGAATACAAAGTTCCTAGGAAATAAGGAGCAAAAGGAAAGGATTGTCCTTTCGCTAGTTTAACGGCTAAAGGAAAATGTCTACTCAAAATCTTCTCATGGGGATATCCCTCAAACAGATGGCGAGAAAGTAAAAAGGCAATAGAGGCTTCAAGTTCATAAGAGCTAGAGTTGTCTTCTCCAACAACAAAGTCGGTGCCTTCCTTCAGGGAGTCTCCACTGGCTTCCTCATCCACGCCATCAGCATACTCCCTCCACAAGTATCTGATCCATCCCTAAAAGTTGGCCCTGGAACCTTTGTCTCCGCCAACACTAGTATCTTCTGGTACTTCCTCACCGGGGGCTTTCCCTTTCCTTGCTGCCTTCAAGATTGGTTTCTTTAAAGTTTTCTTCACTGCATCTTCAAGGAACTTTACAGCTTTAGACTTATCAGGAGATAAAGAGAAGTTAACTACTTCACCATCTTCGAACAGGGGAAGTCTCAATATCTCATGGATATTTTCTAGAGATGGAGAGATTTCTTGACACCCTGTGAAGAATGTATGAGTAGTAGAGTTCCACCGGTACAGAAAAGAAAGAAGACTTTCACTATCTTTGCTAATCTCTAGATTAGAGAACACAAGAATGGTCTCCACAAGTTTCACTCTCTGAAGGATGTCCATGAAGAGGGGATGAGCCAACACTCTTCTACACCAGCTTCTCTAACCTCTGGAAATAGAAGTGTGAGATTTAAAGACCACATTTACAGTGGGAGCAAAGTCCCTTCTGCAAGTGCCAAGCCTAGGAATATGCTTTAATTCTAGATCCATGGTCAGGAGATCATCTAGTTCCCCACATGCCGTGTAGGGAGGATCTTCAGAGTAGGGGGCTGAGTCCCAATTGAGACTTTTATCAAACAGATAGTCTTCGAAGAAAGGAGGGATAATCCACTGTTCTTCTATGGAAGGATTTTCATCTCCTCCTAGAATGGGTTTGCTATTTTTCAAAGGGGAAGGTTCTGTGAATTTAGCAGAACTAGATCTCAAGCCACGTTTTACACCCATGATTTGGTGTTTGAAAAGATTTCTGGGTTTCAGGTTGAAGAAGGAGAAGAAGAAGATAAGGGAAAAGAAAAAAAATAAGGAAGGGAAATATCTTTCTTTTCCTTTTATACTTTGATTTTAAAAGAAATTTCCCTCCAAAAGTGAATGGTTCAAAAGTGAGACATCTTTTCAAAATTAACACGTGTTAGCATAAGGAGAAAAATGAATTTCTGACAAGAGATGGCAGTTGATGGTGCTGAAATTAAGGAAACTGCCTTCACAGACAAAGTGTAAAGGCGTGAACCTTCACCAATAAGTATGATTTAATTTGCTGTATTTTACATTTTTTTAAACTAACATGTTTACCCTTGCATGTTTTGTGTAGGAATTTTATATGTGATAAGATAAACATAATGTGCAACATAAATGAAAACAGCAAACATATAATAAAAACTTTTCCTTTCTTTTATATATTTTATGTTAAAGTTTTACAAAATTGAAAAGAGGGATTTGCATGGTTTGGCCCTTGTGGCCTATCACCTCTTTACTAAAAACAAAAAGAAACACAAAATTATAGCAAAATAAAGAAAGATAAAGTTTTTACAACTTAAGCCAATAGATGGCTAAACAAAATAATCATAATAAAAAAGAAAAAAGAAAAAAGAAAAAAGAAAAAAAGAATTGCAAGTCTGATGGCGGACAACTCAAGGAGATCGAAAGGCATAGGCATTCGAGTCATCCCTAGAGTCCTTTCGGGGATAATCTGGAGCCTGATACTTCATCTCCTTTTCCTCCTCCTCCTCTTCTTCTTCCTCATTTTCCTCGCCTTCATCATCCCCTGAGTCAAAGGAGTCGTTAGAGGAGTCGTCAGAGGCACTATCAGAGGAGTATGACCCCTCAGAGGCAGAAGGCTCTGAAGCACTGGACTTCGAGCCTGATTGAGACGGTCTTCGCCTTCTCCTGCTCCTAATGGGGGCGTCCATAAATGCAATAGTTGTTGCATCCTCAGCATCTTCTTCAGCCTTCAGCCGAAGTTCTTCCGAGTCTTCTTCTTCTTGTTCTTCATCGCTCTAGTTGAAGGGAGCAACCTCTTCAGGAATGAAGACCTGAGAAGGCAGAGGGTTAATGGGAAAAGGGAGAGGGGGATACACGGGGCTTGGTGGTGGAGAAGGGGGGTGCTCATTGGAAGCACTCCCAGAGGAGCCTAGAGAGTGCTTCGGAGAGTTAGAACTAGCAGAGGAAGGGTTTGACATTTTTGTTTGTGGAAGTTAAGGATCTTTAAGAGAATCAGAAAGAGACAAAGTGAATGAAGATTGAGGAAGAAACATTCCCTATTTAAATCCTCAACTGCAGTTAAGTGAAGAGACATGGCATTTATGAGGAGTAATGTTTGTCTGCCAAAACACAGGAAATGAAGAGGCGCCAAAACGGCTAGAAACACCCTTGTGCGCCACGTGTCTATGTTTGAACGTCACAAGGCATGATTACTAGAGTGTCAATGCTTGAACCAATGTGACTGTCAAAGGCCTTTGCCATTAAACACCATTGATAGTCAGGGGGCTAATGTACATAACACCACTAAGGCATAAGAGAATGCATAAGTGGCTGAATCTGGACCTTACACGTGGAATGGCTGTGAGCAAAGGAAGAGGAAGCATTGGCTAAGGGATTTTGGCTTGGTCCGTGCTAAAGGCGTGACTGCCTTGGGAAGGAAGTAAGATTTGCACCTGACATAGTACTCAAGCACTCACAAAAAGGGAGATAGTGACTTTCTAAGATCATAAGCTATGAGGACACCCCTTATTGGTTGAATGCATGTTGGACCACATCAGAGACACGTGTATCAATCATAGTACTCCTGATGTCCCTCTCAATGTCCAGGACTTATTTACCAAGCAGTGGCAAGGTCTCCTACCCACGGGTCCCAGTGCCATGCTGGCACAATTCATATCCTCTAGTCAGCAGATAACATCACAACTGTGCAAAGGTCCAAAGTAGAGAAATGATGACTTGACACCTGTACTTGTACTCAGCCATATTCCTCAGATTATAAGAGGAATATGAAGCTGTATTTGGAGGGCAAGAACCCAAGAACCTAAGGAGAGATTGAGAAAAGAGAGTAAAGAGTTGGTAGGAGAGAGGAAAAACCTTGTTGTAAGAAATCAATCTCTTTACACACATAATACAATCTGAGTAGAGCAGGAACATTACATTCTTGCTCAAACTGTGGTTTTTCATCCCTTCTCTAGGGTTTTCCACGTACACCCTGTGTTTCTTACATCATACTTTCTTCTTCTTGTTTAAATGTGCGTCTTTTTCATGTCCTACCATCACTTTCTTTTTCTTGTTCAAGTGTCATGTCAAAGCTAGCATCTTGTCAAGCTTTCTCATGTAGATGTACTATTAGATAACTTATTTTACTTCTCTATATAAGCTCAAATCTAACTTGCACGTACAATAAGTAACGGTCGTCATTAACTAGGTTTTATTGCTTTTGTAACGTATCGGATGATTGGGTTCATCATCATTAATGATCAATGGTTATAGATCTATTGAAGTGCTTTTCCATTACATCAGTATTAATGCTCATTTATGTTGTTTGGACGATACATTTTTTGGTTCATCACAATACATGGCTTAATTAAAAAGATATATGTAAAAAACCAAAATTATATTAATAATTAGTAAGCCACATGATAAAACCCATTAATATTATTACAACTTGATACTCTCTCTTGTCACATGAATATTGCATCATGATTTCATTAGTGGGACTTAACATTATTTAAGAGGGAAAAGTATACCACTTTGCTTCCCAGAGCACTCAATAGTACTCAAAATTTTGTATCACTAGATTTAGTGTTCATCAAAATGAAGTTAATTCTTCAATGCTATTGTGTGGGCACGATCCATGTAGTTTTTGGCCCTATTGTGTAGCTCTACCATTATTACTAATTGAACGTGTGCAATTAAGCAAAGAGATTAAGAGGCACATTTCTCACTATTAATGCCTGATATTTGGCATGCATTATTTTCGATTGCAGTGGGCAAATCTTTGTATATCATATCTAGTAGACGCACGGTGGTTTTATAGTGGATACATACCTACAGTGGAGTAGTACCTAGAAAATGCTTGTATTTCAGTCGCAAGTTATTAATATCAGTTTTTGCTTTTGAAGTGTATGGTTCTTAAACCATACACATGGTCACCCTCTTGGAATTAGAGAAAACAATAAAAAAATTTTGGGGTTAAAAATCTATAAAGTACCAAATGCTTCAAAAAACAAGTCAGACTAAAGATGAAAAATTTTCCACAATTTTTGAAGTTAGACTTCTAGGATCCCAACTTTTCCCACAATTTACCCACGTGATGAGTTGTGAGGGATAAAGTAAAAGTAGTAAGTGTGTGTGGATCCACAACTTCACCACTCATTAGACAAGTTGTGGCTTTAGTTGTAATCCTAGAATTTCTGAAGTTTTCTTAGTTTGTCCTTCCTCTTAATATTTTTCAAAAGTAAGAGCACTTGTATCAGCTGATTGCAAAATAGCCTACATGCAAATTTTTTTCCAATCAATCTTAAAAATCACCCATATCAGTCTATGTAAAGTTATGCATCTATGGTCTATTTTTCGTTTTAGCTATAGTAGCTGTGTAAATTTACACAACTACTATAGTTGCGTATGTGCATATTTTATTTATTTTTTGTGTTTCTTAAGAATAAAGAAAGAGAGTAAATAGTAGTTGTTATATGCGAAGAGATAGAAACAATTAAAAAAATTAAGAAAATTTTGATATTTTAATAATATAAATATTATAATAGAAATTTGATATGGGTGTTTTTCAAAAGTGGTATGTAAAATAAAAATTAAAAAAAATAGTAAATTCTTATACTAAAATAAATAGGAGTTTTTCACAAACTGATGCGAATGCTCTAAAATACAAGAAACAAACAAATAATCGAGCTTATAAAGGTCTTATCTATAAATTCATAAAAAGTTTTGGAGCAATGTTGGTATCATAACTTTTGCTACAACTAGCCATGTGATGAGTTATGAGTGGTAGAGATGTAGACCCACATAGACCACTATTTTTTCTCCACCACTCATAACTCGCCACATGATAAGCTGTAGCAAAAGCTATATAAAATATTGTGGTACTAGCATTTCTCCCATGCCCCTAGCCCCAACATGGCTCCGCAAATGAGACAGACGCGTGACAATTAATGTTTGCATGTATTTGAATCTGCCCCTCATATGCATGCAAGACCATGCTAGCTAGAAAATAATAACCATTCTCCCAAAGTTGTTCAATAACTATTCTCCGATTAAATATTTAGTAACAAATAAAATCTTATCATAGTCCATAACAATAAACCAAATTGCCAGTTTGATAGCTCATTAAGTATTAAATGACCTTAACTAAATGAATCAATCATATAGGGATAGGGGGGGGGGGGGGGGAAATCGTACGTAGCAAGCGATTTTGTAAGCTTGAAAAAAAAAAAAAAAAAAAAAAAAAACCATTTAAAACTTTGAATTACACGATTGAAAGCAAATAACAAGAATATCAAATATTTATTAGAATTTGAAAATAGTACATTTGTAATTCCAAAAACATAAGAAATATTCCATCATCATTTAAATTTGTTGAAAATATTTTAGAAAGTGGAAAATGATAATTCTTGAGCATACATTTCTTGCTCAATAATTGAAACAAATCAAGAGAGCTTGATGGACTATCTTGAGCATACATGTTGTCCTAGCTTATCTCCATGCGTTCCGAAAATCGAGAGAGCTTGATGGACTAACTATCATGAATGATCTCTTTTGGCGGTGGAATATACCATGGAAGTGATGTGTGACAAGACATTCTCCAATAAGATGTTACAACTTACAAGCCTTGTGGTTGTGGAGAAAAACCATGGTCTTAATGCTCCGCTCTCTCCAGCGGAAAAATATACCCTGCAACAGGTATATGTTACTAGTTGTGAGACACAAATAACATATATCTGTTGCAGGGTATAACTTCTCTCTAGTTACATTCCATTGATGGGACATACACGAGTCATGACAATTGAAAAGACATTACTCCAATAAGATGTTACAGCTTATGATCCTTGTGGTTGCGGAGAAATTCTAAGTTTCAGGCCTGTTTGGTTCTAAAATGTGGAGTATTCAATTTTCATTTTCTTTTTTCTATATTCAAATTCTAAAATTGAATATAAAAAAAATAACTTATTTTTATATTTGAGAGTGTTTGGTAAGTTATTTTAAATGTATAACTTGGGTATAAAATTCATCATACACGGTTTGGTATTGTTTTCTATTTTTTTTAAAAAGTTACTTTTTTCACTTACACACACTCACATCAATCAAGTGGGGCTCTTTGCATTTTCACAATATTTACAGAATTGCCACTGTATTCATTTTCTATGAAAATGTGTTTTTATTTTTTTTGTATTCAAATCCAATTTTTAGGATACTAAAAATAAAAACTAAGTACAAGTTCTTAAACCAAACAAGTATTTTTGTGGTGGGTCCCTCCGAAAACTGAAAGTAAAAACAAAAAACACCATTTTTTTTTTTAGTTAATCAAACAGGCCCTTAATATTTTGCTTTCTCTAGACACACTCCATTGATCGACATACACGGGTCATGACAATTGACAAGACACTACTCCAAGATGTTACAACTTACAAGCATTGTGGTTGTGGAGAAATACTTCCATCTATATTATAATTTTGGCATGGCCATATTAATTAACTAGTGTGTAATGTGTAGCCTATGGATATACACGGATACAATTAAAAATAATTACAGTTATACGGTTCAAATTATACAAGGTATTAACTTACACCTTTTTTTTTGTAAATAAAAAATGGGTAGAGGAGGGCGACCAATGTGGCTTTCCTACTTAGGCGTGATCATAATAGCATCCTACCCGTTCCCGAGCGAGACCCCATACATTTCTAAAATATGTAATGGTTTCTCATTATATATATATATATATATATAATATTTATTTTGATTGGTTTTATATTCTTCGGTTTTTGCACCCAATAATTCACTTGCTACAAAAGTTAAAAACTTAGATGAACACGTGGTGGAAAATTGGACTCTAATTGAAATCCAATTTAGAATCTAATTGGATTTGGACTCTTTGATTTTTACACTCAATAATTCAATTGGCACAAAATTAAAAATTAAATAAGACACGTGACGCAAAATTGGGAATCCAATTAAAATCTAATTGGATTTTCTCTAAGTTTTGGCTAATTAAAATTGAGAATGATGAATTGTAGTGGTGCTATTAATGTTAGTTTCGGTTATTAAACATATAGAACATAGTTCGACTAGGACATTTGAAAGTATTAGCATAGTTTTTCCTTGCAATTTTCATGATATTGGTTACGCCAAGTTTCTCACTACATTTTTATTACGTATATAATTTTGAAAATCACCATTGAATACTAGATACACAATATCAATTTACAATTATTGTCTGTGAAATTCTACTAGATACAATACAAAATTAAATAATAAATTAGTCAAATAGTATCTCCTAAATTGAATGGGGATAGGTGCATGAGATTGTTCAGCTCAATTCCAATTTGTTATCTTCAATATCTTCGCATACAAAATATTTGAATAGAAACAGTATAAAAAATATGCTCATTAGTTCAAAGAAAAAATAACAGCAAAAATCTAAACAATTTAATTTGTATAGAAAGCTAATAAAAGTAAAATCCAATTTTGATTTTAATTGAATTTTCTCTAAACTTTGGTTTAAAAAAGCAATATATGTATATATATATATATATATATATATATATTACCTAGTTAGTAATAGACCGTACATAATCATGGTATATTACATAAATTACTTATAAATTTGAATGTTTTTTAGTTATAGAAAATCATAAATATAAAAGTAGTCAAACTCTCTCTTCCTCTAAATTTATATATAGAGTTAGATATATGATTAAGTTTTTTATGGTTTATTTATATTAAACTCCTCATTTTCTACATTAAATTAACTCATTTGGCACAAAAATTTAAAAACTTAGATTAAATAGGACACGTGATGCAAAATTAAACTCTAACTGAAATCCAATTTTTACACTAAATTAACTCACTTGGTACAAAAATTTTAAAAATTAGATTAAATGGGACACGTGGCATAAAATTAGACTCTAATTGAATTCCAATTTGAAATTTAATTGGATTTTCTCTTAAAAAATCATATATATATATATATATATATTACCTAGTTAGTAATGGACTGTACAGAGTTATGGTATATTACATAAATAACTTATAAATTTGAATTTTTTTTAGTTATAGAAAAAAGGTTCATAAATATAAAATTATTCAATCTCTCTCTTCCTGTAATTTTATATATAGAGTTAGATATATGATTATGTTTTTTATGGTTTATTTATATTAGACTCCTCGTTTTTTACGCTAAATTAACTCATTTGGCACAAAAATTTAAAAACTTACATTAGATGGGACACATGGCGCAAAATTAAATTCTAATTGAAATTCAATTTTACATTAAATTAACTCACTGGACACAAAAATTTAAAAATTTAGATTAGATGAGACATGTGGTGCAAAATTAGACTTTAATTGAATTCCAATTTGAAATCTAATTGGATTTTCTCTTAACTTTTCCTATTAATATATATATATATATATATATATATATGGGGTTTTAAAAATCTTCTTTGATATTTGGGGAAATTTCACTTTATCTCAAACTTTTAGAAAAATAACACTTACCACCCTTGAAATTTAAGGAAAGTAATATACCAGTCCTTTTATTAATAACTATAATAAAATATTTCAAATTTTGAAGAAGAAAATAAATCTCTGGACCAAACCCTAATCATGGTTAGTGAAAGGGTTTCTTGTTGAATATATTCTACAAGAAATTGAATAAATATGTATACGTTTTTCCACAAAGGCAAACATGTTGTTAATCAATAATTATGTAACACCTTTATGCCTTTTTGTAGATAAACATGAATATATTCTCTACATTATTTTTCTAACATAAAATTACAAATTTGAGATGTTTTAATAACACTTTTGCATACCAAGGCACAATGCCGGCTCAATGGGTGAGCCAAATAGGCAACCGCCTAAGGCCCCCAATGAAAAAAGGCCCCTAAATTTTCACCAATAGAGATATTCCTGTATCAATAAAAGTATTAATTAAGCCCTAAATATTCACCAATAAATAAAAAGTAGTTTTTTTTTATCAAAGAAAAACCAGTTAAAGAAAAATATTTTTATTGGATGGGTCAATCATTTAATCTCTCACACATAAATGTTAAAAAAAACTCATTAATCTTACACTAGTAAATAAATTTATACTCACATTCTATTTAGAAATATCAAATATATAACTTTATTACAATTTTCAATCATAATTTTTTAGTGTTTGGTTACTTCATTCAATAAATAGTGTTTATTTTAGTTGTATAGTCATTGAATAATGCGATGGGTTCGTTTTAATTTGTAATTTTTTTATAAAAAAATAGATTTTAAATAAATAAAAAAACCAAAAGTTAAATAAATATTCTATTAATATTCAAAGTATAAGAATAGACCTCACTTAAAGTTGTCGCCTTAGGTCCCATAATACCTTGAGCCGGCCCTACCAAAGCATATTTTATAGTTTTTGGGTTTGAATAATTACTTTTATAGTTTTCGGGTTTGAACAAATGATTTCATGTTAATTTTTATTTATTCGTGTGTGATTAATTTTCTGTAAATTGTATGTATGATTTGTGTACCCATGGAAATTGATGTTGTCTATGATTTGTGCACCCATGGAAAGATAAGAATTTATTTTATATATGATTTCTATGTGATTTTTTGGAAGTTTGGCAGCAAGGAATAATATTTAACAAAAAAAAACATTTAACTAACTATGGTTAGGTCTTGATTAAGGGAATCTTTTCAAATTTTGGAATATTTTATTACTATTATTAACAGAAAAAACTAATGTGTTAATTTACCTCAAACCTCAAGAGAGGTAAGCGTTAATTCCCTAAAGGAACTTTTTCCAAGCCTCAGGGAAGTTTTTCTAAATTACCCTAATTAATATCTCCCACTCTAACACAATCCACATAACCCAAAATGCATCTCTCAATATGATCTCCATAATGTTCATACAGATTAAAAGCTTGTGTGACCTCTAAGCACACTTGAAAAGGTAGTGAATATCGTACCGCACCAATTGGTACCATAGTTATTGATTTTGTTCCATCCTAACTTGAACAGATAGAAAATGTTGCATGATAAGTAATTCGGAATAAGAAACCAGCGCATTCTACCTTGGAATAATATTTAACTCATTTTGGAAGTAAATAACAGACCGCACTAGTCAGTACCACAAATATTGATTTCGTTTTTATTATGCTCTGGCCTGAACAGCCGAAAAATACCGTACCAATAAGCAATCCAAACACAAAAACAAAAACAAAAAAGCCCTCATTCCAACTCAAAAAAATTCCCAAGTCATTTCGGCCGTTTAAGGTTATTTCAGCCAATATTTAGATTTTGTGCAGAATACAATCTGCATTTTGTTTCTCTCTTTATTTTTGTTTTCCCTCGGTAATTTCATTAATCTATCTTTTTTTGTCTTATTTTGTACTCTCTCTCTCCTTTTTTTTTATCTCTTTTAATCACATCTCTCTCCTCTTGACTAGAACAAAATATATAATTTGATATTCTTTGTTTCTTTTCTCCTCCACCTTCCTATAATTTATTTTATATTTTGAATATATAAAATATGTCATTGTTGGTTTGGTTTTTTTGGTTATCTACTAATATTATTCTAAATCAAACTGTATTTCAACATCTACATCCTCTATTAATATTAATATTGTTGTTGTTATTATTATTATTTGATGTGCACAAAATCATCAGTGAACTTATCATCCACACGCGCGCCAATCGAGGTACCTGAAGAACAAAAAGAGTAAAGAACCTACAGAGAGCACCGGTGGGATGCCGACCAAGGACCTTCCGAATGTTAAGTCAGTGATAGAAGAATCTCCAGTAACTCAAAACTATAAGAGCTAAGAAATTTCACGTACCTTGGAAAAGAGGAGACTTGGGGCTTATATAGTGGTGTAGGACTGACCAAGATCCCATAAACGTAGGATCTTTCCTTGTGGGGAAGATATGGAGTTAATGTTCCGAGATCTTGGGGTTTTACTTCCCATACTGGGAGGATACGAATATGTAGAAGGATTTTTGGATGTGGTGTGCAAGTTCTTTCCATATAGGGGTACATGAGGGGAGAACACGCAAATGGTGTGGGACAGTGTAATCCAACGTCGGTATTCGGTAACCCGACAGGTACTTTTCTACCCGACAATGAATATGAGTGGAAAGCATGATTGAGGTTACATCGTAATCAACCCGAAGGGTAAAAGGAGACCAACGGGAAATCCAAACCTGAAGGGTAAAAGAGGACCGAAGGAGACTTCAAACCTAAGGGGTCTAAGGAACCCAAAGGGCATCTCCAATCCGATGGACAAAAAGAGTTAGAAATTTTACTAGCCAAAATATTCCTTATCTGCTACCCCCTACTCCGTGATCGTCAGGATAACCGACGAGCCATGGAGTACGTCGGGACATCTCTGGTCCTTGATTATTTTACTTCGAGGTTCATGCCATCTATAGGGGAAAAACGGTCTTTTTCGATGCCTAGGTGACACGTGGCGATTTCTGATTAGGCGACTTGATCAATCGCATCACTTCGTTTCTCATGCTCCTTCCACCTATAAATAGCTCAATACCCCTACTAAACTTACTATTTGTTATTTTTACTTTCTTACATCGAGTGGTGCTCTTGTTCTTTCATCGGCCTTTTGAGATTGTCCGTCGTCTTTCAGAACCGTCTGTTTTAACAAAACGTCTGTCATTTATTCGATTGTTGACGTCACCGAGTAAGTCCCCCTTTCTCAACTATTTACACTAATTTTATTTTATTTAAATAGTCGTCGGTCTAGTGTTTGGTCGTCGTGTGTGTAGATACTTAGTTTTCATTCGTCACTTATAAGTGAGAGGATGTCAAGTGATAGTGAAGTGACAAGTGAATATTCATTGTCTGACCATTTGGAGTCAAGCGACGATGAGGTCTACCCATCAGGGTACGAGTCCATGGCAGACGACCAAGTTGGCTCCTATGAAAGGGAGTCGTCGGCTAATTCGTTTGTTGAGGACGAGGAAGTTGCTAGCCCGTCGAGACAAGATTTTAGGGAATCCATCCTTCCCCGGATTTGAGTGGTGAAAAATTTTCCCCCTAAAATGACTAAGGAAGTTTATGGAAGGCTTCGTCCTCGCTTCCAAATTCCCAACGACATCCCCAATAGAAAGGCAAATAAAGGGGAGAGGCGTTACACGGGAGAGATGGAGGACATTGGTTTTATGAGGCCGCCTTCATTACAGGTTTAAGGTTGCCACTTAGTGAAATCCACCTTCGATTAGTGGATTACCTAGGTATATCCGTCTGCCAGATAGCCCCCGATGCTTGGAGGATATTTCTCAGGGCCGAGGTGTTGTGGGGCCAGATAAGCAGAGGTCATCGGGGTCTTTCCCTCAACAAGTTCATCTATTGCTACAAGCCCCAAGAGATCTCTACATCGAAGGGCTTTTACAATTTTGTGTGTTGCAAGACGACATTGAAACTTGTATCTGATATGCCTGATTCCAACAGTTATTGGAAAAGTAGGTTTTTCTTCGTCCAAGGGGCTAACTGGGTATGTAAGCCCAACGAATGAGAAAGCATAGGCGAGGGTTATGATAATGCTTGGGGGATTATGGAGAAGTTCAGCAAGCCATCAATCCTTTTTTGTTTGCCTTTACTCATTGAGTTTTACTATATCATTATTGTTTTAATCTGTGTACCTTGTGACCTCTGCAACCCAAATTCGCCCAATGATTTCATCTGAACAATAAGACTTCCTCAACCATTTACTAGAGATCCCTCTTAAGGAAAGGAGGTGGAAAGACCTCGTCACGCTTGACAGTCAACACGCTTTTTGTGGCGGGCCTGAACCTTCAAACAAAGCCTGACGACTCGACGCTCAATCCCGAATTCGTGAGTTTTATTCTCTGTCGGTTTATTCCTTAGCTATTGGCATAAAAACCAAACCCATCAGCTCTTTCTCCTATGTACTTTTGTTTCATAGATAGATGCTGGAAAAAGGAAAGCCTTGGAGGTAAAGAAGGTGGTGGTGGCTCGGGCTCAGCAAACCTGGGGGTCGTCGGCACCTCCATCTAAAATGGGCAGTGACCACCCCTCTAAGAAGACGTCAGACACTTCCAACCATTCGAACCTTTCTGACCATCCAAACCCAGTGGATGCAGTTCAAAAGAATCTTGAGCCTTCACGCCATGGCAAAGTCAAAGGTCTTATGATCGCTGGTGGCCACAACGTTCCCTCTCTCGTCCCTCTCTTGGTGAAGGATAGGAACTTTGCAATGGAGAAGGTTCAATCCATCTCGTCGAGAATGAGGATCTCGACAAATGCTCTGAGCACAAGACGAAAGCTCTTGGTAACGCAGGCCTTCACGACCTAAAGAGGGTAAGTTGTATCTGAGTTCACCGTTGAATTTTTACTTTCTTTTCAGTTTCTAAACACTTGCATTTATTTCTAGGCCTTGGTGAGGATAATGGCCCTTCATATTAGGTGCATGGCTAAAGAGGCTTCCGTCAGCCATCTGAAGGCTCGTCAGGCTTTAGATGAGGAGATGATTGCCTAATATAAGGAGGGCATGCAAAATTTGAATGCCAAGATCGAATTGCTCAATAAACGGATCGTCAAGTTAGAGGGAAGTGCCTGTCGGGTTGAAGAGCTGACAAAAGAAAACTCCAATATGGCAATGGAGTTGGCTGCTTTTCATGAGCATGTGGAGAAAGTCAAGGCCGACATTGTGGTCGAATTTCAATTGTCCCAACCTTACTTTGATGAGTTACGGGATCAATTTGCCAAAGGCTTTCACCATTTTTGTGAGCAGGCCATTCTTCTCTTCCCAGACTTAAGCTTGGATATTTCTCAAGTCAAGATTAATCTTTCGGTTCCCCGACGACTCTAGGTGGCAGTGAGGTGATGGCCAATGACGTGGTCAACCTGGAATAGAGAAAGGGCGAAGGGCCAACTGAAGATGAAAGGCGAGCTGTGGTCGACGAGCAGGCAGTGAATGATAATCCTCCTACCTAGTTTTTTTAATCTCTTTTCTTTTCTCCTTTTTAAGTTATTTAAAAACAATTAGGGTGCCTTGTTTTGGCACAAACAAATTTATAACTATTTGGGGTGCTTTGTTTTGGCACCAATGAACATCTTTATGCCATCGTCGGGCTTTAAATTTATTTATATTCATAACACATCTTCTATTTCCACACATGGGTTGAATGTTGTTGAATATATACTTTTATACGCCCGCTAACCTTCCCTACGGTACACTTGAGTTTTGTTCCCTTGTTGGCTAAGTATTGGGACTCGTCGAGTCTATCTTGTATACAAGGTTGTAAATGCAAGCGTTCGTAGATTGGCTAAAGGGACCTATCGGGTCTATCCTATAGGCTAGACAACCATTTAGTAAAAATGATTTAGCTTTAGCCTCCATAGCTGGTATCACCGATCATCGGTCCGACTCATAGGTAAGACCTAGTTTTACTTTTAGGGAACCTTGCACCCATTGGGGTCTTTGGTCATTGGTCAACCCCCTAACTTAGTTTTATTTTGAGAGACCATGCACTCGTCAGTTTCATTAATCGTCGGTCCACCCCGTAGGTAGAACTTAGTTTTATTTTGAGACCATGCACCCATCGGTGTCATTGGTCGTCAGTCCACCTCGTAGGTAGGACTTAGTTTTATTTTGAGAGACCATGCACCCATTAGTGTCATTAATTGTCGGTCCACCCCGTAGGTAGGACTTAGTTTTATTTTGAGATCATGCACTTGTCGATGTCATTGGTCGTCGGTCCACCCCATAAGTAGGACTTGGATTTATTTTGAAAGACCATGCACTCTTCAGTGACATTGGTCATTGGTCCACCACGTAGGTAGGACTTAGTTTTATTTTGAGAGACCATGCACCCATCAATGTCATTAGTCGTCGACCACCCCGTAGGTAGGACTCAACTTTATTTTGACGCTGAACCTGTCGATGTCTTTGGCCGTCGGTCCATCCCGTAGGTAGGACTTAGCTTCATTTTGCTTTTTTATGTAGTCTAATAACTCCTTGAGAATGAAACATTTATTAGAAAGGTCGAAATACATGACAGTGTAGATTGAATGCCCGACAGGCATTTTGGAGTTTGCTTGGCAAAAACTGAAAACACAATAGTCCTCTTAACAAAATTGAAAGAAAGGCATAAAACATAGTTCGTAGTTGGTGCACTACTAGTAATATCTCCTCAGGTGCTCGGTGTTCCAAGGGTGATGTAGCTTTCACCTATCGAGCATCTATAGGTGGTAAGTGCCTCTTCTATAACAGTCAACGACCCTGTAGGGTCCATCCTAATTGGGGCCTAGCTTGCCGTACATGGGATCCTTTGTAGCAGTTGTCACCTTCCTCAGGACGAGGTCTTTGGTGTCAAAGTGTTGGGGCTTGACCTTGGTGTTGTAGTGTTTAGCCATGAGGTCCTAGTAGCGAGCCATCTATTGTTCAACGGTCACCCTTACTTCATCTAGTAGATCCAAGTGTAGGCGCATTCTTTCGTCATTCTTCTCTTCGTCATGATGAGCTACCCTATAGCTTGCAAGCCCCACTTCTGTTGGAATGATGACCTCGCTTCCAAATGCGAGTCTGAAGGGTGTTTCCCCTGTGGGAATTCAGGCAGTTGTCTGTATGCCCACAGGACACTTAGTAGTTCATCTGGACATATTCCCTTTGCCTTCTTAAGCTAAGTCTTGATTATTTTGAGCAAGGATCAGTTTGTAATTTAGACTTGGCCATTGGCTTGTGGGTGGGCGGGCAAAAAGTAGTGGTTTTTTATCCCCAACTGCAGGCAGAAGTCTCTGAACGCGTTGTTGTCAAATTGTTTTCAATTGTCAGAAATGAAAACTCTAGGGATCCCGTAGCGGCAGACGATGCTCTTCTGGACAAAGCTTCTAACATTATTTTCAATGATGGTGGCCAGGGATTCCGCTTCAACCCATTTGGTATAGTAGTCAATCCCTACGATGAGGAATTTGAGCTACCGAGCTACTATAGCGAAGGGTCTCATTATGTCGAGTCCCCACTGAGCGAAAGGCCATGGAGCAGTCATCGAGGTGAGTTGTTCCAACGGTTGCCTTATGACGTTGTTGAAGCATTAGCATCTGTCGCACGCCTTCATGTAGAACTGGGTGTCCTTTTGCATGGAGGACCAGTAGTATCCTACTCGTATGAGCTTGTGAGTTAATAAGCGTGCCCCCAAGTGGTTTCCACATGCTCCCTCATGGACTTCCCTTATAACATAGCTAGCTTCATCGAGAACTAAGCATATCATATATGAATGGAAGAAGCCTCTTTTATAAAGAACATCTTTTATCAGCATAAAACACGACGCCGGCACCTTCAGCCTTCCGGAAGCATTGTGGTCTTCTAAAGCGTCTTGTTTTTTAGATAAGACATAATCGGAGCCATCCAGTCAGTTCTCGTTAGGATCACATGTACGTCTACCTCATTAATAGTTAGCAAATATTGTATGAATGATAATACCTGACTGTCAATGGTCATATGTTTTGTGAATGCTGCTTTGGCCAAGTGGTTAGCATGTTCATTTTCCTCCCTTAGGACTTGTACGAATTTGACCTCAAAATTTTGACCTACAGATGTTTGATCAGACTCAGGTACTTCTTTATATGTTCACCTTTGGCCTCGTAGTCTCCGTTCACATGCCCGACGATGACGTGGGAGTCATTATGTATAACCTCTGACGAAGCCCTTGCTGCCTTAGCCAAGTCGAGGCTCGTCAGTAAAGCTTCATATTCAGCCTCATTGTTAGTCGTCGGGAACTGGAGGCGGACCACACACTCTATTATGTCTCCTTCTGGAGATTGCAAAACAACTCCAATTCCTCTAGCATGTCGATTAGATGTTTCGTCCGTCCTAACCACCCATAGGGTTACCCCCCAGCCTTCATCTTCCTTTATGGTGAACTCAGCAACGAAGTCAGCCAAGGCTTGGAATTTGATTGTTGTTCTTGGACAGTACTGTACATCAAACTCACTCAACTCTATCACCTACAAAACCAATCGTTTAGCTACTTCCGAATGGTTCATTATCTTTTGTAGATGTTTATCCGTCCGGACCACTATAATGTGCGCCTAGAAGTATGGCCTTAACTTGTGGGTGGCTATAACTAGAAGAAAAGCCAACTTCTCCATGGGAGGGTACCTCCCTCCTGCCCTTCTAAGCGCCCGGCTAGTATAGTATACTAGCAATTGTGCACGCTCTTCTTCTCGGATCAGAGCTGAGCTGATGGCCATAAGAGATATTGCCAGGTAAAGGGAGAGCTCTTCATTAGGATTAGATGGGCTAAGTAGTGATGGAGACGAAAGATATGCCTTCAGCTTTTTAAAAGATTTCTGACATTCGTCGATCCACTCGAAGACCTTCTTTAACGTCTTGAAGAATGGCAGGCACTTGTACGTTGCTCGGGAGACAAACTTGTTGAGCACTGCAACCCTTTCGTTCAGGCCCTGTACCTCCTTAATGTTCATGGGAGGTGTCATCTCCAGTATTGCATGAATCTTGTCGGGGTTGGCCTCGACACACCACTAGGAGACCATGAAGCCAAGAAACTTGCACAAAGATACCCCGAATACGCACTTACTGTGGTTAAGCTTCATTTTGTAGAGGCGAAAAGTCTTATATGTTTCCTGAAGGTCATCCAAGTGACATCCTTCCCTCTTACTCTTTACCAGCTTGTCGTCTACACACACCTCGACGTTTTGTCTTATTTGCTAGACGAACATCTTGTTCATAAGTCTTTGGTAGGTTGCTCCGGCGTTCTTTAGCCCGAAAGGCATGACTTTATAGCTGAAATGTCCTTAGCTCGTGACAAATGAAGTCTTCTCTTGATCAGACTCGTCTAACTTGATTTGATTATAGCCAGAGAAAGCATCCGTGAAGCTCCAAAGCTAGTGTCCAGCCATCGAGTCTACTAGGAGATCAATCTGTGGGAGTGGATAGCTATCCTTTGGGCATTCTCTGTTCAGATCGGTGAAATTCACACACATCCTCCATTTTCTGTTCACCTTTTTTACCATCACTACATTGGTTAACCAATCAGGGTAGTAGACTTCCCTGATGAATCTTGCCTCTAATAGCTTGCGAACCTCTTCTGCTATGGTTTTGTCCCTTTTGTGAGTGAAGACTCTCTTCTTTTGTCGGATGGGAGGGACGGATAGAGAGACGTTAAGTTGATGGACCATGATACTTAGGTCGATTCCTGGCATGTCTTCATGGCTCTAGGCAAAAATGTCCAAGTTGTTCTTCAGGAAAAGGGTGAGTTCCTGACGGACCGAAGGGTCCGCTTGGGTACTAATGCGAGTAATTCAGTTTGGGTGATCCTCATCTAGAGAGATTGCTTCTAGTGCCTCCATCGGTTCTACCATCACCCGTCACTCTTCGATGCTCAAGGTCTGTAGCATTCGCGGGCTACCATCTGATCCTTGCACGCCTCTCCTACTCCGTACTCGGTCGAGAACTTCATAAGTAGGTGGTAAGTAGAAGTGGCTACTCTCCATGTGTTGAGAGTAGGTCACCCAATGATGGCGTTATAAGCCGAAGAGCAATTAACGACCAGAAAGGTGACTTCTCTTGTGAGCGCCTAATGATGGCATTGCAAGCATCCACGACGAGTTGTGGGACTCGTTCCACACAGATTTAAATGCCAAAAAGCTTCCTTTTCATATAATTTTGGAACCCTGCTGCATACGCATACTCGTGGTATGCATGCGCATGCCTTAAGCATATGTACGCATGGCTTGAGTGTGTGTACGCATACGCGTTTATGTTTATGCACACTTAGGGTTTCCAGCAACCTTTCTTTTCAAAAATAGTTTTATTCTTCCAAAAATAATTTTATATTTTCCGTAAATACTTCTTCAAGTCAAATTTCACAAGATTTGGCTCCAAATCAACCTTGGGCCTTAGAGTAATGTCGTCATTAGGGAATAAGGGCCCGAGTCGTAAGGGGTACAAAATGAGGTGTCTACAATGACGACGACCTCTTGTATTGTTTCCGCTAATGAAATGTGTGACAAAGTGTAAACTTAACTCCTTGAAAGTTGAGACAAAGTTTGGAGCTATCTTGCTGAACCACACCCTGGCTGGCCCTTTGAGCGTAGTGGGGAACGCTATGCACATTATCTTGTTGGGAACACCCTGTAGGTGCATGAAGGTCTTGAACGACTCTAGGTGGTTAAGTGGATCCTTCATCCCATCATATGTTTCCATCTAAGGCATCTAAAACTTGGCCAGAAGGGGGCAAGATGTGACCTACGCTGTAAAGAGGGAGTCAGTATGGTGGCCTAGTTCATCCAAGTTAGTATACACTCGTCATCTCATGGCGTTCATCATCATGCCCATCTTATCCTTCATCATTTGCATATCCTGTGCCATGCGTATTGCGCCACTCTCCAGCTTTGACGGATGGTCAGTGTCCTTTTGTCGATTACATCTGCTGGCAGCGTTACCTTCTTCCTGATCTTCCTTTTCCTACTGATCTCCCATTAGAAGGTGATTATCATCGTGCTCGTCATTGTGCCGTTCGTCATGTTGATCATCAAGACAAGCATGTCATTCGTTCATCTGGTTCACTGGCTGTTCTAACTCCTGATTTTCCAAGAAACTTTCAAGTGAGAGAGACACGGGATGTCTTATCTTTTCTTCATAAGCTGGCAACAATAGGTTATTCTAGGGATGGGCCCAGGTGGGGAGCCCAGGCCCCCCTTGGGTCCAATCTTTTTTTTAAGTTATTATATATTTAATTTTTATTTTTGGGTTCCCCTTCCAAAACCTTATGCCCCCTTCTCCTCAATAAGTCTAGCTAGCCTCACCCAAATAGCAACTATCCAACCCAAAAACATAACAAAAACAATAAAAACATTCACAATGATGATTGTATTTTAGCAACCAAAAAAAAAATATATATATATATATATTACCACCAAAGAACCAAAAAATCATGTGTTATTGGAGAAGCTAAAGCTAAATTTTTTGCAACTACAGTAAACTGGTATAAATACCAGTTGACTGTAGCAAGTTGTTAAAAATAAAATACAATATTTTATTAAGATTATATCTCTTCCTTCAATTAAAAAACTCAAATTCTCTCTCTTCCTTTATTATTTTAATGAGTTGTGATGATGCAAAAAATCAGCAGTTGAGCTCCTCGTCGTAGCGGATGGATGAAACTGTGATTGGGGTCGTCTCTGTTGGAGGAAAACCTGCAAAACGAACTAGGTGAAAGAGTAACATGCCGGTGTGGCGTTAGTCAAACCGCCTCCGATGCTTAAGTCAGTAAGTGAGAAATATTTTAGAGAGAATTGTTTGGAGAGTGATTT
Organism: Notholithocarpus densiflorus; assembly: GCA_030021035.2. Classification (NCBI taxonomy): domain Eukaryota; kingdom Viridiplantae; phylum Streptophyta; class Magnoliopsida; order Fagales; family Fagaceae; genus Notholithocarpus; species Notholithocarpus densiflorus. The sequence goes on from JARYZH020000020.1 coordinate 3,146,713, forward strand.
TTGTAGAGTATTTTATGTGTACCTTTAACTTCTGTTGCCTTCTCTTTTGTAATTGTGTGCCTAATTAATGGGCAATGAATCACTGTATTTATGCTCAACGACTAGTGCATTACAAAATCTTTGTCTGAAGTTCACAGCTCACTCCATGACCGCTGCTTCGTTTGTTACATTTTGTCATCAATGAGCGTAATAAATGCTTAACGTCTTCTATTAGTTAATGACGATCTCTGCTTAATGACGATCGTAAATTTCTGACTCATCAATTGCCCCCTTGTTTGAATTCTCATCTGTGTAGACGAGATGAAAACATAGTCGTCTGACACTTCGTATTCCATGTACAGTGCATTTATGACGAGTTGATGTTTGATTTGTTGAGTGCCATGTGTACGGTCAAGATGTGTTTGACATGTAGACTTTTCTTGGTTTTCCCACGCACATTTTGGCCATTTTACTCGCATTTTTCCCTCCTGTTTCCTTTTCTTCGTAATCTTTCCTTGTTCAATTGGCATTTTCGGGTTTGTCTCTTCTTTAAGCTTTCTTTTTCAGTTCTGTGTTTCCTGGTAAGTTCTTCATGCTCCTTTCTCTTTTTTTGTTCTTCCATGGTAGATTACTCTTTTGTTAGGGTCGATTGTCCCTCAGTAGCCTTTCTTTTTGCTCGCTTAGGTTGTTTGCTTGAGGTTGTGGAGGGAGAGTGTCTCAAGTGGGTTGGTTTCTTCGTGGGGGAGGACTATCCATATAGGTTTGTCCTTTCCTCTTTATTTCCTTTGGTTTCTTGTTCTGCTAGAGTGGCTAAGTTTCTGAAAATGTCTGGGGAAGTTAGGTCTAGTGAGTTGGAAACGGGGTTGTCTTCGTTTGATGATCGCAAGGTTCCCGAAGTTACTTCCCCTTCTACTCCCTATAAGGCCTGGAATATCCAATGTGCCCTCTTAGAGAAAGATGAGAAGCGAATCAGGGATAGGTTTCAATTTCCTGATTCGGTTAGAATTAGGATTACGAGTGACGAGGATAGGGCCTGTCACTCTTATGTTGATGAAGTCTGTTTCTACGAGGCAGATTTCATTGGCGGTCTTTGTCTTCCCGTTCACCCTTTCGTTAGGGAACCTTTTGCGTATTTACACCTTGCCCCGGCATAGTTAGTGCCTAATTCTTAGCAGATCGTCATTTCTTGTATAATGGTGTGGATGTCTACCAATGATGGGGATGTCATCAAGAAAGACGAGTTTTTCCACTTTTATCGTTTGAGAAAGTCCAAAGACCCTGGCTACTATGAATTTAAGCCATGGGATAGGGCTTCTAGGTTAATACTTGACTATCTGTCGTCCCTCCAAAATTGGAAACCAAACATCTTCTTTGTCTCGGGCAATCATTGGGAGTTCGTCCCTGGTGAGGACCTGGACAAAGCCCCCAAGTTTTTTCGTAGTTAGGGAACCCCTGTGTCTGGTGCGTCTTTCTCGTCTGTTCTTTCTATTATTTAGGGATAATTACACTTTACCCACCTGTAGTTTGCCTCTAATTTGACTTGCCTACCCGTGGTTTCAATTTTGACACTTTACCCACTTGTGATTTCTTCCATTACTGATCCTTAACCCACCTCTCCTTCAGCCGTTACTCTAACACATAATATGTCAAAAACAAAAGCCCAAACAGATCAAAACACTCCTCACATGAAGAACATACACAAACATGAAGAACATACACCCAGAAAACTAATACAAATCAAATCAAGCAATACCATCAAAGTATAAACCACAGATCTATCAAAATACAACCAGAGGTTTCTCAGGGTGCCATTGACACTGACCGAGCATACACTTGTATTGATTCATTCATACTTACACAACCAAAATCCTAAAACCAAACACCCACATCCAAATCCCACATATACGTACACACTATTCCTTATAGTCTAATCCAATCATACTTGCACACTATTCCCCAAAGCCCAATATAAAAAAATAAACACATTTATAAAATACCCAAAACCCAGAATTCAAAAAGGAAAAAAACCCATGATTGAGAAATGAGAGGGATAGCTTACACACTGAAAGTTCCCGAAACGGTGTCGTTTGCGAACCTAACTGCAGATTCGAGATCAAAACCCAAACCCAAACTAGAGCTATCCTCCGGAGATTGAGCAGCCGCATAAGAATTCCAATCTGCTAACAGAGACTACGAAGGCTTTTGCTGCTGCTCTTCACTGTTACTGCTGCTGCTAATCCCAGAGAACCATCCTTGCGCCATTTTCTCCATTTTTTTTTCTAGGATCCCAAACAAGTGTATAGCTTTTATGGGAAAGTTTTGGTTTTTTGAAATAAAAATGAAAACGTTTTTGTTGTTTTGGTGTTTTTAAAAAGTATCAAAATTGGTGGGTTTTCTAAGATTATTGCTTTGAAAGCAAAATGATGTTGCGGGTGAGAATAATTGTTTTTGTTTGTTCCATTTTTGATGTTGCGGTCAGTGTCAACGGCAGCCTGAGAAAACTCTGGTTGTATTTTGATAGATCTGTGGTTTATACTTTGATGGTATTGCTTGATTTGATTTGTATTAGTTTTTTGGGTGTATGTTCTTCATGTTTGTGTATGTTCTTCAAGTGAGGAGTGTTTTGATCTGTTTAGGCTTTTGTTTTTGACATATTATGTGTTAGAGTAATGGCTGAAGGAGAGGTGGGTTACATATCAGTAACAGAGGAAATCACAGGTGGGTAAAGTGTCAAAATTGAAACCAAGGGTAGGCAAGTCAAATTAGAGGCAAACCACAGGTGGGTAAAGTGTAATTATCCCTATTATTTATTTGTTCTTTGTGAGTGACGATGATATGTAATATACTTGCTTTTTGCAGTTCCTCAACGCCCTGGTCTAAAGAAGAGATATCATGGTCGTGTCGAGAAGGTGAAAGAGTACTTGGAGACTATCAAAGATTTTGGCGAGCTTGTCTCTCCCCAATCACTATTCCTTCATTTTCTGGGTCCAGAACCATCTAGTAAGGTTAGGAAAAATCTCCAAGTTGTGAAAAAGAGTGAGTGTTCCATCTTCTCTTCTCTTTTTTTTTTTTCTTTTTTTTTTTTTTATAGTTTCTCCTTCCTTTCAGGAATGACTACCAGATTCAGTAAACAAAAGCTGGCTGAAGCTCAAGAGAAGAAGGCAAAGGTGGCCTCGTCAATGGCCTCCTGTCAAGGAAACGTTTGAAGGCAAGCGATGTTTCCAAAGATGATCCTGTAATGACTTCTCCCTCTGCCCATTCACTTGCAAAGCGTCCTGCCTCCCCTACCTCGTATCTAGAGGTGATTGCTTCCGCTGGGGAGGAAGCCAAGAAGAAGAAGAAGGTTGTTGGCAAGTCTTTTCTCCCAACTTTCTAGGACGATGCCAATGCTGTTGCCTGGAAGGCTCACGAGGTGCTCTCTGTGGACGAACTAAGTCCTTTGATGGCAAAGTCATCCAGTGAAGTGATGTCATCTCATATTCAGAAGCTTGTGCAGGTATATTTTGATAATGTAGGTTGCTTTTTCTTTTTTGCTTTGCTTTTGCTAAGAGAATTTTTTTTTTTTTTTTTTTTATATGTAGGCTTTGGGGGAGTCCTTGTTCGTCTCTGGGAAGCTTCTGGATTTGGAGAAGAGGGTGGCCACGTTTGAGACTGTGATCAAATCCCTTTCTGCTAAGAATGAGACGCTCAAGAACAAGGTTGCCATCCTTACTGTTGAAGCTGAGAATGACAAAGAACGTGTGGTAGCTTTGGAGAAGAATCCTAAAAAAAATGCAAAGCATTCATGATCCAAAAAATGCAAAGCATTCATGATCCAAAACACACATAATCACTAAACAAGTCTAACCAATTTTATATTTCAAAAACAAGTCAAGACAGTTTAGTGAGTACACATTAACACATGTATCCCTTGTGATGGCCAAATCACATTGTACCTGCACATGTATCAAAAGCAGCAAAGAATTTGCATGTTGTGTGTGAAAACATCGCAAGAGTGCATAAGTATCTCAAGTTATGACGATTTAAGATATGAGAAAATCAATTTAACTCACACACAATCATAACTGCTTGATGGGGACTATCACCTTCAAGGTACATCCTATAACTCTAACATCTCCTAGAAACACACTTGCAACCATATTTAAAAGCATTTTGATTCTTTTTGCTTTTATTTTTCTTTGCATATTTTTCTTTTTGAGCATATCATGCATGGGCATGTAAGAGAGAGAGAGAAGAAATACCCAATTATGTTAAGCTTCAAACATCACAATTTTGCTATACCGAAGCATACAGATGTTATTCATGATTGGCGGGCTTTAGTGGTGAGATGGTTATTTATGCCTTTCTCTTAGGATTTATTAGTCCTTCCCGTCAAAAAGAGTGATATGAGTGTTAAGTACCAGGGATTACTTAACCGTACTCATCACAAACACGAGCCACAAAGCTCACTTGCTTAGCTGTGCATTAAGATGCTCATCTAAGTTACAAAAGATACAAAGTTTAGAAAACTTTGCTTCAATGGCCATCCAAGGTACACAAGTACCAATGTACACAAAACACACACTGTTTTTGTATTTTTCTGATATTTCAATTTTTTTTATTAAAAAAACAAAATAAACCAAAACTGAAAACAAACAAACAAAAACATGTTGAACAAAACATAGCATAAAACTAAACTGACTCAAAAACAAGCAAAACACACAAGTAATGCATAAACAAAAAGAGGGAAAGAGAGAAAAAAAAAAAGTGACTAAATCACTTTGAGCCTTTTTCCTTTCCACACCTTGGAAGAACCTTTGCTTTAAGCAAACATTTGATTCGGTGGTAAGGGGGAAGAATTAAAACCGTTCAAGTTCGAAAGGAACATGAGGGCCTTAAGAAGATCTCCAAGAGAAGCAAAAGAAGATGGAAACTGATTCTGGTTTCTAGATGAGATCATACTGTTGTTCTGTTGAGTGGCTAACCACTTGTAGCAATTTGGACGAGTATGCCCTGAAACTCCACAGTGATGACAGAGATGCTGCTTCTTCTATTTAGACTTTTGGTTATTACACTTCTTAGTCCTAGGGTTTCTAGTCTCTTTCTTATCAAGCTTAGGGGGTGCACCTAAAATAGATTGCCCTTGTCTATGTTCTCACTAGCTATTTCAGTTTTACATTCATTGTTCTCAAAATTAACATTATTAGCAGGTGAGACAAACACAATAGTACTAGAAGAAGCAATATTAGGAGAAGAGAAGTCATACCCCAAACCAGTTCTATCAGAAGTAGATTTCTGAAAGCTAAGCATCTCATCAAGCTTTGCACTGGAAGTCCTCTCCAATTGAGCTCTAACCTGTGATAATTCTGCTTCAAGCTTCTTTGTCTTTTCAGCAAGGAAGTTGTTCTCAAACCGCAGTGCTCCAATGGTCTAATTAGCTTCGTCAAACTTTGTGGAGAGCTCTTCTCGATCAAGTTCCACTTCACTCAGCTTCTTGGTGGCCAACCTATATAGTTTCTCATACTTTTCAGAGACCTTGTACAACTTTGCATAGGCTGTATGGATGTCATCTTGTTCATCCATTTTCTCAAACTTAGACTCCACCAAGTCCTTTTCTTCATCTTCCTCTTCAACAATCCCCTCAGTAGGATTCACTGTGGCAGTGAAGGCATTCAAGATTTCCTCATCATCATTGTCATTTGAATCATTCTCAGGCTCGGTGTCACTCAAGGTTGTAGCAAGGGCCTTGCTTTTCCTAATAGTCTTGAGATATGTTCGACATTCTTGTTTCATATGTCCAAAGCCTTGACATCCGAAGCACTTTGGTCCGGAGGAAACAGTGTACTGACCGCCTTTCTTAGCATCCTTCTTCCTTCTATCTTGGCAGTAAAAAACATGATTTCGGCATTGGCTTTTGGGGCTTTTCATACATGGGGGCTTTAAGGTTTAGCTTTTGAAAAGGTGTGGTCCTAATCAATGCTTTCCTATGGCATTCAAACAAAATACCAGATTTTCACGGCAAAAATCCGGCGACATGTCACCTTGCTTTTGCATCGAAAATTTGGCATCGCTCGCCTTAGGTGACACAGACTGTGACAATCACACCGGAAGGGGCAAGCAGGTATATGTATACATACATCATGCACAATGCAAACACGCAGAGCAAGAAAGTAAATGCCTACATCCCTAGAGCATGGCCCAAAATATAAGTGCCGAAAAGTAAACAAGGGTCGCCATACTCTAGAGATGAGGACGAATGGTACACAGCATGATATACCCAATACAACCCATCTAAGAGAGAAAAGGAGGAGGAAGAGAGGGGTTTAAAGAAGTACATAACCAAATGGGAAAAACTAAACCCTTAAACCTACTGGCTACCATCGCTCGGCTCATATCAACATGCTCGCGTCTGCGCCCTTTTTGCTTGCGCCTGGGAGACCGTGTCCTAGCTCTAAGTGTCCTCGCTCCATGTGCGTACATGCAAAGGCAAAGACAAGAAATCAGCAGACAAGCAATGGAAGGAAAATGCGCAAAAAGCATATGAAAAGGGCATGAAGCAAATAAACATGATAGACATGGCAAGCATAGTAGGAAAGCAAGCAAACAAGCAAGAAAATGAACAAAAGGTGGTGTCCGCGAGGGACAAATGTGGGTTTGGATAGAATGTTTATAACTCCATTGTGTTGAAGTATGGACAACACACTAGCAAGCAAGACTCATGCATGGACATGTAAGCAAGCATGTAAAGATGCATAGAAAGCCAACGGGTGGCACAAACAAGCATGGCAAGCATATCATCGCACGGAGCAGAAAAGGGGAAGGGTATGCATGGAGCGACCTGGCATTCAGAGATGCCTCCCAAATGGTTACATCCAAACAAGACCTCATGGGCGTCGGATGTAACCACACAACCACAAACCCACTAAGGGCGTCAAGCGTGGCAGAGCCTAGAACAAGAGAGGCTAACACAAGCATAAAGCATAGAAGCAAGCAAGCATAGACATGCAAATAGGGTGATCCAAACGCTTTGATATAGGCCAAGGTATATGGATGATGACAAAGACCACAGGGTCTAGATCGGGTCCTAACCAATAGGCCAAAATACAATAAAGAAAGACAAAGCGACAAAAGGGCTATAATAGCACATGGCATGACAAACATAGCCTAGGCCTAGGAATGCAAACATGGCATGGAGCGCACATGCATATGGGATATGGCATAAAGCATGTAGAGAACATGGATCCAAGCGCACAAGCATATGAGAACATAGATCTAGACATATAGGCATAGAAACATACATGTAAACATGTAGAAACTTAGCACATAAACATGGAAGAACATTAATCCAAGCATATAAGCATGTACGGATACGGATCTAAGCATAAAACATGGCAAAGAGCACATAATCATATATATCTGAGCAAAGCGTAGCCAACAACGCCATACAAGCATGTGAGAATATAACCCTAATCATCAACCTAGAACTAAAAAGGGCATAAAACAAGGGAAAACATGGCATAAAACCCTAAGAATGTAGATCTAAACATATAAGCATGTAAAAAAGTAGATCTAAGCATGAAACATGGCATAAGACATAAAAAGCACGGAGATTTAAGCTAGAAACACAAAGAAAGCAAAGAAACATGCTAAAGAAAGCAATAAATCATGTTATTAAGGCATAAAAGCAAAATAAATGCTAGAAAAAAAAATTAGGAGGTTAGGGGTGTGGATGATAGCTAGAAAAGCCACATCCACACCCCTAAACCCCAAATCCCAAGTGTAGAACCAAGGAAATGAAGATTGGGTATAAGAACAATACCTTGTGATTTTGGTGAAGAGAGAAGAATCAAGAAACTTTGATATGTTTTTTAGGGATTTTTTGTGTGTTTTTTGGTGTTTGGAAGAGAGAAAAAATAGGTAGAGAAGCTCGGCACCAAGCAAATTTCAGAAAAATGTGTGTCCTCCCTATCTGTGGGGTGCCTAGGGCTATTTATAGCTCTGGGCACGTTTTTCGGGGCGACGGCCCTTGTAGGGCCGCTAGACTCAAACCTCCTCTAATCAGGATGATCTTGACACCTTTCGATAGATCTTCATTTTCAGTTTCTAAAAAGGTATGGAACTTAAAAATCCAATAGTCGGATCAAAAGTTATGGCTCCAGGAAGTTAGCAAACGCAGTTTTCACAGTTTTCTTGATATCTTGGCTATTCTAACTCTGATTTCGACCCATGAATAGTCGTTGGAACAAGAATTCTATAATCTTCGCAATGACATTGGTTTCAACCTGTTCCAATGGTCGAATCAAAATTAGGGTTTTTGGGCCCACCCAAAGTTAACTTCGGGTCAAACTTGGTCAAAGTGGTTAAAAATCTCCGAGAAGCTTGAGTTTGAAATAAAACTGTGAAAAATGTTTTTTTGCGAAATTTTGGACCTCGTTTGACCTTCGGTCAAACCTAGGGCTGACCAGGGGCGTTTTGGTCATTTTTGCAAAAAAATGCACTTCGGGTGCTCCGGTGCCCGAACGGGTTATGCCACATCGTTCTAGATGTTCTCATGGCCCTGTAGAGAGAAAATGATATTTTTGGATTTTTCGAGGTCCGGCACACAAATCAAGGCAGACAAAATACGATATCAACACCATGCTCTTGCTCTTGCTTGATTTCCCGATCCTAGTCAAACCCAATTCATAGGTTTGAAAGTTGCCAACCAGCTCTGTTAAAGGAATTTTGTCAATGTCCTTTGATTCCTCAATGGCGGTAATCTTGGCATGGAATGTCTTCGGTAAAGATCTAAGCACCTTTCTTACAACCTTGGGTTCGGGAATGGTTTCCCCAAGATTAAAGGCGGAGTTGACTATGACCTTCAGCTTGGCATAGAATTCATCAAACGACTCATCCTCCTCCATCTTAATTTCTTCAAAGCTTGTGGTAAGCTTTTGAACCTTTAAATCCTTGACAGCCTTAGTCCCTTCATAGGTTGTCTGGAGGATAGTCCATGCTTCCTGAGTAGTTTCTGTAGAGGATATCTTCTTGAACTCCTTATTGGTGACTGCACTGAATAAAGCATTCAATGCTCTGCTGTTGAAGTTTGCCGCTTTGATCTTAGCATCATCCCAATCAGCCAGCGCATCCTTTGGCTTTGTCCAGCCAATCTCCACAGCTTGCCACACTTTCTCATCTAAGGACTGCAAGAAAACTCTCATGCGTATTTTCCAGTATGCATAGTTAATGCCATCAAATAAAGGAGGTATAATTAGAAATTGTCCTCTATCCATGACAAACAGGGGTCAATGGATCACACAGCAAAGATTAACCCTAATTAGAGTGTGCCTGCTTTGATACCACTTGATAGGCCAAGAATGTATTGACCCCTTTGATAACTTAATCAATTAATTTAGCCAAGTGAAATTAATTAGATTCAATTACATGTAATAAGTGTGGTAGCACAAAAAAATTACCAATTAAACTAAATGCAACGGAAAATAAATTTGACATGGGTGATTTGTTTACGAATGGGGAAAACCCCCAAGGCAAAACCCCACCGGGTGAATTTAAGATCACCACTCCCGAGAATCCACTATTATCAAAACAAGTGGATATAGATAAAAGGAATCCCAATACCTAATACCAATCTACAGTTGAACCCTTACCCCAATACCCAATTGGACTTGTAATATTGTAGTGACAATCTCTCCTTTCAATGCACGGCTCCCAGTACGTGACTAACCAATCAATGCACGGATCTAAGTACGTAACAAACAGACTAACTTGAGGAAGATGTTGGCTGCAAAGTTCTTCAGTTCATCCAACGATAAAGATCAAGAAGCTCGTTGGTTACAAAACCCTTGGCACAAAGACGCAGCAACTTCTATAAAAAATATGATGAACTAAGGCAATTGTCTCCAGTCACAATTTGCATGCACAATGACTTTGCATCAAGTTGCATCACCTTTGACGGCCCTTAAAATAATCCTTATATATGTTTAGGGTTGTGAGAAAAGAAACCCTACACAAATAAATTGGATATGCGTGAAAAACAGATCTGAAAATCTGAATTTCGTAATTCTCGATAGATACTATTTTTGTCGAGCAGCTATCGAGATTCCTTATTAAACCTCGATAGATATCTATCTATTGAGTTTTAATGAACAGAACTTTTTCACTTGTTTCTTGGACAGACTAGCATGGCTTTAATACTAGACTTGAACTCTTGTTCCTTGAAATACTAAACCCATCCTAGACCTACCCAATTACAAGTAAAATGCATTTTTTCAAAGGATTAGCCAATTTACAATAACATATGTTCCAACAAGTTCCACATATGTCCTAACAGAGTTGTCCTGTTGCATCTATCTTGTTCATCGTCTTTCTTATCGCTTGGTCTGTCATTACGACGATGGAGTGCACTTGGAAGTAAGGACGGAGTTTCCTGGAAGCGACCAACAATGCGAAAGCTATCTTTTCCATCCTCGGGTAATTTGCCTTTGCTCCCTAGAATGCCTGGCTTGTATAGTAGACTAGCTTCTGGACATTTTCTTCTTCTCTAATCAGTGCCGAACTTATCGCGTTGTTAGACACTGCTAAGTAGAGATACAGCTTTTCCTCCATCACCGAGGGACTTAACAATGGTGGCTTCGTCAAGTACTCTTTTAATTTTGCAAGGGCTTCTTCATACTCGTCAGTCCACTGAAAGGCCTTTTTCAAGACCTTGATGAATGGCATGCACTTGTCCGTTGCCCTGGAGATGAATCTGTTTAGAGCTGCGACCTTTCCTATCAAGCTCTGAACCTCCTTCACTATTTTTAGTGATTTGACCTCGATTATTGCCTTTACTTTGTCTGGGTTTGCCTCTATGCCTCGTTAAGACACCATGAATCCCAAGAACTTCCCTGAAGCAACAGCAAAAACACACTTTGCAAGGTTTAGTTTCATATTGTACTTACATAGTGTGCTAAAGGTTTCTTTCAAATCGTCCAAGTGGTTGGCTTCATCCTTGCTTTTCACCAGCATATCGTCTATGTATACTTCCACATTCCTTCCAATCTGATAAGAGAACATGCGGTTCACTAATCTTTGGTATATGGCTCCTGCGTTCTTCAATCCAAAGGGCATAACTTTGTAGCAATACAACCCTTGGATGGTGACAAACGAGGTCTTCTCTTGATTTTCTTTGTCCATGAGAATCTGGTTGTATCCAAAAAATGTGTCCATGAAACTTAAGAGCTTGTGTCCAGCAATTGAGTCTACTAGTTGATCAATCCATGGCAAGGGGAAGCTATCCTTTGGGCAGGCTTTTTTCAGGTCTGTGAAATCAATGCACATCCTTCATTTGCCATTGCTCTTTTTTACCATTACCACATTTGCTAGCCAATCTGGGTAGAAGACTTCCCTGATGAAACCAGCTTCTAGCAACTTCTCTACTTCTTCAATTATTGCTTTGTTGCGCTCTGGTGCAAATATTCTCCGCTTCTGCTGTACAGGTTTGCATTCTAGGTTGACGTTGAAATGATGCTGTATGATCTTCCTATCAATTCCAGGCATATCCTCATGTTTCCAGGCAAAAACATCTTGGTTTGCCATAAAAAAGGAAACCATCTTCTCTTTTTCTAGAGTTGGGAGTGCTGATCTTATCTTCAATACCTTTGTCGAATCTCCTAGGACGATCTCAACTTCCTGTGGTGTTTCTGACGGTTTGGGGATGGGCTATGGTTCATTGATCACCCATATGTGGTTCTCCCCAGATGCTAAGGCAGCTTGGTAGCACTCTCTTGCCAGAACTTGATCTCTTCTGATTTCTCCTACTCTATGGACTATTGGAAATTTCACCTTTAAGTAATATGTTGACGTCGCTGCTCTTAACCTGTTGAGTGCAGGTCTTCCCAAGATGATGTTGTATGTTGAAGGATAGTCAACTGTGAGGAAATCAATTTCCTTGGTGACTAGTGCTAGGTAAATGCCTGCAATTACAGTTAGAGTGATGATGCCCTTAGGGATGATTCTATCCCTAGTGAAGCTCACCAAAGGAGAGGTGAAAGGCCTGATCCTTCTTTTATCCAGTTTCATCTACTGAAACACAGGTAAATAGATGATATATGTTGAGCTTCCGTTGTCGATAAATACCTGGTGGATGTTGAATTCTTCTACTTTGAGCATGATTACCAGTGGATCATCATAGGGTTGCCTAATGCCGCGACCGTCTCTCTCTGAGAAAACAATATCAGGTTCGTCATTTCTTGGCATCTTCACTGGAAGGAGCCCTGAATGGACACTATTTATTTCTCTTTCATGGGCTTTTTTCAGGGACTTCATCGTTTCGTTTGCCGTTAATCCTCTTGAGATTGTCTTTATCTCTTCTGTGGGAGGTTTGATATCTCCTACTTCTCGATCTTTGTCTTTATCATCCTTCCGTTGGTATCTGTAGGGCTCCGTTTTCCTAACATACTTCTGTAACTTCCCTTGCCGGATTAAAGTTTCCACCTGGTCTTTCAAATGTCTACACTCGTCGGTTCGATGCCCGTGGTCCTGGTGGAACCTACAATACTTATTCTTGTCTCTTCTTTCTGCTGAAGTACTGATTGGCTTCGGCCATTGCAGGGAAGGATCGTCCCTTATCTACATCAAGACTTGCTCAATCGGCATTATTAGAGGAGTAAATTTAGTGAACTTTGGCTTCCTATCCAGAAGTTCCTTCTTTTTTCCTGTGGTATGCTCAACACTTTGTGTCTCTTCCTTTTTCCTTTCATTTCTTTTGCAAGCACCGCGTCTTCTGCATTCATGTACTTCTGAGCTTTTCGGAGCAATTCTGTGACTGTTTTTGGTGGGCTTTTGGTGATTAAGAAGAAAAAATCTTCGGGTAGCAATCCTACTTGGAAATTAGTTAGGATGACTTGATCTTTAGCTTCGTCTACCTGCAGTAGCTCCTTATTGAATCAGGTCACATACTGTCTTAGTGATTCTCCTTCTTCCTATTGAATGTTGAGAAGATGACCGGTTGGCTTCTTGTTTCTTTGCCCCCCCCCCCAATGAAATGACAAACAAAACCCTTACTGAGTTGTTCAAATTCTACAATAGTTCCTGGGGGTATCTTGCTAAACCATACTCTAGCTGCTCCTTTCAGTGTCGTTGGGAATGCCCTGCACATCATCTCTTCTAGGGTCATTTGCAATAACATCAATGTCTTAAATGATTCAATGTGATCCAAGCGATCCTTGGAACCGTCATATGATTCCAGCTATGGAAGAAGGAATTTCAGTGGGAAGGGACGATTCAGTACTTCAGTGGTGAATGGTGAGTCCGTCCTTCGAATCATCCCATTAAAATTCTCCCCGCCTTTTTCCTCCACGGCACTTTTTAACTCGTCCATCTCCTTCCTCATGTTGCGAAGCTCATTCTCCATCCTGGAGGAATCTTCTCCCAAGGTCCTATCTTGCCTGTTGGCTTGGGAGTTTGATTCTTCTTCATTTGGTTTTCTCCTGTTCGCCAATGTTCTGCATTTTGGGATTCCATTGTCTTTCGCAGCTCTTCATTCTGGCGAGTCAGCTCTTCCACATTAGCCAGGAGGGCCTGGATTTGCTATTATTGCACAGCTTCTGGCTGTTGTGCAGTTTCTGGTTCCATCTCATACTTCAAGGAACTCTTTTGTCACTAGGAAAGATGGCTCAAATGATTAGCGTTTCCCACAGATGACGTCAAACTGATGATGCAAAAAATCAGCAGTTAAGCTCCTCGTCATAGCGGATGGACGAAGCTGTGATTAGGGTTGTCTCTATTGGAGGAAAACCTGCAAAACAAACTGGGTGGAAGAGTAACACGCCAGTGTGGCGTTAGCCAAACCGCCTTCGATGCTTAAGTCAGTAAGGGAGAAAGATTTTAGAGAGAATTGTTTGGAGAGTGATTTTTGTAGAGTATTTTGTTTGTACCTTTAACTTCTGTTGCCTTCTCTTTTATAATTTTGTGCCTAATTAATGGGCAATGAATCGCTGTATTTATACTCAACGGCTAGTGCATTACAAAATCTTTGTCTAAAGTTCACAGCTCACTCTGTGACCGTTGCTCCGTCCATTACGTTTTATCATCAATGAGCATAATAAATGCATAAAGTCTTCTCTTGGTTAATGAAGATCTCTGATTAATGATGATCGTAAATTTCTGACTCATCAAGTTGTTTGTATTATTTTAAATGAAGTGATAAAAAATTTAAAAAAAAAAAAAAAAAAAAAAAAAAAACATTTGATATCGGGTGTGATGATGCGAAAAATCACCAAGTTGAGGACCTCATCTCAGTGGATGGACGATACTATGATGGGTCGCATCTCTAATGTAAACTTGCAACAAAGCTTAGGAAAGAAATGGGATACACCGGTGTGGTGTTTGCCAAAAACATTCTGATTCTTAGATCAGAAATGGAGAAAATTGTTTAGAGAGAAAATGACTTGGAGTGATTTTTGGATGAGTATTTATGTGTACCTTTGGATTTTGTTGCTTCTTTCTTTTGTAGTTGTTCCACGCCTTAATGGACAATGAATGTTTGTATTTATACCCAACGGCTAGTATGTTATCAATAGGAGCTCTAAAGTGAACAGCTCACTTGTTACCATTGCTCCGTCCATTACGTTTCATCATCAATACGTGCAATAAATTTGTAATGCTTTCTTGGATCATCATTAATGGGAATGACGATCCCATGTTATTTTTTGACTCATCAGCTACCCCCCTATTCTTAACCTCATCTATGGGATGAGGTAAGAACATAACCGTTCATCGCTTCGTGTTCAACGCATTTATTGCAAATCGATGTTTTGTCTGCCACGTGCCACATGTACGATCAGGATGTCTTCTTCATGTCAGTTTATCTCGGTTTTCCCATGCACGTCCCTCTATTTATTCATTTTTTTCCCCTCCTTTTCTTTTCTTTTCACTTTTGTTTCATTCCCTTCTCTTCGAGGCATTTCATCTGCTCAGAGCTCTCCTTCCTCACTTGAGTTTTTCTCCCTTCGTTTTTTCTGGTAAGTCCAATGTGCTTCTTATCTTGCATTCTTGTTTCCATCATAGATTATTCCTTAGTTAGGTCAAATTGTCCTTTAGTTTCTTTCTTCTTTGCTCACTTGTGTGGTCTACTCAAGATCGTAGGTAGGAGACGCCCCAAAGTTGGGCTTTACATAGGTAGAAACTATCCTTTAAGGTTTGTCTTACGTTTCCTTTTTCCTTTAGTCCATCGTTCCTTGGGGATTACTCAAACATTGGCTATGTCTAGAGAGGGTGAGGTTAGGTCCAGTGAGCTTGAAACAGGGTTGTCCTCGTCTGAGGATCGTAGGGCTCTTGAAGTTACTTCCCTGTCAACTCCCTACAGAGCTTGGGATATTTGTTGTGCTTTGAAGGAGAAAGACGAGGGGAGAATTAGGAATAGGTTTCAATTCCCTTTGTCGGTCAAGGTTAGGATTCCTGATGGCGATGATAGGGCTTGCTATTCTTACGCTGATGAAGTGTGCTTTTACAAGGCTAACTTCATCAGCGGTCTTCGTTTCCCCATCCATCCCTTCTTTAGGGAGCTCTTCAGTCATTTTTTGCATGCTCCTGCTCAGCTAGTCCCCAATTCGTGGAGGATAATTATATGTTGCATAGTGGTGTGGATGTCAGCTAATGACGGAGATACCATTAGGATAGATGAATTTTTACATCTTTATTGTCTAAGACATTCCAAAGATCCTGGTTACTGGGGGTTTAGGCCCTGGGATAGGAGCTCAAGGCTGATTCTTGACTCCCCTTCTTCTCTTCTAAACTAGAAGACGAGTTTTTTCTTCATCTCTGGTGAAGGTTGGGAAACCATTCCTGGTGAGGATCCGGGTGAAGCTCCCAAGTTGCTTCGCAGTTGGGGGACTCCCGTGTCTGGTGCGTCCTTTATTTGTGCTCGTACATGCGTATTTCTATGTTCATATTTTTGTGATTGTATTTTAAGCTTGTTATTTGTTCTTCGTGTAGATAAAGCCCGTCCTCGACTAAAGAGGCGATATCACGTTCGTCTAGAGAGGGTTAAGGAGTATCCTGGGGGTATCTTGCTGAACCATACTCTGGCTGTTCCTTTCAGTGTCGTTGGGAATGCCCTGCACATCACCTCTTCTGGGGTCATTTGCAACAACATCAATGTCTTGAATGATTCAACGTGATCCAAGGGATCCTTGGAACCGTCATATGATTCTAGCTGTGGAAAACGGAATTTCGGTGGGAGGGGACGGTTCAGTACTTCAGTGGTGAATGGTGAGTCCGTCCTTCGAATCATCCCATCCAACTCCCCGCCTTTGTCCTTCATGACACTTTTTAACTCGTCCATCTCCTTCCTCATGTTGCGAAGCTCATTCTCCATCCTGGAGGAAGCTTCTCTCGAGGTCCTATCTCGCCTGTTGGCTTGGGAATTTGATTCTTCTTCATTTTGGTTTTCTCCTATTCGCCAACGTTCTACATTTTGGGATTCCATTGTCTTTCGCAGCTCTTCATTCTGGCGAGTTATCTCTTCCACATTAGCTGGGAGGGCCTGGATTTGCTGTTGTTGCATAGCTTATGGCTGTTGGGCAGTTTCTGGTTCCATCTCGTACTTCAAGAAACTCTTTTGTCACTAGGAAAGATGGCTCAAATGATTAGCGTTTCCTACAGATGACGTCAAACTGATGATGCAAAAAATCAGCAGTTAAGCTCCTCGTCATAGCGGATGGACGAAGCTGTGATTGGGGTCACCTCTATTGGAGGAAAACCTGCAAAACAAATTGGGTGGAAGCGTAACACACCAGTGTGGCATTAGCCAAACTGCCTCCAATGCTTAAGTCAGTAAGGGAGAAAGATTTTAGAGAAAATTGTTTGGAGAGTGATTTTTGTAGAGTATTTTGTGTGTACCTTAAACTTCTGTTACCTTCTCTTTTATAGTTGTGTGCCTAATTAATGGGCAATGAATCGCTGTATTTATACTCAACGGCTAGTGCATTACAAAATCTTTGTCTGAAGTTCACAACTCACTCTGTGACTGTTGCTCCGTCCGTTACGTTTTATCATCAATGAGCTTAATAAATGCATAACGTCTTCTCTTGGTTAATGAAGATCTCTGATTAATGATGATCATAAATTTCTAACTCATCAAGTTGTTTATATTATTTTAAATGAAGTGATAAAAAAAAAAATTTTTAAAAATAATAAAAAAAAAACATTTGATATCGAGTGTGATGATGCGAAAAATCACCAAGTTGAGGACCTCGTCTTAGTGGATGGACGATACTATGATGGGTCGCATCTCTAATGTAAACTTGCAACAAAGCTTAGGAAAGAAATGGGATACACCGGTGTGGTGTTTGCCAAAAACATTCTGATGCTTAGGTCAGAAATGGAGAAAATTGTTTAGAGAGAAAATGACTTGGAGTGATTTTTGGATGAGTATTTGTGTGTACCTTTGGATTCTGTTGCTTCTTTCTTTTGTAGTTGTTCCACGCCTTAATGGACAATGAATGTTTGTATTTATGCCCAACGGCTAGTATGTTATCAATAGGAGCTCTAAAGTGCACAGCTCACTTGTTACCATTGCTCCGTCCATTACGTTTCATCATTAATACACACAATAAATTTGTAATGCTTTCTTGGATCGTCATTAATGGAAATGACGATCCCATGTTATTTTTTGACTTATCAACTACCCCCCTATTCTTAACCTCATCTATGGGACGAGGTAAGAACATAATCGTTCGTCACTTCGTGTTCAGCGCATTTGTTGCGAATCGATGTTTTGTCTGCCACGTGCCACATGTACGATCAGGATGTCTTCTTCGTGTCAGTTTATCTCGGTTTTCCCGCGCACGTCCCTCTATTTATTCATTTTTTTCCCCTCCTTTTATTTTCTTTTCTTTTCACTTTTGTTTCATTCCCTTCTCTTCAAGGCGTTTCATCTGCTCAGAGCTCTCCTTCCTCACTTGAGTTTTTCTCCCTTCATTTTTTCTGGTAAGTCCAATGTGCTTCTTATCTTGCATTCTTGTTTTCATCGTAGATTATTCCTTGGTTAGGTCAGATTGTCCTTTAGTTTCTTTCTTCTTTGCTCACTTGTGTGGTCTACTCAAGATCGTAGGTAGGAGACGCCCCAAAGTTGGGCTTTTCATAGGTAGAAACTATCCTTTAAGGTTTGTCTTACGTTTCCTTTTTCCTTTAGTCCATCGTTCCTTGGGGATTACTCAAACATTGGCTATGTCTGGAGAGGGTGAGGTTAGGTCCAGTGAGCTTGAAACTGGGTTGTCCTCGTCTGAGGATCGTAGGGCTCTTGAAGTTACTTCCCTGTTAACTCCCTACAAAGCTTGGGTTATTTGTTGTGCTTTAAAGGAGAAAGACGAGGGGAGAATTAGGAATAGGTTTCAATTCCCTTTGTCGGTCAAGGTTAGGATTCTTGATGGCGATGATAGGGCTTGCTATTCTTACGCTGATGAAGTGTGCTTTTACAAGGCTAACTTCATCAGCGGTCTTCGTTTCCCCATCCATCCCTTCTTTAGGGAGCTCTTCAGTCATTTGTTGCATGCTCCTACTCAGCTAGTCCCCAATTCGTGGAGGATAATTATATGTTGCATAGTGGTGTGGATGTCAGCTAATGACGGAGATACCATTAGGATAGACAAATTTTTACATCTTTATTGTCTAAGACATTCCAAAGATCCTGGTTACTGGGGGTTCAGGCCCTAGGATAGGAGCTCAAGGCTGATTCTTGACTCCCTTTCTTCTCTTCGAAACTAGAAGGCGAGTTTTTTCTTCGTCTCTGGTGAAGGCTGAGAAAGCGTTCCTAGTGAGGATCCAGGTGAAGCTCCCAAGTTGCTTCGCAGTTGGGGGACTCCCTTGTCTGGTGCGTCCTTTATTTGTGCTCGTACATACGTATTTCTTTGTTCGGATTTTTGTGATTATATTTTGAGCTTGTTATTTGTTCTTCATGTAGATAAAGTTCGTCCTCGACTGAAGAGGCAATATCACATTCGTCTAGATAGGGTTAAGGAGTATTCGGAGACTATCAAGGACTTTGACGAGCAAAGTTCGTCTCTTTCTTCACTTCCTTGGTCCGGAACCTTCCAGCAAATTTTGAAAGAACATCGAGACCATCAAGAAGAGTAAGTATGCTCACTTATTTCTTGCGAGGAAGTTAAGCTTGCTGGGAATCATCGTCTTTCTCTTCTTTTTTTATAGGAATGACAACTAGGTTTAGCAAGGCGAAACTTGCCAAGATCCAGGAAAAGAAAGCTAAGGCCGGCCTGATTGGTGACCTTCTGACTAGGAAACGTCAAAGGGAGAACGAGCCATCCAAGGACGATCCTGTGGTGACTTCTTCTGTGGCCAAGTCTCAGGATCGTCGCCCTGTCTCACCTACTTCTTCCTTGGAGCTGATCGTCTCTCTAGGTGGTGGCTGTAAGGCCAAAGCTTCATTTAAGGCCTCAATTGCCTCTTTTTGGGAAGACGTAGGGACCGTGATGCAGAAGGCTCAAGACACGATCTTCATGGAGGAGTTAGAACCGTTGATGAGGAAGTCTCCTAGCGAGTTGATGTCATCACACATTCATAAGCTAATGCTGGTATGTGTCGTCGTCCTTTTATCTTATGCTTTTCTTTCTTTTTCTTTTTTTAACTCTCATTTACTTATTCTTGCAGGTGCTGGGAGAGTCATTGTATATCTCAAGGAAATACTTGGATTATGAAGGGAAGTTGGCTGAGGCTCAGTCCAAGACCACGTCTCTTTCAACCAAGAACAAGTCACTGAAGAGCCAAATCTCTACACTTGTTGATGAGGCCAAGAAGGACAAGGATCATCTGATGGCTCTAGAGAAGAGAATTGATACTAAGAAGGCCTTTTCTAAGCTGAAGGATAAGCAGATAGACGAGGCTCTTCAGAAGGCCGAAAAGGTTGGCTCTGAGGCAGTGGAGAAGTTTAAGATTTCTGATGAATACTCTAACAAGCTCTACGACTATTATATGGAAGGTTTTAAGCTTTTCCGAAAGTATTTGGCCAAACATCATCCTGGTTTGGACTTTTCAGAACTTGACATAGAGGCCGTTGAGAAGGAGATATTAGCTGACCATCAATCTGCAGAGGGAGTTGGAGAAGGTGGTGAAGTTGCTGCTATTGACGAAGCTGTTCATGTTGACCCATCATCTTCTACTTTGCTTAAGAATTTTTTTTTTTTTTTTAAAGACAAGAACTCTATTCCTTTGGGCTCGTTGTTTTGAGCGCATTTATTCTTCTTTTTGAACAAGCTCTTGGGCTCGTCTATTTTGAGCAAACAATTTACTCAAGTACTGAGTGTATTTATATTTTTATCGTTAGCTCCTAACTTTTAGCTCTGCTCATTTTCCTTCATCATTGCTCTTTTTTTTTTAATTATAATTACATGCTCATGACCATGTCGTTAGTAAGAGTGACTTTCTTCTAGGCCATGTATTGATATCCTGCTATAATGATGACATTGTTATGTATTAATAACTTTTACAAATCATGTATGAATGAAGATGCCGTTATGTGTTACTAACATTTTTAAGTGATGTGGTCATGGAGTAAGATATTTCTTTAAGTCATGTATGAATGACGGTGTGGTTATGTATTAATAACTTTTTCTAGGTCATGTATGAATGACAATGTTTGCTATGTATTAATGATGACGTTGTTATGTATTAATAACTTTTATTAAATCATATATAAATGACGATGTTTGTTATGTATTAATAACTTTTGTTGAGTCATGTATGAATGACGATGTTATTATTTATTAATAACTTTTATTAAGTCACGTATAAATGACGATGTTGTTGTGTATTAATAACTTTTATTAAGTCACGTATAAATGACGATGTTGTTGTGTATTAATAACTTTTATTAAGCCATGTATAAATGACAACGTTTGTTATGTATTAATAACTTTTATTAAGTCTTGTATAAATGACGAGGTTGTTATGTATTAATAACTTTTATTAAGTCATGTATAAATGACGATGTTTGTTATGTATTAATAAATTTTCTCATGCATGAATGGTGTTTGTTATTACATATTAATACTTTTTTCTAAGTCATGTATCAATGACGAGTTGGTCAATAGTTCTCAATGGAAACATTTGCGAAAATAATTCCTAAATAGTACTTATGCTCATGTTTTATTGACAGAGAGACAAAAAATTCCTTCGTCTATGGATGGTAAACAATAATAAGGAAAATACATCTAAATAAAAGTAAGCAAATACTCGGTGATTCTTACTGATAGTATCACTTTAGGTGTTCTATGTTCCATGGACGAGGTAGTTCTTGGCTATCCAGGGTCTTCAAGTAGCATTATCCTTCTCTGGATTGACGAATTACTTCGTAGGGTCATTCCCATGCTAGCCCTAACTTCCCTTAGGATGAGTTCTTTGTCGCCTACGAGAATTTTCTAAGGACTAGGTCGCCTATGTCAAATCTCCTCACCTTCACCTTCTTGTTGTAGTATCTGGCCATTGCTTCTTTGTACTTTGCCATCCGCTTCATAGCTTCGTCTCTCATCTTGTCGATCAGATCCAGATTGTTGTTGAGTCCTTGCTGGTTCTTCTGTGATAGGCCAAGAATGTATTGACCCCTTGTGATAAGTTAACCAATTAATTAGCCAAGTTAATTAATTAATTCAATTAACATGCAATACGCGTGGTAGCACAAACAAATCACCAACTAAGTTAATATGCAGCGGAAAATAAAATTGACACGGTGATTTGTTTACGAATGGGGGAAACCTCCAAGGCAAAAACCCCACCGAGTGATTTTAAGGTCACCACTCCCGAGAATCCACTATTATCACAACAAGCGGTTACAAGTAAAGGAGATTTTGCCCCTGCTATGTTTGGAATAGTTTTGATTTTGCATGCTTTAAGTTTGGAATTGTTTTGATCAATTTTGAATATAGCAAATAATTAGGCACAGTTCATTGACAAAAATGAAGTAAATCCAAATATTATCTAATGTCAGGGATGTGGATCAAAATTTTGAAACTTGAGAAGAAGCAAAATTTAAATTACTTTAACTTTAGGGGTGTGATTTGAACTTAATCCTTTACAAAATTAAATTACAAATTACACCCTCAATTTTTAGGGTAATTTTGATTTTATCGCCAAAAGTTTCAAAATTCTAATTTGCTCCTATTTGGAAAAATAATTTCGTCCATATCTGTTAATGAAATGGTCATTAGGTGCTATATTATCTCAAAACAACGACATTAAAACAACATCATTTTGTAAGAGTCAATAAAAAAGTTATTTAACACTTTATATTATTTTTTGTTATTTTTCTCTTTTCTTTTTTTTTCTTTCCACTTTACTTTTCTTTTCTTTTTTTTTTCTTTCGCTCATCTTTCTTAGATCTTACTCTCATATTTGATTCACTGATCAGTCAAATCTCATTTCTAAAGTCCGTTGGGGAATGGTTTATTTAGCCGTAATTGAAAATTTTTTGCTAAAAATATAGTAGAACCCATGAATAGTACTAAAAAGTGCAATGAGACCCATAAATAGTAGCACAAATAAGTTAAATAGTTAAAAAAAAAAAAAGGGTCTTTTTCAATCAATGCCAAACACAACAGTAATATACCTTTTTTTTTTTTTTTTTTATAATCAAATAAGCTTCCCTTTCATTAAACTGTAAAATCATTCAAGAGGGATACATCATACAAAATCTGTTGCTCAATAGCGAGTGGGGTTTCTTCCACCCAAACATTATAATCAGATACAAACTTGGCATTTTTTGCCATAAGGTGTGGTGCAGAATTGTTTGCTCTGTATATGTGTTTGACTTCCCATGAATCAAAACCACGTAGGCTCAACTTTGTTCCTTCAATCACCATTAGGATAGGTTGAACCCTTACCCCAATACCCAATTGGACTTGTTCTATAGTGACAATCTCTCATTTTCAAATCACGGCTCCTAGTACGTGACTAACCAATCGATGCACGGATCCAAGTATGTGACTAACCACCAACTTGAGAAGGATGTTGGCTGTGAAGTTCTTCAGTTCATCAACATGATGAAGATCACGAAACTCCTTGGTTACAAAACCCTACGGTGTACAAACGCAGCAGCTTCTTCAAGAGAAAGATCAACTAGGGCATATGTCTCCGGTCACAATATGCTTGTGAAAAACTTTTGTATTAAGTTGCATCATCTGTGACTGCCCTTAAAATAATCCTTATATATGTTTAAGGTTGTGAGAAAAGAAAGCCTAAAAAAATATACACGGATTGGTGTGAAATCAGATCTGAAAAACTAATTTTCATAAATCTCGACAGATAGGTTATCTTTCGAGAAGCTATCAAGCATTGGGCTAAACAAGCCTTTTAAACCTCGATAAATGCTATCTGTCGAGCTAGCTGTCGAGTTTTAAAATCCAGCACTTCTTCACTTGTTTCTTAGACAGATTTGCATGGCTTTAATACTTGGACTTGAACTCTTGTTCCTTAAAGTATTAAACACATCCTAGATCTGCCCAATTACAAGTAAAGTGCGTTTTATCATAGGATTATCCAATTCTAAATAACATATGTTCCTAACATGATTCACATATGTCCTAACATTCTGTTCTTCATACGCCTTGATCCAGATGTTCGTCAATCCTACTTCCATTGGTATGACGGCTTCAATTCCAAATATCAGTCTGAATGGTGTTCCTCCTGTTGGCACTCTTGCGGCTGTCCTATACGCCTATAAAGCGTTAGGCAGCTCTTCAGGCCATGTATCCTTTGCCCTCTCAAGCCAAGTTTTGATAATTTTGAGCAAGCTTCTATTCGTCACTTCAGTTTGACCATTAGCTTGAGGATGTCTAGAAGAAAAGTAGTGGTTCTTGATGCCTAAATCTTGGCAAAATTTTTGAAAACTAGGATTGTCAAATTGCTTCCCATTGTCCGATATGATTATGTTAGGAATCCCAAATCTACAGATTATGTTCTTCTATATGAAGCTTGTGATCTTGGCCTTTGTGATCATCGCTACTGGCTCAGCTTCTATCCATTTTGTGAAGTAATCGATTACGACAATGAGGAACTCTTATTGCTTCCTTCCTATAGGGAGTGGTTCCATTATGTCAATCCCTCATTGGGCGAAAGGCCAAGGCGCGATTATCGACATCATTGGCTCCCCTGGTCGCATTTGAACATTCATGAAGCATTGGCACTAGTCGCATGTTTTGACGAGGTCATATGCATCTTTCTGTAATGTTGACCAGTAACAACCTTCTCTGAGTGCTTTTCCCGCCAAAGACCTTGCTCTTGTGTGGTTACCGCAGATCCTTCGTGTATCTCTCGAAGTACATAGTTGGCATCTTCCTTGTTAGCACATCGGAGATAGGGGAGGGAGTGTCCTTATCTGTATAAGACATCATCAATAATGACAAAGCGAGTAGCTTTGATCTGTACCTTTTGTGCTTCATTCCTGTCTTATAGGAGTTGTCCTTCTTTCAAGTAACGAACGATGGGAGTCATCCATTCGTCTTGTTCCTATACCTTCATCACCTGTTCTCCTTCCATGCTAGGCTGTCCCCTTGTTTCCATGCATAAGTCAGGAGATATACTATGTTCGTCTAACAAGGCTAGTCATGCTAAGAAATCAGCTTTAACATTCTTTGCTCAAGGGATTTACTAGAAATCAACACTGTCGAAGTACTACAGGAGTTCTTGGACGATCTTCAGATACTTCTGCATTCTTTCTTCCTTTGCTTCATAATCTCCTCTTACCTAGCCAATTACAAGTTGAGAGCCGGCTTGGATGATGAGGGTCTTGGCTTCTAGTACTCTTGCTAGACTCACTCTTATAGGTGTTTACTTCGCTTTCATTATTGGTCATTGAACTGCAGTAATCTAACCTGCATTGTGATTTCTCCTTATGGTGACACGAGGACTACACCTGCTCCTCTAGCCTTCTTGGTGGCAGACCATCTGTTTAGAAGGTCCATGTCTTCTTTGGGGGCTCTTCTTCTTCTTGAGGGTAAGTGAACTCTACAATGAAATCGGCGAGGACTCGCATTGACACACTGGGCCGACATAAGCCGAGCCCATTGACGATTTGGTCTCTGCTTCTGCATTTTGTGCTAGACTCCAACCCCTGCAGAAGCGCTCACTCGCCTTCATTATTGGTTGCTGGGAACTGCACTCCAACCGCTGCATTCTTAGGATTTCTCCTTTATGGCATACAAGGACTACACCCGTCCTCTAGCCTTTCTTGGTATGTACTCCATTCTGCTAAGGTCCATGTCTTCTTTCTTGGGGCTTTTCTTCGAGGGTGTGAACTCTACAATGAAATCGGCGAGGACCTGGGCTTTGATTGCAATTCGGGGCCGATACTCTATGTTGAACTGGCTAAGCTCTATGGCCCATTGGACGAGGCGTCCTACTGCATCAATCTTGTTCATCGTCTTCCTTATCGATTGATCAGTCATGACGATGATAGGATGTGCCTGGAAGTAGTGGCGGACTTTCCTAGAGGGTACCACTAAAGTGAAGGCGGTCTTCTCTAGCCTTGGGTAATTCGCTTCAACTCGCTAAAATGCTTGGCTAGTATAGTACACTGGCCTTTGCACATCCTCCTCTTCCTTGATCAGTGTCGAGCTTACTACCGTATTAGATACTGCCAAATAGAGATGCAGCTTCTCTCTGTTGCTAAAGGGCTTAACAACGGCGGCTGTGTTAGGTAGTCTTTTAGCTTCATCAAAGCTTTTTCACATTCATCGGTCCGTTGAAAGGCTTTCTTTAAGACTTTGAAGAAAGGCAGGCATTTGTCTGTCGCTCGAGAGACGAATCTATTTAGGGCAACAACTTTTTTCGTTAAGCTCTATACTTCCTTCACTGTTGTTGGGGATTTTATTTCCATTATTGCCTTTATATTGTCTAGATTAGCCTCTATGCCCTATTGAGATACCATGAATCCAAAGAATTTCCCTAATGAGACAGCAAAAACACATTTCGTTGGGTTCAACTTCATTTTATACTTACGTAGTGTGTCGAAGGTCTTTTTAAGGTCATCCAAGCAATCTTCTTCGTCATTGCTCTTCACCAGCATATCATCTACATATACTTCCATATTTCTTCCTATTTGCTAAGAGAAGATGCGATTCACCAACCTCTGGTATGTGGCCCCTGCATTCTTTAGTCCGAAAGGCATTACCTTGTAACAATATAACCCTTGGCTAGTCATGAATACGGTCTTCTGTTGGTCTTCTTCATCCATCATTGTTTGATTGTAGCTGGAGAAGGCGTCCATGAAACTTAAAAGCTTGTGCCCAGCAGTTGAATCTACCAGTTGGTCAATCCTGGGTAAGGGAAAGCTATCATTTGGGCATGCCTTGTTGAGGTTTGTGAAGTCGACACACATCCTCCACTTGCCGTTGTTCTTCTTTACCATCACTACGTTGGCTAGCCACTCAAGGTAGAACACATCCCTTATGAAGCCTACATCCAGGAGTTTCTCAACCTCTTCTGCTACTGCCTTATTGCGTTCGAGTGCAAATACTCTCCATCTTTGCTGCACTAGTTTGCACTCTGGATTAACATTAAGACGATGCTGGATGACTTCCCTATCGATTCCAGGCATTTCCTCATGCTTCCAAGCGAAAACATCTTGGTTTTCTCTTAGGAAGTTTGTTATCTTCGTCTTTTCTGCGTCTAAGAGTGCTAACCCTATCATCAAAACCTTGGATGGATCTTCAAGGATGACCTCAACCTCTTGGGGCACTTCTAACAATTAGGGAATTGGTTCAAGTTTGTCTATCATCTATGTATGATTCTCCCCTAACGCTAGGGCGGCTTGATAGCACTCCCTTGCGAGGACTTGGTCTCCTTTAATTTCCCCTATGCCGTGGGCTGTAGGGAATTTCGCTTTTAGATAATAAGTTGATGTTGCCGCTTTTAATTTATTGAGTGTTGGTCGTCCAAGGATGACGTTGTGTGTTGATGGGCAATCTACCACAAGGAAATCAATCTCCTTGGAGACTTGTGCTGGCTAAGTGCCTGCAATTATGGTTAGTTTAACAACACCTTTAGGAATGACCCTGTCCTCGGTGAAACTTACCAATAGGGAGGTTAATGGTCGAAGCCTTTCCTTGCTTAGCTTCATTTGTTAGAAAGCTGGCAGATAGATGATGTCTGCTAAGCTTCCATTGTCTACAAGCACCCAATGAATGTTGAATTCTTCCATTATGAGCATTATTACCAGCGAATCGTCATAGGGCTGTCTGGTGTCACAAGCGTCCTTCTCAAAAAAGACGATGTCCGATTCGCTGCATCTAGGCGTTTTTGAAGGTGGGAACTGTGAATGGACGCTGTTCACTTCCCTTGCATATGCCTTCTTTAGTGATTTGGAGGATCTTCCTACTACCAATCCTCCTAAGATCATTTTTATTTCTCCTATGGGGGCTTTATTGCCCCCCGTCTCTGGTTCCCTATCCTTCTCGTCCCTCTGTTGTCGTCTATATGGCTCCGTTTTTCATACAAACTTCTGCAATTGTCCCTGACAAATTAGGGTTTTAACTTGGTCCTTCAGATGAATGCATTCGTCAGTGCGATGCCCGTGGTCCTGGTGGAATCTACAGTACTTACTTTTGTCTCTTACTTTTGCTAGAGCGTAAATGGGTCTGGGCCATTGCAGAGAAGGTTCGTCTTTTATCTGCATCAATACTTGCTTGATAGGCATCACTAGGGGAGTGAAGCTAGTAAACTTAGATCTTCTATTTGGGAGGTTCTTCTTTTTGTCTGCTACATGTCCAATGCTTCGTGCCTCCTTCTTCCTGTCAAGGTTGTGACTGGTTCCTTCGTCCCGTTTCCTTTTAGTCATCACTCCTTTAGAGGTCATTACGTCCTCTGCATTCATATATTTTTGGGCTTTGTGAAGTAGCTCTACCACTGTTTTTGGCGGACTCTTAGTGATTAAGAAAAATAAATCTCCTGGTAGCAACCCTGCTTGAAAGGTCATTAGGATGACTTGATCTTCCGCTTCGTCCACCTGCAGCAACTCTTTATTGAAGCGCGTCACATATTGCCTCAACGATTCTCTCTCTGCTTGGCGGATGTTAAGAAGATGTCCAGTTGGCTTCTTGTGTCGTTGTCCTCCAATGAAGTGACAAACAAAACCCTTGCTGAGCTGCTTAAAGTTGGCAATAGTACCTGAGGGTAGCTTGGCGAACCACACCTTGGCTGCGCCTTTCAGCGTTGTTGGGAAGGTCCTACACATTACTTCATCTAGAGTCATCTACAAAAGCATCAAAGTTTTGAATGATTCGATGTGATCTAAGGGATCTCTTGAATTGTCAAACGACTCTAGTTGGGGAAGACGAAACTTCGATGGGAGAGGACGATTCAACACCTTAGTGGTGAATGGTGAATCTGTCCTTCAAATTATTTCGTCCAAATTATCCACAGCTCTGTCTTTTACTGCATTCTTGAGTTCATCCATCTCCCTCCTCATGCTACGAAGCTCGCTCTCCATTCTGGATGAGTTTTCTTTTAACGCTCTCGTCCTCTTATTGGCCTGGCTATCCGATCCTTCCTTATTATGGTTTCCTTCGATCCTCCGACATTCTTCTTCATTATAATTCTCAATAGTCCACTGTCATTCCTCGTTCTAGGATTCAACGACTCTCCTCAGTTCTTCATTCTGGTGAGTCACTTCTTCCAAGCTGGCTGTCAAAGCTTGGATTTGTTGTGCGGCTTGTTCAGCATCCATCTTGTACTATGAGGTTCTCTTTTGTCACTTAGGGAAGATGGCTTGAATGATTAGCGTTTCCCACGGACGGCGCCAAACTAATGATGCGAAAAATCACCAAGTTGAGGACCTCGTCTTAGTGGATGGACGATGCTATGATGGGTCACGTCTCTGATGTAAACCTACAACAAAGCTTAGGAAAGAAATGGGATACATCGGTGTGGTGTTTGCTAAAAACACTCTAATGCTTAATTTTAGAAAGGGGGAAAATTTTTTAAAGAGAAAATGGCTTGGAGTGATTTTTGGATGAGTATTTGTGAGTACCTTTGGATTCTGTTGCTTCTTTCTTTTATAGTTGTTCCTCACCTTAATGGACAATGAATGTCTATATTTATGCCCAACGGCTAGTTTGTTATCAATGGGAGCTCTGAAGTGCACAACTCACTTGTTATCGTTGCTCCGTCTATTACGTTTCATCATCAATGAACGCAATAAATGTGTAACGCTTGCTTGGATCGTCATTAATGGAAATGACAATCCCGTGTTATTTTTTGACTCATTAAGGTGAATTGTAAAGTGAAGTAGTAAAATAGAGAAAATATCTTTTTGATGTGCTAAAAGCTACAATTTTTAGCACCACCACTATGAATGCTCTAATTTCAACAACAACAAAAAATCCTAACTAGCCTAATATTAAAAATATAAACATTATTTTGTTTTTGTTTTTATCTTTGTTGGTAAATAATTACATCTTAATATATATAAAAACAACGAGTTTGTGTATTTATAATTTTTTTAATATTATATAGATGTCTATTTGGAGTTTATTTTTTCTTTATACTCTAGTCCCTACTAGTTTAAAATTTTGGGTCCTTCCTTAGGTTATTCAACGAAGGAAAATAGGATTTTGAACCTATTGGATACGTGTCTTGCTCTATTGCCATCAGCTCCTTCATTTCGTCTTCTAGTGTAATTGTTCCAACTAGTAGCTGGCTTTTCTAGTTAGCAAGTAACGAGTCTAACAGTTAGGTACTTCTTCCTTTTTGTTTTTCTTTCTTCTGTAATTGGTGGTGGGTTGGATTGCCTTGGTTTTTCTTTGGGTTGTCAGTAGAGTGTGGTTCCTGTAATCCAATGAATTTTTTTATGGCTCAAATGGCTTTTCGGCTGGAGTTTTTGCTTTCGTTGCCCACTTTGTATGAATAACGGATCTCAGGCCTTAATTAAAAAGGCTATGGGCTTCAAGCTTTGTTCCGTGTAGTGAAGTTGTTTGGACTTCGGAATCCAATGCTTTAAGAAAGAGATCATGAGCTTATAACCCCATTTCATGTAGTAGAGGCTTTTGAGTTCTTATGAATAATGCTTGTGGGCCTAGCCTGATTCATGTGATGAAGAAGCTTGGGATTTTAGGCCTAATTCGTGAAGCTTGGGATTTCAGGCCTAATTCATGTAGGCCTTAAAAAATTCTTGGTCTTTTTCCATGGTCCTGGCTAATGCTTATTGTCATAATTTTTTGCTTTTTGTTTGGGCCTTGTTGCTAACATGATGTGGTTAGCGCAATGAGGCTATGTCGTGTTACAAGAAAATAAATAAAAAATAACCCCGAACAATATTCACATAGGATATTAGGGTTTCATCATGTAATCTAAAGTTCAATCATCAAGCTTGACTCTCGAGGCAATGGATCAAGCAAGTTTTGGGAGTAAGGGAAGTGGATAGATTTGATTCTTACTTGGGGTTGCCGACTTTGGTTGGGAGGGCCAAATATCAAACTTTTGCATATCTTAAGGAGCGGGTGTGGAAAAAACTTCAGGAGTGGAAAGGCCGAATGCTATCTCGTGCTGGAAAAGAAGTACTTATCAAAGCAGTGGCTCAATCAATTTCAACGTATACTTTGGGAGTTTTCTTGTTACCGGTAAAACTTTGTAATGAGTTAGATGCACTTTGTGCACGGTTTTGGTGGGGACAAACCGATGATGAACGGAAAATTCATTGGAAGAGTTGGAAGTTTTTGACAAAACCAAAGAAGGAAGGTGGTATGGGATTCTGGGATATTAGGAGCTTTAATCTAGCTATTCTGGCAAAGCAAGGGTGGAGGCTGACCCAAGACCAAAACTCACTGTTATTTAGGTGTTTCAAGGCCAAGTACTTTCCTAGATGTAGCTTTCTAGAGGCAGCTGATTGTCCTAACAGTTCCTATGTTTGGAAGAGTGTGTTGGCTGCTCAAAATATTCTAAAACCAGGTTGCTATTGGAGGGTGGGCACGGGTTCCTCAATACGAGTAATGGAAGACAAGTGGATACCGAATCATCCTAAGAATAAGGTGTTGTTTCCAACTGAAAATGATGAATGGGAATGGAGAGTCTCGGATTTAATTGATTGGAGTGTGCACGGATGGAATAGGGAGAGGATTTATATGAATTTCAATCAGTTTGATGCTGAGGCAATCCTTAAAATTCCGTTGAGCAGGAGACAGGTCCAAGACAGATTGGTGTGGAAGTTTTGTCACAAGGGTAAGTATGAGGTTAAGTCGGGTTATCATGTGGCTCGGATGTTAGATGGAGATACCAATGGGAGGGAAGAGAGTTCAGTCCAAGGAGAGACCACCGAGTCTGGAATCAGCTTTGGCAACTCCATATGCCTAGCAAAATCAAAGTTTTTGGCTGGAGGGCTTGCCTTAATATTCTGCCATCAAAGGTGAACCTAGCTCGACGACAAGTGCTGCAGGAAGATAGGGGTGAATTATGCAAAAGGTGCCCGGAGACGGTTGTCCATGCAATATGGGATTGTAATGCTGCTCAGGACGTTTGGGCCGGGTCCACTGCTCGGATACAGAAGTGTGGTGGGGAGTTTGATGATTTTATGCAGCTTTTTCAAGCTATGATGGCCAAACTATCAGTTGAGGAGCTCGAGACTTTTTTAGTCCAAAGCTGGCTTATTTGGCATCGTAGGAACTCGCTGTTATATGGTGGTAGCATGCAACATCCTGTGCAGTTAAACAAGCGAGCCACTGATTATCTTAAGGAGTACCGAGATGCTCAGTGTCTACTGACTGTTGGTTCGGCCTCTACTGATTTTCTGCAGAATTGGAAGCCTCCAACGGGTCAGCTTTATAAGCTGAATTTTGATGCAGCCACTTTCGCTAATGGTTCTGGGGTTGGAGCGGTGATTCGCAATGCTGCTGGGGAGGTTATGGCAACCTTATCGGCGAGGGAGGAAGCTGTGACTGACAGCGAGGAAGCGGAAGCGCTGGCCTTCCGGAAAGCTCTGGAGTTTGCTATTGATGCAGGGTTCTCGGAACTGGTTGTGGAAGGGGATAACTCGGTGGTTATGTCCTGGGGGTGATTTATGATGATATTAGATACTTAGCAGCAGGTCTTCATTATGTCTCTTTTAATTGTATTCGGCGTAGTGCCAATTCGGTAGCCCATTCCCTAGCTCGATATGCTAATGTTCTAGATGAGGAAGTTGTGTGGTTGGAAGATTATCCACCACCAGCCCGTGATACTTTGTACTTTGACTCTTCTTTTTTAAATGAATGAAGTTTGATTGGGCTTTCAAAAAAAAAAAAATCATCAAGCTTGACTCTCATGCATAAAAATCATAATCATGCATAACTGGAATTAAAAATGCAGTTTTGCTTGTAGGACTAAAAGTTGTTCAATTTCATTCGTGAACTAAGTTGGAGTTTCTTCATGATTTTCTAGTTAAAATTTGGTTCAAGTTTTACTAATAAATAAGTCTTTTTTATCATTTATATTGTTTTGACGTATAGGAATTTTTTTTTTTTAGTTTTTTTTTTTTTTTTGGATCAAGTGAGTGAGTGTCTAATACATTCTCAGTTCATAATTTAGCCTTTATGGGTTTACTTTGTTTGGTTATAGATTGACCCCAGTTAATTAATTTAACTACCCAAGTTTATTAGTTATTCAAATTACATGCAAAT
The DNA here is from genome assembly GCA_030021035.2 of Notholithocarpus densiflorus. Lineage (NCBI taxonomy): Eukaryota > Viridiplantae > Streptophyta > Magnoliopsida > Fagales > Fagaceae > Notholithocarpus > Notholithocarpus densiflorus. The sequence continues at coordinate 3,179,304 of JARYZH020000020.1, forward strand.
CACATGGAGGCACAATCAAATCACCAAACTAAATTAAATGACGCGAAAATTAAAATTGACACAACAATTTGATCATGATGGGAAAACTCTTCGCCAAAAAAAAACAAAAAAAAAAAAACCCAACGGATGAATTTCAGGTTACCACTATCAAAAAATCTACTAATTAAGAATCAAGAGGTTACAAATATAAGGAATCTTACACCACTGGTTTATCCTAAAATATCAACCTATAGTTAAACCTATGGCCTATACCAGTATCAGCTTCAATACTCAATTGGACTTGTTCTTGTAAATACTTCTCATTTACACGGATCCCAGTACGTGACTAACAACATAGTAACTTGATTGTTGTTGTACGATGCCGAGTTCTTCAATCTACTCTTGTAGATTTGGAAGCAGCTTGTTATATAACCCTAAGGCACACAAGAAGTCGTAGCTGCTTCTGAAAACATGTATTTCAATGTCTATATGTATATGATGAAGGCTATAAAAAAAATAGCTCTTATATGATTTGAAAACCTAGTGCATGAAACCCTAGAAAATTGTGTAATCTGTTTGCCACGTAAGTATTTTCCGTTAAAAGTTAATGGTAAAGACCAAATTGACTATAAGTTGAAAATAATGAGGACTAAATTGACTGTTACCAAAATGTAAGGACCAAATTGACTGTGACTTCAAAATGTAGGGACCAAAATGGTATTTTCGCCTAAATTTTTTGTGACTCTAAAGTCTAAAATTTCTTATTAATATTAATATGTGGTTCCTAATGGAATAGATAAGAGTCACACTAATATATCTTACGAATGCAATTAACAAAACTATGGGCCTGTTTGGTACCCTATCTCAAACTCACATTTTCACAAGAAAATGGTACCTATGGCTAATGCTTATTGTCATAATTTTTTGCGTTTTGTTTGGGCCTTGTTGCTAACATGATGTGGTTAGCGCAATGAGGCTATGTCATGTGTTACAAGAAAATAAATAAAATATAACCCCGAACAATATTCACATAGGATATTAGGGTTTCATCATGTAATCTAAAGTTCAATCATCAAGCTTGACTCTCATGCATAAAAATCATAATCATGCATAACTGGAATTAAAAATGCAGTTTTGCTTGTAGGAATAAAAGTTGTTCAATTTCATTCGTGAACTAAGTTGGAGTTTCTTCATGATTTGCTAGTTAAAATTTGGTTTAAGTTGTAGTTTTTTATCATTTATATTGCTTTGACGTATAGGATTTTTTTTTTTTTTTTTTTTTTTGGATCAAGTGAGTGAGTGTCTAATACATTCTCATCTCATTATTTAGCCTTTATGGGTTTACTTTGTTTGGTTATAGATTGACCCCAGTTAATTAATTTAACTACCCAAGTTTATTAGTTATTCAAATTACATGCAAATCACATGGAGGCACAATCAAATCACCAAACTAAATTAAATGACGTGAAAATTAAATTTGACATGACAATTTGATCATGATGGGAAAACTCTTAGCCAAAAAAAAAAAAAAAAAAAAAAACCAACGGATGAATTTCAGGTTACCACTATCAAAAAATCTACTAATTAAGAATCAAGAGGTTACAAATATAAGGAATCTTACACCACTAGCTTATCCTAAAATACCATCCTATAGTTAAACCTATGGCCTATACCAGTATCAGCTTCAATACTCAATTGGACTTGTTCTTGTAAATACTTCTCATTTGCACGGATCCCAGTACGTGACTAACAACATAGTAACTTGATTGTTGTTGTATGATGCCGAGTTCTTCAATCTACTCTTGTGGATTTGGAAGAACCTTGTTATATAACCCTAACGCACACAAGAAGTCGTAGTTGCTTCTGAAAACATGTATTTCAATATGTCTATATGTATATGATGAAGGCTACAAAAAAAAAAATAGCTCTTATATGCTTTGAAAACCTAGTGCATGAAACCCTAGAAAATTGTGTAATCTGTTTGCCACGTAAGTATTTTCCGTTAAAAGTTAATGGTAAGGACCAAATTGACTACAAGTTGAAAATAATGAGAACTAAATTGACTGTTACCAAAATGTAAGGACCAAATTAACTGTGACTTCAAAATGTAGGGACCAAAATGGTATTTTCGCCTAAATTTTTTGTGACTCTAAAGTCTAAACTTTCTTATTAATATTAATATATGGTTCCTAATGGAATAGATAAGAGTCACACTAATGTATCTTACGAATGCAATTAACAAAACTATATTTCTCAATTGCCCGATTGGTGTGCCTTGCCTTATGTTTTCGTTGCAGCGGGCGAAATTTTGTAAAGCACATCTACTAGAAGCATGGTGGTTCTCCAGTGGATACATTCCAACTGTGAACGAGTACTTAGAAAATGCATGTATTTCAGTGGGTGGTTTTGCAGCAGCTATCCATGCATATATACTACAAGGGTGCACCTTTACAAAAAATTCGCTTCATTGTATCGAGAATGGCACAGAGCTAGCTAATATATTGGTCATCCCTCATTGCTCGACCTAGTGATGATTTGGGGGTATGTCTGGTAGTGGTACAATTATCTGCAATCTGAGCTAGTGGAGCTGTAGTTAAATTTACCTATTGCTATAGGTCCTGTCCTGTTTGTACCGTGGCAGAATTTAACATATTAAGTAGTAGAATCAAATCCATTCCTGCTAAGGCATATACTAATTTCCTTTTTCTTTTATTCGAAGGCTGAGAGTAAGAGAGGCGATGTGGCAAAATCCATCCAGTGCTACATGGTACATGAAGGCATATCTGAAATTGAAGCAAAACACCGCATAAAGGAATTTATCAGCTACTCATAAAAAAAACTGAACAAAGAGAGTGCCAAAAATTCCCTATTGAATAAACTTATTGTTGTAAGGTGGTACTCCAAACCAATAAAATAGGGTTAATCAAATAGTAGTATGATTTGATGTAATTATTGATTAATGCTATACTTGAGCCATTACAAGCGGATTTATTTGGACAAGGGATGCTTGGCAGGTCAACTGGTCAAGGACATTTGTTCAACTTCAAGGTGCAGCAGCCAACGGGTAAACTATAAATGAATTTTCCAGAGTTGAATCAAGCACTGCAAGTTATTACTTTCTCTAAACTTATTAAATTAATCTACTCTAACTATGATAAAATTTAGACTATACGTTAAATTCTATAATGCTTTCGTTTTATCTCAAAGGCTAAAATGGAGGAAAAAATAGAAGGAAAAAAAAAAAATCCATCCAGTGTAACATTATCAAAGAAAGGCACACCATACAAAAGACCATATAAAAAAGCACCCAAATGGAAACGAGATTAGAATATTAATTAATCGGGGTGGTTAAAGACCACATATTCCCAATGATTATAAAAGCATAATCCAATGAAACCACATTTTTCTATTCAATAACCTTTTAATCGAAACTTCGCCAAGCTGTAATGCAACAAATTTAAAGACCCACAGTTGTGAGTGGGCAATGTAGTGAGTAGTGAGTAGTGACCAAGTTCTTAACATATTCACTTTATGTTAAAAATAGAAAAGGTAAAAAGATGAAATTAGCAATATTAAAGCTTCACACATTCCATGTGGAGGTCAGAATTGTCATTCTGAAGTGGTTACATTTTGGAAAACAGAAAAAGCTAATGTAAAGAGAAGGACGAGTAAAGTAGAGGCTTATGATTATGATTTATGACCTCCATACATAAATTTCATTTCTTACTAACTAAGGTTGGCAGTGGTAGAAACGTAAAATGAAACAGAAAACAGGCCATGAACAAAACACAAAATCCCTCCAATGGACAGAAAATGATGGTGTGTGAAACCACAGGAAGCCCTTGACTTGCGGTTTGACAAAGTCCCTATCACCAGCATGGACAATCCCACGGCAAATATAATCCTGATCAATCACAAAAACAAAAAACAATCAAGCCAAAGTACTATTCACACAATCAAGTCCAGGCTTAATTAATTAAGACATACCAAGTGAAAATGAGGCAAGCCACTGAGAGTTGCCTACTTGGGGAAGCCTTTTCGAGCTCTTCTTGAGAACAAATGCAGTTACACCCACCAAGCAAGTTGGCTATGACATGGGCTAGACCCAGAAGTGCTGCTGCACCTAAACCCAGCTTGAAAGCCTGCTCACTTGGATCTTTACACTCGAATATCCATAGCCTTAAGTGCTTGACCTGTTGAAAATTTTTGAGTTACAACATAAAAAAAAAACTAAAATAAAAATACAAAGTTTTCTGCTTAGGAAATAAATGGCATACCTTGTTTTGTTCAATTTCAGCTTCAATGCCTAGGATCCCGGCCATGACATCCATTGCCACTATCAATAGACAAATAAAAGCACCTACTATCTTGGCCATTTTTTTTTTTTTTGGGAAAATATGGAGCAATTGAAAAGAACAAATTTTCTCTCTAGTCTCTACAATGTTTTAGATGAGAAGGAACATCTGAACAAAGTTTAAGGGGTTTTAAAGAGTAGAAAAGTGTGTAGAATGGGCATTAGCTGGGGATAAGCGGGCAAAAGCTTCTTTTGTCTACACACTTTATGTTGCTTTTGTGACTTCTCTCTCTTTCTTTTTCTTCAGTCTTGGATTCCTTTGATGGGGGAAGAAGGTAAGTAGGGTATAACCCAGCTCATTGGGGAGCGTGCCTAGGCATCTATGATCTAAACAAATGGCCAAACGGTGGCAAGTCACTGTGATTCTTTGACTTTCAATATGGATTTGCAAATCATTAATTTCTACCCATGAACTCTAATTGGTAAGCAGATACAAATCACTGATAATAAAGTCACATTATCCTTCTATTTGTGTTTTTCCCCCCGTAATTCCTCTTTTTCTAAATTTGATCATAGCAATCCCAACCTAAATTTTAGGATTTTAAAATCTCTCTGCTGTGTCTTGAATTTTATGATCATGATCATGGTGAATATATCCAAGTATAAAAAGCCAATAGAGTTCTAAAATGTTTGGTTAACATTTAGTTAATTTTTTTGTTTAAAACAAAAGAAGAAAAGAACACCTCCCTTACTAAATTTTTGTTTCATAAAACCTCAAAGTACCTTTAGGAAGGATCTTATCTCCTGGAGGGAAGAATTGTCATTCTAAGTGGTTAAATCTATATAAATATTTATATTTATATATATTTATATATACCTTTACTAAATTTTTGTTTCATAAAACCTCAAAAAGACATCATTATTTGTGTTTTGAAATTATCTTCTTGTAATTTTTGGTCTTCTTAAGACTATACTTTTAAAGCCAATGGTTCATTAGTAAGATACACCTTTAGTTATTTTTTTGTTCATATTTTGATCCTCCAAAAAGTAGGGGAAACCAATTGGACAGATCTTCAACATAAGCCTTCATATTATAGTAAGAATGTCAGAATAGCCAACAATACAAAGTGGGTTTAATGAGCTCTGTGAAACATACAAGCAAACTATAATACTGTTGAGTGATCTTTTCTTTTCTTTTCTTTTTGTGATGGGTTTGATACCTTGATTAATCTTTCAACAATTAAAATTTTGGTTTCCTCATAAGTTGTAACGCATGATGAGGGGTCAATGTCATTTGTGTGAGAAGCCACTAGCAGTCTAGCACATTGGCAGATCTGGCTTGGTTGAAAGGGAAAAAAAGGTCCTCTTCTTGGGCTTGTAAAAATATCATATAAAAAGTCCTAAAAGACAAAACTCAAAACGGGTGCACCCTGTCTGTACACCATTGAACCCAGAGTTTTCTTCACCATGTACCGCCTTTTCAGACCTGTTCACATAAGCATAGGTTTGAAAATGGGGTTTCCTGATTCTCAAAAGAGAAAGAAAATGGTTTTTTTTTTACAAAGTTTAGATATAAAATTAGTTGTAATTTAAAATTACAAACTTACTTAATAAAATAAATATTATTATATATTTTGAAAATTTAACTGTTAAATTACATCTTCTTTACACTCTTAATACACATGTCAAATTTTTATGTCAATTGGATATTATTTACAGTATAAACTTTAAGCTTATATCTTATGCATAATTTTAAACTATAAAAACTTGCAATTTAAATAATTTATTAATGACATAACTATTAATTTTTAATTTTCTATAAATTTGTAAGCATGGAGGATATAAGAATAATATGTAATCCAATAGTAGATTTATCAAAGGATATTGAGTAAGGTTGTAGCCTAAGCCTACAATCAATTTTATATCTAAATTTTATCCTTTTTTTTTCCCCAAAAACAATCCATCTTGTCCTTTTCTTCCCCTCCCCCCCCCCCCCCCACCCCCAAAAAAAAAAGAAAAAAAAAATCCTCTTAGTGAGTTTAGTGTATTTTACCTGTAGAGACGTTATATCATCATCATGGGCTCATGGCTCAATATTTATGATGCTTGAGACTCCCTTTAAGAGAAATTACATCAATTGATGTAAAATTGTGCAAAATGAAAAAAGGTGCTCATTTTGCACAGTTTGAGCAAAAAAAACCCACATCAGTGGATGTAAACTTGTGTAAAAATGCACAATTGCTACAGTAACCGTGCATATTTGCACGATTACTGTAGCATGTGCATATAATATCTTAATAGTTTTTTCTCTCTCCTTTGTGTACTGACTCTCACCTCCCTCTCTTTCTCAGTTCATCAGAGACGCGCACAGCTCTCTCTTTCTTTCATCTCATCAGTCTGGCCTGCTCTAGCTTCCACCGATCGTCGAGGAGCAAGCCGAGTCCATCGCCTACAAGATCGAGCAAGCCAAGTCACCGAACGAGTCCATCGACTACGCCGATTCTCTTTGTCGGCGTCGGGATTCTAAGATTCTGGTCGGATTTGGCCGGAGAACATGGCGTCGTCTTCGTCAGCGTCTACTTCGGCGAGAGCTGGAGGAGGCTCCGATCAACCTTCGCAGTCACAGCAGATGAGGATCAACCTTCGGAACCCACTGAAGTGACGAGGCGATGAACCACGTGATGAACGGCGTGATGAACGAGTGCTTCGTCGGAGCTAAAATCTGATGGTTTGTGTGGTGGTGGTTTGGGTCTGTGAGAGAGAGAGAGTTGTTCTGAGGGAGATGGGTTTCGGTCCTTTCGGATTGGGTCTGTGAGAGAAAAGCGGTGAGGGAGAGAATAATAAAAAATGGTAGAAGAATGAATATTTTATTGAATGAATGTGTAGAATAGATAAACTGATGTGGGTGTTTTGTAAAAATGAGTGTGTAAAATAGAAAAAGTAGCTTTTTTGTGCAAAATAGAAGGAAAATTTACACCGACTGATGTAATTGCTCTAAAAGTTTAATCTTCACATATCTTTTGTTATGATTGTGCATCTTTTTATTAAAAGTAAATTGTGCATGGTAGGATGGCATTCAATAAATAACTGCTTAAAATAAAATTCAATTGATAAGTCACATGATCCGGAATACAAATTTCTTAATTTTTCAACTTTTCTTCAATAATCTCATTAAAATTTCTAGCTTACCGTAATTGGAAAGGGAGATTTGAATTCAAATTCTCTCCACAAAGGAGTAAAGTTTTACAATTACTATCTTTTTTTTTTCTTTTTCCTTTTTTTTTTTTTTTTTTTTTGATAAGTTTACAATTACTATCTTGTTAAAAAGGAAATTATTATTGAAGAAAGAATTCCTTATATAAATAAATAACAACTTATTGTTGATGCCCATTTTGACAAGAAGGCCCAATAGCAGGAAGAAGCCCAACAATATGGGAGAAAAAGGGTTAGTAAATTGAGAAGAAAAACCATTAAGCCCGAGTGGTAGGAATAATGGACCATAGGCCTAAAAAATAGCAAAAGGACCTCAAAAAAAGCAAGCGGGCCCAAAAGAGCCCAGAGAAAGAAGTAGTAAACTCATGGGCATTATGAGAAATAGAAAGTAAGCAAGGATGGGCCTAAGAGGCCCGAAGTAATGAATTAAGTGAGTAAGGGGTTGGTGGGAAAGCCCATAAACCCCAAGAGTAAAAGATATGGTAATTTGGGCCGAAGAAGCCCAAAAGACTTAGTAAAGGCCCATGGGAATAAAGAATTGGAATGGGCCGAGGATGCCCAAAAGGATGAAATGGGCCAAGGAAGCCCGAAAGCAAAGGAATGGGCCAAGGAAACCCAAAACAACATGAATACTAGTCCAATGATAATACTGGGCCATTGGAATTAAGCAAAGGGAAAGCATACAGCAGGCCCAAAAGGGGCCCAACAAGCACGGGTCAAACAATAGCACAGTAGAAATGATAGAATGGCATGGCAAAAGTGCCAGCAGACCCGCAAAAGGGGCAAAGAATGGATTAGAGAAGGAAAAGCCCACAATCAAGTAAGGCCCAGCCCAAGAAGGAAGTGAGACATAAAGAACAAAGGCTCAGAGACCCATTCACGCCACAAGAGGTCAAGAACGAGCAGCAAAATGTACAAACGAGCCTTCAGGTCATGGCAAACACATGAGTAGCAGACAAGCCATGGACACACATGGAAGTGGAGCACGCACAAGGCTCAGGCACCAACAACTTGTATCCAGCCAATACAGGAGTGGTGGGCCATGGGTCAGAGGTAAGAGAGGGTGTGGTCTAGCGGTGGGGAAAAGGGGGAAGCCTATTCTGGGGTTCCCGCTCAAACTCTTTTGGGGGAAATGTCCAACTGGAATGACATACCACCCAAAAGATGGAAAGATGAGTTGGAATCACTAGGTGCATGCCATGAGGGATAGTGAGAGAGAATGTCCACCCTTAACCTGATGGGAATGCCACGGTGAGCAAGCAAACAAAATAAGGCTCTTTGTCTGGTTATGGGATGTGACACGGCTAGCACAGGTAAGTGGTGGTGGCTGGGCAGCTAACAGACCAGTGGGTGGTCTGGAAGGACACCCACGCCCAGACAAAAGCGGTTAAGGGGTAAAATAGTAAAAATACATCACGGCAGGCAGTATAAAAAGGTCCTTCGTCGTGCATAGGAAACAAAACACAAGAGGAAAAGGGAATAATATAACAACACCACAAGAAAAGAAGAGAGTGGAAAACAGTATAGAAAACTTAGAAGGAACAGAGAGTGAGAAAGCAAAACAGAGAGTAGGCAAGAGTGTGGTAGCAGGCATGCACCAATAGGCTAATCCCTTCTCTCCCTTTAAGAGCCTACCCTCTAGTAAGGATTAAGGAATTTAAGGATAAGCCATTTAGGCCCATTCTCTCAAAGTGGGTAATTTCCGTGGCGGAATCCCTCTGTGAGGTTACCCGCATTGAAGAGTGGTTCCCTTTCTGGACTTAACTCCGTAGGACAATCAAGTATGGCAGACTGACCATTTTTTTTTATTGATTACGAATCGGTGTTATTTCTCTTTCTTTATCATCTTACTTATATTGCATTTATATTGCTGCATTGCTCCTTTCTTTATTTCATTTAGCATTTCTTGTTTTCTGGCTGACAATGAGCATATTTCCTTTTGTTGTTGTTGTATTACACCTGTCTACCATAACTCTTTTGTAACAGTTCTCTCTGCCGTGGGCACGTGATCAAAGTTTTAGTAAAGGGGCCTTAATTTGTGCACAAGCCGGTTTGGGGTGTGTTGCAGTCAAGCTAGTCCTGACTCTCCTACCCAGAACCTTTGGGCCATAGCATGGCAGGAGGCAGCCTAGCCCGCAATTGCTAAAATGGCCCACCACACTTATCATCACCCAAAAAAACACATACATTCTCACATAAATTTATTTCTACTCACTTTACTCGAACTCCACCATTTAAGAGATAGCATGTGACCTTTGAATTATTATAGGATTATACATTTAACTATACTATTTTTTACAACTATTTTATATGGTAAACTCTAATTTATTATGTGTCACTTTCACATAAATCTACCATTTTTTCTCTACTATTTACAATTTGTCGAGAGTTGTGATGACTAAAAAGTGTGATCCTAAATTTTTTAATGAATTTTTGGCGATTTATTCAATGTCCATAGACTTTTATAATATTATACATACAAACAGTTAGATTGACAAGAATTCTCTATCCATATTACCCCTTCACAGTAAACATATCGTCAAGTGAAATTAGTGAGCTTTAAGTAAGGGCAAAAAAAAAAAAAAATTATTAATTAAAAGAGCAATTATTAATTAAGTATGTAGTACACCCAGACAAACCCAAAGGAGATGAATTGGCTTAGAGCATCCCAGCAGCTTATCTAAATTTTTGTACTGTTTGGACAGTGAATAATGATATTTAGCTTTTACCTACCCTACTTTTTCAAATATACTTTCCAATAGATTCTTTATCATTTTTTTCATCTCATTTAAATATTATTTCTTCATTCATTCTTTATTCATTATTTATTCTTTTTTTAACAACTACACATCTTCTAACATTTTTTTATTTAATAGCTAATTATTATAATAGAATAAAAACATTTGAAGTGTGAACAGTAAACGCTACAATGTTCTCTACTTGTAGAAAAGCACTATAGCAATTCTAATCTAAAAAATGGAGATGGAGAAGTTGTTGGAGTGAATTTTTGAGGTGTTTTCTCTCTAAAATTGGCTTTAAAAAAGCCATTGGAGATGCTCTTAGAGCATTCACAGCAGTGGTTGTAAAATTTTAGCTATTTAGCTACACAAAAAGTCACTTTATCTATTTTACCTACACACATGCTACAGCAGTGGATCTATTTTAGCTTTTAACACAATAAAATAATATAAACATCACAATAAAATAATATACTCACTACAATAAAATAATATATCCCACCAAAATAATATAACCCACCAACAGATGCAGCCATAGCCACAACCACAACCACAACCACCATCAACACCACCATCACAGCAGTCCACAACAGGAAAAAAAAAAAAAAAAAAAAAAAAAAAAAAAACCCAAATCTCCAATCTTTTTCCTCACAACCATAGCCACAGCCACAACCACAACCACAACCACCATCAACACCACCACCAGTCCACAGCAGGAAAAAAAAAAAAAAAAAAAAAAAAAAAAAAAAACAAATCTCCAATCTTTTTCCTCACAACCACAACCACCATCAACACCACCACCACCACTAGTCCACAGCAGGAAAAAAAAAAAAAAAAAAAACCCAAATCTCCGATCAGCGGCGTGAAAGAACAATATCCACAAGCAAGCACTTCGATCAGCGGCGAGCTCCATGGGTTTTCCAGTCAGGCACTTCAATCGGCGGCGAGCTTCGTGGGTCGGTGGATCGTGAGAGAGTGAGCTTGAGAATAGAGAGATGGGCGGCAGCGGTGGATCGGAGGCTTGGGAGGCGTGGGCCAATGGATCGGAGACGTGGATCGTGTGTCGGCAGAGGCTTGGGTCGGCTTGGGCCGGTGACGTTGAGGTCGGCGGAGGCGTGGGTCGAAGGGTTGGGGCTTGGGTCGACTTGGGCCGGTGACAGAGTCACTGAGAGAGGCGAGAGTGACTGAGAGAGAGAGAGAGGAAGAAAGAAAGAAGAAAGAAGAAAAAGAAAAAAGAGAAGCCGGAGAGAGAGTGAGAGAAATAGAAATGATTATTTTAATGAGAGAAGAGAGAGAGTGTAATAAAAAAGTTTTTTTTTTTTTTTTACCTTTGAGCTACAGTGCACATCTAAAGATAGATGTGCACTGTAGCTGAGGAGCTAAATCTTTTTAGATTTAGCTCCACTGCTGCATGATGGTTTTTGGTGATTGAGAGCTAAAATATACTGATATAGCTTTTTAGCATCACTGCTGTGAGTGCTCTTATATAACTCAGATGTTTGAAATCAAAAAATTGGGCCCCAATAATTCTTTCTTTGGATTACTTGATTTGGTTAGTCCAGATACTGCACACAAGCTATCTCAAACTGTCTTACTAACATTAGTGACCAAGCCCAAACTAGGAAACACAAGTACTCCACAACCAAAAAATGAAAAAATAAAAACAGTCCCAGTCCCAGAAGAACAAGCATATAATAAAGAAGGAATATGTGCCTAATTAATATATTTAATTCATGAGTCAGTCTACATAGACTTGCACAAAACAATCCCTCATAGACCATGCTGCAAAGGCACCAAACACAAATCATGGGGTCACGGTATTCGCTATATTAATTCTTCATAAACTATATAGTCTATAGTCTATATAGCAGAAGAATGTTTTGGTGACTGAGTCAGAGAGAGTCCGTGAATGAGTCATTCTTTCACACCATTAATACCATCGTGTACAAACATCACCAACCAAATCATCAGCCAAACAACAACAAACAAACAAATTCCCACAAAAACAAAATTCAGAAATTTGTTTTCTCTTTTCCCTGCCCGACTTTCTCACTCGTTTAACTTCCCTATACTCCTCAAAACACAAAATTCAGAAATTTGTTTTCTTTTCTTCTTTTCTTTTTTTTTTTTTTTTTTTTTTTGGAGCTAAAACACTAGACTAGTAGTAACTAGTAAACTCACTCTATTTGTAACCTTTTCATATTCCTATATGATTTCCCTTAGTTAGAAAAACTAAAAATGCCAAAAAGCGCAAAAGGGGCGTGGAAAAGACGCGCCACCAAGAAAATACTCTGATGAGTGTCAGAGTCGTCAGTGATTGAAGAAGAGCCTGGACGAAGATGGAGCAAGCACCAGTTGCTGTTGTTGCTGCTGCTGGAAAATCAGCTTTTGGAGCAAATCCAACTGCTCGACAGAGACAACGCAATAGCCTTTGGAGTAGAGCACAGTCTGAGCAACACGCGAGTTGACTAGGACCCGGAGGACCTGGTTTCGGGTCAGCCTCTCCAGCCCACCAAACTCGTAATGGGCCGAAGAGGATGAGGATGAGGATGAGGAAGGAGGCATGGTCTGAAGGGCCTTGAGTTGGGCCTGAAGGAACGTGATGTATTTATGGGCCTCGTCCATCATAGTCGCCATGTCCATCTTCGTGTCCCATGGCATTAACCTCTGCAAGCTCTGCGTCTTCTCGCTCAGCTTCTGACGACGCCTCCTTGCCAGCTTGCTCTGTGGCATCACCCTGCAGCTCTGCACGATTGAGTCTAGGGTTTCCTGGCTGTGAGTCGCCGAGTCAACTCGGACTCGTTTCGATGGCAACTCAGGAAGAAGAGGAGGATAAAGTTGGACCTGGACCTGTTGAGCTCGGGTGAGTTCCAGGGAGTGTAGGTCTGGCAAGTGGTGGAACGGTGAAGAAGATGATGACGTGGATGAGGAAGAGTTGGTGAGAACAGAGTGGTTTGGGATTGGGATGGATAAGAAGTTAAATGGCTGAGTAGACTCAGTTTCGAGGAACCCGTCCGATGGATGATAAAACGGTTCGGTTTTGGGAAGCTTGAACTCCGACTCCGACTCCGAGCCAGCGTAGTTGAGAGAAGAGCTTTCTCCGAGGTGGGCGGCGGAGGCGGAGCGGTTCAGATTGAGAGCCGGAAAGTCCTCGCTGAAGAAGGTGAAGGGAAACGTCGACGTGGTGGTAGCTGATGAGGGCATTGTCTGAGTAGTATTCAGAGTGAGAAAAGACTGAAGGCTCACTCCGGAGAACATGGCGTCGAAGTTAGCCTCATCAGAGGCAGAGCTCTCCAAATCCCTCTCCATTTTTTTCACTCACAATCAAACAGAGCTTTCAGAGAGAGAGAGAGAGAGGGGTGATGAATCAGAATGTATAATGTATAATACTATAAAATATATATATATAGAGAGAGAGAGAGAGAGAGAGGAGGGAGGGGGACACGTGGGGGAAGGGGATTGGTGCAGAGGATGGGAGCGGCTAGGACGTCGAGGATGATAGGGTCCGTACAGGTACAAACGTGACAGGCAGGCAGGTACAGGTTTATTTTTGTGTACAGCTACTTTGTCGATTTGTCTGATTCCCTGGGGCCGTTTCACATCACCGGGAAACGGTTTTTTTCGATTTCGAATTTTCAAGGGTCTCATTTTTTTTTTTTTTTTTCCATTTTTCTTTTTGGCGGTTATGTGGCAGTGTCCGTTGGATGCTAATTTTGGACGGCTGAGATTGGTGAGCTCAAAGCACGTGTTTTGCTCGTGGCTCGGAAGGGAGGAGGAGAGGTGTTTTTAACTTTTAACGAAAGCTGCTGTTATCGGATTGTTGTTGGCTTCGAATTTTCTATTTTGCCCCCTTGGATTGGATCAAAAGACTCAGGGGTTGCCTGCTTTTATGAAGAATGAATGGAGGGTTTATTTGGGAATTTTAGTATAAAGAGTAGACACCCACACAATTCAATAATTACCGATTGGGATAACAATAAAATGTTGGGCGTGTACTTACACGTGTTACAAGTACTGTTTCATTGGCTGGCAAGATAGGATATTATTATCTGCTGAGGCCTTATCTACTAAATTGACAATACAAACCTACAAAATTTCTCCAAAAATTCTAGAATTACAAAATTTTTTGCAACTTCATGCAACAACTATTACGAGGCAAAGTGTAATTGGTGAAGAAAAAATAATAAATTTATGTGTAAGTAATAATTAACTACTCACAGTCTACCACATCAAAATTGTAGCAAAAGAGTTGTGAAATAATTTGTAATCTTAAAATTACTCATAGGATTCAGTTACTTTGTGCCCTTAAAGCATACATTAAGAATTCATTTTAGAAAATTTTTTTATGAAATATTGAAAAAGCGATAAAAAAAAGTAAGTCGTTTTTTTTCATTTTTTTCAAAAAAAAAAATTCCTAAAATGATTTTACTAACATTTGTCTTAAGAGCATATGTTAGTAAAACCATTTGTAAATCGAAATATAAGTAATAATACTCCAAATTGTTCTGAATTCTGAGTGCACATCAATCACTTCACAACTTCCAACTCATTCAAATACAAATATGGGGAAATTATACTTTGCCCATTTGTAATTTGTCTAAAAAACACTTTACCTACCGGTTTAAAAATTGGTACTTCACCCACTTAAGGTTAGCTCCGTTTGTCCCATGTTACCCATCTGTTAAACATAGGAGTAAATTTGCATTTTGGTTACCTTTTTATTCTCCCTCCTTTCAAAACATTAAAAAAGAAAAAAAAAAAACTAAAAAATCAATGGAAAAAGAGATCTAAAAGTTAGGTTTTGTAAAAATTAAAACCTTTTGTGTCTAAAGTCTGAAATATGAATGAGGTGTGAGTCTGTGACCGTTAAGGATTGGGTCTGCTACAACAGGAAATGCATAATTTCAATTTTTAATATCTATACTATTATTTAAAGGACTTTCTTTGTTTGGATTCCTTATTTTGGATGCCCAAAATACCATCATCCTATTCACTTACAAGTTTTAAACCAGCGAGAATAAATATGTCAAAAAACTGCCACAAACAAAAATGCCTAGAAAAAAGGAGCCCACTCTCCCGGACATAAACACAAATTCAATGAATAGTGCACTCTCCTAATTCTTCAGTTTTTTTCTGAAAAATAAAAATAAATAAAAAGATAGATCTTCACTTTTGACAAAAATTTCCTCATTCTCTCTCATGTTGGCCGTCCTTATTTCCTCTTCATTAGATTGATGGCCACTACAATGATGGTGAGTGTTTTTATCCAATTTTTTTCTACATATTTTTTAGACATTGTCTATTGGCATTACTGTTTTTGGGATTTTTGCATAACAAGAGATCAACGTGACGAGAGTATGTTATATTTTGTCAAATTTCTCAATAGTGGTGGGTCTCTTATCCTATTAACACATATATCTCCTTTGCACGTCCAGTCCATTGGTGAGGTGTTGGCTGTGTAACTATGATTCTATTGTTTGGAATTGTTTGATAGTTGTCCTAATTGTTACTGCGTTTTCTGATGCAACCACGCAGAACACTTGATGATACATCAAGTAGGGAATTACCAGGGCTACTAAGGTAAGTTACTACTTATTGTATGAATTGGCCTTATTTATAATGTTGTTTGATGTTGAATGTTGCACCTACTTGATGGTAAAATAATATTATTTTGTGAATTTGGAATCTTTTTTTTTTTTTTTTGTTAAATAAAAAGCATCCAAGATCCACGTTTGTTTTTGTTTGGGTGTTGTTTTCAGTGTTTTTTTTTTTTAATTTTATTTTATTTAAAATTTCCTTGCTGCTATTCTGCTTCTTCTGCTCACAGCCATACAAACTCTATGGCCTATAAAGTTCATATTAGATGTGGATCACTTTATATTTTCTTTTCAATTGTTACCCTTTTGAATAAGGGGTTAAGTTATGATTATCCCTATCATTAGGAAGTCTTTTGAGTGTGGTAGTGTTGGAATTGGATCAGATAAGCATAGTGCTTATCTATGTCCGTTTAATTGTATGGTGGCTGGGATTTTCGGATTGGTAAAGGAGAGGAGGGATTTTTTGTTTTGTGTTAGTGAAGATGTAAAAAGGAGGGATTTTTGGGGTTCTATTTTGAAGGCTTGCTATGAGGTTGTATGGGGTTTACGGTAGGTGTAGAAAGGAAGATACTTTTTTTACGCTACTTTTTTTAAATGTAATTTACTCTACTTTTTTTTAGAGGGTATTATTAAATATTTGATGTATCATGTTAATGGTTATTCAATTTAGGACAAAATTTAGATACAGTAACTTAGGTGCTGTTCCTTAAATTCCGCTCTTAAAATTCAGCCATGTGGCTAATTAACTAAAAAATACACTTCCACCCCATTAGAAAAAATCAACATAGCAGAATCTTAAAAGGGGAACCTAAGGAACAGTATCTAAGTCTTATACCTAAGTCTTGCTCTTCAATTTAAACCTCACATGAAGTGATTGTTATCTAAGAAATTGTTGTAAAAAATTTCTTTTGTAACATAAATTATATTTATCATTTGTATTCTATGTGAAATTCAATTTACATTTTTTATAGTAATTATTAATTTACTACTCCATAAAAAATGTTATGTACCTTTTCTCAATTTTAAGGATAGTTGATATCTTTGAAATTTAAACTCTTTTTAACTTTTGTTATGGATGTGCAGTAAGTGGCTAACTATTAGGATTAAAACACTATATTTTAGGATTAAAATTGATCCTTTTACTGTAAAAGAAATATATTTGAAATTTAAACTCTTTGTAACTTTTGTTATGGATGTGTAGTAAGTGGATAACTTTTAGGATTAAAACAGTACATGTAGTTATCCACAAATGTGTATTATTTTTAAACTTTGAATTTGAAAAAAAAAAAAAGGGTGGTCGGGTAGTGTTTTCTGGATAGAATGTGGAATTTAAAAAAAAAATAGTTTAATTCAAAATTTTTAAACGTGTACCTTTTCTTTTTTAATTTTTTATTATGGATGTGTACTACATTACTAAATTTTAGGATTAAAACACTACATTTTAGGATTAAATTCAACTTGATCACTGTCATAAATAAATACTGGTGAGTATTATGTGTGATGAAATAATTTTTCATCACACCCCTAGGTTTTTTTTGTGATTGAAAAATGTAGTAATCTCATATTATAATAAATGTTCTAAATTAACATTTACCCAAAAAATAGAAGAGCCTCTGAACACGCGCGTGAGCGCATGCTCAGAGGCTAGTGTTAAAATAAAAGATCTAAAGGTTGATACATGAAAAGAATATGTAAAATTTAGGTTTTAATTCTTACAAAACCTAACTTTTAGATTTTCTTTTTCCTTGATTTTTTATTTTTTTATGTTTTGAGAGGAGAGAAACATATAAGGGTAATAAAAATACAAATTTATTCATGTTTTTAACAGAGATGAGTAACAGGAGACAAACGGAGTTAACCTTAAGTAGGTAAAGTACCAATTTTTAAACCACAGATAGACAAAGTGCTTTTCGAACAAACTATAAATGGGCAAAGTGTAATTTTTCCTACAAATAAAGAATCCAAAACCCCGTGACACTAAAGAATCCAAACTCCACTAAGGGTCCGTTTAAATACCGCTTATTGCTGAAAACTGAAAACACTGTAGCAAAATAATTTTTAAATGTGTGAATAATGTCGTGAGACTCAGTTTTAATGAAAGTTTTGTTGAAAAAAGAGGTTTGTGGGTCCCGTGAACAGTGCACGGGACTCACTGGATACCGCTTATTGCCACAGAAACACTCTTCTAAAAAAAAAAAAAAACGTGAAATGCCAGATGTAGTGCTTTTCAGCACTATCCAAACGGTCACTAATTCTATGCCGCCCTCACTTCTCAATAGTACGCAAGGAACAATTTCTGAATAATTCACACAAAATTTGAAACAAACATATTCACTAATTTGAAAAAAAAAAAAAAAAAAAAAACCCTAATAGCAAATTCACAAAAGAAATCAAAGCACAGTAAGTAAACTAATTGTGATTTTTGACTAACCAAATTTATATCTATATTTTTATTTATATATATATATATATATAAAAGTTAAAGCGTAGTATTTATCATTGTTACGCTTCTGATGAGCCACATCAGCACCCACATCATCCACCTCTCTCTCTCTCATTTTTAACTTTTCTTCTTCTTATTAATTATCAACTTATTGTTACACTTTCTCAAACCTTTCCCCTCATTTTTACCTTTTCATCTCCCCACGACTATCTACCTCAATATCACTCTTCTTGTATCTCTTTATCTTCCTTTATTTTTAGCTCTTATTATTCTCATATTCTTACTATAATTTGCAATTCTCTCTCATTTTATGAACAGCTTTTACACACACAAAAGTCCTCTCTCTCTCTCTCTCTCATTTTTTTATCATTTTTTGGTGGAATTTTTTTCTTGCATCTCTACTTTAGGTTGATTATTTTTTTTTTTATTCTTTAGAACTCTACTTTGGATTGATGTGGTTTAGTTTTGTGTTTTTAAGTTGTTATCTTTTTTTTTTTTTTTCTTTTTTTTTTTTTGAGGAACAATCTTTTCCTTCTTTTTTTTTTCTTTTTTTTTTTTTTTTTTGATTTCATAGGTATTATTATATTACGTTATAAAAATAGTATATAAGAATATAATGTTATTTTATTACCTAATATGACTTAGATAATTTGGTGTTTATTACTATATCTTTTATTTTTACTCTTTTTCTTCTTATCTTATTTTCTATAAATTTGTTTCTCTCTCTCTCTCTCTCTCTCTCTCTCTCTCATCCCAAATCCACAAGCCCACCTAAAACTCTCCACCTCTCTCTCATCCCAAGCCCACAAACTCAACTCTCTGCATCTCTCTCACCTCTCAGATCCCTCATCTCTCTCTTCTTAGTCTCTTAGATCCCTCATCTCTCTCTCTCTCTCTCTCTCTCTCTCTCTCTCTCTCTCTTCTCAGTTCTGCCAATCTTCTTAGTTTTCTTTCATCCAAAACCCACACACTCACACATAAATTTCCTCTAAGCTCGTTCTCGCAACATCACCAATCTCCATACGCGGCAATGGCGACTAAGGCTAGTCCATATCCACTGGCAACATAATAGGCGAGACTATGATGATTTAGGTTTGGGTTTAGGTTGATGGTTTGGGTTTATGGTTTATTTTGGGTTTTTTGTAAATAGGTTCCGATTGATTTCTATTGAGTTTGAGTTTGATTTTCCATTGATTTTTGGTTTGATTCCATTGATTTTGTGGTTGGATTATTACGTGTTGTAATGGTGGTGGTGGTGTTTGGGTGGCGCTAGGTTGCGGTGGTGGGTGGATGGTTAAAGAGAGAGAGAGAGACAGAGACAGAGAGCTTTGACAGGTGAGAGAGAAAATAAAATAAAATATCAATTTACACAACTACAATAACCATGTATATTTACATAGTTACTGTAGCAGATGTGTAAATATACACATTTATACACCCATTGATGTGGGTAGTTTTGGGACAAAAATGTGTAAATTTCAGAACTTTTTCTATTATAGACACACTAATGTGAATGCTCTAAGATTGATGAACCATTGTGTTTTTTTTTAACTCTATTTTGATTCAATACATTTTGGTATTGTATTTTTTAGTTCCTTATTACAAGTAGTCTCTCTTTTGGTTTGATTTTGTTTAAGAGCATCCACATTGGTGGAAGCAAAAATTTAACTATTTAGTACCTACAAAAGTCACTTTATCTATTTTAACTTACCATTTCACAACTCATGCTGTATCAATGGCCTTATTTTCCCAACAAAGTTAAACACTATTCACTTATTTATTATTTTTTTCTCTCTCTTATTCTCTGTCTCTTTCTTCTTCTATGTCTTTTCTCCCTCTCTTCAAGCCACCAAATCCACTACCCCAAATCAATTACCACCAACATCACAACCATCATCACAGCACCACCAAACGACAACCACCATCATGGTAGCCTCAAGCTCAACCAAAAAACCAACAACCAATAAAAAAAAAGCAGAAAATGAAGACCCATGAATCCGAAAAATGGTCCAATCAACAACCCACCACCACCAACACCCACAAACCCATACCCACTGCCACCCACATCCACCACCACCATGGCCACACCGACCCACGAATTCCACCACTACTGCACCACCACTAGCAACCCACATCAACAGAAATCAGATCAAGCCAAACCCATAAACACAAATCAAACCATAAACCCATAAAACCAACACAAACCCACCAAACTTGAATCTAAAAATGGAGCTATCCATGGCTACATGAGTAATTGGTTAGAGGAGAGAGCAACGAGTCTGGCCATGGTGGGTTGGTGATGGTGGGTCCGTCCATGGTGGCGAGGTCTGAGGGAAGAGGCGAAGAGTGGAGAAGTGGAGAGAGAAGGGATGAACGGTGAAGAAAGAGAGGCGAAGCAATAGAGAAGACAACAAAAAGAAAAGAGGTAAAGATAGGAAGGAGACATTCAGAGAAAGGAAAACCAGAGAAAGAAAGAAAAAAGAAAAAGTGGGAGAAGAAAGAGAAAGAGGGAAAAGTAAGAGAGAGAAATAATAAACAATTATTATTATTATTATTATTAGCTTTGAGCTATACTGCAAAGCCATCCAAAGATGGTTGTGCACAATAGTTGAGAAGCCATAATTTTTGGCTTTGGCTCCACCAATGGAGCCTTAGAGCACTTACAGCAGTGGTGTTAAAAAGCTAAAAATTTATTTTTAACACCACAAACTACAAA
This sequence comes from Notholithocarpus densiflorus, assembly GCA_030021035.2. Classification (NCBI taxonomy): domain Eukaryota; kingdom Viridiplantae; phylum Streptophyta; class Magnoliopsida; order Fagales; family Fagaceae; genus Notholithocarpus; species Notholithocarpus densiflorus. Next base: position 3,200,284 of record JARYZH020000020.1, read on the forward strand.
TATTGGGTTGCAACAGTGGAGCTATATCTAAAAATTTTAGCTGTTGAGCTACAGTGCACATCTATCTATAGATGTGCATTGTAGCTCAAAGCTAAACCCAAATAATATTTTTTATTCTCCTTTTGCTTTAAAATATTGTTTTAATTCACCCAACACATTTTCTTGTCTTTCTTCATTGAGCTTCAGACACCTCTCTCTTCTCATTCTCCCTCATTGAGCTTCTCTAGCTTCTCTCTCTCGTGCCTCTCTAAGTAACTCGCGTCGTGCCACTGGATGGATTGTGGCACTGGGTAGATCACTATGCTGCTGGGTAGATCGCCACCGTGCCACAAATATTGCCGCTGTGCCGCTGGGTAGATCGCCGCTGTGCCTCCCCTCTTGGGTGGATCGTGGTCGTGGGTTGCTAGATTTTGTGGTGGCTTCGGGTGTGGATGAGTTTGCAGTTGGCTTGTGTTGGCTTTTGTGGTGGGTTCGGGTGTGCCGATTGGTGAAGAACATGGGTTTTGTGGGTTTGTGGTGGTGGATCGTGGCTGGTAGCAAATCGATGGTGGATTTTGCCATGGATTGGTTGTGAGTTGGTGGCTGGGTTGGCTTGAGTGGTGGTGATGGTGGTGGTGCCGTGAGGGGCTGTGGGTTGAAGAGAGGGAAGAGAGGGAGAAGATAGAGATAAAGATGAATAGTGAGAAAAAAATAATAAATAGGTGTTTGTGGATATATATTATTTTATTATGATGTTTATATTATTTTATTATGTTGAAAGTTAAAATAGATTCACTGCTACAGCATGTATGTAGGTAAAATAGATAAAATAACTTTTTGTGGTGTCAAATAGCTAAAATTATAGCTCCACTGCTGTGGATGTTCTAGTTTTGTAGTTGGTGGTGCTAAAAATAGCAATATGGCTTTTTAGCACCACCAATAATAATGCTCTAAGATAAATACTTAGCTATTTTGGAAGTAAGAATATGAATTTATAGCAAAACACAATCTTGGCTATACATTTGAATGTGCCTATCAATTATTTGAGTAATATTAAAAAATAATTTTGTTATGAGTTTTGATTAACATGATTTACACCTTTAAGAGAATGAGAAATTTGAATAATTTATTTTAAACTAAAAAATTCTAATTGTGCAAAAAAAAAAAAAATAGAAAAACATAGCACACTATAACATAATTTCAAAAAATATGAACCACCTCATAAAGGAATAATATCAATCAAACACACCAAAAATAATACAATGATATATTGGTAGAGATAGAAAGATGAAAAATTATTTTAAAAATTGTTTAATTTTTAAGGAGAATAGATTATCTTTAACAAATATAGAGAACAAATTAATTATACAGGGATTACTTAGGCTTCTAAGAGAGTGAAAAGGGGAAAGTAAGAGGATGAGAGAGAGAGAGAGAGCTAGCTTATTAGTGAAGTCGAGCGTGAGTGTACAACGGTAAGAATGATATTGTTTTTTAGAAAAAACAAAAAAAAATGTGGAAAACAACCTCTTAAAAATAAGCCTAATTTTAATTAGACTTTTCCATTTACCATTTTTAGTTTTCCTTTCTGACCCACATTTTCTGATGGTACCAAACAGAGCGTACATTTCGTTTACGGGAGCAAGTTGGCAACTAAATGTTGTGTTTAGATCTGAATTATCTTAAAAGGGAATTAAATTGATAGAAATTTCAATACGATCAGTATGAATTTTCATTATTTGAATGAATAAGCCTAAAAACTTAGATTTTAGAGTATTAAAATAAGTATAACAATTTTGGTAATGATGACAACACTATAAGTTGGTGATGGATAGAATCGTGATGGTAACAATAGGTTGCGGCTAAGACTGAGCAATAACCCAAAAAATCTGACTCGTACCGTAATCGGTCCTAGTTGAGGAATTGCAAACGTTAATTTATTTGTTATAACACGGCAGCAACATTGCAATATTAATGGTGGTGATGGCCACAACAAGAATGGTTCTGGTTATCATGGTGGCAGCAATAAAATCGTTAGTGATACTGGTGCGGTGATGGAAAGGTGGATGGTGTTAATAATATAAATAGCAATTTTAGAAGAAATTTTAAGTGAAGCTTTAACCATACAAAATTTGTATGAAAAATTCCATATTCACAACATTTTCGTAACAAATCTTAAATGTCACGTTATTATCGACTATTACAAGTAGGTAAATAAATAATTAAAGTTGTGAATTCAAATGAGAACTAATAATAACTTTCCACCAATGATTTATTGTGAAAATATTGTGAATGTAGTACTTCTCTAGAAATTATACTACGGAATTGTATCCAAGTTCAAAAAGTTCAAATAGCTTTTCACCCTAGAAATCATCTCCCCGCCAGAAATTCAGTTTAACAATTGCTACAAATGCCTTTCATCAAGGCCTATGAATAACAGAAAACCAATGTTTTCATCTCAGTGAAGAGCATCCCTTATGCTGACATTACATTGCCCACCTCGTAAGAATTTTGGGACTAATTTCGTATCACAAACATGGGACCAAAACATTAATAAACAAAATCTACTACCTCTTCCCATTACAGATTTAACTGCATAAATTTTACAAATTTAGCAAATCTAATCAAGGTTTTGTTAAAAATATTTACTTTGGGATCTACAAAGATAACTTCTAGTTGAACACAACCCATGCAGGCAACAGGCTCTTTCCATCTTTGCTCATGTCTAGTACGTATGACAGAGATATACAAGCTTAGAAGCAAAGGGGCCCATGTCCAGATATGTTCCTAACCTGTGCAGCACATGCGAAGACGCAGCAGATGGGTGCCACATCTCTTCAAAGATCATTCATCTTGTTCTGTGATTCTTTCAAGCCTGCAATACAATCCATATGTAAGGCATAAACAGGAAGTAAATAGGTTAAATTTTCAGATTACCTAACATCATATAAAATTGGCCCGACAATCTCTAAAACGTTGCCGATCAATTACAAGCGCCTTACTCTATGATGGGAACGGATTGCACAAACTGATTTGGAAACTGTTGACAAAGAGATACAGCTAATGCCTTCTACTTTTTCTTTTCACTTTTCATTTTCTTTTTCATAAATTAAAGAGAAAATCAATGCTATTTGCTACCAGATAATGAATTACAAATCATAAAGGTGAAGAAAAACTGTACACAAGAATGAGGAAAACTGGAAAAGCAGTACAAAACAAATGATGCTTTGGAATGATTTCCAACTCCCACATTAAAGGGGCAGCTGTGAACTAAAATTGACAAATCATTCCAAAACAATTTACAAAGAGTTGGCTAACGATGCTTGCTGCTTCCCCAATCCCTTGCAATAGTTCAGCGATCCCACATGGCCTGAAATATGGCAGGTCTGTGCTTCAGCCATTGCACCATCTCCCTATCTAGTGGAGTATTAGTTAAAACAGCATCAAACATTGGGCTGCCAAAAACTTTTTGAGAGCTCTTAAAGGACCATATTCGGTCCTTAGGCCATGGTCTCTGGGGCTGCTTCTCCTGGACAACATTAAAATTGCATGAGATATGCAACCAAAAGCAAATAAAGTCAAGCTGAAGGAAGAGAAATTCAGACAGGAAAATAACATTCAAAATCCAGTAACATGAATTGTAGTTTCCAAACGTGGCATTAATTAGTCCACCTCAAACTTGGAGGTCCCTTCAACTTCATTAATTGGAAAATCTGAGTATAATTTGATCAAAGGGCAAATTTAGTACAGCCACAGGCCCAAATGAAATTAAAGTAATTACAGTTTCTTATTATAAGTGGTATCTTTTTTTCTGAACATTAATTTATTGATTATCTGTAAAAGCAATGGTTTGGCAATGGTACTTCTCAACCAGATTATGAAAAAATTAGGTTTCTCTCTGGGTAACTTTGATGATTCAACTTAAAACTTGAACTCAACCAATAGACGTATAGAGTATAATCAGTGTTAATTTGAAATAAATGTTAAGTCAGCCAAGGTAGGATGATGTAATAGACTTGTAGACTCACCATTCTTGCCAGCATAAATCTCACAGTCCTTGGGCCATAAACACGATGCCGTGATGGTTTCTGAACCTTGGCATAGAAGGAACCAATTTCAGGCAATGACAAGCAACCCCTACTCGATCTAACAAGGCTACAATCTGGCTCCGCATTAGTTTGGTTATGCCAAGAAATCAGCTGCCCTAAACAATAATTCTCAGCATAGGTCTTGCAATACTCCTGGAAACCTGCCCCTAATTTATCAGTGTACTTGGGGCCCAAATCAAGTGGACTGATGTAAACTGGTGGAGAAGTTGCAGCTTTATACTCCTGCATGTATAATGAAATTTGTTTTAGATCAAAGGAAGGACACATGAATGTTAGCAGACAGATTATAGAAGTTCTGTAGTTGTTAGACATACCCGTACTCTGAAGAAGCATTTTGTGTAAGCATAAATATGGATCAAGTCAGCTGCAGCATCATGCCGAGACTTGTAGGTACATGGAAGATTTCGGACCTCATCCCTTAACCTTTAAAATAAAGAAAACCGCCATAAGATTGCAAGAATTAAAATTTTTAGCATCATAAGTTCATACATACTAAAACAAAACACAAGCACACTGCTCACCATAATAAAGATTTCTGAAGTTCTTTCTGAATGTCATTGGAACCTGGTGGATCATGAGCATGAATCTTGGACTTGAGGTCATTTAATATGCCTTCTTCCACATGAGGAGCAATGCATTGAAGAAGTTCCTCAACAAACGATCCCTCTCCTTTCCAGAGTAAGGAAACAATTTCTTCAGGGCTCAGCCTCTCCAGAGGGGGTGGTGCTTCCTTCGGGTCACCAAAAATGCATCTCATAACATATCTCACCTGTAAACAGAATTCAAACAGATTAACATCTTCAAAAGACTAGAAAATCAGAATATAATTGACTTCTCTATTTATGGCAGTGATCTAGACTAAAGACACTGAGGCATCACTAGGTACATGGTATCATTGACACAAATTAAATGATCAAGACTAAAGATCCCTAACAAAGACATAAGCATGAAAAAATAAAGAGTAATTGAATGACACAAAAGTTCAACTTCAACACTTTACACTAGGGCTCAAATCCCCTCTCCCTCAACTATCAAAATATCAAAAAAACACTTTAAACTAGAATCATAGGTTATAGACCCTAAGCTGATCAAAGTCACCTTCTCGTACAACTTTTTGGGTTAGAGAATCAGCACAAGCATGGTGTATCACACCAAAACATGTCTCATATGTACTTGCACAGTTTAAATGGACATAAGCTGGAAACAAGGACTAAACAATTTTTTTTTTATGGGTATTATAGTAGGGGAGGGGGAGGGGGGATTCAAACCACAGATATAGGACATCACAAAGGATATCATTACCACTAGATCATCACTTGAACCCCACTCCTTAGCGTAACAAAATTAAAAAAAGGTAGTCACCTTGTCAAGAGTCACAGCCAAATTCTGAAGCCTTTGATTGTAGACACCCTCAGCCTGTCTCATAGAAAAAGGTATGAGTACTCACCAGGTAATATCAAGCATGCCCATACAAACAAAAGCAATGAGAGAAGGGCAGTCAACAACACACCTGAACCTCAGCATCACTCTTCTCAACTTCAAGACATATATCTGAAAAATATTTCCTTTTTTCCTCCAAATTATGCTTTAGAATCTCCGCAGGCAGCTTTGTTCTTTCAAAATTTATAAACCTCACCTTCAACCAAAATGGAAAAGTCAGGAAAAACAAAAGCATAAATAAATTATTAGCAAAAAAGGCAGATCCAAGAACAAATATCAGGAGGCAGAAAAGGCGCACACCAGGCGAGCTGAATAGGCTACCACCCAATCAGGCAACCCACCAAGCAAGCAACTGCCTAAACCAGCCCTCCCCAAGTCAAGATAATCCTCTTCGGATACTGAATTTAGTTCGCAAGCTTCAAGCATTAACTGATGACGGTCCAGAATTCCATGCCATTCCTCCAGAACCTGATGCATGGACAATATAAACTAATTAACAGAATTTAAGGCAACATTGAAACTAAGGGTAGAAAAAGACCAATAAGATTCAACTGGCTGCAACAACCTCAACAAGACAAAAATAAGACTTATTTTATAACTTATGAAATCAGAATCCTGATCAGGCGTGCGCCTTCTACACCAATCAGAAAGCATCCTTTTCACAGTGCTAATCCAAAATGATAAGGACATTCAGTCAAAGCCACTTATCACGCCTGAAAACCTGATCAAACTTGTTCACGATTTTATTTCCTCTTTTATTTTTTGGAATAAACAGTCAGGAAAATTGCCTTAAAACCTGTAACCTGTACCTTTTGAAAAGCCCCTTCGCCTGTTAGATTCAAGTAGCTGCCCCGGCAAACTTGACTGCCACACAAACAAACCGACGCTTCATATTCTTCCTTACTCTAGCAAAATGAACAGAGAACAATTATTAGATAATATGTATAATATTCTCCAGAGAGTACAAAAGACCAAAACACAAAAGAGACACACCTCTGTAACAGAGTTATAATCAAATGTGATCTCCTCGCCATATTGAATTTTACGTACAGAATAGATTCCAATCTGGTAATGACCATCTACAGCAGTAACTCTGCATTCACAGATAAATTATAGGATGATCAAATGCTAGGTTTGCTTACAATTATATAACTAAACAAGTAAAATCATATATAAGATGAGTAAATGGTAATTCAAAATCTGTGAGATAAAACAAAGAAAGTATGATTATCCATGGCATGATTCCAGCCATAAAAAGCTTATAGAATTAATAAACAATCTGGAATCTAGAGTAGAATCTTAAGGAAAAAATTTGCTTATATAGCATTTAAATGTGATTAGATGATCTGGTCTTCACATAATAATGACAAAGGCTCAGAGTGAAGAAACACAAGTGATGAAAGTAACAGATTCACTACATTGACATTATTATAAAGCGGTCATGAGAAATTTGAGTTCTGCTTATTAATTAAAATGCCAAATATTTCCAGCCCCAAAATAAAATACGAGGATCACTTCATTTTTGTTATTTCCCATAATACTTGATAAACTTGTCAATTGTACATAAGGGAAGGTCTGCAGGTAGGTTATAAACAGCAAAAAGAGTATGACAACAGAACTCACTTTGCTTCACAATTAGGACGGCATGAGTGACATATTCTACTTGCATAGTTTGCCTTATGCATAGCATCAACAACAACCAAATCATACCCATCAGCATCACCCTGCCAGGAAATAATGCATGATCAGATAAAAAATATTCAGTAAACCAGGGAAAATGGAAAAGGCATAATAAGACTACAGCACAATGATTCTTGAAGTGAACCAAACCTTTGGCCTTTCTAGATAGATGTTGTAAAATTCTGGAGCTGGATCTTTACTGTTTTTCTGCAAAGATCGAATCCCATCTTGCTTTTCGAACCATTTCCAAACAGGATAAACCTACATTTTTTTAAAAGGGGGGTGGGGTGGGGGGAGTAAAGAGTTTCAGCATCATATAAACCTTCCAATGAACTCTACTAAAGCTAGAAATTGGATCCCATGAACAGTTGGTTGCCATACCTCTCCCAAAAACTCCACGACAAAATCTTCTTCTCCAAAACCACCTTCTTTGTTGCAAACAACACCAAGCCCCTGAAGAACACAACCCAATAGACAATATAAAAATGAGGTAAATCAGCATCGGAAAAGTATGGAACAAGTCAAGGAAAGAAACACGTCCAAAAGAGAGGCAAAAATATAGTACATGCTCATGCAGCAAAATAATGATGTGTATACCTTTCTGTAAGCAACATATTTGTCATCAGGACGACTATCTACAGCCTTCAGAATACCTTGACACATTTTCACAGTTCGTTTATCATGGTCCTCCTCAGCAGCCTTTTCAATATCTTCAATAACAGGCTGCAATGGAAACATCATAGGAGTGTTTCCACTCCCAGTGAAGTTCCTAACTTGCTTATTCAAAGTACGAAGGAGCACATCTTCAATAAACAAATGCTTCTCCAGGAGAGTCCAATTTAACTCGTCTGGCATGGAATCAAGCAAAAGATTGTGAGTATAGGGGTCAATTCCATAAACCTCTTGCTCTATGACCTCATCTCCAAGCTGTTTTCTAGGTTTATAGTCCTTGACTTCAGGAAGTTCCATATCTGACTCCTCAGTGCCACTTTTCTGGGCATGGAGCTTCTCAGCATAGTCCTCTGGTAAAGATACTCGCATCTTTCGTTGCACATCCTCCTCATCCGCAACAATAACATATTGATCAATGACTTCATATTTTCTGGTAACAGGAGGAACCAGGCTTGCTTTTGTCATGCGAGCCCCCCACTCACGATCATCAGTCATTGAATCCAAAGCACCATCTGGGGTAAAGTATCCATCTCCCCTTGACTCAGTAGTTCGAGCTTCTGATCGCAAATCCAAGTCACTTTCTGTATCTGAGGCTGTACTCTCGCTATCACTCTTGCCATCTTCAGAAGACCTGTCATCAGAAGTTTCACTCTCTGAGTCCATAGATTTTTTATTCAATTTGGATAAACGCCTTCGGATTTCTCGATCAGATGCATACTCTCCATAATCCAAACCACCATTTGCAAAGGAAGTGCCATTACTCCTATTCATGTACTTCCTTTCGGTCAAAGATTTAGTGACCTTCTTCTTATACTTAGAGACACCTGTTGAATCATCTTCCCATGACTTCATCATTTCATCTCTTTCATAAGATGACTTTGAACTCTCTTCCAAACGTGTGGCAAGTTGAATAAATAATGTAATAATGTGATTCATGTCTCCAGCATCACCCCGATTCTTTGCTCTGCGTAAGCAGAATATGTATACAAGTAAGCCAAAAAAGAAACAGGGAACATTGTTGCATGACTCACACCCACATATAAAGGCCTAATCACCACAAAGATACAGGAGAGAAGAAAGAAAAAAATACACAACAGCAAGTGCATGAATTAATTAGATACAATATTAACATGGATTTTGGGAATTTTATGTTTCCTAACTTACATGAAGAAGCAAACTACACTAATAACAGCATTCAAAATCAAGCCCAAAAAAAAAAAAAAAAAAAAAAAAAACCACAAGTGAAGTCTACCTTAAAAGAACTTCAGTCACAAGGTACCAAGGGGGAGGGCCAAAATAAAGAATCCCACTGCTAAACCAGATATAACTTAACCCCATCAGACTTGTACTTTGTATTCTTTGAAAAGGGACTGCTCATAATTATTCAACGTGTCTTTCGCCTTTCCATTTTCAATAAAAATTTTAATTATCCACCGAAAAAAGAGGCTAACCCTATCCGTTTAACCTAAAGAGCTGTTAATGAATATGGTTTTTTATATTTAAAGGCCCTGGAAAAACTTACTTTATTGCGTCTCTGCACATTCGACTAATATCCTCCTTAACAGAGCTCAATCCATGGCCAATGTAATAACCCTTTTTAATTCTATATTCAATTTCTTCAACCTGATTAACAAAGAGACAACAAGAAACAAGGAATTACAAACATATATTACAGAATATTTTTAATATGGAGACATGCAAAACAAATTACTAGCTCTACCTTGGGCACAAAAAACTCAAATGTATTCTCCACCATGATGTCTCTAAGACCAGAAAGAAGGAATTCCTCCATTCTCTTATAACCATTTTCAGATTTCTTGATGGCCCACCGCCTCATACGGGCATCCCTAGATAGAATGGATGACGACTTTCTGGCATCAAATAGTTTTGATCGTTTGTATAGGCTTCGGCGGAATAACTGATTTGCTGAGTCTCTTTTATCCACACTATCAAAATAGTCCTTTAGTTCACCAAAATCATCCGCATCACTACCCAGACCCTTTTTCAAAGCTGATGAACTTTTCTCAGTAATCTGTTTAAGACTCCTTATTTTAGAATGTGATTCATCAAAGAGTCGGCTCTTGACCCAGTTCACATTCGCAAATTTGAGAGCCAACTCGCCAAACTGGCTGCAACCTCTGATATCTATAAAAGATAGACAAGGAAATGAATGAAGAATCTCTTCAAGCGTGCTGGAGGTAATGTTTGTGCAACCCTTTAGAACGATAGAACTTATCTTTTCTTTGCAATAACCATTCTGCAAGCAAACAATTACATTAGACTCGGTAAAAAGAGAAAAACAAAATTGTGATATCTTAGAACGCCAAACAAAAGTAAAACATACCACGATGCTCAAGAGTATGGCATCAGTACAAATAGGACCCAGAGATGACAGGTCAATCTGTCTAGAAATGTCCTTGTAGAAACTGACTGCAGCTCTCCAGTGTTTACAAGTCAAAGAAACTAAGGGAAGGGATTTGATGTCTGATCTCAGAAAATGAAAAACTCGTGCCAGCACACAACCATCCAATAAACCCCAGCTTCCCATTTCAGTTTCAGAATTTGGACTCTCCTCTTTGTAAAACGTAGCATCACCACATATATCATCAAATGTGGATTCGTCCCTTGGAATTGTCTGCATGCCCTCTTCTATTTCACAATCTTCATCAATCTCATCAACCAGCAAGCGGGCTCTCTTGGAAGCACGTGCATCACCTTCTGTATTTAATCAGTCCCCACCCACCCAGGAAAATATATAATAGATCAATAAAAAAAGGACAGGAAGGTGCTACCCATAAATGCATTAAAGCTAGAAAGACATAATGGAAAAGGACAGGAGGGTGCTACCCATAACTACTATGAAATTAGGAAATACACGCACACCCAAAACATATAATAGATCAATTAAAATGGGAGGAGAGATGTTCAAATATAACTGAAATGAAGAGGATGCTACCCATACATTCGCACAACAAACAAAACAAGAAATTATCACAAAGGGGCTAGCTATGCGTTTTGGTGCAGGACCTATTAATATTGGCAAAGTGACGACCAGGTATTACAACAACCAAGCCACACTAACACCCCCCAAAAACATATAATAGATCAATTAAAACAGGAGGAGAGATGTTCAAGTATAACTGCAATGAAGAGGATGCTACCCATAAACACGCACAACAAACAAAACAAGAAAATATCACAAAAGGGCTAGCTATGTGTTTTGGTGCAGGAAGTATTAATATTGACATAGAGCTGCATGAGTATGAACCTGAGAAAACCACAATACATGTCAGGAAAGGCTTGGTAAAGTTGCTGCTAGAAAATGAGAGAGAGAGAGAAGAGGGGGGAAGAACTTTGACCGAGGACATATCTGGCCAAAGATGGAATGGCGGGTTCATTCCTTGAAACTGCTATGAAATGAAAATAAAAGAAAGTTCCCTCATACCTCAACCTCATCCTGGAATTAATGACTTCTTATTGCTAAACAAAATCCAGGTTGCCAGTGGAAATTTAAAAGATTATTCATACCTGATTTACGGTAGATGTGATTCTCAATCTCCTTCTTTGGCTGTTTAGCATTGATCCATGGATCCAAGACTTCATTTATGGCTGCAGCAAACTCGCGGCTCTTATATGATTTCATTACCAATTCGTGTAGCTTTCCACGAGTATAACCAATGAATTGAGGATGCACGTCGTGAAATGAACTTGATTTTGTTTTAGATTCAACTGGAGCAGTCCCATGATATTCTGAAACAAAAGGTCTTGAAGAATCACCAGTTGCAGAATAAATCTCCTGTTCACTCTTAACAGTGGCTTCAGAGGTCTCTGTAGCAGAGGTAACTGGAACCCAAATTCTATCAAATTTCCTGAAAACACTGCTATGTTTTTGAATAGTACCTTGATCTACTGAGACCTGTAGCTGTGAAAATGATGAAGGCCCTTGTTCATGCCCAGCACCATCAAGGTAGTACCAATCACCCAAATGTAATTGCAAATCATTGACCGTGCAAAGACGGTCTTTTGGAGTGTTAATAGAAGCAATGCACTTCCAGGAGCCTTGTGAACCTTGATCATCAACACTTTTTGATTGAGAATCACGCTCTGCTGATGATCTCTTCCCATCACTACTTGAAGAATGTGGCCGAGAAGACCTTGAAGAATGTCTCTCCTTTCCTCGGACTTTCATGCGAGAATCAGAAACAAATGAGCCTTGGTCCTTAACCACACATGCATTTATCCTGACAACTGGAAGCATAGTTCCTTTCACTCCCCTTGCGACAGCAGGCTCTGATAAAGAAAAAGCCCAAAGAGGGAGATCAAGCCTTTTGCTATGAGATGGATAGTACAGGTCATCTTTTCGATGCCACCGAGGGTCCTCATACCCAGATTTTGGCATATGGCATAGTGGGAAACCGTCATTGAGAACAAGCTTCTTTCTGAAAGATCTATCCTGGGAAGCTTCATCATTCCTCTTCCAGTCACCACCCTTGCATGACCATGGGCCAAAAAACCAGTCGCAAGATTCTCCACAGGCAAAAACATGATCCTTGTCAGAAGTTTCAATTAACCTGCATTCTGTAGCTTCTTTTGATTTGAGTTCAGGAATTACAGATAATTCATCAGTTTTCTGATCATAATGCTCATTGTAAGCTTGATTCCAAGTGAAACCTGTGACATGCCAGAAATGAAATTTTTTCATGAGATGAAAAACTTGAATATATATATATTCATTAAGAGAGCAAAAACTCAGCAAAATATAATAATAATAATAATAATAATAATAATAATAATAATAATAATAATAATAAAAGAGCCCAAGTACACAGGAAGTATACAAGACATTCGCCAACACTTACTAAAGGAAATTACCAAGATCGATTCAAACTCAAATAAATTAGAGAAGTAATACTGTCCTGTGGTTGTCATCCACTCATATAATGATCTTAGGAATGAGATGCATGACTTGAAGTGCCGATATAGGCATGAATATAAGCATTTAATGCAGCTTTCAAGAAAAATCAAGACTGCCAAGATATCAAGAACCTTAAGAAAAGGACTGACAGGGAGACACAATATAAACCTGTCAACTGATTAAAAAACGAAAAAAGAAAAAAATTTGCATGCACGGCCAGGGCAACTAGACACATCCTGACTATCAACAATTGTATGAAAATAAAATAAATAGAATTCAGATGACCAATTTTACAGGCATTTTTTAGGCAAAAAAAAAATGAAATTCCAAAAAGTCACAGAATATAATCAGTTGACAACAACATTAAGAACTGCATCCACACGTTGAATTGCATCATCTAGAATAATACGTCTTATCTACTAATAAAAAAATAATACATATTATCTATAGAGACTGCTTAGGTGCTTCTATCTTTACTGTATGGCAAACATATCCCTCCTCTACTGACCTCACATGTATGCCATTAATTACTAGAAAATATCAAATGAAAAAAGAAAATAAGGTGATAAACTATGGTTCCAGGGTAGACATACCCCTCTTCTTTTTACTTGTGTGTGTGTGTGCGCGTGTGTAAACACCATATTACTTATACAGTTATAGTAACCGTATTTCATTAAAAAGAGTGCAATACCACCCTGGTAAACAGTGAGTATACAAAAGAAAAAATAAAAGATAAAAATGAATGGAAGCACAATCAGTGCCTAGGATATTAATTATAATGGGTCCCATGGAAGCCTTTATATAGAGAAAGAAATGCCAAATAAAGCACTTCCTAAAGGAATGTCACCACAAAATAACTATATATGCTGAGGATTTTATCCAAACATGAATAAATATAAGCTGCCAGAGATAGTGTACCTTCAGAAATTCCCCAAATCTCCTGTTGTACATGTTCAAACCTTACTTGCAGAACTTCTGCAAGATCAAAAAAATCCACAAACAAGGGAGTAAGAATTTCAATAAAAGAAAAAGGAGAAAAAAGAAGCAACCAAATACTTGATAGTACTCAGTGTTAAATATTTTGCTAACACCCCGGAAAAGGAGAATCAGGATAGGTTGACAATTAGCGTAAAATTAAGTCACTTTATTATTAGGCCAAAATCCAAATAACACCCTTTAAAGTTTGGTTGAATTGTCATTTTCATCCCTAAAACTTATTTTTTGTCATTTTAGTCCTTAAACTTCATCATTTTTGTCAAGTTGGTCCTTCCATCCATTACCGTCTATAAAACCACTGTAAATGTCATTTCACTTATGTGAAGAGTGACAATAGATTTTGTAGACGGCAATGGATGTAAAGACCAACTTAACAATCATTTTAAAAAAAAAACCCTTTGAGGACAAAAAAGACAATTCACTCAAACATAAAGGGTCTAATTTGGATTTTAGCCTTATTATTAATAAACAAACTAATACCTGCAACAGTCTCAAGTTCCTTCCCAGGAACAACAGGAAAGCCCTCTAACAGGGCTCCAACTCTTTCATCAATGTGAAGATCTTCTGAAGGCTCAGAAATAGCTGCACTTTCATCTGTGCAATGCACTGGCTCTGACAGAGTGCCAGACAGGTCCTCGCCACTCTGGAGACCAGATTGCCCAGTTTCTCCGGTATCAGCCAAGAGATTCCCAGGAGCTTCTGGAGGGCTTACCAACTGAGTTATGGTGTCGGACACAATGGATGGGAAATTCACAGTCACCAATGGTGAAGTTGCATTTTCAACAGTTACCCACCTATCACTATCTAAGTGCTTGATCAAGTGATCTGACATTAGAGCCCCTTCTTCCACAAGTGCTTTAAGATCACCTAATTTAGAAGGCCCACATTCCATGCCATAATAATCAAGGTAAAACCATTTCCCTGTGGGTGAATCAGCCAACACAGGGACATGTGGTGGTGTGTCGCATATATCCATATCTTCTTCCATAGATGGCAGCTCTTCAGGAAGAACCACATCTTCTTGAGGAGCTTCTTTGGTATTTATGCTTGGAGTCTCAGACTGCTCTTCTTTGTGAGGCTCACTGTCGACATTTTTCTCAACAGGACCATTTACATCATGAACACTGCTTTTATCTTGAGACTCTTTAGCTGAATACTGTGACTCTCTTCCATTAGCATCCCTCTCAGTGAGCTTATCTTCTTGCCCTTTACTAGCAATCTGAGAGTTGCGCTTTTCACTTGATCCAACTTTACGACTAGTTTCCCTGTAACTACTGGGCCTACTCCGATCAAGTGGGGACCGCTCCAGATAGTTAGGGGTCCTATCTCTGCGGTCATGGTTTCGAGCTCGATCTTGTGGGGACCGCTCTGCATAAACAGGACTTCGATTTCTATGATCATAGTGTCGATTCCGATCATATGGGGACCTCTCACGACCATATGGAGATCTCTCACGAGCAAATGGGGATCTCTCACGACCATGTGGTGATCTCTCACGACGGAGAGGACTCCTGTCACGGTGATCATAATACCGGGCCCTGTCACGTGGGGACCGCTCAGCATGACCAGGGCTACGCCCATGTCTGTCATAAACTACTCTGGAAGACAAAGATGACTCATAATGCCTGGAGGTGTACTTATCTGATGGAGGCATTTTCGACGATGAAACTGGATTCCTGTAAGACCTCTCCATAGAGCGACGTGCATAATGCTCTGAATGGGCAGCACGGTTGCTGTCATCAGCAAGCCTCCGGCTTTTTGAACCTGCATAATCCCCATAATCTCCATAATATTTGCGCTCTCCACTATCTGAATCAGTGCCAAACCGCTTCAACCTGTTACCAGAAGAGTAATCTCTCCCATGATTCTTCCCATTGCTGTATTCATTCCTATACAAACCTTCCTCGTCCACAATTTTCGAACTGATCCTCATAGTCCTCTCTGGGCCACTCTCCCACCTGGGAGTACTTTTGGTAAGCTGACTCCCACTTCTGTTAAGCTCTTTCCTGCGGATAACATCATCACCTGAATACTTCCCAGAAGGTGGTGTACGCTCAAGTTCAAATTTCCACCCTTTATCCTTACCCGTCTCGTATCTGCGTGGCTTACCATAATTATAGTCGTCCCTTGCTGCTTCCCCTTTATGCCATCTATCTGGAATGAACTCACCCTTTTCAATGTCATCTTTCCCACCCCTCCACAACCCAAATTCGCCTCTCTCAGCTTCTCCTCGCCGCACTATCTCACCCTTCTCAAACTCCTCTTTCCTCCATTTCCCATAACCAATCTCTCCCTTCTCTACCACCTCACTTCTTCTCCACTTCTCACTACCACTAACAATTTCTCCCTTCTCAATCTCGCTTCTCCGCGGCACATACTCTCCATTCAAAGTACCCAATTCACCCTCTTCCACTTCATCCTTCTGCTGCAACTTCTCAGCACAAATTTCACCGTTTTCAACTTCCCTACTACTCTTCCTACCTCTATCCAATCCAGACTCAATCTTTTCGAACTCTCCGTTGCTGTTGCTGTTGCTGTTGTTGTTGTTTTTAGCTAATTGCTCCTTCTTGACCTTCACCATCTTCTTCTTTCGGTCATTGTCAGAGTACTTAATCGACTTGGAATTGAAGCCATTGTTGTTGTTGCTACTATTATTGTTGCCATTCTTGCCTCCGCTGCTATAAATTGTCTTCTCCGAAATAGGAAACCTCTCCATATGATGTTGTTGCTGCTGCAAAGGCATGCATGCGACGCCTCCATCGCCCATGGAAATCAACCAACTTCCTCTTCAACCTCGAAAACCCTAATTCTCCCCTCTCCCGGGGCTATTGATGCTCATACTGCAATTCGCTTCGATGTTTGTCGATTCCTCGCTCCAATTTCAGAACCCTAAATTCCACAAAACAAAAATCAAACAAATGTAGGGTTTCATTGAAAAAGATAAACACGCGAATAAACTCAAACAACCACAAAAACCTTAAATCAAATACGCCTTCGTTACAAAACCCTAGGGTTTGGATTGTTCAAAAACAGAAAAAGCGAATTGAGAATTGAAAAGGAGAGAAATTTTACCGAGACAATTTTGGAGCTGAAAACTCAGATCGGAAAAAAATTCCTTGGTAGCTCTGAATCGAACAGCGTGTAAAAACAACACAGATCGAGAAATTCCGAGAAAATTGTAGTTCGAATTTACAATCTTCCTGAGAAAAATCTCTCTCTCTCTCTCTCTCTCTCTCTTCCTTCCTTTCTATCTCTCTCTCTCTCTCTTTCTCTCTCTCTCTCTCTCTCTCGCTGTGCTATATCTTTGTGTTTCGCTCTCGTTGTGTTCTTGGTCTGAAAGACGAAACCTTCGTGTTAATTTTTTTTCATTTTTTTTTCTCTCTCTAATAAAGTCCTTATATTTTGTTTGTTTTTTCGATTTTGACCCTCACGTATTTGTGGATTTAGTGGTGGAGTTGTGGATATATCAAATGACGTAAATGCCACTGGAGGTGCCGTATGTGATGTACGTATATGGAGGGTGTATGTGGAAGTTTAATATAGTTGAGAATACGGTTAGGGTAGCTTGGCGTTTGGCGGGCCCTACCTTAGCTCCCTTCTACTTCCATAAGGGCGGATTAGCGTTGACTCGGGTTGTGGACTCAGCTAGAATTCTTGAGACCTCGCCATTGAGAGCGTTATGTATGGCTAGAAAGCAAACCCAAGTTTTACCCATAAATTTATTTTTCAAACTACAATTAAAAAAAAAAGTAAATTTCTTACAGATTTAATGTTTTGGAGCCAATAAGAGATATAGAGTTCAATTCTCACTTACACCAAAATTCAATTAGTATTTTTGTCTAATAATAAAAAATTATCATTAAAAGCATATGTCATAGATTGAAATTCTCTCAAAAAAAAATCTTGAAACTAATAAAGAAAGTAAAGCTATAGATTTTTATTATACATTAAAAATAAGATTTAATTTAATTTAATTAATTAATTTTTTTATTGTTGAAAGAGTGAGAATTTGAGTCTTAAACATTTTCTTTAAAGAATAATAATTTGAATTACAAACTCTCAGCAACAATTCTACTTTTCTTTTTTATGGTTTGAATTGTAACAAAAATATTTAAAGTTGAAATCAAATTAGGCTCTCTCTCTCATCTTATCCAAAGGAATTAATAAATATAGTTGAAAATTCATTATAAAGAGATTATAAAAAAAAAAAAAAATGAATGCATAGAAAATAAAGACACATGATTGGTTTATTGAAATTACATAGTGTTGGTATCAAATGGAATGATTTAAAGAAAATTTGATATTTAATTTATTACGAAAGAAAGTGAATTGATCTAGTAAAAGATAAAAACAAATCTAAGTACTTAATTAGGACTTGGATTGTACCAAAAAGCAATTATGAATTGAATCACATTAGCCCCGACCTTGCAACAAAAACAATGATGAATAGAATATATAATATAAAAATAAATAGTTGATCCAATTCTTAAGGACAAAAAAGGGTCGATAGTTGATAAAATATTGAGTTGACTAGGTGACCCTTATGTGAATGCAACAGCCTATGAGTCTTATGGAGTTCGTGTGCTGCTACTGCAATTGGAGCAAGTCTCAATATATTACTTTACTTGGTGCTATTGGTGTGGAATCTCCTGCTTAATAAAATAATTTTGGGATTTTGAGAACAAAAAGGATAAAGGGGCATTGTTGTCCATTTACAGTTGCTTGTGCAGTTAAAAAATATAGGAAGGAAAGAGAGAATTTGGTAAAGTGGAATTTGATTTGGCGCTCAACAAGTTGAGCGAAATATTTTAGGAGGGGTTGAAAAAATGAAAATGGTGGGCTCCCATCCCAAGGGAGGTGCTGATTTTTTATGATGGGCCAGGATCTGCTAAAGATCACTGAAGCCCGAAATTCTTGGAAATTTTCAATTGTTTAATATAATACTAATACTGATAGTAATAACTAGTTACACTGGTGAATAATTTGTCTGACCAAAAAAGTGTATAGATTAGGAGAAAAAGTGGATTGAGTTTTGAGCCCAACACTTTTGGAACATGGTTGGTGATTGGATTGGGCTAGGAAATAGAGATCCTTGCAATTTGGTAAAGTTTGAAGTTTGAACCCATAATCCAAGCTTGGAATTCGGCTTGCTGAGAGCCTGAGAGATTTGAAGGTAACCCATTGTTGTAAAAGTCATTGACAGGGTTTGAAAAATGAGCAAACATTACTTTGTCAATTGAAGTAATGGTACTGGATTGGTGTGTGTTATTTATAAAAACATCAATTGGGGACCCTTGGAAGTTCCATTATAAGCACTTCCATCTAAAATATGTTCCATTAGCTGTTGTTCTTATTCGGCCTGCGTGGTGCTTCAATTAATGTGTCAATGGTTTATAAATTTGGATTTTCTTTTCCTTGCATGACTTTGGGCAAAAATTTCTGATAAAACTTCGGAGAGAATAGCCTGTATGTTGGCCTCAAAAAGAATCATGGAAGCCCGGCCAAGCCCAACTGCAGTGCCATTCACTCGTGTTAGGCCCTCTTTGGGTTGTAATTAAGAAAACCTACCATCGATGCCGGCTAATTTAAAGGGTCAATAATAAGCATACAATTTTTTTCAAAATTTGCTAAGTGGCAAGTTGTGAGAGCATTCACTATGATGCTGTTATATTGCTAAAAAGTTATTTTTAGCACCAAAATCAATAAAATGCAAGCTCCGTTGATGGTGCTAAAACTAAAACTAAAACTTTTAGCATCAAAGCTACAATAAACTGCCAAAAATGACAGCTTATTGTAGCTCTAAAGTTAAAAAAAAATAAATAAAAAATAAAAAATAATAATTCGTTCTCTCTCTTCTTTTCTTAAAAATAATATTATTTCTCTCTTCTTTCTTCTCCCTTTTTTTCCCTCTCTCTCTCTTCTTACCTAACTTAAACTCTCTAAAAAAAAAAAGTTTAGAGAGAGATCAGCGGCCAACGACGTGCCTATGAGGTGGTGGTTGAGAACCAAGTGTGCGGTGGTGGTGCAGTGCTAGTTTGGGTTGTTGGGTTTTGTGGGTTTCCAATTAGTGGGTTTATGAGTTCCGATCTGTTGGTGGTTGTGGTGCTGTGGTGGTTTGTGTTGCTGGGTTTTGTAGGTTTTCGATTAGTGGGTTTATGGGTTTCGATCTGTTGGTGGCTGTGGTGGTGATTGATTCTGGAGTGTGCATTAGGTGGCTGTGGGTTGAAGAAAGGGAGAAGAGACAAAGAAGAAGAAGAGAGAGAGAAAAAAATTAGTGTTTAGCTTTGTTGTGAAAAATAAGAGCATTGATGTTGGGTGAGTTGTGAAATGGTGAGCTAAAATAAAATAGATAAAATAGCTTTTTTAGGTGCTAAAAGCTATATTTTTTAGCACCATCACTGTGAATGCTCTGATTGGAGAATATTACATTCACATTGACACCACTTTTATTATTCACCAATTACAAAACACTATGTCTCCATCCAAGTATAAATAAAAAAATATTGTGTTCCAAGTCTTATTAAATTCAAGGCCTTAGATTCTAAAAAAGTTCTTTCTCAAAAACCAAAAAAAATAAATAAATAAAGATTCTCAAAAATGTTAAAAAATAATCAAGGCCTTGGTGGGGTTGAAGAACTCTCCATTGGGCCCTAGAACCATGGAGTTAGATTGTCTGCCAAAAGCCCAATAGTGTAAGATAGAATGACCTTTTTGCTCGAATTCGAAACCAAAAGTATGTTGCTAAATTAAAATGTAATAAAAGAAATCACATATATGGTCATTTTTAGTCGTTAATTTTTTGTTCTAATTTGCAATATATCCGTACATATATATATTTATGTTTTTGTTCATTTTCATTTTTCATATCATAATTTGCAAAGTATTTTCAAAATATTGAACTAAGTGAAATGCATACGTGTTTCCTACTATATATTTCACCCCAAATATTGCTTAAAACAAACCAATTAACATTCCAAAAAATTAGTCCTAGCTTTTAAATCACACAACTTAGCTTGGTGGCTACAAATCAATATAACTAATTAGCATTTCAAAAAAAATTATTTAAAACAAACAAAAAAGAGCGAAATGTTTTATATTCGCAAAAATATAGAGAATGACATGGGATTAGGTTAAAAAGAACAAAAAAATCAAACCAAATTATGATCAGTAAAACTTCAAAGTGTAAATTTTAGAGAGAGAGAGAGAGAGATTACATATCATGTGTTAGCCAAAATACCAAAAATTGAACCAAAACCCCCCTTTCTTTATGAATTGTTTCTCTCTCCCTCTTTCAATCTCTTCTCACCTTAGAAAGTAGAAAGCCATGCATGCACAACGCCATACCAAGCATGTAAAGTTAAGAATCCACAAGGAAACAAATACAAACACATTCATCAAATATTTAGTAGTTAAAAATTGAAGCAAAGAAACAAAAAAGAATGAGAGATAAGTCTTAAAAAAAGGAAATCAATCAACTCATAGAGAAGAAAACTCTAGAGAGAGAAATACCTCTAACGTGATGAGTTGGAGAACGCCAAACCACAAACCAGCACCCTTTGTTGTTTAGACCTCTATTTCTCTCTCTCAACTTCCAAGAAACCCGCACCCACCCACAATTTCCACCAAAGTAAGTCAAAGAGTAGTCTTTTCCCATCCTTTCAACCAATTTTCTCTCCCTACAAACCTATAACCCTCCCTCCCTTTGTCTCCAAGCCTTATCTCATCAAACCTATACCAATTACATTAGCACAAAACATATACTCATCTTAATAACTCACTTTCTCTATCTATCTCTCGAATCTGCTAGAAGAACAAGAAATTTCTTGCTCTTTTCCTTACGTGTCTAACTTGAGTTTTACACTTTTACTTAAGCTTTTCTTTCCCACAACAAATGTTTCGAGGAACAAAATCATATCCTGTTAGTATTGATGAGTTTGGGAAACCAAATGATAAGCGGGTGAGTTTGATTGTGAGGAGGAGTTAAGTAACAAGGAGACAAATGTTGTGGGGTTTTTTTCTTTTCTTTTTTCTTTTAAACTTAATTGCCAGCCTAAACAAAGCACGTGAAACGGTGAGATTTGCTAACCAAATTGACCAAACCAAGTGTTGTTGTAGATAGAGCTCTTCGCTTTTTTAATATAGTTAATAGAAATAGAAGTTAGCATATAATGAATATGAAGCATACTTTTTATGTAGGGGTGTCAATGTTTGGCCCAACCCACGAACAAGACACGGGTTTTTGCAGGTTAAGGTTGGGCCTTAGCAGGTTTGAGTCATAAACGGGTTAACTTGAAAGCGACATAATAAGAAACTTGTCATAAGCGGGTCGACCCGCGTAACCTACAATAGACACGTTTGACACGTCAATTTATTTGTGTCAACCCGAAATGACCCATTTAACACAACCTGTTTAACTTGTATTACAAATAAATATTCATTTTATTTTAGATTTATAAAATACCTTTTATATCTAACCTATATTTTAAGCTTAAAAAGAAAAGTGATTAATTACAAAAACTTACAAGTGATATAATTGGAAATTGAAACTTTACAAACCCTAGATCTCTAAACCCTACAAACCCTAAATCTCTAAACCTTCTTATAAATATTTTTTTTCTTTTTTTTTTTAATTTCAGTCGTACTACTTACTCTACTATCTTACAACCTCACGCTTAATTCTCAAACCCAAACTGGTTATTGCTATCTCTTTTATCTCCCTCTCCCTCTCTCTCCCTTAGTGATGTGTTTAGTGATTTCTTATTGCTCTCTGTCTCTCTCTAATGTGTTTAGTGATTTCTTATATTTTTGTTGTAATTTGTTGTTTATTCATATTTTGTGAACTATGTGGGTAAAGATGGAGGAGGAAACCAATAACGTGGAGATTATAATTGAGGAAGAAAATGATGACTTGGAAGATGTGATAATTCTAATAGAGGGTCAAAAAAGAAGGGCGTAGGAAAACTTCACCAGTTTGGCTCCATTTTGAAATGGTTTCTCCTAGACCAGACAAGAATCCAAGATACAAATGTAAGAGATGTGGACTAGTCTACTTGGCTCCAAGTAATTTTGGAATTGGAAACTTAAAGCGTCATTTGGAAAATTGAATGAGAAGAAACACATGAGATGTGGGCCAATTACTTTTAAGTAAAAGTGGTGGGTGTGTATCTAAATTTGAACTTGATAAATTTAGGGAGTTGCTGGTTGCTTCTATTGTTATGCATGACTTACCATTTCGTTTTGTTGAGTATGCTGCCATAAGAGCTATATTTGCATTATTACTAAAAATATTGCTAGGGCTAATTTGATTAAGATGCATGGAAGGGAGAAAGAAAAGATTAAATTCATGTTAAAGAATGCTCCAAGTAGAATTAGTTTAACATTTGATTTGTGGACTTAGTTTAAATTCTGTAATCACTGATGGATATATGTGCATTACTGCACAATTTCATTGATAGAAATTGTATTCTACAAAAAAGGGTGTTGAACTTTTGTTTTATGCCTCCACCACACAATGGAGATTCTTTGTCTGAGAAAATGTATAATTTTATTTGTGAGTGGGAAATTGAGAACAGCTATTCTTTGTGACATTAGATAATGCCTCCTCTAATGATGTTTTTGTTGACATCTTGAGAACTCAGTTGAGTATTAGGAAAGCACTTATTTGTGATGGTGGATTTTTTCATCTTCATTGTTGTGCTCATATTCATAATTTTATAGTACAAGATGGCTTAAAGGAGATTGATATTGTTATCCAACAAATTTGAGAAAGCGTTAAGTATGTGAAAGGTTCACAAGTGAGGAAGCAAAAGTTTTTAGAGTCAGTGAATCAAATGTCTTTGAATGGTAAGAGAGGCTTAAGACAAGATGTTCCCACTAGGTGGAATTCTACCTTTCTTATGATTTGGGAATGCTCTTTAGTCTTTACTACCGGCGTGCTTTTTGTCACTTAGAATTGACCGACTCTAATTATAAGAATTTTTCCTACTATTGATGAGTGGAGTAAGGTAGAAAATATTGACAAATTCTTGGCTATTTTTTATGATGCTACTTGTGCATTTTCTGGAACCAAATATCCTGCTACCAATTTGTACTTTCCATCGGTGTTCATGATTCATTGGTGAGACTTCAATGTACTACTAGCTATAGTAGTTTCTTTGGATCTTCATTATAAACTTCAGTTTGTGGATTTTTGCTATAGGATGCTTTATGGATATAGTGGTTCCCCTGCATATTTGAATGTGAGTGAGAAATTATTTGCTCTTTTCTTGGAACATGCAAGTAATGCTCCTACAACATCAGCAGCTACTAGAAGACGTGGTAGAAAAGTTGTTCATGTGAGTCCAATTCAATCTTTTTGCAAAGAGACGAGCAATTATGCAAGTAAAAAATTCTTTTAATTTAATAAGTTATTTGATATTGCTATTTTTTATTACAATTTAATAAGTTTTTTGCTATTTTGTAAAAGCCTAATTTATTGATGTTGTTTATTTAAGAATTTGATTAATTTGAAATTGATGAAGATTCTACCCATTCAAAAGATATTTGTACCTGTCTGAAGTCTTGCAGTTTTTGGTGAATTCCCTCAATGATGGTGGCAATAACAACTGGTTGCTAGATCTCATCAAGATAGAGATGAAAAAATTAGAGTTACACTCCACAACCACATCACGAATTCCCACATCCCATGCAAACAGAATACCCTCCTCTATGGCTTTAGCTTCGGTTTCAAGGGGTCCCAAAGGGACATGTAGTCTTTTACTTAGTGCAGTCTTCACTCTACCTGCATAGTCACGAATAAGAGCACTTCTCGATGTTTAAGCTTGGGCAAAGGTCGCACAATCCACATTATAGGTACCGTATTTTGTCCGCCCTCGATTTGCATGCCGGACCCCTAAAATTTAAAAAATATTAACTTTTCACCATAGGGCCACGGGAACATCTAGATTGACGTGACACAACCCGTTCGGGCATCAGAGCACTCAAAGTGCCCTTTTAGGTCAAGTTGACCAAAACGGCCCTAGTTAACCATGGGTTAACCAAAAGTCAAAGTTGGTCAAAATCACCCCAAAACTACATTTTTCATGTTCTAATATTAAACCCAAGCTATGCAGAGATTTTTGCCAACTTTGATCAAATTTGACCCGAGGTTGACTCTCGAGACGCCAAAAAACCTAATTTTGATTCGACCATCAAAATGGGTTCGAAATAATGTCATTGCAAAGATTATTGAATTCCATTTCCAACGATTATTCATGGGTAGAAATTAGAGTTAAAACGATTGAGATATCTTGAAAACCGTGCTAGGTGCATCAGCTTACTTCCCGAGGCCATAATTTTGATCCGACTGTTGGATTTTTATTTTGTCAATTGTTCTAGAAACTAGATATCCATACCTTTCTAGGGACACCAAGATCAGCTCAATCAAACATCCATATCTTCCAACCTTTTGACATTCTTTCCATCTTCAAGTTTCCATCTGAAAAGAAAAACGTAAACTTATTAAAAAGTTCAAGTCCATAGTATTTTCATAAGTGACTTAAGTAGATAATGTGAGATTGACAGATAAATGTCAATAGAAAATCAAAAGCTACATGTAGGAAAAAATTTAGGGAATAATTCACGAAATGAAAACTAACCATTTCCTTAATAGTTGGTAGGAAAAGAACTCCCCTCCTGATCACCAGACATCCCTTGGTACAGAACAATAAACATAATTTTGTCATAACTAACGTTTTTCAATTCCTTGTGAAATTTTTTGGCAAGATCTTCATAATCAATTATATCCACCACGCAACCATGGGTCATGAATAAGTTTTTTATCCACTACTATGTGGTTAACTGAACAAAACACCATAAACATGGTATTATATTTCTTGAGAAGCAAATGAAACCATTTTACTCAAAGTACAAACCGCTAACCTCTGTTCCAAATTTAGTTTTTGGCAACCAATTTGGTATTTCTCCAAGAAGATAGCATCCTTTTGGGGCCAAAATTGTGAAAGCATGTAAAATCTCATTAAAATGTCCAGCATTTATCAAAGGCAGACCTTACAATTTCATAAAAATTACTGTTACCTACTTAAGTAATTCAAAAATTTTGTTTCTTGCTTAAAATGATTCAAAAGTTTACTAATGTTAACTTGGAGCACCCATGCACTTTGTTCTTTGATAATAAAACCTTTTGCACATAGGTCTTGCACCATATTGCCTGACTCCCTTGGAACATGGAGCAATTTGCAATTGATTTGAGGTTTAGGAGTGTAGATGTAGCTTTTTAGCTATTATATACACCCATTTAATTTCATAGTCTTTTTTTTTTTTTTTGCTTTATCTTGCTTTCAAACATGTTTTATAGCTTTCCTAGCATGTATATTTTCTTTCTCACATATTTTATTGCTTTGATGTTGTTGGCCTAGCCTTCTTGGGCTAGGATGTGTCTATTTTTCTTGTTTGTTCTCTTTGCCATGCATAGGTGCTTTTTGTCATGTTTACGTGTTTAGATCTACATATTTATATGCTTGAAGCTTTGTTTGGATGCTATTTTGTAAGAGTGGATAGGAATGCAAACTTAGATATTCTCTCACTTTGGAAAGCAAATAAGTTTCGATTCCTTAAATTAGCTTCCATGGCTCGTGATGTTTTAAGTATTCCTATTTCTACTATTGCCTCAAAGTCTACTTTTAGTGTTGGTGGGAGAGTGATTGATCAATTTAGGAGTTCATTGAGGCCGAACACTATTGAAGCATTGGTTTGCACTAGAGATTGGTTGGATAGAGAGAAAGGTAATCTTATTTGTTTCATTAGTTATTATTACTCTTACATTATTATTATTTAGTTTTTGTAAAACTGATGAGGCATGATCATATTTTGTAACAACTAATACTTACATATTTTAGGTTCAAAATATCCCAACATTAAGTCGGGTTCAAAATATCTTAAGACAAACCACAAAGGTATGGTCAAATAGTTAATTAATGATCCAGTGGGCTTTGAAGTTTGAAACCTAGCCCACCACTTTCGAGGAGCAAGACGTTAAAATATATACAACTAAATCCATGACAGGATAGATAATAATAATGATAAAAATTAAAAATTAAACTTCTATTGTAGTCTAAAAAAACAATATTGAACTTTTACTCATGTTCTTTCAACCTCTTGACACTCTTCATCTCTAAGTTTCCATTTGAATAGAAAAATGTAAACTTATTAAAAAGTTCAAGCCCATAGTATTTTCATAAGTGACTTAAGTAGATAATGTGAAATTGACAGATAAATGTCAATTGGGAAATCAAAAGCTACATATAGGAAATAATTTAGGGAATACTTTATGAAATGAAAACTAATCATTTCCTTAATAGTTGGTAGGAAAAGAACTCCCCTTCTGATCACAAGACATCCCTTGGTACAGAGCAATAAACATAATTTTGTCATAACTAACGTTTTTCAATTCCTTGTGAAAATGTTTGGCAAGATCTTCATAATTGAGTATGTCCACCACGCAGCCATGGGTCATGAATAAGTTTTCTATCCACTGTTGTGTGGTTAACTGAACAAAACACCATAAACGTGGTATTATATTTCTTGAGAAGCAAATGAAACCTTTTTACTCAAAGTACAAACCGCTAACCTTTGTTCCAAATTTAGTTTTTGGCAACCAATTTGGCATTTCTCCAAGAAAGTAGCATCCTTTTGGGGTCAAAATTGTTAGAGCATGTAAAATCTCATTAAAATGTCCAGCATTTATCAAAGGCAGACCCTACAATTTCATAAAAATTATTGTTACCTACTTAAGCAATTCAAAAATTTTGTTTCTTGCTTAAAATGATTCAAAAGTTTACTAATGTTAACTTGGAGCACCCATACACTTTGTTCTTTGATAATAAAACCTTTTGCACATAGGTCTTACACCATGTTGCTGGACTCTCTTGGAACATGGAGCAATTTGCAATTGATTTGAGGTTTAGGGTTGTAGATGTAGCTTTTTAGCTATTATATATGTTGGGTTTATGCCCTAAAATCCAATTTATTGGCATGTCAAAAATAATTAAATTGTTTAATTATATGAGACTATTTATTAATGAACTAATGAGACATTATCTTAGTTCTTAAGATGCATTGTATGTGATTTATGTGAATAAGTCACAGAAGATATAAATCACAAGTTCCTTGTAAACTCAAAACGTAGTTCGTAGTCGGTGATGAAATTGGGCGTTTCATATGCGAAGATTATAACACATCAACTAAGATGATTTATTTTGATCATGGAAGTGGAGGCTTCTAGTTGATGTGTTGATGTGTCTTAAGAGTTAAGACATATTGAACTGGACTGCTGTGAGATTAATTATTCAATCAACAACTGTCACCTGAATAATTAATCTCACGACTTTTAATTTCATAGACTCTTAATCCTGAGAGGATAGTGAACTCAATCATGAAATGTAGGTTACTTTGATATATCAGGAGTGAGATCTAATATTCACGGTCAAAACCTCAGTATGTTGAGTAACCACACGTAGTGTTGAGGGAACACATATTCTTAAGATGGAATCCATAATCTCTTTTTATAGAGACACGAAATATCCCCTTTAGATAAATTTAATGAGAACTGGTTATTCAGAGCGCCTACTTTAGTAAGGAGTTACTAAAGCTTATATTTATTGAAATTGGATTTCAATAAATGTGAATAACTAAAAGATTAAACCGGATACTCAAGGATAAAATAGTTGTTTACAAAGTGACAGTTCTTTATGACTTTGTTCACTATCAATATTTCATGGAGGGGTCATATGATATCATTAGAGTCTTGAGATATAATTTATTAATAAGGCTTAGAGTGCAATTATATTTATATAGTGGTATTAAATATAATTAATGGTAACTTTGGACTTGTTAAGAATTGACAGAAAAGCCCAAGACCCATTGGAGCTAGAGTCTTATTTGTTCCCTTTGGTCTCATCTCAAGTTACAAACTAAAACCCAATTGGGTAGGCCCAAAAGGCTAATCCAATTAGATAATCAGTTTTTATTTAATAAGATTTATTAAATAAAGTAACTACTAAGGTAGTTAGAAAATACTTATGATGAAAAGAAAAGAAAACAGTTTTTCTCTACAAGCAAAAGAAGAATCTTTCTTAGAGAATCAATGTACAAAAGACTGATTAAGAAACCACACTTCTTGGGCACCATGTGGAATTGAGATGAAGATTAAAGGTATTCTCAAGTCATGGTTTTGAATTTCACAACATTAAGGTACGCTTTTTATTCTTTGTTCTAGAATTCAAGGTTACATGTTATCTCCCATGAATGAAGTAGATCTGTGATTGTTGCTTTCGCTATGTGTCTTGTATGAGATGCAAAACCAGATTTTCCAACAATATACACCCATTTAATTTCATAGTTGTTTTTTTTTTTTTGCCTTTATCTTACTTTCTAACATGTTTTAT
Source organism: Notholithocarpus densiflorus (assembly GCA_030021035.2). NCBI lineage: Eukaryota > Viridiplantae > Streptophyta > Magnoliopsida > Fagales > Fagaceae > Notholithocarpus > Notholithocarpus densiflorus. The sequence continues at coordinate 3,229,515 of JARYZH020000020.1, forward strand.
AGCTTTCCTAGCATGTCTATTTGCTTTCTCACATGTTTTATTACTTTGATATTGTTGGCCTAACCTTCTTGGGTTAGGATGTGTCTATTTTTCTTGTTTGTGCTCTTTGCCATGCTTAGGTGCTTTTTGCCATGTTTATGTGTTTTAGATCTACATGTTTATATGCTTAAAGCTTTGTTTGAATGCTATGTCTAGTGTTTAAAGTTTTGTTTGGATACTATTTTGTAAGAGTGGATAAGAATGCAAACTTAGATATTCTCTCATTTTGGAAAGCACATTAGTTTTGATTCCTTGAATTAGCTTCCATGGCTCGTGATGTTTTAAGTATTCCTATTTATATTGTTGCGCCTCAGAGTCTACTTTAGTGTTGGTGGGAGAGTGATTGATTAATTTAGGAGTTAATTGAGGCCGAACACTATTGAGGCATTGGTTTGCACTAGAGATTGGTTGTATGGAGAGAAATGTAATCTTATTTGTTTCATTAGTTATTATTACTCTTACATTATTATTATTTAGTTCTTGTAAAACTGATGAGGCATGATCATATTTTGTAACAACTAATACTTATATATATTTTTGGCATAGAACTTGCATAAATGAAATTGGATGAGCTTGTGTAAGATGTAATGAATTTGGACATCAACAAAGAATATATGGATGATTAGTCTACTATTTGCTCCAATTCTTTTAATATTGATACTTAACATTTGTTGAGTTCTAGGGATGTTATATTTTTTGTTGAACTATGTTATTTTGAATTTGGGTTGAAGTGTATGCAATTCTTTTGGAGTATAAAGAACTTATTCTAGATGGATGTTATATTTTTATTGAACTATATTATTTTGAATGTGAGTTGAAGACTTGAAATGTATTCACTACTTTTGGGATGTGTATGTAAACACAAAATTTCCCAATTGCAGAAAATCAAACAATTGAAAAGAAATATGGTTTGCAAATATAAATTTGTATTGATGTATAATGAGTACAATCTCTATTTCAATTCTTTTATAAAAGAATACCCTCTGATTCTATCATCTTTGAACTTGACTCGAACAAGGACTCTTCTTGACTTTGGTTGGAAGATGGATTGAATGGTCTTCACAACAAATCTCTAGCTTTGAGCTTATTAGAGATTTGTTGTTCTTCAAGTCTTCAAACGTGAAGGCTCTTAGGTTGAAGTTCTTCGGGGCTTTAGAGGCTTGATCCGTTGAGCTTCAAAGATTTGGGTTTGTTGAGGTTTATGGAGGCTTTTTAGCTTAATTCCAATAGAACTTCAAAGAACTCGAACAAGAGATCTTTTTGATTTTGATTGGAAGATGGATTGAACGGTCTTCTCAACGAATCTCCAGCCTTGAGCTTGTTAGAGATTTGTTGTTCTTCAAGCCCTTTGAATGTTCTTCAAGGTCTTCAAAGATGCTTCAAGTTCTTCAAAGATTCTTGAGATAGAATTTCTCCAGAGCTTGGACTCCTTGAAAATTGAGTGTTGAAAATGAGAGGGGATGTCCTCTATTTATAGTGATTTCAAAGGATAAGCTCTACTATGAATTGATATGCTTGAAAGTATGTAGCAGACTTTTGATTAGCCCAAATTCTTCTTAGAGATAATTATCTCTATTTATCTATTTTGATAAAGATAATAATCAACAAAGATAAATAATATCTCTATTTAATTTATTTTAATAAAGATAATTATCTATCGATTTTGAATAGAAAATTTATCTTTATTTTATTTATTTATTTATTTTAATAAAGATAATTACCCATAAATTTTGAATAGAAAATTTATCTTTATCTTGTGGGCCAAATGACACGTGGCAAATTTTGATATGCCAATGTGATGCCAATTTGGATGACACATGTCATCATCTAATTTAATTAATTTAATGACATTAATTTATAATTTGCCACTAAACTTTGATGTAGCATTTTATAATTGGCTTAAAATTTTGCCTCTTACAAATGCCCCCTCGAGACTTGATTATGTCCACAATTTTAAGTGTGGAAAGTGATAAAGTCTCGACAAATTTCATGCTTTGATTAATTTCAGCACCTTTCATTTATTTAGAAATTTGCAAGCAGGCATTTCTCCAAGAGCTTGAAGATGTGCAGGAGTCTACCACTATGAGAAGAGCTTTGCTCCTAATCGATTTGTCTTGCGAAGATAACTTTAAGAAGGAAATTTGTTTCCTAGTCAAAGTAGTAACCATATAAGGACTGAAATTCTATCCTTTGCAGTGATGATCCTTCATGCCTTCCATCAGACACTAGAATCGTCCTTCATTTTGACTTCTTTTCCTAGCCAAATTAGTCTTTGACTAGATAAATTTGTTTTCTAGTCAAAGTGGTCTTAGTTAGGCTCCTAGTAGGAATTAAAGTATTAAACAAATATCCCTACTATGAGAAGAGATTTACTCCTAATCAAAGTGTGGTTAAAATATACCACGTGATAGGAAAGTTCCTATTATGATTTGGCTAATGGCTATCACAATTGCTCTTAAGATGAGATTGCAATTCTTTCGGGCATAATCTTGACAATTTAGGATTCCATATTTGCTTCAAGTCGGCGACCATAAGGGCTTCCACTTTTAAGAAGGAAGTTTGTTTCCTAGTCGAAGTAGTCTTGCGAAGATAACTTCAATAAGGAGAATTCGTATCCTACTTAAAGTAATATTGGCCACAGTACACCTGATATCAACAGCCAACGTCCTATAAGAATTGAAACTCTATCCTATTTAAAGTCCTTATGAGTTTAATTCCGATTAGAACGAAGGAACTTGCAATCTTATTCCTTCCAAGAATCCTTCTTTATTTTGACTTCTTTTCCTGGCCAATCTAGTCTTGACTAGATGAGTTTTAGTTGCAATTAAACTCTCTGTGACCAGCACTATAAAAAGGTAGCCTCAGCTTCATGTTTATATCTTTGTAAACCGTCTCTTTTCTTTGTATGCTTTCAAATATATTGACTTATATTTGCTGGTGCAGATTTGATCTCAACTTCACAATAATTAACACCACTAGTATTGATTACCAACATCTCTCCCTTGGGTATAACAACCTTCTTTAAATTTATTTTGTTTTCTATAAACAAAGTTCTTCTTGCATGCTATGCGAATTTTATCCTACTCTTGACTTACGTCCATGCATGGTTGCCTCAAAGATGCAATCGTATTATTGATCATGATCATGTTTTTGTGAGTAAGATATGAACCGACCCTGCTCTTGGTATAGCTTGCTCACTAGCAGTATGCCAAATAAGTCGGCTTATATGATTGGATAACGTTGCCCCTTTTTCATATATATATATATATATATATATATATATTTTTTTTTTTTGGGTACAAAAATAACTCTTCCTTTGACAATTTCTTTTGCATGCATAAGCTGGTCCATCGTTGAAGAATTTGGCTTCAAGTTTTGTTGGAGTTCGATCATACACAAACTAATCTTTGGAGGTACATTCTTGTACAAAACCTTTCTTACTTGTGAATTTCTCTTCCTGCATGTCTATTTTGTTTTGTATTATTCCACCTCCATTTAGAATAGGTAATATGATGACTTAGTGGCACTACGAAGAACTTGCAAGAGCTTATTTTGTTCCTCAAGCCAAGTAGCTACCAAGACAACAATCTCGAAGACAATCTTGACAACGAAGTCTATCTGTGATACGAAGACTTCCTAGTAGAGTCCCCAAGCCCTTAGACTCTCTTTTGTCCATGGCCATGAGGGAAGGTGAAACTCTCAAGACCTACTCGGACAGGTATTTGGAAACATACAATGAGATAGATGGAGATTTCGAGGATGTGGCAATGAGAACATTTAAGATAGGGCTCCCGATGGAGCATGAATTGAGACAATCTTGACAACGAAGTCTATCTGTGATACGAAGACTTCCTTGAAGACAAAGACTATCTTAAGGATGGAGACAATCTTGAAGACGAAGTCTATCTTGGATACGATGACTTCCTTGAAGACGAAGACAATCTTGACAACGAAGTCTATCTTGGATACGAAGACTTCCTTGAAGACGAAGACTATCTTAAGGATGGAGACAATCTTGAAGACGGAGACAATCTTGAAGACGAAGACAATCTTGAAGATGAAGATATCCTTGAAGATGAAGACAATCTTGAAGATGAAAACAATCTTGAAGACGAAGACTGCCTTGAAGATGAAGACTATCTTGAAAATGAAGACAATCTTGAGGACAAAGACTTGCCTTGAAGACGAAGACAATCTTGAAGATGAAGACATCCTTGAAGATGAAGTCTATCTTGAGAATGGAGACAATCTTGAAGACGGAGTTTGTCCATGCAAGGATGTGCATTGGTATCTTTGCAATGAAGCAACTGTCGATGCAACCATCTAAAGACGTGCTTTGGCATCTTTACAATGGATGTGCATTGGCTTCTTGCTATGATACTTTTTAAAGGTATAAAATGATAAGTACCAGACTTTAGAGATATAGGGTGACACCATTCAAAGTTTAAATATGCAAGAAGATGACACCAAAACTTCAAGGATTTAAGGTGATCCAACTCAACAGAGAGGCAATTCAGTCCAAACTTTAGAGATGCAAAGAGATGCCACCAAGGTTTTGAAGATGCAAGGAGATACCACCAAGTCTTTAAAGATACAAGGAAATACATACCACCAAGACTTTAAATGTGAAAGGTAGAATTACTTAGATTTTAAAGATGACAGAGAAAGCACATTTTAGAGACACCAAGCGACATTCTCACAATAATGTTTTCTTTCTTGGCGACTTTTCATGGCTCAAGAAATATATATATATATATTTTTTTTTTTTTGACATGTGACTGAACTTAATATAGAATACCAAGCTGCCTACGTACTCGAAAGAGGATCAAGTCAATACGTAGTTCAAAAGGGGATTTTTGAGGATGTGACTGAACTCAGTAAATAATACCAAGCTGCCTACGTACACAAAAGGGGATCAAGTCAACACGTAGTTCAAAAGGAGATTTTTTTTTGAGGATGTGACTGAACTCAGTAAATGATACCAAGCTGCCTACGTACTCAAAAGGAGATCAAGTCAACACATAGTTTAAAATGAGATTTTTTTTTTTTTTTTAGGTGCCCTAACTTTTGCCTAGGTCGCCTTATACAAAGGTTTTCAACCTAGCGGCCTTTTTTTTATTTTTTATTTTTTTATTTTTTATTTTATTTTTTATGCCCTAACTTTTGCCTAGGCTGCCTTATAAAAAGGTTTTCAACCTAGCGGGCCTTTTTTTTTTTTTTTTTTTGTGTGAACACTTTCAAGAGTAATGGGAAAACATAATGTACCCTTTGAGTGTTGAGGTAGGCAGTTTAGGCTCTTACCAAGGAGTGTTTCAAACTTCAAGCATAGTAATGCTTCAAGAACTTGCCGTTGATAAGGCCAATTCTCAAAACGTCTTTAGTTGTATTAGTGTTGATTTCCTTCAATTCATCAACTGTAGCTTGTATGCCTTCTTCAAATATGGGTGGCGCATCCTTAACATCATCTTCGACTTCTTGGTATGTGGTCACCATTGTACGCCTTTTTACAGTCAAGGCTTCTCCAGTATTCACTTCCTAAATGGTTCTACGTTTCATACGAGATGGAATGGAGCTTCGAATCTCATTTGAATCTTGATCAACAATAAGTGTGTCGTTAGCACCTCTAGAGAGGAAATTTTTCCTTTCATTCTGCTTTTGCTTTGCCTTTAAATCTTTTGAGAGTCGAGAAGGGATTGAATGACCGAGCCTTGTGAGAACTAAACCTCGAGTGCCAACTTGAGAAGGAGTTGAGTGATTGAGTCTTGTGAAAATAGAGCCTTGAGTGCCAACAACAGAGTTATCTTCTTGTGTCCCCAACCTATCAAAGACTGAGATATGTGAAATGGGTCGCCCAATGTGGTAAAAAACAGATGATTTCTTTGATAGGTTCGAAGATTGTTCTTCTTCCTCATAATTTGCCGAAATTACTGAAACACTAGCTTTTCGGATGGGAATATGAATAGGAGTTGGTGGGGTGTATCCAATTCCAGCCTTAGAACTTGTTAAACTGAAACCTTTAGCCTTTGACACCTTATGTTCTTCTTTTCCAGAGGCTTCAGGGATGAGCTTACCCAAACCACTCGACTTCTCATGGTCATAACCAGCTTTAGCCATGAGTCTATATGCATTAGGGTCAAAACCCTCTTTGGTTCGTTTGGTGGGCAAAGTCCCATGTTCAACAATCGGCCCTTGGGACGGTCTTGTGAACCCTTTCAATGGTTGGCTTGAGATTCTTGATTTTGTGATTTTAGCAACTGGGAGAGTTAATCCCTGTAGATCTTCCAATACTGACTCTCCATCTCCTGAAAATGGTGATTGGCCCTCTTTTCTTTTGGTGATTGGGACATAGTGTAACACAGGAGTTGCCTTAGTCGCTTTAGAAACTTGATGCTTCTTCTCTTCTGTGGAAGTCTTTGTCTGCTTGGTTTCCTTCTCCTCAATTGGCTTGGCTTCCTTCTCCTCAATTGGAGAGTCAATCCTTGAAGTTTTGTAGTGGAGGTTTACGTCTTTGCTAGATGGTGAAACAATGACTTGTGCTTCTTCTAGCGTATCATCTTCCAAGTAAAATTTTGCATCAACAAAATGTGATTCAGCTATAGTAAAGAGCTTGTGATCAGCTACTATCTTCTTAACTTGTCCATCTTGAAAATATTTAAAGCATTGGTGATATGTGGATGGCACAACACCATACTCATGCAACCTTGGTCTTCCAATAAGCACTTTGTAAGTGGTCTTGGCATCAATGACATGAAAGAGCGCACTTGATTCCATTTCACCAATGAGCACATGAAGTCTAATCTTTCCAATAGCTCTTTGTCCACCTTGATTAAAGTCTTGAATCATCAATTTACTGGGAAGTAGTTCATCCAAGGAGATTCCAAGTTCTTTCAATATTTTGAGTGGGAGGATATTGACTGCAGATCCACCATCAATAAGGATACGATTGACTTCTTGTTCTCGAATGTAGCCAGTCACAAATAAGGGACGATTATGAATCTTGGATCCCAACAAACGATCATCATCAGTGAAAATGATTGAAGACCAATATGCTCTATACACAATAGTTCGCTTTGTTTCTTCCTCACTATCTGAAGAGTCTTCTTCACCACTTACTTGATAACATGTAAGAGATGAAAAGATATAATTCTCGGGAATTGGCATTGGGGAGAAAGGTACTTTCACTTCAATAGGCTCAAATGAACCAAATTGTATGGTGAGAACAATAGAAATAGTTGTTGAGGCCACTATGGCTAAATTGGCAGTCGCAACTTCATTGTCAAACGTGATCTTTCCTTGATGGGCTAGCTCCATGATTTTATCTTTCAACATAAAGCATTGTTCTATGGGGTGGCCTATGAGTCGCTGATACTTGCAATACTTGGGATCATTTGTTTGGTTAGCCTCTTCAGGACATTTCATCTCTGGTAGCTCAATTAACTTCAACTCAAGTAAATGATCTAACATCTTGGAGATATCATAATCAGGGAATGGATATTGCTTTTCTTGCATCTCTTGTAATGTTGGTATTCTTCTTCTCTTATCTTGAGTGATAGCAAACATCTGTTCTTTTTTCTTGGGCTTAACTGGAACTTTGAGAGGAGTAGTAGTTACAATAAAAAACTGCTTGTTTTCTGGTTTAGGAAGGAATTTGCCCCCTTTGCGAGTATCTTGTATTTCTTTCCTATTGCAGGGTTCTTGAACAGGTGGGCCTTGGTAACCATTGGAAGCAATACTAAGCTCCATGTCATGGGCACGTGTTGCTAATTCTTTAAATGTTTTGGGCTTTATTCCTTGAAGGATGTAGCTTATAGCCCAATTCATTCCTTGAATACACATCTCAATTGCAGATGACTCAGATAATTGATCCTTGCAATTAAGACTAAGGTTTCTCCACCGTTGAATGTAATCAATGACTGGCTCTTCTTTCCACTGCTTTGAATTGGTGAGCTCTATCATGCTAACAGTACGTCGAGTACTATAGAAACAGTTTAGGAATTCTCGCTCCATTTTATTCCAACTATCAATGGAGCCAGGCGCTAGATCGGTATACCAATCAAACGCATTTCCCTTCAAAGAGCGAACAAATTGCTTGACCATGAAATCCCCATAAGTTCCAGCATTGTTACAAGTTTCCACAAAGTGAGCTACATGTTGCCTTGGATTGCCTTTACTCTCAAATTGTTGGAACTTTGGTGGCTGATAGTTTTGAGGCATCCTCAAGAGATCTATCCTTTGAGTGTATGGTTTAGCGTAGGCAATGGACGCCTGACTTCCACCCTCAACTTGGTCTTTGATAGCTTCCTTGATTAACTCCTTGAGCTGGTCAGGAGAGATAGACCCCTCTGTAGAGAAATTGAGATCATTTGTTGAACTCTCGGGTTTGTCATTATGGGTTTGTTTCGGCCTAGAGCTTTCATCTTCACGATTCGGTCCAGATGTATTACCCATTTTATCCATTAGGAGAGTTATTTGTGCGTCTCTAATTGCTTCCCTTTCTTTCATAGACTTCATTAATTCTTCTAAAGTTTGGGCTATAGTCGAGACTTGTTCCTCCAGAGATGTTGTGTTAGTCATCATGACTGGCATGGCAAATGAGCTAACAGAGCAAGGAGAATCCCTAAACTTGGAAGTAAGAATGTCATCTGAAAAAGAGAATTCAAAGCCATCAAGTGATTCATCTTCTTCGTCAACAATCGGAGCTTCTTGTGTTGGTTCTGGTGACAAAGCTGGTTGAGACAACATTTCTTTGACGAGGCCAGCTACATCTTTGCTTGCCTCCTGAGTAGATGAGGCTGTTTGTGACTTCTTGATTTCAGAAGTGTTGAAAACAGACGAAGATTGGGGTATGGGTGTTGTTTGAGCATAGACTTCTACAAGGGTTTTTATCCTTCCCCTTGTCATGGGTCTAGTATAAGGAATATCAGAGTTTGAATCAAGTATAGGATCAACTTCACTTGTTCCAAAAAGAGGGTTGTTGATTTGAATCTTCTTTGAAGCCATAAGACTTTAAAAGATATGACAAATTGATGAAGAAGAGATGAGAGGTAGAGATTGTCCCACTGGGCGTGCCAAAAATTTGTAAACACAAAATTTTCCAATTGCAGAAAATCAAACAATTGAAAAGAAATATGGTTTGCAAATATAAATTTGTATTGATGTATAATGAGTACAATCTCTATTTCAATTCTGTTACAAAAGAATACCCTCTGATTCTATCTTCTTTGAACTTGACTCGAACAAGGACTCTTTTTGACTTTGGTTGGAAGATGGATTGAATGGTCTTCACAACAAATCTCTAGCTTTGAGCTTATTAGAGATTTGTTGTTCTTCAAGTCTTCGAACGTGAAGGCTCTTAGGTTGAAGTTCTTCGGGGCTTTAGAGGCTTGATCCGTTGAGCTTCAAAGATTTGGGTTTGTTGAGGTTTATAGAGGCTTTTTAGCTTAATTCCAATAGAACTTCAAAAAACTCGAACAAGAGATCTTCTTGATTTTGATTGGAAGATGGATTGAACGGTCTTCTCAACGAATCTCTAGCCTTGAGCTTGTTAGAGATTTGTTGTTCTTCAAGCCCTTTGAATGTTCTTCAAGTTCTTCAAAGATTCTTGAGACAGAATTTCTCCAGAGCTTGGACCCCTTGAAAACTGAGTGTTGAAAATGAGAGGGGATGTCCTCTATTTATAGTGATTTCAGAGGATAAGTTCCACTATGAATTGATATATTTGAAAGTATGTAGCAGACTTTTGATTGACCCAAATTTTTCTTAGAGATAATTATCTCTATTTATCTATTTTGATAAAGATCATATTTTGATAAAGATAATAATCAACAAAGACAAATAATTATCTCTATTTAATTTATTTTAATAAAGATAATTATCTATCGATTTTGAATAGAAAATTTATCTTTATTTTATTTATTTATTTATTTTAATAAAGATAATTACCCATAAATTTTGAATAGGAAATTTATCTTTATCTTGTGGGCCAAATGACACGTGGCAAATTTTGATATGCCAATGTGATGCCAATTTGGATGACACATGTCATCATCTAATTTAATTAATTTAATGACATAAATTTAGAATTTGCCACTAAACTTTGATGTGACATTTTATAATTGGCTTAAAATTTTGCCTCTTACAAATGCCCCCTCGAGACTTGATTATGTCCACAATTTTAAGTGTGGAAAGTGATAAAGTCAAGTGGGTTAGGTCAGGTCCACCTGCCTCATTAACAAGTTGGGTTAGGGTTGAAGGATTATAACACGATTATTAAATGGGTCGGGTTTGGGTTGAGCCATTTAGTCGGATACCCCTACCTTAACATGACACGCTAACCCAAATTGACACCCCTAACTTTATACAATGATTATGCATTTATGAACAAGTTTTAGTATATGAAAAGGAAAGTCTAGATATTTTGATGGGACAAAGAACATAAGGTAACGTGAATTTCTATGTTTTAAGGAGGGTTTTAAAATAAATGAAGATCCTTGTGAAGAGAAAAATTGGAAGAAACTAGAGACTAAAACTAGTTGTAAAACATTTATCCATTTCACAGTAGAAAATGATGTTTGGGGGGTTATTGCATTTAATCCAAAACACAATCATAAAACTTGCACTATCATCAGGGAGACATTTGTTAAGATGTGGTTGTCATATTTCAAAGTTTAAAGCAGGTGTAATCAATTTTATCATGAATGTTGATACAAGTACAAAGAATGCTTATTCATATCTAACAAAAGAAGTTGGAGAGAGTGAAATTGTGGCTTTACTGAAAAAGATTGTTATAATTATGTGAACATGAAAAAGATGTCAACAATTAGTGCTGGAGATGCTCAAAGCATATTGAATCATTTTAAGATAGACAGAAGGCCCATGGTTTTTTTACACGGTTCAAGTAGATCAAGAAAATTGCTTGAAAAATCTTGTTTAGTGAGATAGGAGATCAAGGTTTGATTATGATTGTTTTGGAGATGTTGTGGTATTTGACTTGTTAGTCACCATTGGCAAAATGTGATGTTTCAATGTGCATTCCTTTTGAATGAAACCACTATTTCTTTCAAATGGTTGTCTAAGTCATTCTTAGACTCAATGGGAAACCGATCTCCAGTAATAATTTTCACTAACCAATATCAAGCCATGTCAAATGCTATTGAGAAATACGTTATTGACTATATTTATGGCATTTTCAAAAAATGCACATTTTTACTTAAGAGAGCTAAAAGCTAATTTGAAATTCCAATCCTCGTTGAACAAGCACCAAATGCAATGCAGAAGTTTAATCATAGAGATCATCACAAGCTCAATATGATATACAAAATTTGACATAAATAGAGAACTGTATTCACTAAGGATAGTTTCATAGTTGAATTTAGAGCTTCCTCGAGGAGTGAAAGCACAAACCATGTTTTGACTAATATAGCAAATAAAACAAAAATTCTTACTAACTTTATAATTAAATATGAAAATGTATTTTTAGGTATGCATTCCTTGGATTTTAAAGAAGATTTCAAATGCAAGCAAGGTGACCCACGAAGATCAATTAAGAGAAGTAATATTTTGTGTCATGCAGCTTAAGTTTACACTTGTAAGATATTCAAATTATTTGAAAATGAATTCCTTAATAGTCTTGCAATAATGTGAAAGTAGGTTGATTGCCAAGATATAGTTGATGTCTTTGAGGTGAAAGAATAAAATAGTGAAATGGTATATATTGTTCGTTTTGATCGTCTCAATAGTAGTATTTATTGTTCTTATAAGAAATTCAAATTATTGGAGATTCTTTGTGTTAGCGTTTAAGAGGGTTATCAAAGTTAAAGTTGGGTTCAAATGCAAATTTGAAAGAAAATGAAGTTGTGCAGCGTAATATCTTTGATGAAATGCTTGGCTTACTAAATGATGTGTTAGCGTTAAATCCCCCTTGTATGAAATCAAAAGGTGTACGAAACAATAAATTTAAAAAGGAACTTTGAAAAGTTCAATGCAAAATTGCCAAGTGGGAAGATGCCATGTTGCCAAGAACCTTAGGAAGTTCACAAGACCAACCTAAATTGTTTTGACTTCAAGCCAAGGGAAAATTACAATGACAAAAAGCTTCTTTTGTTTTTTACTTTTATTTTGAGGAGTACATTTGTTGTCTTTGGAATTATTTGACTGTTGCCAAGTGCAACTTAGAGCATCCACATTGGTGGAGCTATTTTTTTAGTTATTTGGCACCATAAAAAGCTACTTTATATATTTTACATTTTCACTATACAAAACATCCAATTTTTTTTTTTTACCTCTTCATTTAAATATTATTTCTTTGTTATTTTTTTATTCTCTCTCTTTTCTTTCATCTCTCTCTTTCCCTATCTCTCTCTTTCTTTGAAGGAAGAACAACCATGAACAAACCCACAAACCCAGCAAACCAATAGCCACCACCATCCACCGCTAAGCCTATAACCACCTTTGCCACCCATAACCTCCACAAATTGGAACTTCCGGCCAAAACCAAACCACAAACCCACAACCCCCACATCACAACCACTAACCCAACCCAGCCACAGCCACCCACTGCCATAACCACAACCAAACCACCAAAACTCTGATTAAAAAAAAAAAAAAAAAACTACCACCATCACCACAAACCCACCTCAAAAACCACCACAAATAGCCACAAAACCAAGCAACCCACCACCTCTGCAACCCACCATTGCTGCTACAAACACCAAAATCTCACCCACTGCCGCCACAATCAAATCCAACCAAATAGAACAGCTCCAAAATCTCACCCACTACCGCCAATTAATCTTCTATATCTTTGTCTTTTGGGTCAAAACTCAAAAATGGGATTTTTTTTTCTTTGGTGGTATAGAGCTTTGTGGGTTTTGCTAGATCAACCAAAGGAGAGGGAGAAGACATGGTGATGTGAAGAAAGAGAAGAAAAAGAAAATAGTGAGGAGAGGAAGAAGGACACGGTGAGGTGATGAAAGAGAAAAAAGTGAGAGAGAGAAAACATAGTTTTTAATTAAAATATTGGGAGGAGAATAAAATATTAATATATGGGTTTACCTTTAAGTTACAGTGCACAGCTAAATGGCTGTGCACTATAGTTGAGAAGCTCTATTTTTTAGCTATAACTCCACCATTGCAATTCTATTTTTGTGATCGGTGGTGCTAAAAAGTTATGCTCTTATGTACTAACTTTATATTCTTAAAAAAATTCCAATCGATATTTTTTGAGTGGAACGTATATAATTCGAGTTGGATTTGGCAAAACAAGCCTAAAAGATCAAGCATTATTACAGATTTATCAATACAGCAGCTGAATATATTTACTTGTCCAAGATCTTATGTGATTTTTAGAAAAGGTGAACACTTTTACATTATTGATGAAAAAATAGAACTTTTTAGAATATAAATGAATGATTGTAATATTATTGTAGAGAAATCTAATTGACCGATAGTGATAGTAATATTATTGTAAGTAATCACTTTTTATAATAATGATATATATATATATATATATTTATATATATTTCTCTCAAGTGTTGCTCCCTTTGTCTCTATTAACTATTTGTCACAATAAATTACAAGAATCCTTGTCTTGGCGAAGTGATCCCTTAGTGAGTGTTTTGTTAAGAAACTTTGGTTTTCTTTATAATTTACAAATAAATAATAAAGGTTGGGAGATTACTTTGTATGTTAATGAGAAATACTATAAGAAAGTTTGCAACAATTGTAAAAATCTAACACCATAAATGAATCCTTAAGTCCAAATTTTATTTATTTTTAACATAAGTGAGTAAATTCCTTTCAAATGCAATAAGTGTATAAAATGGTTTAGAACCAAGGTTGTCAAAATCGAGATCCTACGTAGGATCGTGGGAGGTAGGTAGGATCGTGGATCGTAGGATCGGATCGTGAATCGTAAGATCCTACCTATTTTCAGATTTTAAACAAAAAACCTATTAATAGTGAATTTGTATATTATATAATCACTTAAAATATGAATCCATCCATTAAAAAAAAAAATTGCATCATAAAATGTAATTTGCACGCACTACATCGTTCTTATGTCATTCTAACGAAACAAAATATGTTTAACTTTTGACATAATGTATTTAAAACGTTCAGTACATGTTTAATTAGCAACTAAGTACCAAAATATTATCTACGCATGTGAAAAATGTTTTCCAAATTCTAAGTTCCAAATCCAAAATAAGTTAGGCTAGTTAGCATATAAAAACTAGCTAACTACAAATTTACAATACGTAATCCAAAAGAGAATTCTCAATCTAAGGTAAACTAGCTAATTACAAATATGAAATCCAAAAGAAAATTCTCATTCTAAGGTTCTTTTAATCTAATCACTGTCATTGTTATATCCCATTTCATCATCTAAATATTTTAGGTTTTGTTTTTGAAAACGTTAAACTTAAGTACTATAGGTTTTTTTGAGATTTTATGTTGACATAGGGGTAAATTTTGGATTTCAATTCATTATTGGGCTTTTGATAACCCGTTGGGTTTGTGGGTTTAGGTGGATTATCTTACCCAAATGAATCCCACTTAAAAAAAAAAAAAAAAAAAAAAAAAATTCAAGCCAAATGGTAGGATCGGTAGGATCCCATACGATCCTATGCGATCCTACACGATCCTACATACGATCCTACCATTTTTGCGATCCTGCTACGATTTTAAACTTTTTGGTGAGATGGGATCGTAAAATCGTGCGATTTTACGATCCGGATCGCGATTTTGACAACCATATTTAAAACACAACTCATCAGTAGAACACCATTATAACTACAACATCAATACAACTACAATACCTTTACAACACCAATACAACTACCAAGGTCTATATAAAAGGAGCTCAAATCTTGGGAAAGCTAAATAACTTTTTGCTTTTCACTTTTTGTTTTAGTTTTTTATTTTATTTTTTTAACAAAATTTAACAAAATTTTTTTAAAAAAATTAAATTAGTTTTTTAAAATTTGTTGTGAAAATATTGTAGACATAATATTTCTCTTAAAAAATAGAAGCAATATAATGATTACATTGAAATGATAGGGAAATTTCATCGTTATATAGTATATACTAACCGGATTCAATATCACATAAATTATGCAATTTATTACTTCTTTTTTCCTTGGGCCGGTCATAAAATATGCGTAGATCGCATAGATATCTTAAGTGTTAAGTTTTAACCTCAAGGAGAATATGCTTTGTAATAAATTTTATTTGGGCTGAAAGCCTATATGGGCAGCTTAGAAGTTTGTTAATTGGATACGCTTCTGTGCGTCTAGAAAATCAAAAGAACCTCAGTGGGCTTTTTACAATGTAGTTCGATTTTGTATCCGATTCAAATCCTAGGAGCCCTTGCCAAATGGCACTGTAGACTTATTGAGTTATTTACCATTCATTGAGCCCAGTTCGTGGACAAGAAATAGATTGGAACTTAGAGCATGGGCCTAATCAAACTTCTAGGCAAATGTAAATTTCAAACGCTACCTTTTGTATTTTAATTACTCATTTTCAAATTAGCACACATCCAGGTTGGCCAGTTGGACCAATAGTTCGCTGAACCAGTACCTAAATCGGCCCAGTCATACTTAGACCACTTATGCAATTGAATCGGTGAATTTCAACGGTTTTTTGCAACTTCGATTGGTTCTTTTAATCCAGCCAGTTTTGTAATTTTGAAAAAAAATTATTTTTACATAGGTTCATTGTAATACCATTTTTTGGATTTGGAGCATACTAAAAAACATGAGATTTTATAATGAGGTTAATGTTGGACTTTCTAATAAAGATAGGATTTCAAGTTTTAGCAATCCATGGGATTAAAGTAGCTAGTGAGATATGCAAATATGAAATATGCATAGAATTTGAGATATGTTTTTATTTCTAAAATTTTAAGAAATGCAATGCAACCTATTAAAAAAAAAAATTGTTATCTTTAATCTTTTCTCCTTTTTCATTTTCTCTCTCCCTATACAAGAATACAAACCCTTTGTACCACATTTTGTGTTCCACTTTATGTTCCATCAATCGCAACATGTCATGTGTTTATTTTTTTCCATTTTAAACTTTAACTATTTTATAAGGAAAATTAAACAAGTACATGACAAGAAGTGATTGATGGAACATAAAATGGAACACAAATAATAGTATAGAGGATTTGTATTCCCCATACGGACACACATTGGAACAAAATGCCACATGTTGTCCATGCCACAACCTCACACTAGTGTCCACGTGAAAAATGAAGGTGTTGTGATTGTTTTGAAGACATCAAATTCATACTCAATTTAATTATGATGGGATTGTTCGTTCTCAGCCTTGGTTTCGACCTTAGCTCTGTGAATGGCTATATAAGTCAAAATCCAAGTCCCTACTCGACTCCATAGAGCACAACTGTAGTCAGGGGCGGAGGGAAGGGGGGGCGAGGGGGTCAAATGCCCCCCTGATGCCCCAAAAATTCTCAAGTAATATATAGTACAAGGTCTTATTTGCATACATAAGGACAATCAACTTTTTTACATACATATTGTACTTGTACTATGTATTAGTTCACTGTAGGAAAACAATTTCACGTTGAGGCCACTGCAACTCTTTTTTAAAAAGTAATGGATCCCACCTTATAATAATTATAATAAAATAAAACCACTTGTACAGCCTACTTCTCCACCACTATTTTGTTGAACAGAATTATGAAAAAAAGAAAAGAAAAAAAACTACTCTCACTCAATAGTATTATAGCACCTCAAAAAAATTGAGGACCACAAAATTTTTCACAATTTTTTATCACAACTGTTGCATGGCAGAGTGTGATTGTTTTAAAAAAAAAATTGTGAGTTTATGTGTTAGTATTTGTTAATCACTCACAGTCTGCCATATCAAAGTTTTGACAAAAACATTGTGAAATAATTTATGGTCTAGAACTACTCATAGCACATCTGTTACGTACTAGCATTTTTCAGTCTCAGGCCCAAATATTTTTTACAAACCTAAATTTTAATTGTATATGAAAATTACATTTGCATATAGTTGTTTATTTATTTATTTATTAATATCAATTAATATTTTTTCGAATTAATTTTACTCTCTTTTGACCTTGCCCCCCCTAATCTAAAATCCTGCCTCCGCCACTGACTGTAGTGGATGATTCACGACGTCCCTTCAACAGAGGTAGGTTTGGACTATGGACGAAGTTGCTCTCATCACTTAGATCAATTTCTATCCCAATCTTGAGAGAGAGAGAGAGAGAGAGAGAGAGCAAGGGATATACTGGAATTAAAAAAAAAAAAAATTTTTTGCTACATGGATTAGTATTGTAGCTCAAATGATGTCACCCTATTCGCAAGCTGGTCTAACGTGGAATATGAAAATTGAACATCCAACTTCAAGTGGTTCATTAACAATTTGAAGAATGATCAAAACGACACGAAGACAGCAAAGCTGAAGTTCAAGAAGGGCCAAAACGACATAAGAAGACTTGATGGAAGAGTGACGTCATTTAATGAAACGGCAAAGTTTTGGATTGAACAATTGCAGAAACTGCTTGTAGTATTGAAAGCTTAAGTGAAGCGGTTTCTCAAAAAAAAAAAAAAAAAAAGCTTAAGTGAAGCGTGTGAGTGTCATGTGAGTGTAAATGTATTTAGTTAGGATTAAGATGACACTTGTCATAATTTTATTGGTAGAGGATTTCTCGGTTAGTTAGTTAGCTTCCCGCCTTTTTCTCCTTTAGTTTGTTACTCTGTTTTCGTTGTATATAAAACGCAGAGTATGTATTTTGTTAGTAGTAGTATTCATTTTCTCAAATTCAGTAATGAAAGCATTTTTCTCTCATCTTGAATTCTCTCAGTTTCTCTAGAATCTTCTTTCAATATCTAGTTTTAACAATTTTCTATTTATTTATTTATTTATTTATTTTTACATGTATTACATGGGATCATAAACTAACAAAGCTATTGTGAAATTTTCGCTGCATGGTGGTCTCAGTTTTGAGCTACATACTCATAACATGCGGTCATGCTATCTAACTCTAACCACTCAATTTCTTCAATAACTCCCGAATGTAATTAAACTGGTTTTTGTTCAATTGTTGATTGTGTTTTTGTTATGTACTTAGGTCACTGTGCACAGCGGGGAAAGTGTGTGTGCTGAGTTTGTTTGGTATTGAGCGTTTTTTATTTTTAATTTTTTTATATAAAATAAATTGAGGGATTAAGTTTTTTCTAATATGGAATTTATTTTTCATCAAGACCTTGGTGCGACGTTTTTCATTGTCAAATTTTTTTTTCTATTTTGTTATCCGTGTCATATAACAGTGTGCTATGTTTGCAAATTTTGTAAGTGAGATAGCTGTATTATGGTAAGGACCAAAGTGAAACTTTGCCTCAAAACTCAGTGATTAAAATTAAACGTATGAAAACATAAAGACCAAAATTGTAAGCGGAGCTAGGGAGGTCGAGGAGTGGCAATTGCATCTCAGCTAGGGACGGAGCCAGACTTTAGACTTAGGGAGGGGGGGGCAAAACATACGTTAAAAAAATTTCTTGACTTGTAACTAAATAAGACTATCTTATAAAAATTAATGTTTCCATTAGTTCTTTTCGTTATTTATTTAATTAATTTTCAAATGTTTCATCAATTTCAAACCTTATAGCTCTATTGATTGAGAATTAAAAAAAAAAATATGTAAACAAAGAGAAGATAAGAAAAGCCCATACCTCAAGCGTTTTCCAAAAAAAAAAAAAAAAAAAAAACCTCAAACGTTTCAACTTTCAAGTTAAATCAATTTAACAAGTTAAATATTAGAAGTATTTCCTTAAAATTTAATAGCCACACACTTAGCCCACTAACTTAGCAAGTCAAACAGTTGTATTCCCTTAAAAATTAATAGCCACACACGTAGTCCTCTTAGTAACACACTCAATAGCTTATGGCCATACACAAAAAAGAGCTAAGAGTGAGTGAGAGTAGTCTAACTACAAATCCTTCATCTCTCTCAAATAAATATTCTAAACAAAATAGAGTGACTGAATTTCCAGATATTATAGTGTTGGTAAATTTTTTTGAGTTGCCCCCTCATTCCTTAAGAACAACACAGAACGGGATGCCAAAGAGATTTTTTATTTTTTATATCTCATAGTTCAAGGATTTGTTACTTGTTCTTGGGGATTTTGTTTGTTTGTCTATGGAGAGGCCATCAACTAAAGTGATGGGCTTTTTTTTTTGGTTGGGATCGAAGGGCAAATTTGTAAATTGCTGGGGAGAGGGGCCAAGAGTAATTATCTTGGACCTAAATGTTAAAAAAATTCAGAATATATAAACTATTATGATTTTTTTTTTTAATCTAGGGGGGGCCATTGCCCCTCCTAGTCAATGAACAGCTCCGTCCCTGCTCTCAGCCCACGAAAATTGTAAAACTAATTTTTTTTTCCTTTTTTATTATTACTTTTTTTTAAGATGTAACTAGTAAAAAGGGGGATAGACTCGAACCATAGACATGAGACACTAAAAAGATGTCATCATTATTGAGCTATCACTTGAACCTTCAAAAAGCATTTTTAATACTTTTTTAACTCCCCACATCCTACCTCATTTCCCCGGAAACATATCCTAGAGATATAACAAGGAGACTATTAAGTATTATCTTTATCTGATAGGTGATAGAGAAGTTGAAATGGGATGAACCAACTAGGCCTGTTCAGGTATCGACGAAATCGGCCAGCGCCGAACCGATTCGATTGCTTCACAAGCCCACCGTAGGTGTCCGGCGCAATGGTCGGCGGCGATCTAGACAAACCGAAGACGTCCGGTGCGGCGAGCGGTGGTTGTTTTGCACTCCGACGAGAAACTGCACCGCACCGGTATCTATATAAATACACACACACACACTATAATTTAACATATATGTATCAATGCTTACAGTTTTTTATTTTTATGTTTCAGTAGATTGAAGAAAACCCAGAGAAGCCATGAAAGCAAATGCAAGGAATAGGAAGAAGAAGAAAACGACGCTAGACTTAACATAAGGGGCAAAATTTGCTGAACAACATCTTTTTGGAAAAATATTAGCAAAAAAGCATGTGGATGAAACATTTTAATAAGTTAGACTTTTTTTTTTTTAATAATTTTAAAAAAAGGTGGAACTCGAGTCTATGAAACTCGAGTCTATGAAACTCGACTTCTATAATGTAACTCGAGTTTCCTAGACTCGAGTTCCAAGTGCGTAAAAATTATTCACAAGGAACTCGAGTTTAGGAAACCCGAGTTCTGTTCAAATGGAACTCGAGTTTCCTAGACTCGAGTTCCACGTTTTTTTTTTTTGTTGGTCCATATCAAACTTCACCCAAGAGGAAACTGAGTTTGAATGGGTTGGAACTCGAGTTTGTTAAACTCGAGTTCCAAAAACAGTTCAACTTACTAAAATGTTTCATCCGCATGCTATGTACCAAATTTTTTTCTAAAAAGCTACTATTTGGCAAATTTTGCCTAACATAAGGATAGGTTTTCTTTTTTTATTTTTATTTTTTATTTATTTATATATATATATAAAATCTGGCACTAAAACTACGTCGTTTTAGGACCTGATATTAAATTTTAATATCAGCTCCAAAAAGACGTAGTTTTATCATCAGATTAAAAAAAAAAAAAAAAAAAAACACGGTTTTTGGCCTTTTAATTTAAAACCCTAAAGTTTATTTACCCACCCTCTCTATATCTCTCATTCTCATCCACTTGCCTCTTCCAGTCCCAGCAAGTCAGCAACAAAAGTTCTCAACTTTCGTCGCTTGCTGCCACCGCAATTTAGTGCTTGATGCCGTGTTTTTTGGAGTTTCACCCTCTCCTCTCTCCTCTTTGTCACAATATTCTCAAGAGTTTCTAGTGATGATTTTGACTTCAGATGCTCTTCCTTGCAAATGTAATGCTTTCTACCAGGTTTGTTTATGTAATTTATTTTCAATGGTTTATGATTTGAAATGGGTATGTTTGAGAGAAAGATTGTGAATTTGTTTTCTTTTGATTTTTTGTTTTTGGAATATTTGGGGTTTTTTTTTCCATGAGTATGATGTGGTTTGGGTTGTTAATTGCATTGTGTTTGGTTCCTGAGAAAGTGAGGAATTAACCGAACTAATCGCACCGAACCGGTATTTTGCACCGCACCTTGTGTAGACCCGTTCCCACCCCTCCACAGGTGAGGTGCGGTTAGGGATGAGGGAAAACCGCTCCTATAGGTGCGGTGCAAAAATGCCCCAAAAAACCGGCCGCACCGCACCGTGTACAGCCCTAGAACCAACCGAACTACTTCAGCAAGACCAAGACCTAAACAGCCAACTAGTTGAAGTTTGTAATGGAATTTTTGTAGAATTTACTATAACCCAACGTTTATTTATTTGGTATATAGCCAATTTCTCGCAATGGCCTTCTTATGCTTGTAGGATGGTGACACATACATTTGTAAATTCCGGTACTTCTTTAAAGCTCTATCATTCATATATAGTTCAAATCATTCATATCAAAAGGGACAAAAATGGCCCCCCACCCAACTCTATTTTTTTCCCCTTATTTTTTGGTGGATTTTTTTAATGTATTTTTGGGTAATATACTTCTTTTATATCATAATTATAAACAATATACTATTATCTCTTTTACATGTTAAGATTCATTCTAAAAATTGAAAGAAATTTTGTTTAGATTGATAATATCTTTTAAATTTCAAAATCTATAAAAGGAAAATGAAGGTAGATACAAAAACAAGATGAAATAAAGAAGCTAGGGAGAAGGGGGAAGAACTTTATTGTAAGGTGATCTCAAATTCATATAGAATCTCAAATACTTTATATAATAATTTATTTATTTTTTTAATTTTTTGTGTAAGTAATAAATTTGGAGATAATTACATAATAATATGAATTTACATAAATTGTATTTAATGTCTATCTAACTATCAAAAATATTTTATTCATAAGTGAAATTTTAACTTTGAAAACAAAATCTAAAAAAGGGCTTATTCATGTCCAAGAAAAAGAAAACTTTTAACATATAAACAAAATAGAAAGAATATCATATTTTTTTGTGAGTTTCCTTACATTAATATATCACTCAACATATGTGTGTGTATATATTCATATAAATTTGGCCTCCTTAACCAAATCAAATCATGACTTCATCACAACCGAATAAAATGATAATAGGGTTAATTACACTTATCTCTCCTTAACTATTGAGTCATACAAACCACTATTCCTTGAATATGACATTTTTACACCTACAAATCAAATCATTATGCAACATTATACTACAATGACTCAACCAATTTTCTGAGAATGTACCATTATACTACTGAGACTTAGTGACATTTTCACAAACATAACTAACTAGTTATGAAAAATCTAAATTTGAAATCCCAAAATCAATCAACCAAAACAAATGGGTCAAGCCATCAACCCTAGGATGATGCCACGCTTCTCGTTTTCGTCTTGATTGAGTCAGCTTATGTGCTAATCCAATTCACTTTCATTTTGATCAGGTTTGTGATGGTCATCTACGGGCCAAAATGGGCATTTGCCCATTTCGCCAAAACTTTCTAGCAAAATGCCCTCTGTTTGAAACTATTTAGGGAAATGCCCCTATTTTGAAACTCGATTTTTTAAAAATCGAGTTTCAATTTAAAACTCGATTTTTGAACAATTGAGTTTCAAGTTAAAACTCGATTTTTGAACAATCGAGTTATAGCGAATTGAAAATAAAAAAAAAAAAAAATTTGTGGAACTCGAGTTCCTTGAAAATATTCAAGTGGAACTCGAGTTCTAGAAATTTTTTTTTTCTAAGTTCAATTTCGCTATAACTCGATTGTCCAAGAGTTTCAAAATAGGGGCATGCCCCTAAATAGTTTCAAAAAATGGGCATTTTACTAGAAAGTTTGTGAGAAAGGGGTAAAACCCCATTTTAGCCGTCATCTATGATAGGTGTACGTGAGGCGTGTTTTGGATTGATTTAAAAAGATAGTTGTTATTTTATTTGTTTAAAATAAAGCGTTAAATATACTTTTCTCCCCCCTTAACTATGGGCTATGTCGTTTGCAATTCCCCTCGCAACAAGAGGGAGATTGCTATGGAATATAAAGGGAATCAAAAGATTTTGTTGGGTCTTAATTAACAGCAAAGCGGATGATAATGTGCTATTTGCATATTTTCAATAGTTGAGAGAGGATATTAGTCAATTTAATAGTATAGGAGGAACATTGTGAATGACCCAATAGTTAAGGAGGACAATGTAATTAACCCATTAAAATATCTCATAAAATATATGGATGAAAGTGAATTTGTTTCGCTCAAAACTGTCATGGAGGCATGAAATATTATTGGACTTTGTTTATTTATTTTTGTATGAAAGGTAACCATGAATACAAATTTAGAATTACAAATTCTCTCACTCAAAGTTTTTTATTTTTATTTTTATTTTTAGGGCTAATTATAGTTTCACATTCTTGGATGTGAAATGTTTCACATGATATGTTTTACAGATGATGTGTGTTAAAATAATTGTGGAAGATAGAGAAATATTGTAGTAAGCGAAAGCGTAAAATAGAGTAATACAAGAACACAGAGAGTTACATAATTTGGTTTAACGACCTACATCTATGGAAGAAACCTCTAAAGACTACATATTTGATATATGAGTGAAGTACAAATATTATGTTACAATGAACCTAATACGACTTATTTATAATAGGCTTAATCCTAGACTAAACACAGTCAATAGATTTGCAATACAAGTATGTGTCTTGGCTTGCACACCAAGCATGATTGGGCTAAGACCTTGATTACTGGGGTTGATATATATATATATATATCTCTAACAACCCCTTTAAACTCAAAGTGGAAGATTGATGGAACCTTGAGTTTGGATAAACTTGAGAATATTCTTATATTACAATGAACCTAATATAATTTATTTATAATAAGCTTAACCCTAGACTAATCACAATTAATAGACTTATAGTATAAGTATGTCTTAGCTTGCACACCAAGGATGATTGAGTTTGGGCCTTGATCATTTGGGTTGATATATCTCTAACAATGTGAAACAGTCAAAAGCGCTTTGCTTATTAGATATGAAGCTTTAAGAAATTTAGGGAAATCGAAAAGGACCCTCTGGATGTGGAAATAGTACCAAACATGAAACTACCCCCTCTTAAAACTTCCGGAAGTGTACATAAGCATATATATATTTTTTAAGAAGTACATAAGCATACTTAATATCCCTTTAAACTTGAAATGAATTCGGCATCTTCTGTCTCTAGCAATTATTTAAACTTCGAAATTAACCATAGCGTGGCGACGTAGGCATATATATGATAGAAGTGGTGCAAGAACGACTTGGTTTTTTCCTGTCCAATTATATCATCAATGACAATGGGATAAATATTCTTATGATTTTGGATCCAAAGTTGGGTGAAAATCACTATGCTTAGTTAATATCTTAATATCATGACTCAAATTAAACGAGTAAAAAAAAAAAAATCCCTCACTGCTTTACGTGGCATAGGTGCTGTCTTTATCTGACTGAATTATCTTATAATGCAATTATAGACACCCCAATTATTCAGTAATATCTGCTTTACTTAACCCCACAAGAAAACAAAAAAGCATTCAAGGTTTTTGGGTCTTGTTCTTTTCATGCTTTTGATCTGTTTGGAATAAAGCTTAAATGCGCACAATTCATTTTTCTTTTGATTGGTTGAAGTGTTGAACTGCTATTTTGTATTAAGGTTATTATTTTAATAAATTGAATGATTAACCCAAGAATTCTGACTACTTACTGCGATAAAGGAATCTGTGGTCACATGTAGTGATTCTTACTTAAACTTCAGCAAAAAAAAAAAAAAAATTGATTTTTACTTAAACAAACAAAACTTCACGCCAGCTAGAGAGTTACTACTAGATCTACGTACTAGATTAGCCAATTGGGCCTGCAAATATCAGCATGGAAGACAAAAACTTTTGGCGCTTATTTCATTTTGTATTGTGCGTTATCTTCAATCTTAGACATGATCAAGAGACATAATCCCCTAATGGATTAGTGAAGATGTTGAAGTTGCATATATAAACTTGCACAAACTCTGTATGATTGTACGAATCATGGAGACAAGGCTCTAGCACGAACATAGAAAAAATTTCTTTTTACCTATAAGGGAATGTACAATCTAAATCACAAGATTTTCGTTGGATTGTCATGGTAAAGTGACTGAGACAGGTCTTATGTGCAGCAAAACCTACAGCTTTGCAGTAACAAATGATTCAAAAGAAATGTTACTAAACAAGTGATGGTTCAAATCAGGATTCAAAAGCCTCCCTTCTTTCTTCCTGTATACTTTTTCTTTGGGTAAAGTTTTTTTCTAGTATATATTTGCCATCAATTTCTTTCTTTCTGTTTCCCCTTCTTGATGTGTTGACCAAGTTTGCAAAACCATCACTTTAATTAAACAAATTGTAACATGTAACTTTGCATTGATATATAGCTACAAATTGGAAATCCTGAAATAAATTTTCAGGTAGAATTGCGAACTACATAGGATGTCATTTTTGTTTTGTTTTGTTTTTTTTTTTTAAATGAAATTTATCCTTTTTAGCTTGAAAAATTAGGAAAAAATAATGTTAAGGATACTACACATTTAAGGTCGCACGGTTTATTTAGTTGAAACTGAAAATTTTTTGCTAAAAATACTGTAGATAAAGCTAAAAGTTAGTTGAAATAGTACAGTGAGACTTATGAATAGTACCAAAAAATATAATGAGACCCATAAATAGTATAAAAAATAAGCTAAATAGTAAAACAAGCTGTACAATATAAGCTATCACAAACGCAACCTTCATTTCATGACCTTTATATATTAACGTGACACATCAATCAAAAAAAAAAAATCTATCATTCTTTTTTAATGATTTTGAAATTCATCAATAATATTTATTTTCAAATAATTTTTTAAATATTATGTAATAAAATTTGTAATATGTTCAGTATTTTTCAAAAAGAAAGAGTAATATCTTTACATCGACTAGAATTCCTAGTAAGCCCAGTGAAACATAAGTGAGAAGTAACAGTTAGGTGTTTGAGACTAGCTTATAAACCTTTTTTTTTTTTTTTATTTATAGTTTTTATGTACAGTTTTTTAAAATTTTATTTGATTTTTATAACTTTTCTCAATTTTTTTAAGTACAAGTATAATAAATAAACGTTGTTTCCTACATGAAAAAGAACATAAAATTTCAAATTCCAAGTATAATAAATAAACGTTGTTTCCTCCCCCCAATCTTAGTACAACATCTCATAATTCCATTCCACGGTCGCCAAACAATGTTTGAGTGGGAAGAGATTTTTTTTTTAAATTTTTTATTTATGAATGAGTGGGAAGAGATATTGATGAAAGGAGACGACATGTAAAAAATGTAGAAAATATTCTATGGTCTTTGTTCAATACGTGGAGTGACATTTTAGTGAAATAACCTAATTAATTCGTCCTTGTGGGGGAGGAGGTGTATTTTGTCTTATATTGTGGCATCACATGGCACAAGCAACCAAGTTGATCTCTCATATTATATCTCTTTTGTGGAAGGATGGGAATGAAGGGTAGCTATCAATCATCAATAAACTCCATGTAAAAAAACTAGATTAATTAATTAAACTAATTAATGAAATATTGGTTTTGTCTCTTACCCCCACCAATAAAAAAAGGATATTTGTTTTGTCTCAAATCGCAATTTATGAGCACAAATTCGACAAAAGAGTGGCCGGCTAAGACAGCTATCTTAACCTACTCACTACCCTCTGTTCTGTAGAGTTGCCATAATCAGTTAGTTTATTTAAAATGAAGCTTATCAGAAGTAATTAGCAACGTGTCACATTTGCTTAGAAAATCTCTATCCACGCCCAACTAAACAGCGATGGATACTTAGTAATGATAATAAAAGCAAAGCAAACAAACAAGAGGTTTTTTTTTTTTTTTTTTTTTTTTTTTGAGGTATATCTGTATTACAGGGCGTGGGTTGACTCGGTATCCTTGCTGCTTCAACTCGTTCAGTTGAGCTTTTGTCAATTTGTGACTTGAACAATTGAACTTGGGTACAAATATATATATATATATATATATATATATCTATATATATATATATATATATTTTTACTGATAAGTTACACGCGTACCCAATGACTTATACCAATGATCTTATCCAAAATTAACACTTATAAAAAGATAATGTGCCAGTTAAATTAGAGTTTATTAGCCTATAATAGTACAACATAATTGTAATGGCATGGTAACTTTTGCAAATACAATGAGACAACCCTAGTCAATTTAACTTAAAGACAAACAGAGTAAAATGTATCCTGCATAATTGTAATATCTATCACAATATGCAGGGTATGTGCCAGAATCTATATATGGTAAGAGAAATGATAGCATTTCCTAGATACATAAAATATCATATCCTTAAATTAATAATTAAAAAAAAAGAAAGATGAAATATTCCTGAAAAGAGAAAACTTGCTTACTATTGCTAACTCCAGCTACAATTGTCAAGTTAGTACGGACTCAAGGTTCAATTAACTATAATTTTTGGCTTCATACCATCTTGATAATCATTCAACAGAGACATTTCTCCAGTTATATATGGTTCAAGTAGCTACCAAAGAAAACTAGGAGTTTAACTTTCTCACACTCTCTCTCTCTCTCTCTCTCAAGCACATAAATGTTTAACACAAAAGCCATGTACATATAGACTTCCAACTCCCAAGACCTCGACCTCATCTTTCTTGAACCTGCGAATTCAAATCTACAATTAGATAAAACCCTAGCTTTTCAATATATCCCTCCCACCCACCAATATCCACTGGACGCGTGTCAAACAACACATAGTTCCTCCCTCTCTTCCCTAAACTTCCAAGGCCACCATGCAAGTCCAATCAACAGAAACCTAACTCTTTCCTACTTTTTCTTCATCAATTATTTACCAAACATAGCAGCCATGAAAGCTGAACAGAGAGGAAACACGTCTGTTTCTCTACAAAACCCTACTCTCTTCAACAACACCCTTCACAGTCCTCTTTCAGGTGCCCTTAATGGGTGTCTCGGAAGCCTTGATGGAGCTTGTTTAGAAAAGCTTTTACTTCACTGTGCGAGTGCTCTAGAGACCAACGATGCTACTTTGGCTCAACAAGTTATGTGGGTGCTAAACAACGTTGCTTCTTCTGTTGGTGACCCTAACCAAAGGCTTGCTTCTTGGTTTTTGAGGGCACTAATCTCAAGGGCCTCTAGGGTTTGCCCAACAGCGATGAATTTTAATGGAAGCAGCACCATTCAAAGGAGGTTGATGTCGGTGACCGAGCTAGCCGGGTATGTTGATCTAATCCCTTGGCATCGGTTTGGCTTTTGTGCATCAAATAGTGCCATTTTGAATGCAATTCAAGGGTTTCCAAGAGTTCATATCTTAGATTTTAGCATCACTCATTGTATGCAATGGCCTACTCTCATCGACACGCTGGCTAAAAGGCCGGAAGGTCCTCCTTCACTTCGAATCACAGTGCCCTCTAGTAGGCCACCAGTCCCTCCTTTACTTAATGTATCAACTGAAGAAGTTGGCCTTCGTTTGGGAAATTTTGCTAAGTTTAGGGATGTTCCTTTTGAATTTCGTGTCTTTGATAATTCATCATCTCCATCTACATTAGGTGAAGTAGTTAAGTGCAAAGAGTCACCTAGTTTTCACTTTGAATCTCTATTGGCCCACTTGAATCCTTCCACTCTAAACCTTAGGGATGATGAAGCTTTGGTAATAAATTGCCAACATTGGTTACGTTATTTGTCTGATGAGCAAAATGGGAGTCCTCACGGTGCTTCATTGAGAGACACTTTCCTAGATATAATTAAGGGCCTTAACCCTCAAATTATAGTGGTAGTTGATGAAGATTCTGATCTTAGTGCTTCAAGTCTCACATCAAGAATTACCACTTGCTTTAATTACCTATGGATACCCTTTGATGCCTTGGAAACTTTCTTGCCCAAAGAAAGTTGCCAAAGGATGGAATATGAATCCGATATTGGTCATAAAATTGAAAACATTATTAGCTTTGAAGGGTTTCAAAGAATAGAGAGGTTAGAGTCTGGCATTAAATT
Organism: Notholithocarpus densiflorus; assembly: GCA_030021035.2. Classification (NCBI taxonomy): domain Eukaryota; kingdom Viridiplantae; phylum Streptophyta; class Magnoliopsida; order Fagales; family Fagaceae; genus Notholithocarpus; species Notholithocarpus densiflorus. Next base: position 3,258,724 of record JARYZH020000020.1, read on the forward strand.
GTGCCAAAGAATGACCAACTCCGGTTGGGTAAGCATTCCGTTCTGCGAAGAGACTGTGAAGGAAGTGAAGGACTTGCTTGATGAACATGCCAGTGGATGGGGCATGAAGAAGGAAGAAGATATGTTGGTCCTCACATGGAAGGGTCACAACTCAGTCTTTGCCACGGCTTGGATCCCAAATGGGTTGGAGGATTAAGCGGGTGTGGACTGAAGTGTCCTAAAAAAATGCTACATAAGTCGCTTAATTGGACCTACATTGAGATGGAGATTGGGGTTTTCTTCAGTGGTCCAGATGATGAAGAGGCACTGACAAAACACGTCGCTTTTTTCTCTTTGTCAAAAGGCTGCAAATGGGCACAAGACAAAAATTGAAAATCGGCAGCATTTTGAGAATAACTTCCATGCCTACTTTGTACTGGAGCTCTAGCAAAGCTCACATGAAGGGCAAAGAGATAAATTGTACATAATTGTCTTTGTATGAGACAAAATCTTTATCACTTTTCTTCCCCATGTATGCATGTTCTCGTTTCAAGGAAGAATGAAAGTAGCTCACTGACCCTTTCATAATCACATAGGTTATCGGTCCATAAATAACCAGTTATTTTCAACAACCTAGTTTTACATAAAAATTTATAAATGAGTCGACTTTAACTCATAATGAAAAACCTAGAAATGATATAACACCGATGCTCAATTCTGGCAATAGATTTCTAGTATGCAAATCGTAGATATGGCATAAAAAAATGGAAATAGGATCCAAAATTTTCAGACATGTCCAAAAGTCCTAATTTGATGCCAGTTCACACCCAATCACAACCGATTCATACCCATCAACAAAAACCTAGAAATAGAACAACACCAATGCTCGATTCTGGCCATAGATTTCTAGTATGCAAATTGTGGATATGGTATAAAAAAATGGAAATAGGATCCAAAATTTTCAGATAGGTGGAGAATTTTGGCCAGATAATTTTAACAATGAGATCACTGATACCAAGTGATGCTAAAACTGACTCTTGATAGGGGTAATTTAATTTGAATTTTGATATGCTCAAAAAAATGGGTCAATGCAAAAATCTACCATGAACTATACTATAGCTTATACTTTCACCCCAAATATGAAAATTTATAACCGCCATGCCAATTATAATAAACCTCGTAAATTATACTCCAACATTGTTGAAGATGACTTAAACGACAGCAGCAACAGAAGCAACAATAATGAGCAAAACGACAGTAGGAATAAATGTTGTAAATATAAAATGACAAGGAAGAAAGGAAAAGAAAAGCGCACCGTTTCACTTACGGATTAGTTGTAGTAGTTAGTTATAGTTTTGCCACCTGTCATTAGTTGATTGGTTGAAACCTTAAGTAGTTAGTTAATTCTTTTGGGCACTATGTTTAGCCCCTGTTTTCCCGTATATATACAGAGCATGTAGCTAATTATTCATTTTAACAACTTGTAACAGATTGATAAGCAAATACAGAATTATTTTTCTTTCAAAGCAAGTTCTTGCATTTCTGTTTTGCACTTTCTGATTTCACATGGTATCAGAGCGATTTTCTTTCATTTTCTCATCAACCAAACAAAATTTTTCTTTCTAAACTTGATCTCTTAGTCACTGATGGCTTCAGATTCCTTAAGTGCACATTCTTCTTCATCTACACCAACTGGCAGTGCTGCCATGGCAGATGAATCTGCTAATAATCCGTACTTCTTACCAGCAAATGAAAATCCTGGTTTGATTCTCACTTCTCAGCCTCTTACTGGTCCTGAGAACTACATGACTTGGGCAAGATCTGTGTTTCTAGCCTTAAGTTCCAGAAACAAGTTTGGATTTGTTAATGGTTCAATTTCAGAACCAAATCCAACTTCACCTTTGTTCAACTCTTGGAACAGGTGCAACACTACGATCCTTTCATGGCTGACCAATTCTCTCAGTCCTGACCTCAAGGCTAGTGTTATGTACATCAATTATGCGAAGGATTTGTGGATTGATCTCAAGAACAGGCTGTCTCAAGATAATACGCCGAGATTGTTTGAGTTGGAGAAGGAGATTTCACATTTGGTTCAAGGATCACTCTCGGTGAGTTCATATTTTACTAAATTCAAGACCTTGTGGGATGAGTTTGTGAATAATCAACCTTTCACTGTTTGCACCTGTGCTTGTGTTTGTGGTTCTAAGTCATCTCAGTTAGATGCACAACACAAAGAACATGTTTTTCATTTTTTAATGGGGTTGAATGATAGCTATGGCAACTTGATTAGACAAATCCTGCTTATTGAACCTTTTCCTACTTTTAGCAAAGTGTGTTCTTTAGTTTTGCAAGAAGAGAAAAGGAGGAATATAGGAAATACTGTTAATGTGGTTCAGCAAGTGGATGCTGTGGCAATGTATGTGAATAACAATAGGCCATTTCAAGGTGCTCAAGGTCAGAATAAAGGTGGTGGAAAAGGAAAGAAAGATAGGCTAGTTTGTACCTATTGTGGTTTTACTGGACATATAGCAGATAAGTGCTATAAGCTCCATGGATATCCTCCTGGTTATAAGCCTAAAGGAGGTAATAGGTCAATGGTTAATCAAGTTTCAGGTCCTTTTGGGTTTGATGTCAATAACATTGGTTTTCCTAATGTTCAATCCAATGTTTTGCCCACTCAAGGAGTCCAATCTGATGGTATGATTCAGAATTTGGTCAATGCTCCTTTCGGTGCTCAGACTGGTTTCCAGAATGGTGTTGGAAATACACCCTTTGGCATTGCACATGGTGCATCTAGCAATCCAGTTGGTGGTGCTTTTCTGCAGCAAAATCCTTCCTCCTATCAGCCTCAATGTCCCATTTCTCCAGCTCAATGTGAACAATTGCTCTCTTTTCTCAAAGGGTATTCAGGTTCAGGTTCAGGTTTTGGCACTCAAACCAGTCATGTTGCTTCTATCATGACACCCAATGCCATTTCAGCCTTACCACAGACATCATCATCATTCCTTTCTTCTTTCAACTCAGCTTCTAGTTCTTCTAATTTCTCAGTTAATCCCTTTTGGATCCCTCCTAATTTTTCTCATTCTGTGTTTTCTGCTCAAGTAGTTGATAGGACTGTTTTTAAATCTGATTCTTGGATTATAGACACTGGTGCAACTAATCATATGGTCCATTCAGTGTCTCAATTCACTACTATCACTTCCATTGTTAACATTTATGTCTATTTGCCAAATGGGGATCAAGCCTTAGTCACACATGTGGGCACTGTGCATATTTCATCTACTCTTGTTTTAAAAGATGTGTTGTGTGTTCCATCTTTTGGTTTTAATCTGATTTCAGTTAGCAAACTTACCAAAACCTTGTTTTGTTGTCTCATTTTTTTTGGTAATTGTTGCTTCATTCAGGACCTTGCTCAATGGAGCATGATTGGTCAGGGTAGAGAGAGCAATGGCTTGTATCTGTTGGATTCTTCACATCAACAAAGGTCTACTGCTCTCACTGCTACCAATACCAATCCCTTTTCAAGCACAGAATTGTGGCACAATAGATTAGGACATCCTTCATTTTCAAAACTTCAATTGTTAAAGGGTGTTGTAAACATTGATGTTTTTAATAAAACTACATGTTGTGATGTTTGTCATTTTTCAAAACAAATGAGGCTTCCCTTTCCTATAAGTACTCATATTTCTTCTGCTCCTTTTGATTTGATTCATTGTGATCTTTGGGGTCCTTTTGCCACTTGTACTATTGAAGGTTACAAGTATTTTTTAATCATTGTGGATGACTTTTCTAGGTGTACTTGGGTATATTTGCTCAAGCTTAAATCTAACACTCAGTTTGTTATCCCAAATTTTGCTAATATGGTCAAAACTCAATTCAACAGATCCATTAAGACCATTAGAAGTGACAATGGGATTGAATTTTATCTTAAAGATTTTTTTCACTCTAATGGCATTTTGCATCAACTGACTTGTGTTGATACTCCTCAACAAAATGCAATTTTTGAGAGGAAGCATCAACACATCCTTAATGTTACTAGAGCATTAAAATTTCAATCTCAGGTACCTTTATGTTTTTGGGGTGATTGCATCCTCACTGCTGTTCATTTGATTAATAGGGTTCCTTCTAAGTCTTTGGGTAATAAAACACCTTATGAAATGCTTTTTCATTCTCCACCCTCTTATACATATCTTAGATGTTTTGGTTGTCTGGGTTTTATCTATACCTCCTCTTCTCACAGACACAAATTTGCATCTAGGTCCAGAAAATGTGTGTTTTTGGGCTATCCTCATGGCATAAAAGGCTACAAAGTGTTAGATCTTGCTACCAATTCTGTCTACATTTCTAGAGACATTGTGTTTTATGAATCTATTTTTCCTTATGCCTCTACTTCATCTCCTTCCACTTCTTATTTGACTGATTTTGTTTTTCCTCATGTCAATTCTAGTTCTTCTTGTACTTCTGATTGTCCAGATTCTACTCCCATTCCAGATTCTGATTTGGTTATTTCACATTCTGATTCTGTTGCATCATAACCTACTCCTCATACTTCTCTTCCTGATTCCAATTCTTTAGAACCTATTACTCATGCTTCCATTCCTAATCCTGTCCATGATACTAATCTTGATTTAGATATCACACCTATTACTCAGCCTGTCCAACCCCCTTTAAGAAGGTCTACTAGACCTCATGTGCCTCCATCTTACCTATCAGATTATTCTTGCAAATCTGTTGTTAGTGCCAAACCTCAATCTGGTCTGTCTTATGCTCTTTCTGATTTCTTGAGCTATTCTCACTTGGGTTCAAGATTTAAATCTTTTGTCCTAGCAGTCAGTGCTACTCCCTCAGAGCTTGTTTCCTTTCATCAGGCTGCTCAATTTTCAGAGTGGAGGGCTGCTATGGACAAAGAGATTGAGGCTTTGGAAGTGAACAACACTTGGTCTTTAGCCCCTTTACCTCCTGGCAAGACTGCCATAGGCTGCAAGTGGGTTTACAGGATCAAGTACTTACCTGATGGGTCTATTGAAAGGTATAAAGCTCGCTTGGTTGCTAAGGGCTTCACTCAGAAACTTGGCCTAGACTACTCTGAAACATTTTCCCCAGTTGCTAAGTTTGTTTCTGTTAGGATTGTGCTTTCCTTGGCTGTTGTGAAAGGGTGGGTTTTACATCAAATGGATGTAAACAATGCATTCTTACATGGTGATTTAGTGGAGGATGTTTATATGTCTCTCCCACCTGGTTTTCACAGCAAAGGGGAGGGTTTAGTATGCAAGTTGAACAAAAGTCTATATGGTCTCAAACAAACTTCAAGACAATGGTTTGCAAAGTTTTCAACTACTATATTGCAGATGGGGTTTGTGCAGTCAAAATCAGATTACTCCATGTTCATACATTCACAAGGAGCTTCTTTTACTGTTCTTTTGGTGTATGTTGATGACATCTTGCTGACTGGAAATGATCCTACTTGTGTTACTGCCTTAAAGAAGTTTCTTGATGATCAATTTGGTTTGAAAGACCTTGGTTCATTAAGGTATTTCTTGGGCTTGGAAGTAGCTAGAACTGATGTAGGCATTAGTTTAACACAAAGAAAATATGCCTTAGAGATATTGCAAGACACAGGTTTCATAGGGTGTAAACCAGTCCAGTTTCCTATGGAACAAAACCTTAAATTGTCTAAGTATGAGGGAGCATTGCTTGCTGAACCAGGGATATACAGAAGGCTTATAAGAAGACTACTGTACTTAACTTTGACAAGTCCGAACATAACATATGCTGTACACAGACTGAGTCAGTTTGTATCACAGCCTAGAGAGCCACATTTGTTGGCAGCACAAAGAGTACTTCAGTTCATCAAGGCTTCACCAAGAAAAGGGATTTTCTTCCCTAGCAACACAGAGTTGCATATTAAAGCCTTTTGTGATGCTGATTGGGCTGGATGTCCTGATACTCGTAGGTCTCTTACAGGATATGCAGTGTATTTAGGGGATTCTTTAATATCCTGGAGGTCCAAGAAACAAGGAGTGGTGTCTAGATCTTTTGCCGAAGCAGAGTACAGGGCTATGACTAGTGTAGCCTGCAAGATTACTTGGGTAATGCAGCTACTGAAGGACTTGAAAATTAATCATCATAAACCTGCTATGTTATTTTGTGACAACCAGGCAGCTCTGTACATAGCTGCTAACCCGGTTTTCCATGAACGAACAAAACATATAGAAGTTGATTGTCATCTGGTTAGGGACAAGATTTTGGAGGGAAAGATCAAAACTTTTCATGTAACAACTAATTCCCAAGTTGCTGACATTTTCACTAAGGGTTTAGGCATGGCAGCATTTACAAGACTCTCAAGTAAACTGGGTTTAAAGGATGTATTCCAGCCAAGGCCTCTGAAGGAAAATAGCTCAGTTCAAGTCACAAAGTCTGAGACACTGGACTTGAGGGGGAGTGTTGAAGATGACTTAAACGACAGCAGCAACAGAAGCAACAATAATGAGCAAAACGATAGTAGGAATAAAGGTTGTAAATATAAAATGACAAGGAAGAAAGGAAAAGAAAAGCGCACCGTTTCACTTACGGATTAGCTGTAGTAGTTAGTTATAGTTTTGCCACTTGTCATTAGTTGATTGGTTGAAACTTTAAGTAGTTAGTTAATTCTTTTGGGCACTATGTTTAGCCCCTGTTTTCCCGTATATATACAGAGCATGTAGCTAATTATTCATTTTAACAACTTGTAACAGATTGATAAGCAAATACAGAATTATTTTTCTCTCGAAGCAAGTTCTTGCATTTCTGTTTTGCACTTTCTGATTTCACTAGCATCTATCTAGATATTAAGTTTAATAGTTGCGTGCTTTGTACGTGACCCTCAAACGATCATATGAACACTTCCAAGTCCTAATTTGATACCAATTCACACCTAATCACAACCGATCCATACCCATCAACGAGCTTAATTAGACCGGAGACAAACACGAAACCAATGGCATGAAATCACAACATTGTGAAATCCCTTTGAGATTAAATCCTATCGAGACACAATGGTGAGAAGAATGGAAATCACAATATGTATCTATATAGTAGTATCCATATGAATAAGCTAGGTGAGGAAAAAATGGGTGTTGCTTGAAACTTTTAGGGCATGTTTGATACCTTGAATATATATTACGTACGTAAGAGTGTAAGACGTTAGAAACGATAATTATTATTATTAGGAATAAAAAAAGATGTTATAATAGAATAATTATTTGTATTCATAAGTTTGGTTTTTACGCATGAAAAATTTGTAACAAATGATGCAAATCGAAAATTTATATTTTTTAAAATACATTAATTTAAAATTTTGTTACATGTATTAAAGAATAGCTATTACAGTCATTTTAGAAATAAATATATCTATTCCTAACTATTCTATTACAAGATCTATTACAGCACATGTACACACCAAATGTGCCCTTAATTTTGAAGAAGAATTGCTTGATTAGTTGATTTATCTGGCTCTTTGCCTTGGTTCTAGAGTGATAATTTTTGTTTTACCAGTGATTGGGGTCAAGGAAAAATGTTTATTTTATTTCTTCGAGATTAATGGAGAAAAGAATGTGATCTGAGTCATCTGGCTTTGATCTTGACAAACTGAAGGTAAGTTCAATATCCCAATCTCTATATGTGATCAATTAAGTGTGGCACTTAACAAAAAAAAGTTTTATTACCCTAATGAAATCTACTTCTTGGGCTGATGTGACTGTAATCGGGAGGTATTTTGCTTACAAAATTCAAATTTTAGTTGCCATTCTATAATTTACTAAGGACTATTTCTTTTTAAACTAATGTTTATCCTTTCAATTTTTTTTTTTTTTTTTTTGGAGAAACAAACACACACACAAGGGAGAGGGAAATGAGTTCTAACACAAAGGCACACCACAACTCCACTCAAAAACCATGGTAACTTTTAAGGAAGGGTGGAGTAAGTTATACTACACACAACACACTCTCTTAAGCAATGTGAGACAATTAACCATTGAATTTGCAACAAAAAGAATTAATGATTTTTTGCAATTTTTACTTCGCCTTATAGTGATTAATTCCTTATATAACCGGTGACTTTTGCATAGCAATACATTTTAAAATTATTTGGTAAATAAATGTTTTTAAAAACTATATAGGGAAATAGCCTTTTTTTAGTCACCTCTTCTATTAAAGTAGAACTCGTTCAAGAGACAAGATGCGCATGCTGGTTAAGTTGATACAACCATTTAAAAAAAAATCGTCCTCTTGGATCTCATCTCTTCAAGAGACGAGATCCATGTAAATACCTTTCATTCCTTGTCTCCTTTTCCATTTAAAATGTTGTATTTAGTGTACATGAAACTTCCACTTTTGTGGAGCCTGGGAGAGACAATTGGTAGAAAACCTTACCCTCAATATATTTGTGGAAAGACTAATTCTCGGACTTAAACCTTTAACCTATTCATTTTGGTGGAAAGCACTTGCCATATCTTTCTCTCTCTCCACCAACCTCAATAGATCAGAAAATTCTCTCTCTCTCTCTCTCTCTCTCTCTCTCTCTCATCAATCTAAAGATTAAAGTGGTTCAACAAGTCAACATATTCGCTTGAAGATTGTTGTTAGTGTTAAGTTTTAGACCCCTAGAAAACACAGTTCATTTACCATAGTATAATAGTCAAGTTGTTATTAGGTTAATTATTCAAATCTAGATTAAACAATCATCATATGAAAATAAACACAGTAGAAAAGTAAATAACACAAGATGTGATGACTTAGGAAAACCAATGAAACAACTCGTTTCAAGGTAAAAAACCTGGGGGGAAACGATCTCAAGAGAACTATCCACTATATCAAGTTGAGATTTACAATTCAAGAATACCAATTCGTAGTAAATCTAATATAGTTACCAAATTGAGCTCTGAATCCATAGACTTCCTTGATCTAGATCTTGTTCTCACATGAACCACCTGTTCATGCTTTAGATCTCTCACATAGACCTCCAGTCTATGACTCTAAGACCACCCTTGGAGGTTTAAATCTCTAGCACCTTTGATGACTAGTGATGCAGCAACTTCAGATTTACCAGTTCTAATGGTATGTAGATTGATTTTCGATAGTAACTTTGAAAGGAGAATGCACAAAATTTTTTAGATCTCAAAAGAGAAGCTCCAAGGTCTCTTTAAAACGTGCCTTAAGGTTTCCTTCAAATACTATGTGAATTAGATTTGAAACCCTAATCACTTGATGGACTTAATGGGCTATTAGGCTTTAATTAAAAATTCTACAGAATTGTCTTTCGAATGACCGAACCATCTTCTCGATCAATCGAGCTTGACATGTTTCGAATTCCTAAACCTACAGTTTTCTTGTTTTTGTATTCTGACTTGTAGCACCTTGAGCATTGTCTAATATATCTTATAGACTCTAAGATTTATATCTAGACAAATTTGTGCTCACGGTTTGCTAATTGTTCTAAACTTTTAGAACCTAACCGTTAGTGTTCTAGGCTTATCACAATTTGATTAGGGGTGAAAACATAGAAGAAGATCCATAATGATTTTTAATTTTAATTAGTTCATAATACTTTGAAAAAAGATTTAGATGAGAAAACAAAATTTCTGAAGGAAAGCACCTCTTATATTTGCATGGGAGAGTGCAGAGAATGGAAGAGGTGGTTGGAATACAATAGCAATACATGGTCAATTTGGTTATCCCATTCCCTCTCCTCTTTTTTACCTTTCTCATCTCTTTCCATTCAAGCAAAGTTTCTAAACTAAGCAAGTTGTACCGTGAGTTTGGGTGTGGTATTTAGAACCGGGATTTGGGTTAAGTTCTACATTTGGAATTCTACAACCAACAATTTCTAGTTTTAGCTAAGTTAGAAAAATTGTAGGTTGTAGAATTCCACAATCTGTTGTTGGCTTTGGATATGTTCCAATTGGATTCGGTCATGCACTGGATAAGGATGAATTAACTATTTGATTGCTTTCCTAATCGTTTCCCTGCCACCGGCCCACCAACTCCACAGTGATTATGTTCTCCTGTTCAATTTTCAATCTTTGATGAAGATCTTTTATTTATTTATTTATGCTAACACAATTAACCCATGACTCAAGAACTTGTTATATATTAAGGTGTGGATGACTATAAGTTCACAAATTCCCTCCTCTTTCCAAACAATAAATTCTATAATTGTTTTTAAATGATCAATGGAATTTACAATCCTATTATTTGAGTTCTCCTTTCAAATCTCAGTTCCTTCGTCTAAAACTCATCTATATATAAAAAGAGCCAATAAGTTATTGTTAGAGCATTCCCATCAGGTGTGACACACCAAACACCAAAAAACTCCTCACATGAGATGTTCTAAATGCTATAATATTTAACATACATGAACAGTACCGTTCCATCTTTGGAACGGTGAACGGTACGGACGAAAATGCTAAAATATATATATATATAATCATTTTCTCTCTCTTCTTTTATGACTTTCTTTCTTCTCTCTTTCTTTTTTCTTCTTTCTTCTCCGCCTCTCCCTTTATCTTTTGTCACTCTCTTTTTTCTTCTTCTTTCTTCTCCAGAATCTTCACCTCTCCCTTTTTCTTTTTTCTTTTTTCTATCACTTTCATTGCGCCTCTCTCTCTCTCTCTCTCTTTCTTCTTTTTCTTCGCCTAGACCGTTGCCATTGAGATCGGCCATTGCCATTGAGAACGGCCGTCACTGTGGAGTTCGGCCTCACCGATGAGGTCGACTGGTGGATATCACATGTAAGTTTAGGCGTTTATTTTTTATTTTTTATTTTTATTTTTTATTTATTTTTTTTCGGTTGTGGATTCCATGTGATTGTGGTTGGTGGTGGAGTTGGGTTGATACCATGTGATTTGGGTTGTATAAATGGAGTTGATTCATCTCTTCATTTTTTTTTTCGAGAGTTTTGTGTTGATTTTGAGGATTTAAAGATTGTTGTTGGTGGTGGGTTTGTTACAATTTTGTGCTTGTGTTTTTGTATGGTGGTGGGTTTTTATTTTGTATTTTTTTTTATTGATGGTTTTTTTTTTATATTTTTTAATATTATTTTATGTATAGAATTGAAAAATAGAAAATGTGATGTATGGTGAATTGTAAAATTGTGTGTTAAAAAAATAAAGTAGGCTTTTTGATATGTCAAAATGGCATATTTATAGAACACTTAATGGGAATGCTCTTACAATGCGCAATGCTACAGTACTTTGGTCTGTTCAATTCTTCTTCTTTTTAAAAAAAAAAAATTTTTTTACGGTACTTACTCTACAGTACTTTGGTTGTTCCAATTTCCACTGTTATGCTGGCCTTCGTTGAACTTGCTTATATAATAATAATAAAACATTAACACAACAAATTACCACAATATTTTTCACAATTGTTGAGGTGTTAATTCCTATAAAATAATAAAATATCATACTGAAAAGTGGAACCAACCACAACTAAAAATAAAGGTTGTTGGGTTAAAATATATTGACCCCTTATTAATTAATTAATAACCCAAGTTAATTAATTAAGTTCAATTATATGCAATAGCGTGGCAGCACAAACAAATCACCAAATTATCTAAATGCAACGGAAAATAAATTTGACACAGGTGATTTGTTTACGAATGGGGAAAACCACCGAAGCAAAACCCCACCGAGTAATTTTAAGGTCACCACTCCCAAGAATTCACTATTATCAATCACAAGCGGTTACAAGTATAAGGAATCTTACCAAACTCTTTGGCCTATCCCGAAATACCAACTTACAGTTGAACCCTTACCCCAATACCCAATTGGACTTGTATTGTAGCGGCAATCTTTCCCTTGATGCATGAATCTCAGTACGTGACTAACTAATGTGTACGGATCTCAATATGTGACTAACTCCAGCAACTTGAAGAGGTTGTTGGTTGCAAAGTTCTTCAATTCATCAACAATGAAGATTAGGAAGCTCATTGGTCACAAAACCCTTGGCGTAAAAATGCAGTAGCTTCTTTAGAGAGAATAATGAACTAGGGCCCTTTCTGCATGTGTTATCCATGTATAACGGCCTTTAAAATAAGTCTTATATATGTCTAGGGTTGTGAGAAAAGAAACCCTACATATACATGTCAGCTAGAGCCAAAAATCAGATCTGAAAATTCTGATTTCGTAGATCTCGACAGATTCAACTTCTGTTGAGCTTCAACTTTAAATCTCGATAGAAGTCTTTCTGTCAAGATTGCTGTCGAGCTTTAATGAACAGCTCTTCTTTACTTACTTCTTGGTCAGATCTTCATGGTTTTAACACTTGACTTGAACAACATGTTTCTTGAATTCTTAAACTCATCCTAGATCTACCCAATTACAAGTAAAGTACATTTTGTCAAAGGATTAGTCAATTACATAAAATATGTCCCTAACAAAGGTATTGTGAAGAAAAAAAAAGTACTACATCCACAACAATTTCATAACAAATCTTAGGTGGTAAATTATTATTCTAATTTAAACTTATCAATATAATCACTTTTTTGTCCACCAATAATAATCTACTACTTATGATTTATAATGAAAATGTTGTGAATATAGTATTTCTCTTGTGAAAATATTAAGACATCTTGTTGTCATTACAATATTTTCACAATTACTGAGGTGCCAATTCTTTACAAATCAAAGTAAAATATAACAAAGTTGTAAATGTATTTTGAAAATGTTGTGCCATTTTTTGTGTTTCTAAAATTATTTTTTTATTAGTCAATTTTTGTTGAGCCAAAATTCATTATTTCACGTACAGTTTTCTTGGGTTAAATTTTTGTATTTTGTTTTATATTTCTTTTTTCTTTATGCACCATTTTAAGTAAAAACACATAAAATTAGGATTAAAACATTTTTCATCCTTTATGTTTGGGAAAATTTACAATTCCTCCTTAAACTTTAAAATCAAGCAATTTCCTCATTAATATTTTGGAAAAGAGCAAACATGTCATATTTCAATAAAACCCTAATAAAAATTTATGATTCTTAAAATATTTCATTGTGTAGTGGCTAAAATACTCCCACTAAATTTTAACATCCAAAAAATTTTCTTCACGTATTTTGAGTTTTGGATGGTAGTAATACTTAGAAAGTTGGAATGGTAATATAAGGTGTTTTATTTGTTACCTAGAGAACATTGATTTTTTAAGTTTAAATCTTCAAAACTTATAATTTATCTAATGAAAAATTTGATGATATATGTCTTTTGTTATATTTTTTTCTTGCCTAAAATGAGTGTTCATAAAAACTAATTAAGCTAAAGATTACACCTAAACTCATGTAAAATAATAAAGAAGAAAGTATGAATGAAAAAATTTTCATTGTGTATGGTTGAAGGTATTTGATGAAGAGTTTTAATTGTAGCATATGACATCATTCATTGCGAAAATTTAAATATTGTGACAAGGTTTTAGCAAAACTCAGTTGCTTATTATTGGAAGATAATGATATTCGTTATCATTCTTAAAAGTTTTTAATGAGTAGATATTGCCTTTAGCAAATAGGTATCAAAATTTTTATACGAATGAAATTAACTTTGTATAAAATACATTTTTTATGTATATAGTTTTATACTTCTTCAAATAATAATTTTATCTTAATTTTCTTACACAAGAGGTAGCACGTACCACCCACACTAGTAATTAAAGAAAACGTGAATGGCACTAAGAATAGACTGTAAATTTTTTTTTTGGTTAATTCTTCCTTAATTGAGATAGGATCTTCTCTCATACACTAAATGAAAGAAGTGATTTGAAAAAATATTTTGAATCAATAAAAAATTCCATGTTGTAGTGGTTGATGCAAATAAAAATTGGCCATTTGTCCAGCTACACAGTAGATGCCTTTATTAAAAAAAAAAAAAAAAAAAAAAAAAAAAAAATCAAGTTTCTTAAACCAATCATGCTGAGTCACAGACGGAAAGTCACAACCAAAAATAAAAAAGTAATCCGACCTGCCGGATTCGAACCAGCGACCTAAGGATATCAGACAGGAGTTTTCCCACTACAGTCCTCCGCTCTACCAACTGAGCTAAGGTCGGTTCTTTGTATCATTCTCTCTTAAAATATGATAAAAGCTTAATCTTTTAGCAGACCACCATTATAAAGCAAAAGTAAACTACTAAACATAAAGGAGCGTTGCTACGAAGCAGTTGGATAGCCTTAGGCTTTTGATACTGTCAACTATAAAAATGAAAACCACGAACCTCCCGTTTCCCTAGTAGTTTATTTACTTTAGGGTAAATTCCATTAACATTTTTTGAGGATTGAAATTTGGGTTAATACTTAATACTAATCAGGTCAAAAACTTTTCAAAACAGACCAATTTAGTTCCCAAAGCCAACTTACTCCCTAAAACAGTTAAGAAAAATAACTAATTGTTTAGGGACTAAGTTGGCTTTAAGGACTAAGAGTTCGTTTGGGAACAACTTATTTAGCTGAAACTGAAATTTTTTTGCTGAAATTACTGTAAATAAAGCTAAAATGTAGCTGAAATAGTACAGTGAGACTCATAAATAGTATCAAAAAGTGCAATGAGATCTACCAAAAATAAGCTGAATAGTAGCAAAAATAAGCTAATTAGTAAAAAGAGCTGGCTTTTTAAGCCAATACCAAACACAACCTAAATTGGTTATTTTTTAAAAATCTTGGATCTAGTTGTCATTATTAACTCAAATCTTAGGGTATGTTAGTAGAATGTATCTTTTACTTTATTATAATGATATGACACTACTTGGCAATTGTTCAATGATCTTTTAATTGTATTTAGTAGGATTTTTTTTTCTTAAACTAGATTTAAGCCTAAGACTTTCTGCCAAAATTCATTTTATTTTATTTTATAATATAAACTTATAGTCTTTGAGAAACTATTACCTCCTCTTACTAATAGATGCTTAATTTGAAGATAAATAAGAGGAAACAAGATGTTAAAACTAGACTTCCATTAACAGGACTTTTAGTTTTTAAAAACGAATTGGATGTGGCTCAGCTAATATACACTAAATACTCATTAATTTGTTGTGGTCATATTTAGTGCTAGGCCTTGGTAAGTCTTGTTTCTATTAGGCTTATGCCCTAGTTTGATGTTGAGGTGAAGTATAGGATTTTAAGCCTGATCCATGATAGGTAGATGTTCACCACCTATATAGGACTAGGTTCTCTTTCCACTCTGAACAGCAGCCTAGATCTCATTCTTTTAGAGATTAGGGTGGCTTGCCCCATTGAGAGCCATCTTGAAAGGAGGCGTATCCTGGGCCATTTGTTGAGTGGGCGCGTGTGATTTCATTACAGCCACTAATACTATTAAGGTTTGTTAATGGTGTCTAAAGGTATGTATCTAAAGTCTAAACTCTCATTGATTTATTGATTGTTTGTATTCTAGTATCTAGCATGTGTATTACTTTAATTCTTACACAAGAAACTTGACAACTTTGTCCTATGCCAATACAACATATAGTCTTAAAAAAAAATATATATATATATATATATATATAGGAAATAAAAATATATGACATTATATGCTAATAAGCTAAGCTTGAAAATACAATTTAGTGTGGTAATGAGTTCAAACTCGAATCTTGTTCGAAATAAAATTAAATGAATAATTTTGTAGTTTTTAATATTTAATTCGACTTGATTCTTTTACAACCCAATAGACGTACCATTCATTACAAACGACCCCTTAATACGTAGCTTGACTCCATTCGTTTAGCATTGAGAAGGCATATGTCATATGATGATACGAAAATCATGCGGTAGTCACTCATCTTAGTTATATTTGTTTCTTTTTAGGTAAAAGTTAGAGCTAATTTGTCCAAATTAACTACGTAGTGACAGCGTTGGCATTTTCTTATCTCTTTCAAGATTCTCGATAATATTCTGAGCCCTCATGTTTTGAACTTTGAATTTCTAAAAGTTTGAATTTTGAAACTCCACGGCCTCAATCCACACGAAAGAAAGGCCAATCGAAACAATTCTCAAAAAAAAAAAAAAAAAACAATCTTCTTTTGTTGTCGTTGCAGCCATAAAAAATCCTTTGGATTGGTTTTGTCTTCGTTAAAGGTAACATTAAGATCCACAAAAAGTAATATACATATGCAATCAATTAATTAAAAAATATGGAGATGACCTCATTTGGAAAGATCAAGCTTAAATTTAAGGAAATTATGAAAAAATGCTAATAGCAGAGATATATATGATGAGTTAGGAAGTATTGCTCGTCCAGACATGGCAATGGACGAGGAACGAACCATAAATGAAGTCTTTATTGACTGAGCCGTTACGATTGAACGAAATAAAGAGAGCATTAACCCAAAGATCTTCGTATCTCAGCATTGACTGTCAAAGACATTACCCAAACATGGAATTAAATTGCCATTAATGGCCTTCCAACGGCTAGGAGAGTGGAGGCTTATATAAAGCACATCCAACCAAAGGTAAAGCATCATCAGAAAAACACCTTTATCAATACAATTACTTAGTTATCTCCCTCTCTCATTCTAACTTTGCCATCGGAGGTTCGTCGGCATCATTAGTTTGGTGTCGGTGACCTATCACTCAGTTATCTGCTTTCACTTTCTTATTGTCTTACAGGTTACGCTGGAGCCATCTGGACGATCTCAACGACTGACGATTTTGGCATCATTAGTTTGATGCCGTCTGTGGGAAACACCTTC
Organism: Notholithocarpus densiflorus; assembly: GCA_030021035.2. Taxonomy (NCBI): domain Eukaryota; kingdom Viridiplantae; phylum Streptophyta; class Magnoliopsida; order Fagales; family Fagaceae; genus Notholithocarpus; species Notholithocarpus densiflorus. The sequence continues at coordinate 3,275,398 of JARYZH020000020.1, forward strand.
TTTCTAAAGGACAAATACGTTGCCCTACCTTTGTTGTCATCCAGATGCAATCTAGCGCACAACCAGAGTCAGCCGCTTTGGCACTGCAAATCCAAGCCCTCACGGCCAGTGTAGAGGAACTCATGAGATAGAACCAAGAGATGAGACAACGGTTGCAACAGGAGGAAACCCGTTCACCAAGAAGAATAAAAAACAACAGGAACGAAGAAGCGCAAGACCCGGAAGGTAGCCAAGGGAGGGATGGATCGAGGAGAACAGAGCAGTCTGATGAGGCAAGCAACGACCTCTTGAGAAGCATGAGGAAAGAGATGGACGAGCTTAAGAATGCAATGAAAGGGAAAACGGCAAAGAATTTGGATGGGATGGTGAGAAGAATTGATTCCCCGTTCACATAGAAAGTCCTTGAATGTCCCCTCCCACCAAAATTCCGGCTTCCACAGTTGGAGTCGTATGACAGATTGAATGACCCACTAGATCACATCACTACCTTTAAGATGACCTTGAGCCTGCAACAAACCCTGGATGAAATAGTGTGTCGATCCTTTCCAACCACCCTCAAAGGAGCTGCTCGAGTATGGTTTAGTAAGCTGGCACAATCCTCCATCAACGACTTTGACCAGCTTAGCAGCTTGTTCGTGCGTCATTTCATAGGAGGACAACGCCAGAAAAGGCCTGCGGATCACTTATTGACAATCAAACAAGGAGAAGGGGAATCATTGAGATCATATGTGAAGCGATTTAACAGAGAGGTGCTAGAGGTTGACAATACCGAAAATAAGGTACAACTAACAACGTTCAAAGCTGGGCTAAGATCTAAAGAATTCGTAGTAGCACTCGTTAAAAGCCCACCAGTGTCAATGACAAACCTGTTTATAAAAGCTCAGAAGTACATGAACGCAGAGGATGCTCTTGCAGCGATAAAGGAGAATGGACCTTGGGCATCTAAGGCGGGTACTCCAGACAACCTAAAAGGACAGAAGAGAGAAAGAAAATATCACTCGTCCACCCATGAAAGGAGCAAGCGAAGGGACGACAAGACTAGAAAAATGGTAAATTTCACACCCTTAGTAATGCCCATTGACCAAATCTTGATGCAGATTAAGGACGACCATCAACTTAGGTGGCCGAAACCTTTGAGTGGTTCAACCAATGCCCGAAGCAAGAAAAAGTATTGTCGTTTCCACCGAGATCACGGGCATTACACGGACGAGTGTAGGGATCTCAAGGAACAGATAGAAGAGCTGATCTAGAAGGGAAAATTGCAAAAGTTCGTCAAGAAAGATACATATGGACAGCCCTAGTAGGAAAATCGAACCAGAACGAAAGATAAGCCCAAAGACGATGATAAGCCACAAGAACGACCAAAAAGTGCCATAGGAGAGATAAGGATGATCAATGGTGATCCAACAATGGGAGGCTCTTTCAAATCCCTCAAGAAGTCACAGCAAAGATAGGTCAATAGTGTCCACATGATACCACTGACAAAACACAGGAAAAGGGAAGCAACAGACATGGTTTTTTCAGAAGAGAACACTAGAGGGGTGAAGCAACCACATAACAACCCCCTAGTCATCATGCTCATGATAGAAGGGTTCAACATTAGAAGGATCCTAGCAGACAGTGGAAGCTCCACTGATATCATTTACCTCTCCGCCTTTCAACAGTTGAAAGTAGACCCGAACAGGCTTCGTCCATTTGAGTCTCCCTTCGTCAGTTTCAGTAGAGATGGGGTTTATCCAAAGGGAATAGTGACCTTAACGGTTACAGCTAGCACGTACCCCTAGTAGATAACAAGGCAACTCAATTTCCTGGTAGTAGATTGTCTCTCGTCATATAATGTAATTATTGGACGACCAACCCTTTGGAAAGCTGCAACCTCAACATACTGCTTAAAGGTAAAATTCCCTACGGAAAATGGGGTAGGAGTGATCAAAGAGGACCAAGTTCTGGCTCATGAATGTTATCAAGCAACATTAGCATCAAAGGAGAACCACATGTGGGTGATCGAGGAGAAGAGCCTAGAGATGGTGGAAACATTGGAGACAGTTGAACTAGTGGAAGGGGAGACTACGAAGGTAATAAACATAGGAGCAAACCTTGACCCTGTTATGAAAAAAGGGGATAGTGGAGTTCTTGAAAAGAAATCTAGATGTCTTCACGTGGAGCCATGAAGACATGCTCGGCATTTCAGAGGACGTCATTCAACACCGGCTAAACGTGGATCCAGAGAAAAAGCCTGTCCATCAAAGAAGAAGAGTCTTCGCACTTAAGAGGAACAAGGCCATCATGAACGAAGTCAATAAGCTCCTGGCTGCCAAATTCATCTAAGAGGTATATTACCCGGAGTGGCTGGCTAATGTCTTCATGGTGAAGAAAGCAAACGAGAAATGAAGGATGTGTGTGGATTTCATGGATCTAAACCAGGCTTGCCCAAAGGACAGCTTCCCCTTACCACAAATTGACCAGCTCATTGATTCTATGGCAGGACATAAGCTCCTAACATTTATGGACGCATTCTTAGGGTACAACCAGATCCAAATGTCAAAAGAAGATCAAGAGAAGATGACCTTCATCATTAACCAAGGACTCTACTGTTATAGGGTCATGCCATTCGAAATGAAGAATGCGGGAGCTACTTATCGAAGGTTAGTGAATTAAATGATCAGTAAGCAAATTAGAAGAAACATGGAGGTGTACGTGGATGATATGCTCGTCAAGAGCAAAGAGGTGGAAAGTCATTTGGACGACCTCAAGGAAACCTTCAAGACCTTAAGATGGTACCAAATAAGGTTGAACCCAGCAAAGTGTGCGTTTAAAGTCTCTTCGGGGAAATTCCTCAGCTTTATGGTGTCATAGCGAGGAATAGAAGCCAATCCGGAGAGAGTGAAAGCCATACTGGAAATGACCTAATCGAGGAATGCTAAGGAGGTGCAGAAGTTGATAGGAAGAGTGGCTGCTCTCAATCGCTTCATCTCAAAGGCGACAAACAAATGCCTCCCCTTCTTCAAAACTCTCAAACAGGCCTTCACATGGACTGACGAATGTGAGGCAGCGTTCTAGGAGTTGAAACGTTATCTGAGTAACCCGCCACTGTTGAGCTCATCTAAGGAAGGCGAAGACCTATTCTTGTATTTGGCTGTCTCTGCTAAGGCAGTAAGCCTAGACTTGATTCAAAAGGAATTAAGGATCCAGCGCCCTGTATACTACGTTAGTCAAGCTTTTCAGGGAGTAGGGGCAAAATACCCACGCATCGAGAAGATTACTTTTACTCTGATCGTCGCTTCTTAGAAGCTGTATCCTTACTTTCAAGCAAATCTGATCATTGTCATGACGGACCAACCAATCAAGAAAGCGATGAACAAACCAGAAGCAGCAAGCCGAATGATACAATGGGCAATCGAGCTAAGCCAATTCGACATCAAGTACAGACCTCGAACAGTAATAAAAGCCCAGGTGTTAGTGAACTTCATTGTCGAATTCACTATGCCCGAAGAGAGCCCAATAAGCAAATCGGAGTTATGGATGGTACAAACAGATGGATCGTCGACAAAGGGAAGGGGCGGAGTCGGAGTCATCATAACCTCGCCAGAAGGAGACATTTTGAAGTATGGGGTCCAACTCCAGTTCCCAGCCACCAACAACGAGGCAGAGTATGAAGCCATACTAACAGGGCTTAGGATAGCTAAATCTATGGAAGCTAAAAACATACTCTTGAATAGTGACTCCAAGTTAGTAATTGGGCAAATCAAAGGGGATTATAAAGCAAAGGAACAGAGAATGCAAAAATACCTGAAACTGTCGAACCAACTTGCCAGGAACATAGAACAGGTAGAGTTCACACAAGTCCCACGGAGTTTGAACGTAGAAGCAGACGAAGTGGCAAGACAAGCATCGTCAGATGCCAAAGACGAACCGTTGGGGATAAGACTGGAAGTACAGAAATTCCCTAGCATCGAGGAATTCCATACGTTTGCGATATAAGGTAACACGGGCTAGATGACACCCATCACGTCTTACCTAAAGGATAGTTAGTTGCCATCAGACCTAGACGAAGCAAGAGGGATAAAAAAGCAGGCTACCAGATTCACACTCCTAAATGACGTGCTTTAAAAAAGGGGATTTTCTCTCCCTTACTTAAGGTGCGTCGAACAGGACAAAACGAGATATATCTTTGAAGAAGTTCACGAAGGCGTTTGCAGAGATCACTCGGGGCCGAGGTCTTTGATATCGTAGATCACTAGAGTAGGCTATTTCTGGCCAACAATGCAGAAAGAAGCGAAGGACTTCGTCAAGAAGTGTGACAAATGCCAAAGGTACGGGAACATCTAGAGAACACCAGGAGAGAAGATGATGATCATAACCTCCCCATGGCCATTTGCACAATGGGGGATCGACATAGTGGGCCCCCTACCCCAAGGTAAAAAATAGGTAAAATTTTTACTCGTTACAATTGATTACTTTACAAAGTGGGTAGAAGCAGAGGCTCTGACAACAATCACAAAGGCAAAGATACAAAACTTCGTGTGGAAGAACATTGTTTGTAGGTTCGGCATACCAAGGACGATCATATCCGACAATGAAAGGCAATTCGACAGCCAAGCGTTCCATTCCTTCTGCTTAGGACTCAAAATCAGAAACCAATTCTCGTCACCTAGGCACCCCTAAGCTAATGGACAGATGGAAGTAACCAATCGAACCTTGCTCAAAACCATCAAAGTTCGATTGGAGGGGGCAAATGGTACATGGCCTGAAGAATTACCAAGTGTCCTTTGGGCCTACAGAACCACGACCAGGACCCCAACAAGAGAGGCGCCATTTAATCTTACCTACGTTATGAAAGCAATAATTCCTGTCGAGGTTGGAGTCACCAGCATAAGGAGGGAGTTTTTCAACGAACAAACCAACGACGATCAACTGAGGACGAATTTAGACTGCCTCGATGAGACCAGAGATGAAACATCCAAGAGAATGGAAAAGTACCAACAAAAGATGGATGGATACTATGACCAGAGAGTAAAACTCAGGAGATTCGACATAGGAGACCTCGTTTTACAAAAGGTTATGCCCGCGACAAGGGACCTAGCTCATGGAAAATTTGGGCCAACCTGGGAAGGCCCCTACAAAGTCAATCACTACTCAAGACAAGGAAGCTACCACTTGGAATCCATGGACGGCAACAAATTACCTCGTCCATGGAATGTTGAACACCTCAAGAGGTATCATCAATAGGAATATAATCAAGTCATAAGCTTCCACAAAAGCACTAACAACTGACGATGCTAGTGATATAAATCCTCCAAAGGATATAAGTCACATGACGAAGCCAGTGCTATGAATCCTTCAAAGGATATAAATCACATGACGAGGCCGGTGATATAAATCTTTCAAAGGATATAAATCACATGACGAGACCGGTGATATAAATCCTTCAATGGATATAAATCACATGACGGGCCAGTGATATAAATCCTTCAATGGATATAAATCACATGATAAGCCCAGAGATATAAATCCATCAATAAGGGATGTGATGACGAGTGCAAAGCAAAAACATATTGCAAACTCCAGATGAGTATACAAATAGCACAATGGACTACGAGTCTAACAGCCTCTCAAGCATTAAAATCCTCTTTTCAAAGGAAAAAGGTTAGCAAAATTGAGAGGTCAGACGAAATCTCTGCAAGCTGAAAAGAAACAAAATGTGCCATTGCTTAGTTACTTGAACAAATAAAAGGCAATGTTCAAAATAAGAAGCATGTATAAAGATAGTGTTCAGAAGCGAAAAGCCCCAAAACAAATAGGGGACCTAAAGCATAAACTGTTCAAAAACAAATACATAAAGCCCCAAAATAGATAGGGCACCAAAAAAAAAAAAAAAAAAAAATAGTAAACAATTCTGGCAGGAAATTTAAGCAACAAGGTCGTCTTGACCATCACCAGTTCCTTCGTCCGCGTCACCTTCTGGAGTAGCATCTCCAGCAACATTGGCTTTGTCAATTTCCATTTCCTTGTCCATAGCTTCAAAGTCCAAATTTTCCAGATCCATTCCAGGATTGTGCTTTGCCAAATACCTCCTTAACAACTCAAAACCCTTTAAGTACTAGCTGAGAAGGATGCTATTGTACTCGCCAGTAAGCTGGAAAGCTTGCATTGCGTCATCTCCAGCCACAGAAGCCTCACACTTGGCCGCCTGGAGTTTCTTGTCCTTTTGTTCTCTCAGCAACCTCTCCGCCTTAAGATCATCAATCAAAGCTTTAATCTGCTCCCTCATTCGATTCCCACTGTCCATTGCTGCTATTAGTTCCTTCCTCAGCGTGGAATTTTCAGCCTCCAAAGCATCCACCTTAGAGTTGGCCATGACGACCCTTTCTTTAATGGTAAGATGGAGCGCCTCTCCCAAAACATAGTGAAGAATGAACAAGATAAGAATTTTTTTAGGAAACCAGGAAGACTGTAACCAGAACAAGTTCGGGCAGAAGAGCACCTGGACGAGCTTGTGAACATGACAATTCACTAGCTTGTGGGAAGGAACAACACTCAAACTTTTCAATTCATCAGGAGTGACGACATTATGGGCTCTCCCTATGGCAATGACAACATCATCCCAGACGTTGGAGTCAATCTTACACTTTCCCTTATCGCTGCCATGAGCTCTCTTTGGACGAGGAGTAATCTCCTCGATAGAAACAGTAGGGGAGGCCGCCTTGGGGGCAGAAGCAATGGGAGTGGACGCAGTAGTCTCAACGACCTCTTTCGCCACCCTAGGTTGCTTTTGATCGATGCTGGACAGAGGCTCGTTCTTCCTAGCTCTCAGCTTGGCATACATTTCTTGGTTAAATTTAGTCGTCATCTTTGCAAGGAACGCCATAAATGAGATATTAGCACCAAACTCACATAGAAACAGGTATGCCAACACCAAAAACTTACTTTTTTCTTCTCTGGCTATTGCCCACAAGACGTATGGAAAAGGTTCAAGACCCAGAAAATGACGAGCCAAAGTTTGGGGGTTGATCAGTTCGTCAAAATCATCAATGGTCTTCGCGTAGTCCGAAGCGTCCTTGACGCGACCTTTATACCTGCTTTTCAACTTTGGATGAGCCTTGGCTGCGAAGAAAGAAAAAGAAAAATATGCGTCAAGACTGGAGACAAAGAGGAGCCCTTTCCAAAAAAAAAAAAAAAAAAAAAAGGGGAAGAAGATGCACTAAGCTTGGGTGTCCCTCACCTATGTAGCAATCTAGGGATGTCCCCCCAAAGATCATCTGAGAGGGTCTCCCAACCTTCTCCAGATACAAAGAAGTATCTGGATTTCCAATAACGGAATGACGAGGGGAGATTCGCAATAAGACGGGCCTTCCTATCCTAAGGCACCAATTTGTAATACCCAAACTCTTTTGACTTTTTTAGACGATATAAGTACAGAAGTTCGTCCGGATGAATCATATCACCCTCAGTTACTATCATCCAGATCTTCATGCAACTGATAATGATCCTCCAAGAGTTCGACGTAAGTTGCCCAGGTGCTATGCCCAGGTGATGGAGAAGCTCCATTACAAAGGGATGGACGGGGAATCTGAGGCTACTCAGAAAGGCAGCCTCGTAAAAACACACCTTCCTAGGATTGAAAGCACAAGCCTTTTCATCTGGACGAGGTAGACGAATCCTGGTCTCATCAGGGAGTTGAAACCTATCCCTAAACCTAAAAAGAGTGTCCACGTCCAAAGAGCACACTTCCTTAAAGGCGTGAAAAGCTCTTAACAAGGTGTGTGAAGAAGATGAAGGGTTTAAAGACGGAGATGCCGAGATTGCGGTAACAACCTCCACGGCCTTGTCACTGAATGATAAACCCGTGTCCAGCTCACTAGACCTCACTTCTACTGACATCTCTCGAATAAACCTAAACCAATCCAAGGATTGACGCAATAAAGGTGAAAGATCAGCTAAGACTAACCCTAAGGAACTATCCCCAGGGGTGAAAGACCCAACCTTTGGGCAACCACCGGTGGACCCAAGAAACGCCCCTAAATGAGCGAAAAGGAAAGAAATAGAAGAGTAGTGATGCCTAACCTCAGAATAATCACACATCAAAAAGGAAAAGAAAAATGGAGGTCCTTAATTAAAGCAAAACGAAGGAAAATCAGGTAGGAAAAGAAAAAGAAAAGGTTGTACTTGAGCAGGAAAAAGCAAGGCGGCCTGAGCTTGAAGGAAGGAGGAAGCACAGAAATGAAGAAAACACATAAATGAGGAAGAAAACAAAAATGAAGGAAAGAGAAGAAAGAGAATGGCATTTAAAGGCTTCCCCAAAAACCGAGATGCAGGAAAACCAAATGCCTCGTTGAGGAACGTGCCCACATCTAGCCAATCAAAACATGACACGTGGCCACCGAGCGTGCGGCGCTGTCACGTCGCCATAAATGCGATGAAAATGGAACCCAAAAGGCCACGCTTGATGCGGGGCGACCCTTCATATTCCTTAGATCGTCAAGGGATCTGACGACCAAGGAATGGGGGGCAATTGATGAGTTAAGAAGTATTACTCGTCCAGACATGACAATGGACGAGGAACAAACCATAAATGAAGCCTTTATTGACTGAGTTGTTACGATTGGACGAAGTAAAGAGAGCATTAACCGAAAGGTCTCCGTATCTCAGCATTGACTGTCAAAGACGTTACCTAGACAAGGAATTAAATCGCCATTAATGGCCTTCTAACGGCTAGGAGAGCAAAGGCTTATATAAAGCACATCCAACCAAAGGTAAAGCATCATTAGAAAAACACTTTTATCAATACGATTACTCAGTTATCTCCCTCTCTCATTCTAACTTTGCCATCGGAAATTCATCAGCTAGCACCACGTCAGTGACCTATCTGCTTTCACTTTCTTATCGTCTTGCAGGTTATGCCGGAGCCATCTGGACAATCTCAACGACTGACAATTTCGGCATCATCAATATACATGCTTACTTTTGATTTTTGAAAGAGTTTTAATCTATGGCGCCTTTAGATATCTTATTTAATCATTATAGACTTTACTAGTTGTGCTAACTGAAACCCACATAGACATGCTTACTTAATTAGTCTTGGAACGAATTCTTGGATCCTTGAATCTTGATATGATATGCAGTGTAAACAAAGGCGGAGGCTGGGGGGACAGGTGAATTGCTTAGATAGGTAATTTGGCAAAATTTGTTTTAACAATTTTAAATTGACATATGAATTAGTAGGTGGAATATGTTGTCGGTCAGACTTGGGCTAGATTTAAATCTTTTTTCAGAATTCTAGTGATTCAACCAAGTGGTTCATATTCCGGATTGGATTCATCCCTCTAGTAATAATAATTTTTTTTTTTTTTTTTTTTTTTTTTTTTGCTGAATATCCCTCTAGTAATTGGATGAATTGAGTTATAAACATAAAAAATTGCTAAAGCAGTAAGATATGTATTATCAAAAAGTCAAACAATTATAAAATTTGTTAGATATGTATTATCAAAAAGTCTAATGTTACAACTTTGCCACGACTCCAATATAACCGACTAAGACTAATAGATAAAAACATATTGGTACATTCATGTGAAATAAATAGTCTATGATTTTTGGTAAGTTGCGAGAAAAATAATAGATAAGGTGCTCGGTCACATAACAATTAATGTAGAATTGCTTTCTCGCTTGACCGGGCGGGTAGATGATTGGGCAATGATTCTCATGATCATATCAATGATGCATCGCATCGGCCCGGTCTAGAGAAGATGAATATGGAGAGATTATTGCCCAAATTATTTAACGAGAATATCAAAAGTACCCCACCTTTTGGATGTTTGTGTTTTTTTTTTTTTTTTTTTTTGGTGTGTGTGTGGGTATTTAGGTTTTTTTAAAGGGTCTACTTTAGTTCTCAAAAAAATAAAGTATTGGACACTTGGAAATTGCTCCAATGGTACTTGTGAGGAGAGTAAATAAGACGTATAAACTTTGCATATGGGGTAAAGCAGCCTTTGAATATTGTGAATCACGTAACTCCCGTTTCTTTTTGCTTTTTCGCATAAACGAAAAAGTTGTGCAGTGCCTCCAGCAATTAAATTGAAATTCCAGTAATACTGATTCTCAACATTAAAAAAAAAAAAATGTAATGCTACATCTAATCTAATACAAATATTAATATGCAAAGCTTAATTATAAACTGATGTAGTCTATATTATCTCCAAAAAAAAAATTATAAACTCACGTGTCACTAATTTAACAAATAATTTAAATATTTTTTTGTTATATTATTTAAATGACACTAATCTTATTTACTATCCTCTAAAAAAGAGTGACATCATTCATATTCTTAGTATATCAGTTTATAAGTATTTTCTGTAGTAATTTTAGGATTTTTTTTTAAAGCAATTTGGGTTACAGAAATGTTTATGCAACCCACCACATGATGACTAAAAAAAAATCATTCATGTGTACTTATAATCACATGTCATTTTTAATAAGTCATGTGACTTACTTAAATAATACACATAGATAGGTTTTTTATCCACCACGTAGTGATTTGCATAATTTTTTTTTTTTTTTTTTTTTTGCAATTTAGGTTGCATAAAAACCTTGCTCAATATGTAATAACAAGCATTTTCCTTTAAATTTTCAATTTTCAGATTACCTATAAGCCATAAAGCATATTTTAGATGTGGTGACAATATACATCATATACACCATAGAGGATCTAAAATCTATATAAATCAATACATTGTTAATAAATTGGGCATAAACTTAAATGTTTTATTGGTAAATATAGTGTGGGTTCATTGTAGTTAGATCAATAAGTAATGTCTCTTATCCTTGAATAAAGGAGTGGCTAAAAACAAGTCATTGATCTCTTGACCTAATAATAAAAAGTAATTATCATAAAATTAATCCTACAACTTTTTTTAATTGTATAGTTTTTATATAAAAATAAATTAAAATTGTGGCATAAAATTAGTGCTGTTTGTTTTAATTTAAAGTTTATTTTATTGCTAATTTTTTAAATCTTATCTTTTTCATATATAATTATATTTTTACCAATTTTTTTTCTAATAAGCAAACAAATGAAAATAATATTTTCCAAATACATTCTTTCCATCCTAAAGGGAGGGAAAACAAATTTTCCTTCACTATTTTACAAGGATTGTAATTAGTGGGTGTAATTCAATAATCTTCTCTTTCAAATTATTGAGATTATATAAATCCTAAATTATGTACATAAAAGCCTAATAAATTGTCAAGAGCCTTATAATTCAGTAGCATTATTTGGTGTCCTTTATAAGAAGAACAAGGCTGTTAAGGAAGTATTAGGAAAGCATTTGATAATTGTTTAGACTATATAAATGCTCAACAATGATGTACGAGATACTTATCTCTTCTTGTATACAACCCTTTAAATTTTAAAAGACATAAAATGAATGAATCAATGTTGTGTTTGGATGAAGAAATTTATACTTACACAAATAATAAATTCATGGGGTTTTATATTCTCATCATTTAAATCCTATTAAATTAATACTAATTACATTTACATTAGCTGAGAGGGGGAGGTAAATGGAGGTGGACGGGGAATAGAAGGTGGGATGGAGGCGGAAATGAAAACTTAGTAGATTTGGCTAAGTGATTGCTATCTATCTATCTATCTATCTGCTATGTATATTTTGGCTGTAAAATCTACCATTTATATGTAAATTTGGTATTTTAAATGTTGAAATTATTTTATTTGCCTTTGAGATGTGTAAGATAGAAATGTAAATTTGGTATTTTAAATGTTGAAATTATTTTATTTGCCTTTGAGATGTGTAAGATAAATGTAATCTATGCAGCTATATATGCAATAATGAATAAAATTTCATGTGACATTTCAATGCATAACTTTAAAATTAATATCAAGTTTTTCCATGTGTCGCAAGGCAGCACAGGTTAACTACTAGTGAATGAAGAAAAAGAGAAATATGAGAGGGGAGAAAGAGGGAACACGAGAGAGTAGACGAAGAATTTGGGAAATAGTGTATATACTAGTATTATTTCCGTGCAATGCACAACTTGATGAAGATTCACATGTAAGTTAAAAATTTTAAAAATAATTAAAACTAAATTATTAAATAAATAGTAATTATAAATTATAAACTAAGTAAATAATTTTAATAAAAAATTACTTTAAGTTCTAATTTTTTAGAGTTTAGAGTTTTATAAGTGTTTATCTATTTTTATATTTTAAAATTATTTTTGTGCTTTGTGTTAATTTCTTAATACAAGATGTGGTATGAGTTTGATCATTCCTATTTGGGCTATTCTTAATCTATACCCTAATTGCATGCAAATTCAGAAGCAAAAAACAATAAGTAAGATGAACTTATTGAATTAAAATATAAGCATAAGTTGCATCTTGGGAAAAAAAAAGTGAGGTGTGGGATTTAAGTTTAGAAAATTTTGATGATAGACTTTTAATTTTATTTAAGGCAAAAATGCAAAACTCACCTTTTAAATTTCATATGAATTCATTTTAGTCCTTTAACTTTTCTTTCGTTCAACTAAGTCCTTTAAATTTCAAATATGTTTAATTAAAGCTTCTATCTAATTCTGTTAAGTGCTTGCTGCTAAAGTTTCTAATTTTGTTTTTTTGTTTGTTTTCATTTTATTTTATTTTTTCAAATCTAAAAAAAGAAAAAAAAAAACATATATGGTTTCCTAGATCTACATAATTAAGAAACACGAACGGTAACCCAAACCAAGAAATGCCATTCTTCTTTACCTTCACCACCTTCTCTTCTATCTCCATCTCTTCCTCAACCCCACTTCATAATCAAACCTTAGTTCTCAACCCCTTCACTACCCCACAAACCAAACCAAGGAGTTGGTGACCAACACTTTGAATTCCTCATACTCATAAGCCTCCCTCCCTCCCTCTCTTTTCTTTTGATTTTTGCAACTGGAATTTGATCAATTTGGAAGGTTTTATTTTGGAAGTTTTGACCAATGAAAATTTTTAAGATTAGTATGTTGTTGTATGTGTTTTTCTTATTTTGAAGTTTCGGTCATTGGAATAAGCTTGTTGTTTTAATTGTAAGTCAACGAATGTAAGATTCTATTACTTCTCCCATGGAGGAATGGCCTGTTATTGATTTTTCTAAGGATGCTACCAAGGCTATAGGATCTATGTGAATCTAAAATGTGCTTTGATTGAAAGCCTGAGTAATCGAATATTTTCGTCATTGAGAAATCATTGATTGAAAGTTGTAAATGTTGAGTAAAATAGATTCTTCGAATTCAAGTCATGAGAGGTTTATGGGGGTAGTGAGGGAGTTGATGAATAGAGTTTGGGTTTGAAGTGGGGCTAAGGAAGATCAACCTGATCCGTTCTTCTTCTTCTTATTCTTTAAAAACAAATTTTAATTATTTTTATTTTTATTTTGGTTTTTTGAAATTTCAAAAAAATTAGACACTTAACGGCAAGTAGTTAACGGAAGTGGATGAGAAGCCTTAATTGAACAAATTTGAAACTTAGAGGACTTAATTGAATGAAAGTAAAGTTAAAAGACTGAAATGAATTCAAGTGAAACTTAAAGGGTGGGTTTTGTATTTTTGCCTTTATTTAAATTAAATAGTTGTTAAATGTTATCCCTTAATTTGAGAAAATATATCATAAAAAAATAATATAAAATTAATTTACTAATTAGTTATTCTTAAAATGTTGATAATAGACTTTTGATTGGAATAGAAGTCAGAAGGTTGATTATTATCCCTTAATTTGAGGAAATATATCCTAACAAATAATATAAAATTAATTTACTAACTAGTGAAAGTAGCCACTTGGTGCAACTACGGCATCTAAGCCAAACTTTCATTAATTTAACAATAACCTTTTCATGTTATTGCAATATTACTTGATTGATGTTATTGCTTTAAAATATTTTGAATAGTCTATATAACCTTCTCACATAGGAGCTTATAGCATTATCCGTGCATCACGTGGGCTTAAGTTTAGAATTTTTTATAATAGACTTTTAGTTTGAATAGAATTTAAATTTGTTGAAATTTAAATGATAAAGTTTTACTTAAATTAAGCATTTGTTAAATATTATCACTTAATTTGAGGAAATATCTCATAACAAATAATATAAAATTAATTTACTAATTAGTTGTTCTTAAAATGTTGATAATTGACTTTTAGTTGGAGTAGAAGTCAAAAGGTTGGTTTTTTTTTGTTTTTTTATTTTATTTTAAAGAAAGAAAATGTGGGTTGTTGTTTGGGATTTAAGCTTAAATTTTTTTATAATAGACTTTTAGTTTGAAAATAATTTAAATTTGTGAAAATATTTAAGTTTAGAAATTTTTGATAATAGACTTTTAGTTTGAATAAAATTTAAATTTATTGAAATTTAAATGTATAAAATTAATATACTAATTAGTTGTTCTTAAAAAATTGATAACAGACTTTTAGTTGGAGTAAAAGTCAAAGTATGGGGTTTTTTTATAGGGCAAAACTTAGGTACAGTACCTTAGGTTCTCTACTTAAAATTTTGACATCTGTCCAATTTAACATCCCAAACAAACGACGTTAAAACTAAAAATTCTTTCTTTTTTTTCTTTTTTCCTTCTTCCTTTTTTTCCTGTACTGCGAGAACCCACGGCTTCAAATCTCCAGTTGCCTCATTTTCTACTGGGTTTCAAACCAAAAAAGGACCCTTCTCCCTCATTTTCTCAGTAACCAAACAAGAAAGATCAAAAAATAAAAGCCAGATCTACTGGGTTTCAAACCAAAAAACAGACCCTTTTCAGCTATACCCGAAACTTCCACACTTAACATCAACAAAGCCATCGTCACAGCCCCTTTCATTATTTTGTCCAGAGAGAGAGAGAGAGAGAGAGAATCATAGATCAGAAAAGAAGACAGAATCATAGATCAAAAAAGAAGATAGAATCATAGATCAGAAAAGAAGAAAGGAAACAGATACACATACACAGAGAGAGAGAGAGAGAGAGAGAGAGAGAGAAAGAATCATAGATCAAAAAAGAAAGAATCATAGATCAGAAAAGAAAAAAGGAAACAGATACACATACATACACACACCGAGAGAGAGAGATATGAGTTTTTTTTTTTTTTTTTTTTTTTTTTTTTTTTTTTTTGGGTTTTGGGTTTGGAAGAGAATGGTCATGGGTGGTTTGGAAGAGAAATGTTTTGGGTTTGGAAGAGAAGCTATTTGCAGGTACAGGAAAAAGAAGGAAGAAGGAAAAAAAAAAGATATTGTAGTTTTAACGCCGTTTACTTGGTTTGTTAAATTGAACAGGTGTCAAAATTTTAAGTAGGGAATCTAAGGTACTGTACCTAAGTTTTGCCCTTATTTATATATAATAAAAAAATGTGGGTTGTTGTTTGAGATTTAAGTTTAGAATTTTTTATAATAGACTTTTATTTTGACTAGAATTTAAATTTGTTGAAATTTAAATGACAAAATTTTACCTAAATTAAAAAGTTATTAAATATTGTCCCTTAATTTTAGGAAATATACCCTAACAAATAATATAAAATTAATTTACTAACTAGTGAAAGTAGCTACTTGGCACAACCATGGCATTTAAGCCATACTTTTATTAATTTAACGAAAACCTCTTCATGTTATCTCAACATTATTTGATTGATGTTATTACTTTAAAATATTTTGAATAGTCTATATAACCTTCTCACATAGGAGCTTACAGCATTATCTGTGCATTACGCGGGTTTAGAATTTTCATAGACTTTTAGTTTGAATATAATTTAAATTTGTCAAAATTTAAATGATAAAGTTTTACCTAAATTAAACAGTTGTTAAATATTATCTCTTAATTTGAGGAAATATATCATAACAAATAATATAAAATTAATTTACTAATTAGTTGTTCTTAAAATGTTGATAATTGACTTTAAGTTGGAGTAGAAGTCAAAAGGTTGGTTTTGTTTTTTTTAAGAAAGAAAATGTAGGTTGTTGTTTGGGATTTAAGTTTAGAATTTTTTATAATAGAATTTTAGTTTGAATATAATTTAAATTTGTTGAAATATATAAGTTTAGAAATTTTTGATAATAGACTTATAGTTTGAGTAGAGTTTATATTTATTGAAGTTTAAATGTATAAAATTAATTTACTAATTAGTTGTTCAAAAAATATTGACAACGGACTTTTAGTTGGAGTAGACGTCAAAGATTGGATTTTTTTTTTTTTTTTATATATAAAAAATGTGGGTTGTTATTTGAGATTTAAGTTTAGAATTTTTTTATAATAGACTTTTATTTTGACTAGAATTTAAATTTATTGAAATTTAAATGATAAAGTTTTATCTAAATTGAACCGTTATTAAATATTATCCCTTAATTTTAGGAAATATATCGTGAAAAATAATATAAAATTAATTTACTAATTAGTGAAAGTAAATCCACTTGGAATTTGCAAACCCAAATTTTATCTAATATTTCTTTAAAAAAGTTTGATATTTCTTTTTATGACTCTCCTAAATAAGGAATTTTATGTGGCAGAATTTTAAATTTTATTGTGTGTCCAAGTATTGCCTACAAATCTTATATCCAACCACACCAAAATAGAACGAATAGGTTTACAGTAAAGTCTCTGATGGTTGTGTAAGAGATTTAGGGTTCAATCCCCGCCTACATCAAAAATTGATTGGTGTCTTGGTTTGATGATAAAGAGCTATCATCAGGAGCGGACGCCATATGTTGAAACTCTCTCTCAAAAAAAAAAAAAAAAAGGTTTATAGTAAGGACCATAAAATTTAAGATTTTTAGTTTTTTAAAACTTTTTTCCATTCATTTATTTATTATTATTATTTTTATATAGATTTTCGTTAATGATTCTGACATTCTGAAATCCAAAATCCCCATACTATGTGTTGCAAGCATTGCAAATAGGGGTGGTAATTCGTGTTCGCATGTTGGGTTTATGTCATGTTAACTCATGAGTATCCTATTATATGGGTCAACACTAACCCAACATGTTTATTAAATAGGTCAAGATTCCTCAACCCTACCACGACCCATTTATTAAACGGGTCAGTTGTGTCGACCTGTTTATCAGATTTTATCAAAATGAAAAAAAGAAATTTATGAAAAAAAAAAACAAATAAATATTTTTAATATAAAATTCAGAACTAAAAAGTAACTGCATCACAAATAATTATTTAAAACTAAAATATATCTCAATATCACAAATAATCAATTACAATATGTCAAAGAAAATAAACCACAACAACTAATAAGTTTATATACCTAGGGTTTAAAGGATATATTGGTAAAATGTCATTTAATTGAACGGGTTAGATGGGACAAATGAGTTCCATAGGTTGAACACTAACTCAACTCATTTATTAAACGGGTCAGTTGTGTCAACCCGAATATGACACGAACCCATTAAATCTCAACCCATAACCTGTTAATTTCGTATCGTGCATCGTATCAGGTTCGTGGGTCGTGTTCAATTTTGCCTCCCCTACTTGTAAGTTCAACTCGTCCCCTACTCCTTTCCTTAAAAAGCAACTATGTACGTGATTTTTATTTCTAGTTGTGTACATCACTTTAGATTTTAAAAGTATAAATATAAACAAGTCAAGCCAAATATTAAAAGTTCAGAAATAGTTTCATTTAATTTGATTTGAATACAAGTGAAGCATGAACTCATCACCAAACTAAATCAAATGTTTAAACTTAGTTCATTTTCTTGTCAAACAAGTCCAAAGTTCTTATTTTCTTCTCAAAAAAAAAAAAAAAAAAAAAAAAAAACCCAAACTTCTTCATGAGTTACTTAAGTAATGTATTATTTCCCTACTTAAGTAATGTATTATTTCCCCATATATGGTAAACATTATGACTAAAATATTTTATTGGTTCCACATCTATACTAATAATTAACAAATATTTTCTAAAAAAAAATTAATAACTAAAATATTGTTAAAATTATTTAGTCATTTTTACCCCTTGCAAATCTATACTAATAATTAATAATTAAATTATAGTTAAAATTATATAATTTGAATTTATTAGATATAATAATTTGAATTTATAAAATTATAAAAATTAGATTCATCCATATTGAATTCTTAAAAATTATAGACAATATTTACTACAAAATGAATTATTTTTATTATCAATAAATTACAAATAATAATATGATGTCATAAAAACTTATTTACAAACGTAGAAATTCAATCTCAAGTTATATATAAACATATATTTACATATAAAAATATAATATGAAATATACTTAAATCAAACCTCATACTCACAAGCTTGTTTATTAACACATTATTATATATAAACTTATCTATTTTAATAGTTGAGTTTAAAAATGAGCTTGAGCTTTACTCTTTGCTAAATAAGCAAATGTAAACATTTTTTTTTCTTGAACCAAACCAAAGTTGTTTAGGAACAGCACAATTCATTTATAACCCTAACTAAAAAAGATATAATTTATAAGTTAGATTTTTTTTTAATAAAATTTTTAAAAAGAGAATGAATGAGTGACCTTTCATTACTAGAACAAACAAATTTAGAGTAAGGGCCACATAATTTATTTTTTAGTTTTTCCAAATCAAAATTTTATAGATTGTAGTTTTTTTTTTTTTTTTTCCTTTTTATTTTAAGATTTTCTTCCTTTATTTTTTTTCTCAAACTATGAAAAAAAAAAAAAAAAAAAAAAAAAAAAAAAAAAAAAAAAAACACAAACACAAACAGAAAAAAGAAAAGGGTTGTAGTCCCCGAAGGCGAAAAGCCTCATCAGTAATGTTTCTTTTTGCTTATTTGGTTATTCATAATTTAATACCAAAAATAAGGAGAGAAAAACTCAAGAATGAATAACTACGGGACGTCGGCAGCAGGATTCGAACCTGCGCAGGCAAAGCCCAACAGATTTCGAGTCTGTCTCCTTAACCACTCGGATATATCGATCCGCTGGTTTCGCTTTGACGAAAACATAATTATTTAACAACATTCCAATGAGTTGGGAATAAACGGGTTCCTCTTCCCACATGATCCATTGTTGGGCAAAGAGATGGATCTATCAATGGGACCAGCACCCACTGAAATAGTTGGTCCAAAAACCACTCTTAAAAAAAGCCATATGGGCATTTCAGTCATTATGCTTAACTTTTTAGAGAGGGAGAGAGTAAAATAATGGGATAGTGGGTGCACAACTATAGAGACTTGCAGCGATGAACATGGAATAAGAGGAGGGAAGCCATGAAGAAAGAAAGCCTGACATTCATAGTAGTGGAGCTAAAAATTTAGCTTTTTAGCTCCACCAAAGTTACTTTATCTATTATACCTACACACATGCTGCAACAGTGGATCTATTTTAGCTATCAACGCAATAAAATAATATAAACATCACAATAAAATAATATATCCCTTATAATAAAATAATATATCTCACTACCCAAAAAACAACCCAGCACCATCCACAACCACCTCTACCATCAGCCACACTCACAACCACACCCACAACCACCACTACCACCACCAGCAGACAACCAAACCCACAAACAAAATAAAAAATCAAACCACCATCATAGTCACCAATCCACCACCACAGCCACCAAACCCACAGGAAAAATAAAATCAAACACCGTTCCACCAAACCATAGCCACAACAACCACCATCACCACCAAAACCACAGGAAAAAAAAATTTAAACACCGTACCACCAAACCATAGCCACAACAACCACCATCGCCACCACCACAGCCATCAAACCCACATAAGAAAAAAAAATCAAACATCATTCCAACACCACAACCAAAATCCACAAACCCACTGTCAAAATCATCAACCACCATTACCATAACCAAAATCAACCACCATCACCACCACCACAGCCACCAAACCCAAATGAAAATACATTACCAAAAAAAAAAAAAAAAACTCAAACACAGCAAAGAGAGAGGCACAGACTAGGCGGCTTGGGGAGATCAGCAAGCTGGGTTGGCGATGGGGCTTGGGTGGGTCGGCGAGCTGAGAGAGAGAGGTGAGAGTGACTGAGAGAGAGAGAGGCACGGATTGGGCGATGAGGCTTAGGGAGATCGGCGATGGGGCTTTGGGTGGGTCGGCGTAACATATCGGCGATGAGGGAGCTGGCCGGCGAGCTGAGAGATGAGGTGGCGGTGGGTCGAGCTTCGGCTGGGACGGCGTCGGTCAGCTTGAGAGATGGTGAGAGTGAACCAGATAGTTTCAGAGAGGTGAGATGGAGAGATGGGAGCTTGAGAGTGATGAGAGAGAGGACGGTGAGATGAAGAATAAAAGAATGAAAAAAAACAAACAACCAAGTATCATTTTAATTGGGAGTGCTGAATAAAATATTATTATTTTTTTAGATGACTGCTACAGTGCACATCTATAAATAGATGTGCACTGTATTATTTCAGCTAAAAATTATTGCTATGCCTCCATTGCTGTGTGGCCCTTTTTGGTATTTTGGTGGAGCTAAAATAGCATTATAGCTATTTAGCTCCACTGCTACAAATGCTCTTAAGCTTCAAAGAAAATCACAAATATACACAATAAACTATTGCTTATTTTTCTCTAAATAAGATATATTTATATTTTTATGGGAATGTCAGATAGAGCTTAGTGGTCACTAGTCTCACACACACACACACACACACACTCCAACTGTTTTTTTCTTTTCTGATATATTAATTCAACAAGTCTTATATTATATATATCTTGCTTCTCTGTCTTATTATCCACCTTGTTGCTTTTTTATTTTTTACACTCTTTCTGAGTCTTTGTCTCTGTATCCCAGTTGAGAACCACATTGCTCTCATGCACCAATTTGAGTAATACACTAATACCATAATACCAACCTCTTTGCAGCAGCAAAGTCAGTTTATCTCTTTGTGTTTGTCTTCTTTCTCATCTCAGAATATGTCTCTGTCTGCACCTCCTCACTTCCCATTTGGCCAACTCATGTCTCTGTCTCTAGTGGGTTGTTAAAGTTTTTTTCTTTTCTTTTCTTTTCTTTCTGATTCAACTTCCAAAAAAGGAATCTTGATTTGAGTTGGGCTTTTCTTATATTTATAATGGAAATTTGCTGTGATCTTGAAGTGGATGTCAATGGGGAAGAGACTTTCATGGTGGACAAGGTACTTTTCATGCTCTACTTCTCCATTTCTTTGTTTTCAAAATATTTATTTTTTTTCTGCTAATTATCACTGTAAAATGTCATGTTTACTGATGACTCCCAAGTCCCAACTTTTGTTCTATTTAGTTTGGTTAGCTATGCTTCAACTGAGTTTCATCTGTGTAATTGCTTCTTCTACATGTAATTCCCAACGCTATTCACATATGTGCTGATCTGAGTTTTTTCTTGTTTTTGTGGTAACATGTTCTGATTTTGTTTTAACTGTAGAATTATAGCCAATTATATCATTTTTTTTTTCTTTTGTTGATTATTATGCGTGTGTCAAAGGCAGAATTTATGCCATTTTTTTGGGTCATGAGGTTTACAGTTCCCTGATTCATACGTTCCCTTGCAATTTGTTTTTTTTTTTGTTGTTGGTTTTTTTCCCTTATTCTTCACGGTGTCCTCCTCAATGCCTTAAATGATTATAAATGTGTCTCTTCCGTCCACCATTAAATTTGCACCTAATAAAGCAGTGATGTGGGGCATAGGTTCATAGCTTTTCTTCATGTATTATGGCTGCTTGTTATCAAGTTAACGACAGGGCATTCTGTATTGCTTGTTTTCTCATTTAATGCTTTTGTTTTTTTTTTTTTGGCTGAATCATTTAATGCTTTTGTTATGGGTCTGAAATGTTCGAACCTTTATTTGTTTTATTCACTCCTTTTAAGAAGACAAAGGGTTGCTTTCCTAGCATTTATTACTTCTTTTTATCCCTTCTTTTGCTGGGGCAATTAGAAGGCATCTTTTACCTGTTGTCCTTAAAAATTTATTATCTCTAACGATCTCTCCAAGCTCTTTTGCAGGTGTTTGATGTAGAATCTTCCTTTTAATCTCACTTTTTTGTTTTAAAATCATTCAATGAGTCCACTCTTTTGGTTGGTTTACTTAAAGTATTATGAAAGGTTTCATTGTTAAATGATTGATGGTTGTCCTTATTATATCTCCTGAGGTACATGTTAGTTAGTTTGAACCTGCTATACTTTGTTTTAATTTCTTTTAGTTTTTTTTTTCAGTGATAAATATTCTGTATCTTTTATGGGAGGGTATTGGTGTTGGCTAGTTCTTTTATTCAAGAATTGTATTAATTTTTCTTACATGTTGATATTTCTGATTTAACCCTATTCCCTGATGGCCTTTGCAGAAAATTATTACTTCATATTCGGGTAAATTGAGCAAATTATTTGGTAAGACAAAAGGTACCACGAGAAATCTTAAAGTGATTTTCCATGACTTTCCTGGAGGAGCAGAGAGTTTTGAGCTCATGTCTAGGTTCTGTTACAACAATGGCAAGACTCAAATAAGTCCTTACAATATATGCCTCCTGCATTGTGCTGCCCAATTCATGGAAATGAACAATTCCATCTCTGGAACCCATAATTTATTAGAACAAACAGATAAATCACTTAAAGAGATCAACTATTGGACATGGTCTGAGCTTTTGATTGCTTTGAAGCAATGTCAGGATCTTCTTCCAGATGTGAATTCTTCAGTCATACTTCAGAAATGCTTGGATTCTCTTGTTGGCAGGCTGGCTTTGACTAATGAAGCAAGTCCATGCCCATCTACTTCTTCCCCGGACAGCTCTGGGTTTCGGTTTTCTTGTGACACTAAAAGCACTGAGAGTGTAAAGACCAGCTCCTCTCGAGCAACTTGGTGGTATGAAGATCTTTTGATTCTGAGTCCTAATCTGGTTGAAATGTTGGTAAAATCAATGGTCGAACGAAAATTTAACCATGTTATCATTAGTAGGTTCCTCTTTTATTATCATAAGTCAAAGTTTTATACTGCCACATCTGATGAGAAGCGAAAAATTGTAGAAACTGTGATTGATATGCTTTATACTCTTGATTGGATCTCTGTTTCTTACAAGGGTTTATTTGGGATTCTTCGAGTTTCTATGAGTTTGAACATAAACAAAAGCAGCAAGAATAAATTGGAGAGTATGATTGGTTCACAGTTGGATCAAGCAACATTAGATAATCTGCTTGTTCCTTCTCCCTATGGGATTAATTACTTATACGATGTGAATCTTGTCCTGAGATTTCTGAAAGCATTTCTAAATGGAAGAAGCAGTCAATTATCTGCTATACGATTGAGGAAAGTTGCAAGCCTGATGGATTTGTATATGGCAGAAGTAGCCCCAGATCCTTGTTTAAAACCTTCAAAGTTCCAGGCTATAGCCATGGCCCTGCCCGATTCAGCTAGGGACTCTTGTGACGAACTTTACCGAGCTATGGACATGTATCTAGAGGTAGTACTTGATCTCAAAAACTTCTTAGGGTTGCAAATTATGTAGCTTTTTATAGCGTATCATTCTTTAAGTACTATCAAAATATTAGATAGTGAGTTTAATAATTTTCTCATGCATGTTTTTATAAGTGTAATTTGACATAGGAACATATATATACAACCATTGAATTCTAGTTGGATCCAATAGCTTATAAACTTGATTTTTTTTTTTCAAATTCAACCCTTTCTTATCGGGTGTGTTTGGATTAAATCTATTTTTTCATAGGTACATGCAGGATTGCCAGATGAAGAAAAGTTAAAGATATGTTGTGCATTGAATTATGAGAAGCTCTCAGCTGAAATTTGCATACACCTTTCTCAGAACACAAAATTTCCATCAAAAGCTACTGTCCAAGGTGTTGTTTCTCAGCAGTACAAACTCAAAAGCTTACTCCAAGGAACGAACATTTCTCAACAGGACACTGATTTGTCCTGTACTTCGATTGAAATTAGAAGCAAGGGAAAGAAAGATGAAACCAGTGAACAAGTTGTGCTTTATGCTGGGAAACTTGATGTTATATCCGATAATGAGAAACTCAAAGCACATTTGCAAGGAATGCAATGGAGGGTTATAGAATTGGAAAAAGTTTGTAGAAAAATGCAAACGCAGATGGCAAAGATCATGAAATCAGGAGTATCAAGCCATGGTCATTCAAGATCCTTGCCCAGGCTTTGCTCATGATGCAACTTTTGCATATTATTTGTATTTCTGATGTAATTTATATTTGTATAGCAAGGGGAATGTTTTTTCTTTTGGGGGTGTTCTAACACTTTTTCTTTCTTTTCTACAAAGCTAAATTTGGGGAGAGTAGTTTCTTTTACAGAGATTGAGATCATGTTGTACAGTCACAGGAAAAGAAAGAATAGTGAATTTTTTTTCATGAATGTTATATGATAATTCTCTGTAATGTTGTGAGAGAGATTTCAAGGTGAAGTCCTTTTCATTGTAATTTTGAGGTGGTCTTTGTTGTTAAGTCCTTTTCCATGTGACACGGATATGGAGGCAACTATAGTCTGTAGTGCAAGTTGTCAAATGGTCTGCATGAATAGCACATGGAATAATTCTAAAGCTATGCATCTTTATGGAAATCAAATTTATGATAAAACACTATCAAAAAGAAAAATCATGAGTAAACTACCCACGCTTAATTAATTGTAGAGATGGTCCCCTTTGCCTATTTACTAGCATCATCAGTGAATTTGCTTCATTAAAAAGTGTTCTTAGAATAACATTTTTTTTTTTACTTCTATTTCAATTTTGTGTTAATGCTAAGTTTTTGATATATTGATAGTTGGGGCTGAGAGATGTGAAAACTGAATATCTCAGTTTGAAACACGAGAAGATATCAACCACCTGGCTCTGGCATGTTAATGCTAAGTTGATTTGTCATAGGTTTTCAACAATCAGTCAACTAATAGATCAAAATAAAAATAAAAAATGGCAATTTGATAATGTGGTCAATGTAGCAGTTGACTTGTCCTGGAAAAAAAAAATTGAAGAGCAATTAAGTACCAAACATCATGATGGGGATCTCCAACCACTCCTGAATATAGCCTACAAACCGAGATCAACAATTATACTGATTCTTATTCCCTTTATGAACTAATGAATTCTAGCACATTGCTACCAATCAAACAGCAAAATCCAGCTATACATGGAAGAAAATTCATTGATTAGGTGAATTATAAGGCTGTCCCAACAATAATAAGTTATGTATTAAAAAATACAGTCCAGATAACAAGTTTCTTTAGAACATTTATTAATAGACTATTTTAGAAAAGTTTTAATATCATTTTTCACAGAAATATAAAAAATTGTCAAAAAAATCAATTGTTTTTTTCTTTTACTATAAAAAGTTTCTAAAAATATTTCCTAAACCGATAACTTAATACATCCGTTAATTTTTCTTTAATTTTTTTTTATTATAAAAAAAGTGTAAATATAGTTGGAGGAATTAGAAAGAAGCAGAACAGCCCTACTGCCCTTCCACTTGTTTTGCCTTGCTCCACTTTGAGTAACAAAATGACCTGCAATAGTAAGGCCAATGTACAGAAGCACCACAAAGTAGGGCAACCCTTGACCTTAATATACAAAAAATGTTCACCATGACCATCTAACACCCATGTACCCCTTAACCCCACATGAAGCAAGCATTAAGAATTTTATAAGTGTGACCTTTAATCATGGAAACCTGATAAATAATGCATTTGGTGTACCTCGAATTCCTC
The DNA here is from genome assembly GCA_030021035.2 of Notholithocarpus densiflorus. Classification (NCBI taxonomy): domain Eukaryota; kingdom Viridiplantae; phylum Streptophyta; class Magnoliopsida; order Fagales; family Fagaceae; genus Notholithocarpus; species Notholithocarpus densiflorus. The sequence goes on from JARYZH020000020.1 coordinate 3,301,087, forward strand.
ATTTCCTCTGAAACATGACATTCACATTATGTTTTCTAAATGTATCACTTCTTTAAACGAATATTCACACCGACTATGTCACAAGAGAAGCCGGTGCCATGGCCCATGTACAGCCCACGCTTTGTGGGGGGCCAATATATGTTTAAACATTTTTTCACCATTAATTTTAGAGATAATAAAAGTGTTATGAAAATGGTGTTTCAAATCACAACATACTATATTAATAATTTAAAAAAAAATAGAAAAAATATTGTCTAAGGTAATAAGTTGCAATAGGTGAGTGAGAAATGCAATTATTTGTCTCATTTTTGCAATCTCGTAACATTATCCTTTTTATTTTTGAAAAAAGAGCTCGTAGGTATGGTCAAGTGCCATCTAGAGGTAACAATCATAAATTTTTATCGAAAGAGGAGCTTTTATTTTATTTTTATTTGCTTCTCAAATTTTTTATTATTATTTATTTTTAATTTCTACAGACAACAGGTTTCTCGTGGAACACAAGTACACAGCTACTTTTCTTCACATAATAGGCCTCGTGACCCGTGGTCTTTATTTCACGAGATAAGGTTTTTTTTTTTTTTTTTTCATATATATTATCTCTGGTAAAAGTATACAGATATAAGTCGAATCCATCTCAAATAAAAAAAAAATTAAGTAAAAATAATGTTATTAGTTTTGTCAAAGTTAATTTATTCAATCCCAATTTACTTCTAAAAAAAGAATTTAATTCAAACCACATTTACAATACTTTATTTCTATTAGGCAGTGCGTGTCAAGTGATGGGTGAGTGTCTAGCCAAATTTTTGTGTTGGTGGGTCGAACCCAGAAAGACATAAAAAAATAATTTTGATACTACTTTATAGGAAATATAAAAAATTGTAAAAAAATTAATTCTTTTTAATTTTTAATTTTTTCTATAAAGAGTTTTTAAAAATATATAATAAGTTAGGACTTGTTTGGTAGAGGAGTTTGAGTAATGTTGTTTGTAATTTTTTGAAATACGTGTAGGTGAAAAAGTGTGTAATGTTGTTTAAAAACTGAAAATGAGTTATTTAATAACTCTACCAAACAGGGCCTTAATGTCCTTAGGGCAACAATTAACTTTTTTCTTCTTATAATTATGTTTTTAAAATTCATGTAAGTAGGAACTATAAATTCTTTTGGAGATCAAGATCCAATGTAATACCTTGTATCTAGGGTATTGTGCAAGATGCAATTACTCCCTTTCAATTTTACAATTTTTCTTTTTACCATTTCCCTTTTTAATTTTTAACTTTCTTTACTTCTTTTAATATTATTTATTTAACAATTGAGATTGAAAGCAATTACATATGATGCAATACCTAGATATCAATTCCTCTCAGTCCTTACACATTGTTTTTCCTCTAAACTAGTTTCCTTTTTTTTTATTTTTTTTTTAAATATTTAATGGCCCAAGTATTTTTTTTTCCCTCCTAAATTAGTAGACAAATAAATAAAAGCACACACATTCCATGGTCAAATTTTTTGATTCCACCGAAAGTTCTTAGAGTTGGTGATTTGATTATTTGTTTATTTTTTGATAAGAGAGTACGTGGCTTTAATTCCAGCGATTGTAGAAGCAGCAGCTAAAAAACACATTGAACATAGCGTTCCCTGCATTAAATACCCTCAAACGGAAGTATTTAGTTTGAGTAATGCAGGATGTTTTTCTATTAATAATTTAACATCTCCATGAATAAAAAGAGTAATATTATTTTGGATCAAGTAATATATATTCAGTTCAGACCTTGGGAATTGGGAGTGGAGGTCGAGTGACGTCTAAGAAAAAAGATTGCAGCATTTCATTTACGTTCTCTGGGTTCCAGCGAATTACCCTTAAAAAATCAAGTCTACCTTATTCCATGACTCATCGTTTTCCAGGAGAAATGCAATGCCCAAGTCCAAACTCAAAAGTCATTTATATATATATATATATATATATATATATATATATATAAATATATATATTTATATATAAAACTTCATTTGGATTAGCATCCTCTTTTGTACGCTAATGTCTTCTTTCAAGTTTGATCATTTCTTTCCAGTTGCACACATGTTGATATTAAGTCAAATGAAATTGTGGGATATGCTTATTCAAATTATTATTATTATTTTTACATTTTTTTCTTCACTTCCATATATAAATTGGAATTGCGGATTATCATTCCCAACTTTATAAATTAGACACTACATAATGTCCGTTTGGGAATAACTTATCTAACTTTTTATTGAAAACTTTTTACTAAAAGTAAAGTATACTCGTATCTTGAAATTTTTTGAAAAAGTAAAATTTTAAAAAACTGTACATAAAAAATAAAAGTTAAAAGTTAAAAGCTGAAGCTAATGTCAAATAGACACGTAACTCCAACTTAAAGAGGTCAAGGTCAAAGTAATTTTCCATATTGTATATGTTCACTCTAAAAATGATAACTCCAACCTAGAAATCTGATGCCAAAATCTCAATAACATGAAACAGTAAACCAAATAATACTGTAACCAAATTGCAGAAAAACTCCATTAAAATTTTCTAATAGACCAATAGTTAATTTGTTTTATTCCCTAACCGAAACCCTTAGGTTACTCTAGAACCCAAATTCATCAATGGCTTGTTATCAAATAGTATTATAGAAATAACAAAAAAAATTTCTACAAAATCCTACGTATACCTTCTCTTTAGAAACTAAAATTAATAGAAAGAAGAAATTTTTAGTTTTTACCCATGCTTTAAATAGTTGAAGAATCACGTTTCTCTTGCCACTTGATTTGTAGAAAAACAACTTAAGAGTAGAGGACTAGAGGAGCCTTATGCCCCTTCTAAACCCTAGTTTTTCTCTCCTCATCGCTCCACCTTTCAAAAGTTCTTTATAATTATTATTTACTTTTTGTTGTTGTTGTGTAATACCTAAGGAAGGGTTTTTAGAGAGAGAGAGAGAGAGGTTGATCTTGATCTCAACAGATAAATAACCTCGTATTTGGATTTCTACAAAATTATAATTTACTCCTTAAACCCAACTAAGTTGCTAATTAAAATTTTAAACCAATTTAATAAACTGTTTTTTCCGGATATTACAATAATATTACAAATTGAAGGCCCCAAGATCAAGACAAATTGAAGAGAGAATAAGACCATTCCGACTATGGGCTAATATAGAAGCCATGGGCTATTGCCTTTGAACGGGCCAAGACCTTGGAAAGTTAAATTAGTTAGTGAATAGTGATCACTCATGGCCTGGAACAGACACAGGAACATTTTATACGAGGGGTCTATAGCTTTGTAATTCAAATCCAACTGGTGGGCATTTTATATTGTTTTTAACAGAGGTGTTTATTCAAGGTTTAAGTCCTCAACCTTTCTCCGATGCCACTATCGAATTATCAAAAAAAAAAAACAAGGGTTGAACCTGCTAATCGAAGAATTCCAAATAATTCCATCAGTCCATGGTTGTTGTGGGACTTCAATGTTCTAGTCCTTCTATGATCCTATTATATCTCCTACTCTTATGTGTGTGACAAGAATCTTAGGGCCCGTTTAGATTGAGGGAGAGTAGAGGGGAGTAGAATAGAGTTGACTGAAAATAACCTCATTTTGGGCCAATTCTACTCTACTCTACTCTATTCCCTCTCCTTTCCTCACAATCCAAACTAACCATTAAAGATTATACGTTAGTAATGTGGCTCATAATTCCCAAAATCTCCCTCAAATGGGATTTTCCTTTCCTAAGTACATAAGTACATATTCACATTTCACGGTATGTAATTCTTGTCGAGGGTTCTTTTTACGTTTCTTGTATCTTAGATACGCGTCTTGATGTTATTGTAAAATGCTTAGTCTAGTTTTTTTCTAAGAAGGAAGTTGGGCCTAGCGCTCCCCGGAATGGGCTCAAAAGTACCATTCTGCCGCTGCCAGTTTGTGCGCAAATGTTGAGTCCAAAGTCCAAGGGAAGACGCTGCAAAGTGGGCTTATCCTCTATTTCTGCCGTAGAAGGAACTTTTCCCCAGTTTCTGCCACAGGTCTGACTTTTCTGCTATGCAGCAAAACTTTCTGCTGTGCAGTAAAACCGTCTGCTGTGCAGTAAAACTTTCTGTTGTGCATTAAAGCTGTCCGGTGTGCAGTAAAGCTGTCTACTGTGCATTAAAGTCTTCTGCCGTGCAGTAAAGCCTTTTGCAATGTGAGACTACTCTTCATTTTTTACTGCAGAAATACTTTTCTACTTCCTGCACATAAACAAATCTAAAACTCAAAGAAAATACCAATCAAGCAAATGTTAGCTTACATGGGTTAGCATATTCTCAAATATATACATACACATATTCGTGAATATACTTATACGTATTCACATATATATCTATAAAATATATTTTGCAGAACATGAGAAACAAGATATACGTATATATATACTTATGGTAGGATAATGATTAGTTTGTGTCAAAAGTAAAACACGTAATAACAAAGAAATAAGAAAGTTTCAGTAGAAAAGGTTTAGCTAGTATAATAGCTAACACGGTAAATATAATAAACATGTGCTACAGCAAAATAACTAGTACAGCGAGTAAAGATACCACAGTAGGACAACTAATGCAGCAAACGTGATAAAAACGTGCTACAGCAGAATGACTAAATGCAGCAGATATAAGTTATAATGAGAGAAATCAAATATATTTGCAATCGAAATCAAGTATTGAATCTTTCCATAGAATAAGTAAACCAAGAAGGAACCCAAACCCCAACTTGAACAACCTTGTCATAGGCTTCTACCACCAAAGTTGTGCATTTTGGAGAATAGGCCTAAATGGCTACTAGCTATTATTTTTGGAGACTTCAAAGAGTTGGTTTGCTAAGAGGGAGGGAAAAGATGGTCTATTGATGCATGTCCCAAATTCTGCCGTGTTTTTTCTCTTTTTTTTTACCACTTTCTTTCTTTCTCTCCGTTCCTTTTTTACTCTTAGCTTCTAACTACTATCTTGCCGTGAGTTATTTTTCTCACTTGGGTCTTTTCCCTTTTGGATCCCCCTCTCCATGGGTGCCTCTCCTAGGTGCTTACTACTCTCTTACTATGGATTCCTCCCCTTAGGTGCTTCCCCCTTCCGAAGCTTTCCCCTTTCATCCATGGCTACCTCTTCCTTTTATAGTAAGCTAATTCAATGGGATTTCTCTCTTTTATCTCTAGGGCTTCACCAATCGTTTTTGGTTTGTTGTGGGCATCCCTTCAAGACTACCTACCAACTCATTAGTTGCCCGACCACTACCTCTGCTTAGAATACGTCAGCTGCACCATTACTCATTTCATGACAAAATTCCCTTTTGTTTGTTCTTGCTGTATACCTCTACCTCTGGGTTCAAATGGATCAGGATTGGACTACCTCACTACCTAGCTCTATGGCATGCATCAGATGGTCCCAACCATCTATTACTTTTTTTGGGTAAGATACCATCCCAGCAAGGTATATTACCAAAAGAAGTCATGGTAGGAAACCAAATATAGACCCCCTTTTCCCCCCACCACCAAACCACACCCTCTAAATCCCCTTGACCGTGGGCCCACCTCCTTTGTATTGGCTGGGTATAGGTTGGTGGTGCTCCAACCCTTGTGTGCTTGCTCTACTATCTTCTGTTTTTGTCTTCTTTCGTTCCCACGCCATTTTTGCCGTAGCAAATTAGCTTTGTTTCGTTCTGCTGCATGTCTTTGTCTTATTTCTTCATGTGTTTCCTGCTGCTGACACTTCCTGTTGTTCCTTGTTTCTTTTCATCATTCATATTAGTTTTCACACTTATCTTTTATACAAAAGGATTTGGGCCTTTGTGGGCCAAATAATGTTGACTGGATCAAAAGGGTCTTGGGCCCAATTTGTCTTTATCTGCAGAAGCCATTCTGCTGAAGAATTGTATCCTGTGGTAGATCTGTATTCTGCTGCAGATTTGTGTTTTGCTGTAGATTGCTTTCCCTTACATTTCTTTCTTTGGACATTTCTTGCTTTTCAATCTTCTTGGTTGGTCTTTGGGCCTTGCTTTTCATTGGGCTTTCCTTCGTATGGGCTTTTGCGTCTTACAACTTATTGGGCTTTCTTCCTCATGGGCCTTTGGGTACGGATTTGCAAAAATGGGCATCAACAATTCTATGTTTAGCTATACAGTCAATAGAAAAAAAAAAAAAAAAAAAAAAAAAAAAAAAAAAAAAAAAAAAAAAAGGAAAAGAAAGCCCAATAAAATCTATAGCTAATTCACTAACAATGTTTCTCTGATATTGTTGCTCTCAGTTAGTGAAACTAGCTTGTAACCTTATGCATATGCATGAATATACTTAAAAGATATACATTAAGATGTATAGTATAATTTTTACATATATAATTTAAATATTATTGATAGTCATTCTTATATATATATATATATATATATATATATATATATATATATATTTAACTCTTTAAAAAGTCTTGTAAGAATATTATTAGGTAGAAATGTAAACTGTCCATTTTTAATTATTATTATTTTTTTTATGTTCATTAATTCTAGACTTTTTGATTTTTGTATGCAATAACTTATTTTGATGAATATTTATGATGTAGTCCCACATTTGACTTCAAAATTAAGAAATAAAGATCCCTCTAAAAATAAATAATTTAGAACATAAGGTGCAAAATTGGACTCCATTTGTAGAATCTAATTGGATTTTCTCTAAATTTTGCCTATTAATATGTACTAGTATGTAACTCGTGCTTATGCACGGGAATAATGAGTTGTAGTGATGCTATTAATATTAGTTTGGATTATTAAACATATAAGACAGAGTTCGACCAGGACATTTGGAGGTACTAAAATAATTTTTTCTTGCAATTTTCATGATATTAGTTATGCCAAGTTTCTCATTACATTACGATTATGTATATAATTTTTAAAATCACTATTGGATACTACATATACAATATCAATTCACAATTATTGTTTGTGAAGTTCTACTAAATATAACGCAAAATAAAATAATAAATTGGTCAAATAGTATAAAATAATAACTTGGTCAAGTAGTATCTCTTAAATTGAATGAGGATAGGTGCATGAGATCGTTCAGCTCAATTATAGTTTGTTACATTCAATATCTTCACATATAAAATATCTGAATAGAAACAGTATAAACAATATGCTCATTAGTTCAAAGAAAAAATGACAGTAAAAATCTAAACAATTTAATTTGTATGAGAAGCTAACGAAAATAAAATCCAAGAATGGAAATTGTCTTATTGCTTTTCTGAATGAATCATACAATCTCTATATCCCTCAATATATGCATTACAATCAACTACAATCACTGCCCTGCACCAACTGCCTGACAGCTAGCTAATCCTAACTAACTGCTTCCCTACAACTCAGCAACTAACTGTCATAACAGCAACCACCAACTGATAGTAAGAGCATCCACAGCAGTGAAGCTAAAAATTTAGCTTTTTAGCTCCACCAAAAGTTACTTTATCTATTTTACCTACACACATGCTGCAGCAGTGGATCTATTTTAGCTTTCAACACAATAAAATAATATAAACATCACAATAAAATAATATAACCACTACACTAAAATAATATATCCCACTATCAAAAAAACATCTACAACACCAACCACAACCACTTCTACCATCAGTCACAACCACAACCACACCCACAACCACCACCACCAACACCACCTCCACCACCAACAATCCACAGTAGGCAAAAAAAAAAAAAAACCCAAATCACCAAGCACTCCGATTGACCACCCACGAGCAAGCACAACACCCACACCCACAACCACCACCACCACCACCAGTCCACAACATGCAAAAAAAAAAAAAAAAAAAAAACCCAAATCACCAAGCACTCCGATCGACCACCCACGAGCAAGCACAACACCCACACCCACAACCACCACCAACACCAACACCACCACCACCACCACCAGCAGTCCACGGTATGCAAAAAAAAAAAAAAAAAACCCAAATCACCAAGCACTCTGATCGACCACCCACGAGCAAGCACAACACCCACACCCACCACCACGAAACCCACCCGAGCCACCCACTAGTGCCGACAAACCCAGCCACAGCCCACTGATGCCGACGAACCCACTGATGCCAACGAACCCACCGACGCCGATCTACCCACACAACCACCACCACCACCGGTGAGACAGAGAGGCGACCGGCGGCTTGGGACTGAGGCGATCGGCGACTTGGGACGGCTAGGTCGGGCCGGCGACAGTGAATGAGGGAGCTTGAGAGAGTGACGGTGAGAGAGGAGAGTGACTGAGAGAGGATGAGAGCTTGAGAGAGTTTTGGGAGAGGATGAGATCAGATGGAGTGACTGAGAGAGAGAGAGAGAGGCGTGGAGTGAGAAAGAGAAAGAAATAAATTTTTAATGGGTGGGAAGAATAAAATAATATTATTATTTTTAGCTCTCATGAACAGTGCACATCTATTTATAGATGTGCACTGTAGCAATGGAGCTAAAATTTTTAGATTTAGCTCCACTGCTGCAGCAACCTTTTTGTGTTTGTGGAGCTAAATTTTAGCATTATACCTATATAGCACCACTGCTGTGAGTGCTCTAACTACCAACTGACTCACTCACTACCTCACCCTCACTACCTATATATATATATATATATATAACCTAATTAATAATGGACCATACATAGTCATAGTATAATACTTAAATGACTTATAAATTTAAATTGTTTTTAATTATAGAAATAAAAAGCTCATACTTACAGTGGTGCATATCCAAAAGGGCCTAACTCTTGAATATGAAAACCTTCTCCCCTTTCCCCATGTGTGTGTGTGTTAAAAATATTTAGTATTCTCAAAAATAAAAAAATAAAAATAAAAAGCTCATAAATATAAAATCATTCAAACTCTCTCTTCCTCTAATTTTATATATAGAATTAGATATATGATTATTATTATTATTATTATTATTATTATTTTTTATGGTTTATTTATATTAGACTCTTTGTTTTCTACATTAAATTAACTTATTTGGCACAACAATTAAAAAACTTAGATTAGATAAGACACATGGCATAAAATTAGATTCTAATTGAATTCCAATTTGAATATAGCTGTTGGCTGATTCTGTGAATGCTTTTGGATATAGTTGGCTCGATATTTGTTCATCTTCTTCCAGGTTTCATCAATCAAGGTTTTTTTTTTTTTTTTTTTGGGGGGGGGGGGGGGGGGTGGCTGTCTCTTATACACATCTCAGATTAAAAAAAAAATCTATTGCAAATGTTCACACATGAGATCAGATTAGGGAAATTTCTAAATCCCTAAATTCCTGTCTCTCATCAGGTTCATCTTCCTCTCCTCCATCACCTTTACTCTCACTCTCACTTTCCCAAAACGCTTTCCCGCCAAAAGCACTTACTTAACTCTTTCAAATGGCCCCTAGTTTTGCTTTCTCTCTCTGTATCTCTCTTCTTATATAACACCATCTTCCACAACCTCGCTCACATTATTATCTCTTTCTCTGATCTTTGTCTCTTTTGAGCTTTTTTATTTTTTTCCTTTCTTTCAAACAAACCCATTTATTTCCAATCTTAATCTTATCAATTTCAAAAAGCTGAGAAAGATCGTGGTTTTGAACCTTTTGATCATTTTTAGCTTCTGGGTGTTATGTGTTGGGCTTTGGATTTTTTAAGTTGAAGTTGATATTGCTGGCTTAAAAAATCCACTCAAATTATTTTAAAAACAAAAATAAAATAAAACCATTTCAGATGTTCACATGTACAAATCAGTCTAGGGAAAATTCTAAATCCTTCCAATCTCTCATCAGATTCACCTCCCTTTCTTCTCTCTCTCTCTCTCTCTCTCTCTCTCTCTCCCCCCCCCCCCCCCAACTCTCACGTGAGTCAAGAATCAAGATTACAAATCTCACATGTGAACATTTGAAGTGGGTTTTTCTTTAAAAAAATTGATGTGGGGTAATTGATATGGCATGAAAAATATTTTTTTATTATTCCGTTTGACACATCAGCTTTTTTCATCCAAGGGATAATAGAAAAGACTAAATTGACACGTCATTGGAAATATTAAGGACTAAATTGACACAAGTGAAAGGTTAGGGACCAAAATTAAGATATGGTGTAAAATATAGGGACTAACTTTGTAATTTACCCATTTTGATATAAAGAACCCAGAATCAAAAATGAAATTTGGCCATTCATTGATTTGTTGACCCATAGCTCCACCAAAATAAGCAACAAAATAATTTTAATAAATTCAAACAATCACAAAAGGATAAATAGAAAAAATAAATCCAAATCTTTTCATTCAGGACTCTTACACTCCGTTTGAGAGTTCATAAGGGAATGAAATGGAATGGAATAGTCATTAAAGGAATGGAATAGAATGAATTTAGTAGGGAAATGAATGATTTTGAATTAAAAAATCTTGTTTGGATGTTTTAAAATAAAGGAATGGAATTGAATGGAATGTAAGTAATATTGTTTGGAAGTGACATTGGAATGAATGGAATGAAAAGAAATTATTTTATAATAACATTACTATTATACCCCTCATTTTAAAGAACATAAATAATGATTCTAGTTTAGGGGGAAAAAAATTTATTGTAGCTAAAAATTAAGTTATGTATATTTCTATGTTGTAAAGAAATTCACGCATCACATATTTATTTTCAACAAAATAAACATTGTCTAAAAAATACAAACAAATATCTTTTTTTTTTTTTTTAACTATAATGAGTCTTGCCAAAACAAAACAAAATAACAAAATAAAGCAAATCTAAAGTTGGCCAAGAAATCCCACACTTTTTAATTTTTAGGCTTAGACATCAGTGTCAATAGAACACATTTGCACTCATGATCTGGGCAACCAAAGAACATGTAGGTCTCAGTCTTTGATATTGGATCCAAGTCCAATACGCCCAACGCTGCATGAACTTCTTCTCCATATGACTTTGAAAAACACTTTGCCATAACCTCAGTCACCCTATCAATTTCCATTGATACATTATCAAATGACTGGGAAATTACATTCCCAAGTTCGTCATCTTCTGCCAGTCTTCTTTTCTTGCTTTTAGAAGACATTGCATCTTGTGATGACGCTCGAGAACATACAACATTAATTTATGGTGACCTCTGATCATCTTCGACTTCAAAGTTCTCCAAAGAAACTTCATTTTGAGATACCAAATTATCAATCTCATCAATAGTGGTCGATGCAGCATACCTAGCACGTCTCTCCTTTGCAGTTTCAGCATGATCACCTTTTGCTCTATCTTTAGCCCAAAGTTGTGTCATCTTAGAGTAGTTGGGCATAGGTGTTGTCATCCACTTCTTGGCCGCAGGTTTAGACTGTTACAAACCAAGAAAAATGGTTATATTACAGATATAATTATGTAATTCAAAATTAAACTCACAAAAAATGGTAATTTACTGCTATAAGTGGCTCCCAAACTTCTAGTTCAACTGTCTATATATTTAAAGAATCATTCCATCCAGAACCACTCAATCCATCTATAAATATGTCATAGCATTCATGAAAATTCTTCTTCAATGTCTTTTGTCGATTTTTCACCTTATCCTTATTAATCTCCATGTGAAATTTTTCAACCAACTCTTTCACTATGTCATCATATGCCTTAAAGGTAAAAGTTCCATTAACTTTACCACCGATGATCACTTGATGTAAAAAAAAATCCATTAAAGCATCATCCATAACACTACTCCATTGTACTTCTTTGCTTGGATCTCCACCATTCTTCTTTTATATCTTACCCATGCTATAATTAATAAGACAAAAAACACATATAAAATATTGTTTAGATATTAATATTAATTATCAAAAGATAGAGAGCAATATCAAAATGAAAAGAGAAATTTGCATAACATTTAGGTCTAAGTAATTGAAACATAACATAGTCTTAAACAACATGACAACAATAAACCCAAAAGCTATCACATTTGGACATAGTTTTGCCACATGGCTAATGCTATAGAATCTCTTATAATATCTCATTGTCTAGCATGCTTATCATCTTCTCTAGGAGTAGGGACCACACGTTCACAATGAGAATGTAAAACCTCTTCATCAACTTCAGCAATAAGACTTTCATCAGGATCGACACCCATTAAATAATTATGAAGTATGCAACATAATAAAATGATTTCATTTTGTGTGTCAACACAATAACTAGGCTCTATTGTACTTGCTATGATAGGAAATCTCTTTTTCAGTACACCAAATGCCCTTTCAATAGCATTGCGCAATGGCGCATGTCGCAAATTAAACAATTCTTTAGCATTTTCAAGAGGACGAGCAGAGTACTCTTTTAAATGATATCACATTCCGCTATAAGGTGCAATCAGACGACTTCTATTCATGTATCCCGCATCAACAAGATAATATTTACCTAATAAACACTAACAATGGTTAATTATATACTATAATTTTTTTAATTATAAAGAATACATCCTAATACATATTTGAATTAAATTTACCTTGTGGGATTTTCAAATTATCGTTTCTAGTTAAAGCGCTCTTTATTATTCTTGAATCTGAAGCAGTTCCTTCCCAACCTAGTAATACATACGTGAATTTCAAATCAAATAAGCATGCCGCCAACACATTTTGTGTTTGGTAACCCTTCCTACCCCGATATCTTGGTGCATCCTCATTCGACACTTTGACACGAACATGTGTTCCATCAAGTGCCCCAATACAATCCTGAAATTAACAATATCTCTCAAAGACATTTATCTTAAAATATATTTATACTAGACTACTATCAAATATAAAATATAAACATGATATATTTACCTTAAAATATGGGTTGAACCTACTACTCTGTAGTATTTCAAGTGGAACTTGGGTTCCATCAAGTTGTCGAAGAAACTGATCCTCTAACATAATTATTGATCATAACACATTATGAAAATGGCAACTAATGGTCTCACTGGAACAACAAAAAAAGAAGGAAATTGTACGGTTCTTCACATTATGTGATAGAATGTGAAGAAACTTGGCAACTTGCTCTTCAACCGTGGCACGTTGTGTGGCTTGAAGATCACCGTCTCTTCGCAAAATGTCACACAAACCATGAAAAGCTTGTGGACCCATGCGTATTACATCATAGCTTTTTTCACTAGTCCTAAGTTGAGACATTATTTCATCATGAACGTGTTGTCTTTCTATGATTGATTGTGTAGGAATGTGGGGAACACGACTTTTTAGTCGTTACCTTCAATGGATAATGTAGCACAAATAATGGCATGCAGCATGAACTAAGGCTAGTTTCCGCATAGAGTCCGAAAAAATTATGGTCTCAAGTACCTCATCATTCAAATCTATCTAAGTAAATCAAGACTCTCCTAATAAAAATAGGAAAAAAAAATCATCTTTATATAAATATATATATATATATATATATAAATCAAACAAACAACCCCATATCCTTCCCCCATCGCCGCTTGCTGCAAAGAGCTCCATCAAGTTGAAGATCTGACCAGCCAACTAGGGACAATCGGCGCAAATCTAGCCTTCAGGCCCTCTACGTCTCCACTACTGTATTTATCTCTCTTTGAACCCCTCTCTCTGTTTGTATATTCAAACATGTTCACTTTGAGTTTAAGACTCAGCTGCTCTTTGTTTTAGTTAAGTGATGGAAAACTATAGTAACTCATAAAATAGTAATATAAAATAGGATTGTTAATTATATTATTATTTTATTGATTGATATTTTTCATTGATGAATATAGATTGATATGTTGATACGTGTAGTTCAATCAAACAAAATAAGATCATTGTGTAGAGTACTGTAGAGGACTAGTAGCTATATTGTTAACTTGTGAGTGATCATTAGATTGCTTTATATTCAATGTAATTTTTATGTCTACATTGCAATTTCAATGTAAACTTACATGATAGACATACAAAAAGTAATATATATTGTACATATTTGTAAAGAAATGGTAAATATTGTATATGTTTTGCAAATATATATAATATTTGCCACTTTTTTTGTATACAATATAAATTTATATTATAACAGCACAATGTAAAAGAAGAATTTCCCTATATTTTAATTTATAATAGTGTTTCTATAATAATAGTATTTGCTTGAGCAATTAAATTAAGCCATTCACTCATTCTTATAGACTTGTTTATTAATTTTGTAAAATAAAGTTTTTTTTTTTTTGTCATGATTTTTTTAAGTTAAAAACTTTTATTATCTTTGGCTTGGCCTCCTATAAAGTATTTTTGGTTTCGCCACTAACTATATGGATGCTTATTTGAAGTTTTTTTTTACTTATACTTTGCCCCCCTAACTTGAAATCTTGGGTCCGTCCCTGAACTATAGGAAGAAATTATCACACGTGACACAGTGGATATTACTTTGGAACACATTCAAAAACACTTTCGAATCAAAGAAATTAGTCGAACTCGTAAAGTGCAAAAACGAAGTCTTGACATTGTTACAATTAATGGCTAAGGTGATGCATGAATAAATCAATCATGTGCACGTTGCAGTACTTGTTGAATATTGGTTTTTAGAAAAAGGTAAGGTATGAGTATGACAAATTTACTTGTGCAATATAGTATTCTCATTTCATCAAGAAGAGGAAATTCTTCTTTTATCCTTTTTTTTTTTTTTTTAATTTATGTGAAATCAATATTATTCATAGATTTTATGAACACATATGGTTAGTGACGGGACTTGAACCTTAACTCTTGCCCCACACACTCCACAAGCACCTATACTTGTAAAGTGACCATCATGCCAAAGATACATGGTGGTAACTTTTTTTTTTTTTTTTAAATGCACTTAATTTTCTTCAGGACTTAACTCTTAATTAACTTAATCTATAAGTAATTAGTAGACCAGTGGCGACGCCACGTGCAGCTCAGGGTGTTCCCAGGAACACCCTGAGCTTAAAAAAAAAAAAAATTATATATAATAATTAAAAATTTTTATATTTGCTCTATATTAGGAACACCCTCAATCACAAAATTAGGAACACCTTCAAATAAAATAAAATAAAAATTATTTGTTCTACTTTCAAGCAAAAATAAAAAAAACCCAAAAAAAAAAAAAATTGAACTAAAATCTGAAAAAAAAAAGAAAAAAAAAAACCAACACAGAGCAAATCACTAAATCAGATCCGAAACTTTGGTCCTTATCGTCCGTTGCAGCCTCCAGTCGATGACCGGCGATCAGATTTCTCCAAATCAGTGCACAGTGGCACTAAGACTCTTTCTCCCTTTCTCCTTACTCGGACTGTTGTGTTTTCTTTTCTTTTGCTGAGATTTCTTTGGGTTGATGAAGTCTTTTTCTGTTTGGTAAAGGCGTTTATAGCTTAGTAAATAACGCCAGTCAAGTCTATCTTCTCGCCCACTGTATACCACTGTACCAATCTCTGTTTTGGCCACATAATTTGTTTATAGCTAGTGTACCAGTCAAATCTCTTTCTTTTAATTTAATTTATTATATTTAGTTTTTAACTTGGTTGATATACGTCACACGTGTATTACAGTACCACTGTACCACTACTGCCACAGTAGGCTGTAGCTTTAAGAGCTTTAGGCTTCATCAAGTCTCTTTTTTAATGTTTTAATAATATTTTATATTAGATTTAAATTTGAAAACAATGGTTTTCTATTTAGTTAATTTTTTTGAATTATCTTTTTTTTTTTTTAATTTAGTTATTTCAGTAATGATCTTAATAAATTAACTAATTTTTATAATAAATAAATCAACTATGATATTGTTATTCCAAAAAAAAAAAACTACTATAATATTGCTATATACTTAAAAAAAAAAAAAAAACTAATGGTCTTAAAATATGTAATAAATCACACTTTTTTGGACTTGGACTTAAGCTATATGGTTTATATATTTTTGTGCTGTACAATTTATTGACTTTTCTTTTTTTTGTTAAATAATAGTGTGATATTCCAAGTATCAAACAACCATAGTAATTAGTTGAACTAATTAATTTTGTTTGTTTGTGATATTAATTAACCAATAATTAATTGGAAAAAGCAACTAATAAACAATAATTAATAATTTAATTAACCAATACATTATAAAAGACAAACAAATTAAATTATGTTAGGTTAAACAACAATTAATAATTTTATAATTAATAAAACAACAATATAACAAATTATAAAAGACAAACAAATTAATGAAACAACTAAACAACAATACATTTGGGAAATTTTTCTGAAACCGCCACTAGAAAAAATTATACTTCTTAAAGAACACCCTGAAAACAATTCCTGGAGTCGCCACTGGAGGAGAAGCTTCATCAATCAAGCTAATTATGAGATCACGAGCTTGCTCCTCAGACACACCGGCGCCACGCATGTAACACTGAATCGAGTTTGTACTTTCACCCGTCTAAGTCAGCCTATAGAATAATTGAATTGACATAATACTAAGTTTATGCAAAGAAAATTTGTGCTACTTCTTGGTGCCATAACAGCGATTGCATTTCTAATCAAATAATATAAAGTAGAAGACAAATTACATACCTTTTTGTTGGGTTATAAATTGAAGCAATTAATTAATCCAAATACTCAAGTTGATTAATTAGTCAAATTTTATGCAAATCAGATTAAGGCAAAATTAAATTACCAAGCTAAATTAAGTGTAGAAAAATAAGTTTGACGTGGTAATTTGATCACAATGAGGAAAACCATCACAGGCAAAACCCTACTGGGTGAATTTCAAGTCATCACTTCGGAAAAATCCACTAATAAGAAAAACCAGTTACAAATACAAGGAATCTTACCCCCTATAGGTCTATCCCAAAGTAACTACATACAGCTAAACCTACTAATTGATAACACAACTTAGGAGTTGATCTTGTAAAAAACTTCTCTTTTGTAGGAATCTTTTTATCTGTGACTAACTCCACAGCAACCTTCGTGATTGTTGTAGCATTGCAGAGTTCTTCAATACATGCTTGGATCAACTAGAAGTAGTGTTATGACATATGTGAATCATGTTAGGAATATATGTCAATATAGAATTGGTTAATCATTTGACAAAACGCACTTTACTTGTAATTGGGTAGATCTAGGATGTGTTTAATGCTTCAAGGAATAAGGTTTCAAGTTCAAGTGTTAAAGCCATGCAAATCTGTCTGAGAATCAAGTGAAGAAGTGCTGGATTTTAAATCTTGACAGTTAGCTCGACAGCTAGTATCTATCGAGGTTTAAAGGCTGTTTAAACCTGATGCTCAACAGCTGCTCGATGGATAGGGTATCTATCGAGATTTAAGAAAATCAGTTTTTCAGATATGATTTCACTCCAACTCGTGTATAGATGTTTGAGCTTTTTTTTCTCACAACCCTAAACATATATAAGGATTATTTTAAGGGTTGTCACAGCTGATACACATCAATGCAAAAGTTTTTCACAAGCATATTGTGAACCGGATACATACGCCCTAGTTCATCTTTCTCTTCAAGAAGTTGTTGTGTTTGTACACCGTAAGGTTTTGTAACCAAGGAGTTTCATGATCTTCATCGTGCGGATGAACTGAAGAACTTTGCAGCCAACATCTTTCTCAAGTTGGTGTGTAAGCCGCGTATTGAGATCTGTGCATCGATTGGTTAGTCACGTACTAGGAGCCGTACATTGAAAGGAGAGATTGTCACTACAGAATAAGTCCAATTGGGTATTGGGGTAAGGGTTCAACTGTAGGTTGGTATAAGGTACTGAGATTCCTTTACTTATAACCGCTTGTTGTGATAATAGTGAATTCTCGGGAGTGGTGACCTTAAAATCACCCGATGGGATTTTTGCCGTGTAGGTTTTCCCCATTCGAAAACAAATCACCGTGTCAACTTTATTTTCCGTTGCATATTAACTTAGTGGGTGATTTGTTTGTGCTATCACGCTTATTGCATGCAAATTGAATTAATTAATTAATTTGGCTAATTAATTGGTTAATTTATCACAAGAGGTCAATACATTCTTGGCCTATCAAGTGGTATCAGGGCAAACACACTCTAATTAGGGTTAATCTTTGCTGTGTGATCCATTGACCCCTGTTTATCGTGGATAGATGACAGTCTCTTATTATACCTCATTTATTTGATGACATTAACTATGCTTACTGGAAAGTACGCATGAGAACTTTCTTGCAGTCTTTAGATGAGATAGGCTAGACTAAGCCAAAGGAAGTGCCGGCCGATTGGAATGATGCTAAGATCAAGGCGGAAAATTTCAACAGCAGGGCATTGAATGCTTTATTCAGTGTGGTCACAAATGAGGAGTTCAAGAAGATATGCTCTACTGAAACTGCTAAGGAAGCATAGACCATCCTCCAAACAACCTATAAAGAAACTAAGGCTGTCAAGGATTCAAAACTTCAGAGGCTTACTACAAGCTTTGAAGAGATTAAAATGGAGGAGGATGAGTCATTCGATGAGTTCTATGCCAAGTTCAAGGACATAGTGAACTCAGCCTTTAATCTTGGGGAAACCATTCTCGAATCCAAGATTATTTGAAAGGTGCTTAGATCTCTACCCGAGATATTTCATGCCAAGATCACCGCGATTAAGGAATCAAAGGATATTGACAAAATTCCTTTGACAGAGCTTGTTGGCAATCTGCAGACCTATGAGTTGGGTTTAACAAGGTTAGGGAAATCTAGTAAGGGAAAGAGCATGGCATTAAAGGCCAAAAGTAGTGACACTGAAGAGTCTTCAGACGATGAAGATTTCAAGATGAAATCCTATATCACTCGGCAATTTAAAAAGTTTATGAAGAATGCCAATGCCAAAGGATTTGACAAAGACCGCAAGCAATCCAGTTTTTCTCAGTTCAAGAACCAAGACAAAGGAAAGAAGGATGCTAGGGATGGCGGTCAGTACACTGTTCCCTCAGGACCAAAGTGCTTTGGGTGTCAAGGCTTCGGTCACATGAAACAAGAGTGCCCTACGTATCTCAAGACCATTGGGAAGATTAAGGCACTTGATGCTACTTTGAGCGACACTGAGCTTGATGATGATTCTGATAATGAGGATGATGGAATCCTAAATGCCTTCACTGCCACTGTAAATCCTACTGAGTGGATTGTTGAAGATGTGAATAATGAAGAGGACTTGGTGGATTCTAAGTTCGAGAAAATGGATTATCAAGATGATATCCATACAGCCTATGAAAAGTTGTATAAGGTTTCTGAGAAACATGAAAAACTATATAGGCTGGCCACCAAAAAGCTGAGTGATTTGAAACTTAATCGAGAAGAGCTTTCCATAAATTTTGATGAAGCCAATCAGACCATTGGAGCACGGTTTGAGAACAATTTCTTGGCTGAGAAGACCAAGAAGCTTGAGGCAGAGCTATTCCAAGTCAGAGCTCAATTGGAAAAAACTTCAAGTGCAAAGCTTGACGAGATGCTCAGCATTCAGAAGTCTGCTTCTGATCGAATCAACTTAGGGTATGATTTCTTTTCTCCTAGTATTACTTCTACTAGTACTACTGTTTTTGTTTCTTCTACTAATAATGTTGAATCTAAGAACAATAATGTGAAAACTATTGTAGCTAGTGAGAACATAGACAAGGGTAAATCTATCTTAGAAGCACCCCCTAAGCTCGATAAGAAAGAAACTAAAAACCCTAGGGCTAAGAAGGGAAACACTCAAAAGCCTAAATAGAAAAAGCAGCATCTCTGTCATCACTGTGGAGCAGCTGGACATACTCGACCTAATTGCTATAAGTGGTTAGGCATTCAACAGAGCAACAGTATGTTCTCATCGGGAAACCAGAATCAAATTCCATCCTTTTTTGCTCCTCTTGGAGATCTACTCAAAGCCCTCATATTCCTTTTGAACTTGAATGATTTTTAATTCTTCCCCCTCACCACCGGATCAAGGGTTTGCAAAACAGAAAGGTTCTTCCAAGGTGTGGAAGGAAAAAGACTCTAAGTGATTTAGTCACTTTTTCTCTCCCTCTCCTTCTTGTTTTTGTTTTTGCATTACTTGTATGCTTTGTTTTCTTGTTTTGAGTCAGTCTAGTTTATGCTTTGCTTTGTTTAACATGTTTCTGTTTGTTTATTTTCAGTTTTGCTTTATTTGGTTTTTCATAAAAATTTAAAAAAAAATTTGAAAAATAAGAAAAATACAAAAACAGTGTATGTTTTGTGTACATTGGTACTTGTGTACCTTGGATGGCCATTGGAACAAAGTTTTCTAAACTTTGTATCTTTTGTAGCTTAGATGAACATCTCTATGCTCAACTAAGCAAGTGAGCTTTGTGGCTCGTGTTTGTGATGAGTAAGATTAAGTAATCTCTTATACTTAACACTCTTATCACTCTTTTTGATGGGAAGGACTAAAAAATCCTAAGAGAAAGACATAAATAACCATCTTACCACTGTTGCCCGCCAATCATTAAATGACATCTGTATGCTTCGGCATAGCAAAAGTGTAATGTCAAAAGCTTAACATAATTGAGTATTTCTTTTCTCTCTCTTATATGCCCATGCATAGTTTGCTTAAAAGAAAAATATGCAAAGAAAAAATAAAAGCAAAAAGAATCAAAATGCTTTATATATGATTGCAAGCGTGTATTCTAGGAGATGTGGGAATTATAGGATGTACCTCGAAAGTAATAGTCCCCATCAAGTAGTTATGATTGTGTGTGAGTTAAAGTGATTTTCTCATATCTCAAATCGTCATAACATGTAGATACTTATGCAATCTTGCAATGTTTTTCACACACAACACGCAATATTCTTTGCTACTCTTGATACATGTGCAGGTACAATGTGATTTGGCCATCACAAGGAATACATGTGTTAATGTATGCTCACTAAACTGTCTTAACTTGTTTTTGAATTATAAAATTGGTTAGACTTGTTTAGTGTGTGTGTGTGTGTGTGTTTTGGATCTAAATGCTTGACATTTTTCTTGATGAGAGATGTTTTTGAGAGCTTAAAATGTTGTTTGGATCTTTGGTTGTGTAGCATGCTTGATTGTTGATCTTGTAAAAAACTACATAGGAAAAACAGTTACAAATACAAGGAATCTTACCCCCTATTGGTCTATCCCAAAGTACCTACATACAGCTAAACCTACTAATCGATAACACAACTTAGGAGTTGATCTTGTAAAAAACTTCGCTTTTGCAGGAATCTTTTTATCTGTGACTAACTCCACAGCAACCTTCGTGATTGTTGTAGCATTGTAGAGTTCTTCAATACATGCTTGGATCAACCAGAAGTAGTGTTAGGACATATGTGAATCATGTTAGGAACATATGTCAATATAGAATTGGCTAAACCTTTGACAAAATGCACTTTACTTGTAATTAGGTAGATCTAGGATGTGTTTAATGCTTCAAGGAACAATGTTTCAAGTTCAAGTGTTAAAGCCATGCAAATCTGTCCGAGAATCAAGTGAAGAAGTGCTGGATTTTAAATCTCGACAGCTAGTATCTATTGAGGTTTAAAAGGCTGTTTAAGCCTGATGCTCGACAGCTGCTCGATAGATAGGGTATCTATCGAGATTTAAGAAAATCAGTTTTTCAAATCTAATTTCACTCCAATCCGTGTATAGATGTTTGGGCTTTCTTTTCTCACAACCCTAAACATATATAAGGATTGTTTTAAGGGCCGTCACAGCTAATGCACATCAATGCAAAAGTTTTTCACAAGTATATTGTGAACTGGAGACATATGCCCTAGTTCATCTTTCTCTTCAAGAAGCTGCTGTGTTTGTACACCGTAGGGTTTTGTAACCAAGGAGGTTCGTGATCTTCATCTTGTGGATGAACTTAAGAACTTTGCGTCCAACATCTTTCTCAAGTTGGTGTGTAAGCCGCGTACTGGGATCCGCGCATTGATTGGTTAGTCACATACTGGGAGCCGTAAATTGAAAGGAGAGATTGTCACTACAGAACAAGTCCAATTGTGTATTGGGGTAAGGGTTCAACTGTATGTTGGTATAAGGTACTGAGATTCCTTTACTTGTAACCACTTGTTATGATAATAGTGGATTCTTGGGAGTGGTGACCTTAAAATCACCAGTGGGGTTTTTGTTATGTAAGTTTTCCCCATTCGAAAACAAATCACCGTGTCAACTTTATTTTCCACTGCATATTAACTTAGTTGGTGATTTGTTTGTACTATCACGCTTATTGCATGCAAATTGAATTAATTAATTAACTTGGCTAATTAATTGGTTAATTCATCACAATGAGTCAATACATTCTTGGCCTATCAAGTAGCTTAGCACAAAACCCTAGGCAAAGAAATGTCACAACAACTTTTATTATTTGTGTGCTTTTCTGTTTCTTTGATGACGGCTATAAATTATTTATTTTATATGTTCTGGAACCCTAGCGTACAAATTCCTAGAAAACCAAGTCATCATGAGTTGAAAACAGAACTTAACATTTAGTTTTCCTAAAGCTCGATATATCAAGAGGTGTCGAGCTTGGTATCGAGACTCAATAATTCTCAATAGATCGATAGATATCGAACCAGACATCGATACCTGCAATTTCAACTTTTCTTGAGTAGTTTGAGCAATCTAATGTCTTCAATAATATCACTTGTTGGTACTATTTTAACAACTGGACAAGACTGGTCGGTCCAATCAATTGAATCGGAAATCGAACCTAGAACCAATCCGGTAAGAACTAGAATAACCTGTAAAAAACCGATGAAAATCGGTTAAGAACTTAGAAAAATTAAGAACCAGACCCTTTCCCGGTTCTTTGACTATTCCAGTTTTTAAAACCATGCTTGTTAGTGAACAACATGTTCTTCTTGAAAACACTTAGAAACTAAGACTCAATTACATATAAAGTGCATTTTGATATCGGATATACCAATACATAAAAATATGACCTTTACACCTTTGACTTGAGCTAACCAAATCATTGTTGTTAGATTTTATAAAAATATAAAGAAAGAGTGTGGATAGAAGAGAGAGTACACAAGGAGTACGTGATTTGGCCTAATGGCCTAATGCAAAGGTTCCTCGAATCTACAAAGGCTCCTTGAATCCACGATGAGAGATAGTCTAGAATTAATTCACTAGAGAAACAATAGAGAAAACTCTAAAATAAATTAAATTTGAAATTGTTTTAAAAAATGTTTAGAGACTTGGAGGCCTATTTAAAGGCTTTGTAAAACTTATAGAAAAGAAAATATATTTTAAAATAAATCCTAATAAATCCCTAACCATAATAGAAACCTATTTTGAAATAAAAATCATTAAATGCACCTAAAAACAAGGAAATAATAACCCTAAAACTAAAATAACAAAAATTACATAAAAATACCAAAATTAATGAATTACAAAAATTAAATTGTAGATTCTATCTTATATCACAACCTGTGTTTACAGAGGAAGTTTTTGACAACTACATTTTTACTATAATCTCAATTGTTCGTTTATAATAAGGATTAGGAGCTAGGGTTAGGGATACATGATCATACAATATAATTGGGCCTATACATATAAACCTAATATCTTTAATACCCCCACGTCCCCTAAACTCAAGATGAAAGCTTGATGGAAGCTTGGAGTTAGAATGTAACTTGTGTAGATAAAGATGCCTTGTAGATGACTGTGAAAACAACTATATATAAATAAATCAGACAATGAACATGCAAACTGCTATTTATGACAATGACAACGACGATGAATGAATGTCGGAAGATAATAAGGGATTATGAAGGCTGCATCAGTGACCAATGAGGGGCTGTTATGGCTTGAGAATGGCTAAATTGAAGGTCCGAGAGCCATCAACAAAGAGAAAATATTATGATGAAGCATGTGAATGAATTAACGATGTCATAGATGTTGAGCCCAATGAGAAAATGATCAATTTTCTTGATTTGGGAGCCTCAAATGGGAAAACAAACTACAAAACCGGAATCAACACGAAACAACAGACTGGGACATAATTGGAGATGGAAAATTATAATATTGCTTAAAATATAATATTGCTAAGTGGAGATTTATTTTTTGATGTTATTGTAGCTAAATGTAAAAATCTCAACAGTGTTACATGACTAGGTGTGGGTCTTTTTTTGGCGCTGCAATTAGATGCAAAATACTATTTTGAAAATAGATAAAAACGTCTTTTAGAGCACCAGAGCACCACGTGCGAATGCTCTTATTACTCCTACTGCTTCATATTTCTCTCTCTCTCTAACTTATATATATATATATATATATAAAATTTTCTCCGACTTTCTATTTCATAAATGTGTGTCGATTTTTTCCTTTTAAATTTTTTGTTTGTCAAATAGTCAGTGGTCTGATGGTTTGATAATTTGATTTATAATATTTCCTTGGGATGGTAGATTTGGGGTTTGAGAATACCACATTTTTTAGCTAAGTTTCAAATTTGATGTGATTCATGCCTGTGTGTGTGTGTTTTTTTTTAAAATAATTTTTTACCTAGGTATGTTTGTGCTGTGTAGCATTTTTGAAAGGTTCTTGCTTTGAAGCATAAAAATAAATGCTTTTGAAGAACTTTGCAAAAGACCAACACAGAGCTTCCTAAAAGACAAGCAAGTAAAAGCCAAAATCGCACAACACCACACGTAGAGTGTACTCCTCAAGCCACAGTTCAGGTATTAAGTATTAATGTTTATAATTTTGTATTTTTCGTATTTCGAATTGTCCCATCTTCCTCTCCCTAATTCTCTCTAGACCCTTATTTTAACGGGCAAACTAATCTCTTCTTCTCTTCATTTGCAGTTGTGTATCTTTAACTTTATGTGACATAAAGAATCCCACAAAAAGGCTATCGATATATTCGCATACAGTCAGCGATCTCTGTGTTTGATAAAAGGCCTAAAGACTTGTAGTTTGTAATGGTTTTTGGCTCTTTTAGCTTTTTAATTTTACATTGTTGGAATAAAAAATTTGAAAAATGAGATCGACTTTGGAGGCTGATACTAATGATCCTTTTTTTAATTATTTTAGTTTTGGTCTCATGCTGATTTGGTCTATAAGTATTATTTGATGATGGAGTTGAAGATCATCGAATTTGTGAGATTTTTTTTCTTTTTCTTTAAAGGTTGCAAACATTGTTTTGTCCCTGTTGGGGTTCGTGGGATGGATGGTTGAGATTAATGCTACATGTAGAGAAGAGAAATATTAGATAACATGGTGATTTGTTATTCACTCAATGTTATTAATGAAATATTATGGAATTTAGTTCAATATAATTCTATACATATATTTTGATGCTCTAAATGATTTTAGTTTATGGCTTTGTTTTAATGAAATTATCTTTGGATAAATATATAAATCTTGAATTAATATGAAAAAAAAAATATTGACAAGAAATAAGTATTTTTTTTATATTAAATAAGTCTCTAACTCTAAGCACGCAATGAGTATTTTTTTTTTTTTGCGAAACTACATTGTTGGTCCCTCAAGTTTACTCTGTGTATACAATTGGTCTCTCAAGTTTCAAGTGAGCGCAATTAGTCTCTTAAGTTTTCAAAATGAGCAATATAAGTCATTCTGTTAACTTCCGTTAGTAATGTTGCTTACGTGGCTAATGAAATAATAATCTGTCATTTTTTTAATAAAGTGGTATTTTTTTATTTAAAAAAATACAAAAATAAATTTACACGTAACAAAAAATCTGACCCGTTTCAATCAATTCTATAATTACACCCTCATCATCTAAATACAATTAGAACAAGACAAGGTATTACTAAAGTTTATATGCAAAAGTGGCCCCAATACCACTGGTAGAAACTGCCAAAACAACTGGTTTACAATCTAAGCAGCTCAGCTAATCAGAAATCTAAACAATTCTAGAAATTAACATATTCCTATACCATTCAAAAGAACCTATCAAACTCAACAATCGTTATCCCTGAGACCCCTTGACTTCTCAACTTCACAAAGGCACTAAGAGCTTCCATTGATCTTTGCCTTGGACACATATAGCCTCTAACATAACACGTTCTTTCTTTCTGCAATTTTTATTTTCTTCATTTTCTGTGTCCTAGCCTCCATATCTGAACCCCTGCTTTCTCTCTTACACATACATATGCCTTTAGACACTCCAATAATCTTCAAAAAGTCTCTGAAAAGCATAACAGCACAAGAACCATATTCCTATACATAGATTCCAGCCACTGCCGCCACTGCCACCACCACCACGCCTCTGCTTCGCGGCTTCGCCGAAAGTCAAAGTGAGATCCAACCACCTCGCCACATCGGAAACTCCTCCATATCTGGCCACCGGAAACAACTGTATTGTCCAGTTTTTGCGAACACTGTAGTTGTCCTCATCTTCTTCTTCTTCATCTCCTACATGATCGATATCGAGCTCTTTGTCTTTGCTCTAAAAGATAATGGCCAGCTTGGAACGGTTCAATATCTCTCTGTGGGTTTTACTTGAATTAAAATGGGTCAATTTTTTGTTTTTTTTTTTAACTTGTAAATTTATTTTTGAAATTATTTAATAAAAAAATGTCACATCATTAAAAAAATAACATGTCATTATTTCGTTAGCTACGTAAGTGACACTACTAACAGAAGTTAACAAAATGACTTATATTGCTCATTCTGAAAACTTGAGAGACCAATTGCGCTCACTTGAAACTTGAGGGACCTATTGCGCACACAGAATAAACTTGAGGGACTAATGAAAGCTCGGATTTGTGCTAAATCACAAGAGCTTGTTCAGACCCCCAATTAAAAATTATGGCTAGATTGCTTTTACTCTAATTTAAACTAAGTGCGGAACAATAGTATATAAGTGCAATGAATCGATAACACTATCCTAAGCCATATTCATCCATCATCAACAATAAAATGAAATCTTAAAGAGTAGGGAAGAGAGAGGCAAACACAAGATAACACCGAGACGTATTATCGAAGAGGAAACCAAAGAACTTGGCGAAAAACCTCTCCGCGATCCTCCAAGTAGAAATCGATCCATTAGAGAACAAAGTTGGAGTACACGAATAACAAAAGACCCTCCAAGCCTAGTCTACTCTATGTACTTGAGCCCTCCAAGCTCTTGCTACCAACTGACTTTTTAGAGCCTTGTCTTCTCTAGGTTTCCGGATCCCGCAATTCAACCCGATTGCATCCGCCAATTAATGGCTCCTTACAATGCTTCCCAATAGCACCAAAATCTCACTTTAACACTTAGTACGAGTGTGGTAAGTGTTTGGGCTAGTAACCTCTCAAGGACGTAAAGATGGAGAGGTAGGAGTTGAGGAAAACCACAAGGAAATGTGTAGATGATTATGGGTATAACAATCTCTAACTCTCAAGTGTATTTTCTAGGATTTTCTCTCTAAAAAACACTTCTTACAATTTGTGGGTAATTAAGGTATATATAGTGTGGGTAAAGACATGGTAAAGCAAAACATAATTTTTTGCCAAACAGAGAGTTTCGCAAATCCTTCGCGGGTTGGCCTTACCCGCGAGACACTCGCGAAATATCTAGCCTAGCACGACTCTTCATCTTCCAGTCATGTGCTCTGCATGTGGCTCTTTTCGCGGGTCAATTACTCGCGAGACACTCGTGAAAACCACTTGTTCATCCTTTAAAGCTTGAGTCTTCACTGATCTCTCACACTCATCCCTTACAATTAATCCCACATACATATAGGGAAAAATGATTAAAGAAATTACAATAAAATTTGGCACGGAATTAAAGCCAACACAACATAGTTGGAAATCACAACTTTACAACAAACAATGTAGTTTCACATTTTTTTTATTAAATTAAAAAAGAATATCCTCTAATCATGCACGTAACATCTGTAAAAAGATGAGTTTATTATAAATGTATTACAATTTAAAAAATAAAATAAAATCTTGATGAGTTATAAATATATATATACACAAAATAAAATAAAAAGGAGGGAGAGACGGAGTTTCAAAAGCTAGGAGGCCATTTAACCCGCATTTATACGATGGCAATTTCAAGGAATTTCTCGGAAAGGATGTTAAAGGAATGCTTAGTCTATATGAAGCCTCGTATCTTGCTTTTGAAGGAGAAAACCCAATTAGGAACCTGCCTGAAACAGGTCTAGTGTCGGTGGAGATCTTGAGTTCTCCAACTAGATATGACTGATCCTTGTCGTTTTTACACTTCATTGTTATTGTTAATTGGTGTTGATCAAATCTGATCACCACTTGTGAAGAACCCAATTTATCAAAATCGTTGATTCTTATTTACGAACGATGAGTTTCATTCTCCTCCACTTGATGTAATCGGATCTAGTGCAGGTTAAGTACAAACCCGACTCCAGCAATATGGTTTGGACTATGTTGAAACCTTTAGTTTAGCTCTCTAGCCCACAACCGTAGGGCTTATTCTTGCTCTTCCTATTACTTATGTTGAATTGGTCTTTCAAACAATTGGATGTGAGCAATATTGTTTTACATGGCATCCTCAAGAAGAGGTTTATATATCTCAACCTCCTGGTTATGTTCACCTAGCCTTTCTACATCATGTTTGCTTCCTGCACAAAGCCGTTTATGGCCTTAAATAGGTTCTTAAGGCTTGGTTTGAAAGGTTCACCACTTAATTGCTTCACCTAGGTTTCAAGGCCTCAAGTGTAGATATTGATCTCTTCATTTATTATCAATTTAGTCCCTTGATTTTCTTTTTTACTTTATGTTGATGGTATTATTATCATTGAGAACAATTTCTCCTTTATTAAATCAAAGGGAAATGCTAACGAATGCCCTTAGGGTATTGGTTAATAATTTTTTTTTTTTTTTAGAATTAGTTAATAATCCATTTAAAGAAAGCTTTTATGGAAAAATGAAATAAAGCAATTAATATTGACAGCTTTTTTCATTTCCCATAAAAGTGGTGTCAAAACTTTCTTAAAATGGATTGTTAACCAATGATCTAAGGGCATAACCAATGCTCTAATGGCATTCGTTAGCATGACGCTTAATCAAATCATACACCAACTCAATTCTAATTTTGATCTCATGGATCTTGATGCCTTACACTATTTTCTTGGCATCCAAATTGAATCTACCCCTACTGGTCTTTTTGCTCACCAAAATATGCATGCCTTGGATCTTCTTACCAAATTTCAAATACTGGCCTAAAATCCTTGTAAAAGACCTTACTATCCTTCCTAGCTAGCTCATTTCCCCATATAATAGCCCCTTGCTTCTCGATCCTATTCTCTATCGTAGCTTAGTTGGTGCAGTACAATATCTAACATTTACAAAACGTAATCTCTCATATGTTGTTCAACAAGTTGGCCAATATATGACTCAAGAAAGACTGAATTATTTATGTGATCAATTAAAAAAGACATATTTACATAAAAATTGAATTAGTATTTATGCATCTCAAAAGGAAGAAGAATGGAATTCAAATAAAATTTTTTTTAGGGGAAATTATACTTTGCCTACTTGTGGTTTGTCTGAAAAACACTTTACCTACTTGTGGTTTAAAAATTGGCATTGTACCGCTTGAGGTTAGCTTTGTTTGTCTCCTGTTACCTACCTCTATTAAAAATAAGAGTAAATTTGTATTTTTATTACTCTTTTATATCTCTCTCATCTTGATTCTCAAAAAAAAAAAATCTCTCTCCTCTCAAAACATAAAAAACTAAAAAATCAAGATAAAAGAAGATCTAAAAGCTAGGTTTTGTAAAAATTAAAACTTGAAATTATGGACAAGAACTAATAATAAAGAGCCATACCTCTTTATTGCTCTTTATTGGCTCTTTATTGGCTCTTTATCACCTTATCTCTTTCTTTTGTGTGTAGAAGGTTTGTCTGCTTTGATTCAATCAGCAGTGGATAGGGGTCAAATGGAGGGGGTGAAAATTTGTAGAGGAGGTCCAAGATTGTCTCATTTGTTTTTTACAGATGATAGTCTGATTTTTTGCAAGGCGGCATTTGAGGAATGTGATGAACTACAAAGATTGCTTAAGTTGTATGAGAAAGCTTCCGGTCAACAATTAAACCATTCAAAAACATCTTTGTTCTTCAGCAGTAATACCTCAAGAGATGTCCAAGAGGAGATAAAGAATCGGTTTGGTGCCTAAATAATCAAGCAACATGAGAAGTATCTTGGTTTGCCTTCTTTGGTTGGGAGAAATAAAAGAACTATCTTCAATGCTATCAAAAAGAAATTGGGGAAAGTGTTGGCAAGTTGGAAAGAGAAGTTACTTTCAAAGGCAGGGAAAGAGGTTCTAATTAAAGCAGTGGCTCAAGCAGTACCGACTTATACTATGAGTTGTTTCAAACTTCCAGACTCCATTTGTGATGATTTAATGGGGATGATTAGGAATTTTTGGTGGGGACAAAAAAAGGAGGAAAGGAAAATAGCTTGGCTTAGTTGGGAGAAAATGTGTGAACCTAAGGGTAATGGAGGAATGTGATTCAAAGATTTAAAATTGTTCAATAAGGCTTTGCTTGCAAAACAGGGTTGGCATCTTCAAATGGGTGTCAACTCTTTTGTTTATAGGGTTCTTAAGGCTAAATACTTCACAACTTGTGATTTTATTCATGCCTCGATTGGAAATAATCCTTCTTATACTTGGAGGAGTTTAATATCTGCCCAAAGCCTAGTTATTTAAGGTTTACGATGGAGGGTTGGCAATGGAGCAAATATAAAGGTTTGGCAAGATAAGTGGCTGCCATGGGGTTCAACTTATTATGTCACTTCTCCAAGATTATTTCTAAGTGTTGATACAAGGGTTGCTGATTTAATTGATTCGAACACAGCAAAGTGGAAGAATGAAGTTCTTGATAGTCTTTTCTACCTTATGAAGCTGACTTAATTAAAAGTATTCCTTTGAGTGCTACTTTACCGGCGGACAAACTGGTTTGGGTTGTAACTAACAATGGAATATTCACTGTTGGGAGTGCATATAAATTGGCGGTTTCCATGTTCAAATCAAAATGCCATGGTACTACTTTTGATGGTAGTCAACGAAGAAGATTTTGGAAGAAAGTGTGGTCATTGCCTATTCATCATAAGGTGCGTCATTTTTGTTGGCGTGCTTGTCGCGACACTTTACTAACAAAAGTCAAATTGATGAGGCATAATGTTATTGCTGAATCTCTGTGTGTGTGCTGTCTGGATAGTGCAGAAACGAATGGTCATATTTTTTGGGGTTGTCTGACAGCACAGGCGGCTTGGGTTGCTTCAAAGTTAAATATGTTACCTCCTGATGCTAATATCGTTTCTTTCTAGGATTTGTTATGGCATGAACTGATGACCAATGATGCTGGGGATGTGAAATGTTCACAATTGGTTATGATTGCTTGGACATTATGGTGCAATAGAAATGAAATTTATCATGGAGGTGAAGCCAAAAATGGACTAGAAATGGCTTGGTATGCAGCATGTTATCTTCAAGAATTTTGGTCTGCAATAGAGAAGCATGACTCCACTGCCTTTGATTTGGTTCAGCACTTCGGCAACAGACAGGAAGATGTTCAACATTCGGTCTAGATTCCTCCTCCTTTGGGTTTATGCAAAATAAATGTAGATGGTGCTCTTTTTTCCCACAAAGAAGTTGGTTGGCATTGGTGTGGTCATTAGAGATCAACAAGGCAGATTGTTGGCTACATTATGCAGAAAAATTAGAGCTCAAATGGGGGTACTTGAAGTTGAAGCAAAGGCATATGAAGCTAGTGTGTTGCTGGCAAGACATTTGGGGCTGAAGAATGGAGTGTTGGAAGGAGATTCCTTGATTATTTCTAATGCTCTCAAGTAGGTTTCACAGCCTCCTACTTCGGTTGCAACTATTGCGGAAGGAATTCATGTTTTGAGTTCGGATGTTGGGGTTGTTGGTTTTTCTCATGTGCGAAGGACTGGTAATAAGCCAGCCCACATTCTAGCACGACAAGCTCAAAGCCTTGTCAATGATGTAATTTGGATTGAAGAGATTCCTTGTTGTATTCAGCAAACTCTTATCCATGATGTACTTGGTTCTTGATGTTTTAATAATATTTTAGTGTGTGTTTATCCAAAAAATAAATAAAATAAAATAAAATAAAGAGCCATACCATAAGCTCGCCTAAAAGGCCATCAAGTAAAACCCGATTCCAACTATCAAATTATGAATTGTAAACCCTGCCTTTGCTAGTAGCCCAATTGAAGTGATTGCCATTATTAGGAAATAAAAAATAAACCCAGTCAAGCTTGTGAACCCTATAATTCCAGCAATGACCCCGCCAATAATTGACAGAAAAGTCCGGCCGCATGAAAACGTAAATACTTAGGGTATGTTTTGTAACTGTTTTTTCCCCTTATTTTCAATTTTCAAAAACAAATTTCTATTTTTGAGACATAAAAATTTGTTTGGCAACTCAAAATAGACAGAAAATAAAAACTGTTCTCAAAACTCAATTCGTGAAAGAAACTGAAAACATGCAAAAGACTGTTTTCAGTTTCTAGTTTTCCAAAGTCAATGAAAACACACATCTGATTTAATGAATTTATCTCATTTAATCAGTTAGCATTAGAGTTCAAATCCTAGTAACAATATATTTTAGTATTTTTTTTTTTAAAAAAACTTTTTTTTTTTTTAATTTTAACTAACCAAACATGTTTTTTGATTTAAAAAATATAAGAAAATTGTTTTTTCTTTATATTCCCAAAAACAAGTTTTTGAAAATAGAAAACAAAAACTGTTACTAAACATAACCTTAGATTCTACCTACAAGAAAAAAATTTAGAAATAAGTTTTTACTTCGTATATTATTGCATTTTAGAATGTCCTGAGGCACCACATCCAAGAAAGTTCAAATCTGCCATATGATTCACCCAACAAGCCTTATATTAAAACTCAATGGGTACAGCAGACAATCATCCCATCCATCATTTATTAAGTCATGCATTAACATTAAAAATCGTGGTGAACATAACTGATTTTTTCCATTCTCTGGTTTAGGTGAAAAAATGCATAATTTCAATTTTTAATGTGTTAAAATGGAAGATCTAAAAGTTGATACATGAAAAGAAGATATAAAAGCTAGGGATAATTACACTTTACCCACCTGTGGTTTGCCTCTAATTTGACTTGCCTACCTGTGGTTTCAATTTTGACACTTTACCCACTTGTGATTCCCTCCGTTACTAATCCGTAACCCACCTCTCCTTCAGCCGTTACTCTAACACATAATATGTCAAAAACAAAAGCCCAAACAGATCAAAACACTCCTCACTCCCAAAACTCACTCCCATCCAACTTGCTCACCAAACTAAGATCCTAGATGCTACAATGCAATGCGCTTGAGACTCTAGACCGAGAACCATCTGGGATTTGATCGTGCAAGTAACCCGAGGAAGAAGGAGCTTTGATTCTGGGTTCATCCAGTTATGATGATGCAATCTGCTATGTTGAGACCATGAACCTTGATGGCGAGACAAATTTGAAATTAAAACAAGCATTGGAGGTTACCTCATTCTTAAATGAGGACTCCGACTTCCGTAATTTTAAGGCTATTGTTAAATGCGAAGACCCCAACGCAAATTTGTACTCTTTTGTTGGAAGTATGGAGTTTGAAGAGCCACAGTATCCCCTCTCTCCTCAGCAACTTCTTCTCAGAGATTCTAAACTCCGAAATACAGACTACATTTATGGGGCTGTTATCTTCACTGTTCAGGACAAAAAGGTTATTCAGAATTCTACTGATCCCCCTTCGAAGAGAAGCAAAATTGAGAAGAAGATGGACAGAATTATCTACTTCCTATTCTCTATTCTATTTCTGATGGCATTCGTTGGTTCTATTCTCTTTGGCATTGCAACTGAAGATGACTTAGAAAATGGGAGGTCGAAAAGGTGGTATCTTAGACCAGATGATTCTACAGTTTTCTTTGACCCCAAAAGAGCACCATCTGCAGCTATTTTTCACTTTCTGACAGCCCTAATGTTATATGGTTACTTTATTCCAATCTCCCTGTATGTGTTAATAGAAATTGTAAGGTTCAAGATTACTTGCTAATTAGGAATACCTCAAACTGAAGACTAAATGAAAATCACCCTTATCTCCTGCCTTTTCTAGTGCTTGAATTTGGGGAGTCTCCGAATTAATTATAATCTGCTTCATTCCTTGTCTAAGCAAACTACATGAAAAACTGCAAATTTATAGAATTTAGTCAGACATCTTAAAAAACAGTATGAGAGGTACGCCTCAATTCATGGTTAATATAACAGTCAAACCCAATATTTATGGCAGTCTCAAGCACATTGCATTGTAGCATCTAGGATCTTAGTTTGGTGAGCAAGTTGGATGGGAGTGAGTTTTGGGAGTGAGGAGTGTTTTGATCTGTTTGGGCTTTTGTTTTTGACATATTATGTGTTAGAGTAACGGTTGAAGGAGAGGTGGGTTACGGATTAGTAACGGAGGGAATCACAGGTGGGTAAAGTGTCAAAATTGAAACCACGGGTAGGCAAGTCAAATTAGCGGCAAACCACTGGTGGGTAAAGTGTAATTATCCCTAAAAGTTAAGTTTTAATTTTTACAAAACCTAGCTTTTAGATCTTCTTTTCCTTTGATTTTTTAGTTTTTTATGTTTTGAGAGGAGAAAGACATAAAAGGGTAACAAAAATACAAATGTATCCCTATTTTTAATAGAGGTGGGTAACATGAGACAAACAGAGCTAACCTCAAGTGGGTAAAGTATCAATTTTTAAACCACATGTAGGCAAAGTGTTTTTCGGGTAAACTACAGGTAGGCAAAATATAATTTTTCCCCTTTTTTTTTAAATAATATATACTTTTAAATAAATTTTATTTCTTTGAGATTTAAATATAAAAAAAGGCTTCACTTAAAACATAACAATATACCTCAAATTGAATTAATCCGATCTTGGGTGCAAGGAGAGTGTAGTCACTAGTAACATATAGAAAGTAATCACTTGACGCAATCATATAATTTATTATTTTATAATTCAATAGTTACAATCAGGAGGAGGAGTTTGAATCCTGGATGTCATATATATATATTAGGAGGTGTCAGCTAGTTGAACTATAAGGCTCTTCGCAGACACAACCATAGAATTTAGGACCCAACATTCTCTACATAGTTTATGATTTGTATGAATTTATCGACACAAACTTTTGAAAAATTATTTATTGCTAAATAAGCAGTATGAGTGCTATTATCAACAAAAGAACTTGGTCCTTTGATTTGGAATCCGGGTCTTCGTGGCCATCTCCGTGGTGGTATATATGTGCAATGAGATATGCGAGAAAGGTTAATTGCTGTTTTTAGAAATGGCTTTTCAAATGGAAAATTGTAAACCCGATCTTTGTTCATTTTCCTCCAAGTTTGATTAATCAAATTACTTATGTGTTCCTGATCAAAATCCTCAGAAGACTTGTTTCACTCATGTAGCACATGATTGAAGTTGCTGTTTCACCTCTCTCCAACTCTGCCTGTATCACAAATTTTAAAAATAAAACAAGAAAAATTGCCAATGTAAGTATGGTTACTCTAAAACAAGAAAAATTGTCAATGTAAGTATGGTTACTACTACTTTCAATGATGCCATAGATCCTAAAATATAATTTAGCGCCAAACAAGAAAGAGCATAGCTTTGAAGTACCCAATTCACTGCAAAGTCGAAAGATAATTAAAGGCCAACATAAGAGATTATGGTATCATTTCTCTTTTCTAAGCACTCCAGTGCCTTGTTTGTAATACTTGGACTCATTAAAAAATAGGCATTAACTAATATATACTAAAGTTATAAATTTAACATTGGAAACTTGCTATTTACACCACTTTTGTTAGGTATGGAAGAATGTCCACTCCTTGCCGTCATAAAAATAATATGTAATTGTTATTTTTTTTTCTCAGTTATATATGTCAAAAAAAGTGCAATATGACCCATGAATAGTAGCAAAAATAAATTAAATAGTAAAATAATTTTAATTTTTCATTAGTATCCAAACACATACTTAGCTTTCTTTAAGATAGTTTATGCTAATACAGAAGAACATTTAATTAACATACACCTCAATAGTACAACACGTACACTAGTGCTCTACCCCAAGTGCCACATTCATGACAGGTTTAACATGCATATATTCTTTTACTTTTCTATTCCTTATCTATTTTATGTACTCTTGCTTTTTCACCATTCCAACAAAATGGACCCTTTGGCTCCTCAGTTAACGTGTCTATGACGTGCATCATGCTTGGACATGTGGTTCAAAAAAAAAAGAGTAATCTTATATATATATATATATATATATATATATATATATTTCTATTAATAGATAAAGTTTAAAGAAAGTTCAATTAAAATTTCAAATTAGAGTCTAATTTTGCGCCACCTATCCAATTTAACTTTTTAAATATTTGTGCAAATGAGTTATTAAACGTGAAAACCAAAGAGACCTCATTAACTACAATCACTTTAAATTGGCTTTTTTTAGACCAATGAAATGCACCGATAGATTTTGGAAAAAAAGATAAGAATTGTAGACTTCTTTTCCATCTACGTGTCCATCCCCAGCCGATTTGGATATCCTTTGGGCAGATCAAGAACTTCTAGCGGCACCTAAAATTCCAATCCTACACGACTAACGGTATATATTAACACACCAATTCAGAAAATTCATTCAAGTACAGCTCCCCTGGCTTTTTGATGAATAATATGGAATTTGAAAGGGATCTCATAAGATTTATGATACATGGTTTTGGGTATTCAAAGGTTTATTTATGTATCTTATATAGGAAGATAAAATCACTTAATTCATGTTTAGTTGTAGAGATAATCATGGGATATGAATTTGAAAGAGAGAGAAAATGACCACGTGAACGTTAACACAACTGACAATTGCTAATTCACATGATTTTTTTTTTTTTTTTGATGGGAATTCACATGATTTTCTTTACCCACAAAAGAAGCAATTCTCAGATTTTTTAGAAAATGCCATGTTATACTTCTTCTGGCTAAATCCCTTTGATTGTTTTAATTAAAATTTTCTTCTTTATATTGGCAGGTCAAATGAAGGTTGGCACCTTCCAAGAATCATATGCCCATGTAGGGGTAGCATCTTTTGCTTCTGGCTCATTATTTTGGATTGTCCTTGATAACTAATCTGTTGATATGACGGTAACTAATGTTCAAAATTAATTTCGAATATAAAAATTCAATGGTTTTATGTAGGAACCTGAAACTCCTGTATCCATAATTCGAATTTGAGGCTTAGATTTGTTTTTTTCAGTGGTTGTTTAGTTTTAAATACACTTTTATTTTCTTGGCTTATGAAAAAGGGGTAGAATTTTGCAAGACTTCTTCCATTCCACAATTAATAGTATTGTTTTTTCCTTGATGGATGCTTTATTATAAAGAAGAATTGTAATTTATCTTAGGGGTAAAATACCTTTCTTTGGTTCACTTATCTAGCTATTACTTGTGCCTTATATTGCTTTTTATTTTTTTGCTTTGTATTGCAGACCAGAGATGGTTGTAAGGTGGTACTATTCGCATACTGGATTTGGATTTTTTTTTTATATATATTTTATTTTATATATATATATATTTATATATATATATTTATATGGTAAACAAGGGATATATATAAAAACTAGAACACCAAAAGAGTCTCAGGACAAAGCCTGGTTAAATACAAGCCATTAGCATCAGAGGTTAAAGCATGAATAATAGCATCCACAGGTGGACTATTGAATAATCTAAAGTCCTCTACTTGGTTATTCCCATCCTAGCTAGAACATCCGCGCATTTATTTGCCTCCCGGTAGCAATGCTTGATCCGGGTTTGAGGGATGTGAGAGAGCAGGGACCTGTAGTCATCCACAAGGGGAGAAACAGCATGGTTATAATAGCTCGGGTTAGCC
Source organism: Notholithocarpus densiflorus (assembly GCA_030021035.2). Classification (NCBI taxonomy): domain Eukaryota; kingdom Viridiplantae; phylum Streptophyta; class Magnoliopsida; order Fagales; family Fagaceae; genus Notholithocarpus; species Notholithocarpus densiflorus. The sequence goes on from JARYZH020000020.1 coordinate 3,338,920, forward strand.
AGCAGCTCAACTATGGCTTTAGCATCAATTTCAATTTCGACAGCAGGTAAACTGAGAGTAAGGCATTGAATGAGTTCGTCTCTTAGACCCCATAGCTCGGCAATGAAATTGTTAAACCAACTATCCACTCTCCTTTCTCGTTCCTTATAAGGCCCCTACAGCCTGCTAGGCGTAGATTACCCGATGAAGCCCCATCCGAATTAAGTTTGGCCCACCCCTGCTCTAGTTTCTCCCAACGAATTCTTTTAACTACCTTGTTGTCACTCAGGTTCTGGGTTTTTGCATAGTGCTCAAATTCCAAGGCCTCTCTGAGTGTTCTCTGACCCACATTCTGTTCGACGTTTGTGTTTCGGAAAACCACGCCATTCCTATGCTTCCATATATACCAAACTACAAACAAGAAGACAAAATTCCAGGGGGGGTTACTCCCACCTCCTTTATCTAAGATGCAGCCATTTAAGGATAGCCATTCTTGGATGTTCCCCAAGAAAAACCCTGAATTGAAATCCTCGGCCTTAAGGTAACCCCAGAAGTTCTTAACCACCTCACAATCTCTTAAGGTGTGGATGATGGACTCTGGCTCAGATTGGCATAGAGGGCATATGGGGTCAATCTATATTCCTCTTCTCGCTAGGCACATTCTGGTTCCAATACCATTATGGTAACATCTCCAAACGAAAGATTGAATTCTGGGCAGAGTATTAACCTTCCAAACCCACTGCCCAGGGAACGGTGTACAATTCACATCCCCATTTGTAACTATCTGGTACGCACTTTTCAACTCAAAATCACCATGGTTTGATGCTTTCCAATCTAGTCTATCTTCTCCTCTGGCAGCAAGGGAGAAGGGGGTGGCTTTAATCTTTTGAACAATCCTATCTAGAATCTCCATCGAGACCCTCGACCAATTCCATCCATCACCAGAAATGACATCCTTCACTCTAAGATTTTCCTCCTCCCAAGTGAGTGGGCCTTTAATCAAGCTCCTTATAGGGCCCTCAACAGCCCAGTTGTCATTCCAAAAGCTCTGTTTACTTTCTCATCCCAAAATCCATTTGGTTCCCTTCTCAAAAATCTGCTGAAGATCCTTAAAAAGATGAAGCATGAGTATAGGGGAAAATGGAGTGATCACTTGACAAATGTACTCTGGGCATACAGTAGCTCTGTGAAGACAGCCACAAGATTCTCACCATTCTCCCTAGTCTATGGGACAGAAGCCATCAGCCCTGTGGAGTTAGTTGTCCCTACGCCGAGGGTAGTGCTTGAAGAAAACCAGGAGGACACTGAGGACACAAACAATGAAAGGAGATTGACAGATCTAGAGGGGTTGGAGGAAGAAAGGGAAGTGGCTAGAAGGAGAAATCTGAGGTACCAGCAGGGGATGGCTAAGGCATATGCACAGGCAGTACACCCAAGGGCTTTCACTGAGGGGCAGCTGGTGTTGAGAACAGCAGAACATGTAAGAAGAAACCTCCTAGGACCCTCCAAATTTGCCCTAAAGTGGGAAGGACCTTACATCATCAGGGAAGCCCACGATAGTGGGTATTACTACCTCTCAAAGGAAGATGGGACAATCCTGGAAGATCCCATAAATAGGAAGTGGCTGAAACAGTACTATGCATAGAAATGGAGAGATCTCAGTACATCGAGACCCTTTTGCCAACTCTCCAATCTGCTAAGTGTTTCATCATTCTTTGCTTTTGTTATGAATTTTTGTTTAAGTAATTTTGTTTAGGAACCCAAGGTAGAAGGACATTCTGTGATCCTTACTATCTTTGATAATTTTTCTGTGTTCCTTAGATGGTAACTGTGCTTTGATTCAATGAAATCTCTTTTATTTCCTTTAAGTTACAGCTAAACTAAATATTGCAAAGTCCAAATGTAGGCAGACTTGAGGGGGGTACCTGGGCTAATGCAAAAAAAAAAAACTTTGACACATGACCCAGGACCCACACCACAATTAGTTCAAGATACATGGCCTGGGACCACATGCAAAAAGTAAGTGCCCGGGATACCTAGCCCAGTATCTGACAAAAGGGGACCTGCCTAGTTCATGATCTGGGACTTCAAAAAAAAAAAAAAAAAAAAAGCACCCAATATACCCAGTTCAGTACCTGCGCAGTAAGACAACCACCAGGGTACTTGATCCAAGACCTACAGTAAAACTTGTAGGGACCATGGCCCAAGACTCAATGTAAAAAAAAAAAAAAAAAGCAGTATACAAAAAGAGAAGAACAGATCCACATACTATTGAAAGTTAGAAGCAGTCTTTAAAAAAAAAACATATCCATGTCACAGAAAATAAGCCAGAAGTAGTGTTCAACAGAAAAAGATAAAGCTTATACAACCCAAATTGTTTGAAAAAAAATATACACATCTGAACTAGCTAAAAAAAAGAGCTAAGGAATAAGCCCGGCCAGCAAGGAACTGTCTGGAGAAATAGCAAGAACAGCTGAAGAAGAGAGAACTTTTTGCTTCTTAACCTTTAAGTCCTGCAAGATCTTGTGGGCACGAGCCAAAGCCTCCTCAGCAGCAACAATTTCAGCATCAAGATTCCTAGAGGCCTACCTCTGAAACAGCATATGGGCTAGTGAACGTAAATGCTCCAGCAAGAAGGATAGGTTGAACTTTGCTTCTATAAGATCCTGCACTACACCCCTCCATTCCAAAAGTCTTTCCTCAGATAAGGAGTCGAGAGAAGAGTTCCTCAAGGAAATTAGCACTGCACATAGCAACTCCATCAGGATGTTGCCCAAAAATACACCTCCCTTGAACCCACTGGTGAAATCTGCATGGATCTTGAACAACCCTTCTAGTAATGGCAGACCTTCCACAGGCATAGAGAAGCGCAAAAAGTTACCATAAGGAGGCCCAAAGCGATAAAAATGGCTTACAGGGAGGCTATTGAACTCCAAAAGATCAAAACGGGCCAGGAAAGTAGAGAGCCCTGAGTCAGGATCTGAAACAGTCACCTCTAGAGCCTCCCCCATTGTTGTATCTCCACTCATAGGGATTAAGGAGCTTTCAACCCTCTGGATAGTTTGGGGGGTCCTTGCTTGAAATTCCACAACTTGAGCAGACTCCACAGCTACCTCAGGAACTACAGGTTCAGGACCTTTGACACCTATGACAACACCTGCAAAGCAGACATAGTTCAAAGGAGGAAAGAGCCAGGAAAGAAAGGTAAAGTAAAAAAAAATAATAATAATAATAAAAAATAAAAAAAAATAAAAAAATAAAAAAACCAATATCAGCTTCCTATGGTGGAGCTTCCTCCTCTTGCTCCTCTGATTTCTTGAAGGACTTTGTGAAAGAACACACAGCACTATGAAGAAAGGGTGAGGAAACCTTGGCAAAATGGCTAAAGGAAGGTAAGGATACTGGGGGCTTCGCCATAGAAGGAAAAGGCAAGGGAAGAGCATAGAAAGGAGGAAAGAAGAGGAAGCACAATAAAGGTGAACAGCATGCACCTTCAAAACCCTCAGATTCCAAAGAAGAGGCAGCCTTAGAGGCAGATCTCACACTGGTTTGACCTAAAAGGGGAAGAGGAAATGGGAACTTTCAAAAAGAAAGAGATACAATAAGGTAAGATCAAGCATTCTTATAAAGGGTGAATGGGGCTCACCTGCTTGTATGGATGGAGACGCGCCCCCCAAGGGTTCTTTGCTTAACACAGGTTCAGGTGACATAGTTTTGATGGGATTGAATGTCTGCTCGAGCTGGGGATCTTGGGAAACAGGGGGCTGGGGAGTTTCAAGATCTTGAGCAACCAAGGGAACAAATTGCAGAATAGGCTGGACACTCTGCATTGGCTAGCTAACCTCCTCAGTTATACCACCACTAGGGGGCTCCTCTTCCACACCTGGTAAAACAACAGAGGGAGCAGCAATCACTCTTCCCCCGGAGTCCCACCAGTCGTGGGAGGAGGTACCTCCACCTGCAAAAGGAAAAGAATGCATAAGTACACAGTACCAAAAAAAGGGTGGAAACAAACAGAAAGAGGCACAAATAAAAGAGAGCCATACCACATCATTACCAGACGATTGACTCCTCCCTTTCTTGGGGTCTGACTTGCGCTTGGACTGCAAGGAATGAATAATCACTCATCAGTTAAAAAGAGGAAAGGAAGGACACTGCAACAACAATAATAAGCTACTGCAAAACATAAGAGAGAAGAAGAAAAGAGGCCTTGCCCTTCTCTCTCTCTCTACAGAGTCTCCAATGGTCTTTTGCTTACTATGGGTATGCCTAGAGGGTCTTAAGGGAGACTAGGGTGCAAAATCAAAGGACCCTAAAGAACCCTGGGCTGAAGAACTCACAAAACCTGAGAGAGAGAAGACTCTACCTTAGTCTTCACTCGAGTCTTGGGAAGTAAAGGATGCCCAACTTCCTTTCCCACTGTAGGGGAGCTTACTCTCCCGGGTTCCTCAGCAATTACTAACTGCTTCTGAGATTTTGTAGTCTTTCTCTTCTTGGTCTCAGATCCAGCCTCAGTACCCTCAACACCCTCTTCAAGCTCGACTTGCTTAACCTTTTCCTGCTTAATCTTCTTCTCTGTACCTTTGCCAATGGGAGTGGCAGCACCAATTGCCTCTACTGCCCTTCTTTTAATTGGCACGCCAGAGGAGGCACCAACAATAAGATCACATCCCGACCAAGTCTTTGGAAAATCTTATGCATAACACACCCAACTGCCCCTAGAAGCATGCCACTCCGTGAACCCTGTCTTGTTGCTTATAGCAGCAAATACAATACCAGCAATGGGGAGGGATAGGCGCCTGTTGGATGTAGGAGCAGAAAGAATATCAGGATTGGGAACTCTCTCAATCTTGCCGGAACCAACATAATCAATAAAAGATTTTTGAACTCTTCTCTAGTAGCCTGCAAAACCACTGGAAGTAAAGACTCCCCTCTGAGAGTTGGGCACGACAAATTAAGGACTTCTCCGTGACCAATAAGAGAAAGCTTGGAGCCTCAAGAACGGGTCCAAAGAAGGGAGAGAAGGCACTACATCCTTAAACACTGGCGGGATATCCTAATCAAAATCGAATTGCTGGAGTACCCGGTGTGCTAAGTAATGGGTGTACCTGAGGCCACTGGAGGAGGGAATTGGAAGCCATAAGGGACTAACACAAGCCAAGTAGGCCAAATTTCCTTCATCACCAGGACAAAGGTCAAAAGTATTTCCTAGAGAATTAAGAAAAGAAGCCAATACAGAGTCACAGGCAAACCCGGGGCTGAACTCCAGGGGAGAACGCCAACGTAAATGCCCTGCTTGTTCAAATAACTCAATCAAATTAAGGCCGCCACCTTTCAAACTAGCCCAACGAAAGATAATGGGGTGGCTATCAGTGGAGCTACCGCACAGACCTTTAATTACATTAGGGGATCCCTGGAACTTGTCTTTCACAAACTTCAAATTTCTGCACTTTGCTAAAGTAACTGAAGAACGGTCCCACGTGAATACCTGGAGAATGGCACAATGGAGGGACGAGGTGATCGCGTAGCAAGAGTCGCCTTCAACTTTTTCTCCATGAAGCAGATCCAATTGAGAATAAACATGGCCCAAGAACATGGGGGCTAGAGGATACTGAGCACCTCGGGCCAATTCGATTGCCAATAGGAAGAAAGTGGACTTAATCCCGTACCGGGGTACTCGCTGAACAAAAACTTGCTGAGCCAGAGTGCTAGGAGCCCGGCTCACCTGACTTCCTTGTCTTTCTCTCGCAAAAGATTCATAACCCACCTGCCCATCTTGGCTGGTTTCCCACCAGGGGAAGCAGTACGTCCACCAAAATGGCTGAATAATTTGTCTTCCATCATGAGATCCTCGTCGGAAAGACTGATGTCGAAAGGGTTCTCATCTCCAAACACGGGGAGGAGGAGGTTATTAACCACATCCTCCAAGGTAATCGTGAGCTCACCAACAGAGAAGAAGAATGCATGAAGGGAGGGACACCAACGATGTACCAAGTGCCTGAGACCTTTAGCGTCTTTGAAACCCTCAAGATTCCTAGAAATCGCCACTGCATTCAGAACCCCGACGCACTCCAGACAGCCCATAAATTCCTCGTCAAAAAGTTCCCTGTCCACCCAAATGGGCCAACCAGTGATCTTCCCAGGAACGAAATTGAAGAAAATGGGAACCGCCTCCCAAGATCCTCGTCTAATCTAAAGATCTGAAATCTCTCTTGGGTCTGGGACCTGAGCAGAAATGGCGAAACCTGCCTAACCGGAAAATACCCAAGTGTGAGGGGACGAAGGGGCCTCACCATGGGACACCAAAGGAAAGGGAGAGCCGGGCACTCCATGACCCCCTGTGACTCACCTTGTGCAGAACCAGAAGAACTCTCGCCCTCAAAGGGGCTAGGAGTATGCTCCCTCCTTTTTCGAGAGGAAGAGGAAGCCATAGAGCAGCAAGTACACTAGAAATAGGAAAGTTGAGAGAATAAAGAACCTGGGAATGGAAAACAAAGAAGCAAATTAACCGAGAGGAAGGAGATAAGCTTGAGAATGGAAGACTCTGGGAAGTAAAAGAAAAAATATGAAATGATTGCAATAATGGCACCAAAACCGGTTGGAGAAGACGATGTATGGAAAGACGCGCCAGTTGCCAAAATTTAATTTCAAAGAAGAGAGTTATTAGCAGTTATTACTGGGAGTTACGGGAAACGTAAAAAGTGGGTAGAGGAAGTTTTCACTCCAAAATTCAACTGTCACGTCCCGTGCAAAAAGGAGTTACAAAAGAAGGGAGCGCAACATGCAAAGAAGACCAGGATACCCAAAAGCAATGGGAAAGTTAGGATCTTGAAGGAAGGTAAAGGGGAACCCCGAGGATAATTAAAATAGTGAAGAGGGAAGTCCTACAAAAACTAAAATTCTAAATTACTCACGCGTGGGCTGCAGGCAACCCACGAGCTCGGGGGGCTAAATGTTGAGGTCTAAAAAATCATAACACCAAGGCCTAGAGAAATAGCACAATGGGCCAATCCCATGGCAAGCCCAAAAGACTTGAAGCCTAAAATCCATGAAGGGACAAGCCTTAGAGCCCATGAAACAAAGGGAAGAAAGAAAAAGGCCCATCCCGCCAAGATCAGGATCCTCAGGACGCGCAACACAGTTGAAGTGGGATTAAGACAACTCAAAATGGGTGCCACGAAACACAAGAAACGAAGGGCAGATATGTACTTCTCAAGCACCCAGTGATGTAGCAAAGAACCAGAAGGCTTGGAAAGCAACAACTTGTGAACAAAAGGCTAGTACCTCGGGGAACCCAGGAAGAAGAACCATAAAGGGAAGTAGCTGGGAAAACCTTCAACTTGGCAGGGATGGATTCAGAAATAGATTCATTTCAAATGGAAATATATATTCTAACTAATTTTATGGTCCTTATTTTTTAGTTTTGCATCATAAATTTTAGCCATAGCAAGAACATGAATACTATATTTTATTCATAAGCCCTAAGAACCTTGAGCAAAATCAACCTTCTTGAAATTTCTATATTCTATCAAACATAACGAGCAAATAAGAGGAATACTAGAAATTAATTTGTAATTTAATAATAAAAATATCATGAATGATGGGATAATGGTATTTCCAATATGATAGGCTGTTGGTTTTTTCAAGGGCCTCTTTGTATCTAGAAATTTTTTTTCTTATACTTGAAATTAATTTGTAATTTAATAAAAAAAAAATCCTGATTGATGGGATAATGTTATTTCCAATATGATAGGTTTGTTGGTCTTTTCAAGGGCTAGTTCTTTGTATCTAGAATTTTTTTTTTAAGTAGGTATTTCCAATATGATAGGTTGTTGGTTTGTGCTAGTGGGTTTCGGTGAGATCAATTGGTAAATCCTTTGATGATTGAATAAGAGATCTGAGATTCAATTCTCACCTACACAAAAACTGATTGGTGTCTTGGTCTGAATATAAAGAACTATCATTAGGTGTAGACGTCATAGGTTTGAAACTCTCTTAGAAAAAAAAAGTATGTTTGTGCTAATACAAAAGAACATTTATCATACACCTCAATAGTACAACGGGTATTCTAGTGCTCTACCCCAAGTGCCACATACATGACAGGTTTCATATGTATATATCCTCTCACTTTTCTATTTCTTACCCGTTTTTTATCGTCATACTTTTTCATCGTATCAACCAAACAGACCCTTTAGCTCCTCAGTTAACGTGTCTATGATGTGCATCATGCTTAGACATGTGGTTCATAAAAAAAGAGAGGAGTCTTATAAATAAAAGTAATGTTACATCTATAATATTTTTATAATTATTTTAAAACAAAACCTAACTAATATGTTACTGATTCTAATATGAATCCACCACTAGCATCACTTTTTACTCACCAATAATAATATATCATCTAAATTTGTGATAAAAATTAATATTGTGAACGTAATATTTTTCTATAAATAAAAATGTATAGTGGGATTTTGACCGGGCCATCCACCATAATAATTGATGTCCAAATTCATTTTTCTATTAACATTGAACCCACTTTTGATCATCAAAATCATTGGTTCTTGTTCAACAAATTTTTATTTTTGCGGTACATTCCAAACAACCAATAATCTATAACACAGATTGATGGGCTAACCATGTACATGGTTAGCACCAGAAAAAATATCAGGATTGAGAGTAAGCCCAATGATGTCATCGTATACGTACTCGTACACATAAGTTTTGAAGCACAAGATTTTTGGCTGACACAATGACACTGACGTTCGAAAAGCTGGATCTTCTTATTTAGGAAAAATAAAAATAAAAATTATGGTTCTGCTTAGGTGGTACGAGGAAACAGTCTTGTCCGACTAGCTTGGCCCATGTCAAACAAACAAATGAGAAAAATAACTCATAAAAAACAAAAACAAAGAAAATATAAAACACACAAATATGTGGGGAAAATATGAAACACATAAATATGTGGTGTGGATGGTACGACTATAATGCTGTTCCATTTTCCCCCTGTCACAAATATGTTTCCTTAGCTTCGAGAATTTTCATTTCAAGTATAAATACCTATTAGTGTAAAGCCTTTATGTTTCCTTAGCTTATAGAATTTTAATTTCTATATTCTATCAGACATAACAAAAGCAAATAACATGAATAATGAAAATTAATTTGTAATTTAATAATAAAAATATCATGAATGATGGGAGAATGGTATTTCCAATATGATAGGTTGTTGGTTTTTTCAAGGGCCAGCTCTTTGTATTTAGAATTTTTTTTCTTATACTAGAAATTAATTTGTAATTTAATAATAAAAAAATGCTGATTGACGGGATAATGTTATTTTCAATATAATAGGTTGTTGGTCTTTTCAAGGGCTAGCTCTTTATATCTAGAAATCTTTTTATTTTTTATTTTTAGTAAGTATTTATACTTGAAATGAAAATTCTAGAAGCTAAGGACTAAATAAATAATAAATAAAATAAAATAAATCCTGTACAGGAATTTTTTTATGTTCAGGATTTTTTTATTATTTAGTTCTTAGCTTCTAGAATTTTCATTTCAAGTATAAATACCTATTAGTGTTAAGCCTTTATGTATAACAGAAATTCAGTCTTCTCTGCAGCAAAAAAAAAAAAAAAAAAAAAATGAAAACAGAAACTAGTTTTCAATCCATTGTGTTCTAAATTTTTCCTCGCATTCCCATCTTGCTCCCTTCAATTAGCCAACATAGAATTGATCACATTCACAAATAATTGGCATTAGAACTTCAGCAATCTGTTTTTTTGACACCAGAACTTCAGCTATCTAAACATTAATAAAACCAAAAAAAATCGACATTTTGGCATATATACCTGTCACAAAAACTTTGTAGCATTATCCAGTTATGGCAGCACTCCAAGTCCATCTCTTCTTCTTGCCCCATTGGCGCTCCTTAACACCTCATGGAACACTGAGGCCTAGGCATATGCGGTGCATGGCGAGCAAACAAATGCTTTCCAATACGGCAACTAAAAGGCAGTCGGCCAACTACCTGCCGAGCCTCTGGAGTTACGAATATATACAGTCATTGAAGAATGGTTATGAGGTGGGATTGCTTTTCTTATACTATCATTTATTAATTTAAACATTCTTTCTTTCTATTTTCCCTTGGAAGTTTGGAATGTGCATATGTACAACTTGGAACATAACATATCTTTAACAATCATAGTATATGCATGTTTAGTTCTATATATGTAAGACAGCAATTCCTTTATATGCTCAATTATTGTCAAATATCATGATCATGCAGGCTGACCTGTATGAAGATAGGGCAAAGAAGCTGGAGGAAGAAGTGAGGAGAATGATCAATAACAAAGATACGAAGTTACTGACCACACTTGAATTAATTGATGACATTGAACGGCTCGGTTTGGGATACCGGTTCAAGGAAGAAATAATGAGAGCCCTTGACAGATTTGTCACTTTGAAAGGATGTGAAGAGTTTACAAATGGTAGTATCCATGACACTGCCCTCAGCTTCAGGCTCCTTAGACAACATGGGTTTGGTGTCTCTCAAGGTACCCACAATCTTTTAACTGTATGTAATTTGGTTTTGTCGTTATTGGAAGGAACTTAAGAGTGTGATTGTTTCCTTAAAAAACACAGATATGTTTAATTGTTTCAAGGACCAAATGGGAAATTTCAAGGAGTGCCTTAGCAAGGACATTAAAGGATTGCTGAGTCTACATGAGGCTTCATATCTAGGTTTTGAAGGAGAGAACCTCTTAGATGAGGCCATGGAATTCACAACCATGCATCTCAAGGACCTTAAGGGAGATGTAAGCAGAACACTAAAAGAAGAAGTGAGACACTCTTTGGAGATGCCATTGCACCGCAGAATGCGTAGGCTAGAACAACGGTGGTATATAGATGCATACAATATGAAGGATGCTCATAATCGCAAGCTACTTGAACTTGCCAAGCTAGATTTCAACATTGTACAATCAGTACACCAGAGAGACCTGAAAGACATGTCACGGTACAATTCACAACATGTCCCTATAATATTGCATATTGTCCATACAAAGTTTATTTTACCCAAATATATATTGCATTTTGTCCATATCCAGAGACCAATTTTTCTTCAGAAAATGAATCAGAAAAACTATTCCTATAATTTTTAAATATCTATTCATGAGGTGTTAGTGCTATAATAAATTTGCATCTGGTGATGTCGTAACATCTGCTAGCTTCTATTGTATTACTTAGATGGTGGAAGAAAATGGGCCTTGGAAACAAATTGAGCTTCGCCAGAGACAGATTAATGGAATGCTTCTTTTGGACGGTTGGAATGGTCTTTGAGCCTCAATTTAGTAATTGCCGTAAGGGGCTAACAAAAGTGACTTCACTAATAACCATCATTGATGATGTCTACGATGTTTATGCCACTTTGGAAGAACTGGAGATGTTTACCGATAGCGTTCAAAGGTTTGTACTATAGCAGTATCCATCACTATATTAAAGTTAAGTTTTTCATGGATTCTAATTTAGTATTTTCAAGCAGATGGGATGTTAAGGCCGTGAAAGATCTCCCCGAGTATATGAAGTTATGTTTTCTAGCTCTCTATAACACTGTTAACGAGATGGTTTATGACACTTTAAAAGAGCAAGGAGTGGATATTCTTCCATACCTAACAAAAGCGGTATGTATTATATATATAGCAATTTAATTTCCAATGTTTTTTTTTTTTTTATACAAGATAGAATTTCTACTTTAGAGTAATCTAAATGTATACGTGTGTAAAGCTCCCTCCTGAAAACTTGAACCCCGGCTCTTACCCCCCACACCCTACAAGCATTTATACTTGTAGAGTGACCAATGCACCAAAAGTGTGTGGTGGTAATTTCCAATGTTAATATTTGTTCAAAATTACTTTAAATTGATAATTTTAGTACGGAGAAATTAAATGTAACTAGCAATTTCTTCTTTTATTTTAGTGGGGGGATTTATGCAAGGCGTTCCTACAAGAAACAAAGTGGCGTTACTATAAACGCACACCATCGTCTGAGGAATATTTAGACAATGCATGGATGTCTGTATCAGGGGCTCTAATACTAGTTCACGCCTATTTTTTAATGAGTCCAAGTATCACAAACAGGGCACTAGAGGGCTTAGAAGATTACCATAATCTCTTACGTTGGCCTTCAATCATCTTTCGACTTTGCAATGATTTGGGTACTTCAATGGTATGCTCTTTCTTTTTTGGCATTGAATCAAAATTCTAAGAACTCATTAAGAGTGGCAGTGATTTATCTACGTTGACAAGCTATTAAAAAAAAAATTTGTTATACGTACAGGCGGAGTTAGAGAGAGGTGAAACAGCAAATTCAATCCTGTGCTACATGCGTGAAACAAGTCTTTCTGAAGATTTTGCTCGAGAACATATAAGTAATTTGATTGATAAAACTTGGAAGAAAATGAACAAAGATCGGTTCAGCGATTCTCCATTTGAAGAACCTTTTCTAGAAATAGCAATTAACCTTGCTCGGATATCCCATTGCACATACCAGCATGGAGATGGGCATGGTGCCCCAGATTCAAGATCAAAGGACCGAGTTCTATCATTGATAATAGAACCCATACCATGTTATGACCCTAGCACAAACTTCCACAGCCATATCCACCTTTAGACATAAACACCTGTATATTGTTAGTTGAGCTGCCTATGCTTAGTTTGTTATACTTTGGCAAATTAGGCACATGTTTGATAGTTAGTTATTCCTGTTAGCCAGTCACAGCCATGTACGGCCATGTAGCCGAATATAAAGGAATAAATCTCATTGTAAGCTGCTCATGTTGAATAATAATGCAATTGCTCAGTTTTACATTGAGATACTAGCTTGGAGGTTTGATTCCATTAAAAGGATCACTAAAGGGCGTTTGGTTTACCGTGATGTTACATTACGCCATAATATTACATTATTGTAATCTTATATTAATGTAATCTTAACACAAGAATACAACTTTACGTTGTTTAGAAATGTGATGAGATTAAGATAATGTGATATATTCTTTAATTTTAAATTATAGTAATGTTAGAAAAAATAAAATAAACCAAAAATTTTTATGTTACATCATCGTAATATGCATCATATTAAAAATACATCACAGCGAACCAAATGCGCGCCCCTTAAACGTTTAGTTCCCTAGCTCATGGGGTGGCTTGAATAATATACTTAATGTTCTGGGGAATCTCAAATGAAAGACAGCCCCAATCCTAGGTGCCATCTTTGAGGATATCATGAATCCTCAGCTACTGATCCTCCAAAGATAGTGGGCCTTGAATCATTTAGCCTAACTGCGGGAACCCTAGTCTTAAGGTAATACCTTGTTTCCTTGCTATTTTGACAACTATTATACCCAGTTGACATCATGATGAGATAGTTTGACACCCATCTACACTACCCAATATCTGAAAGAGGTTTGGGGAGTACTGGGCGGGGCAAAGTCTATAAAGGATTAGGAAATCCCTCGTTACCATACCCATGAGGATCTCCATCCCATAAAGGCAATCATAGGGATGACCACAACTCTAGTTGGTCTCTTGGTGTACCACTCCCCTAAATGACAATGTTCTATCTTGACCCCAGCGGGAATATTGTATCTAGCCTTGAAGGTTTCCCTATCTTAGGGGTGCTCACTAGGCTAGCAAACCTACACATCCTAAGAAATAAAAGAAAGAAAGAAAAAAAAAATAGAATAAGGTAACTTTGTCCTAAGTATGAACTTGAGGTAACTTACGAGTGCAGAAAGTTGGGCTCCTCGGGCAGACTCTTTGAGGGACAGGTCATTTTTTCTAAAGTAAGAAGAATTATCTCCACACTCCTTTATATAAGGGTAAAAAGAGAGTGGTAGTTTTCCCGCCCATTAATTTGGGAAAATCTTAGCCGTTAGATCTCCATCGCACCGTAGAACATGGAGGACACATAGCCACCTGCTGCATTAATTGCAGCGTTGAGAATATCGAAACGTCAGAAACGTGAATGGGACAGGTGAAAAGACACTTCTTCGTGGAAACGCATCCAAAACATGCCAACCTTCCTGCCACTTACCAAAATTGCACTCCCTCGAATAGCAAAAAAAGTGGAGTTTTGGGAGGCTATTGTGGGAGGGTGAAAGGCTTGAAGAAGGAATATTGCCAACTAGATCCGACCCGAGGAGAAGGTGGGCCTGACTTCTCAACAGCTCCGACCCAGCACGATGACGATAACCCCAGATATTGAAACCAAGGAAGCGGCCTGCCCGAGGAGCGAACACTTCTCGGAAGACTGTAGATAAGCCACCTGGGCTAAAAGACTGAAGACCGAGGAAAGAAGTAGAGACGTACAAGTAAAGAAATAGGGGAAGTTTCAAGGTAAAGTACCCATCATCTCTGTATTCAATGCACTGCACCAACTCAACTCGCCGCATTAATGGTAGAGTAACCCCTGAACAGTACCCTCATAGTTTGTAGCACATCCTACCACCTCCAACAATACCCTGATGGGATAAGCATCCAAGTGAAGATTAGTGGTTGTCCAAGTAGAGGGCTGAGATGCACTTCAGGTAGCTATTTAAGGAAAAGAGACTCCTCCAAAAAGGGGAACGAAGGAATTAGAAGGAAAAATATAAAGTGTAACCAAGAACTTTATAACCGAGAAAGTGTTATCATGCAAGTTAAGGCTTCTCGGACCATCCCGAGGAAGAACTTATACGAACATCTTAGTCTTTTTTCATTATCTTTTCTCATGAAGTTTTTCTTTGTTTGCTCATTCTCCTCTAATCATCTGACATAATTATTTAAGCTTGAAATGTTTTTTTTTTTTAAAAAAAAAAAAAAAAAAAAAAACCTTGATCATAATTTCTACAAATTAATTGTATTAGGTCACAACACAGAATCAAACCTTCTCACTTGGGTCGAGCTGCTGTATCTGCCGCACATAAGTTTATTCTCAAATGACATTTTGAGATGAATGTTGTATATTTGATCAATCTTTCTATGTCTATTTTCAACCTTTATTTTGTATTGAAATTATAATTGTTTTTCATTTTCAAGTAATTGTACCTTTAAGTATCAAAAAACAAAAAACAAAAAAAAAATTGATTGTACCTTTAAACAAAGTGAAATATAACTTTCGTTAAATTATTCCGTAAATCGCACGGGTTAGCTACTATTATACATCAATCACAATGTACCACCTCAATAAATACGAGAAAAGAAATTACAATTTTTTTTTCTTATTATTTTCTTTGACATCCTTTCTTTTATCCACTTATCTTATATCTTATTTTGATTAAACTAAGGACTTTTTTTTTAATATCTCCAGCTGGCATCTGCACATGAATGAATCCTAGTTACTATTATTTTCATCATTTTTAACAAATAAATAAGGTTTTTCGGCCTATTTTGTATTTTGACTTTCTTGATTATGTTCTTTTCACAATTAAAATTATTCTTTAATTATTCAAGATAATTACGTCATCCAACAAAATAAAATAATTGTCTTGAGTACTTAGAGAAACTGGATATTATTTCTTGGAATTATCTAGTGCTTCATGTCTGCCATAATTTGAAAATCAAGCCAATAGGTATGAATTTTTCTATTAACTTTTAGTTAATCATTTAAGGACCAATCAAAATCAATTTAAGATAATCCTAAGCATGGATTAAAATCAAAATTAAAATGAAACCGCTATTTAGTCTTACAAGCTATTTCAACTGGTAAGTTTAGACTCCTAAGGTTTGAGTTAAAATGAAATCTTTAGGATAGTTTCGATGGAACCCTAACAATTTCTTATGATATCAATGAGTCAAATGTAGCAATTGAAAGTTGATTTAATTACCATTTTGATGACCTTTGCACCATATTCTAAAATTATCTATTGTGTTTCAAATGTATTAATTTAGTCACTAACATTTTAATATTGTTTCAAAATAGTCGTGGATGGAAAAATCTGACATCGCTAACGTTGATACTAAAATATTAATTTTGATGTCACATGGAATGCCACCTGATATTAATTTTTTTTTTTAAATAAAAAGGAAAAAGAAACAGCAAGGCCTATACAGTCGATTTGGGTTTTGTTGAGAGAGACCTGCGATGCCTACTGTCTACAGTCGGAACCCAACTTCAATTCAATCCAAAACGATAATCCTAAGCTTCAGAATGGAAAATGTATAACCTTAAATCAATTCTTAATTTTTTTTTTTTTTAAATTGAACAAAAAAAATTGAAAACCCACTTCTCAAAAGCAAACTCAAAATCAAGACCACAAGTACATTTTAATGATCATGCTTTTGCGTTCCCTTGCTCGTTTGAAACGATTTTTGTTTAAAATTTTGTAACCGCAAGTAGAAAAACTAAAAGAAATGATGTTTAAGAAGATTAAAAGAGTTCATAAATGAATGCAAATTCATCGAGATTATTGTTATTTTGGGGTTCGTATATACCTTTTCGAAACCTACCTGATGGTAAGATGGTTTGCTTAAAGTTGACATCATAAGTAAATTAATCAACGTATTCCCCTGTTTAACAACGATGTACATGGAATATAACACAGATGACCCCGTTCTATTAAACATATAATATAGCTAGAAAGAACCAGCGAAAGCATGGTTTCAGACACATCTAGATGTGAATATATTGAAAAGTAAAAAACAGCAAATGAAGGAGATACATATACTATGTAGTAATGCAATGTTTCTTCTATCATTAAAGAAACAAATTGCTGCGAGCAATGTAGAAACGAAAGCTTAAAAGAATCACTCACCTGCCAAGAAAATTTCTATTTACAACATCAACAGGCAAAGCATAAGCACGATCGATGGCTTTTAATCCCGGATATTCAAGAAGTGAAAGTCCTGCAACAACAAAGATGAATGACTTAAGATTTGATAGATAAATGTCTTGAAAAGATTATAACCTTGATTGTCAAAGCCAGAAACCTCTAATAAGAAGCAACATCGTGTGTATGGAGGAGATGGATACAAAATACTTCTATACTGAAAAGATTATAACCTTCCTAGGTCTGTTGGATTTGCAACCCACCTGTTAAAAAATGGCCATAAAAAGAAGAGAGAGAATACTCATCCAACAAAGGGGTGAAAAACCTTCAGTCTCTCCCTGTCACTGCCTACCCCAACCCTCCCAATAGGTTAAATAATATAAAAATAATCATATTAACAGATATTATGAAATCATTTGTTGACTCAGTTTCTCGCCTTAATGATCAGCCATTTTTAAGCAGATTCCGTTATTCCTTAACAAAATGCAGGGGAACATGAAAAGGTGATTTAAATTAAAGTACAACATTAGCATTGACAACAATTTAAATGATTATCACATGCCATATACATAGATCAAAAAAGAAAAAATTAAAAAGGCAGTAATGCAGCATATAGTTACCAGCTACACTAAAGTATGTATGGTAGACATCTACAGCATCATCTGGTCTATCAGAAATTCCTCCATTTTCCATATCCTGAGATTTTTGACAAACCACATCTCAGAGAAATTAAAATCATTCAAAATAATAAAGCAGAAATAAGATACAGGACCAACACCATGGATTTCCCAAAAATGCCTAATTTGAATCCACATAGTAGCCTATTCAAACCTGGCAGTCCAAGATGAACTCAACAAGCTTTTCCTTATTGATCCAATGAACCCTGTCTATCATGATCAAGCTAGAAAGAACCCACCACGAGTAGCAGACCTGAAGTATGCAACAAAATCAATGAGAAAGATTAAAAAATGATCAATGTCTCAAAAACTAAGTCTCAATTGAAAGAAAGAAAAGATACACTGACATCAGGAAGTTTCTCAGGACGGCCATTAAGACCTCCAGATTTAACTTGCCGCTCACATAACCACCACCCAAGAAGGTCCTTGTCAATATGATGCAATGACCCCGTTATAGCAAGTGCACCCACACAACAGAAAACTGCAGTACAATTAAGCAGAGAAGTTCTTTTAGATTTCAAGCCTAGATTTGACATGCAGACAAATCTCAAGTCATAATTGTTCACAGGAATTGTTCTTTGATAGGTAAATAAGAGATTTTATTAGAAAGAAGGAATGCACCTCCAGTACACAAGATGCATGCTGGAGATACAGAATTATGACATATTACAAGAGTCTAGGAAACCAAACAAATTGGAGCTCAAGGTTTTTAAGAACCTAATGTTTCAGATTTGGAGAATAAAAATTTTGGGTCTGACATACAGACGATACCAGTTGCTACCACTTATCAACCAGCTTCACCTTGAAGTGATTAATGTTCAACACTTTTTAACTCAACCTATTTAGTTCAAAGAGTTTAAGATTGCAGGTTAGGTGAAATGAAATCAAAGAGTTTGAAGCAGCTTGAGTGAAATATCCAGCTCTAATGGAAAGTGAGGCACTTGATAAGCTAAAGGTTAAAAAGACATTATTTTCAAGTTTCAGCTGGAATTTATTGTGGAAGCTCTTCGGTGAATGTGATCACAAAGATAAGAAGTCACATATAACTGTTTTAATCACTAAATACTTTTCTTCTGATTACAACACAGACTACTCAATTATGATGTGTATATATGCAGGATAAGGCTATAAAACAAACAAAGCTATTCAAGCTTCACATAAGATCAGGTGGTATGGAGATTTAATCATCAAAAAAATAAAAGATCAGGTTATTTTGAGCACTTGATAACTTAAAAATCAAATTCTCTAACACAGCTTTTCTCAAATTTTGAATCCTAGAAAGGCAAGTTATTCAAGCTCAACTACCACCAGCTCAAGAAGCTCACTCAAAATAGATCATGAGAAGAACGAGTGAGCTTGATGCAAATTGAACCCATTGATGCATGCCACATCCTACTGGTGAGACCATGGTAATATGACAATGACACAATCCATCACACTAGAGCCAATAATAATTCATTCCGAAAGAGTAACAAAAACTATACCTTGCATCCTCTCAAGGAAGAAGTCACTAATTCCTCTAAATTCAGTAAGGTTTTCTTTTTATTAAGAATCAATTCAGTAAGGTTAATGGCTTCTTGTCACAGCAAAGTTTGAAGCTGAGACACATATGGGACTTATGTATGCCTCAGTTTCCGAAGTTCGAAAAAAAGTCCAGCTTTAGACTTTGATGATGATCTCCTTGAGATTCAGTAACTCTTAAAGTACTACAAGAAGCTAGTTGGTGATTAATTACTGCAATGTTTGCCAGCATTTAGAAGCATTCAGCATGCTACTGATTTAATACCAGCGACAGCTTTGCCGAATCTGCCTACCTATAGATTGTCTCTCTACAATGACCTGAAATGCAAAGACAGGTTGAGGAGTTAATTGTCAAAGGTTTTGCAGGCAAGAGCAAAAGCCCTTGTGCTGTCCCCACCTTGCTTACACCTAAAAAGGATGATTTATGGAAGATGTGTATGGATAGTAGGACCATTAATAAGATCACAATCAGTTAGAAAATATGCTCGACAAGTTAGTTGGAACAAAGGTGTTCTCCAAAATAGACTTGAAGAGTAGGTACCCGTACCATCATATTAGAATGGGCACTACTGAATGAGCTTACAAGTGGCTATTAATGTCGTTTCAACTCTCTAATGCCCCAAACACTTTCATGTGGGATATGACCTTTTCTTGGGATCATTTGCAGTTGTTTATTTTGATGATAAATTGATACATCATCAAACTGAAGAAGAGTTGCGTCAAGTGTTGGAGGTTGTTCACAACAGAAACCGTATGTAAACTTGAAGAAGTGATCTTTCTTGTGCCACAAAGCTGTGTTTCTTGGCTTTGTTGCGTCGACAGATGGATTACAACCAGATCCTGAGAAGGTGCAAGCTATCAAAGATTGGTCTGTGCCACAATCCATGGCCAATGTTTGTACTGATTAGCTTCATTTTACATGAGATTTCATATGTGTGTGTGTGTAATAAATATAAAAAATTCAGCGCAATCATTGAGTTCTATCACTGAGTGCTTAGAGGGAGTTGATTTCCAATGGTCCAAATCAGCACAAAGGGCCTTTGAACATATCAAAACATTGATGACAGAAGCTCCTGTTACTGCACTACCGTATTTTGGGAAACTTTTTATTGTGGAGTGGCATAGGACATATTGGGGAATTTGTCTACAGGTGCTTCTGGTGGGTTTAGGGTTAGGAGAACTTGTGGGGTCTAAGGTTTAGAATTGTTGGAGAACATGTTTGTGGTTGTATTAGAAATTAATAGTGGCTTAATAAGTTATTTGATGGATATTTGGTAGAATAAAGTATGTGAGATTTTAGGGTTTTGATAGGTAATTGAATGTACTTGATTTGGGGTTTCTAGTAGTATTAGGACTCCTAGTTTGACTAGTAAACCAAAATCTAATATAACAGTACCTTGGGCACAGAGAAAATAAAACCTAAGACACTAAGGATCTCCTAGAAAATTATAAACTCTATTAAACTACCAAAATATCATTAATTCACAGGAATTGTAGAAATTACATATTTGCCCAACGACAAAATTGACCATAACTATTAAAATAAAATTCCAAATAAAAAAAAATAATAAAAAATAAAAATAAAAACTGTTTTAGCCCTAAAAGACTCATACCTAGACCCTTAAAACCACAACTTTTACTTCAATTGGACTTCACACGTGAATCCTATAAAATCATTTTTGAATCAGAAAAATTTGCAAAGTAATAGCAAATCATTCATCCATGGCTGCATTAGGAGTGTAATGCTACACACAGGGCCGGCCCAAGGCCTAGGCCTAAGGCCCCACAACCCAGAAAAAATTCCCTACTAAAAAAAAGGCCCCATCTCCCTCCGTGAAGGCCCAAAATTTTATAAAAATATAAAATTTTTTAAATAATTGGTACTTT
Organism: Notholithocarpus densiflorus; assembly: GCA_030021035.2. Lineage (NCBI taxonomy): Eukaryota > Viridiplantae > Streptophyta > Magnoliopsida > Fagales > Fagaceae > Notholithocarpus > Notholithocarpus densiflorus. The sequence goes on from JARYZH020000020.1 coordinate 3,359,776, forward strand.
TTTTTAAGAGTGATGTTAAAAATACCACAAATTTTACAATAGGTTTAAGTTTAAGTTTAATTGACATGTCACCAATCACATAAAAAAAAGTAATACAAACACAAATAAATTAAGTTGTTGAAATTCATCAATTACAGTCATTATCACATTATATTGTGAACATTTTGTAGTATCTTTAATATTTTTCTTTTTTATTTCTAACAAGGCTTCCAAAATAGGAGACCAATAGAAATTTAAACCAATTGAAACCCTAAAATGTTTCAAAACAAATGCTACAAATGTGATAGATCATCAATGATGGCTAATCTCCTCTAATAGTTTGAGATCTTAATTTTTGTAAACTAATCTCCTACAAAGCCACACACCAAATAATATCTATCTATCTCTTTCTCTTAAAAAGAATATATAAAATTAAAATTTAGATTACAAATGTTCTTAAGTATGCATAGTCATATATCCAAGTTAAAGTAAATTTTTTTTTTTTTTTAGTTCTTTTTGTTTAAATTTATGGTTCAACTATGATATTCAATCCTCTATATGAAATTAACCTTAGTTTAATTAGTATTATTCATCAATTTCTGTATTTACATCACATTAGTCTTAATTTAATTAGTATTATATAAATTTATTTAATTAATGTTTACATATAAAAAGGCCTCATATAAAATTTTCGCCTTAGGCCTCAAATTTTGTTGGGCCGGCCCTGGCTACACACACAGGAATGGGACTGTTCTTAGTCAAGAGGGAAGGCTAGTGGAGTTTTTCAATGAGAACTTAACTGATGCTAAACGTCACTATTCACCATTGGCAACATTACTTGGCATACCAAGAATTTGTGGTATACTTTTTTTTTGATAGGTAATAAAGACATATATTCAAGAACACTACCTTATGCCGAAAAACATAAGGCAGAGAGAAAAATACAAAGGTAAAAGAAAGAGTATTGAGATATTTGAATTCTTAGAAAAAGCTTAATTCACATCACGTAGGGTGGAGTTCTTTCCTTAAAGAGTTCAATTTCTCAATAAAATACAAGACTGGTGAGTGTAATAAAGTTGTAGATGCTTTGAGTAGGCAATCCTTGATGCTAAAAGTGATGACAACCCAAAGTTATTGATTTTGTAGAGTTGAAAAACCAATATGAAAATGATCCATATTTTGGCTAAATCATAGCCCAATTGTGTGAGCCAAAAGGAGTAAGTATGTTGAGATGGCTACTTATTCAAGGGCAATCAGTTGTGCATTCTAGAAGGATCCTTGCTTTAGCAGATTGTTAGAGAACTTCATGGTAATGGGTGGGGAGGAGGGGGGGATTTTGGTAGAGACAAGACATTGACAATAGAATATGATCGTTATTTCTGGACAGGAATGTGCAAAGATGTGGTTAGGTTTCTAAGACATTGTCAAGCATGCCAATTTGGTAAGGGGGTTTCACAAAATACCAGCTTGTACACACCATTGCCTGAACCTAATGCTCCTTGCTCCTTGGGTTTATCTGAGTATGGATTTCATGTTGGGACTCCACATGACTCCATCCTTGTCATGCTTGATTGTTATTTCAAGATGGTGCACTTCATCCCTTGCTCCAAAACTTTTGATGCTACACATATTGCTAATTTATTTTTCAAAGAGGCAGTGAGACCATAGTTACAAAACTGAACCAAGCATTGAACTGTCAAAAGAGTGGTATGATGGCTCACTGGTTCAACCATTGGGTTATTGGTACAACCACTGGACTAATTACTGATTTATTAGAAGATATGTATATATATATATAAAAACAAAGATATTGAGACAGTATTCAATTTAAGAATAAATATGCAAGCATACTAAAGATTGAAATTAATAGAATATTATTCTTCAGAAAAGTGATTCAAATATAGAATTTAATGTTTTTTTCATATATAAAATGACTAACACTTGAATTGATATTTTGACTACTTACTTCAACTTTAAAAATAAAACTTATCACCACCGCACACCCTTGGCATGATGGTCATTCCACAAGTACAAAGTTCTTGTGAGGTGGGGGGCAAGGGCCAGGGTTTAAGTCTCCAGGAGAGAACTTCACATATACATTTAAATTAAGTTAAAGTAGAATTTCTATCTTGTATCCAAAACAAAAAAAAAACAAAAAAAACATAACAAAACAAAACAAAAACAAAAACAAAAAACAAAAAACAAAAACAAAAACAAAAAAACAAAAACAAAAACAAAAAACAAAAAGCTTAAAAGCCCATAGATAAAAGTGCAAAATTGGGGGAAAGTATGATTAATGACCAAAATAACTTAACATTAAAAAACCAAACAATTCGAATAAAACTGTGTTGTTTGGTATTTTTCTAAAAAAACTCTAGCAGTTTAATCAGTTTTTTTACAAATCCAATATTTCTTTTGTATTGAACAGATATATTGTCTGGTTCACCAGCTAACAATTCAACTAGTGTGGCGAATAAAACAGAGAGGTTATAGAGGAATTTCTTATGGGGTGGCTTAGGGGAGGTTGCTGTTATTGAAGAGCACGCTTTAGAGAAAAAAAAATATATGTGTGGGAAAGCTTGAAAGCATGCTCTTCAATAACGTCAACCTCCCCACTTTTGACAAGTACAACCTCTACCAACTAGCTAAGCAATGTTCAATTATCTCCAAAATAGGATCCCAAATTGCCATTGATTTAAAGCAACCCCCAATGGCATGCCAAGGTAAATCATTGGCAAAGACCCTACCTTACAATACAAAAGATCAGCCAAATCAGTCACATTCTCCACATCACCCACTGGCACCATCTCACCTTTCCCCAAATTAACTCTTAACCCAGATACCACCTCGAAACAAGTCAACAACATCCAAATGTACAAAATCTGTTCAGTGTTAGCATCATAAAACAAAATGGTGTCATCTTGAAATAATAAATGTGAGATAGACAACCCACCATCTTCAGCATTCCCCACTTCAAAACGTTTAATTAGACCTTCCTCCTCCATCCTCCTCAACATTCTATTAAGAACCTCCATAACCAAGATGAAAAGCAAAGGGGATAATGGATCCTCTACCATAATCCCCTAGAAGTGCCAAAAAAAAACCACAATGCCATTAACCAAAACAGAGAATTGTACCATGGTAATGCAGTACGAATCCAACCTCTCCATTTCTCACCAAACCCCATCCTCTCCAAGAGATAGAGAAGAAACTCCCAATTAACATGGTCATAGGCTTTCTCTATATCCAACTTACATAATGCAAGGGATATGAATTTTTATCCCACACACTTATTAGCAATAAACACCAAATCCAAAATCTGCCTTCCTCCCACAAATGTGTTTGGTGAAGCAGTGATAAGTTTATCCATGACCCTTTTCAATCTATTGGCCAACACCTCAGGCCAAAATTTTATATACATTTCCAATCAGTCTGATGGGCCTAAAGTCCCTTATATTGTTAGCATTTAGCTTATTAAGGATTAACGCAATAAATGATGCATTAAGAGTTTTTACAAACTTACTATACTTGTGGAACTCCTCAAAAACAACTAACACATCTGATTCAACCACCCTCCAAAATTGTTGGAAAAAATCCATGGTAAACCCATCTAGGCCTGGAGCTTTATCTCCCTGGAAATCCTTCACTACCTGTATAGTATCTCATTTCTCAATAGGCTTCTTGAGCACACTGTACTTAGCTTCCCCAATCGTAGCAAAATTAAGTCCACAACCTTTAGCCTCCATTGCTTTGTTTCTTCATACAAGAACTCATAAAATTGAACCACCTGACCCCTTACCTCCTCAGAACCAACCCACCCACCTCCAACAGCCCCAAATGGTTGTATCCTCTACCCCCATGACCAACCATAGCATAAAGTTGCAACCTTTTAACTCAAATTTGAATTTTATGGCTTAGATCTAGGATCTTTTGCTCGGATACCACTTGATGCGATAAGGACTTACTTCTAGTGTAGCAACACCAGCAACATTAAAGCAAAGGAAAAAATAAAAGGATTGAAGTTGATACAATCAAATATCAATTTCTAGGCCCAAAGAGCTCAAGAAATATTCAGATTTGAAATTTCATAATGTAGATAGGAAAAACTGACAACAACGACTTAAAAGACAATTAAATATAACAATTAAATACATCGAATTAAAAGACAATTAACCCTAAAATTCTAACCATTCATGTTACATATAACAATTAAATCCCAACCATCCAACTTCATTTGAAGTCACATAAGCTATTAAAATACTCAAGACATAGTTTAATTTTATTTATAAAAAAAATAAATAAATACTCAAGACAGAATAGTAGACTAAAAATAAAGTAGAGAAATAAAAGACAATGGACAAATGGGCCTTTTTTTCCATTTGGGCTTAACTTCTTCTACATAACTTGGTTTGCATCACTCTCTAGGATAGTTTCTTTAAATTTATTGAAGTACTCACCTTTAAATCACCATTATCAAAGTAGACATCATAGATCAGTATAGAATCCTAGTCTATAGCTCAAAATCTTTCAAAACTTTCATCATTCAACTCAACTGCACACACCAACCGATCCTCCAATCTATCTCGTGCTAAGAAAGGAGTTTTCATATTCTATATCGCCATTCTCATCCTCAAGACCAACTTCCGAGTTCCAATATGACCCAAGGTTTGTAGTCACCTTTCTGAATCTTTGTACAGGCCCTTGCTAGTTCCCATCTCTATAGAACTTGTACAGCTTGTGACAAATCTTCAATCATATGCCTCATCACATCCATCTCTATTTTCTGGCCTTGAATTCCTCTACCTTCATGACCAACCGTAGCTCAAAGTTGCAACCTTTGACTCAAATTTGAATTTTATGACTTAGATATAGGATTTTTGCTTTGATGCCACTTGATGCAATGAGAAGAACTTACTTCTAGTGTGGAAGAAGGTTTTAAGAAGAAAGTACAGTAACAACCATATTAAAGCAAAAGAAAAGATAATACAATTGAAATTGGAATAATCAAATATCAATTACTAGGCTCAAATAGCTCAAGAAATATTCAAATACGAAATTTCATAAAGTAGATAAGAAAAGGCTACCTACAATGACATAAAAGAGGCTATTTATAAATAGCCTTTAGTAACCCTAGAATCCAAACCCTTCATCTTACACATAAGAATTAAAACCTAACCATCCAACTTCATTAAAAGTTGCATGCTAGTCACATGAGCTTTGAAAATACTAGACATAATGGTAGATTAAAAATATCATAGAGAAATAAAAGATTATGGACAAATGGGCCTTTTTCCATTTGGGCTTAAATTCTCATACATCACTTGTTGTGCATCACTTTCCTAAATAGTTTCTTTAATATGTACTAAAGTACTCACCTTTAACTCACCAACATCAAACTAGACATCATAGATCAGTGGAGAATCCTAGTCTATGGCTCAAACTCCTTATAAATTTCATCCTTCAGCTCAACTGTACACACCAACCGATCCTCCAATCCACCTTGTGATGCATGTTCTACAGGTCCAACAACATGAAAGGATTTTTCATCTTATATATCATCACTCTCATCCTCCAGACCACCTTCCAATATCACCTAGGGTTAGTGGCCGCATTTTGAAATCTCCATGCAGGCTCCCGCCACTTTTTGTCATTGAAGAACATGTACAACTCACAAAAACTCTTTAACCAATACACCTCATGTCATCCATCTCTATCTGTTGGTGTTGAATTACTCTACCCCACAACCAACCATAGCTTAGTTGCCACCTTTAACTCAAACCCGAATGTCGTGGTTTAAATGGAAAATCTTATGCTTTGATACCATTTGATGAGGTGAGAACTTAGTTCTAGTGTAGAAGCAAGGTTTAAGAAGAAAGTACAACAAGAATAAGATTAAAGCAAAGAAAAAGATAAAAGGATTGAAGTTGGAACAATCAAATATCAGACTTAGAGCTCAAGAATAATTCATATCTAAAATTTCATAAAGTAGCTAAAATGTTTTCTACGACTCAAAAGAGGCTATTTATAATACCCTTTAGTAACCATAGAATCCTAACTCTTCATCTTACAGGGTAGACCATATATATTATTTTCAGCCATTCTATTCTATCCGTAGTCATACTTTGTTACCTCCTTACTTCACATGTATTTTTTTTACTAATTCTAAATCTATCAATCTTATTTAGGTCTCCATTCCCTCAATTTGAATCAACTCACTCTTTCACACTAGTGCATAAATTGTTCTCATTTGCACATAACTAAACCAAGCGATTCATCAACATCAATCAGCATTAATAATGATCAATCAGGTTAACTAGCATATTTGTTGTATGTACCAACAAGGAAACAAAAGAGATGATAAGTGGAAAACACAGTTGATTTATCAAAATTAATCAGAAAGTAAAACTTCATATAAAGATTGTAGGTTAATGTATAACATACTTTGCCCCGCATGGGACTCCCCACCAGGTGTGCATCCAAATCCACCATCCAAATTTTTGCAACTTACAATGTAGCTCACAGCCTTCTCCACATTGATTTTATTCAAACAATGCAATATTGAGAGACAACATATAGCAATACAAGAGAACCTATAGGAAAAGGAATTATTTTTGTAAAAACTTCTACTTGCAAAGATAACTAACTCCCAAAACTGTGAGAGGCCAAATAACAAAGCAGAAGGGGAAAGAATACCGCGTATCAACTTCACCCCATATGTCCCCTGAAAAAGATCCATCTTCATTTTGCAGCCCAGCAATATCTGACTTCAATATTAAGAGCCACAAGAATCGGTAGAAATACACTTCCTCATATTTTGGTTTAAAAAGTAAATTTTGTTGATGCCTAAATCTCTTGTAAAGAGACATCCATGTCTCTCTAATTACTTGAGAAGTAAAAGTAGTGATTCCAACCAATATGTAATATCAATCAGATGCACAAGTTGAAACTATCAGTTAACTAGCTTCGAAATCTGAATATGCAAATAATTGCAGTAGTTATAATAATTATAGACACTACAAACTTTCAGAAAATAAAGCACTGTATATAATATAGGATATAGAATATATATATATATATATATATATATAAGTAAAATTGTCATCATTAATAATATGATATAGAAGAATTATTAAGTTTGAAAAGTTTCAAAGTCCACTGATCAGTATACCAAAGGATACAATTTGTCACCTTATCAATGTCAAGAACATTTAGCTTGTCAAAAAGGGCCAAAACCTGCACAGCGCTCAGAGTATACAGTACGTGAGGGTCATGTCCAATGTTACCACCAAACCCACCTGCACAACTAAGTATATCATCATGTGCCCATGGTTATAATCATCTGCATTTTTATTTTCCTTTTCCTAATTCTTTTACTTCAAAAAAATTTCTATGTTAACCATTAATGCATAACAGAATGCATCGTGACAACATAGTTGGTTGAACTAAGAAAACTATGCATCTATATAAACCTGACTCGTGCTGGCACTTCATGACCCATGAAACAACTTCATCCACATCAACAGTGTCAAGCTTTCCCAGAAGATCCAGAGTGGTCAATCCCCAGTATGCCCCATTCATTCTCAGATGTTCCAAAACCACAGATACAAAATCATCCTTCCTCTGAGTAATATAAATTTTATTTTAAAAAATTAAAGAATAAAATAAACAGAATTTTTAGTTATAAATGATAAAAGATTTATTCCAGAAACTCAATATATATATATACACACACATATCAAACACACCTTTTCAACTGATAAAATGTATTGTACATGTTTCTCAGCTGCAAGTTCCCCCATCTGCCAATTATCACACACATTAATTCTAAGATTTTACAATTGGAGAAGACAAACAATGTAGCAGTAATTAGAAACTATTCAGCAAAAGAAAAGGAAAAATTAGAAATTTGGCAAATTTTAATATATACAGAGTTTGGTTCTTTATCTGATCTTATAGAAAATCACTCATCAAGTTCTTTATTCAATGGGGAGTTACTTTCACATTACATTGATGAACAAAAAGATTCAAAACGGCTCTCTAAATGCTCCACATCTAAAAAAATGTAAAAACTAATATATTATATAAACTTAAGCGTGTACAAGAGATATATCTTTTAACAATCATTTCAATCCCAGCCAGTGAAAATTCTAAGAATTTCAGAATTTTCAACACATTTCCTGTGGAAAAAATTAAATTTCAAGTGGAAATCTGTCAAGCAAACATGAACATGACACTCTCCATTTCATTGAAAATGTAAAGAGTCCAATTAACAATTAAGATTTTATTTCCTGGATCTAACAGTGTACAAAGTGTCGTGTTATTTAAAATTTTAAATGACATGGCAGTTTGTACACCTTTAGATTTGTAATATTTAATCTAAACCATGAAATGGATCCATTTAAAATGGAGAGGATCCTCTTCCCATTTTTCACTGCTGAAAAATTATCCATGAATTATTTTCTATCAAAACAAAACACCCATTATGCCCATTTAACCATAAAACTTTAAAGGAAATATCTTCTCAGGGAACAAATGAAGCCTAAGGAAGCTCAGAAAAGAAATCTAACGCCTTTGACTAAGAAGAGAAAAAATAATAATAATCTAATGCCTTTGAGTTAACTAAATTTCATTTTCTTACCATTGATTTGACTCTTCATTAGGAGAAATTCCCATTAGTAAGTTCTAAGTTACAACAAATCTAATCAGTTTAAAACAAAGTAAGTAAAAACCCAGAAATAGAAACAATTGAGTTAAGAGGATTAATATGATTGGAATTGAAAAAATATCTAATTTTTGGAAGGAGATAGAGAGAGTTTACATTGAGTCTTTGTTCTTGATTGGCTAAGAGAGAGATGATCCTCTTGAACTCCAATCAAAATGAAACAATGTGAATAGCCAAACCAGAGTAAAGAAAGAAGAAGCCATTTATTTTATTTTATTTCATTATATTTTTTGACCGAGTAACCCAAACTTGCTTGAGGTTTTTTTTTTTTTTTTTTTGGCTTTTTTCTTTAAACCAAACCTAGGTTTAACTCTCTTGGAATGAATTTATTGCTAAAGTTTTAATTTATAAGAAATTGTAGGGACCATAATTGTACTTAAGACAATAAACAAGAAGAAAACACAAACTACTGTTGGTTACAATTTCACACATTCTCCTTTTTTTTTTCTTTTTCCTTTTTTTGCTTTCCTCGAAGTTTACCAAATAAAAAAATTAAAAAAAAAAAAAAAAAAAAAAAAAAAGACTATCCTTCAAGAACTTAAAAGCATAGTTATCAAAACCATACCCAATCAACAGTTGAGCATCAAACTGGTGAACTGTGCAAAATTCTGAGTCGATATGAAAGAAATATGCCAAATTTACAACCAAAAAAAAATTATAAACTATGAAAAGCCAGCAGCTTTTTTAGAAAAATACTGAATTACATGATCAAACCATCCAGTTTTTTAATATTACATTATTTTCATCAAAATAATCATACTTTCCTTTAGTTTACACTTTTATGTATAGGTTTTTTATTTTTCTTTTAAACTTGAAATAAGTAGTCAAAGATCAATTCAAGAGTCCTTTTTTTAGTCATTTTTATATAAAGAATTATATTTGAATAATAAATTTAATGAAAAATAATATTCTATTAATTTAATCTTTAGAGTACAAGCATATTTATGTTTAAATTAAGTACCAGCTCATTTTTTTATATAGTTTATCTTCATTTTATATGTGTTCTTTAATATATATCTCCACCATATATAAATATATATATATATATATATATTAATAGCTAAAGCTTAGAAAAAATCCAATTAGATTCTACAATTGAAGTCTAATTTTGCACCATGTGTCCTAAATTATATATTTTTAGATAAATTTATTTCTTAATTTTGGAGTCAAATGTGGGACCACATCATACATATTCATTTAAATGAGTTATTGAGTACAAAAAACAAAGAGACTAAAATTAATGAACCTTAAAAAAAAAAAAAAAAAAGAGTGCTTCACAATATCAAAATTAAGAATTAATAAAAAAAAATTTAAATGAAAATTTTACATTTTCTATCTAATAATATTTTTACAAGATTTTTTAAAGAGTTAACAAAATATAAGAATGACTATATATCAATAGTATTTAAATTATGTGTAGGAATTATATTATGCGTCTTAATGTATATCTTTTAAGCATATCCATGCATATGGATGGAGTTACAAGCTCGTATATTATTAATACAACGATTGAACTAGTGAACCATCATACCACTCCTTTAACGGTTTATTGCTCACCAAGGTTCTGATAACTATGCTTAAAAGTTGGGTTTGATAAGGTGAGAATTTAAAATTCTCACCAAGATTATGTGTTTAGTCGACTAATATTGTATGAGTTTGAAATTTATGGGATATCTCAATTCCAGAAATTGATCAAATTCTAAATCTCATCTAAAAGCTAAGAATTTAAGTCTCCGGTGTCTTGCACTTTATTAGAACTAGTATGTAACCCGTGCTTACACACGGGAATGATGAATAGTGGTATTATTGATGTTAGCTTGGGTTATGAAGCATATAGGATATTAGTTCGACCAAGACATTTGGAAGTACTAAAATAGTTTTTTCTTGCAATTTTCATGATATTGGTTACGCCAAGTTTCTCATTACACTGCTATTATGCATATAATTTTGAAAATCATTATTGGATACTATGTATACAATATATCACTGTTCGTGAAATTCTACTAAATACAACACAAAATAAAAGAATAAATTAGTCCAATAGTATCTCCTAAATTGAATAAGGATAGGTGCATGAGATTGTTCATATTAATTACAATTTGTTACGTTCAAGATCCTGGCATACAAAATTTTGAATTGAAAGAGTATAAAAAAAATGTCCATTAGTTCAAAGAAAAAATAACAGCAAAAATCTAGATAATTTAGTTTGTATGAAAAGCTAACAAAAGCAAAATTCGATTTTGAATCTAATTAAACTTTCTGTAAGCATTGGTTATATACATATATATATATATATATAAGCTAGTTAGTAATGGACCGTATATAGTCATAGTATATATATATATATATATATATATATGATTAAGTTTTTTATGGTTTATTTATATTGACCTCCTCGTTTTCTACATTGAATTAGCATAAAAATTTAAAAACTTACATTAGATGAGATACATGGCACAAAATTAAACTCAAATTGAATTCCAAATTTTACACTGAATTAACTAACTTGGCACAAAATTTTAAAAACTTAGATTATATGGGACACATGGCGCAAAATTAGACTCAAATTGAATTCCAATTTGAAATCTAATTAGATTTTCTCTCAGTTTTACCTATTAATATATATATATATACACACACACACATATATACATATACACACCTAGAGCTTAGTTATATTTCCTTGCCAAGTCTCACCTACCATAATGGCCACATGGGTTTTTTTTCCAACCCATTGATTTTACATTAAACTCTCAGGGTTTCTTTTCTTATTTTTATAAGACAGCTAAGAGAGAGAGAGAGAGAAAAAAAACAAAAAACAAAAAACAAAAAAAAAACAAACAGGATTTCTCAAACTAGTTTGTTAGGGACTACCAAAGGGGAAAATTGCAAACTAACACCAATCCTCAAATAATTTTGTTAGTTAGCAACGTTTCTAAACTATTTAGGAAACTAACATCTCGAGCTTCTTAGACTCGAGTTCACTGTAGCAACTCAAGCATAAGAGTCTCAAGATCAAAGTGCCAGTAGTGAAAATCGAGTTTTACACACTCGATTTCCTTTCTTGTTGACCCACTGTTCTTCCTTTTCTTCCTTAATTGTTCTTCCTTTTCTTCCTTCGTTCTTCATTCTCCAGATCAACAAACCCAAATCAAACCCCAAGAACAAACCCCTTTGTTCTTCATTCTCCACACCAACCAAACCCAAATCAAACCCAGAACAAACCCCTTCGTTCTTCATTCAGTCTGAGCCTTCGCCACCGCCTAGGTTCAGTCCGAGCCGCTGCCTGGAGCCTTCTAAGTGGTTTCCATTTTCCATCTTTGCTGGGTTTGTGTTTCTGTTTATCTCTTTTGCTGGGTTTGTGTTTCTGTTTATCTCTTTGCTTCGTTTGTGTTTATCACTTTGCTTCGTTGTGGACTTGTGTTTTTGATCTCTTTGCTGGGTTTGTGTTTCTGTCGTTCACCTTACAAAACTCGAGCCTCAAAGGCTTGATTTAGCACATCAAACTCAAGTATCTTAGACTCGAGATGTTAGTTTCCTAAATAGTTTGGAAACGTTGTTAACTAATGAAATTGTTTGAAGATTGGTGTTAGTTTGCAATTTTTCCCGACTACCAAACATTGGGGGATCTTATTTCTCAAAAATTCAAACAGTCAGAAGTTTAAACCCACGGGAATTTTAAATTATCAAAAATCTTGCTAACCAAATAGGCCATTAGCAGTAAAGCTTTTGTCTTAAAGCTTTGGTCAATGTAGCTTTCATGAGAAGAGCTGTCACTGAAAAGTAGTTCAGCTATTTGGGAAGTACCCCCTTCACATTTTGTTTGTCCACTTTAAAAAAACCAACTTTTTAAGGGACATCATTTAATGCTTTGTGTTTTAAACACAAAATTACCCTTTCCCAAAATTACCTTTCTTTATTTAAACTCAACTAAAACGCACAGAAAAAAGGCATAGACTCTTCAAATAAATGGTAAACTAGCCACTTCAGTGGGGACTTTGGAAGCCGAAAGTCCCCACTAAAGTGGCTTTCTTCCTTTGGGTTGCTTCCTTGGAGAACATCCTAACAATGGAGAACCTGAGAAAGCGTGACATTATCTAGGTGAATTGGTATTTTATGTGCAAGAGGGATGAGGACACAATGAATCAATTTCTGTTGCATTGCCCTATTGCTAGAGAATTGTGGGGAATGGTCTTCACCCTTTTCGGGATTTTGTGGGTGATGCCTAGGATGCTTAATGACTTACTAGCTTGTTGGCTATGTCAAGTTGAGCGACATCAGAGTAGTGAAATTTGGAAGGCCAATCCTCATTGCTTGATGTGGTGTATTTGGAGAAAGAAATGCAAGGTGCTTTGAAGGGTATGAGAAGACAAGTTAAGATTTGAAAGGGCCTTTTTTTTCTTTTTTCTTTTTTCTTTTTCTTGATAAGCTTGAGGGAGGTTCTCTTTCTCAAAGTTATTTGAGCTTATTGATCATTGTAATTTTAGAGTTCCTTTGTGATGTTCAGCTTGTATACTACATGTGTACTTATCAAAAAATTGGTAAACTAGGAAAGTTATTAAAATTGTGTGCATTGACTACTGACTTTCAAAGCGACATATTTAGGGCAGTCCCAAAATGGAATAATTGACAAACAAAACAAAGAAGTGAGTACATTTCTTTTTTTGATAGATATGATGATACTTGAAAGCTATGACACCCGCTGCATAATTATTGCTCTTTACCATCAGGTCAAGATACAAATGTGTTTCTTGTTTGCGTAAACAAGATTCATACTAAGGCCATTATTCGACGACAAGACATTTTATCAGCTAAGCTAAAATGTAACCCACAGAGAGAGCATATTTAAAAATACACCTATCCCCAGCATTTCCATTGAGATTGATCACCTCTACAGTATATTAAGCCTTTTAATTAATGCATCACAGCCTTGAGAGTGATGGTGTAGTGAAGTAATACAGTAATACGACCAAGATCTAAGATGAAGGCCATAAGTAAGGTGTTTGAATTATGCAGATTGTCATACATACATGCAAGCCAAGATAAATTAGCTTTTGGATAGACCAAAACCCCTATATTTAATCAGCGGTGCCTTAATATGATGCTTGTCCATTAAAGTAATACAACTAATTACGAATCAAATGGTCTATCTACTGAAAAATAAAATAAAATAATTTCTACATCGTATCTCAAATGTAAATGCAATGAATCGAAAATGAGGTTACAAACAGTGGCTAAAAATTAATAAAGGAGAGGCATTATTAGTAAAATGAGAATTCTAAAAGCCAATAAATTCAATCTAACAGAAACCAAAATTTAGGCGACGAGAATGACAAGGTAGAAAGATTACCGGTTTTCAGTTTAAAAGCCGCCTTTCAATTTTGATTCTGAGTCACAGTCACAGGCAGCGACGCCCTCGACTCTCACTCTTCTTCGCCTTTGGGTGTCTCCGTCTCTCTTTCTGTGTCAGTTAGAATATGTGGCTTATAAAGGTTTATAGTTGTTATAATGTGAAACTTTCATGGGCATTTCTGTTTTTCATTAGGCTGAATACTCAGGCAAAATTTCCTCAACAGTACATTTTTTTGGAAAAAATTCGGTGGCTAGCACGTGTTTGAAGTTATTTAGTAAGTTGGACTATTTTTTGAAAATCAAGTTTGTGAAACTCGAGTTCCAACCCAAAATTGAGATTCTTAAACTCGATTTACGCTTGACCTTGATTTTTAAAAAAAAAAAAAAAAAAGTGGAACTCGAGTATACCAAACTTCCATGCTTTTAAAAAAAATAACCCAAATGGAAGGGGCGTAGGATAGATATAGAACCTAAATCGGAGCAAAGAGGATTTTTTCCTAGCCAGAAGCAGCAGATTCAACCAAAAATCCAACGTAGGCTTAGTACCCGTTTGGTTTCAGCGCTTGTGCGTCTGCGTTTTCATTTTCGGCGTTTTCCTCTTTTATTTTTATTTTTTTTTTAGCCCGCATTTGTTGACTTTTCCAATGTGAACAGTGCACCTGTGCAATGTTCACAGACTCACAAATTCCACTTTTCAGCAACTTTTTCATTAAAAATGGGTCTCACGGCACTATTCACACATTTAAAAATTATTTCGCTATAGTGTTTTCAGTTTTCAGTGTCAGCAAAATAAGCTGTATCCAAAAGGACCCTTAGATTCAAGAAAAAGGGCTTAAGAAGCCTTTCCATGATGGGCGGTGGGTGGGAAATAAATAGAATATTTCGTAAGTCAAGGGGCTATTGCCGGAGCAGCCAATCTCAACTCAAGATCCAAGTCAGGTCCAGGGGGTTCTAAAACGAAAGAAAAATGGAAGTTCGGATCATCTCTACTTCTGTAATTTTTTTTAAATGGAACTCAAGTTTACTAAACTCGAGTTCCACCTTTTTTTTTTCTTTTTTTTTTTAAATCAAGGTCAGGCATAAATCGAGTTTGAGAAACTCGATATTGGGTTGGAACTTGAGTTTCACAAACTCGATTTTCAAAAACAGTCCAACTTACTAAATAACTTCAAATGCGTGCTGTCTATCTAATATTTTTCTGAAAAAATGCTGTTGAGCAAATTTTGCCGAATACTGAAAAGTGAAAACAACTTCGCGCAGCAATCACACCAGTGACTGTAAAATACAAAAAGTTATCAATTTTACACATTTTTGTTCAAAAAGTAAACTACTCACATCATGAGCATCTCCAATGGCTTCTTTAAAGCCAATTTTAGAGATAAAACATCCCAAAAACCCACTCCAATAGCTTTTCCATCTCCATTTTTTTTTTTAAAATTGCTACCGTGCTTCTCTACAAGTAGAGAATGCTGTAGCGTTTCTTGTTCACACTTCAAACATTTTTAGTTATTATAATAATCAGCTATTGAATAATAAAAAAAATGTTTTTCTCTCTTTCCTCCGTTTCACTTTCTTCCTTGCTCGCTCTCTCTCTTTCTCTTGCTTCTCTTTAGCAAAAACTCTCCTTGCTTCTCATCAGAAAACAACGGGAAGCAAGCTTTAAATTCTGGGCAAAGCTGGCTTTAAATTCTCTCTCTTCAAAGTACATCACGCAACTCCCTCTCTTCAGAAACTCTTCTCTTGGGCGAAGCAAGCTTCAAATTCTGACGTGTGTGGAGGAGAAAAAACAAGAGAACAAAAAAAAAAGAAACTTATGAATGCAAGGAAAGCAAGGAAAAAGAATAAAAAGAATAAAAAATCACAATTGAGAAATGTTACCACAATATTTTCACAATAAATTTTAAGTAACAAATTGTTATTAGTTAATATTAGTGAGTAAAAAAATAACTTCAATGATGGGTTCAAATTAGAACTAGTAACAACTTTTCACATAAATTTTGTTATGAAAGTATTGTTAAAAATGTTGTGAAAGTAACACTTCTCATTAAAAAAAATATAGTTGTTAAAAAAAGAATAAATAATGAATGAAGAAATAATATTTAAATGAAATAGAGAAAGGATAGAGAATCTGTTGGAAGATGTATTTGAAAAAGTAAATAGATAAAAGGTAAATGTCACTATTCACGGTCCAAACAGTACAGAAATATAGAGAAGCTGCTGGAGATGCTCTCAGTGGGTCTATAACACTGTTCATATGTACACGATTACGTAGCTTTGTACCCTATTTGTTTATTATTTTTTTCTCCCACATCCTCTCTTGTCTGATCTCCCTGTACTCTCTTCACTTCACTGTGAAGAAGAAGAAGAAAAAAAAAGAGCCAACATCAACCTCCACCAACCCACCACCACCACCATAGCAACGCAGCACCACCCAACTACCACCAGTACAACCCATTTCAATAGTTGATTTTCCAAACACAAAATCAAACCAAAAACAACTCAAAATCACCCCAAACCCCACCAAAAACCCATCCCAAACCCAACTTAAAATCGACCCAAACCAAAATCAACTCAAAATCAAACCTATAAGAAAACCCAATGCAAAACCCACTAGAGATGCCATGATATGACCTCGCCTTTGCCACCGGAGCCGTTACTGATGTTGCCAGAGTTGTCGATTTCGCCGGAGATGATGATCTGACCTTGCCGTGTGTGCGTATGTGTGTTGGGGGGTAGGTATGGGTTTGTAAATGTAGTTGTGCAAAATTAGTTTGGCTTTGGCTTGTGAGAGCATTAGCATCAGGAAATGCTACTCTATTCTATTTTACCATCCCTAAAAGCTACTTTATCAATTATACCATCCCATTTTACAATACTTTCAGCATCCCAAACTTTTATTTTCCTATTCTACTCATTAAAATAATATATCTACACAATAAAATAATAATTCCCCTAATCACCATCATTTATTCTTTCTTTCTCCCAATCACTATCACAATAAAATATTAGTTTTTTTTTTTAGAATTGTTCTACAGTGCAATTTTAAAGATAAAATTGCACTGTAGCACTATTGCAAAAAAATTTGCAATACCTAGCAATAGCATTTCCTGATGCAATACATTTTGGGGCTTGAAATGCCAATATCTCTTACATTTGGCATTAGCATTCCTCAATGCTAATGCTCTGACGCAACAGGTTTTGCCCATAAGCTGTTTCTCATTTTTGTTTTTTGTGTTTTTTTTTTTTTTGGTAAGGGTCCGGTTAATGTGTGCCCTTAGGAGTAAGGGCACACATTAGAGCATTAGTATTGGAGCTTGTAAGTGGTATATGTTAGAGGATTTTAGCATCAAAATCATAAAAGTGTGCATTATCCTGTATTGTAATTGTAAAAAAATTTCTCTCTCCTACTTTTTGGGTTATATATTTTATTGTGTAAATATATTATTTTAATGTGTTATATAGGAAAATAAAAATTGGGATGTTGGGTGTGTTTTAAAATAGTATGATATAATTGATAAAGTAGGCTTTGAGATGGTAAAATAGAATTTTTTGAAGAAACCGGATGCAAATGCTCTTAACCATCCATTTTGAGAAAGTTTTATGGAAAATTGAAAAAGCTGTCAAAATAGTGAATTACTTTTTCGTTTTTCCATGAAAAGTTTCCTAAAATAGATTACTAATATATACCCTAGGGGCACACATTAGTAAATCTCTTTTTGTAAAACATTATACTATATCTTAATTGGTTTTGACACTTTATATTTCTAATTAAATTATTCGGGATTTAAATTTTAAATTAACGAATTAAAAAAATCCTAAAAACAAAAACAAAAAACTCAAACCTTACACTATTATATAGACTAAATCTTGGCCATTAGTTTCAATGGTTTTAATCTTGGCAGTATGTTTTAGTTGAGTGGAATACCAATTACCAATAGTCCAAGTTACCACATAATAAAAAAATAAAAAAAAAAACAAACAAACAAACAAAGAACTTGAACTTCTTTCTCTCGCACGCTCCAAAGTAGCGAAACCTTGCATGACTAGCTTAAAGGGGATTGTTTTGGTTACTACTCCTTTTGAGAAAATTGTTTATTCTCTTTTTTTTTATCCTTACGTATCCCAATTTATTCATAGGTGAATACGAAACCCTAATTTCAAAATTATTAATGTTGTCTGCATATCAAGCCTTGAAATTTTGGAGTGCTTTGTTGCAAATTCTATTCTAGATTTGGTTGTTGGTTATTAGGTTCTAAATATTTAGGAATAAATGTTTAGGTTCTAATTTTATGTAAGTTGGCAAACCGAGAACTAAAACATCTTTAGTTTAAGATTCTTTAATTCTTAAAACAATGTTAGACATTGCTCAAGGTAGTTCAAGTTAAGATTCAAGAATAGTTAAGCTGCAGAAATAAGAATTCAGAATTTACAAGGCTCGATTGATCGAAAGACAGGCTTGACCAATCGAGAATCGTATTCTGCGGAATTTTAATCAGGCCCAAAGCTCGAAAAAACGTCTAGGGTTTTAGTCCAACACTACAAAGTATAAAAGGAAAACCCTAAATACGTTTCAGAAATTTTTGGAAGACTTGTGAGTTACTCCAATGAGATTTGTAAGGTTTCTGTAGCCTTCTAACTCAACAAGCATCTTCCGAAAAGAAGATCTATATTCAAGAACTGGTGAATAAGTTGCTGCATACAAGATCAACAACTACTGATGATCTAAACCCTTGAGTGGGATCTCAAAGTCACAAATGGAGGTGTTTGTGTTCAGCAAATTTAGATAGAAGAGTCCGTGGATTCAGAGATGCGTGTGGTCACATGAATAAGTACTACAAAAGGTAGCTTTGGATTTAGGGAAAAATCTGTTGTAAAACTTTCATTCTATCATAGTGAATTTGTTGCCTTGAGGATTATTTAGGTTAAATCCTCCCCATGTTTTTTACCTTGAAACTGGATAGTTTCATTGGTTTTCCTAGGTAATTATATCGCTTGTCTTCTTTACTTTTCCGTACTATATGATATGATTGTTTGTGTTTGTTAAGGTACTTTTTTTTTAAGTATCACCTATTTACTTTCAAATACACACACCCTATTCTATTTAAAGCCCAAGAATACTTATGCTTGGCAATATTTGAAAAACCCATGATTCAAGTCCATGGCAAAACAATTTTATCAATGGAATTCAAATCCATAATCAAAGCCCATGATTCAAACCCATGGCGATTCATTCATCCAAAGCCCAATTTTCATTGGCAACATGAAAGCCCAATTCTTATTGGCAATATCAAAGCCCAATTCTCATTGGCAACATCAAAGCCCAATTCTTATTAGCAACATCAAAGCCCAATTTTCATTGGCACTACTTTATCAAAAAGAAAAGAGCCCAAGATTATCAAAGCTTGGCAAAGAAAAAATATCATGGTAAAATATCACCATGGCAAAAACCATGGCAATTGTCTTATAAACAAAAAAACTCATTGGGAGTTATCTTGAAAATTATGTTCTTATATTATAAACCCATGAAATACATGGACATCATTTGCATCGCGACATCCATAATATACGCCTTCGACGCTCATGGTAAACATTCAAACCCACAAGCTCGTCATTTAAGTTATGATGCGATTATTAGAAACCATGAACATTATTGCAAACATGGAATTCATCAAAGTAAATATTATTTACAAAAGTATTTTGAAACTTGTCCTATTGTTTCAAATATTACAACTAATTGCTTAAAGGCCCATTGCAAGTATCTATGAAAAACCCAAAAAAAGTATATTTACTAATAAAAGTCCATGAGGAATGAAAGCCCATGGTAACATGTGCACACAACCCAGCCCATGTGAGCAAGCCAAAGCAAAAAACACCAGCAGGAGGCAAAGGAGAACAGCCCTTGTTCATTCCTAACCAAAAAAGTGCAACTAAGGACTCATACAAGGGAACCAAGCCTTTGAGAATGGACTAAAGGTTGTTCCATCAGTTTTCTGCCATCCTCTGCCTGACGTGAACAGTGCCTAAGGGCTGTCATATCAGCTGAAGTCAAAAGAATGAAGGGGCTCCATCATCTTCCTCAAAGCTGCACCTCCAGCGGAAGGGGAGCTGAAACCAAACTATCCAAACTTCAAACAAAATGATGCTATAAATGTTAAAAACGTTCAAAACATAATTCATGTACCAAGCCCATGAATCCTAAAGGGGAAAAATTGGGAACATGTGGTTTGGAGGGCATAAAAGGATCTCCAGCGAAACCCCAGAAATAGACTAGAACTTGACACCTGGCTTGGAGTGTTAAATCTTACTTCTCAGGGGTTCGAATCTCAGTTGCAGCATTAGGATTCGCTCTTTATACACACCCCAATCACAATAATTAAGCTCAACCCCAAATCCTGGCATTTAAAGCAAAACGCTCTAAAATCCCATCATTACCTAAAAAAGCAAGGCAGCCCCTGAAATGGATTTTCGTACTTCTGAGCAAAAATCCCTGGGAAGCTTGATTCTGATTCATCACCCCTGAGTGGTCATACATTTTTTGGATTCTTGTCAATAAATGCTTCTCTAAAAAACTCCATTATAAAAAGCATAAGAAAGCTAACCAAAAACCAACCTGGCTACCCCTCTCAGAGACTTTGAAATTCATTGGTCATTCTTTTTGTTGGTGGTTCAGCTCACTTTTGGCTCACCACCCATCATCTTTAAACCTAGACCCATCTAATCTCAGACCTTCTTCTCCTCCCTTTACACTATCACAGCTCATAAGTGTCCTCCAGCTTGCCACAAACAGCCCATTACCCATAAAAGACTTCAGTCTCAGCATCAATCCCATCTCCCTCACTCAGAAGTAGCCCACGTTCATCTTATTCATGCCTTGTAAATTTACACTCACTAAAATCTTAACCCATTAAAATCTTAACTTGATACTTGCTACACTGAGCTGGGGATCTTTCTCTCCCTTCACACCATGCCAATTAATCCTCCATTTTTTCTTCCAATGGAACCTTTAATTTTTACTTTTTACTTTACCATTGAAGGATATGATGTATTTGTAACAATTGAACTCTTCCCTCACCTTGATGTAATGACGGCTGAAAGCACAATAAATCCCTCTTGAATGAGACACATAAGGACCTAAAGTTTGCTTAAATTTATCTAATTATTAATGGCTGGACCGTGTAATTCCATCTTTACCATTGGACAATTTATCTTTTAGACTTAAGTGTAACTTCACCTTTGCCGCTGGAGAATTTATTTCCCTTGAACTATAAAGACAAGACCACTAATGTATTAACTAAGTATTGTAAAGTATTTTTCATTGGGCTTTTGTTGCTGTTTTGTTAAGTGCAACCTTTGTTTTTTCTTGCTTGGATAGGCTTGTCATCACACCGAAAACCTTTTGGTGTCATCTCAAGAGCCCAAAGTCGAGTTTCGGCTTGGTTTCCCAACATCTTATTCAGAGGCATAAGTTTCCCCCTCAATAGTGTTTAACCTAAATCTGAATAATAAACCTAAGTATCAACTTGGTTAATTAATTAGATTAAACAATCTGAGTGTACAGAGGTCTAAACAAACTAATAAGTGGTATCAGAGCGGGTTAGCTCTTAATTAGGTAGTCTTACCTTGAGTTGATCATCGACCCTTGTTGTCATGGAACGTGATCACTCTCTAGTGATACATCCTCACTTCGATGGGAATAACTATGCCTATTGGAAGGTGAGGATGAAAGCCTTCCTGAAATCTCTGGATAAGAGAGTTTGGATGTTGGTGGAAACTAGTTGGGAAAGATCTGCCACTCATATGGCTCAATGGACTGACACTTAAAAAGAAGCAGCAAGCTTTAATTATAAGGCTATGAATGCAATATTCAATGTTGTTTCAATAGAATA
The DNA here is from genome assembly GCA_030021035.2 of Notholithocarpus densiflorus. Taxonomy (NCBI): domain Eukaryota; kingdom Viridiplantae; phylum Streptophyta; class Magnoliopsida; order Fagales; family Fagaceae; genus Notholithocarpus; species Notholithocarpus densiflorus. The sequence goes on from JARYZH020000020.1 coordinate 3,381,715, forward strand.
ATTTAAAAGGGTTTCTAATGTAGAGATAGCATACACTGCTTGGAATATCCTACAAATTGTGCATGCAGGTACAAAAGCTGTAAAAATCAATAAACTACAATAGTTGACTTCTAAGTTTGAAAGCATTAGAATGGCAGAATGATTAGACCTTTGATGAGTTCTATGCCAAACTGAATGACATAGTAAACTCTGCTTTTAATCTAGGTAAAGTTTATGAGAAACCTAAGATAGTTGGGAAAATCTTAAGAACTTTAACATAAGACTTTAGACCCAAAGTCACTACCATAACTAAGAGTAAGGATGTCGACACCATCCATGTTGATGAACTTGTAGGATCCCTTCAATCTTATGAGTCTGACCTACCCAAGACTAACAAGTCCAAATCTATGGCCTTGAAATTTGTAGATGATTTAGATGATTGTGGGTTTGATGATAAAATCATATCTACAGAGATTGCTTACCTTGACAAAAAATTTCGAAATTTTTTGAAAAACAATAATAAAAGGGCAAGAAATCGAAATATTGTTGACCCTAAGAATGTGAAAAAGAATGAACCAATTAAAAACAACTTTTCAGAAAAATCCAAAGATAAAGTTGTTCAATTTTCTAACAATTCTTTAGGCCAACAATATTTTGGTTGTCAAGGGTACGGACATGTTAATGGAAAAATACATGTTTGTTTCGTATACAAAACATATGCAGCGGAAAATTAACGGATCTACTTCATTTGCAATTGATAACATGCAATATGTAAATTTCAGAATATAAGAACAAGAGAGTGTACCTTGGTGTGGTGAATTTCAAAACCAAAGATTAGAAGTACTCGGGAACACTTTTAATCTTCACTCCAATTCCACTTGATGCCCAAGATATGTGGTCTCTCAATCAGTTATATGTGTGTGTTCAAGAGAGAAATTAGAGAGTGTCCAACACTCACACACAAACCATTTCATGTACTTACAAAATTCTGTATGTTTCATTCTTTATAACTGATTATCTAATTGGGTTAGCCTTTTGAGCCTTTCCAATTAGGCTTTAGTATGTGACTTGGAGTGGGACCAAAAGGGAACAAATAAGACACTAGCTCCAATAGGCCTTGGGCTTTTCTGTCAACTCTTAACATATCTAAAGTTACCATTAATTATATTTAATACCACTATATAAATATAATTGCACTCTAGGCTTCATTAATAAATTATATCCCAAGACTTTATTGTACATGCAATCCCTTCATAAAATATTCGTAGTAATACAAAGTCATAAAAGTACACTATCACTTTGAAGATTACTACATCTTAATCATTGAGTACCCGGTTTAATCCTTCAAGTTATTCATCATATATTTATGAAATCAATTTTCATAAATATATACTTTAGTAATTACTTACTAAAATGGTTAGGCCTAACACTTTGAATAACCGAACCCATTAAACTTATCTCAAGTGAATATTTTATATCTCTGTTAAGAGATTATAAATTCTATCTTGAGAATATATGTTCCATCAACACTAGATGTGGCTGCCCAACATACTGAGGTTTTGACCGTTACTTTAGATCTCACTCCTGATATATCAAAGCAACCTACACTCCATGATCAGGTTCATTATTCTCTCAGGATTAAGAGTTCATGTAAATAGAAGTCGTGAGATTTATTATTCATTTGACAGTCGTTAGGAGAATAATAAATCTCACAGCGATCCAGTTCAATATGTCTTAACTCTTAAAACATATCAACCTATCAACTAGAAGTCTCCACTTCCATTATCAAAACAAATCATCTTAGTAGATATGTTATAGTCGTCGCAGATGAAATGCCCAATTTCATCACCGACTACGAACTAAAATTCTGAGTTTACAAAGAATTTGTGACTTATATCTTCTGTGACTAAATCACATACTATGCATCTCATGGACTATATGATAATGTCCAAATATTCATGTTACCATTATTTTAGATAATAATAAAACAACTTTATTAATCACAACATTAAGGCATACATAATGTCATACATAATAACGTACATAGTATCATACAATAGGATTTAAGGGCACTAATCCTAACACATGTACGGTCTGAATGTCCCACATACTTGAAGTCAAAAGGTAAAGTTATGGTTGTTACTCTTAGTGATGATGAAGAATCTGATCACGAGTCTAAAAGTTATCAAGAAGGAAATTTCATGGCTTTCACTATTACTGACGTAGTTGGTGAATCTAAAATTGTTAAGGAGAACCCTTCTGATGGGGAACTCTGTAAGAATGCTGACTTGCAAGAGGCTTACAACAAGCTATGCAAGATTGCAGCAAAAGATGCAATGAATGTTGACCAAGGATTGAAAAAGATAGACACTCTTGAACGTGAAAAGAAAAATCTTTCAGTCAAACTATTTGATGCTAATGTACTTATAACTGCTGTTAAGATTGAGAACATGTCCTTGATTAAAAAAGTTAAAATTTTGGATCTAAATAACTTGTTGCTAGAGAACAAATTAGTAGGAATTCTAGTTCTAAACTTGATAATATGCTGAGTGTTCAAAAATTTGCATCTGATAAGCCTAGATTAGGATATGTTGAGAGTGGTTTGTCGACTGTGGTTTGTCGACTGTGGTGACTCCCACCAAGTTTGTTCCTCATGTGTCTACGCCTAAACTAGAAGTTAGGGTTCCTAAGGAAGAGTTCCTAGCAACTAGGAAAATTATGGTAGATTTAAGTGACACCAAACTCAAGAAACCTACTCATCCTGTAGGTAAGAAACAATACAAGCCTTCATGGTTTTGTCACTTCTATGGTGGAGCTAGGCATACTTGCCCAAACTGTTTCAAGTTGCAAGCTAGTAACTAAACCAAAAGTGTCTGTGCCAAAAGCACAAGATCCCATGACAGTTATTCATGAATTAGTAAAGGTTCTCAACCTTTATGCCAAAACTGGAGTAGATCAACAATCTCATGTGTCTAGAAATTCCAACTTCAGGTCTGCATCTAAGAAAGTGTGGATGCAAAAGACTCAGCATCAATGAGTCTGTTTGGCATGGTCATCATGCTTAATCTTCCAATTCTTTGGGCAAAATGTTTTGCTTAGGATTTTATTTTTTTGCATTTCATTCATGCATTTCATTTTAGGGTTGATTATGATGTTTTTAACTTTTTTTTTTAATAAATTAAAAATTAAAAATTAAAAAAAAAAAAATTTGTATTGCACACCATCAAGTGTGTAATTAAGGTTGGCCATTGAAATTTACATTTAATGACTGTGTACCATGGTTAGTTTTGATGAGCTACTTTTTGCACTTTGCTAGTTTGTGCTATTTAGTGCTTAATTGTGTGAGTTATTTATAGTCTTTAAACAAACGATCTTGATTTTGATGTCACATATTTTGATCGTAAGGACTAAAAAATCCTAGGAGAAAGACATAAATAACTATTTCACCACTGTTACTCGTCAATCATGAACACCTGTGTGCAAATCATAAAAGCTGTGTTCGATAAGCTTTAGCACTTACACAGCAAAATAAAACTAGGTGTTAAATAAATAAAATATATGTAACAAGGGTATTTTTCTTTTCTATCTCCTTATCCCCACGCATGATATGCTAAATTGTGCTTAAAAGATTTTTTTTTTCTTTTTTTTTTAAGGCAAAAAGCAAAAGCAAAAAGAGTCAAAATGCTTTTACATAATTGTAAGCGTGTTTTCTAGGAAATGTGAGAGTTATATGATATAACTCTTTAGGTGATAGTCACTTTTAAACCAATGTGATTGATGATGTAGAAAATTTGTTTGATTACTATCTACATATCACATTTTCTGTGCTTTGTACACTTACTAGTTGCACACACTATACACAAATCAATGCTAAATTCTATACATTTGACTATGTTGACTAATCTGGCCATGTTTGATTTCTCATAAAGTGATGTTTAATACATTTTATGTGGTTTGAGTTGAATTTGAAGAAAAGAGTTTTAGAAGGCTTTAAATCAAGTGATTTTTACTTCTATTCTGTGAAAAGTTTGAAAATTTGAGTGCAACTTGTTTTTGAAATCTTCTGGAAGCATTCATGTGCATTTCATATCATAAAAACTGGTTTTTAGTTGATTTTTTGCAAAATTTCCAAGATTTTCAAATTTTCAAATATTTTCACTGGTTTGATCGAATGAAGCTAGGGGTGTGCATGGGTCAGGTTAAGGGAATTTTTCGACCCAACTCACCATGGTGGGTTAAAAAAAAATCCAACCTAACCCAACCCATCACAGGGGTTCAACCCAACCCAACCCAACCCACATGGATCGGGTTGGGTCTGGTTAAACCCATGGGTTGGACAATTTTTATTATTATTACTATTATTATTAAATTGAGCAAAAAAATATATCTCACTTGCCACCTGAGTTGATAAACAAAATATACATAAACTAGTATTCTAACTCAGTTATAAACAAAATATATCCAACTGAGTTGATAAACAAAATATACATGAACTAGTATCCCAACTCAGTTATAAACAAATAAGAGTAGAGTGAGAGAGTAGGAATGAGAATGGGAGGCGGCAGAGAGAGAAATAAGATTGTTAGAGTTTGCGAAGTAATTGAGTTTTATATAGGAAGAGCTGAATAGGGGAAAAAATTAAATAAAAAATTATTATTTATATAATATAGTTTTAAATATATATATATTAATATATATAATTTAAAATTTAAATATATAAGTGGGTTGGGTCGGGTTAGGCGGGTTGTGATTGTTATAACCCAAACCCAAACCAACCCAACCCACTATTAAAATGTTTTTTATAATCCATCCCAACCCATCCATCCCTAAAAACCGACCCAACCCACCAGGTTGGGTTGGGTCGGGTCGGTTTTGGCGGGTTGGTGGGTTGGATGCATACCCATAATTGAAGCTAATCTTCAACCGATTGAAAAATGTCCAGTTCTTAGGCCAAAAATCCATGTCTTGCTCAATTCCTATTCGATTGCTTCTCAATCAGTCGAATTTTTTTAAATCTCTTCCTTCGATCGCTGTACGATTCCTCTCGACCAATCGAAATTCGAAAATTTCGAATTCATAAGGAATGACAGATCAATTTTGACCTATTCTCTATTTCTTTTCAATTCCTCTCAATCCCTTCTAAAAACACCCAAAAAAAAAAAAAAAAAAAAAAAATCTTTTTTTGAGTCAAAGCTTTAAGGGTTTTCATCTTCTACATCTGGTATGACTCTTTTACCCTTCCTTTCTGATCAAATTACATTCTTTCATGCATAATCATTCATTTTCTCTAAAAATTTTGAACTCAAATATTTTGGGGTTTTTAATGATTTTGGGAGTTTTGAGCTAATTTGTTCAATGGGTTTTTGTCTATGCATGATATTAACATGATTCCTCTGTTTTAATTTGAAAATTTTCATGAATTGTGAAAAATGTTGAAATTAGGGTTCATGTGTTCTTAATGAAATTGGGGATTTTGTTCAATAGGGTAAAATTGATCACTGTTATTAATTAATTGTGTGTTTATAACATGTTTTAAACTTGTTGTGATACTCAAGTTATCAATTTGTGTGTTTTTGAAAAATTAGGGTTTATATTCTTCAAAAACTGGGGATTTTTCATAAAACTTGATTTTCTGGGTCAATTTTTCAAAATTGAGAGAATTTGAACTCCTCAATGCATTAGTTCATGCATCATTTGAGTCCATGCATCATGTAGACTTTAAAGATTGCACATATATACCTTATTTATCTCTCTAATGCAATCTGCCTTTGGTTTTGCGTTTCTGTTTTGATTCCTCTCTCTTTAGATCTTAGAAATGGCCCTTAAGAAAGGTAAAAATATCAAAACTAGAGCCAAAAGAGTTGTAGGGTCCAATTTTACCTCTGACAAGGAATTTGATAGGATTAGGTTTCATACACTCCCAAATGTTGAAAAGTTTGAGACTTTGGTTAAGTATAGATCTATTTGGAGTGAAAGGCAAATTAATTTAGATGAGTTGAACCCTTTTATCCGACAAAATCTAGATTTTAGAGATTGGTGGCCTCTTTGTTATGATTTAGTGTCTCCTCTAGCTGCCTTGATTAGAGAATTCTACTCGAATCTCTCTATTCACTCTGCTTCATCCGGTGGTCACTTTTTGACTACTTGGATTTGAGGTGAAGATTTTCAGATAACTAAGCAGATAGTATCTGATGCTCTTTCTATCCCTCTTATTCAGCATCCTACCTTTCCATACACTGAGTCTCCTCCTCTAAATGATGTTATGTCTATTTTCTGTGGAAGATCTATCTCTTGGGGTTTTGAACCAAGACTCCATTCTTATGAGTTAACTGAGGTTAACAATTTACTGTTTAGGATAGCTTGCCATAACATCTTTCCTATTTCTCATGTGCATACCATTCCTATAGATAGGTGCATCTTCCTATACGCTTTCATTACTAGTGGTTCCATATGTTTTCCCTCTCTTTTCATTCAAACTATTGATGAGGTCCACAGGAACAACTCTAAGAAACGTCTCTTCTTTCCTGTCTTTCTTGGTAGGATCTTAGAGTTCATTGAGTTAGAGCATTTTCCCTCATCTGAGTTAGTCCATCTCACTGCACTCATAGGAGCTACCTTCCTCAAACAGCGTAGTGCACAGAAGAAGACTGTTGAACCAAGTATGGTTACAACAAAGAGACCTAGAGTAAAGTCTACTACTGAGGATGTGCCTGTTGATCCCACTGCTGCTGTTGTTGATGATGCTGATGTAGATGCCACTGCTGCTGCTGGTCCCTCTACATCCTCTCCATCTCTTTGCTTTATACTTAAGAGAGTTCTTGAGAGGCAGTCGTCACAGCATATCATAATGGAGACATTCATGACAACTCAGGCGGCACATGGACAGCTTCTGGATGAGCTTATCCTAGATGTAGCTGCCTTGAAAGCTAATTTCGCCGAGTATAGGAGTTCTTTTCCACCTCCTCCACCCTCAGATTCTTGATGGTTGCCTTCGGTAATTCGTAACAAAAATTGGGAGTAGATGTGTGAGCTCTTGTATTTAGGGGGAGTTGTTTTTGTTATTGGGAGTTTATTTTTTTTACGTATATACTTTTGGTTATGTACTTGTTTCACAAACTTGATACTATGATTATTCTCTTGGATATTCTGTTTTAATTTGCTTTGTGAAATCAAGTTCATTTTATGTTTTATACTGTATTTTTCACACATGCGTTTATAGTTTGTTTTCAGTGTTTCAGGAATTTATAGGTTAATTCTTTCATCATGCTGCTGCCTATTATTGCAACTTGTATATAGTAGATTTTGATTAAATTGAGCAATTCATCTTTATGTATGTTTTGTCATGGATTGCCAAAGGAGGAGATTGTTAGGTTCTAAATATTAAGGAATAAATGTTTAGGTTCTAATTTTATGTAAGTTGGCAAACTGAGAACTAAAACATGTCTAGTTTAAGATTCTTTAAGTTTTAGAACAATGTTAGACATTGCTCAAGATAGCTCAAGTCAAGATTTAAGAACAGTCAAGCTGCAGAAAGAAAAATTCAGAATTTGCAAGGCTTAACCGATCAAGAATCGTATTTTGCAGAATTTTAATCAAGCCCAAAGCCCGCGAAAACGTCTAAGCTTTCAGTCCAACACTGCTAAGCATAAAAGGAAAACCCTAAATACATTTCAAAAGTTCTTGGAAGTCTTGTGAGTTACTCCTATGCGATTTGTGAGGTTTCTGTAGCATTCTAACTCAACAAGCATCTACTAGAAAGAATATCTATATTCAAGAACTGGTGGAATAAGTTGTTGTATACAAGATCAATAACAACTGATGATCTAAACTTTTGAGTGGGATCTCAAAGTCACAAATGGGGGTGTTTGTGTTCAGCAAATTCAGATAGAACATTCCATGGATTCAGAGCTGCGTGTGGTCATGTAAGTAAGTACTATAAGAGGTAACTTTAGATTTAGGGAAAAATCATTGTAAGACTTCCATTCTATCATAGTGAATTTGTTGCCTTGAGGATTGTTTAGGTTAAATCCTCTCTAGATTTTTTACCTTAAAACTAGACGGTTTCATGGTTTTCCTAGGTAATCATATCGCTTGTCTTCTTTACTTTTACGCACTATGTGATATGATTGTTTGTGTTTAACCTAAGTCTGAATAATAAACTTAAGTATCAACTTGGTTAATTAATTAGGTTAAACAATCTGAGTGTACAGGGGTCTAAACCAACTAACATTGGTTAATTTGTGAAGCTGCTGTTTTTTTTTTTTTTTTTGGTTTTATTCGTAGGCTCAAATTTGATATCTTTATTATTTGGGGTTGATTTGGAGCTAATTTAAAGTTGAATTAGTTTTTGTTTCAAAATTGTTAACATAACAATTTAGGATCTATAAATCTATTAATTAAACATAGGTGTAGCTATAGATACCGCATTTTTTACTTGTTAATAAATTTTGGTCCCTGATCTCAATGATGAGCTTGACATATGTCAACTAAGGGTAATTAAAGAGTTCACAATAGTTTGGAAGTAATCGCAACTCAAAAGTGCTCAAATCGCTTTGAAATCGATATTGAAAAATGACCTTTGCTTACTGTTTTAACCGTAACTTTTGATCCACAAAGAATTGTTTAGTGAGGTTTCTTTCATTGGAAATTAGATATCATGGGCTTCAATTTGAACACAAAATTTTCCTAATTTGGACTTATATTGAGTAAGTTGTGGCCATTTAAAGTTGGGACAACTAGGCAATTCGATTTTCTGGGTTTTAAAACTTCATTTTAAGGGCCCAAAACATCATGCTTTGATGTGGGCTGGCCCATAGACCCTTGAGAACGTCCAAAGATCATTAAAAAGCCCCTAAAACCCTAATTTTAACTTACAAATACTCATATTATGTCTCTAAAACTCTTTTTTCTCTTTTAAAAACCCTAGGGCAGTGTCGACGCCCGACCTCGATCGGAGCGAAAAATCGCCGTCGTGGGCCTTCGTTTGACCACCCGCCGTGGCAACGCTCCCGCCCGCGCGAGGCCCATTGGAGGCCCCTCTCGATGGTTGTGCGTGTGGTTCAAGCGGAGTTTCGGGTGCTCTCTCTCTCAGTGAAGGAAGGTAGGTCTACCTTTGGAGGTGTGGCAGGAATCTTGGCCAAATTTTAAGGGATTACCAAAGGTAAGTGAAGTCGCCACCAATCATTGGGTTTTTCTAAGGTGTGATTGGTCACCTGTTTCTAATTGATTTTATTACCGATCTTAGGGTAAGAAAAAGGGCATTTTTCCTAATCTAATGTGGATGGCAAAAAATCTTGATTCTTGAATCTGGAAGTTTGGTTACATGTAAGGAAGGTGTTAGGCACTCCACAACGCCTGTCTAAGGACAGTCCTTTGTTTTAATAAAACCTTAATTTTTAGAGATTGGTAGTAAAAACATGATTTTGGCATTGGCTTTTAGGGCTTTGCATGCATGGGGCTTTGAGGTTTGGCTTTTGAATGGGTGTGGTCCCAATCTATGCTTTCCTAAGGCGTTCGGGCAAAGTACCAGATTTCCACTGCAAAAATTCAGCGACATGTCACCTTACTTTCGCGGCGAAAATTAGGCATTGCTTCGCCTTAGGTGACATAGACTGTGACAATCACACCGAAAGGGGCGAGCAGGTATATATATACATACATTATGCACAATGCAAGCACATAGAGCAGGAAAGTAAATGCCTACATCCCTATAGCATGGCCCAAAATATAGGTGCAAGAAAATAAACAGGGGTCGCCATACTCTAGAGATGAGGACGAATGGTACATGGCATGATATACCTAATACAACCCATCTAAGAGAGAAATGGGGGAGGAAAGAAGGGGGTTTAAAAGAGTACATAACCAAATAGGAGAGGCTAGACCCCTAAACCTACTGAACATAGCCGCTTGGCTTATATCCACTTGCTTGCATCCTCGCCCTTTTTGCTTGCGCCTAGGAGATCATGCCCTAGCTCCATGCGTCCTCGCTTCATGTGTGTACATGCAAATGCAAAGACAAGAAACCAGCAGACAAGCAATGGAAGGAAAAAATGCGAAGAGTATATGAAAGAGGCATAAAGTAGATAAGCACGATAGATATGGCAAGCAAAGGAACAAGAAAGCAAGCAAACAAGAAAGAAGACAAACAAGCAAAAAAGCCAACAAAAGTTGGTGTCCACAAGGGACAAATGTAGGTTTGGATTGAATGTCCATAACTTCATTGTGTTGAAGGATGGATGACACATTAGCAAGCAAGACTCGTGCATGGACATGTAAGCAAGCATGTAAAGATGCATAGAAAGCCAACGGGTGGCACAAACAAGCATGGCAAGCATATCATCGCACGGAGCGAAAAGGGAAGGGTATGTACAAAACAACCCAGGATCCGGAGATGCCTCCCAAGTGGTTACATCCGAACAAGGCCTCATGGGTGTCGGATGTAACCACACAAGATCAAGCCCGCGGAAAGTGCTAAACATGGCAAAGCCTAGAACTAGAGAGGCTAATACAAGCATAAAGCATAGAAGCAAGCAAGTATAAACATGCAAATAGGAATGATCCAAACCCTTTGATGTGGGCCAAGGTGTATGGACCATGACAAAGACCATAGGGTCTAGATCGGTTCCGAACCGATAGGCCAAAACACAAGAAAGAAAAAAAAAAGCGACAAAAGGGCTACAATAGCACGTGGCATGACAAATATAGCCTAGGTCTAGGGACACAAACATGGCATGGAGCGCACAAGCACACGAAAGATAGCATAAAGCATGTAGAGAATATAGATCCAAGCACATAGGCATGTGAAAAAACATAAATCTAGACATATAGGCATAAAAACATACATGTAAACATGTAGAAACTTTGCACATAGGCATGGAAGAACATGAATCCAAGCATATAAGCATGTGAAGACTCGGATCTAACCATATAGCATGGAAATAAACACATAAACACATAGATCCAAGCAAGGCATAGCCAACAACATCATACAAGCATGTGAGCATGTAACCTTAACATCAACATAGAACAAAAAGAGGCACAAAACATAGGAAAACATGGCATAGAGCCTAAAGCATATAGATCTAAACATATAAGCATGTAAGAATGTAGATCTAAGCATGAAACATGGGAAAAAGCATAAAAAAAAAACATGGAGATTTAGGCTAGAAACACAAATAAAGCAAGTAACATGCTAGGAAAGCAATAAATCATGTTATTCAAGCAAAAAAGAGCAAGATAAATGCTAGAAAAAGATTTAGAAGGTTAGAGGTGTGGATAGTAGCTAAAAAGCTACATCCATACCCCTAAACCCCAAATCCAAGATGTAGAACTAAGGAGAAGAAGATTGGGTATAAAAACAATACCTTGTATTTTTGGTGAAGAGAGAAGAATCAAGAGGCTTTGATGTTTTTCTTGTGTGTTTTTGTGTGCTTTTTCTTGTGTTTGGAAGAGAGTAAAAACATGTAGAAGACGTTCAGGCAGAGAGCTGAACCAAGGGAGACCTCTTTTTTTTGGTCTGAAGGGTACCTAGGGCCTTTTATAGCCTTGACACGATTTTTGAGGCGACGGCCCTTGTAGGGCCGCCTCCTTCAAAAGGCCTTGGATTGGGTGGATCTTGACACCTTTGGAAAGATCTTGACTTCCTATTTCTGAAAAGGTATGGAACTTGAAAATCTAACAGTCGAATCAAAAGTTATGGCTCTCGGAAGTTAGCGGTGCATCGATTAGTGTGTTATTCCGGTTTTCATAATATCTCTGCCGTTCTAACTCCGATTTTGACCCATGAATAGTCGTTGGAATGAGAATTTGATAATCTTTGCAATGGCATTAGTTTCAACACGTTCTGACAGTCGGATCAAAATTAGAGTTTTTGGGCCCACCCGAAGTCAACTTAGGGTCAAACTTGGTCAAAATTGTTAAAAATCTCCAAGAAGCTTAGGTTTGATGTGAAACTATGAAAAATGTTGTTTTGTGAGGGTTTTGACCTCGTTTGACCTTTGATCAATCCTAGGGTTGACCAGGATTTATTTTGGTCATTTTAGTTGAAAAAGACACTTTGGGTGCTCCAATGTTCGAACGGGTTGCGCTATGTCATTTTGGATGTTCTCACAGCCCTATGAAGAGAAAATAATATTTTTGGATTTTTCAGGGTCCAACACGCAAATCGAGGGTAGACAAAATACGGTATCAATAGCTGCCCCTTCTTTATTTGATATCTTGAGTGCAACAAGATGTGTCGGATAAGGAACGTGATTTCGAATTTTGTTGCCCCCAAATTTGCGTGTGGAGACTATTCATGGATCGAGACCGGACTTTACCTGATTGGATTGATCTGCTGCAGCTACTTCTGAAATATTTTCTGGACACGTCTATGAACTCTGGGAGAGGAAAAGGTTTTTTTTTTTTGGGGTTTGACCGGGTCAACACTGACTTGGTCAATGCTGCCCGGCGGCCCAACAAGGTGCGCCGGGCAGCCAAGCCGCCCCAAAGGCCTATAAAAACCCCCTCTTGCTCATTTTTTATCTCATTTCTCACTTTCCTTAGACTTCCCACTTCTAAAAAAATTCTCTGGAGCAATCCTGAGCTTAGCGGGTCCATCTTTCCAGCTTCTGTCTGATGTTTCAGTCTTTTCTGCACTTGAGGTCAGCGTCTATTTTTCTTCCTCTCTTCTTTTTTTTTTTTTTTTTTTTTTTTTTTGCAAGATGTTAGCAGCAATAGGGATGCATGCTAGTGCTTATTTTATTTTTGGAATTTTTATAAGCATATATTTTTTGCCATGATTTATGCCATGCTATCTTAGGAAAATGCACATATATATTTTTTTGTGTTTTTTATGTGAGTGCGTAAATATGTGGAAATTTAAATGCTGAAAATAAAATGCGGGACACGGGTAAAGGGACTTACCAGTTAGTCGAGAATAGTGGAAATGTGAGCTTAGGGCGTGGCCGCTAGTTTACTCACTGTAAATCGAAAATCTTGAAAACTCTTAATTGAATGTGAACTAGGGGCACGGCCGCCAGTTTACCTATTGTAGAATGTGAGCCCAAGATGCGGTCGCTGGTTTACCCACTATAGATCGGGAACTTGAAAACTCTTGAGTAAATGTGAGCCCAAAGCGCGGCCGCCGGTTTACCCATTGTAGAATGTGAGCCTAGGACGCGGTCGCTAGTTTACCCACTGTAGATCAAGAACTTGGCTTTTAAGTGAATGTGAGCCTGGGGCATAACCGCCAGTTTACCCACTATAGAATGTGAGCCTAGGACGCGGTCACTAGTTTACCCATTGTAGATCAGGAACTTAGAAACTTTTGAGTGAATGTGAGCTTGGGGCGCGGCTGCCAGTTTACCCACTATAGAATGTGAGCCCGAGGCGCGGCCGTCGGTTTACCCACTGTAGAATGTGAGCCCAATACGCGGTCGCCGGTTTACCCACTGCAAAATGTGAGCCCAAGACGCGGTCACTGGCTTACCCACTGTAGAATGTGAGTCTAGGACGCAGTTGATAGTTTACCCACCATAGAATGTGAACTCGAGGCGCGGCCGTCGGTTTATACATTGTAGAATGTGAGCCTAGGACGCGGTCGCTGGTTTACCCACTGCAGAACGTGAGCCCATAGCGCGGCTCCTGGTTTACTCGCTGCAGAATGTGAGCCCATAGTGTGGCTGCTAGTTTGCTCGTTGTAGAATGTGAGCCTAGGACGCGGTCGCTAGTTTACCCATTGCAGAATGTGAGCCCAGAGCGCGGCTGCTGGTTTACCCACTATAGAATGCTTATAAGAATCTGTTTTCTTGTGAGATCATATGCTTGACATAGGCCTGCAACATGTTTAGGAAAAAGTGTTAGTTCATCTATATTGCCATTTAACTTATGGGCTTACCACTTGTGTCTAAATTTCTTGTTGTTTTGTAGATCATGTCTCGGAGGGCTAGTTCTAGAGGAGACGGGGGGAAGGCCCCTATTTACGCTACGTCCCATGAGGACTCTTCATCTGATGATGAGACCACTTCGGCTGGTAAGCGAGCGGCTCGAGTTCTGCAGAGCCATTTCGACCGCGGGGATGATGATACCAGGCCCACCGATGGGATCCCTATGGAGACCTGATCTAAGAGGCAGCATTCAATCGAGACGGCCAGCTTCTCTTCTAAGTCCTGCACTATTTATAGTGGGGCTTCCTCACGGCGTAAGCCAGCTTCAGGGAGAGGGGCCTCTGGAGGAGAGACGGGAGCCAAGGATCTCCTCATTGACATAGGGGCTAATTTTTCCGGGGACGAGGTTTTGCCAAACTTGGGTGCTCGGAGGCACAGTTTAAGACCGAGGTTCCCGCCACGCCAGACCGGGGCCGATGCTTGTACTGGAGCTGTAGACAACAGTATGAGAGACACTCACCTTCAGCGCGGACTGAAGGATCATCCTTCCGCTCAGGTGTGGAAGGGAGAGATATGCTGTATTTCTTCTTTTGTCATTTAGATTCCTGTTATATGCACGTGCTAACGGATAGCATCTGATTCTAAATGCAGGGGGCCGACAAGATCCGGGGTTTGGGTGCTTGGTCCACCTTTCTTCGGCTGTTGTTTGCTCCTAATAAAAATAATGCTTATTTTCTATAGGTTGTTTTCCACAATTTTTTTTGGAAAACAATCTCTCTCTCACGCGTTGCATCTCTTATAAATATTATCTTCGTTTGTAGCCGACAGAAACATAATTTTTTGGCGCATTCTCTCTCTCACGGTAAGCTCTCTTACTTTTTCTCACTTCCCTTTACTTTTTCTCTCCTCACACCCTCACTGTCACTAACTCTGGTCTCTCCCCTTCCCATAGATCTCTCTCCCTCTCTCTCTTTTCTTCATGTTTCTCTTCCCCTCTGTAACACTGTTCTTTGATTAGATTTATTTTTCCCTCACTGATTAGTCAATAGCTTTGACTTGCAAAGGAGAATAGATTTGCAGCGGTAATTATTTCATTCTTCTCTACCAAAATCTCAATTATTTGCTTTGAATTTCAATTTTGATTTTCTTTTTTCTCTAAGAAATTTTCAGTTTCATGGATTCCAAGCAGAAATTACTTCTTTTTTGCACATAGAAGTGCAAAAAATTAAAAAATAAATAAATAAAAAAAGAAGAAGAAAGAATGAATGAAGTAAAAGATGAAAATTTTAAACATAGTGCCTATATGGCTCTAAATTGCTTTTACATAGGACAATCTTTACGGTAAATTGATAATATTGTTATATGATGAATAATAATTGTTAAGGGAATTGCATTTGTTAGCAAATACATTATGTAGATACTATGCAGTAATGTTATATTATGCAGATACATTATGAAAATACATAATTTAGAGTAATATTGAAGACTTGTGGTTGATCATAGTAGACAATTAGTGTACCAGCAAAAAGATTAGATAATTAAAAGTTATTGTTATTTGTACTTATTGAAGATGTATTCCTCTGTCAATTATATATACATATATAAATATATATATATATATATCTCTATATATCTATATATATATATTGTGAGAGACTGAGAAATTTGCCTCTAAAAAAAAAGAGATTTTTTTAGTGCTTTTTAGGGCACCTTTCTTTTTTGGTAAGTAGTGTGGAGTCGCCACTTATTTTTTTATACAAAAAATAAGAAAAACTAAATATAAAATACATGACTGAATTGTTCCATTCATTGATTGAATAAAGAATTACATATTTGAAAAATTATATGGCTTTAGGTCCTAGTTACAATCTACTAAAAATATATGGCTTTTTGTCCTAGTTACATTCTACCCAAAATAAAAGAAAAGACAAGGCTTAGATCTACTTAACCAAAGTCTTGAATCCGGAGGCTAGGTTACGGAATAGGAAGGTGTTAGGCACCCATTCCACCCAAATAGAGTTTGTTCTTCTAGACTCTTGTTACCTATGTACCTTTTTATGCATGCTATGGATGATATGTTGAACATGTGAAACAAGAATTAAATCACACAAATTTATCTATGAATGAATCCTCTTCTTTGTTAAAAAAATTTAGATATGTTCTAGTGATAAAAATGATCTTATTTTGGTTTAGAAAAAATCAGATCTGTTTTTAAGAATCTAAAAAAATATGGTTTTTGGAGATAAAAATTCAGATATGTGTTTATTTCATAAAACAAAGTCTTTTGATTTGAAAAAATATCAGATCTGTTTTTAAGAATCTAAAAAAATGGCTTTTGATTTATAAAAGATCAGATCTGTTTTTAAGATCTTAAAAAAAATGGTTTTTGATTTATAAAAGATCATATCTGTTTTTAAGATCTTAAAAAAAAAAAAAAGGTTTTTGATTTATAAAAGATCAGATCTGTTTTTAACATCTAAAACAAAATGGTTTTTTGATGATAGAAAAACCAGATCTGTTTTTATATGTTTTAAAAGAATGAAAAATATTTTTTAAGAAGAGAGATTCACTCATAATTTAAATTTATGCAACAAACACAAACACAAACACAACTATGTTTAACCTTTTTCTTTATTTCAAAAATCTGCATATGTTTAAGAAAAATTCAGATCTGCATCTAATGAAGATGTAGATCCATTTTATTTTAAGAAAAATTAAGATCTGCATCTAACGAAGATGCAGATCTGTTTTATTTTGAAGAAAAATTTAGATCTACATCTAAAAAAAATGTAGATCTGTTTTTAATTAAGAAAAATTCAGATCTACATCTAAGAGAGATGCAGATCCGTTTTTGTTTTAAGAAAAATTTAGATTTACATCTAAGAGAGATGCAAATCTGTTATTTTTTTAAGAAAAATTCAGATCTACATCTAAGAAAGATGCAGATCTGTTTTCGTTTTAAGAAAAAATTCAGATCTACATCTAAGAAAGATACAAATCTGTTTTTATTTTAAGAAAAAGAATCATTCACATGCAAATTATTGGAATTAAAAAAAGATCATAACAATTGTATAAAAATCAAGATCATGCTTTAACAAAGCGATAATTAATAATCCATGGATAAAGAAAAACATTCATCATCATAAACAAGAAGCATAGAAAAGGAGATGGTGATTGGAAACAACCTCTTGCATGAGCACTCCTTGTTCTTGAGAGGGTGTTTTAGGGTTCAAAGAAACTTATTCAGTTATCTTTGAAACCTAAAAACCCTAATTTTAGCAGCAAATATCAGAGAGGATCAACAAATATAAGCACTTTGAGAACCTAAAAATGAATACCTCTCAGAGTGTCCAAAAAAAAAGGTGCTGAATTCTGAGGTTCAGTCTCTATTTATAGAGGCCAGAAGACTCTAAAAAATGGGTATGGATGATTAGGATGTGAATCTGGACGCATCCTTTTGCGAAAAGATCGAAAAGGGTGTGCCTTTTCGTCACCCGAAGGCTATTGGGCCAAATCCCAAAAGGAGCCAATTCGGCCCTTTTAAAGTGCCGTATGGGCTCTTGGACACTGAATGCTTTTTCGTGTTTGGGTGCCGTTTGGACTCCCCTTCTAGGATTTTTTTACCGATCCTTGCACCTAGACGTGTTTTCATCCTTAGTCTATGATTTTTTTTATCTCTTTTTCTGGATAATTCAGGCTTTTTCAGGAATAATTATCTTGTTGATAAAGTTCAGATTATCCAAAATTTTATTGTTATCCAATCATCCCTTTATTCCTATGCATGTATCCCTATTTTAAACACTACATATCAACCAATCACAAAATTATTTAATTAATTTAAATTGTTTAACCAATCCGAATTAATTTAAATTAATCATGCGTGGTCGACTCTACCTAGACTCAATGCATGTTAACCGTGCAAATTTGATCATGCGATATTTTTCAAACCAATGGTCCGATTTGAAAACTGGAAACACCGTTGCGACCGTTAGAACCTCAAGATCATTTTTATGATATGCAATAAATAAATTAATGCATGTAATGCGAGAACAAATTGATGCATGTAATGCAATCATGATTTTTGGGGGTACATGGATGGTCATTCAAGTCATTTTCCTTGATTAAATCATGGGTGCAAAATTGGGTGTCTACATACATATATATATATATATATATGTATGTATGTATGTATGTATGTATGTATGTATGTTACTATCCATATATATGAGCAAGATGAGTGGTAGAGATCATGAAAATTTGACAACTAATTTTGATTGTATCTATTTTCAAAATTTTAGTATGAAAACCAAATTCATTCTTGGTTTTTTTTTAAATTTATATATATATATATATATATTGATTACATTAGTTGGTTTACATGATACACATGTTTTAAATTATACAAGAAATATAATAAAAAAATTGCATACCAAACACTAGAAAACATTCTCAAGCTTATTTTTAAGGTCGTTACCAAACATCGAAAAATGAGATAGTTTTCTAGAAAATGCTCTTTGGAATTACTGTGAGAAAGACTAAAGGCGTGAAAGAAATATTGTTTCCCAAGATAAAAAAAAGATAATATTTATAAGAGTTATGCGCCGCGTGAGAGAGAGATTATTTTCCAAAATTTCTTTTTTTGGAAAACAACCTATAAAAAATAAGCATTATTTTTATTAGATTTTTTCGTTGACTAAAGATAGTTTTCCGTTTACCAGTTTTTTTTATGCTACCAAATACTGGAAAATGTGAAAAATTATATTTACAGAAGGTTTTCCAATGAAACAAATAGAGTGTTAATTTGCTTCCCTATTTACAACTAACACGGAAAAGAAAGAGGGATCCTTAAGGCAAAAGAGAATATCTTCAATAATAGGGACAATAAGCAGCAAGGGGGGGGGGGGGGGGGAGATGGATCTATGGGGGAGAAGAATTAGAAAATATTAGTCACATCTCCTTCAAGGATGAACTTATATAGAAATTAGATTCAAAAGCACAAGAAACCTCAAAAAGGGTTTTGTGAGTGTTTTTATATTAGTATTCTCTAAAATTTGTTTGTGATATTTTTTTCTTGTTGTTGTCCACGTACGTAAGCCAAAAGCTGAACCACGTAAATTCTTTGTATTCTCTTACGTATGTTTAGTCTATTTTTCTTTCTAGCTTTCTTTGTAACCTATTAGTATTTGTTTTGGAAATCTTTCTAAAGCTCATATTCCGCAATCGATCTTGTGTAGGATTGCTATCTAAAGATCATTTCCTACAATAAATTGGTAATACAGCTTTCGTTATTTCAACAAAATTGGTATCAATACTTTGACTTTTACAACAACATTCAAGTTTTAATCCAAAAATTTCAAAGATTTTTTTTTTTTTTTTTTGGTGGAAAACTTACATACTTCCTTATTTGATGTAACTTAGTTCTGGCATTAATGTGAAAATATCATCATTCTCCTATAAAAGAGTCTCATGAGAAGCTCTAATAAGTCATCCTTGAGTCTAAACAACCAATAGAGAACACCTCTTTATAGAGTTGAGTAAATTTGTGGGCTAAGGATATCTTTCTTTCTTGCCATGCTTTACTTTTGTTTCAAACTCCACATTAATGATATATATTATTTGGTAGGAGGAAAGCATGAATTTGGTGAACAAATTAAATCAACGCATGAGTCCCACATACACATAAGATAAAGTATGGTTTGGGATAGGGGTCCCCTCAAATCCTCAATATATCTAGGTTAAGTAGATACGTTGCTAATTATTGGAGCTTTAAAAAAAAAAAAAAAAAAAAAAAAAAAAAAAAAAAAAAAAAAAAAAAACATGTTTGGTCAGCATGAAATCGACCAGAAGGAAATTAAGGTCCTCATAACTTTAGCAGCAGCATGCCAGCTTGGTAGTCACCGACCTATAATGAAGAAAAATTCACCATCGGTGACACAAACACAAACAGCCAAGCAAGAATTCTGATCACAGATAAGATAATAAGAAGGAGCCAAGGACAAGAGTGCCAAAGCATATCTTTTACTTCTTCCCTTGCGATTTTCAAACACAAGAAAGAGAGAAGAAAGATAGCAAGGTAATAATATTTGTCTGCATGTGTCACCTCGTGAAAGAACGAAGAATTTTATTCCTAAATTTTCAGCATGGAAATATATAGGAATCACGTGCAAAGCTTGTTTTCCTTTTCCACGCAGTAGCCGTGACTTCCTTCCACTGTATTAGTATTTCATTCAAAACACATCTCACGTGCTTTACTACATATATATATATATATATATATATATATATATATGCTAGACCCACCGCCACATTTTCATTATAGGTTGCAATATAGACTACAAGAAGCGGTAGAACCTGACCAATCATAGCATAACACATCAGTGCACTAGGACAATGTAGTGACGTGGACGTAGATGATTGCTGGAGGTGCATGGCCTATGTAAATTCCATAAATATTTACTAGGGAGATGGGGAACCCACTCACATTGGAACCCATTTATGTCAATGTTTTGGGCAGTCCCAAAACGATGACAGACTTTGAGAGTGAGCGAGTATTAAAGGCGTCATAATCGATAAGACATTTTCACGTCAACATGCGTGCACTCTTCCTCCAAATCCAATTAACTGTGATAGTAAGGGTGCATGTACGCCCTGTCTTTATTAATACGGACACAACCTATATATATATATATATTATTATGAATTTTACTAATGTGCACACAATAGGAAATTAATTTTGAAAAAAAATTATTAAAAATTGAAAAAGTTTTTCGATAAAATTTTTTTTAAAATAGTTTATTAATGACCCTAAGGGCACACATTAGTAAATCCTAACATATATATATGTAAAGTTTTGGATAAGATTGTTAATGACAAGCAAGCTAAGGGTCTGTTTAGATATCGCTTATTGTTGAAAACTGAAAACACAGTAGTAAAATAATTTTTAAATGTGTGAATAGTACTGTAGGACCCAGTTTTAAAGTTTTTTTTTGCTGAAAAAAGTACTTGCAGATCCCGTGAACATTGCACGGGACCCACTATTTTTTAGCCAAACGCAGGAACGCATGGAAAACGTGCGTTCCAAACGCACACTAAGCCTCCATTTGGGAGGTGCGTTTTGAGCGTTTCTCAGCGGAAGCGTTTTTTTCTTTGGCTCCCGTGCATTGTTCACGAGACCCACAAGACCTTCATTCAGCAACTTTTTCTTTAAAACTAAATTACACGGCACTATTCACACATTTAAAACTTATTTTACTACAATATTTTCAGTAATAAGCAGTATCCAAACGGACCATAAATATGGTTCTTTTGGATCAGCAGTGTGGCATGAGGAGGTTCCCTACTTGCCCGTGACTGCCTAAGCTGATTTATCATGTCCATTCTTTTTTTTTTGTTAAACAATTTATCATGTCCATTCGTGATCGAATAGTTGTGTTCAAACTTTAAAGTTAAATTTGGGTTTGGTTTGCTTTGGTGGCTCTCTGAGATTTAGATAATGTACATGTGTTTAAAATTTATATTTTATGGCTATTCTAATGTTACCTCTTTGTAATTTTTTGATGCGTGGAAATTGGAATAGAGGGACTATACACATACTTTATTTTGGGTTATATAAGCAATTAACATTTTGCCTATATATATTTGGGGATAATACATATTGGTTATCTTTTGTCTCAGACTCTCAATTGTCTTCGTAGGGTTGAAGAAAAGGTTTTGTAGGTGTGAATGCTAAGCTCATTTCAAAGTGAATATTAAGACATTCAATTACAGAATGATTGCTATACGGGAAAAAAAATTCCCAATGATTTGAAATGCCTTGCCAAACATTTGACTATACATAGTTGTATCTACGTTGTAATTTACTCATTTGATTCGTTTTACTTTATTTGAAAAGGAATAATTATAACCAATGACTTTTAGGCTAGCTGATGCTTAATGATGTTTTTAAGTCAGACATTTAGGATTTAAAGTCTTATCTTCCGTTATAAAAATATATTTATTAAAAGAGTCAATGAGTTATGGATTTGAGATATTTTTATCCCTATATTTATAATAAAATGTTGGTTGTGTTTGTTTCGATAGAAAATGTTTTATAATTTTATTTGAGAAATTCTCATTTTTCGTTTCACCAGAAATTCATCAATCAAACTTTCACTCCCAATACCCTGCTGTTAACCACCCAACTACCACCACTCTACTAACATCTATAGTCTCCAGTTGCCAACCACTGCCGACCGCCACTAACACTAGTCAACAATCACGATTTTTATTTATTTATTTTATTTATTATTATTATTATTATTATTATTATGTATGTTTGGAAGATGAGAAAATGCAGGAAAGAAGTAGAAAATATCTTTTTCATTATATTTTTAGAAGCATAATTGAACACTTGAAAAATATTTTTCAGAATATTTTCAGAAACATAACTATACACTTAAAAATATTTTATTTTCTAACAAATATTTTAAAATTGAAAATTAATTTCCGTCCAACTAAACACAATTGTTGTGTGAAAAGTAACACTAGGTCATATTCTAGAGGTGGAGCAAGGTATTGTGCAAGATGAGTTGGGTGGATGACTTGGTCGATTCCCTATAAAAATTGGAATCACCACCAACTTCTTAGTTGAATTATGAGTATTAAGGGATAGTCTTATCATGTGTTAAAACCTCTAGTTAACAACTCTAAAAATAGAGTTAGATGCTAAAGCTATTGTGAATCTTCTAGTTAATTCTAGTTATGTTAATAATATTGTCTTTTTCATTGTGGATAATCATAGGTTGTTGGTTTCCCAGCTTTACTAGGTGCTTTATTACTGCGAAATTAACGAATGTGCTTATGGTTGGTGAGATTGGGAGTCAATGAAACCTTTGATTTTGTATTGTAGCACCTTTTTTTTTTTTTTGAGAATGAAACTTGTGTAATGTTATTAAGGTAAATGAACTACATCTGAATATAAAAACGAAACAACATGTGATGGGACATCTTCCATTCATACTTGAAAATCTGGTATGTGTATAGCATGTTTCGCCAAATTATGAGCTACACTATTACCGTTTCTCTTAATGTGAGAATACGACAAACTTACAAAATTATTTGCAACTAACTTGACATCCTCTACCAATAGACCCAATGGGGACAGATTATGGTCTTCTGCCTTCAAAGCTTTGATTAGACCAAGCGAGTCCCCTTCGAGTATGGCATTTTGGAAACCTAGGTCGAATGCGAACTGTACTGCTTTAAGTGCTGCCAACGCTTCTATCTCCTCTGCCTTGTAAGCTTGGTTTAATTTTTCTGCACAAGAGGCCATAACAACTCCATTATGGTTTCGTATTACAGCTCCAACACCCGACGAGTTTGAATTACCGAACACGGCGCCATCGAAATTAATCTTGACAAAACCAGCTTGCGGAGGTCTCCACCTTGTTCCTCCAATGCCACTGCTCCCAAGCTGCAATTCTGCAGTCCGTGTGGTCACCTGGTATTGCGCCAACATGGTTCTTGCTTGTTCTGCCACTTGATGAAGCGGACTGGACTGAAGGTTCAACCTGACTTTATTCCGTTGATTCCAAACACTCCAAGCCATAAATGCAAACAGCTTCAGGGGCATTCCTTTCTCAACCATCCATGATAGCAACTCCTTCACACCTGAGAACCCAACTTCATGCCTGAAACTCCATGGTACCTGATCCGCCCACACCACATCCAACTCCGGACATGACCACAAAGCATGCTCTGCATCTTCCACATCCAACTTACATCTTTCATAAATTGGGTCAGCAACTATCTTCCTCCTCATTAGAGCTTGTTTAGTCGGCAATACATTGCGACAAGCACGCCAAATAAAATTTCTTATCTTCGATGGGACTTGCATCTTCCATATCACTTTCCAAACCTTCTTATCACAGATTGGTGGGGCTTGTGGATGAGCTAGTAACTCTGATTCCTCTTTAAGGAATCTATAACCAGACCTGCATGTATAGTGACCGGAGGTGGAATAAGGCCAATAAAGGGTGTCTTCCGCTACACTTCGACTAAGGGGTATTTTCTTAATCATCTTTGCATCCTCTTCCCCAAATAGACCATCTACCAACTCCTCATTCCAGCTTCTTGTGACCGGATCAATAAGTGAATCCACAGTATAATTCTCAAAACTTTCTAGAGGACAATTCAGCAGCCATGGAGGGTGTTTTCTTGGCAGCCAGCGTTGCTGCCAAATGTTAATTTTTTCTCTACTTCCAATCCTCCATATTGCTCCCCTTTGAATAATGTCTCTCCCTCTAAGGATACTCTTCCATGCGTAAGATCCCATCCTTGAATCGGCAGCCTCCATAAGTGAAGAATTTGGAAAAAAACGTGCTTTAAAAACTTTATAGAAGAGTGATGATATTATGCAATAGTCGCCATGCTTGCTTTGCTAGGAGAGCATCGTTGAACATAGCAAGATCTCTAAAACCCATACCTCCAATAGTCTTGGATTTTGTCATCTCCTCCCATTTAACCCAATGGATTTTCCTATGGTCACCCCTTTGCCCCTACCAAAACTTCTTAATTAGGGTCTCAATCTCATTGCATAACCTACCAGCAATTTGAAGCATCCCATAGTGTAAGTTGGAATAGCTTGTATAATCGCCTTTAAGAGCACTTTCCTTCCGGCTTGAGAAAGTAATTTGGCTTCCCATCCTTGAAGTTTCCGCCATACCTTCTCCTTTATGTAATTGAAACTTTCTTTTTTCCTTTTGCCCACAAGAGAGGGCAGCCCAAGATACTTCTCAAATTGCATAATTTCTGGAACACCAAGGGTCACCTTAATTCCATGCTTCACATCTTCCGGTATAGACTTGCTAAAGAACAAGGAGGTTTTACTTCTATTTATTTTTTGTCCCGATGCTTCCTCGTACACTTTTAGTATGTCCATCACCTTATTACACTCCTCCAATGTTGCCCTGCAAAAAATAAGACTATCATCTGCAAAAAGCAGATGTGTTAGTTTTGGGCCTCTCCTACAAAGGGAGTAACCATGAATGTCACCTTGTAAATCTGCTTTTTTAATTAAACCATTCAACCCTTCCGTACAAAGGAGGAATAGGAAAGGGGAAAGTGGATCTCCCTGCCTAATCCCCCTTGTAGGGAAAATCGTCCCACATGGTTCTCCATTTACCAAAACAGAATATGAAACTGTTTTCACACAACCCATTACAAGATTTATCCACCTTTCCCAAAAACCCATCTTCCTCATTATCCCCTCTAAATAATACCACTCCACCCGATCATACGCCTTACTCATATATAATTTTAAAGCCATATATCCATAGGAACCCCCCCTATATTTCTGCATACTATGTAAGGTCTCAAAAGCCATCAAAATGTTGTCTGAAATTAATCTATCCTTAGTAAAGGCAAATTGGTGTTCAGTGATAATGGATGGGAGTAATTTTTTAAGGTGATTTGCAAGGACTTTGGAATATATTTTGTAAAGCACATTACATAGGCTGATGGGGCAAAATTGGTGAGCATATTCAGGAGAGTTTATTTTTGGGACAAGTGTAATAAAAGTATGGTTTAGGGGGGTTGGTATGGTACTTGAGTTTAACCAAGACAATAAGGAGGAAGTGACATCATGATTTACCGTGCTCCAAAAATGTTGATAAAAGAGCGGCGACATACCATCCGGTCCAGGTGCTTTGAGGGGTGCCATTTGTTGCAAGGCAGTGGCTACTTCACATGCTTTAAACTCACGGCATAGACTTGCATTCATCTCTTCATCTATCACTGTGGGTACACAATCTAACATGCTTATGGAAACATTACCCTTTGTTGAGGCAAAGAGAGTTTTGTAATAGTTGACCATAACTTCACCCATCTCCTCTTGACTAGTTCTCCATACCCCCTCCTCATCTCTATTTCCTTCCATTGAATTTTTCCTGAATCTCTTTGAAGCACAACTATGGAAATATTTAGTATTTTTGTCACCCTCATTTGCCCATAGAACTCTCGACCGTTGAGCCCACATTGTTGCTTCCCTTTCCTGCATCACCTCTATCTCTTTTTTAATCTGTCTTACTCGAATATTGTTTCCACTAACCATGGCTGCCCTTTCCTCTCTATCTAAAGCTTTTTTTAAACGATTCAGCTCCATCCTTACATTACCAAAAACATTTTTTTCCCATTGACCCAGCTCTTTCCCACACTTCTCCACCTTACACAAAATATCACCCTCAATCCCAACACCACTCCTACTATCCCAAGTCGAACAAACCACCTCCTCACAGCTCGGGTTTGATAACCACATTTGTTAGAATCGAAAAAGTTTTTTCCGAATAGGTGGAATCAAACCAGAGAGTGAAATGAGAATTGGAACATGATCTGATGATGTACAATTCAAATGGTACACTTTTGAGCCCCCAAACTTCAAGAACCAACTATTAGTGACCAAGCATCTATCAAGCCTCTCCCAAATTGAAATTCCGTTTTCAAAGTGCTTGCTCCAAGTATATTTTGAACCTTCAAATCCCATGTCCATAAAACCACATTCATCAATCACCTCCCTAAACTGCTGCATCTGATTATGAGGCCTCCTTGAACCCCCTAGTTTCTCATCTTGTCTGATAATTTCATTAAAATCCCCATAACAAAGCCACAGCTTCTCTGGCTGCGAGTTTAAAGCCCTAAGCTTATCCCAAGCTTCCTGTCTCCTAGATGTATCGGGTTCCCCATAAAAACCCGTTAATCTCCATTCATTCTCTGTATTTTTATCGATCACTGCATCAATATAGTATCTATCTGAATCTTCCACCGTTAAGTTTATCAAAGCTTTCCAATAAAGAACTAATCCACCACCCCTTCCCACTCTTGGAACTACCCATCTATGATCAAAACCAATACTTCTCTGAATAACCTCTAGCCTTGCATCGTTTGTAAGTGTCTCGGCTAAAAACACTACAACGGGATCTTTTGCCCATATGATTTCAATGAGCTCTCTCCCTGTACGCAGGTTTCCAAGCTCACGACAGTACCATGCTAAACAACTCATTGTTTCTGGCGGGGCTGACCCTCAGCTCCCGCCACTGCACAAGGTGTGTTGTCTTCACTGCGATCCATCTGAAATCTTTTTGCTGACAAACCAAAGTCGTCCACTGCTAAATCTGCTTCTCTCTTTTTTCTATGAAGTTGAAAGTTGTTTGCCGTTTTTTCCCTGTGCTGGTGTCTTTCTCTGCGAGTCCAGGTAGGGATTGCACGGGTTGCTTGTTTTTTTTGCGCCCTATCTTCAGTAGTAGCACGTGACTTGTTTAGTTGTGTTTTACCACTTAACTTGTCATGTGCTTTAGGGTTTTTGGATGCTGTCAAACCTGATCCCACTATTTTAGCCGCCCCAAATAATTGTGCCAAGCAAATCCCGTCATTATTAGCTTCCAAATGAGTTTCAGTTTCACTAGGAAACTTTATTTCCTCAGTGATTGTCCCGTTAGGAGTCCCATTGTCAACCGTATCTTCCCTAATAACTCCCTCACCATCATTACGGTTTAATTATGCTCGACATTAATGCTCTCTTCATTGCTATCTGTTACTTCCTTTGATAGCTCCGGTGTTCTTCCTCCGCCAGAAACTGGATTCCGGCCTGAATCTCCACCCTCCGATACCCCTGAACTCACTTTCTTCTTTGCGGCATAGAACCCAAGAACCACAATTGAGCTTTTCCTTGCAGCAACGAACGGTGGAGCTCTCAAGTGTGGTCCAAACTCACGTTGCTCTGGTGTAAGTGTGCCCTCACTATCAATCCATAACTCACAATCTCTGTCATCGTGTGTAAGTCGCCCGCACCAGTAGCATAGGTTTGGCAACCTCTCGTACTTGAAGGAGACCCACACCTGTTTTCCTCCTTCCCCAATAGATATCAATCTTCCAAGGCATAGAGGCATAGAAAGATCAATTGAAGCCTGAATACGAATGAAGTGACCACCATCAAAAACCTTTAGGTCAGTCGGCGCAAAAACCTCCCCCAATACACTACCAATTTTCTTCGCCGCTTCAATTGTCATATATTTAATCGGGAGTCCATGAATCTGAACCCATAGCTTTGTCTTCTCAAACCTTATATCTTGCAGCGGGGACTCATTCTCATATCGACTCATTACCACCAGGTGTTTGTCAAAACTCCATGGTTCTCCATCTAAAATCCTATCGACATCTTCCTTTTTCTCAAAAGTGAAAAGAACCTTGTGGTCTCCAAAACTCTGCATCTTGAAACCGTCTTTGGCTCTCCACAGCGGAGTAAAAGTCTTAGCAATAACATCTATGCTAATGGCTCGCTTAGTTAGAAACTTTGCAGCAATGGAGAATGTCTCACAACTGTCTCCATCAAGTAAACAGCAACCCGGTCCCTCTTTATCTGAAAGAGTAAGCCGATTCCATGATTGAGCCAGATCATCCATCCTCACACCTACTCAAAACTGTTTCCTAAACCCCCGAAGAGAACCCAACAAACCTAGAAATAACAGTGTTATTCCAGGAACCTAATGCACCTTCGTTGAAGGGACACACTAATTCTACTGTGTAAGGAAGTTAGATATGAATCCCATTTCTAGGCACAGAGAAACTTTTTTTCTATTAGTGTTTTTAGTATTAGTTGATACTTTGGCTTATGTTTATTGATCTAATGTATTTTGTATTGTAGCACTTGTTAGGTTATCTTTCAAATCTGAATGATGTGTTATGCAATAAACTTTGTCCCAAATTAAAACTCTTTAGTTTTTAATGCATCTCCTTTCTACCTCAAAAAAAAAAAAAAAAAAAAAAAAACTTGGTCATATTTTTCTATCACAGACACAGCCTTTATGTTAATAGGTAAGAAAATGACAAATAGTTTTGTCAAATAATTGAAATTGCGTCGGTGCTTTCATTGCAATAAGACTTATCCAAGTGAAAATCAATAAAAGATCTCTAGATCTACGGTTCTACCCCCAATGGCAAGTAGCTTGAATCTTAAATGTTGCAAAGTGAAATTTGACTTCTTTGCCTATATTCCTAATTTCCTATGGTCCTAATAAGTCCATAACATCAACTGCTCCACTTACTAAACCCATTCCCGGATATGATTCATATATATGAATCATCTATCTGATAGAGTACTACTGATACATCGGTAATCATTTTACTTCCAATCTCATGCACTAAAAGTCTCACTGTGCAAGAAATCATCAATGCCATTAGGTTCACACTGGTATCAGTATGGCTCTCACACTCAGAGATGTCAATCACAATCTAATTTTTGCCAGTTTCTGCAATAATGCCTTTGCCGCCTTTAATGTCCTCCAAAAGTCCTTGAATTTTCCAGCTGTGTTAGCTTATACACATCACAACGTGACAACGGTCGACTGTACGTACTGCAGAAACACAAAATATCTTCTTCTCCGTGGAGCTATTTGATTAGATATTTTTTTGAATGTCTGAAAATAGCAATTCTCTCTTTGTGGATGTGCGCCACTCTTTCGATTTCTTGCATATGATAAAAGTTACCTCTTGGGAAGGGAAAAAAACAAAGAAAAAGAAAAAAGTGAAAAGTGAAAATCATAACACCGTACCATTAGACAGCAAGGAAACTCTGCAAACATCCATTCAGCTTTACTATTACTTTACAACTTTTTTTTCTTGCTGAAATTACTTTACAACTAAGAAAAAAAACATTCAGTCTACTATAATTAATATATATTTTATTTTACTTTATTTCACTCATCATCACTTAACTTTTTTTTAAAAAATAATTATTATATTCATGGACCCAAACTATCCATTTTAATGTTCTAAACCTGATAAATGTGGAATATTTATTATATCATATTATAAAGTTGTGATCTACCAAAAACTTTTACAAGTTGTGAAATTATTTAGTTCATTTAACCTAGGATCCTATTTCTCAAAAAAAAAAACCTAGGATCCCTTCCACCTACATAAGAGTCAAGTCATTACACATAAAACCTAACTTTATGTGAGTGGAGAAGTGGATATATAAAAAATAATTTGTCCTATGAGTTTTACCATTTGAACTGTATAATATACCCTTCAAAAAAAAAAAAAAAAAAAAAAACTGTATAATATATTTAGATGCAGAGTTTTATATATAAGGTTGGTGTGTGTATATAACATTGACAGAAAATGTTAGTTAAATGGGAAGAGAAGATGTTATTAAAAAAAAAAAAAAAAAGATGAGAAGAGTCTTTAAGTATTGATTATTATCACATCACAACAAATGATAATGATAGGTGATAAGTTATTATTAGTTCTAATTGAAACTACAACTTAAATTACTTTTTTTTCAGCTCATAATAACTAATAACAATCTACTACTTAGAATTTGTTATAAAAGTATTGTAAAAATATTATAGACATAACATTTATTTTCAAGAAAAAAAGAAAGAAGATTATTATCACACACACCTGTGCTACAAAATTAATTCTTAAAACCATTGTAGTATTTAGAATAACACATTTGATCTTTTATTATTGGGCAAAAAATGATCATGCGGGCATTACTTGAGCCAAAATACACGTATGATAATTGATTCCTGTCTAATACCAAAATGTTCACATGATTATTTTCTGTTCAATAAAAGTCTATAAGATGATCAATTGTGTTATTTTAAATACCAAAATCATTTAAAAAGTCAATTGGGTAGCTGAGGGTGTGTTTGACAATCCTATACCACAATAGATCACTTTACATTTAACCTAAAATATAAGTTTTTTTTTTTTTTGGTAAACTTAAAATATAAGTTTTTAAATCTTGTAAAGTCAAATATGTTATTCTTCACGTGACCATTCATCTTAACTTGGACATAAAACCGGGAACCAATAAAAAAAGGCCTTGTTTTCGGCCTAGAACAATGAACCTTTTAAATCGGATAATGTCAAATTGTCAATATAATAATCTTTCTCTTATCATCAGGCAAAATATAATTAATTTTATAAAGACAGTCTTTCTTAAATCTGTCCCTATCAAATCTTGGACCCCAACCTTTTTCTTTTTTTTGTAAGTATATATTGGACCCCACTTAAACCATTCCCAACATCAAAATACATTAATACTGTATAGCCCATTCCAAACATCCATACATATTCCACTACTTTAAAAATCAAATAACAAAATTCCCAATAACAAGGCACACTCCTCCAAACCCAAATTTTATTATTATTATTTTTTTATAAAAATTAAATAAACATTTTCCTTGTGTAATAATTTCCAACTTTAAATGCCATTGTATAGTGCGCTCCTAATATCCAGCTGGCGCTTGCCGTCAGCAAAGTAAAACAACAAATAAAGAAAGAAAATAAAGTGCTTTCACATCCCACATTGTATCAAAGCACTTATTACATACGCGCTGTTCTGGCCCAAAAAACAAAAAACTTTTATTACACTTTAAAGCCTTTTAAAACACAGCAAAAACAGTGATAAAAAAAAAAAAAAAAAACACAGCAAAAACTAACGTGTCAATCAAACAGGGCGAGTATTGTTTTTTCACGTAAGCGCCAGAAGATGAATTGAATGCTTTTGATCAGAGCTCCTTTAACTCATTGCTGCCAGTGACAACTGGGCAGATGAGTGAACCAGCTGGCTTTGTCCACGTGTCTGAGCGTGATTGGATGTGATCCGTACTCATCCGACATGTCGTACTAGTGCCCCTCACTATGTCAGTGTCACACAGTGCACAGCTTTGTCCAGCTTAGCCTGCTAGTACTACTACAAGTGAAGTGGGCTTTGGTAAACCTAACGGCTAAATTTTAAAATTTATTTATTTATTTATTATTTATTAATTTTGGGGGTTTTATTTTGCTTTTGTCCATTTCTAGGAATTTGAAATCCACGTGGCCGGTGACATGGTTAAAACTGTGCATGACGTGGCTACATTGTATGAAGAGGTGCTTGTCCGAGAAGCCAATACAAATTTGGCTATAAAATGCCACTTCTCTTGTGAGTAACTCCACACTCCACATAAGAGCAGTTCAGTGTAGAACAAGCTTGACTAGTTCACTGCTCTCTCTCTCTCAAAACTCTCAGATACGATCATGGCTGTTTCAGTGTCTGTGTTCTTGGGTTTCTTTCTGGGTCTTGTTTTGGTGGGTTTGGTTAACTCAGCAAAGTTTGATCAGCTCTTTCAGCCAAGCTGGGCTAATGATCATTTTGTCTATGAAGGAGAGCTTCTTAAGCTCAAGTTGGACTATTATTCTGGTAAAAATGATAGATTCTTAAAGACTCAAACTTTTAAATAATCTTTGTGTGAACAATCTTTTGGGTTTGTGTTGTATTCTATTGAATCTCTCTTTTCGCATTGGTCTTTCATCTCTCTAGCATCCTCTGCTTGTATTTCTTCCTTTGCTCCTCGCTGGTCATGTATAAAGCTGGTTGATGAACTAGTTCATTAAGATTTGGTAGTTCATTTATTATTATTAGCAGTAGTAGGCTTTTATTTTTGTGTTAAGTAATAATGTTATTATCATCTCATTGTTTTCCTGGATGCTCTGTTGCTTTTGATTATATACCAAGAGAGCGATGTTAGTTGAAGAACCCATTTTATTGATATTTCATTTGTCATCATAGGCATTTTTGTGTTTGTGTTAAGGATTAAGGTTATTACAGTGTCATTGTTTTCCATGATACTATGTTGCACCTGCTTATACTAAGAGAGACTAATGAAATTTTGGGTGCGAAATTTCAGGAGCTGGATTTTCATCAAAGAGCAGGTATATGTTTGGGAAGGTGACCATACAGATTAAGCTTGTTGAGGGTGACTCTGCTGGAACTGTTACCGCTTTCTATGTAAGCAATTATATTGGTGTTTTCTTACAAAATGTACATTTCTGTCATGTACAACCGTATTCATATTGTAAATTTACTAATGGACATTGGTGTAACTATTGGTACTCCATGAACAGCCATTGAATAAGTTGACATTTGACAGAAAATTCACTCAATGCATTGAACTTTGTCCCAGATTTGGACAATTTGTTCTTGACATTATTTGAGCCCATGAATAGGCTAGTAGTCTGCTAAAATTTAATTTAATTTTTTTTTTGTAATTAATAGTAACCTTACTTCTTTCACTATTGTTAGTTTTAGTAAATCTCATTAAATCTGCATTTATAATCCCCGTCCCAATCAAAAAATCCCCATGAGCCAATAGATACTTTAGAACACAATCCCCCATTATTGGCTTTAATCTAATATCCTTAGTGAGCCACAAAACAATTTACTTGTGATTTGTTGACCTTGTGTTGCTATAATTGTACTATCTGTCTGTGTGAGAATGACATTTGATAATCAATTCTCTTTACTATTATGCGCGTGATGATAATGATATTTCTTGCGGGGTCCATACTAAAATTTTATTGTTTTGTTTCAGATGTCCTCGGACGGTCCAAATCACAATGAATTTGATTTTGAGTTTTTGGGCAACACTACTGGTGAACCTTACACTATTCAAACCAATATTTATGTGAACGGTGTCGGTAACAGAGAGCAAAGATTGAACCTTTGGTTTGACCCAACCAAGGAATTCCACTCCTACTCCCTCTTCTGGAACCAGCGCCACGTACTGTAAGGACCACACCTCTCTTTTCACACCATATTTGTGACTACAAATTACGTGTATGCATAAGTATACATGTGTGATGTGTCTTATTTATTTTGCTCATCATAGTGTGTGTATGTCTCTCATGTATTTTAGTTGTGATGATTATTCTGGTGTTCGACTTGATTTTTGTTATTTCAATTTCAAATGGGTCTGAGAAGCACTGCACAAAGCGAAGAATTGCTGTGCGTTGTTAATCAGTGCCGTGTGAGAGAGTGTGAGCGCAGGGGGACAATGTCATTATCCTGACGTGGTCACTGGCTTAATTATAAAAAAGTTGCAAGCAAAAAAAACATAATTAAAAATAAAGAAAAGAACCGAAAAAACCCAAGTAGAAAGTGTGGAATTTTGCATGATGTGTGTTCCCTATGTCCACGTACTAGATTTACAGAGATAAAGACAGATGCCTATTCTGTTTTGCTTTTGGCATTGGCTTTGGCAGGTAGCCTAATACTGGTACACACATACAGTGTGCATGTGTTTTTTGACCGTAGTTAATCATTCTCAGCGGTCATTATTTACACTTTTTTAACCCATAGTAATTTTCTCTGCTTAGGTGAATAATTATTGGTTCATAACCATTCAAATAAGTTAAAATAAGGGTAAAATCTGATGTTTTTCACCAAATATATGAATTCTTTTCTAGTACTTTAAATACTTAACCATCTTCTTCCATTTGTTGGTGTTGTTCAGGTTTCTAGTGGATGATACACCAATAAGAGTTCATCCAAACATGGAAAACAAAGGATTACCATTCCCAAAGGACCAGCCCATGGGTGTGTACAGCTCAATTTGGAACGCAGATGACTGGGCCACACAAGGGGGTAGGGTCAAGACGGACTGGTCCCATGCACCCTTCATTGCCACCTACACGGGTTTTGAAATTGCTGCTTGTGAGGTCCCAGCGTCGGTGTCTGCAACCGAAAGTGCCAAGAATTGCAGCAGCAGTGGGGTAAAGAGGTATTGGTGGGACGAGCCCACATTGGCCGAGCTCAATGTGCACCAGAGCCACCAGCTGAAGTGGGTTAGGGCCAGACACATGGTCTATGACTATTGCACTGACACGGCTAGGTTCCCAGTCATGCCTCTAGAATGTGTGCACCATCGCCACTAAGACTGTATTTGGCCAGTGAATCATTGGAAACATTGTAAAAAAAAAAAATGGATGGGTTGTTGAGGGATGGGTATGGTACGTTGTAAAAATGGATGGAATAGGAGGGGTGGGTGATTATGCATGGGAGATTATGTAATCAAATGTCATAAAGCATGTGCTGAATGTTTGTTATTGAATTTTCTGGTTGTATGGTTGTATGATATTTCAAAGTTTTAATGTGATTTTAAATTTTCTGTTGTATCATTTGACCTAACCTAATAATTGGCCGCTACTAGTATTGTGGGGGTTACCAAGCCAAATTTTTTTTTGACCCTTGTACAATAATCTTATTGTACGTACCATGGTAGGGTGGTAGCATAATATGTACTCACGGGTGTTGGCCCAACACTTGGGGGGACCCGGAGGGATGAGGATGAAAATCATCATTATTGAATGTAGACAGTGATGGAAAAAAGAAAAAAAGTTGTGCATCCCAAAGCAATGAAGAAAATGAAGTTATAGGCAGAGAGAGTGGTCCTCAAAGCTTTATTGGGTGAGAGGACTAGAGGACCGTTTTTGTGAGGTAATTTTCTCAGTATTCATTGTCCCAACAACAATGCAATTTCCTATCTTGTAACCTGTGTACTGCCTCTGTTTATATTATTGCCTGAGCTCTCAAGGCTTTGGAATCATTTGTTCTTTTCCTGTGGGCTCTTGCAATATTCGGCAACCTACAGAATTAGAATTTTACGATTCCAGTGCTAAAAGTAGGATTTTAACTCTTGCACCTTTTTTTGTTGGGGAAACACAAACGCACAAGTTAAATCTTAATTATTTTCAGTGAAGAATTTGAATTTCCATGGTTCACTAGTGTCTCGGTGCTTAGTTGTCTCGGTGCTTAGTTAACAAAGAAACCTTTTTCATTTACAGAATAAGTATCTGTTTGGATTCACGTTCACGTTTTCATTTTTTTTTTTTTCACGCGTTTTTTGCTTTGTAGCCGCACTGTTTATGAAACACACAACCATTTTATTAAAAAAAAAATATTAAAAATGAATTCTACGATACTATTTACACATTTAAAATTATTTTGCTACAGTGTTTTCAGTTTTCAGTTTTCAATTTCAACAAAAATAAGTTGTATCCAAATGGACCCTAAAATTTCATTTCTTTTTGCTAAACATATATAAAGATTTCATATTCTTAGAGTTTAACGTGAACTACATCGGAATTGGATTTGGATGGAAAGGTTTCTTTGTATTATTCATGATCCTTCATGAATACCCTTGTAATAGGTATTTTTTTCTTCAAAATAACACTGATTTTCAAACAAATTTTGTTAGTTAACACATTTTCAAAACTATTTAAGAAACTAACATATCGAGTATAATAAACTCGATTTTGGAATGCTAAACTCGAGTTCATCAGACTCGTTTTCTGTCAAATTGAAATCGAGCCATACAGACTCGATTTCGGTACTCACAACGAAAACAAAAACGACGACTGAAACAACCAAAAAATCTTCTTCTCAAACAATCAAACACGACCCATTTCCAAAAACTCATCTTCTCTAACAATCAAACACAACCAAAGAGAAACAATGAAATCAACAAACCCAAGACCCACATGGGGTTTTGCTCAAATTGGATTGCACAGGTTTTGTTGGAGTTGCTGGGATCAAATCAGATCGGAGTTGCTAGAGTTGATTGGATCAGATCGGTGGTTCTCTCTCACTTTGTCTTGTTCCATATCTCTCGTTCCCCACCGAAGCTCACCTGGGTTTTGCTGGAGTTGAGTTTTGCTGGAGTTTGTTGAAGGTAAGAACTGAAGGTGAATTCTGAAATTTCAACGAAATTGAGTCCGATAGGCTCGAGTTCTATGTTGAAATCGAGTTTCTTGTACTCGATTTAGAACACTGAAATCGAGTTTATTGCATTCGAGATGTTAGTTTCCTAAATAGTTTTGAAAATGTGCTTAACTAACAAAATTGTTTGAAAATTAGGATTATTTTGAAAAAAAAATTCCCCTTGTAATCCTGAGACAGGAGAGAAGTGGGGCCAAAAGTCATTGCCAGTTTGCTAAATTGTTTTATTCAAAAATAATTCGAGATGTTGCTATTCATTCTGACTTCTCAACAAACATGTGGAAGTTGTGTGAAATAGTTATTTCTTAGCATTATTGACTAGCGTGTATGGTTGAGTAAAAATATCACAATTAATTATCTGATATGTGGACCTCTTTTGGACCATACAGGTTCCTTTCTAAGTCCAGTTCCTTTGGCTTTGAGTAGTGCTACTTTCCCCTCACTCCTCTCTGCTTTGTAGGGTGTGGCCAATGCTTTTTGGTGTCAATAATTCAAAGCACATAATCCCACGATAGATAAGGAGGGTTAGAAACTTAGAATATAAGTGATGCTTCCCTCAAAAAAGAAAAAGAAAAAAAAAGAATAGAAGTGATGCTAAACTATTCCAAGGGATGCCTCTGGGCCATCTTAAATGATGGACAGCAAAAAAAAGTTTTTTTTTTTTTTTTTTAAAGCATCAAATGA
The DNA here is from genome assembly GCA_030021035.2 of Notholithocarpus densiflorus. Lineage (NCBI taxonomy): Eukaryota > Viridiplantae > Streptophyta > Magnoliopsida > Fagales > Fagaceae > Notholithocarpus > Notholithocarpus densiflorus. The sequence goes on from JARYZH020000020.1 coordinate 3,418,822, forward strand.
ATAGAGGGCCCTCTTTGTATAATTAAAGCGTATTAGTTCATAGGAAGTAGAATTTTGAAGTGAATTCACACAACAACTCTAGACGCACAATAATTTTCATAAAATATTTCACAATTATCTATGAGTCTAGCTGTTATTGATAATTAATAAAAATAATATCATAAATAATTTTATATAAAAATTAATAAAAATTTGTCAACTTACCTATTATGAAAAATGTGCAGTAGAAAGTGAACTTAACATGCAAAGGAAGTTAAAACCACCAATAGCATGAGAGGGGATTTTAAATTCAAATTGTGCAGTTGTGAGTGACACTATACATACCCTTATTATATAAAACAGTGAATGACTGAAAGATACATGACCCCATTTTTTTAAAGCTTCAGAATGGCTTTACAGTAGAGCCATTTGCTAGAAAAAAGGAAAACATCACTTTAATTATACATTATGGGATTGGGAACAGAAAATTAAACACATCAAGACAGATTAGGCACACTTTTATAGCTGAAAGACCTTTGGAGAATAATTCCAAAAACAAGTGAAGCATCAACATCCAAATAAGCATCAAGAGCATGATCATGATATGAAATTTGTGGTGCATGGTATGACTCAAAAGGATTTGAAGGGACTTACACATGAAGGTGGGGGACAGCCAATTGTTGAGTAAACTAAACAGAGCCATACAAAATTGGAATGATTGAAGTAGAGGGTAAAGAATGTTACCTGTACAGGTTCGGCCAATTCTCCACATATATAGCACAATCATGTTTAGAAAACCAAGCATATATATGCTATACTCAACCATAATTTTCCTTCCAATTAGGTTCCTCTATGTTTTGTTATTTATTTATTTATTTTTTGGTCATTAAGGATTTGCATTAAAATCTTAAGTGTTTGGTAACATAGCACACCGTGACTAACATAATAAATTAATAATACAAAAATTCCCGAGTTTGGTTACTTGTTTGCCACTGTACAAAAATTACAAAATCCTAGGATCCTCTATGTAAAGTGTACACACCTCTATTAATTCCATGTTTCGGCATACAATTTAAACATTCGATTCCTAATGATGACCATTGCAAATCATCATTGAGCAACCCCCAAAACTCCAATTTTACTTGCTATCACTGTTAAAATCCCCTACGAGTTGCTGTGCTGGTCTAACTTTGAATTCCTTATTTTGTTTTATTTATCCTTTTAATTTGAGTGTTTGATCCTGTTCGGGTAGAAAAGTCCTAATAAAGAAATCCCCAAAATCTCTTGGGTAACCGCAATCAAAATCAATCAATTAAATCTCAATTTCTGTTGTTCAATGTTTTTTTTATTTTTTGGTTTGAGAAAGACCGTTGTTGAATGTTGGTAAAGGTTTATTTATTTATTTTATAGTTTGAGAATTACATTGAGAATGAGATTTAAAGTTTTAAAACTCATGTGGGTTCCAGTTAGCTCAACTGGTAAAGTCTCTGATGGTTGTATAAGAGATCTGGGGTTCAATCCCCGTCTACACTAAAAACTAATTAATGTCTTGGTCTGATGATAAAGAGCTATTATTAGGAGCGGATGCTATAGGTTGAAACTTTCTTTAAAAAAAAAGTTTTAAAACTCATGTCTCATTCGGAAATAACAGGAGGTGCTAACCCGCTAGGTTATAAGACTATTTTTGTTGTTTTTTTAGAAGACTATTGTTTGGGAAAAATTATATAATGTTTCAGGTATATATGACATTTCCCTCACAGCATGTGAGTCCCACAGATGAGATCCACTTGTTATGAGGGAGATGACATATACACCTGAAACATGGAATACCATCTCATTGTTTGGTAAGTAATTTCTTCATTTTTGATTAATTTTTAATTTTTCTTAATTTCTAATGGGCGTGTAGATTTTACAAATATTTAAGTTTTTTTTTTCCGAGTTCTTTTCCAAGTCTCTATGATTAGTTGACTTGTATATGTGTTTTTATAAATTATAACCTTAGATTAAAATACATTAAATTGAACTTACTGGAATTCTGGGCTTGAAATAGCCTTTCATTAGGGACGAAAGGCACACACCGTTGGCTTGCCAGTGTATGCTATTTTTCTCTGATGAAACGCATCGTTTTTATAGGTTTCACCCTGAAGAGTGTTTGGACTTGGAAGAACAGCATAAAGGGCAGACGTTGTTGGCTTTCTTTCTTATTAATTTATTTCCTTTGCGTTACTAATATGTTTACTTCAATTAATTTTACATTTTTCTGTTGTTTGTGTTTATTTTACTACTTTTAAAATTATCTATAAGCTAGAGAATTTCCAAATAATTTTATTAGGCTTTTTAATTGAAAATGGTTAAAGCAATAAAGTGAAGTATGATTTTCAAGTGGAGCGAGGATGAGTGTCGAAGACATTCCCATCTTCATGCCCTAACTCCAAGTCTAAATTTTGGTTAGTACTTTGCTTATGGGATCAAAAGTTGATTCTTAGATTGTTAAACAAAGTGGATTCTCTAAATTCTCCATTTTAGTGCTTGTAACATATTCCCAAGTTCATGTTTAGGGTGAGCCTATATATCTATAGACCCGGTTTCTCTCCCCCCCCCCCGCCCCCCCCAAAAAAAAAAAAAAAATCTATAGACCCAAAACACCACCCAGGTGGCCTATAATGAGCCCGACTCAAAATAACGGGATGAAACGCTCACATTTTTTATTATCAATTTCACAATTAAGATTTTATTTCTTGTATCTAATAATATATATGTTGCTAAATGATATAACACTCGATACACTTTTAGATTTATAATATTTTATCTAAAACTTGAAGTTGATTCTTTTCAAATGGAGAGGATCCTAGCTATTATTGAAAATGTGATACCCTAGATTATGTGAATTAGATTAGAAAAGTGTTGTTGTATTGGGCTATATAAGTGATTTCAGGGAATACTAATCGTAACTTGAGTATCCCTTTTAAGGTATAACATAGATGTGGCTAGCGCTTCCTAGGGTTTGTGACAAAATGGTGACATAACCAACCTAGTATTGTTATATGGCTTAAGGACACTACAACATAAGAAGGTCCCTGACAAGGATTCTTAAGAATTTAAGTGAGGAAATTGTAATACCCCAGATTATGTAATTTGGATTAGATAAGTAGGTGTTGTGTTGGTGTGTGTTGAGCTGTTTATTAAGTCAAACTAAGGTATATACCTAATTAAGAGGAGACTCAATTGTAATTTAATTACTCTTTTTTAGTTATAGTGCAAATGTGGCTAGCTTCTTTGGGTCATGATAGAATCACTAGTTTACAAATGTTATCTTAAAAAAAGCAATACTATGTAGTGCCTAAAACTCTATTAACTCCAATTTAAACAGATTGATAGGAGATTTGAAGCATCACAGGTATATAGGTTTCACAACAACTAGAAATGAAAGATTTATATAGACAAAGTTACTTAATATATAATACAAATGTACCTTACAAACTCTTAAGAATAATAAATAAACTACACACTTATTTACAAACTCTTAATAAAAGTAGTCTTTTATTACTTGGATAGGTAGTAGGCTCTGATATCAGTAACACAAAGAGAGAGTCTCACTATTTGGAAGAAGACTAATTATTGCATTCTTTGCTTTCTTTACAAAAGAATATATCTAGATATAGCAAATAAACATGAAAGAAGACAAACAAAGAATGCCATACGTAAAAAGGAAGAGACTCATAGAATGGCAGAGGCAAATAGAGCTTTTACACATTTTCGTTAATCCATGAACAGGATCTATATAGACACATAGACCCATGGATCCATACATCTCGATCAAAAAAGAATCAATAGAAAAAGAAAGAATTGGAATTGATTGATATATTTATCGAAACAAACGAAAAGGAAACGAAAGACGAAACATAAATTATGTTTCAACTAAGCCCTCTCGGGGACATGATTAAGGAATCATGTACAAGTACTACATATATATGTGTCTATCTTCCATGATGGAAGTTACAAATAAAAGAATGTCTAGATATTTTGTAGTTGTTTAAGATAATTTTGTTAATACATGGGTGGTTCTCCAAAGAATTGATAGATCATGAAAGTTTAACTTCATGTCCATACCTTTAATTTTCATTCTAATCCTAACCATGTCTCGTAGATTAAGATCATCAATTGAACTAAAGTAATTTGGTTTAACCAAGTATTCCACTAACAAGATTAGATTGAATTCCTTTGATCATAACCCTAAGGGTCTGTTTGGTTAAGGGAGTGAAAAAGTGGGAGGATAGAAAATTGAGAGATGATAAAAAAGTGCAAGGATAAAAAAGATTTAGTTTTCTCTCATATGTGTTTGGTCGGGAGGGTAGAAAAGTGGAGGGATATAAAACTCTTTTGTTTGGTTGAGAAGAAAAGTGAGAGGATAAAAAATAAAATTTGTATAAATTTACCATTATATCCAACTTAGGTAAAACAAAAAATAATACATTATATTTTTATTAAAAAAATATGTATGAATGATTTCTTCATTAAAAAGTTAAAATAAAAAGAGGATAAGAAGTTTAAGAACCCAAAACTTTTTTTTCAAAAAAAAAAAAAAAAAAAAAAACAGAAGAAAGGAAAAAAAGGAAGGAAAGACAAGGAGTCAAGTACCAGACTAACCGGCACGCAACTTCCCATAATAAAATTAAAAAAATAAAATAAAATAAAAAAGGGAAAAAACCCACATATAAAACATCAACTTGGAGGGGATAAATATGTAATTCAAAAGCTAAGCCCTCCTTTTCCCTCTTTTCTTCCCAGTTATCCTCCCAAATCAAGAGGATAAAAATTTGTGAGCCCAGGTGGATTTTTTTTCCCAATATTTTCTATCCTTTGTGTTTTCTCTCCTGAACTAAATAAGGGAAAACATCTTTTTTTTTTTTTTTTTTTCCCTTGTTTTCCTCTCTTCCTTTTCCATCTCTCATATTTTCACTCCAACCAAACGGAGCCTAAGGGAGTCAATGAACTTGTAACTTTAAGTCTTTAACATATACTCCTCTATATCTATAAAGGAGGAAATGAGATTACCAATTGAAATACAATTATAGTTGTGATTAGGATCTCATTTATAAAAATAAGTCTTACTTGTTCAGCCAACACTAAATAAATGTTGTACTTAAATTTATCTTTCCAACATTCTCTCAAAAAAATATTTATCTTTCCAACAAGGGTTCCCAAAATCTTAATCACGAATCCTTAAAACATTTTTTTTATAGGCAAGAATAATTTTATTAAAAAGAGAGTATTTTATGTATAAAAAAAATGAAGAAGTCTAAAGAATTACAAATATATATATATTTATATATATATATATATTGTGTAATTCTTTAGACACACAAAAAGCTGATGACTCTGAACAATGCAATGAAATTACTATTTGTAAATCCCCATGCTCCTGAACACTCATATAAAAGAAACTAGTGAAGGTTGTTAATAACTACTTTTCACATATTTAAAACTATGTTGGTTGCATTTTCTCTATTTAGTCCACATCAAACATAATGGTGGAATATCCAGTGTAATTGCAACCAAGAACTAATTGTTTGTAGTTTGTAGAGAGGGTATAAGGTGGAATTTTGAAATTTAGCTTTCTACTTTTTAGCATTAGTCAAGGTGTTTTTTATTTTTTAAATATATATATTTTTTAAATTTTAAATTTACCTAATTTTTAAGTATAAAAAACCATAAAACTAAGTTTTAACTTTTAAGGTTATGTATCTCCAAAATAAATAAAAGGTTTTCTTGTATAAAAAAAGTATAATGTATAAAGTGATTACAATATTTTCTCAATAATTTTACAACAAATTTTAAGTAGGAGGTTGTTAGAAGTTCTAATTGAACCCACCACTAATATCAATTTTTTAATAGATAAAGTTATAAACTTAGTTGTAGCCAATGTCTACAACTCTAACCAACATCTTTTTATTAGATGTAAATTTTAATTCATCATTGAGTTACATTTTTTTCTAATATCATCTATACTTGCAAAATTTCTAAAAGATTAAAGATCAATAACTATGTTATTAATCAAATGTTTAAATAAGTTCATAAATTGAATGATAAATAATATCCGATTAATACGAAATTTGACATGAGTGTTAAGAACATAAATAACATACAATTAAACAGTTATAAGTTATTGTGAAATTATTGAAAAATATTTTAGATGTAGGTAGTATTATTCTTTAAAACAATGAAAAGATAACACTAACAAAGAATCCCCATTTGTTACGGGCTTATTGTTTGTTTGTTTGTTTTTTTTTTTTTTTCCTTGAAGCCTCATTTACCCCCTAGGTGGTAGGTGCAATTCACAGATTTTTTCACAGATTATTACAAGTTACAACTTACAACACACTCATTTTTTTTTTTTTTGAAAAAGGGATCCAAACTGAAGCCCCTAAAATGCACATGGCAAGTTTTTCGGCCCCTCTTACTACCGACATGGGCTGGGCTTGTTATTTAAGATACCAACAGACGCAATGATTCGTTTTTGTAATTGGGGGAGGTTAGGCGGTGCGATATATAAAGCGCCAAAAGTCAAAGCTCATTTCATATCTTCATTTCATTTCATTTTTAGGGTTTCCCATTTTCAAATTCGAAAATTCTCTCTTCTTCGCTTCGTTCTTGTCGAAGCCTCTCCTTCCCCCAAATCCCTAATTTTCTTTACTTCTTTCCTAATCTCCGATCAGTTGGAGCCTCAAGGTAAAACGCATCGTTTAATTACTCTCTCTCTCTGATATATATATATATATATATATATAATTTAATATAAACCCTAAGTCTAAGTCTAAAATTTTCATTTTCTTCGATATGTTTTTTATAGCACAATCTAGACTCAGCCCCTGGAGCTCCAGTGGCAAAGAGGTAAATTTTTTTCCTTTCTTTATCTCTATAATTTAATTTCTTTAGATTCAGATCTATTTAAATTTCTAATTCAGATATCTATATATTTAATTATTCTCTGTATATTGATTGCTAGTTCATTGATTTATTCTTTCAAGTATATCTTTTAGTGATTTATTGCTTGCCAGTGGATAAAGTGGTAATTTTAGGGGTACCCATAAGAGAAAAATAGATGAAAATAATTTTTTGTGATATTAAGAAGCGAAATTAAGAGTCAACTATGGTTTACTGTGAATTATTTTGGGGTTTAAGGTCTTGGTTGAAATGGGTCTTGGTTGAATAATGGGTTTGAAATTGAAAATGGGTTTTTGGGTTGGTTTGGTTTGGTTGAGAAAAAATTATGCTTTTGCTGTAATTATCTTGTTCTTGCATGGATATAAGATATTAGTGTTGGTGTACTAACTATGTCACAATATTTTACAAGATTGATGTTAAGTTAAATGGAAATGGAACTTATCAAAAAAAAAAAAAGTTAAATGGAAATGAAGGCCATCGAAAGTGTGCAATTATGCGATGTGCTTATTTGGTTTATTACTGTTTCTTTGGGGAAAATGTGCTAGTGGTCTATGTAGATATGTGCAGTGCTCAACCTTTTTCAATTTTTAGTGTTTTGGTCATTGGGAGATTTTGTTTGCTTTATGAATTGGGGTATAGCCTGTTGGTGTGCATATGATGGTATTGCCGGCTGTGAATTTTTGGTGTGGGCATTCTTGTCTTTGTAGATTATGCCAACTTTTTTTCTCATTCTTTTTGTTCAGCCTCAATCTGAATTTCAATTATATAACTTTGGGTTGTATGTTCAATCCAAATTTCATATTGAAATGAAAGTAATCGTCTCATCTATGCATAATGCATGCTTGTGACAAATGGAATCATATAAATTTTGTTGACAAGTTTACTGTTTTCCTTTCTTAAAAGTATTATGTGAAATTGCCAAGAGCATTTATAGCTCAATTGGTTGGCACCTCTTGGTGTTTCCATTGGAGACATGCAAGGTTCAAATTCCGCCTCCTCCTTTTTATTTTTTTCAATATTATTTTTTAAAGTTGTACTTATGTATTTGCCTCTATAATTCTATTTGCAATTGAGAAATAAAATAATGGTTTTTGGATAGAATGCAAAATTAACAAATAGCATTGGGAGTTATGCTTACCTTTTAATGATTATGTTTTTGAAAGGATTGTCAATCATTACTCATTTTATAGAAATGGCAGAGAAGAGAATAGGGGTTTGGCTTGGCTGGGAAGGCTACGGAAAATCACTTTTTTGCTTAAATTTCTTGTTCTTGCACAGATATTAGTGTTTATGTCCTAACTATGTTACATTATTTTACAAGATTGTTGTTAAATTAAATGGAAGAAAAGATGCAATTTTTGTGTGTTATTACAAGATTTGTTTACCTTTTTTTTAAAGTATTATTTTAAATTATTAATTTTTTAATACAAGTTTTTAGTGCATTATATTTTATGTCTGTTTTATTGCATGCTGCCTGGAAAATTAGTTATGCAAGATGTATTTGCCTCTTTGGCAATGAGAAATAAAATGATGGTTTTGGCTAGAATGTAAAATTAATTAATAGCATTAGGATTTGTGCTTACAGTTGAATGATTATGCTTTGAAAGGATTGTCAAGCATTAATTATTTTAGAAAAATGGAAGAGAACAGGATAGGGGTTTCAGTTGGTATGGATGGCTACAAAAAATCACGTTTTGCCTGAATTTTTACTCTATTAGTGGCATTTGTTTGTCTTTATCTAGTACTATGTGTTGTATTGTATCTTTTTTATTTGAGTACTGTGTTCCAATCATATTACAACATTCATGTTAAAACTTGTTACTTATCGTAAAGAAAAGCATTCATGTGACTATACTACCCTTGGATTAAAATAGAAGTAATTAGGCTTATATGTTGTGACAGTCCTAATTTTATTGTGAATGTCTTACTTTATAAGGCAGCACTACTCTGGGAATAATAAAAACAGCTGGAATTACACAATTTCATTTAGATTTGCTTTCAAAATATGTGATCCAGTCATTAAAGTAGTTGAGATAAATTTACAGGGATTTTTTTGTTATTATTATTATTATTAGTTCATTCAAATTGTGCTATTCTTTGCTATTTTGGTTTTTGAAAGGTTCTCTTTTGGTGTTCATGTTATGAGTTACTGATCAGAATAAATTTCAGAACCTCGTTAATTTACATTGGCAGGTTACCATGCCAATATTATGCAATTTTTCTGTGGATAAGTTCTTGTTGTGGTTTTGTTTGGATATTTTCTGACCTTAATAAGTAGTTTTGGCCTGTAGATAGTTTAGGTACATTTCCTTTGTGATGAAGGTTTGCCTTTCTGAAATCGAAGTCATCTTTCTAACATTGGCAGGTAATTCACATAGTTTTCTGGATTTTTTTGTTCGTTCGTTAATTCAATTTGCATGCGTAAGTTGGATAAAACTCATTCTAGACGGGATGGATCTAGATCCCTGGCCGATATTCTCACGAAGTGGAAAGAATATAATGAGCAACTTGATTCCTCCAACGGTGAGGAAAAACCAGTCCGTAAAGTTCCTGCCAAGGGTTCGAAGAAGGGATGTATGAAAGGTAAGGGAGGCCCAGAGAACTCACGTTGTAATTACAGAGGTGTTCGGCAGAGGACATGGGGAAAGTGGGTTGCAGAAATCCGGGAGCCAAACCGGGGTAAAAGGTTGTGGCTAGGTACTTTTCCAACAGCCATTGGAGCTGCACTTGCGTATGATGAAGCTGCCAGAGCCATGTATGGTTCTGCCGCCCGCCTCAACTTTCCCAATGTTAAGATTTCGTCTTTCTTAAAGGATTCTCCAAAGGATTCTTCTTTAGTTGCAACGACATCAGGGTCTTCTTCAGTGGCAACTGCAGGAGGGTCTGAGTCGTCAGACGAATCTGAGGGTTCTGCATCTGAGGGCATTGATCTGAACCCTGTTTCTCCAAGTGTAAAGCATGATGATGGGGTAAGTGAATTGAGAACCAATTCGTCACCTCCTCGAGTATTATGATGTATATTTTCCATATTTTTACTTGGGTGATGGCCAGAATTTTCGCATATGTACTCAGGTATGGCTGGATTTTGATACTTGTATTTTGGTGGTGGCTGGAAATTTGACATTTGCGCTTCACTGGTGCGCTATAATATCTGTCTTTTTCTATGTTTTGTTTTTGGTTGAGTTTTGAACTTTGATTTTTCTAATGAAACGCCCATTTGATATCTTAGGATTTTTCATGGAATAATGCAATACAAACTACAAAGAAAACAATCTTACAAAAAATCTTGTAGCGGCATGCCATGCAAGCCAAATTGGAAATGAGGTTTGTTATGGTTGGATAATCTTTTGTTTGCTGCATTTTTAGCCTAAATTTATTTTAAAAAATGATGTGTTAATTGATGAGAGCATAACATGTAATGCTCCTTAAACAATATACCAAGATACTCGTTATTAAAGGGCAAATATGATTTATGAAAAAAATATTTTATCCAGGGAAACAGTAATTTTTTGTTTTGTTTTTGTTTTTGTTTTTTGGGTGAGAAACTTGTTATTTTGTTTATTGTACCAAATCTGATGGCCTTGTATTCTGTAAGATATCGATGCAGGTCAGTATGAAATTACACGCTAAAACCACCCGTATAATTCTTCAAATTGCTGAGAGAGGTCTTTTCACGTTTTACCTAAACTCAAGCGGGTATTAGTTGAGATTCATGTGAATATTAGATAGTTCATTTATACACACATATATATATATATATATATTGATGGTTAGGAGTGTTGTAACTCAATTGATCTCAATTGATACTTGGTGGTGTTTTCAATGGAGATATATAAGATTTAAATCCATCTCTTTATAACTTTCCACCTCTCGTTTTGTAACAAAAAAAGAAAAAGAAAAAGTGGGCAGATACTCCGACCCATGGGCAAAACAGATGCTCCTCATATTCCGACCCTCTAGAACTATATATGTAAGCTTCTCTCATCAAAAAAAGAAAAAGAAAAAAATAGAGAGATATATGTGAGCTTAGTTTTTTTGATGGAAATATGTAAGCTTCTTTTTCTTTACATTATATTAAGAGGGCTCCCATATGCATCATCAAAAAAGAAAAAAGAAAAAAGAAAAAAAAAAAGAGAGGGTCCCATATGCAAACAAGAGCCTGAAACTGTGGACCAGTTTATGCCCTTCTTTTTTCTATTGAATTGAAGACGTTCTATTCTAACCAGAAGGATAGTGCCGAAGTTGTGAATTCAGGGGACATAATCTTGCATATGGGTGCTTAAACTTGAGACACCACACCAAAACACACAGTTCATATAAAAATGAAATTCTGGTTAGCAATGCAAGTAATCTTAGACCATAAATTTCGACTTCATGAACCCTGTAGTCTATACAAGGAAAGTGAAATAGCAAGTCACATCAATATGGTCCAAGACATTACAACCACCACCCACAATTTATTTTGAACATGTTCAATTCTTATGCCCTCAGAATAATCCTCTTGCAGTAGCCACAAGTAACCACAATCACTTAAAGGGGGCCAGCTTGTGGTAGCAATCTCTCGTCTAATTAACAGAAACCATGAATCTACATTGCTATTATGTATGAATGAGATGAGGGTACAAGTTTCTGGTTAGAGTGCCAACCATAAACATGTGGAGCACTATGCATATGAACAACTTACACAATCCAATTATCCATTTATATTCATGCTTGGTACGTCTATCTTCCTGACATTTATTTAATTTATAAAATAATCATAATGTATTTTCTCAATTTGTAGTCATTAACCATCGACTAGACCAATCATTTCGCTAATAAAACAATCACCACAAACCATTGTCTTATGAAATAAATTTGGCTTCCCCTTGAGTTGAGTAAGGATGGATTTTTTTTTTTTTTTTTTCCTTTTTTCGTGGAAGAGTAACGATGTATTAAAGTCTAAAGATTTGGGCTTTTTTAAATAATTTGATTGATGAACTAAGTTATGCTACACCTTTCTTCTTCTTTTTCTTTATTATTATTATTATTACTATTTTTTTAAAATTTCTATAAAGTATCAGTTATGCTTTACTTCTGATATAGTAACATTTAAATATTCACTCCTCGGTTGTGCACAGATAAGTAACCACTAATTCTTCTCAATAAAAAAAATAAAAAAGGTAACCTCTATTTTGTTTTTTAATCGGTAACCACTAACTACTCTATAGCCATCAAATATCAGTCAACGTTGACTACTGCAACTGGAACATGTAACAACTTGATCGCATTATATTATGGAGAATGTTAACCAGCACCGCCTGGTGCTGGTTAATTGCAGAAAAGACAAAAAAAATTTGTCAGAAAAAGTCAAAAAAATTATGAATAGTACTTGCAAAACTGAAAAAAGGACATGAATTACAAAAAAAAGACAAAATTTATGTAAGGAAAAAGTAAAAAAATTATGTGGTTAACGGGCATCATGCGGTCTCTTTAACACAATCCTTATATTATTAGGGTTGTGTTAATGGGACCCTCCCATTAACACCAAATTTTATGTCAGAATTTTTGTCTTTATGTTAATATTTTTCCAGCTTAATAGGTTTTAGAATCAGCTTTATACAATGTTTCCGATTTATTTAATTTTTTTATTAAGTGAAACTTATATTATTTTAACTTTAACAAGTATCACACAATACTTGTTAACATTTGCCTTATTATTATTATTAAAAGTGTTCAAAATTCTTTCAACACTTTATAATTCTTGTGGGTGTGTGTAATCCTGTCACATACATATTACATAATTAAAAGAAAAAAAAATATTACAAATCTTTAAACTCTTTAACTAAACAAAGAAAAAAAAAATCCTTAATATATTAGTTGACTCGAAGTTTGGAACCCAGAATTTCTAGAATCTCATGACATTTTAGAAACAATTAGACTACTTCTCTAGATTTATGTCGTTTTCAATTAACTCAATTGGTAAAATATTTTGTCATTAAATAAGAAGTTTGGGGTTTGCTACCACAAAAAATCAATTGGTGTCTTGCTAGATAAGAAAGAGCAATCATGATAGAGCAAACATTATAAATTAAAAATCAATCGCCTATATATATGGGTTTATAATTACTTGATCACGGGATCTCTAAGCCGGTAAGCCCATGCATGTTTTTATTTTATATTTTATTTTCTTTTATAGGACATGCAGATAGAGCTAGTCAAATACGAATACAAACAAAATTATCCAGCGATATCTAATTGAGGAGTATGGTTTAGAGTAATTACATCAACTTGTGCATAAGATTTCGTCTATTTTACACTTAAAATCTACTTTTTCTATTTTACACCATCACTTTTACAAAACATACACATCAGTTTATCTATTTTACAAGATATTTCAATAAAATATTCATTCTTCTCAATTTTTTTTTTATTTCTCTTAACTACCAATACGCTCTCTCTCTCTACCCATTATTTTTGATTTGTGGCCCTCTCTCTATACCCATCTCTCTACCCATCTCAAACCTCTCACTCCTCAAACAAGACCTCTGAGCACAAACGGGTCAGACCCATTTCTCTTATCCTCTAGAACCTTCTCTTAGCTCTAACCCCTGAAGCTTTCTCAAACAGACCTCCATGGCCTCTGAGCACCCACGCCACCACAGGCGGTGGTCCGACCCTAAGTCTCACCGAGCCCTCTAATATCTCCCACTCTAAACCCGAGCCCTTTCTATAATCTTTGAATCTCTCATGGCCGAATCTCAAGCTTCCACCATCTCTGATCCTCATCACCACCACAGACGGTGGTTTCACGTCTTAAAGGAAACGGATTGCCACCACTTCGGGGATGCTCATCCCCTCTTTGCATCTTAGTCTAACCCGAGACCAACAAACACATCTCTTCTGAACCCGAATCAAGATCTTACCGATACTCTCTACTCTCAAACTACTCTCCGATCTACAAGCCTTGAACGGCGCGTGAACCACAAGAAGTCAAGCACTGATCGTTCCAGTCAAGCACCGATCTATCTCTCTGTTGGTTTGTCTGTGTGGGTTTGTTTGTGTGTGGGTGTGTTTGTGTGTTGATTTGTCTGTGTGGATGTGTTTGTGTGTGGGTGTGTTTGTGTGCATCTGAGGAAAAAGAAGATGAGGAGAGGAAAGTCACTGAGTTCGTTGTGCAGGGAGAAGAGAGAGAAAAAAAAGGTGCGAACGGAAATTAATAAAATAATAAATACACATGCTACAGTAACCGTGCATATATGCACGGTTACTGTAGCAATTGTGCATAAATGCACAATTATACCCAAGCTGATGTAATTGCTAATGCACTTATGGACTTCCTGTTCCAAGTTGCCACGCAACATAGGGATTGGGATTCGTTTTGAAGACAACGATCGATAAACAATGACCACATGTTCATGATCTTATCTAGTATTAAGTATCTCATTGTTTCGATTCTAAAACCAAAAATTAAATAATAATAATAATAACAACAATTAAAAAAAGAAACCTTTAATCGAAAGGAAAAAAAAAATGTAAATAGATCATTATATTAGCCACTAACCTGTTCAATGGACACAAAAATTTATTAAAAATATTTATAAATGTACATACTATTGTTGAAAATTTATATCATATCTATTCTTTATTTTTCAAATAAATAATCTAAGCCAGAGAATTTATATAAAAAATTGATTTAGTTAAATTATAATTTGTTAAAAACATGTCAAATGTTTTTACTGGTATTTTTATTCATCTTTTCCCCTTTCTTTACTACATTGTTTATTTTTTGTCAATCCTAGAATTAGTCTTTATCAATAAAAAATATTTTTTTTATTGATAGGTATGGGAGATCTACACTACAGTCATAATTTGTTGTGTATGGCTTGGATACTAATTAGTATATAGGCCGGAATGAATTGAAAGTTTTTATTAATTGGCCAATAATATATAATGAATGGATTTGGATTTGTTTGAGTATGGTTCAAGCAATTTTTTTTTTCAAATTTTAAATTTCATATTTTGTCATGTTATTATACCAAAATTGATATTTTTATTTTTAAAAAATAATTTTTTTTAATTTCTTGTACGAACCAAACACTAAAAATTACTTTTAAGAACATAATAACCAAACACCTTTGAAAATATTTTCAGCTAAAAAATATTTCAAACAAATTCAGCCTTAATTATTTGTTTATTTTTCTCTGTACCAAATGAGGTATTTTCCACTTTCACATTTCTTTTTGTATCTCTTCCCATCCCCCTTCCATTCCTTCAAAGTTCAAACAAAATAGAGACGCTGCATCGGTGCATGGCTTTGAAAAGTGAAAAAGTCTGTGATGTAGCTTTGGCCCTTTATCTCTTTTGACTGTGGTCAGTTTGGTGGACAGTTGGGTACTTTGTTTCATTTCATCATATGAATCATGAATTAACCAATGTGGCAGCTGCTTAGCTTGCATCTACCACCGACTATTTATCAGGGAAGTCAAAAGTTTTTCTTTCAACGAAACTTCTATTTTCTCACCTACAAAGTACTGTATCCTCCTATTGTGATTTGTGAAACCTTGTTATGGTGTTGATGAAATTAGAACTGTCTTGCAAGATGTTGTATTACTGGAATACGTTCCGGCCTACAAAAGTAGGGTATCTG
The DNA here is from genome assembly GCA_030021035.2 of Notholithocarpus densiflorus. Classification (NCBI taxonomy): domain Eukaryota; kingdom Viridiplantae; phylum Streptophyta; class Magnoliopsida; order Fagales; family Fagaceae; genus Notholithocarpus; species Notholithocarpus densiflorus. The sequence goes on from JARYZH020000020.1 coordinate 3,434,375, forward strand.
GATGAGCCTAACCACTTCGAGAATGCTAATGTACATGAGTCGAGAGCATGTGTTTTTTCCAAGCGTTTTCTATTGTAGGATTTGAACATGGAACCTCTATCTCCCAAACTCGTAGGAATGATCTCTAAACCAACCACCCCCAATAGTGCAACTGAATGCATGTAACTGATCATGTAAGTGAGAGATTTGATCTATTGTTACTAAGCAAAAACAAGATATTTGATCTATTATTGATTGCATTTCAATGCCAGGAAAAATGTAATTTTGCATGCGTGCATTATTTACACCATCACAAACCATTTTGCCTTCAATTGTCCTTCATTTTATGTTCTATTATATATAGAATGTCACTTGTTGAGAGTATTTTAGCTTAATTGACATATTTTAGCTTCATATATACACACACTAGCCTCATGGCCCTCATCACATGCGTTGTTGTTGTTGTTTTTTTTGTTTTTCTAGTGTCATAATTTCATTTTTTTAATTATAAAATTTTGGATAAATTTGTTTTGAAAATGTGGATTAGTAAGGGAGTATCCTATTTTGTAGGTATTTTAAGTGGAATTGGAGATATATTTTTACTGTGTTGTTCTCAAATTTTTTTCCTGTTAAACTATAAAATTTAATAGTATTTTTGAATCATATAAAAGTCTAGTAAAATCTTTTATATATATATATATATATATTGAATTGAACCCTTGCCAAAGTCCAAATTAAGTCATTAAAGTATAAAACTAATTGATGAATGAGTACTTTAATTGAACCCCAGTGAATAACAATTCAATTCATCCTCGGGATTGTTAACTAAACGTGGATTTCAAGAGCCTACTACTAGCAATTGGAAATTGGAATAGACAACCATGTCATTGCTAATCTCCAGCTGTAACTGCAATGCCAACTGTGAGCTGTGTGTCATTTTCATACCAAAAGAGAACACTCTTAACATTGCCAAGAAAATAAAGTTAGAATTTGCAATTTATAGGAACCTCTTCGTTTGCTTGCTGGTTGTCACGAGTCAGGACCTAATTAAGAAGTAATCCTCAGATCAGATACTGATGAGTAAAAAGAGTAATAAGATATATGATTGCAGGTAGGTATAGTATAGAATATGCTCATCTCATCTGGGCCATAATAATAATAATAATAATAATGGGTGATGATAGTGATGCTGCGTACGTGGACCCACGCGGCCAACCAGGCACTCCATCATTTATAAATTTTTTTGACACTTCACCAGCATTTGTCCACTACTTAGTTCAACGGCAACAACTAACAAATGATACATTTTCTTTCAAATGAATCCAGATGTTTATTAGAACTCGAGTCCGCTTTGAAAAAAAGTTTGACAATGTTTGTTTGTATAGCAAACAAGTCAAGTTCAAACACAAGCCAATCTCATACATGATAATATGTTTATGAACAAGCTCATAAACATGCATTCTTGATTTAATTATGTATAATATCATACTTTTATTTGTATAATTGTCCAAAAATATACTTATATACACTTGAAAATAGATTGTTTGTGTATGTAACTAGATTTATTTAATAATAATTAGTATTTGTAGTTTATTGATAATATAAAATGTTCATTAATAGTTAAATTCATAAATTTGTAAAGGGGTAAGAAATTTTAGTCATGATTTTACTATATATGGGAAAAAAAGCTTGAGCATGTTTGACAAGATAATGAACTTCTAAAAAGTTTGAACATGTATTATTGTTTGATAATGAGATCGAGTTCGACTCATGTTTGAAATAAAATTAAGGCTAAAATGCAAAATACACAATCTAAGTTTCACAATAATTTATTTCATGCTTATAACTTCGCTTTCGTTCATTCAGTCTTTTAAGTTGCAAGTTTATTTAATTAAGATCCTTTCGTCAACTTCCGTTACTTTTTTTTTTTGAAAAAATATGGAAAATATTTTTCAATCATTAATTGAATTTCTTTTTAATATAAAAAATTTGAAAAAAAAAATTGGACAATTAATGGAAACATTTAACAAAAGTTGATGGAGAGACCTTAATTGAATAAACTTGAAACATAAATGATTGAAACGAACAAAAACAAAGTTAAAGGACTGAAATGAATTTTGGTGAAACATAGAGGATTTGTTTTGCATTTTAGCCTAAAATAAAATGAACAAACTTGAACTTTTAATACCAACTCCTTTGTAGCCTTATATTTTCCACTATTGATATCTTTTAGTGAGGCTTAAGACTTATGTAATATGAAAATGTTAAAATTAATACAAATTTTTTGTTTGGTCTATCCAAACTTGATGCTTTATATCTTAGCAAATCTTTTTGTTATTTGTAATTTTAATTGGGTTAGGACTTAGGAGAGATGATAACACAGCTGCTCATAGTTTAGTTAAATTTGCTATTGCTCGTAGGTCTTTTGTTGTAATAGGCATCTTCTTCTTGTAGCCGTCTTGGATGCTTGCAAGAAGGATGTTGATATTATTTCTCTTTAATAACAATCTTGGTTATTAACTAAAAAAAAAAACTTACAAATTAATGTGTCAATAAATATAATTACTTAATTAGTGGTACTTCAACTCATAGTAAATAAATGGTTTAATTACTATTTTATTTCTGCTATATCACTTTAAATCATTTACAACTGTATTTGAATTTGAGTTGAGCTTCAAACATGGGTGGTACACTTTGTTCAAGGGGTTCAAATGAACCCCCTGACTTCAAATATATATGTATATATAAAATATTTTTTTGAAGTTTAATACTTTAATTTATTTTTTTAATTTTTTTTTTGCATACTCTGACTTAAATCTTATATACTCTTATTACAAGTATTTCCAACTCTAAGAGTAAGAGTAAGTGTTTGTGAATTGTAATTATCACTCTTTATTATAAATTTACTTTATATGTGTGTGAGTGTGTCTAATATTGATTGTGTGCTTAACTTTTTGTTATAATGTTATTTGTGTGAATAATGATGTGTGTAGATGTTTATGTGTACAATATAAATATAATATAACTTTATATAATTTAATAATTAGGAAATAGAGAGGGTTTGTTACATGTGTGTGTGTGTGTGCGAGCGCATGTGCGTGTATGTATTGTTATTATGTTATAATAACTTTTTGTTATAAAGTTAGAAAAATTCAAGAAAAAAATTGTAAAATTAGTGATTATTTAAGCATTTGATTGGTAAAATTGTATGAATGAGTGTGGTTGTGTACGTCAATAATTAATACAGAGCCAATGAGTTGAGTTTAGTCATTTAGTTTAAAGTATTTTTATAAAAACAATGACACATAGATAATAACAACTGTATAAAAATAAAAATGTTAGAAAAACTTAACAAAATAAAATGGTCATAGCTATGCACATCAGCAATAAATTCTCATAATGAACTATCATGTAACAATTTAAAATTTAAAAACTTGTAGAAAGAAATTGATATATTCAAATTCTCTTTTTATTAATTTTTTTTTAATTTAAGTTTCTTAATGACCTCTTAAATAAAATTTCTAGCTCCAAAATATAAAAGCATAAAAAATAGGGGAAGAAAAAAAAGAAAAAAAAAAGAAAGAAAGAAGAAAGCCCTGAAGTTCGAACCAGTAATTAGTCCTACCAAAAAGCAAAATGCTTAAAAACAAATAGTAATAATGTTGAATGGTGAACAAATAATCCCAAAATGCTGACTTTTTTGTATAACAAAAAGATCTATCTCTCTCTCCTGGCAAAAAGATGTCAGAATCCCAAGAGAGCAGATAAATTTGAGAATCCAGTTGTAGTTTCTGTCACTTTGTAAACAAAAGAAAACAGGTGTCTCCATTATACGCTTTTCACCTGCTTAGATTGACGAGAAACAGTGTAACAAACACACACGCTTACGCAGACACGATTCCTCTTACTCAATACTCAAGTCAATACTCACCCCACAAACCCAAACTTTCCCAAATTCCACCTTCCCCTTCATCATTTAAAACTAGCTGATGGGACCCACTTCCCCAACAGTATGAACCTTCCCCTCAGCTTCAAACCACACGTTCACTTCCCAAGAATCTTACCCATCCATTCCTCCCTATATATAACCATCCATCTCACGCTGCAGTTAGCCAAAAATATTTGGCAATTCGAATCCGCATCTATCTCAATACTATACCTAGTATTCCATATTCAAACCATTTATTTTGTTTCACATTTCCCCTCAGTTTTTTGAACATGGGTAGGCTTGGTCTGTTTTGCTTTATGGTTATACTAGTTGAAATCTTGGTGGTACAAGCCATGGCTGGAAAATCTGAGGGATCAGAGCTGAACCCATTTGGGCTTAAGGCTCAAAACAAGGTTGGGACACTTAGGGTTGTGGCTAGACTTGCGGATCAGCCTGTTTCTAGTGTTGCAGAGTCACCAGAGGGTAATAAGGAGTACTCCAATGTGGCTGAAGCTCCGGAGATCAGACGGCTGGGAAAGCATCACTCTGATAAGTCTGTGGCTGGTGGGGGTGTCATCATTGGTGGCCTTGTCACTGCTATTTTTGCAGCTGTTTTTTGCTACATTCGGGTTACGAGAAAAAGAGATGATGTTCACTGAGCTTGTATGCTCTGGTGACATTTTGAGATCTTATGACAGAGATTTTCAAACAAAAAAGGAAAAAAAAAAACTGTTTAGTGTAGAAGTCAAGTGAGTAAAGGAGTGAGTGATTCATTTTGATACAAACACATAATGTGGTGTGAGGCAGAGGAATTAGTGTAATTCTTTTTAGATATTGTGAATATATGATTGATGAGCGAAGTATGTGGCCTTTTATGTTTGCATTGTCCTACTTAATTGTCTTTCTTGCCAAGGCGTTTGCAACTTTGCATTGTCATACTTTATTTTTCTGTGTGTTGATTTGTTCACTTCCTTATTAGGAAGCTGAGATGTGGGTGCATAATGTGTTGGTGTGGAAGGAACTGCTAAAGATGAAGTACATTATTATGAATTAAAATGATAATAAAGAAGTGTATTGTAGTACTGCTATGATCTGGCCTTCTGTTCTCTCATCAGTGGCTGTAGTTGTGTTCACTAATTTAATTTTTGAGGTAAATTACGGTTTAATATATAATTTGCAGGCTGTTAGATTCATTTTTCCTATGGAAAATATTTCTGAGGGATTTTTAGTAATTTGCATGATTTTTAGAATTCCAAAGAGGTGGGAATAAATGCGAAGCAAGCTCCAACTTCTATGTCACTACTGGCGAGTGGCGAGGGCGGTGCCTCTACATTAATTGTTGCAACCGCCCAAGTTAAATAGCACTAATTCATTGAATTAATGGAACTGATTAACAATTTTAACATGAAAGAAAGAAAAGAAAAGAAAAGAAAAAAAAGAAGCAAATTGATATATAGACCAATAAGCTCACCCAAAAAAGAAGGGCATTTATGGACCTTTAATTTTTTGGTGCGAACTGGGAAGGGATTTAATATAGACTTGACCAAGAGACGAGTCCAATAGTTTTAGGTTTCTATCACGCTGAGCGCCTTAAAGTTTGGTGGGAAGTTAGTGTAGTCAAAAGAAGGGCCAAATCTTCCATATGAACTCACAGTCACATGTGGTCTATAGTCTTTACTTTTTTAACTTCATATCAGCTTCTGCCGTCAGTCTTCCAATTAATGTGGGAACACTCACAAAAGCAAATGAGAACTTGCTGAAAATCTCAATGAGAAACAAGTTTTTAATTTGCCTTATATGCTCAGCTATAACTTATAGTAATAGTATAGTAAAATAAATAGTATATTTTTTTAATGAGAAAAAAAGATTTGTTATTAGTCATTGTTAATATTATTGGATCTAAAAAGCTGGGGGTCCAATTCCCCTTTGACTACTGTCGCCAACTCATTTTCAAATAGTTGGCAATCCCATTGAAAGTTTAAGCTTTATGAGCATTCTTACTGCATTGTTTATCTATGTCATTTGCAATTGAAAATGAAATTATCTATTTCCTAGTTTTTTAAGTTCACTACTCTTTTATTTTTATATAAAACAAACCCCAGAACTTTTTAATTTCTTTATCCTATAAATCTCCCTACATCTACTCCTAATTCCTAAGCTTCATTTCAAAGAAGAAAAGTACTACTAAAATATACTACTATATTAAACTATAATTAAAGCTATTAATTACTTCTTTGAGTTAGGTTAGGTATACTCTCAGCCAAAAAAAGAAAAGAAAAAGAGTTACGTTAGGTATACATTTAAAATTAGTTTCTAGGTAGCAGTCACTGAAGCCAGAGGTACTGGTTGCGGTTCATAATTTTTTCCGGCATAAATGAAAATTTTTTGAAAATTTTTTTTTGATGGAAAAATTATTTGAAACTTTCGTTTTTTTATCGGATGTCCCCTAAGGGACAAATTATTTGAAACTTTAGTTAGCCTTTGAAGCACCGCCCAATACTGACTAGACTAGAGCTTAAAAGGTGATAAATGAGTTGGGTTGACCAATATTTGGCTAAAAGAGTAATTTTTACGTATTTTCGGAGTATGAAGAATAATATTTATTCTTTTCACAGTCATGATTGGGTTCACTCATTAAATTTGTGCTGTTGTTCATCATAAATGTGAGAGTAGAAAATACTATTTTTCTTTGCCCTAAGAGTACCTCAGAGTTTTCTATGCTAAAAAGCTAAAGAAACCCAAATAAAATCTGATTGCAGATAAATAAAACTTCTTATACAAAGCATTCCAACTCCATTTAGGTCAAAAGGCTCAAACCCAACTATTGGTAAAATTTTTGTTATCACATAAAGCATTTGGGTCTAAATCCTGCTTATATTAAACATTAATTGATGTTTTAGTATTTTCTCAAAAAAAGAAAAGAAAAAAAACTACTGATGTTTTGATTTTAATGATAAAATATAATCTCCTGAAAAAAAAAATGATAAAATATAATCATCATAAAATATATCTTATAATATTTTTTTTTAAAAAAAACTACTCCCAAAACCAATAAGTGATTATTTTTATTTTCTTGAGAGCAAACCAAAAAGTGATGGACTTGTATAAATTGCTGTGTAAACTTTTAACGCCAATTTTGCCATATGGCTATGATTATGAATAAATGTACGAGTGTGACACTGACAAGGAAACTCTCTCACCCATGTTTTTCCTCATATCTCTTTTCCCTAACCGCCAACATCCGACCGTTGTACCCTTCAACGGCAAAATCATTTGAATTTCCCGCGTTACTATTAACATTTCTCAACCACTATTCTGTATCACCTTTCCATCTAAACAATGCCAACGTCCACTTCACCTTCGATTTCAACTCCTTCTATGTGTCTTTTATTGATAATTCCACCCACAAGACCCATTTGAATCAAATCCATGCCCACTTACTGGCCTCTGGATTGCAGGATTGTGGGTTTTTGATTATTAAGTTGATCAATGTGAGCTGTAATCTTGGAGAAATTCGTTATGCGCGTAAGGTGTTTGATGAATTTCCTGACCCAGATGTGTTTTTGTGGAATGCGATTATTAGGGGTTATTCAATGCACAATATGTTTGGTGATGTGATTGAAATGTATTCGAGGATGCAAATGGCGGGGGTGAGTCCGGATTGCTTTACTTTTCCGTATGTGCTAAAAGCTTGCAGTGGCTTGCTGGCTCTTGAAATGGGCTGGCGGGTACATGGACAGATATTTAGACATGGGTTTGAATTGGATGTGTTTGTGCAGAATTCACTTGTTGCAATGTATGCAAAATGTAGTCAGATTAGGCATGCTAGGATGGTGTTTGATGGTTTATATGATAGAACGATTGTCACGTGGACTTCCATCATTTCTGGGTATGTGCAAAATGGCGAGCCTATAGAAGCATTGAGAATATTCAGTCAGATGAGACAGAGTAATGTGAAACCAGATTGGATAGCTCTTGTAAGTGTTCTTAGGGCTTATACTGATGTTGAGGATTTGGAACAAGGAAAATCTGTTCATGGTTGTGTCATTAAGATGGGTCTTGAATATGAACCAGACTTGCTCATTTCACTCACTGCCATGTATGCAAAATGTGGGCAAGTGACAGTTGCGAGATCTTTCTTTAATCAGATGAAGCTACCAAATTTGATTCTGTGGAATGCTATGATTTCAGGTTATGCGAAGAATGGTTATGCTGAGGAAGCTGTAGGGCTATTTCGTGAGATGATTGGTAAGAACATAAGTGTAGATTCTATAACTGTGAGGTCTGCCATCTTAGCTTGTGCCCAAGTGGGGTCCCTTGAATTAGCGAGATGGATGGATGATTATATCATGAGGAGTGAGTATAGAGATGATGTTTTTGTTAATACAGCCCTTATTGATATGTATGCTAAATGTGGGAGTCTAGATTTTGCTCGCATCATTTTTGATAGAACACTACAAAAGGATGTAGTTGTGTGGAGTGCCATGATTGTGGGCTATGGACTGCATGGTCGGGGCCGAGAGGCCATTGATCTTTACCATGCAATGAAGCAAGCTGGTGTATGCCCTAATGATGTCACCTTTGTTGGGCTACTCATGGCATGCAATCATTCAGGCCTTGTAGGAGAGGGATGGGAACTTTTCCACCGTATGAAAGATTATGATATAGAGCCCCGCCACCAGCATTATGCTTGTGTGGTTGATCTTCTTGGACGTGCAGGCTGTTTGAGTCAAGCTTATGATTTTATCACGAACATGCCAATTGAACCAGGTGTTAGTGTATGGGGAGCACTTCTTAGTGCATGCAAGATCTATCGCCATGTGACTTTGGGAGAATATGCTGCAGAGCAGCTTTTCTCATTAGACCCATATAATACAGGGCATTATGTGCAGCTTTCTAATCTGTATGCTTCAGTCCGTTTGTGGGATTGTGTGGCAAAGGTACGTGTATTGATGAAGGAGAAAGGACTTAGTAAGGACCTTGGGTATAGTTTGATTGAGGTCAATGGAAAGCTTCAGGCATTTCGTGTGGGAGACAAATCACATCCAAGGTATAAGGAAATTTCTGTGGAGCTTGAGAGACTGGAGAAGAGGTTGAAGGAGGCAGGATTTGTCCCGCATACAGATTCAGTTTTTCATGACTTGAATTATGAAGAGACAGAGGAGATTCTCTGTAATCATAGTGAAAGGTTAGCAATTGCTTATGGGCTCATTAGTACTCCTCCTGGAACTACCCTTAGAATAATAAAGAATCTTAGGGCATGTGTAAATTGTCATTCAGCGACCAAGTTTATTTCAAAGCTTGTTAACAGGGAGATAGTTGTTCGGGATGCAAATCGATTCCATCATTTCAAGGATGGAGTATGTTCCTGTGGGGACTATTGGTGAGAGCCTGAGAGGGAAGGCTGATTCTTCACATTACAGTAAGTTTCCTTTGTTTCAGTTCTGCTTCATGTGTATCAAAGAAGCAAATCAATGTTCCACTACTGCACCTCAAATTTTTGTGGGTTGGAAAGTAACATTTTTGGTCTGAGATAATTTGTGGGGCATTTTTTTGCATTGCTTGCATACAGAAAGGTGCTAACCCCCAAAGAAAATCTGCCTGGTTGTGGGGAGGGGTTGCAAGTTGCAGTAGCTGCAGAAAAGGTTGCTGTTCAATTGGGTCAAGAGGCAGAAAAACTGTGCAGCTCACAACTGCTGAAAATGGCTTTGCTTAGCGGCTTTGTAGGGGCTCTCTACATGAGAAATCTCTCTTTGCGATAGAATTTCAGGTATGCAATTCATGTCATTGAGATCCATGTTTCTTTATTATGTTTATTTGACGGATAAGTTGGTATCGGATATTATGTAGATGTGAACCTAGAGAAACTGGTTTAGATTACTGTTAAGTAATGTAGGATGTGAAAATATGTTCTTTGAAGCTTAGAGAGCTAATCTCAAGCACTTTAAATGCAGCAATGGGTCTCTTGGGATTTTTGCAACATGTCTTTTTCATTTAGTATAGAATCATTTGGAAAGGGGGGGGGGGGGGGTGAGGAGTATCTTCTCATGGATGCCAAGTCTCTGGTTTTAGCAAATATTGTTATTCCGTACTTTTATTAGAATAATTTGCAACAATGGTCATGTCTAGCTTTTTTGTAAAATCTTTGGTAAGGTAAGTTTCACCTTTTGTGCCACATGTTTGGTGAGTTTTCTTACTTGATTTGTGTTGGAGTTTGCACCAAATGTCTAGTGTAAGATGAGTTCAAGGCTTATACACTTGAGCCTAGTTTACTTGACCGTGTCGACATCTGACGAAGAGACTCCCTCAGGCATGTTTGTAAAAAAATTCTTGGGCCTAAAGCATCCCACTTTTGATATGGTGGTTCATTTAGAACTTCAGTTCATCCAAAATGGAATATTGCAAATCACTAGATATTTTTGTTATAAAGTTAGGATAGGCTTACTTTGTCCTCACTGTTTGAGCAGGGCTTCTCCTATTAACTTTTGCTTTTGCTTTGTGGCATAGTTTAGATCAATAGTCTTTGCTGTTGACTTTTCAACTCTTTGAAGGCATTGCAATGTTTGCTTGGAGTTTATGCTTCTGTTTTGATGGAGAACCATGGTAGCAACTGTTGACGACAGATAAAAGGCGTCTTTCTGATTTTTAGGGATGGGCTATGCTAATAGTGCAATGGGTCTTATTTTGGTTATATTTGAATTTAGTTATTTATTTGAGCTTAGTAGTAAAGCCCAAGGAGTTCAAGTCCAAGTCTTATTAAAATTTCAGTAAGTCTTATTTCCACTAGGAATAGGTATTAGTCTTCTATTTTAAGGAATGTAATGCTTTCTATTGGAAGAAGAATAAGATTTCTGAATTTTCAGAGGCTATGAAGCTTTGTTGAGGTTTGCGTGATGCAACCTTCCCCTTAGAGATGTGATGCCAAGGAAACCCTAGATGTGGACTGTGACGCTTAGGAAGTCTATTTGTAATGCCTAGAATTTTTTATTTTTTGTTCATAAATTCACAGAACTTAAACCCTTGCGAACACAAACTGGTTTGTCACCCTTTAAACCCTAAAATCCAAAACTTCAAAATCCTAAAGCCCCCAATCCCCATCCATCAAATAGCCCCACATAACCCTCAAACAGCCTTGTTACTGTTCACAGTTTACTGCTCACAGCACTGGAACATAAACCCAAATCATGGTTTTCTCCCCTTTGTTTTATCTCCAAATCCCATTATTCTTTTCCTCATTAGAAACCCTAGTAATCCTTGTTATTTCCAACCTTACTCCCACCAAAACCTATCTCTAATTCTCAAAATATCAGTGCTGGCCAGATCTGGTCCAGGAATTCTAAGTTAGATTTTACTTTGTTCCCCCTTGTCCCACGTCATGTTTATAATTCTGAGAAATTGAGCATAAATTATTAGCAATTGCTCCAATCAAAATGAAAAAGAAGTTAAGAAACAACAGAAAATTAGAATTTGATGGTTGAATTTGAACAATCAACCTATTCCATTACATTATTAGTGCAAAATTGGTGTCTTACCGGAAGCAGAAAAGTCCAACTTTTGGGTTGGGAAAAGAAGATACGAAAGAGTTAGTTAACCATCTGCTGCATATGGATTGAGATGAATGACAATAATGGAAAGAGAAATAGAAGTCATCATTTATGTGGGATATTAAATATGTGACCATTTACATTGAATTGGAATAGTTAGTTATTATCATAACTTCAATAGTACATCACATAAATTCCTGCAAGCATTCTGAGCTGCCACTTAACATGTATTCTCTGGTATAATCAAGTAAACCAGTTGAATCAGAAAAGTGCGGTGTCTTCACTTGGATAGTCTAGGTGGCCATGATTCTTATAGCATGTCAGCCATTCCTTGTTTATCATTTCTTAGGTCAGTTAAATATCTGATCTTTCTTTTACTTCAATTTTTTTTTTAAATGACTACTTTGTTTGTATCTTACATTAAACAGGGAGCTCAAGTTTCTTTTTCTTACTTTAACACAATTACTAGATTCAACTCCCTTATGCTATTAATTGGCATGTGGAGGGTCAATTTTCTCGTAAGTTTATGTGTTATCTGACTCTTCTGTTTGCATTGGTTTGTCCTCAAAGCTTCTAGCAGAAAAGGGGCTTTTGTTTGGGACTAATATATTCTACATCATCCACTTTGCACCTTTGTACAGGACGTTTAAAATCTGATCTTCTTGTTTTAGCTGCCTTTCTTGAACTTACTGCCAACCTTGAAATATTGATTGTGGATACATGTTCAAGTTATTTTACAACAATGTGAGTATAAGGCATTTCTAGTTGTTTTAAATATTGCCATTTAGGCAAATGCTTGTCTCCCCATTGCTGATCATTTCGTGATTTTCATATTTTTGTTGTTCCCGTTTTCAGGAGAGCTCATCAAAAGGGAATATAGGTGAACTAATCAATCTCAGCTTCCCAAGCCTTGAACAAGTCAAGATAAAATCTTTTCTCAGAACAGATAATGCATTAAATTTTGTAAGGATTTTAGAAAAGCAAGAACTGGTCTTGGAAGATATTGAATTGATTCCTGCGAAGGTGGTCAAGGACTTGATTCCAAGATTTTAGTGGATTTGGATGAAATTTGTCAAGTGACACCAACCAGGCGTGGACTTTAATGTTTGATTTTAACTTAATCTAGTTATAGAGTCTGCCATATATTTTAAAGAAGTTATAGATGTTTTAGTTTCTGCTGTTGGATTTATGGTTTGGTTGTGTGATGTCCAGATTGATATTGAATTAGTTGAGTGTATTATGTGGACGTATGTTGAGTAACTTGGTCCCACATTGGACATAAATTGAGTCGAGTGTAGATGTGACTAGTGCTTTTTTTAGGTTTTTCGAAAATGATTTTTATTTTTATTTATAAGAGAAAATGATTGTCTTGCAAGACTAATAAAGCCAACAGCATCTTTCTCTTTTATCAGAATAAGGTGTGTCTAACTTACTAATAATAAAAGAAACCTCACTAAATCAAGTTTCCAGTGCTCAAAAGATGAAGTATATATGGTTTGAAGTAGATGGTGTTTGAGCTTCAATCGTATATAACTCATACAATCAAGTTTCCCAACCTCATTTAATTTAATAGCTCAGGTTATGTCCATGATGTGCATGTCGATTATCCAAACTCTAGGTACGTATGAATCTCAAACTTTCGAAACTTTCATAATTTGTGAGAACCAGCATGTTTATTCTCATCTGAGCAGGCAGCAGCATCCTCTTGGTCTAGGTGACCCTTGAACTAACCAGTCTTTCACCACAGGATAATCATTTTGGCTTTTAAGAAATTGAAAACAAACTTGGTTAATAGGGAACAGATATGAATCAGCTATAGGCTTCTTTTTGGCTTTTAAGAAATTGAAAACAAACTTCTTTTTATTTATATTTTTTGGTTTCTATTTTATTTTGCTTCGGAACCCTTAAGCCTTTAAATAATGATCCATAATAGATTCGTATACTCCCATCTTTTAAAATAAGAAAAAGCTCTGCTTGACTAGAAGGCCATGCTTTCTGCACGAAATCCTATTTATTTTATGAGAATATTTTCAATATGCTAGGAATCTCATGTCAATACCACATTAACCAAACTATTTGGTAATTTAAAGAATGACATTACCATATACTAGCGATTGTGTTTTATGTAGCATTTTCTTGTTGTATGATGCTGGTAATGAGAGCTAAAAACAAAGCCTTAATAGGTCACACACCAAATGATTTTTTTTTCTTTCTTATTTTATATTTATTTATTGGTTTTGTATATACAAAGAGTAATGTTAGAAATACATTTTTTTTTTCTTTAAAAAAAATACAATTTTTTTATATGATTAAAGTAAACAATTTTTGGTTTTTATTTATTTATTTATTTTAAAATTTCATTTTGGTTCTTTATATTTTAAAGTTTTCATTTTGGCCATTCATGTTTGATTTAGTTTTCATATTAGCCCTTTATGTTTTAAAATTTTAATTTTTGCTCTTCATATTTAATTAAATTTTCTATTTGATCCTTCATATTTGAATAAGTTTTTTTATTTGGCCCTTTATGAAAATGAAAAATTTGAAATGTAAAAGGGCCAAATAGAAAACCGAATTAAACATGAATGTCCAAAATAAAAATTTTAAAATGTAAAATGGTCAAAATGAAAATTTCGAAACAACAAAAGGACCAATCTAAAACAACCTCAACTTTAAGGACAAAAAGTGTATTTCAAAATTTTTTATTTTATAGATATGATAGCTATGAACATATAATCATTTATCTATGATCTTTATCATTAGATCAAAACATCAATTTGATTTTGGTGTTACTTAGCAAAATTAAAGCCTAATTCTTTTTTCAAAGAGAACAAATTTTCCTAGTTAAGCTCATTAAAATTCACAATTTTTTCTATATAATTTATTAAGCGGATAAGTTGTAATTGTTTGGCGAAACTACAATATTGGTCCCCCAAGTTTACCTTGTGTGCGCAATTGGTCATTCAAGTTTGAAGCGTACACAATTGGTCCCTCAAGTTTTCAAAATGAGCAATATAAGTCATTTTACTAACTGCCATTAACGGTGTTACTTATGTGGCTAACGGAACAATGACTTGACATTTTATTTTAATGATGTGGCATATTTTTAATTAAAAAATTACACTCAAGCTCTTCACGCACTCCTCCACTCACTAATTGTAATCGTCACAGAAAAAGGTGACGCTTTTCAAATCCAAGGTCAGAGCTTTATTGAGAGCTTCAATGAAAGATTGAAGCTCAGCAACTTCTCCACTCACCACCACACCGTTCACCATAGCTTCCACATTCTTCCTCACCTCTAAGATCAGATTATCCGTAGAATCGCAAATGGCAACCCCAGCACCAGCCACATTTACCATTATACCCCTAACCCTCTCTTCGCTCACCAAGCCCTTGAAATACAGCCTAAAACACTCCGAGTCAACCAAAGCCTTCGAAGACGAAGACGATGGCAAAGACTTGGCTGTGCGGTAGGGGCAGTGGTAATTGTCGCTGTATTTTTCTCATTGTTGGTCCGGGATGTTGTGGATATCAACGGCGAGTTTTTGATCGTGGATCCGACGGTTGAGATCCTCCTTCAATTTCCTCATCTCTGCCTTGCTTTGCTCGCGGTCCTCGAGTTCTTGCACGAACCTGTTCATGTCTTCAAGCATGAGCGTTGTGGCGATATCCAAAACGTTGTCGTTAGGGGATTGTGGTATGAATACGATGTCATCGCGTCGTCGGGTTGTGGATGTGGAGGAGTGCGTGGAGAGCTTGCAGTTGCGGCGGCTAAGGCTTGTTGTTCCCTCTCTCCCCTTCTCTGTCTCGTGGCTGGGTGTTTTTTTTATTATTTTTTATTATTTTTTTTTAAAGCCGTGGCTAGGTGTTTACAATTGGTAGAAAATAGTTTTTTAATTTGGTAAATAATGTTTCTCATGTGTAATTTTAGTTTGTAATTTTTTAATTAAAAATATGACACATCATTAAAATAAAATGTCAAGTCATTGTTCCGTTAGCCACAAAAGTAACACAGTTAATGGCTGTTAGTAAAAGGACATATATTGCTCATTTTAAAAACTTGAGGGATCAATTATACACGCTTCAAACTTGAGGGACCAATTGCGCACATAGAGTAAATTTAAGAGACCAATATTGTAGTTTCGCCTAATTGTTTTGAAGTGATGTCACTATTTTTATTGTAAAGACTAATGTTTATTATACATATCTTAATACACACACTTTTACACACAATTGAAAAGAAATTGAAATTATGACTTAATTTGGAAATTGTGACTTCAATCTTTTTTTTGAGGAAATTGTGACTTCATTCAAGTCATGATTTCAATTATTTTTCAATTGTGTTTAAGAATGTGTACATTAAAGTGTTTCAACTTTCAACAATATTTATCTTATCGTAAATAGCTAATAACATACTAATTTTAGTAGTGAAAGTTTGTGTATAACTTTGTTTGTTTGATATTCAAAAAATTTGAAACTAACTCAAAAAAGTCTCAAACGCTGTTCTCGTTCTCACCTTACTTTTCACTTTGAAAGTTTCAAAGTTCAAACCCTAATCATCTTACTCAAACAGTCAAATTACACTAGTGAGTTTACTGAAAAACAAAGAAACAAAGAAAAGTGCCAACAAATTTCAATGGAAACAAGATCTACAAGGCGCAAGAAGCCTTCCCACATTGCTGAAAATGGCATCGATTGGATCAGTGATCTTCCTGATGCTGTTCTCCATCACATTCTCTTGCTCCTACCCATCAAATCAATCGCACAAACCAGTCTCTTATCCAAGCGATGGAGATCTCTCTGGTCCTCCTTCCCTGACCTTGACTTCACCACCATAAACATTAACCCAGATACCATTTCTTCCATAAATCATAACCCAAATGCCAAAAACTCTCAATCACACTCTTCTTCTACTACACTGTACTTCATAACTAGGGTTTTAGGTCACCGTGACAAAAACTCAGACCTAAGGATCCTTCGTTTTCGAGGAAGTTTAAGTTTCTCTCATCTAAATGGTATCATTCGCCGTGCCATTCGACATAATGTTCAACAACTTGATGTTGAGGTTGCCACTGATGATTACTTTAACTTCCCACGTTCCATTATAGCAAGTGAATCATTGCGTGTTCTTAAACTAAAATCTCGTTTCCCAGGTTTTCGTTTGCCTCCTTCGTCAGTTATGAAGGATGGTTTTCGATCACTCCACACGTTGTCTCTTTCGCTTATCATTTTACACAACCAGCCTTCACTTGTGGACTTGTTCTCATCAGATTCATCATCGTTTCCACTCTTGAAGAAATTGAGTCTCAACGCGTGTTTCGGGTTGAGACATCTTAGTGTTGGATGCAAGGCACTTGAAGAATTAACCTTGGAAAATTGTTTTCAGCTACAAGATTTGAGTATTTCAGGTCCAAAATTGGAGAGATTGCGTGTAGCGCGTTGTTTTGATGCTTCTGGGGGTAAGAGTTGGGTAGAGATCAATGTACCCAGACTCAAAATCTTGCACTAGGTACATAATGCCATCACTGATTATAGTGATCTTGAGAATTTAAGTTTGCTGCATGAGGTATCTATTGGTTTCTTTGTACTTCATGAAGATGTAAGTGTGGTCAAGCTTCATAGTGTGTCCAATTTTTTGTCTGGACTCTCTCATGCCCATTACTTAACACTTGAAAGCCAATGTGTCCAGGTACTTGTCATCTGATCTTTCTTTTTAGATCACTTTGTCTATATATTTTTATTTTTAGACTAATACATGTTTCTGTGTATGATTAGGATATAAAAAGAATCAAGATTTGATTCTAAAGTCCATTATTTATGGTTAGCTTTGAAATTTATTTTCATAATCAATCTGTAGCTCAAGAAAATTCACTCTAATCCAATACTAGAGTTAAATGATATTTAAGTATTTGGCAGAGATAAACGTGAACATGGGATAACTACTAACAGCTAGGGACTTAATTTGGAATAAATTTGCTGCCTTGTATCATTCCAGCATGGTAAAAAGTACAACACCCTAGTTTTTATTTTGTTGTTGAAGTTATGGTTGAGCTAGTATTTTCCCAGAAGAAACAATCATGGGAATTTGCTAGGGGTAACACCTAAATTTAGTTAATCAACTTTGTGTTATTTCCATGTTAGTTGTGTGATTGGTTAAAAAGTAAAGTCCCACATTTGATATTAATAAGAAAAATAAGTAGTTAATATAATATAATTAAATCCAAACTCATTGACTTAAGCTTTTAGATGAAGTGATGTCCATATATATTATATTAATTATTCAATTAGAGTCTCTCTAATGTACAAGGAAGACTCCCATGTTTGCATAATTCATAATTGAGTAAAGGGCATTCTATTGGTGATGATGATGAATGACACTTGGATTGTAAAGAAAAAGGGACTAGCACCAACATCAACTATATACTATCTTATGGTGGGATAGTGAGAATTGTATAACCATTGTGATATATACGTTTGTACCAATAATTTTAGGAATACAACAAATTTTATAATATTTTCACAACTATTGGTGTGGTATGTTGGGATTGATGCTAATGGATACTCCATGTGAAAGTAACATTACTCTAATCACAATTTGCCACATTAGCAATTGTCGTAGGAAAGATTACTAAAATTATTGTGTCCCTAGTTTATTACTTCGTGTCTTGGACTCCTGCATACCAACAGTTGGCTAAATGTTGCATGGTTGTTGATTTTATTGTATTTCCATAATCACTGCTGAATCTAATTAATATATATTGCTATATATGATAATTTTCTTTTGTTTATTTAGGCTTTTGGGTTTGGTTGCTTGGTTCACCATTTCACCTAGCCCTCTTTTGTTGCAGATTATATCAAGCAATAATTATTTTGCAGTTTATCTACAGCCGTTTAATAACCTCAGATCTTTGGAGTTGCATACTGGTTTCAAGAAAAATAATGTCCTAGGATTAGCGTGCCTATTTAGGAGCTCTCCCACATTGCATACTCTTATTCTCAAGATTATTAATGATTACAAGATTGAAAGGAGAGTAAGTTATATGCATGCATTACTTCTGATTAATTTATTCTCCAATTACTAGTACAAACTCTCTTAATATTAATTTCACTTCTCTTCCTTAGCAATGGAATAGGGACTTGTGGGACATGTCTAGCTCTGAGGAAGAACAATTTTGGGAATCTCAAACCCATACTTTGAAGTCCTTCCTACATCATCTGAAGGTAGTAAAGATCCATGGGTTCTTAGAATGTGAGAATGAGGTTAGTTTAGCAAAGTTTCTGCTAAAGCATGGAAAAGCCCTTCAAGAGATGACACTGTGCACAGGACACAGCAGTGCTAGAGACTCTCTCAGGCGACAGAAGATTAGGTCACAGATGATGGGATTTTCTTGGGCTTCTTCTAATGCTAAAATTGCATTTCACTAGGCTGGTGAAACATTCTTGGACTTTCTAATCATGGAGTAAGCTTGCTTATTGAAAATTATTCTCTCTTAAGTTCACTACTTGTGAATTTTCTTTTAATTTGACGACTAGCTAGCAGATTCTACTTTAGACTTGGTAGAGCCCAGATATCTTGGGAAAGCTTTGTTGAATTTTGTTTAATTAAAATGAAATCAAGAAATAAATTAGTGTTTTATACTGATGGCAATGGAAGTACATTAATTGAAGTATTCGAGAATAAGGTGATGATGAAGTAGTATATATCTTTTCCTGGACCTTTTTGAAAAAGAAGCCAACATATGATAATGAAACACTCTTTATTAAACAGTATCATATTTATGCAAAACAGTGCCAACAACAAAGCAATTAGTATTTTATATACATTAGTGTTTTGGATTAAGTTGAAATACCTCAATTGGTTGACACCTTTTGGTATTTTTAAATGTAATACCCAAAAAAAAAAAGAAAAAAAGAAAAAGAAAAAGGATTTAAAAGGAAGTGTATTTAAGTAAATTTGTTTATGGGTCAATTTTATAATTAAGATTACTAAAGGGGTTTTTAGAAAATAAAGTTGAAACCCTAGCTATATATAAGCTAAGTCAACGTATCATGACAGATATTTTGATAGATGAGACTACTCAAAATACTCAAGTAGAGAAGGTTTGGCTGCACAATTGAGGTAAGAGCCTAAGAATCGCTTTCTTGTCAAATCTGAGCTTTATTTGGAATTAGAGTATTTTTTTTATGTGGGTATTTTGGCTAAGAAGTGAAACTATTTAAATATCAAATTAATTTTACGATATGAACCGAAGAAGGGATTAAATTATATTCTCGGTATTTTTCCTCGCCACTATTGCGTTAGGTATAGATGGATCTGCAGAAAAATTAGGCATGGTCATGGTGGTCCGGTTCTACACAGTTTTTGCCTTAAAAAAAGTTGTACTTTTGGTGAATAGGAAAGTCGATGCAGCAGCAACATCATATTGATGATGTGAGTGTGTCAGTATAGATGAGGGCTAAAACAAGAAACAAAGTAGCCTTCAACTTCTTTTTGTTATTATATTTTGTTGGGTCCGGTTAATGTGTGCCCTAAGAGCACACATTAAGCCATCCATTTTTGGAAATATTTTCTTGAGAATTGAAAAAGCTGTCAATATTTTTTCAATTCTCGAGAAATTTTTTTCCAAAAATGAAAATTATTGTGTGCCCTTAGGGCACACATTAGCAAAATCCTATTTTGTTTATTGGTTTTGGTAGGGATGAATAGGAAGTCAATGAGGTCTGACAAGTCATGAATTATAGTGAAAAAAAAAAAAAAAAAAGAAGAAGAAGAAAGGAAACAAAGGAACACACGTACTTGAGAATGGCCCATGTGCCTACATAGTAATAGGAGATACGGTCTTATCTTTAGGGCTTTAGTTGTGGCAGAAAAAAAATATATATGTATAGAGAAAAATATTATGATTAGGTGTAGGGGTGTAATCAGTTTGGTTTGGTCGGTTTTTTAGTGTTTGACCAACCGAAACCAAATATTTCAGTTTGTGAAATTCTCAACCGAAACCGACCGAAATAATTGGGAATCAATCGGTTTCGGTTTCATTTCGGTTTCAGTCGGTTTCAATCGATTTTCGATTTTTGGGCCTTAGGTTTGGCTCAGTTGGGGAGAGAGAGAGAGAGAGTTGGTGAACGAAGCAATAAAGACAGAGAAACTGAGAAAGAGAAAAGAAAAGAGAGAAAGAAAAAGGGAAGAATCATACTGTCACCGTGAGAATAGAATCATCGATGATCAAGCCGGCGTGGGGAGGTGGACGCTAGCGTGTGGAGGCCATCTTGTGGAGGCCAGTGTGTGGAGGCCAGCTTGTGGAGGCCGGCGGCAAAGGCAGATTCGGCGTGAGTGAGAGTTTAGATATGGAGGCTGTCTGTGTCTGAGAATGAAAGTGAGTAAGAGTGTAACGTGTGGGTGTGGGGTATGTAGGGTAACTGGTAGGGTTTTCTAATTAAATTAGTTGAAGTTTAATTATATATTTAATTAGTTTAATTTTAGTTAGTTAATCTAATGGGTTAATGCCTTAATCTTAATGGGTTTTAAATAGCAATGTTTATAAAATAAAATGAAAGGCTGGCGGCCCAAATTTTTATAGAATAAAATGAAAAGTCAGGAGGCCCAAAAGCTTAAGGCCCAATGTTTGCAACTTTGCAAAGCCCAACATGTGTATTATATTACATATATAATATAAAACTATAATATAAAGTATATTATAATATAATTCGGTTCGGTTTCGGCCAGTTCGGTGCATATACACTTGACACCGAAATCGAAACTGAAAATTTCGGTTTTTAAAAAATGAAACTGAAACCGAACTGAACCGAAATTTTTGCAACGGTTCTGTCGGTTTGAAGTAGTTTTTTTGGTTCCTCAGTTTTTTGCACACCCCTAATTAGGTGGAATTTTGGTGTGAGATAAGTGGATAGTTATTGGATATTTTTAGTAGTCTCTCTTCTGGCTAGGTACCATTATAAGTTTTTCTTGAATTATCTGATTATTGAGTAAATGGTGCTTTAAAATTGTTTAGGTGATATCTAAGGATTTTAGAGAAAATGTTAGGGAGAAGTTCTTTTGTGGTGAACTAGTTGAGGTATGTAATCTTATCCTAATTGGTTTTATTATGCTTATACTACTGTATTTTAACTACTAAAATTTGTTTATAATTGTTTCAATTTTATTTAATTGTTTAGCTACATTGATTTAAAGTAAAGAATAAAGAATTATGACAAATATATTTGATTTACTGAATATATATAATTTTATATATATACTTGAATGAGATATATTTTTGTTTGAACTATGATTTGATATATATATGATTTTAGACAATCTGACTATATTTTGACTCTGATACTTAGCCAATGGAGGTTATTAATTGGTACTCTGATACCCAGCCAATGGAGGTTATTCATTGGTATTGAAACTAGTTCTATTTGGGGCATCACGAGCCTATCATGTTTTTGGACCCAGCTAATTGGGTAAATACATTAGCATGGAACTAGTTTCATCTGAATCTGATGCCTAGTCATGGGGATATAGCGTGACCATAGTCGTAAAGATTGTTAAGAATATGAATTATGTTTGAATATTTGAACTGTTTTAAGTCCTTGAAACTGCTTATGTGTTTTTGGAACCTATTGTAAATTATAGATTTGACATATGGAAAACTTATTATTTTCTAATCCACTTATGATATATTTGTAAGATTCAAAATATTTGATCTATATACAACTTGTTAATTTACAGATCTATTTGCTTGATAGAACTTATTAGGATTTTGGTTACTTATTGAGTTGTCAACCCACCCCCCTTTTTCCCCTCCAGTTTCAGATTGTGAAGAATAGCAAGTTTGGGAGTTTTGCTGTTGTGTTGTGAGCATGAAAGAAGTTTAGTGATTTTGAGATTAGATGGTCTTGTAATAGTCTTATAGCTTTTGGCCAATTGGCATTGTGTACATGCGGTTTGAATTTTGTTCTTTTATAATTATTGGAGATCTGTTCATAAAGAAATTGTTGTAGTATTTTGGATTTATTTGATATAATTTTGAGGATAAATTTTAGTTACTAAAAAGGCCTTGCATACTTGTAAGGTGCTTATTTTTTATAAGTATGCTGCCGTTGTCACATGCCTAAATGTACTTGAAGAGTATGAATCACATGGTTAACTAGGCCAAATGAAAAGAGTCACATAGTACACACATTATTGAGGACGAGCTAGATCCATATATGATTACAGTGCCATTGGCCCATTGCCATATAAGAATAGTCAGCACATAGTTCTGATTCGTGTGCCCACTGGCAGATTGCTCAAAAATGAGCTCACTGGTTTTCAAATAGTGTACTTCACCAGTCAAAGATTAGTTGATTAATTTGCCCAACATGACAACATAGAGGTAGGCTAATAATTTTCATTGCCTGTCAATACTGGACATGACTAAGGATCTGTTTGGATACCGCTTATTATTGAAAACTGAAAATTTATTGCTGAAAATATTATAGCAAAATAATTTTTGAATGTGTGAATAGTACCACGGGACCCAGTTTTAAAGCAAAATTTGCATTTTTCTGTACTTGCGAGTCTCGTGAACAGTGCACGAGACCTAGGCAAAAAACGCCAAACGCAAACGTGGGCTGTTTTCAATGCAATCCAAATTCAGCTTAAGTGTGCGTTTGGGTGGAGATTAAAAATTAAAATTATTTAACTATTCAGCTTATTTTTGCTACTATTCATGGGTCCCACTGTACTTTTTGGCACTATTCATGAGTCTCACTGTATTATTTCAACTAACTTTTACCTTTATCTACAGTACTTTCAGCAATAATTTTTCAGTTTCAGTAAAATAAGCGGTATCCAAACATACCCTAAATGTACGTTTGGATTCAATGAAAAATGAAAATTATTTCACTATTCAACTTATTTTTGCTACTATTCATAGGCTCCACTACACTTTTTAATACTATTCATGGGCTCCACTGTACTATTTCAACTAACTTTTACTTTTATCTATAGTACTTTCGGCAATAAGTTTCAGTTTCAGCAAAATAAGCGGTATCAAACAGACCCTAAACTAGAAGAAAATTAATCTTTCTACCACCCACACTAATTTCTTCAAAACTCATGCTAGTTGCTTAGTACTGACCCAGATTCATTGATTGGAAATGAAATATATAAAAGGACAAAGTGAAGTCATGTAGAAGCATTCATTAAACAAGAGCTTAAAACTGCTTTTGCAAAGATGAAATAGTAAAATACCATTACCAAGAAACTAAGATGGGTTAATCTAGGTCACAACTCACAAGACAATACTTCTTGAACCTCCCCCAGTTCCATTCCTGCTACATTACAAGGCTCCTTAGTCCTAACCTTGTCTCAATCTTCAGCTAACCGTTGCTTATGACCAGGAGCCCATTTGGGGCATTTTGGACTGAAATAATTTGCAACAACTTTTGAGTTCAGGAGCTCCACAATGGGAGCATATTTCACACATCGCGGTGCTTTGTACTGGTTTATTGAAGCACCTTGTCCCACAGCATAGTCCATAAGCCTGTCAAATGTCCCACTCTCCACTATCTTTATCTCTAAGGGACCAATGGACTTATCTGAAACCCTGCCTTGGCGGTATACACTGTTGAATGATTCTTCAACAGTGAGGCAACAATCCTCAAAAACTGAAGGAGGGATTGGTGTTGCCCGGCTGAGGCTAATCTCCCAGTACAGGACATAATGCCCCGGGACAGTTGAAGTGTCAGCATAGCTTGTATATTCTGTGAGTGATGCATCAAATGACAAAAGATTGTTAGCTGCATTCTTCACTGCATTTTGTAGTTCAACTTCATCGGTTTTATCAGAATCAATGCTAAGAACCACATTCTTTCTGCATACAAAGTTGAATTGAGGAGCCTTGTTTTTGAATCCTGCCACTCGAAGTATGTCTCCAACACAATATCGATAAAGGCCTACAAGATTAAAAAAATTTCATGACAGTTCTTATATATATTCTATTGTACATGTGCAGTACATTAAATTTCTTAATAACTCACTATGTATTTTATTGGTTATTGCAAAAAAGTGTTTGAATTTAATTGGAGAACCTAATGTATTAACTTAAGTTTTATCTTATCGCATAAAAAACCAAAGAAAATCATCATCATTTCACAATGTGAAGTGTAGAATATAATATTACCTGCATAGGTAGTTACAACAAGCTCGTACTCTAGTCCTAGCTTAACATCAACAAGATCAACCAAGTCTTGGTTTTCCTTATCATTGAGGGAGACAGGTTTGGAAAAGGATTCATTGAATCCACTGTTCCTGTTAACTGGCAAGAACTCATAATAGCACATGGTGGGAATGAGAGTGTAGGAGACTTCACTTGGCTTGCACAGAGGATTCAAATTAAGGCCAAAGTAACACTCAGAAGATGCATACATGGTACAAACAAGAGGGAGACCATTGCTATAATAATCCAAAGTAGGAATGTACTGTGACATTGTTCCTGTCACAATGACATCAATATACTTGGTATTAGGCCACAACCTAGTTATGATCCCACTCCAAGAATCCTTGCCACATTCAGCTTCAATAAAATCAGCTAGCCTGGGGTTTGGTTCAAGAATTTTCATTACAGCTTCTCTCACTGATGAGTCAGTGATTTTGGGGTCTAAGGTACCACTTCGAATATCATTGCATAAAAGAAGCCAATTCTTTTCAAGGAACTTAAGGGCACGAATGAAGCCGGAAGCGAAGACTGCCCCAACACGAAGAACTTGGGTGTTTTGATAAAGGCCACAAAGCAACTGAGAGTACATGCTTTGATAAGAATCAGGGCAAAGAATGGTCTCGTTTGGGCTAGTATAGTTGGTGTAGGGATCATAAGGCCTATCCATAAAATGTGAACTTTTGTAGTAGCTAGTTAAAACTGGACGTGCAACAAGTCCTCCTGGGGTCTTAGCTTCTGATTTTATGAACAAAAAATACATGCCTTTTCCTTTGTCCAAACCTGGAACACATTGGTTCATCACAGGCATCAAAAGGCTGTAAAGCAATGACCTCCTCTCCAGCTCCTCTTCAATTGTTGGCATCAATTTCCTCTCCCCGCCAGAAGTTCCGGAACTACACACATAAACCAACAAAATTCAATAGTTACAACGGAGATGTTTCCGTTTTAAAAACCAGAAAGAATCAGTTAAAATACAAAGTTCTTGACAAAAAGAAAAGTTAGAAAAAGTTTATTAAATTAGACTTGATTAAATTAATCACCTAGTCAAGAACTCCGATATGGGTTGGGAACAAAGGATTGGTGAAGCATCACCATTAGCAATACGGTCAATTTCTGGCTTCAAATCTTCATATGTAACAACAGGAACCACCTTCTTGAATGTCTCTTGGTCTGTACACCCGTTTAGGCCATGTCGTTGCAAGTACTCAACGTGGGCACTACGAGAAAGGATTTCAGCAAGAACCCTCCTCTGAACTTCATCAGCATTACTGGTTACATCTTCAATAAATTGTAATGCCTTCTTGTTTTTACCATAGAGAGATGAGTTACTACCACAACAATCATATTCGGAAACATTATTAATCTTAGGAGCTTCTGGCATAGTTACAATAATATATATATATATAGTCTACAAAGTGAAGAAGAAGAAGTAGTAGTAATAGTAGAAAATAAAATTTGTGATAGGAAACGAAGTGAGGCGTAGGGGATATATATAGTGCAAAAATGCAAATATGATCAATATGGCTGTAACCCACTTGTTAGTTCCAATCGAACAGTACCAAGGGTGAATATTGTAATTGAAGTGTAACCCCATTTTCATAATTTATTTGTTTTTTGACTTTTCTACGTTAGCCCAACTCATATAGTTCTGTTTTTTAGTGGGAGAGTTGGGAATGTTATTGTACATGTGGTTGGGCTAGTTGGCTTGGATTACAAGGAAACACGGGGGGGAATTAAAACCGTTTGGAACCGGGCCTCTCGGTCTCACTGAGAGGGAAATTTTCAAAGAGGACCGGCAATATCCGGTAAACTCGCGGTGGGAACCGGGTACATGCGAGCATGTAGTACGGGTGTCATTTTGAGTACCAGCAACGGCTTCCGTAATTTGGTCTAAAAAGGTGGCTTTAGCTTCTTCAATTATGGAGTGTATCTTTCTACCGGGGAAGGAAAATTTTAGTTACTTCCGGAGTATCATAAATGTGTACTCTATCCTCTCACATAATTGGTGGGTTTCACCATAAATTTAATTAGTGAGATCCACCATTAATGTGAGAGGAGAGAGTATGTATTTATGGTACTTCGAGAGTACACAATAATTTCCCCTTATTGAATACTTCGAGAGTACCATAAATGCGTACTCTCCCCTCTCACATAAATTGTGGATCCTACTATAAATTTAATTAGTGGGATCCACAATTATGTGAGAGGAGGGAGTACGCATTTATGGTACTTCGGGAGTACTCAATAATTATCCATCCCCGATACCCTTTTCTTACATTTTTCCCATACAAATTTATAGCTGGAAATTAATGTTCATTCAATTTTGGGAATCAAATGTGTTTCTTTATATGATTTCTTACGTTTTATGTCATGTAAAACAACTAAGAAATGGAAAAAAGTCTATGCGTTTTTAATGTGGTATTAATTAAGATTAGCTGTTGTATATTTATGCCCACTATGTTATGGTGATGAGGGTACTTTATGTAGGTTATCTTGGAGAAAAGGAAAGGAGAGTTGAAATCCTTTCATTTAATTTAACCACAATTCAAAGACATGAAAAGGAAATGTGGGTTATGAGGACTTCAGATTATGATATACATAGGATCTTTCAATTTTGAGTGATGTTCTATGTCTATGATCTTAAAATTGAGAGCTCTGAGATTTAATTCATATATCACTGATCGATGGAATATTTTATTGTTAGAGAGGGCTAAAAAACAAACCGATGTTGCAAGTTGCAACCAATTATTGCTGTTTGACAAATGAAATTATAGAAAATAACAAATAAAACTGTGGAAAATATTGGTGCAGTTTTCTAATCTAACTTTTTTTTTTTAATTTAATAATTAGTTCTCATCTAACTCTAAGCAACAAGATTCCAAAATAAATTTGCCGGCTGCCTAAATAGCTAAGGTTACCACGTGTACAAATTAAAAACCTAAGCAAATAAAATCTGTAGAGATTGTGATACCATCCTGCACCACCAAGTACTCTACAGCCGCCCTTTATTATCACCATGTCTACTCAACAATTGCGATACCATCATTTTCAATATGTACGCCAATGCTACCATCATTTTCTCTCTCTTTTTTTTTTTTTTTTTTTGTTTTATTTTTATTTATTATAAGGGTTTGCGTATTCAATAAAACCACTTACCAAAAAGCTCATTTATGGATGATTTTGAGGTTGAATCTTGAATATTGTAGAGAGCTTTGATCCCAATTAAAAGTTTGTGTTACAAAAGTGCGTTGTGTACTTTCTTGCACGTTTAGACTTCTTCTCCTATTGAAGGTCTTTTCCATGCGTGAGAATAAATGAGCTTCACATACTGTGGAGTTTAATGGAATGTCTTTTTTGCTATGAAACGGATTATTTTTCCAAGGAAGTATTGAGTGCTCTTATACGGTGCTTCAAATGGTGTCCAGTCAGATACTTTGAATGATATAGTGGAGACTTAATTTGTTTTTCTGCCATTATGAAAAGCAAAATAGATATGCATCTTTTAATTTAGTGGGAGGAATTTCATCATTCACCGAACCAACATTTGTTCACAGGGGTATTTATGGTTATCTCAATACTTTTTTCAATTAGCTCAACTGATAAAGTTTTTTATCAGTTGAATAAAATATCTAGAGTCCGAACGTCGTTATTCCAAAAATCAATTAATGTACGTCTTGACATGATGATAAAGAACAATCGTTATAGATTAGACGTTTCATAAGAATGGTTTAAAAAAAAAATAGATAAAATAATGAAAAAATAAAAAGGGATAGTGATGGTGACCTTGTGATCACGCATATGGGTATGGATATTGATATTAGCAGATCGAGTAGCACAGAAGCTGTACTGGGGTTGGGGCATGATATAATAAAACTTAAGGCAGTTGACTTGTGGTCCCACCCCGGCCTTCTCTCCGGTTGTCTCTTAAGACCATTTACAGTCACTTTCAAATAGACACGTGTTGTAAAGCTGTTGGTTGTTGTTTTCCTATGTTTCCCAACAGTCAACCCAAAAAAGAGACAGGTTGCTTAGGTAGGAGAAATGCAGGGCTTAGAGGCCGCACCAAGGCATGGGTGCCTTGTGCTTGATGTACTCACGTATTTGATTATTCAGGAGATCACTCTGAGATTTTCTGGGAATGAATGTTTATAATGCATTAATTTGTGGGATTATTGTCTTGACTCTTGATCGATTACTGTTTGTGTTTTCACATAATTAATTTTTTGCGTTTATACATTCTTCTTCAACTTTGACCGTCAATCTAAATTTGTGTTCACATCTTTTCTCAGTTGACCTGTTGCACTACAGCTACGTTTGGATAGCGCTTAAAATGGCCTGCGTTTGGAGTTTGGAGTTTGGCGTTTTAAATAGTGGGACCCACGGCTACAGTGGGTCCCACGGCAACTGTGCATACGGCAGATCAGGCAATTTTCTGAGTCCCACACAACACTATTCATATTTAAAAACTATTTTCCTACGGTGTTTTCAGTAATAAGTTTTCAGTTTTTAGCAATAAGTGATATTTAAACATACCCTACATGTTGTAAAATAGCGGAAACTCAAAAAATTATTGAGACTAATTGTGAAAATATTTCAGGCTTAAGAAAGATCTCCAAACAAACAATAGGAACGAAGAAAATTAATCCAAAAGAAAATAGACACAAAACACCAAGAATTTACGTGGTTCGGCAATAGCTTACATCCACGGGCGACGACGAACAAATTTCATTATAACAAATTTGTGATAATATAAATTGGTGTTGAGGCACTCTCACAAACCCAAATCTCAAATACACTCAAATAACTCTTTCTCACAAATACAAACCAAAGAACCAAAGGTTCACAAATATCAACTACGAATACCAAATACAAATGCGAATTGTGCACGAACCAAAGAGAGAGCCACAAATCAAATCCAAAAGTTGCAATGTACCAAGAGAGAGCAAATCACCAAACTGCAGAACCAAGCAGTAACAAACCTCTCTTACTATTCCAAATTGCAACCCATAAATATCAATGAACCAAACAAAGGAGAGCCTCTTTTTTTTTTCACACCCACGCACTCTATTTTCACTCTAATTTTCCGTAGTAGCACTATGCTTATATAGGAGACTTGAGTAGGCTAGCATATCCAAAACCAAGAAGGACTAGACTTCTTTTCCACACATAAAAGAAGAATCACTCCTATTCCAAAAAGAATTCCAAATCAAGTAGTAGATAAGACTTCTAATAGAATTTGATAACTTCAAACAACAGTAACCCAAAAGGAATAAAATTCCTTCCTTATCCAAATCCAACAAGGAGTCAAACTCCTAATTGAAGCCATATTCTACAAATCTCCACCTTGGCTTGAATTCCATCAAGCCTCACAAACGACATTTACAAACCACCAAATACAAATCGTTAATAAGTCTCCACCTTGACAAGACATCTCCCAAACGACAAATACAAAGCACTCAATCAAATCAGAGCCTAACCAGAAAAAAGTGCAAATTATCCAAAACCACTTTCAAATGCGCCAATTGATGCCAAATGCACCCAAAGATAGTGCCAAATTCAAATAAGAGTCCAAAACAAAGTGCATATCACCACAAACGAAACTTCTCCATTGCCACCACCAAAACCCCTACGGGCTAATTCAAATTGCAAATACTGAACAAGTCCAAGCAACACTTGAACTTGTGCAAAGGCTTAATCACCATGTCACCACCAAAAATAACATCATGATTCCTACCTCCAAAAGAAGCAACCTTAATAGGGTCCCATACATCAGCGTGTACATAATCAAGCAAGCCCTTAGTATGATGAACTATTGTACCAAACTTGACCTTAGTTTGCTTCTCCAAAGCATAAGGCTCACAAACTTCAAATTTGCAGTTCTTGGCACTCTCAAACAAAGTATTATCATTGGCATGTTCCAAAAGTCTAATAGTGTCTGAAGTAACCTCCCCAATTACTACTCCACGTACAACAGTACTCTCTTTAAGGAAATACATGTTCCTACGACGTGTGGCCATCATTACTACCAAAGAACCATGTTGTACCTTCAAAGTTACATTCTCCATAGCAATTTTGAAACCCTGGGATTCTAACAAACCAACTGAGATGAGATTCCTTTTCAATTTAGGTATGTATCGAACCTCATTCAGAAAACTAATTGTTCCATCATGCAATTTCAGCTTGATTTTACCTTTCCCCAAAATCTCACAGGTTTGATCATTACCCATGATGACTGAACCAAGTTCCGACTCTTCTAGGTTGTAAAACCATTCCTTTTTCGGACACATATGGAAGGTGCAAGCTGAATTCAAAACCCACTCATTTGAATGGCAAACAAATGATGAACTAGTCAATGCAAAATCAGAATCCTCATCACAATCATGTGCTACATTTGCATTAGAATCCTTCTTGTCTTTGTTTTGCAACAAATGGCAATCTTTCTTCCGATGCCCCCTTTTGTGACAATAGGCACACTCGTCTTTTTCAAGTTTCTTATCATTAGACATGCCCTTAACAATCAAAGCCTCAAACATCGTGTCCCTTTGAGCTTGCTTATCTTTCATACGATACTCATTATTAGTCAAAGCATTGGACACATCATCAAACTTAATTTCATCTTTTCCATACAAGAGTGTAGTAATTAGATGATCATAAGTATCCGGCAATGAATTCAATAATAAGAGAGCTTTATCCTCACTGCTAATATCAACTTCCAAATTTTGCAAATTAGTAAGTATTTTATTACAATCATTTAAGTGCTCAGACATAGAAATACCTGCACAATATTGGAAACGGAAGGGCTTCTTCTTCAAGTAGAGACGATTCTCCACACTCTTGGTCATATACTTGTCCTCCAATTTCTTCCAAAGCTCTTTAGCATTCGTCTCCCTCATAACAAAATATTTTTGATTCTTGGCCAAACACAAACGAATGGTGCCACAAGCTTGTCTATTAATCTTTTCCTAATCCTTGTCTGACATCCCTTCAGGTTTGTCTTCCAAAGTAATATCCAACTCTTGTTGAACCAAGACATCCATAACTTCGCATTGCCACATGCCAAAGTTATTCATTCCATCAAATTTCTCTACTTCAAATTTGGTATTAGAAACCATTGTCCTAACCGCCAAAGGTTTTGCAGAAGACTCTACCAAAGTTTTTCCAGAAGAATCGCCGAAGATTTTGTAGAGGAATCACTTGACATCTTTCTCACTAAAAATCAGATCCATGAACCAATCACCAAAATCTCTAAAGAGAACAAATCCAAACGCCTAGGTAGCGAACCTAGGCTCTGATACTAGTTTTTTGTAAAATAGCGGAAGCTCAAAAAATTATTAAGACTGATTGTGAAAATATTTCAGGCTTAAGAAAGATCTCCAAACAAACAATAGGAACGAAGAAAATTAATCCAAAAGAAAATAGACACAAAACACCAAGAATTTATGTGGTTCGGCAATAGCTTACATCCACAAGCGACGACGAACAAATTTCACTATAACAAATTTGTGATAATACAAATTGGTGTAGAGGCACTCTCAGAAACCCAAATCTCAAATACACCTAAATAACTCTCTCTCACAAATACAAACCAAAGAACCAAAGGTTCACAAATACCAACTACGAATACCAAATACCAAATGCGAATTGTGCACGAACCAAAGAGAGAGCCACAAAGCAAATCCAAAAGTTGTAACGTACCGAGAGAGCAAATCACCAAACTGCAGAACCAAACAGCAACAAACCTCTCTCACTATTCCAAATTGCAACCCATAAATATCAATGAACCAAACAAAGGAGAGCCTATTTTTTTTCTCACACCCACACACTCTATTTTCACTCTAATTTTCCGTAGTAGCACTATGCTTATATAGGAGACTTGAGTAGGCTAGCATATCCAAAACCAAGAAGGACTAGACTTCTTTTTCACACACAAAAGAAGAATCACTCCTATTCCAAAAAGAATTCCAAATCAAGTAGTAGACAAGACTTTTAATAGAGTTTGATAACTTCAAACAACAGTAACCCAAAAGGAATAAAATTCCTTCCTTATCCAAATCCAACAAGAAGTTGAACTCCTAATTCAAGCCATATTCTACACTACATAATTATTGGAGAATAAATTATATATATTTATTTCCACTTTCAAATAGAGAATAAAATGTTTTTTTTAATAAAAAAAAATCAAGAATAAAATGAAATTTGATCATGCGAGTTTATGAATTATTTTAAGAAAAATTTTTATGAAAAAAGAAAAAAAAAATTGATTTTGATTTTGATTTTTTTATATCTTCTATAAAAGTAGTACCAAAACATTACTAAAACGGTCAATTAACAAATACTCTGAAGGCACTTATTAAGCGAACCCAATTTTTAATAAGGCTTTTGTTATTTTGTATAAATCATCCAAAGTCCTTCAGCAGAAAGCCAAACTTGTCAACTTTGTCCAACCGTGGGTGTACAGGCAATTTGTCATGTTGGACTAATAAATTCACTTTCCATCAAATTAATCAGATTAGAGTTCTGTCCAGAAATTCTCAAAAAATTGAATTCATGAAATGAAACCCTATCAGTGATGTAGCAAAAATAGAAGAACCCCTATCAGTGCTGTAATAAGTTTGATGCCCTAAAGTCAAATGTACAGTTGTCTGAGTATAGTTTTGTTTTGGAGGGACCAAAGAGTGATTTAATGGGGTTAAATTAAAACCAAGGAAGTCATACCAATACCAATACCAATACCATTCGTACTAGTGGTATATATCGTACTGACCATAAAATTGGTATAAAAAATTTTCTAAAATATAAATGATAAAATACTTGGTAACACTAATACGATCCATACTCTTTAATATTTAGAGGATAAAATAATGGGTTGTATCGCCCTGTACTAACTACTAAGGATGTTTTAGGTGTTTTGGTGGATACAATAAAAAATTGTTTAAAAAATGTTATTTATCCTCTATAACATTGGGTTAATGTATTTAGGATAATATTTAAGCTTATAAAATATTTAAAATTTAAATAACATGTTTATAAAAATATTAAAAAAATACATACAATATATATATATATATATATAAGTATATAAATAATGGTAATTCTGAAATGATACACCTGTATTATCCACGTGATACCGAAATATTTTGTTTTCTTGAAAAAATCAAAACCGACTCCAGTACAGAGTTTTGACTCCCTTTGTTAAAACTCTATTAATTGATTTAGAAATTTTAGAAAAGTACTTTTAAGGGTATATTAAAGAGCAAAAAGATTTTAAGCCGAAATTTGAAGCTTAAAAAAAAAAAAAATTCTTTATGTTTTATAACTTTAGAATTTTAAAATGCTATTCATTGTAATTTACCACACATTCAAAACGATGAAGAGTTTTTCAATTAAACTTATATATCGCAAAAGCTTTAATAAAGCTCTTTCTTTGAAGCTCTGTCTTACAACAATATATAATAACATATATTGTCATGATAAACTCTTTCATGCTTAACTCATGCATTAAATTCGAATTAAGAAAAAAAAAAAAAAAACACCTATATACCGCAAAAGCTTTAACAGAGAATTTGCTCTACTATAGATAATGTCAATTCCAGCTTTGCAGCCGAACTTGGTGTGAAATTATTAATGGCGATCACGCTACATATGCCCTACGAAACTGTCCTTGCGGTGCTTTTTGCCTTTTTGACTATCAAATATCAATGCATTCACGTAAAAACAAAACTGCTCTGTGGTTGCGGGCCTCTTAGAATTTAATATCTGTTTTTAGCTAAACAACATTTTAATTACGTACTATTAACCAATCAAATCACTTGCATATGGCCACATTAGTTTATCTACCTAATCTATTCCATATTTATATTACTATTTAAAGGGTTTTAAGCTGTAGATTTTAAGGGTTTGTTTGGTTAGATGTTTTAGGAGTTTAAAATACTATTTTTAAAACCTAAAACTCTGTTTCATAATCACAACTTCTCATAATTTTTTTATAAACGTTCATTTTGAATTCAAAATACAGTTTTCTAACAGTTTATACCAACACATACTAAGTCTAGCTTGGATATCCCAAAATATCCTATCCTTGCTCACTTACAAGTTAAAACCTCCCACTAAACCCACATTTTCAGCCATTTATAATCTCTTTATCTCTTATCATTTTTTTAAAATTTAAATAAAGACAATCTATTTTTTTTTCTTGTTTTTTCTACGTTCTCTTTTATTTTGAATAGATAAATCTCTAGACATTCAACAAATTAAAATTCACTACAGATTTTCAATTCATAAAAAGAGATGAATGAATGAAAAATTATGGTATTAAACTAAAAAAAAAGCCTTATCGAACACTTGAGTACGTGCGATGAGGTTTGTAGCTTTAAATGTTATGTTGCAGAAAGTATACAAAATTTAATCAATAATTTAAGAAAAAGGTTGAAAAATGATGTAAGATTATGATCATGACCAAAACTACATTAATACCATGTGAACAAATTGGGTAAATTATACTTTACCACCTAAAACTATACCCTATATTACATTTTATATCCTAAACTTTTTAAATGCACGTTTTGCACCCTAAACTATGACCTTGTTACATTTTGTATCCTGATGTTAAGTTTTCTGTTAACTTGGATGAAAGTTCAAAGTTTAGAGTGCAAAGTGTAATAAGTAGTATAGTTTAGGGTGATAAAGTGTAATTTCTATTTTATTTTTAAATAATTGAGAAGAGGGGCAATTATGTATTTTTACGTGATGACATATTTTTCCATTCAAGTTAACAACAAACTTAACGTCGAGGGTGCAAAGTATAACAATGATCATAGTTTAGGGTGCAACGTGTGCATTCGAAAAGTTTAGGGTACAAAGTGTAATAAGATGTATAGTTTTGTGCGGTAAAGTGTAATTTTCCTGAACAAATTTTCAGTAAATGTCACTCTTGCCCCAAATTTCTTTCATCTTACTAAGTGTCTATCCTCAATTACTCTTCAAATACCTTTCACCCGATTATTCTGTGACACGAAATATTATTTGTAGTTGCTATTTGTTTCAAGTAACACCTATTAACTGAAAGATTCTATGGAAAAGAGAGAAGTTCTAATTGAATGACCCCAAGAAACACTATAAACTAACCCCAAAGTGAGGTGATACTTGACGGAATCTCCCACCTCTTCTTTTTTGATAGGAATTTCATCCACGACCTCTTTTTGTACCATAATTCAAGTAGAATTGAGATTGAGTTGTGGATTGTTTACTAGAGGCAAACATTGCAAGAGTGTGTATGTTACTTTCGAGTTCTCCAATATAAGCTTGTTCTTTAGATTGCAACAGAACTGAGAGTTGCTCGTAAGTAATAGTTTAACTATGGGTTCTAATAACAGAACAAAAACAAAAACTATTTTACGTGCCCGCTCTATATAGTGAATGGACATTAGGTTTGACATATTTGATAGAAGTAACAATGGCGCTTGTGGTTGTGAAGGAGGTTTGACATATTTGATAGAAGTAACAATGGCGCTTGTGGTTGTGAAGGAGTTATGGTGTTTGCATGGACTTTGGAGAAACATTGTTTGATGGTAGCGTAGTGGTGTTGGTATTCGAAGGAGAGGAAGCCATAGATCTTGGCTGATACCAATAAAGATAATGGAAAAGAGAGAACTTCTACCCGAATGAATTGCAAGAATTTTGTTATTGCAACTTAATCAATACTATACATGACTAGGGGTGGCAATTTTTATCCATATCCATGAACCTGCCCATTACCCACCTTATTTGGATAAGTCTTAATCCAACCCATTTGAGTATTTGGGTTAAATGGATAAAGACCCATTTGGATATTTAATTAGATGAGTCTAAATGGATAAATCCACTAATACCCACTAAACTCATCTAAAATTTAAAATTAAATAAACCCACTAATATCCACTAAATCCTTCTAAAATCTAAAACTTAAATAAAACCTCAGTCTCACTCTTAGTCTCACTCTCCTTCAGATTTTCTCAGTAACCAAACACTTTTCCAAACACTTTAACCTCTAGATTTCTAAGTCCAAACACTTTCCCTCAGATTTTCTCAGTAACCAAACAAAAGGAAATTCTAGAGAGAGAACGGGGATGGAATCGGAGGTCACCATTCCACTCTTTTCCTTGTCATTCGATTTCCCAAAGAAACGTTAGTGCCCTAACCCTAAACAAACTCATGTTCAAACACAGAGAAAAGAGAACAACACTGATTAGAGCAACAATGGAGGCCACGCAAAATGACGAAAATTCCCTTTCACAATCACAATCACAATCACAACCACAACCACAAACTCTCTCGAAGAACGCTCAGAAGAAGTGAAGAAGGCAGAGAAGAAAGCGCACAGAGGTAGTGTATCAGCTTCGTCTTCGGCGAAGCTGGTTTTAATCGGACCCTTTAACGGGTCGGGCAATCGGGCCCTTTATGCGATGGGTCTTTTGTTGCAGAGAAAATGAAAGGAAAGAGAAGGAAAAAGTGATTTTTGAACTTTTTTTTTTTGAAGTGACAACTTTAACTTTTTCTCTTTCTTTCTCTGATGGTTTGTTTGGTTGCCGAGTAAAACTAAGGGAATAGAAGGGAAAGAGGAAATGAAAGGAATTTTATGACCTTCGATGTGCTTGAGACTCTGTTTCGTTGCCGAGAAAAAAAAAAAAAAACAGAGAAGAAAACAGTCATTTTTTTTTCTCTCTTTTGTGCTTTGTTTGGTTATTGAGAAATGAATTTTGTGAAGGGAAAATGAAAGGAAAGAACAAGAAAAGTGATTTTTGAACTTTTTAATTTTTAATTTTAAAGTTTTTAACAAGTTATTTATTTATTTGGGTCATATTGGGTTAAATGGGCGAGTTACTAATTAAATGGGTTGGACGGGTAATGGATAATTAATTTATATATAAACGGATCATAAATGGATAAATGGGTAATTACACACCTAACCCATTTATGACCCAACCCTCCCATTTGCCACCCCTATACATGACCTTTCATAAAAAAAAAAAAAAAAAACTATACATGACCTGTTCCTGATATATACGAAGAGAGAGAATAAAATATATATCTAATTAGCCGTTAAGCTCTAATAACAAACTAACAAATCTAACAAACAGATTATTAACATGTGTTTAGTTATAAACAGCACATGATACAAGCATGTTGATCGAAGCTGTTTGTAAATACGACATTGTTTCTTTTGATGGCTTGAAGTATTGAAACAAAAACGATATCGTTTCTCTTATCAGTAATAACAACATTTAAGCCTTCCAAGTTCTAAATTATTAATTAGTAATAACAGCTATTCAATAAAAAAAGTAATCAGTAATTACAGCTATAAAATACCTGTCTCCAGCCATAGTAGGAAATATCTATACTATATATAAGATGATTCAACTAGATTTTTTGTGGTTCAAAAATACCCTCATTAATGAAGGGTAACTTCATTTAGAAATTGGGTTATAAATGTCAAATAAAAAATTTCATTTTTAATTCAAAAAGAGAATTCCTAAAATTTAGGATTTTTTTCTCTTCACGTTAAAAAAAAAAAAAAAAAAAAAAAAAAAAACTACAGTTACTACTTTTTTCTAAAGTTTATCATTTTTATTTGTTTGAAAAATAAAAAATATATATTTCTAAATTATAATTGATGCAAATTATTAACATTTATCTAACAAAATAGAAGCGCCTTTGAGCACGCGAGTGAATGCATGCTTAGACGCTAGTATACTATGTGTGGAACAAGGTAATTAATTAAACGTGTTAGATGCAAAATTTTCAGTTGATGATAATTTAACGAGGACACTACCAAGATCCTTGTACTTTCAGCTTCTTAAACTTCAAATTAGGAATGCATGCATAATTATACGTAAAACAAAAAAAGGGTACACACACTGATTAAAGACTAGGATTGCAAATAGTACACCTTAACCCCAATCAACACAATCGTGTAAGAGGTAAACTATCAAGAGAAAATATTCTAATATAGACTCGTTAGTATATCAGAAAAAAAAAAAAAAAAAAGACTCAGTTAATATAAACACACAATGTATATAATTTAACAGGAAATATTTATATATTTTTAAAAACATTCGTATTTAATATGTGAAATGAGTGATGTATATAAACAATATTCAATAATGAAATGCGCCAAAATGAGTGCCCACGGGCATTGCCTAAGTGTTTATTAGCTATCAATTAAGTACCAAAAGAATGTCTACTTATTACCCCCTTTACCTCTTTCATGTGAACACACAGTGATTCAGCAAATAATAACAATAAATACTCCTAAAATGTGCACACATAGTGAGATATGAGGAGGGAGACATGTATCAACAAATCGCATGCGTAATCTGACTCATCAAAAAAACAACTCAGTACGAAACATGTACCATTTTCCAGACATGGCAATGCATGATTTCATGAAGTAAAATATATAAAAAAAAAAGCTCAGATTGCAACTAGCTTTATTTATACGGATCAATACCGACACCACAAAAGCTGTTTTTTCACGCTTTAACAAGAAAATCTCGAAGCCCCAATAACAATGAAAGATAGTGAAAAATTCAATATCTCTACAGATTTGATGTTTCTGTTCCATCACAACTTACTACATGCATTTTCCTCATGTTGAGTGGATGTGCTTTCTCTGTAACATTTTTTTTTTTTTTTTTTTCTTGTCTCTAACTTTTCTTTTCTTCTCAGAATAATAAATTCTTCGATGACGTCGTGACCTTTTGCACTCTTTTAGTTTACCTTCTTTCACAATCATGGATACTGATTTTCACCTCTAGTTGAAAAATAAAGGATCACTTCACTTTTCTGGGTCCAAATCCAATAATTTTCTCCTGTCTGGTTAATTATAACAGGTTTTGGTACCTGTCCATGTCCAGTTGTCCACTCACTATATTACACTCTTTTCTGTCAACTACAACAGTGTTATTTATTTTGGTGTTAGTTTGGAATGTCTAATTGAGTTAATCTACTCTCTCTATCTAAACAATCAAGAAGCAATAGGACCCTTATTTACATTAACCACAATAGCAAATAATTAGTTGATTGGAGTCACTATTAAGAATTTAAAGTACAATAATTACCTTGTTAGTGACATACGTAATTCAGGATTTGTACCCACAAGCTCATGCAAATAACTATAAGTTCCTGTTTCAATAATATTAAGGGAGGGAAAAAGGTGGTAAAATTAATTAAGAGAGAGAGAGAGAGAGAGAGAGAGAAGCCATGCGTGCTATAGTTTCAAGTACAAACTGATTAAAATCATGAAAAATCATCTTGGTTTATTTT
The DNA here is from genome assembly GCA_030021035.2 of Notholithocarpus densiflorus. NCBI lineage: Eukaryota > Viridiplantae > Streptophyta > Magnoliopsida > Fagales > Fagaceae > Notholithocarpus > Notholithocarpus densiflorus. Next base: position 3,474,328 of record JARYZH020000020.1, read on the forward strand.
GTTTTCGGGTTTAATGAGGCATCTTGAAGTATGAGTACTAAATTAACTAATTTCTAGGTGGATGTATTTTCTAGTCCGCAATCCACATCGCATCAAAGTTATTATCTATATGATTTGACTTCAACATATGACAGATAACTTTTCTAATCCTACTAGAAACTACCGTACCATATGCATGAACCAATTAATCAGTTTGATGAGTTAGGTTAAAGACTTACAACGTGTTCCCCTCTTCTTTTTATTTTTTATTTTTTTATGTATGTGTGTAAAAGTACTACTTACTATTGTATTTCTATTATATTACTGTGATTTAATTTGGATTAGCTTTTTCTCAAATTTTATTTGTTAAATGTTGAAAAAAATATAATTTTTTTATAAAAAAGCAAAATTTTAAAAAATTGTACATTAAAAAAAAAAAAAAACCTGGGATTTGCCTTTAACCTATCAACATATGGCATATCCTTAAGAACCGATAATCCAGGAATGATAATTGTTCCTTTTCCTAGCACTTGATATCTACTCCCATCACCAAATTTCACAAAGCCACTTATCCCTTCCTAAAGTTCTTTGAAGAGAGACTTAGCACTTTGTTATGTGTGCAGAGCAACCACTATCAAGATACCACAATCATGAGTTAAAAACTTTCAATGCAGTATGCACAACAAGACACATGGGAAACACATTAAATTCTCATTGAAACAAGCATGCTTCCTATTGGGAGATTTACACAATTAGGTGGAGTTCAATTTTCTTTCCAAATGAGCAATTTTGTCACAAGGAGCCATATTCTCTTCTTTATCTCTATCTACCAACAAATTTGACTCAACCAACTTATCTTGCAAAAGGATATTTTCATTTTCAATCTTTCTCAATCTCATGATAAATTTTTTAGCATGTTTCTTTGATTTTACCAACTCTAAGCATATTATATTGTGTATTCCTAGATGTACACATAGGGTCATTTTCACAAACATATACCGTTTCACATCCAACACTCTCCATGACAGTGAGGTCAAGTATCACCATAAGAAATGAATTCAAACACAAGTACACCAATGCTATGACACCAATTGAGAGTTAACTTAATTTAGACCTTGATATTACGTCTATTGCCAATTTTAAGCTAACTATTGAATTAAACTCAAAATTTTAGAAGTAATTATCCAATTAACATTATCATAGACATGACAGAAAAACCCAAATAAACAATCACACCCACAAGAATACTGGAGTGTTTACAGATAGAAAAACTTGAGAAACAGGTGGAAAAAACTCTCTAGGGCTTATAACACCAAAAATCCATTAACAAGAATAGTTGTAGTACAAATCACAAAACCCTTCAAATTAAAAAATGACTAAGTATCTGAGCCTTTAGCTCATGCTAGCAAATGATTTCTCTAATCTTTTCTACTTGTTAGTCTCCAGATCTAAGAATTGAATTGCCAATCGTAAAACCAAGACTTCTTGGTCACTCCAAGGCCTCTTGGAGATTTCGAGTATGCTCCAATGATTTTGTGTGATGATTTTAGTTTTTCCATCGTGTAATTTGGCAGTTGGAGAGGGAGAAGGTAGAGAGATGGAATAGGTTTTAGCGCTAGGGTTCTACGAATCTGTATAGCTCTTCAATATGGGAGGGTGGCTAATCTTGGCCGTGACTACTATTTTTCGCATGTTTTTTCATTAGGAAAATTCTTAACTTACATTATAGACACAAAATGTTTACAATGTTATACATATTTGCAAAAAAATGTATTTATTTTTCTCTAGCTTCTTTTTTTCTTCTTCTTTTTCTTTTAGTTGCTGGTTTGGTTTGATTCAATGCGTTTGAAAATGTATTTTTGCTTGGAAACTCTCAGTGGATAGGTATGAATTTGGATACGGCTTTATACGTATTAACTATTGGATACAAGACGAATAAAAATCCTTGTAAGACCATCAGTACTTAAACATAAATTTTAGGTGACCTGCTTAATATATGAACTGATTGTTTGAACTCGACCCCATTTTAATTATATGAACTCTAAAACGCTTAAAGAGCAGCACAAGTGCGCAAGATGAAAATTCTCCGAGTTCATCATCATTGAGACCAGGGAATAGGAATTTTGTACATTTAAAAAAGAAAAGAAAAAAACTGAATTACGTACATTCACCATCATTGACACAATGAAATGGGAATCACAATCTGGATTGCGTTTAGCAGTATAAAGTATAAACAGCATTAGGTTTCAACTTTTGATTTCACCCCCCCCTCCCAAAAAAAGAAAAAGAAAAAGATTTGTATTCTTTTTAATGACACGAATTTTGTTAGAGAGACCGCAAAAAACCACTTACTAATGTACATAACCATTCAGTTCACTTGATAATAAGACTGTCGGCACAATTATCAGGCAAGCTTTGGTTTAATTAACAATGGTGAATAACTTGTTTATTTTGGGGGTTAAACAACGGTGACTAACTTTAAGTTAGCAACAATGAATCTAATTAACGATGTTATGATGTTGGGCAGGATAGCACTTATCCAAAGCTGAAAAGAATGACAAGATGGATCAAAAAAAGGAGATGTAGGATTGACGAGTTTTGTGATTACAAAGCCACAAGCTAGACACACTTTGACACCTTAGCTTGATGCAACTTGAAATTCCGGAGACATTTCAATTGATTTGTTGGACCTTGAAGCTTATGGCCAAATCCAAGCCCATGGTAAGAGATAGAGTATTCTGCCTGTATATTAATTCATGTAGTGCAGTTTGGCTAACATGTAGGTCCATGGTTTTGACATTAGCTTCACCACAAAGTACGCGCACGAAGAGTATCAGTGTCTTTTAGAAGATGATTGTGAACATATGAAAGAAGGGGACAGTGTCTTTTGAGTTCTCTTTTCAATGGGATTTTCTATGTCTTTTGCGTTACTTTCCAGGGAAAGAGAAGATATGGTGGCCTAAGGTCTAGCAAAGGTGGGGAGCATATTAATATACAAGTTGAGAAGTAAACATAATAAACAGGTTATATTATGATGTGTTTCCATCATGCTAGAGGATACGGATGATCTAATCTTCCAATAGGTACAGTAAGGGTATATTTGGATACCGCTTATTTTGCTGAAATTGAAAATTTATTGCTAAAAGTACTGTAGATAAAAGTAAAAGTTAGTTGAAATAATATAATGGGGCTCATGAATAGTACAAAAAAGTGTAGTGGAACCCATGAATAGTAGCAAAAATAAACTGAATAGTAAAATAATTTTAATTTTCTATCCTAATCCAAACGCACACTAAAAGGGTTTTTCTATATGGGAAAAACGCTAACTTGTCTAGATAGTGCAAAATAATTAAGGTGGAAATATGTGTATGGCTACCCCAAAAACTATTTAAGAGAACAAATAATAGAAAAGAGAGGGATGGTGTTGGTGTTGAAATTGAAATTTGAAGGCTAGGGTTTTGGGAGGGTATGGGTCCCTTTCTTTATGTGGTTCTAAAAAGAGAGAGCTTGTTGTGTCTTCCTGATATTCATCTATATGACATGTAAGGGGAACACATGATTGCCTCTTTCTTTAATATCCTTTTGCTTCCAAATTAGATTCCCTGAAAGGTGATAAGGTAAATTGATTCATAGACTTAGGTGTCATGGTCCTCCCTTCGACAACAACCCATGCTTTTAATTAAATCCCAAAAGTCTTACTGGAAAATATAAAACTGATAAAATCCAGAAGCCAGAACACTATTTTTTATTTATACCTTTTTATTGTCATAATTTTTTTTCTTTTTTTACTGGAAAACAAAATGTAAGGAAAACTGTGCCTCCACTCCTCAGTTTAGCATATCCCTGGTCTCTTTTTTATTTATTTTCTTGTTGTTATTATTATTGTCCTAGATAATCTTTTGAATAGTACTCAAAGTTGAGTAGAAATCAATATGGCAGGCAAAGTTATCAGAAAGTTGAAAGGATAACATAATAAAGCAAATAATTTAGATAGATTTTGGTTATAATGGTCGGGTTTGAGATGACTAGACAAGGACCTATCCTCATATCGGACCATGCTGTAAAAAAAAATTGAATTCGGCCTATTATGAGGTTTTAGAAAGAAACCAGTTAACCAACCAGAAGTTTTCCTTGTGATCCACATGTCCATGCTTTTTTACTTTAGGGATTTAGATCTTGGTTGATTACTTACTGAATTAGTTGATCATTAAATTCAACTATGCCAATATCAATTTTCATGTAAACAATGTAAGCATTTAATGGCAAATTAAATAATATGTCACCAACTGCTCAAAATCAAATACAATGAAGACATTATCGCGCACTCTTGATGCGATGGTCACTCCACAATATAAGTGCTTGTGGGGTGTGGGAGGCAAAGACTGGGGTTCAAGTCTCCAGAAAAGAGTTTTACACATATATACACTTAGATTAAGTTAGAGCAGAATTTCTATTTTGTATAAAAATATATATATATATATTTATACAATGGAGACAACAATTTTGTGACGCAGAGAAAACCAATGGAAACTATTCCAAAGGAAAAACATCGCGGTGGAAACCTTTTCCAATGAAACAAATATACTATAGTAAGAAATTTTACAATCTCAGGAAAAACATTTTCATAGACTCTACAACCCCTAGACAACTTACAATAAAAGCCGTTCACTACACTAGAACATTAGGACTCTTCAATTATATGGATTTCCTCCACGGATGATGCACTCGTGATCATGACTGGAACCTTCAATCGACTTCAAGAATCTTTTGAAGTTTTTCTTCATAGTAGCAAGTATGTGGTAGGTGTTATGGCTTTCCAGCTTCTTCACTAGCTGATCTTTATATCTACTTGAATATCTCTAGTATGGTGACATTAATTGAGATAATCTTGGTTAAAAAACTCTAGCCACATAAAATAAGATTTCTTTCTTAAAAAAAAAAAAAAAAAAAAAAAAAAACTCTCTAGGATCAACTTATTATGTCCATTTTGTGTCCTAAGAAGTAGGGCTCAAATTGGGTTTGAAACATACAAGTTATTAGGCTTCTTACGTGGCTGATTTGAGCACTTGTGTGGTCGAGAAACAACCTCATTGGGTCGAGGTGGAGTTAAGAAGGAATTGAGAAAATAGAAACTCCTTTTTCTTTAAGTTAAACTTGGTTCTTTGTCTTGGATTTAAAAATACACATTCTAACTCAACAAAACTTACACTTCAAAGTGTAAGTTTTGTTGAGTTAGAATGTGTATTTGTCTTGGTTTGCCAACTCTTAACCTATTGGACCTAACACTCAGGTTAAAAAATAAAAAAATAATTATCATCATCAACAACCTAATACAAAACAAATTAAAGAGAGTTTTTTTTTTTTTTTTTTTTGGGTCCATTAGTAACACATGGCTATGAGTTAATACTAATGGAACCCATTTTTTGCCTAATTTTTAGAAACATTACCCAAAGTCCTAGAATTCTAGCTAGTATTGGGTATAACATATAATGCACGCATAAGATTTCTTACAATTTATGGGATCTACACACCCACAAATTCTACATGTTATAAGATATCTAATTAATACAACGAATATATGAAATAATTGTTTAAAGAAACATTTCTTAATCACCAGTGAGTACAAAGGGACTTGTTTCTCGCCTAAAGGGAAAGAAAAAAGTTCTTGAAACATTTGATAGAAATCCCATTTGTTGATTGCTTCCACCAACAACAAGCACAGGCTCGATCTTTTTGGGCTCACTCTCCTACAATCAAAGTCTCTGTAAAGTCATACAAGGTCAAGTACAAATGAAGATATCTACAGTAGCCAAGTTGATGGAACGATGAAGAGGATGGTAGATGATCAAACCTCATTTCACTAAGAGGCCATAGATTGTAGAGAAAATGAAAATATTTCAAGGGAGAAAGCTTGAGGTTGATGAAGAAGAAACCGTGTGGGATTTGGAGGAAAAAAGGACTATGAAGAATAGAAGATTATGGCTAAAATCTAACATTGATAAGATAAAGATGAAATATAAGGAGAAAAGTCGACCATGATAGTAATAAGTGAGAAAGATAGACAAATATTTTAGAGATGGTTGTCGAATGTGAATAAAAAATTAAATTATAATAAGGATATATAAATAAAAAATTAAATTATATGTATAAAAAATCTAAAGATATATTAAGTAAAATATGTATATATACGTTTGAGGCGGAGCAAGACAGGTTGTGGTAGAAAAAAAATGTCCCTGCTTTGTCACCTCTTTAGGGTAGGAAATATTCGCATAGAGTAGAATGAGATAAGGTGGGTCAAGTGGGAGGGGTGATTTTGACATCCCCAGAAGAGGATGATTTGATACTTTGTCAAATGAAGTGGACTCGAGCTAATATATTCCTTTAGGGATTACTAATGACCTCCCACATGTATCGATTTACATTATTACAATCTCTAGCTAGAAAAGAAGGAAGTGTCAACGTCATTGACTTTGGAGCAAATCTTAACACCCATTAGATCGACCTCAAATTACTTTTGTAAATAAAGATTTGTCACTTGAGGGTACCAACCATCCCAAGGCTCTCCATGTAATGGAGATAGGAGGTATAAATATCCACTGTTGTTAGTCGATGTAGGATTTTCCCTAAATGTATGCGCTCTTAAGATGGTCACTCAATTGGGCATCAATGAAGATAATAAAAGCCGTTATGAACATACAAAAAAAAAAAAAAAAATAGGGAAGTATTGGTGTCCTTCTAAGCAATGTGTAAAGTGGCCCTAATGGAATCTTTGACTGAGTTTTTAATTTTGGACCTCACCGCCAATTACAAACCCCTTAATAGGATCGACTTGGATGCATCAAGTAGATGCCATCTCCTTGATAGTCCACGAAAATATCAAACTCCAGAGAAAATGAGGCATTTTAACCATCCATGGAAAATTGGAAATATTGGTACTAGTCAATAAAATAAAGGAATATCCCTATGAGTTTGAGTTTAGCATGTTTGAATAGGTGCGAATGGCTGATATGCAAAGGGAAAGGAAGGAGATTTTGGGCTTAGAATTTGGTGAGCATTGCAATTGCATGGTGGCCCAAATGATGAAGGAAATGAGCTATTTCCTAAGAAAGGGCCTTATTAGAAGAATTAGCGTGGCGTAGTAGCTTTTCTTGAATTCAAATCCCAAGGAAGTAGAAAGAATTTGGGGTGTGATAGGTGTGTGCGCCACACATGACCAAAAAAAACTTGAAGATGTTGGGTGGGTAGTTTGTTAAGGAAGGAGAAGACCACCCTGTTGTGGCTTTTCTAAGCCACGGTTTGATGAGATCACCAAAGAACTGTGGCTTAGAATGGAACCTTCTTCAATGAAAGCCTAGCTTTTGAGGATCAAACTGAGGAGGACCAATTGAAGAATGAAGAAGAAGGTTGGACCAAACCTTAATGTCGTAGCTCATGTAGTGGTGAAGGGCTAACACGGGTGTACTTACTATATATTAATAATAATAAAGTCCAAAACCCTTCTACCTTATCATGGTTCCCGACAAAAGCCACAAGCAATTGGACTTTGAAAGATTTTTCTTATTTTGCAAACGATTTTTATAGTGAAAATTTTGGTCATCTAGATCTATATGCATCCATGTACCAACTTCTTTTAATAATGAAATGAGTCACTATTTTGAGTATTTTAATGTCTCCTTATTCAATAAAATCTTAGACATGCAAGAATTCCTAATGCTAAAGATTAGATTCATAAATAACAAGAAGGAAAAATATGCAAACATATAAAAATGAAACAATGTAAAATTATTTGGGAACTAAAGAAAATTCCTAGAAGTTACTAATTGGCTTCACATTATCTCAATAAGAACACACCAATCCAATCTCCTTGCTTCAAGAAATCTTTAATTTTTTTGGCTTGACCTACAAAGGCATGCCCAGTATCAATTAATTAAGAAACCACTCAGCACCATTCCTTACATATCCCCCATGTAAAGCAAGTTAAAAAGATGTTACAGAGGATAAACCCAAAATGAATATCAAGATCAAGTAGAAGACCAGAAAGCTTTTAAAAGTTGAATTTAGTGCAAGACTGAATGAATTAGAATTTCTTGCTAATTCTAGTGCCAAAAAAGGATGGTCAGTAATCTGTGGACTTTTATCTTTTGGTTCACTTTGGGTCTGTAATTAATAATTATAACTTAGCTTTTTTATGCAAGTATTTTACCAAAAAGAAAATTGAGGAAATCCATTAGTGCCACCATAGTGAGATTGTAAAATTGCGACTACTTTGTAAAGTGTACTTGATTTGTTTCCATTTATTAACGACAACTAAGTTGTTTTTGAAGCTAATGACGTTTACGTCAATTCTTAGTGATTTTAATGGACATTTTTAGGATTTTAATCCTCCTTCTCACTTAATTATGATGCATATAAAAAAAATGTTTTCGTAGTATCAAATTCCATATTTTTACTTTCTTAAAAAAAAATTCTGATTTTTATTTATTTATTTATTTTTTTGAGAAAGCAAATTACTGATTGATCCTGTATTCCTGTGCCCAGAATTTTTTGGTTTTGTTTTTCCTTCTAAAATCATGCCCAAAATAGGGTGGTTTATAGTTTCAAACTTTAATTATGATGCGGATTAGCTCAAGTAAGAGTATATCAGTATTTTTATTTGCACTGAGATTAGGGGTCTATTTGGTACTGTTGTTTAAACAACAGTACACGTATTTTTACAACACTTTTTTACCCACAAATATTTTTATAACATTTAAATAACGTTACTAGAAATTTTTTACCAAACAAGTCCTAGTATTCTGTGGTTTATTTCCTGAACAGGCCAAGAAAAACTTTAGTGGATCGTGGGCTCATGGCCTACGTATAATTTATACAAGGTTTATTTATTTTTAATATTAATTATTTTAATTTTTAAAAAGATGTAATTTAAACAAGTAGACATATCTAACCTTCGGCCCAATCCTGCATTTTAATTAAAAAACATATACTATTCCTAGGGGTGTCCACAGAACCCGTTCACCCGCTCAACCCGCCGAACCCGCCCAAACCCGAACCGTCACCACCCGAACTGACCAATTTGACGGTCGGCGGCGGGTCGCCACCCACAGAACCCGATCCCTTCGGGTCGGCCGGCGGGTTTCCTCCCCAAAAACCCGAGCCACCCGACCCGACCATAAAATCAACAAAATCCGGCGAGATTGAAAGGTTTTCCGACAAAGAGCTACTTGAAATCCACCAGATCCGGTGATATTTTTTATTTTCCGACGAAGATCTACTTGAAATCCACCAGATCCCGCGAGATCCGGCGAGATCTCGTCAAGATCTACTCCAGATTCGACAGATCCAACCAAATATTGGCCAGACCTAGACCGAGCCGGCGAAATATCGGCACCGGCTGCAAAATATCGGAACCGGCGATGAAACCCGAAACTGAACCGACACCAACCCGAAACCCGATGGACTCGAACCGGATGATTCGACCATTAAAACGGGTCGGTTTTGGTTTTGATTTTTACCCACCCGAAAAATTCGGGTCGGGTCTGGGTCAGGCACAAACCAGACCCGGCCCGACCCATGGACACCTCTAACTATTCCCGTGCCTGTTCTATTGGGCTAGAAATGGGATATTAGGCCTTATTTCTCAAACCATATCCACAATAAATTTGGGTTTTTTGTTTTATTGTACTAGTCTACCAACTTGTGGGATTTTAGTCGAAAAGGATAAAATAATTTTTTTTTTAAAAACTTTTGTCTTAATCTTCTTATTTTATTTTTTCCATTTCTGTATTATACAAATATGCTCATGACAACGCCCCCTAGTTGGGTGAGTTGAGTTTGAGCTGGGGTCGCAGTATATATATTATGTAGCAGCATATATATAAAGTAAGTAATGCTAACTATTTCAAAAAAGTAAAAAAAAAAAATGTTCACGGCTCGGTCATGGCAAGACCAACTTGGCAAGCAACAATTCAACGAAGACAATATATATATTTTTTGTTGTTGAGAAACTGCGAAGACGAAGACAAAGTTAAGCTGCAGCAAGTTAATCAAGTTCCATGAATTAGGCCCTGGGAGATATAAGTTGTTACCTGCTATTTACTACAACAACAAAAATTGAAGGAAACAATTCTCAATCAATAGCCACCTAAACAGAACAGACCTTTAAAATAAGAAAGTCAAGGAGCAAGGGATGTGTAGGCAAATTTCCTAGGAAAATATTTCTCTTACCTTTTGTAAGAAAAGCTAGCTTGTCGACCTTTAATATAAGTGCATTGACATCTTATAACGGACTCTTTTAATATGTATTCATTCTTCATGCCAAATGTACACACCCAATCCAAACCAATTCTCACTCTATGGCAAAGGTTAAAGGTAGAACAGTACTAGTTTGAATTTCCTCCTATGAGCTAAGTCTAACTTCTTAGACTTTTAATTTGTGAAAGGGTGCTGGGCCTAATCGCACATAAAATTAATGGGCCAACTTTAGTTGACTTGGACGGCAGATTCCAGAGAGAAAATAGGCAGAACTAGTCCCGACCATAACTTGGCATAATTGCTGAATGACAAATACGAAGTGGGATCATTGTCAAAGCCCGTCCTGTTGGCAAACACAAAACAATCTCTCCCTCTCTCTCTCTCTTACTTATATATATATATATATATATATATATATATGAATTTACCACAAAGAAAAAAGAAATTGATAACAAAAAAAAACTTTTAGAAATATTACATGAATCCACCTACAATTTGGACGTGGTTTCAATCTAACATGTTAAGTTACAATTTTTCCTAATCTGTTCATGACAGTTTAACTAGGACAAAAATTACAAATGGAACCATAATGCACGCAAATCTCAAATTAGTGTCTAATCACTAATTAGGAATACGAGCATGCAGTTTAGCGAACAATTAGGGTCTGAATTTTCATTTTGTGCAAAATGGTTTATCAAGGATTTGCAATGGAAGATCTCCCAAAAAAAAAAAAAAAAAAAAAAAAAGATGGTAAGTAAAAGTTAGCTCACGAGGTGGCAACAAATGGTTGCGTGGTTAATGATCCCTTGTAAATGGTAATAATTAAGTTTAGAATGGAAATGGTTGAAGGTAGTTCTATTCAAATCAATCACGGAGGTGACTTTTTCTTGGTACTCTTACTTCTATCCTTTCCTTTCCTTGTAGTTACCTCTATTCTAGAGGACTAGATCTCGTTAGTTGTTAGTGATTCATAGATTTTAAAAAAAAAAGATTATTTATACAAAAAGATAATTTATTCATGACATAGATTGAAATCAAAATTATCCGACTCACCTTGATCAAAACAAGCTTAAAATAAAGTAAATAAAACTTAAAAAATGGTGTCAGTGTACAATTCCACTTGTTCCAACGGCTACAGACTTAAAAACAAAAGAGGCGTGCAAGTTCCACGCAATGCAATAGACATATATAATTGTATAACACTAACAAAATATAAAGCTTATTGATCTACGTTTCTGTACATTATGTTGTGATCCATTGGATTAACTTTATAATATATTTCCTTTCTGCCGATTGGACTGAAAAATAAAACATTATAGAGTAGGTAATTGCTAACTCAAATTACAATTTTTTTTTTCATCTTCTCACTCAGAAGATTAGAGAAAGTGAAATTATTGCAGGAGAGGCATCCAGTAATGCCACTATTGGTATAATCCCATCTCGTTAAAAAGGCAGAAGATTAGCAACATAATTGTAATACATTACGCATAAATTATTTGATACTCAAATACCCAATTGCCATTTACATAAATGTCTGTATTTTATTCATCAAAAAGAGAAGAAAAAAAAAAAAGTCTGTATTTTCTAATCAATTTCAACATGAATAAACACTAAAGAACATGAATAACAATGAAAAGTCAGAAAGGGAACACTACACCAAGGCAATGTTTCACTTTACAAATGTCAGTTTAATCACAAATAAAATCAAGATGCTGTCGTTTCGCCTCACTCTGCCTTGTAACTGCAAAATACTGCCCTGGTCTCATATGAAATCAGCAATGATCAAAATCTAGCTAGCATTCTTGAGCTCCTGTTCCAAGGCCTCCTCAAGCCAGAACTGAGACTCTTCCATCAACTCAGGGCTGAGTCTGAACATTAACACACAAAACTCCATCTGATTCAGTGCACCATCACCGTCCAAATCACCTTCCTTAACCATGCTCACAAGCTCGTCTTCCTTCAAGTCCTGCAGACCCAGAAGCCTAGAGTTCTTCCTCAAGCTCTCCAAGGTGATTACCTCCTTGTCCTTGTCCATTAGCAACTGAAACCCATTACACAGCTCCCTTATCAGCCCCTCACCACCAAGCTTGTCAGCCATAACAGGTAGCAAATCTTCAAAAACAGCACCTTTGCCAACTCCTGCCATTGTTTTTTGGGATTTAGAGAGAAAGAAAGATTATCAAATAAAGATTTGGATGCAATTGTTTATGGATGAGGCAAGGAATTGAGTCAATATTTATATATATGTGGAAAGAGAAGAAGAGAAGGGGTTCTTGGAAGGAACATGGGTATGGTTTCCCAATGGATGACAGCACAGGAACAAGCGGTTAATTGCTGGTCGGTTTTGATTCTTTGAGGTTGCAATTGCCCCCTCACTTTCTCAGAAGTTTGTCAAGGGTATGCTCGTCATTTCCCAGAGTTTAATGTTTTTGACTTGACCCATGGATTAGTATTAAGTAGTGTCGTATCAAAAAAAAAAAAGTATTAGGAAGTGTATAATTTGTCAATTTGGTTTTGATCCATCCACCATACTCCAGCTTTTTCTGAGGATTGGCTATAGGTTACGGGTAAAACTTGGCTTGTGGGACTCCATTTCATTGAACCCATTGTGACTATGAGTTGATGACACATCGTTAAAAATGAATATATGACATCATCACAATGGCATTACAACAGAGTTCTGGACCTAAGCTAAGTTCATAAATTTCCTTACATTGAATCATTCATTTTATTTAATTATAAAACATGTGACATTAAAAATAAAATTTATAGTATATGTGACACATTCAAATAAAAATAAGAGGAAATTAGAGTATTTAATTAGAGTGATCTGTTCATATTGAGTTGTATTTTTCTTCCTCATTCGGAAGAGTTTAAAAAAGAGTTCAATTAAAAATGAGTGGAAATGAGAGTATTTCTAAACTTGGCTGGATGATAGTTGTTCGAAGGGTATAACTGTTATTTAGTAGAGTTTGATACTCTACTTGTTTTGACTTTTAGGAGAGTTAGTTTGGCCCCAGTATTGGGTATAGGAGGGGAACTATGCATTTGGGTTGACTTTAACCTAAAGAGTATGTTCACATAAAAGTTTACGAAGGTGCCCAAAAGTGTAGGTCGGCTGGGAGTTAGGATGAGGATGACACGTCTGTGTTCACTTTCATGAAAAATTCATGACTCATAAGTTATAGGAAATTTGGAGGAAGATGCAAAATAAAAAGGCATTGGATAGCCTGATAAAGTGATAACTCTCATGAAGTAACTTCAGGTTATTGATGAACTTCATCGCTAAGAAAGTTTGTTATAATATTCAAGCATACGTACAAGTACAACTTTTAAGATGGATAGATGGGCAGGACATTTTAAATAATAATAATAATGATAATGGTTAAATATGGTACTAGTACATTGCTCGATTGCAATGAAGGTTCTATTTTCTTGCTAGCTGCATTATGCAATTTTGTTAGTAATGGTGACGCCTCTTTCTATTATGATAAAAACTAGAATAGTCTCTCTCTCTCTCTCTCTCTAAAAAGAGGGGAGTTTTATATATAAAGCATCAAATATACAAAACAGAGGACTTATATATATATATATATATGTTACTATTTTAATATCATCTTTTATCATCTACTACTTAATGGTATGAATGTGGGTTTCAGTTAATTCAATTGATAAAGTTTTTAATGGTTGAATAAGAGATCTGAGGTTCGATTAGGTGTTTTGGTCTGATGATAAAGAGTTATTATTAGGAGCAGACATCATAGATTGTGAAACCCTCTTAAAAAGAAAAAGAAAAAAAACCTTAATGATAAAAAGTTTAAGGATTAAAATAACATATTTTAGGGACCATTTTTAAACATGAAACAAAAGTTAAGGATTGAAATGGTAATTAAACCAAAAATGAATTTTAAAATCTGATTCTTTGCCTCTTTCTCTCACTCCACACATTTTACCACCCAACCAGGCTGTTGCGGTGTTGCGCTATTCATGAAACTTCTTTTTCTTTTCTTTTGTTCTTTTCTTTCTTACGAATTTTGGCCAGATGATAATTTGGGTGTCTCGCTGTCTCTTTTGGTTTATAAAATGACCTCCAAATTCCAGCTTCCATTGACTTGGAAAATTGCTTTTGATCGATTAAACCCAAACAAGCAAAATTACAACAAAAGTCAAAAGTAGTGCATTCAATTGCAGAAAGCTGTGTGAATGTGTGTTTTTTTTAATTTTTGGAACCTCTCATGTACTGCCAAAATTAGAACTTACAAAGCATTTCCAGTTTGGGAAAGAAAATAGGGGCAAATAAAAGTATAAGACAATCAAAGTAAGAAAGAGATATGAATGAAGCCGAGACTAGAGTGGTCCATATTCCATAACGCGTAAGGCTAGCTACCTCCCACCATACACATATTTTAATTTTTTGGCCAGTTGGCAATCGCAGTTATTGTTCAATATACAAATTCACGAGTTATAAACACATGGATAGCCTGATTCAGATTGGGATCTTTCACAGATTGCTTGTGACAATTTCGATGGCTATAATGTACAAATCTAAATCTAGCTCTAAATTGGTCAACAAATTTTTTTCCTCGGAGTCAAACAACTCCCAAGGTCAACACAGCAGGAAGCTTCCTGCACTTCTTTTTTTTCCCACAGCATTTTAGAAGTTTCTCTTCTCATATTATCTTTCACATTCATCTTATTTCTAGAAAAGAAAAAAACTATATTTCATATCTGCGTCTGAACTAGATAAATTAATTAAGGTTTACGTAGCCTTATCCTCTTTTTAAGCTTGGACATTAAGAAAATTGTTAAAGAATTAATGTGATAGCCGGCCAAAATCGACATTCAACTTTGAAATTCTACAGTCAATTAGGAATCCATAATATAATTTTCTGAGCTTTAATTGATGTGGTACAAGTAAGAATTACAATTTATGTAAGAGTGATATATTTCTTTGGGGTTACTAGTAATTAATTTCCTTAATGTCGTAGAGCACTCACAGTATAACTATTTTAGCTCCACCAAAACACAAAAAACCACCATCCAGCAGTGGAGCTATAACTATTTTTTTAGCTTCATTGCTACAGTGCACATCTATAGATAGATGTGCACTGTAGCTGAGAGCTGAAAGAAATAATAATATTTTATTGTGTTGAAAGCTAAAATAGATCCATTGCTGCAGCATGTGTGTAGGTAAAATAGATAAAGTAACTTTTGGTGGAGTTAAATAGCTAAATTTTTAGCTCTACTGCTGTGGATGCTCTAAGAGGCAATAAACTATCATGTTAAGAGTAGAAAATAGGAGATCTCCTTTGGAAAAATAGTCTAGTCAAAATGAAGGCATTAATTTTGCAGCCATTGTGGAAGTCGCAATACTTTCAATGTTCACACAGTAATATACAGTTCCTCGCAGTATATAGAAAACCACAGGTGAACAATAAAGTTGCTTGAAAATGAAGAGTGAATGCATTATTATTATATATGTTTATGTCGATCTTCCCTTGTGAGTGGCAATTACTTGTGTTATTTGTCTTGAGGGTTGGCAACTTCAGATTCTAAATCATATTTATATGCCTAGACGGCTCCAATTGGCAATGTGAAAGAACTGCCGTTTTTGTCATGTATATATGGCAATGTGAAATACTAGTGAAATTACAACAATGGAATCATGCTCCTCATTAGAAATACTGTGCAGAAGTGGGGATGGACACCGTTAAGGATGTTTCTTGTCCATTGAACATTGTTGTTTGTTAAGATATCGATATTCTTGGACCATTTTACAGACTTACAGGGAACAACGTGTATCTTTATATCAAATGTTTTAGGTACAGGATGGGCTCCAGGCCCAGGCCATTTAGGCATTTGCTTAGGAACTCAAAATAATTGTAGGTCAAAAGTTGCTATATCTAGGGGAAAGGGAAGCAATTAAAAAAAAAAAAAAAAAAAAAAAAAAAAAGTGAGCTGTGAGCTCTATTAACTTAAAAATTATACCCGGGTATAAGCTATGATAGCAGGTGGACCTACAAATCAATGGGCCGCACCTAGTGTGTGAGAGATGTTGTAATATAGTATATTGTCTCCTATTCACCATCTAAGAGCATCCACATTTGTGGAGGTAAATTTTTAGCTTTTTGGCGCTACAAAAAGTCATTTTATCTATTTTAACTTATTATTTCACAACACACTCAACATCAATGTTTTTATTTGTGGTGGGCCTTTTTGTGTTGTTGGACTTTGATCCCTTCTGTTGTATTGCGGCCCGTGGGTCTGAGGTAAGAGAGTTGAGGCTAGCTTAAATGAGATACACTTTAGGCCAGTTTGTGCACAAGTCGAGTCATCCCAATATAGACGCATTCTGGCAGAGGCATTGCGGGCTGAGTGTACGGCGTGCCTACAGCAGGAACAACTGTTACAGATGTTATAGCATAATACAGTATAACATAATAACTGTAATATGAAACAAATAATACTAACACCGAAATAAAGGAAGGTAACTTAATAAAGTTATGGCAAAATAATACAACAAATGGAAATAACGCTACAGCAGACAGTTTAATAACTGAACGATAAACTAATCACCCAATAAGCATAAAAGAAAAACTTGTCTGCTAGAAAAGTAGGCTTTGCTTCTCAGTAGACCAATCTCCAACGTGAGTAACCTCAAGGAAGGCTTCTGCCATAGAAGTTATGCATTTTGGAAAAAAAGGCCTAAATAGTTTAAGCTTCAATCCTCAATATCTCAAGGAGTGGATCTGTCAAGAGGGAGAGAAAAATGTAGTCTATTGATGCATACTTCTATTCTTACCAGTTATGTCTCTCTGATTCTTCCGTATATTCTTTTCTTTTCTCTTTATTCTTTCTTTTCTTTCTTTTTCTACCTCTTCTTCCTTTCGTTCCTTGTTCCCCATTTTTACTGTTTATAGCTACTCCTTTTTATACTATCTGCCATGGTTGGATTTACCATTTTTACCCTTCAACTGATTTTGGCTCCTTATGGGTGTCCTTCCAAGATTGCCCACTGGCCTGTCGGTTGCTCAGCCACTACTATTTCTCTGAATGTGTTGGTTGCACCACTCTCTTTTCCCAGACAAAATTGCTTGTCTTGTTTCTTACCTTTCTCTATTTTTCACTTCCTTTATCCGAATAAGGATTAGGCCTCTCCATTACCTACCTCTATGGCATGCATCAAGTGGTCTCAACCCACATTTATCTCTTTTAGGTGAAATGTCATCCTAGCAGGGTATCTCTCCTTAAAGAAGTTTGAGCGAGAACTCCAAAATAGACCCCTTTTTCTCCCCACCGCCAGACCACACCCTCTGAAAATCTTGACTCGTGGCCCACCTCCCATGTATTGGCTGAGTACAAGTAAGTGGTGCCTCGGCCCTTTGTGTATGCCCCACTCTATCTGAACTTTGTTTCTTTCTGGCCTTCACACCATTTTTGCTATCTCCATGTTTGTTTGATTCTGCTGTACATATTGGTTGGTGTTATCTTTTGTGGTGTGAAGGATGTGTTGGCTTTTGGGGAACTTTGTTTCTTTTTGGCCTTCACACCATTTTTGCTACCTCCATGTTTGTTTGATTCTGCTGTACGTGCTGGTTGGTGTTTATCTTTTGTGGTGTGAAGGATGTGTGGGCTTTTGGGCTTATATTCCTTGCCTTTTACCCCTTCTTGGATTGGGCGTTGCTTGGGCAAAAGCCCTCATCTTCTTGCCAAGCCCATGTTTTCCTTTTCTATGTTTGTGCGTTTTTTGGTTATTGATCATATCATATCACTTTGTCATGTCTGCTATACCTTTACCTTTCCTTTTATTGCTTGTTACCTCGTGGGCTTGCGGACTGATGCTCCTGCCGTGCTAACCTACTTCTTCATCAATCTTTTGCTTAGGACTCCCTAGGCCCATTTTTCTCATCTTACCTCTTTTGGGCTTTGTTGGCCAGCGTTCCTGTTGTACCAGCCCATTACTTTATTCCTCGAGCTTCCCCGACCTGTTTACTTCCTCTTTACCTCTTTTACTCCCATGAGCTTTTTGCTAGATTCTTTAGGCTTCCTCAACCCAATTACCATGTCTTTACCTCTTATTACTTTTTTGGGCTTATTGGCCTTTAAGCCAACCCATTGAGTTTACCGATTTATTTCCTGGGCTTCCTTGACCCATTTACTTCCTCTTATCTCCTATTATTCCCATGGACTTACCTTTTTTTTTTTTTTTTTTTTAATATTTTTTTAATATTTTTTTATAATTCTTGTGGGCCTGCTGGCCATCAATCCTACCATTTCAGCCCGCCGGGCTTGTTTTCTTATTCCTTTACCATTTTTCCCTTCTTACCTTTTCTATATTGTTGGGCTTCTTCTCCTGTTGGGCCCTTTGTCAAAAATGGGCATCAACACTATTTTTTTTAGCTACTTTATTTGAATATTATTTTTTTATTCTTCCTCATCTCTTTCTCTCTCTTCTCAGATAGCAAGCAACCAGCAAACCCGCAAAACACCCTTTGCCACCACCACACCATCCAGCCATCCAAAACTCAAACTACCAACAACCACCACACCCAAAACCCAATCACACCCGATAGCCACCGACTACCACCATGTACAACCCACTGCCAAAAACCACCATACAATCCGATCAATGAAACAAACCCACGGCCAAACTCACAAAACTCACAGCAGTAGAGAAGAAAGAACGGTGAAGAAAGAAAAAAAAAGAAAGGGAGAAAGAGAGGCAAAGCAATAGAGAAGAAAGAAGAAAGAAAAAAGAAAAAAGAAAAGAGGTGAAGATAGGAAGGAGATGTCCAAACAATGACACCAAAAAAAAAAAAAAAAAAGAAAAAAAAAGGTGGGAGAAGAAAGAGAAAGAGGGAAAAGTAAGAGAGAGAAATAACAAACTATATATATATATATATTTTTTATACCTTTGAGGTACAGTGCACAGCCAAAGATGGCTATGCACTGTAGCTGAGAAGTTATAATTTTTGGCTTTGTCTCCACCAATGGTGCCCTAGTTTTGTAGTTGGTGGTGTTAAAAATAGCAATATAGTTTTTTTAGCACTATCAATAATAATGCTTTAACAAGAGTACATGACACTCAAAATTGTAGATCAATAAAAACCCAACACAACTGAAATTCTAAGTTTTTTTTTTTTTTTTCAAAAAGAAAGAAACTTGTTAGCGTACTGAATCATCGGTGATGATGTACTTCTCCTAACGGTTTAAAATCTCAATTTTTGTAACTAAGTTTCCCACATGGTAAAATCTTCAACATAGTTACAAAAAAGAATTTCCTCAAAAAAAAAAATAAAAGTTACAAAAAAGAAAATAAAAGAAATATATATAATGTGCAACATCAAAATCCAAATTGAAAATTTGATGTCATCTCTCCTTCACCTTGCATTGTCTTAAAGGAGGTAATTTAAACTCGGTTTTTTTTTAATAAATTTTTTTGTTAATTTTATGTTTGATTCATGCTATTTGATTCTCTATATGAAATTAATTTTTGTTTGGTCAGTATTAATTCATCAAGTTATGTGTTTATATTGTCTTGCTTGAGCAAGTTGAGGCTATTGTCATGTGATTCTGTTGTTAAATAAAATTGCTAAATGTTTTTGATAACCTAGAATATATTGTTCTACACTTTGAATTTTAGTAAAATATAATTTTATATTATAAATAGTGTTTGTTTTGTTTGTAATTTTTTTAATAAAAAATTATAACTGTCTACTAGAAAGTTTTTAAATTTGATATTTAATAATAAAAAAGAGTGAATAATAAAAAAATCAAATGAATTTATAGTAGGATCCCTTGCTAAATATGTTACTAACAATATAAAAAATATAACAAAAATAGTAGATGAAAATCTCACAAATTAACAAGAAATTCATAAAAAAAGACTTTGAAGATAATGAATTAATAAAATGGCAAAGCTTAGGTATAGTACTTAGGTATAGTACTTAGGTGTTGTTTCTTAAGTTTTTATTTTTTTATTATTTTAAATTCAGTCATGTGATGACTTAACTTAAAATACACTTCCATCTCATGAGAAAAAACTACATGACTGAATTTTAAGAGGGGAACTAAGGAATAACACCTAAGGTACTCTACTTTAGTTTTTTCCTTAATAAAATAGAAAAATAATAATGAAAATAATCATAATGATATTCAAACATATAATATAACACTTATTAATTAAGTAAAAATTTTTAAATGCTTGTATTGGTTACATAATTTACTATTGAAGTTGTATTTTGTTCTCGCTTAATTTTTGTGAAAAATCATTATTTTATTATGGCCCAAGAAAACATCCTATGGGTTTGGGTCAGTCGCAAAATAACTTCTAGGTTTTTAATTTTTCTTTATAACTTTTTAAGATTTTCACATTTGTGAAATTGACCTCTCCATCTTAGTTTCGTCAATTTTGACTAACAAAATGTGGTCACGTCACGTGCGTACATGGTCCCAAGGAGAATCTACCGTTGTATATATGATATGCATATGGCTATAAATGAACTAAGCTATTTATGAATAACTCGAGCTTGGTTTGGGAAGCTTGTTTATGTTCGTTTGTTTAGAAAACAAACCAAGTTCAAGCCTTAAGTTTAGGCTCAATTAGTAAATGAGCCAAGCTCAAACATAATAATGTGTTCGTAATCAAATTCATGAACATGATGGCTCGTTTTAACTATATATAATGTTATATTTTTATATGTATACTTGTCTAAAAATATATTTATATATACTTAAAATTAGATTGTGTGAGTTCGTTAATAGGTTCATATGATATTAGATTATTATTTGTAGCTTATTGATTATGATGGTGTTACGAAAAGCACCAACTACTAAAGTCGTCCATATGACTCGTCCATTGAAAGACCAAGTAGGACGAACCAAACACGAGATGATCATCCCAAGCGTCCTTAGTGACCACGTTCGTCCTTATACAGATGAGGTCCCATGAGGAGCTCGTCCATCCTCATAATCGTTTGGACAAACGAGGTCTACATGAAATTTGGAAAAAATAAATACACAAGTCGTCCCTAATAACCTCGTCCGTCCTTAATAAAAGATGGACGAGTTCATTGAGTTAGACTACTATATGCGGAGTTCTCCATTAACTATTATGCAACCCAAGTCCAACTGAGGTAACTTCCATGGCAGTTATGGAAGATACTCCACACCTTCCGGACTCCTTAATAATAGGAACGGTTATTAAACAAATAACCGTTTCACACATGCTATATAAACAGTATTTGATGAAAAGGTAGAGGGATTTCAGACACTTTTCTCAGAAATTATTTTCGTTTTACAGTGAATTACAAATCCACTGACTTCATCATCGGAGGACTTTTGACCGGTCCCCTCTGACTTAGTTTTTGTTTCCAGGACCAAGCCCTAAGATCATCAGCGCTCGAGATTTATCAACCTACTGATTTCCAAGGAACTATCAGTTGGCGCCGTCTGTGGGAAGAAGATTGTTTTGCAGTTTTCCTTTCCGTGACCAAAGGTTGATGGTTCGGACTAGATCAAGGGCTACTAGCCCAGGCCATCAGGGAAGCAGAAACGCTTCAAGCAACCCTCATCGCGATCGCCAATCTATACCGGTCATGCAGACATCCTCTGTCCAACATGTGCAATCTATGGCGGCCGCAATGGCAGAGTTGACTCGCCAAAACCAAGAGTTAAGAATGGAGATTAATCTGAGAAGGCAGACGCGTGAAGAACGTGAAGGAGGAGGACAAACACAGAGTCATGATGATAGAGAAAATACTGAAATTGGAAGTCAGTTAAGAGGCACCACTTCACGAACGGTACCACACTTGAAAGAAGAGATGGACCAAATGAAGAAAGTCATGGAAAAGATGAAAGAGAACATGAGAAAGGCGAATCCTATAGAAGATTTGGTTCACAGAACTGATTCCCCCTTCACGGCTTCCATCAACGGTCACCCTCTACCATTGAAATTCAAGTTACCTTCTTTGGATTCATATGATGGAACGCGTGACCCGTTTGATCACATTGCAACTTTTAAGACAACAATGCACCTTCAAGGGGTCCCTGATGAAATCATGTGTAGAGCCTTCCCTACCACCCTTAAAGGTTCGGCACAAGTCTGGTTCAGCAAAATACCCCCGAATTCCGTAAGCTCTTTTGAAGAGTTGAGCAAATTATTTGTTAATAATTTTATTGGGGGACAAAGACACAAGTGTTCCTCGTCCAGCCTGTTGACCATAAAGCAAGGGGAGAATGAGAGCCTACGGTCATTCATCACTCGTTTCAACAGAGAAGCCCTGAGTGTGGACGAGGTAGATGACAAGCTTTTATTGGCGGCCTTCCATAATGGGGTGAACTCGGACTTATTTATACATAAACTCTATGAGAAAGAACCTCAGTCCATGGCCGAACTCGTCCATTCGACCCAAAATTTTATGAATGCAGAAGATGCGATTATTGCTAAGAAGAGGAAGAGATTTGAGAGAATAGAAGCGAACCCCAGTCGTCATTCTGAGCAAGGCTCTCGTCCAAAGAAGGGGCGGACGGAAGAAAGGAAAGACCGAGATAATAAGAAGCTAGGCTCTTCAACAAGAAATCAGCAATATACCCCTTTGAACATGCCACTTAAGCAAGTCCTTATACAGATCAAGGATAAACCTTCCTTGAAGTGGCCGGAGAAAATGAAGGGAGATCCCAATAAGCGCAATAGGAATAAGTATTGTCGCTTCCATAGGGATCATGGTCATGATATAGACGAGTGATTTGATTTAAAGCAACAAATTGAAAATCTCATAAGGCAAAGGAAGTTGAAGAATTTCCTTGAACGAGACCACAAGGACGAGAAACTGAAGGGGAAGATGAAGGAGTCATCGCGACCACCGCTTGGAGAAATAAGAGTCATCATAGGGGGAAGTTCGACAGGCCAGTCATCCAAGTCCAAGAAAGCGTACTTGAAGGTAGTGCAGAGCGTCCAACTTTCTGGACGATCACCAAGAGCGAGGTCCACGGATGAACAAGCAATCACCTTCACAGACGAAGACGTTGAGAGAGTTCATCACCCACACGATGATGCTATTGTCATTACCTTACTTATTGCTGACTACACAACTAGAAGAGTGCTAGTGGACAACGAAAGCTCGGCAGACATTTTATATTATCCAGCTTTTCAACAAATGAGGTTAGGACGAGACCAGCTCCGCCCAGTAAACTCCCCCCTAGTAGGTTTTGGTGGTAGATTGTTCATCCTCCTACAACACCATAATTGGAAGGCCAACTTTAAATAGTTGGAAGGCTGTTACATCTACCTACCATCTATCAGTCAAGTTTCCAATAGAACACGGAGTGGGACAGGTACAAGGAGACCAACTAGCAGCAAGAGAATGTTACTTGGCCATGTTGGCCATGGATGAACAGGTTCAGACTATGAATATCGAAGAAAAGAGAATTGCAGCAGAGTCTACTGAAGTGTTGGAAGATATTCCCTTAGATGAAAATGACCCTGAGAGGTGTACCAGGGTTGGAGCAGATCTAGAGGAGAAGGTTAAGAAGGACCTCATCCATTTTTTGAAGAAAAATATTGATGTGTTTGCGTGGAGTCATGACAATAAGCCAGGTATAGATCCTAATGTCATTACCCACCGTTTGAATGTGTGTCCTTCCTCCAAGCCAGTGCGACAGAAGAAAAGGGTGTTTGCCCCTGAGAGAGATAGTGCCATCAAAGACGAAGTCCAAAAGTTAATTGTGGCGAAATTCATTCGAGAAGTGTACTATCTGAATTGGTTGGCCAATGTAGTGATGGTCAAGAAGGCAAATGGCAAGTAGAGAATGTGTGTAGACTTCACCGATCTAAACAAGGCTTGCCCCAAGGATAGCTACCCGCTACCACGCATTGACTAGTTGGTAGATTCTACGGCGGGGCATAAATTGCTTAGCTTCATGGATGCTTTCTCTGGATACAATCAGATAAGGATGGACGAGGTAGACCAAGAGAAGACGTCCTTTGTCACCAGTCAAGGCTTATTCTATTATAAGGTGATGCCTTTTGGCTTAAAGAATGCAGGGGCGACATATCAGAGATTGGTCAACCACATGTTTCGTCCACAGATTGGGCAGAATGTGGAAGTCTATGTAGATGACATGCTAGTCAAGAGTCAGGACGAGGGGGGCATCTAGACGACCTACAAGAGACATTTGACACACTAAGACAGTACCATATGAAGCTGAACCCTAGCAAATGTGCTTTTGGGGTATCATCAGGGAAATTCCTTGGATTTATGGTCTCCCACAGGGGAATTGAAGCGAACCCTGATAAAATTCAAGCAATATTGGACATGAAGCCTCCGCAAAATACCAAAAAAGTCCAATCCCTCACTAGACGAGTCGCTGCACTTAGCAGGTTTGTCTCTAAAGCTACTGACAAATGTTTGCCATTTTTTAAGGTTCTTAGAAAAGCATTCGAATGGACCGATGAATGTCAGAAAGCTTTCGAGGATCTGAAGGCGTACCTTACTACGGCTCCGCTGCTGAGTCCGTCCGTGATGGGAGAAGAGTTGTTTTTATACCTGGCAATGACCCCGCATGCCGTAAGCTCAGCATTGATAAGAGAGGAAGGAAAAGTACAAAAGCCAGTGTATTATACAAGCAGGGCATTGAGGGGAGAGGAAGAACGATATCCGCTAATAGAAAAGCTAGCTTTCGCACTTATCATGACTTCCAAGAAGCTGAGGCATTATTTCCAAGCCAATGTAATCAATGTTATGACGAACCACCCACTCAAGAAAGCCATGAGCAAGTTGGAAGCCGCGGGACGATTGGTCCAATGGGCTGTTGAATTCAGTGAGTTTGACATCCGATACCAACCAAGGCATGTTATAAAGGCTCAGGCCCTGACAGACTTTATTGAGGAATTCACACCAATATGCGATAACGTAGAAGGAATGGAAGACAGTAAAAAATGGGCCGTCCGTGTGGATGGTTCATCCACGCAACATGCAGGAGGAATAGGAGTGGTTTTGCAATCCCCTGAAGGAGATAAGTTGAAGCATAAGATTCGTCTGCAATAGCAAGTAACCAACAATGAAGTTGAGTATGAAGCCCTTCTTAAATGGTTGGAACTGGCTAAGTCTGTGGAAGCCAAATCAATACTCATCCTAGGAGATTCTCAGTTAGTCATGGGCCAAATAAATGGAACGTATGAGGCAAAGGAAGGATGAATGAAAAAATACTTAGAAAAGTGTTACGCCTTGTGAAGAAATTCAAGGCAGTTAACTTTGTTCAAATCCCAAGGGAGGAGAACGTGGAAGCAGATACTTTAGCAAAGGAAGCCTCAGCGATCGGAGCCATGGACGAGTTCGATGAAATTCAATACGTCCCAAGTATAGATCTCCCAGAAGTGCAGCAAATAGGGAATGAAGAAAATTGGATGACCCCAATAGTATCATACTTGAAAGACGGGAAGCTTCTTGAAGGGAAGGATGAGGCCAGAAAAATCAGGGTCAGAGCAGCCAGGTATGTCCTTATGGATGAAGTTCTGTACAAGAGAGGCTTCTCTTAACCTTATCTCAGGTGTCTGGCACCGAACGAGGCAAACTATGTTTTACGGGAAGTTCATGAAGGAGCATGTGGAAATCATTCAGGAGCTAGATCACTTATCCACAAGGTCGTCCGTGCAGGGTACTATTGGCCAACTGTTTAAGCAGATGCGAAAGCTTATGTCAAGGTATGTGACCAATGCCAACGATTTAGTAATGCCCCCAGGCAGCCATCAGAGTATCTCACCCCGATGATAGCACCGTGACCCTTTGCACAATGGGGACTAGACATTTTAGGTCCCTTCCCACTGGGCACAAGGCAGATGAAGTTTCTAGTGGTGGGCATTGATTATTTCACCAAATGGGTAGAAGCTGAACCGTTAGCAAATATCACACAACAGAATGTTAAGAATTTCGTGTGGAAGAACATCGTGTGCAGGTTTGGAGTGCCAAAAGTGTTGGTATCTGACAACGGACGACAATTTGACAATGCACTCTTCAAGGACTTCTGTGCACACTTCGGAATTCAAAATCATTATTCCTCGCCCACCCATCCCCAAGCAAACGGTCAGGCTGAAGTTGCAAACCGATCCTTGTTGAAAATCATCAAGACTCGGCTTGAGGGGGCAAAGGGAGTATGGCCAGATGAGTTACCAGGCGTTCTATGGGCGTACAGGACGACAGTACGAACCCCTACGAGGGAAACTCCTTTCAAGCTAGCCTACGAAAGCGAAGCAGTCATACCTGCAAAGGTGCACATGGCCAATTACAGGGTGATGACGTATCAAGATAAGGATAATAAGCAGCAACTCCGTTTGAACCTTGATCTAATAGACGAGGTAAGACCCTACAGAGTTATCAACTGTAAAAGGCAAGGATCTTACTACTTGGAGGCCCTGGACGGGAGGAAATTAGAGCATCCTTGGAATGTGGAGCACCTGAGGAGGTACTATCAATAAAAGTAAGCCTGGACAAGTACTACTATAGATGAGCGTGGAGCTTGTCTGTATTTTCGTTCTACTTATGTTTGATGCTGTGTGTTTAATACTACTACTTTATTATTTATGTTGTGCCGTAATTATGGACGAAGTTATGGAGTTTGTAATTATTAAATAAAATGGCATTAGTATGTATATGCCTTATCTGTAAACAATATTTATGTTATGTACAAAATGTTGTGTGAATCTCAAATCTCCAAGCTATTTTCGTTCAAGCTAACCCACAAGGGGGCTAAAACAATTTTTTAAAACGAATAAATTCTCTGGACGTGGAGATGTGACGTCTAAAGCTTTCCTAAGATAAAGCAAGATTAAGGCACCCTCGTCCATGGAAAAGGACGAGGTAAAACCTATACCTTGGGCAAACCAGTGGGCCAAGGCATACTCGTCCACACAATGGACGAAGTAAAGCATAATGCATATCCAGACCATGGACGAGGAAATGCATAGACGAGTGTTTTAAACTTGTTAAAGCACCTGCTAAAACAATCCAGCCCATGGACGAGCAGAACACAGGGTCTAATCCTCACTAAACATGAAAATCAGCCCAGTCCAAGGACGAGTAATGTTGAAAATTACCATTTCACAAACAAATTACAGTTGGTGAAATTCCAATAAAAATGGTACAAGTATATATACGAAACATGGACGAGTCAAGCGCAAAGTCTTGTATATAGAAATGAAACGTCTCGTCCATGCATATAAAAATAAAAAATATATATATATATATAGACACGTATATATATACTAGCACTCATTCGATTGTTTTAAAGGCAGACGACCAACGTCCAAACACCTTTATGAAAGTACAAGTTTAATGACTCGTCCTAAAACCATGGACGAGCCTAATGTATTCAGATTGCATCAAAAGGTCCCAAAACTAAGGGCCAAACAAAAATAAGAAAGGAAAAGTACAAAGTTTGTAAAAACTCATCCTTAAGCAGGGGGGGCATCCACCTTGAGGTCTTCCTTAGACGGTTGGGTAGAGGCATCGTCCTCCAAGTTAACGTCCTCAGAGCTGGTTTGAAGAAGAGAACTGGTAGCAGCATTCAGATTGAGCTTGATGGAGCTGAAGTCCACTTCAGGGAAGTTTTCAACAGCGTCCAACCTGAAATCTTCAAAACCAGCTGCATAATTACGATCCAATGCATCCGTGTACTCTTTGGACGACTTGAATTCAGCCACAGCGTGCTCTTTTGCCTTGGAGAGACGAGCACTTAGATTGTCATTCGTCTTCTACAAATGGTCGATACGGGTATCTTTCTCCACTGCATCAGTCTTTAGCTCCTCGATCAGCTTTTTATGCTCAGTGACTTCCCCCTTAGCTTTTGCAGCAACCCTAGCCCATTTTTTGCAGTCAGCATTCACTTCTTGAATCCTTGTCTCCAACAAAATCCTCGTCCTGTCCAATTCTGTTGCCTGTCTAGACGCCGCCATAAACTTTGACATGGCCTATAAAGAGGTAAAAGGCAAAGGGTGGTTAAAAGAAGAAAAATTGTTAAACAAGGATGAGAAAGAGATATGAACATACCTTAAAGAGGTCATGGACGCCAGAGTGTTCAAACTCCTTTAAGCCCATGTTATAACAGGTGTTTATGTCTTCGTCCAAGACAGCCATCTGAAAACGCTCCTAAGCCAGATCTTCATTTTCAATGATGTTTGTGGAGGTCTTTTCAGAAGGCTGGGACGAGCCAGGCACAGTTGACTTGGACAAAGGAATCTTGGACGATGGAGTTTTAGACGGAGTGGACTCAATCGGAGTGGACGGATCCACGTCAACTATCTGGATGGAAGGTTGGGGTTGGGGAGGTTTAGACTTAACCACCTTGGACGAGCTATGTTTCACTCTTTTGTCTCGACGACTAGGAAGCCCTTCTAAATCTAAGTTTTTTGGTAAGAGCTTTCTTTTATCCCCAGCCGTAGGACGAACCTCAGGACAATCCTGAGGCTGAGCCTCAGGACGATCTTGAGGCTGAGCCTCAGGACGTTTTTCCTCACCTACTTCCTTCTTTTCGTTTTCCTTCATTGTTGACATTCCTAAAATAAGATAATAAACAGATCAGGAATGTATAACATAGAATTTACACACAAAAAAAAAAAAAAAAAAAAAAACTCAACTTAAGACTTACTTTTGCGCACAGTAATCTCGTGTGCAATAGCCTCGGCTGATGGTTTAGGACCCAAACCCCACTTGGCAAGAAGTCTAATATTGACTAGAGAACAAAAACTCCTGTCTGTGTGAAGACGAGCCCTATGGACGCGGTCACGATGGAATTTGCTTAAAGATGGACGTTTGACGGCTATAACGCAGTGAGTAAATAAAAGTTAGAAATTGCAAACAGAACAAATAGAAAGAGAAAAGTAAACAAATGGAAGGGACGTACCTTCAGGATGAAGGTTCCCTAAGTCCCTAGTATAAGGAGGAAAGGGATCCCTGCCAACGTCCACAGGGTTCCCTGCCCAAAAACCAGAAACAAAAATGTACTCCGTCTTCCATTTCCTATCAGACGAAGCTAGGGACTTGATTAACCTACAATCATTCCCCCTGGCAGTGAACTGGTAAAAACTGTTGGACTGACTTATTTCAGAAGGTTTATAACAATAAAGGAACTCGTTCACAGTGAGAGGACGATTCCTACCAAAAACTTCCCTCCATAAAATTTGCATGGAGATGACTAATCTCCACGCATTAGGATTAAACTGATAGACGCCTAATCCCAACCTAACCAACAACTCTCTAGTGAATGCGTTTAATGGAAACCTAAGGCCACATAGGAAATAAGCTTCATAGACGCCTATTCCAAAACGAGGATTACAACACCACTCTCCACGGATGGGAAGCCTAGGGTTAAACTCGTCCGGAATTTGGTACCAAGATTTAAGATTACTAAGTCTTTGCTCATCCGTCTTGGAATGAACGCCTACCGCACAACTAAAGACGATCTCCTCCTCGTCCGTCGGATTAGACAAGGGGACACTGGACGGGGAGCCAGCTTGAGAGCCAGAAGCTCTCCTAAGTTGCTCCTGGATGACTTCAATAGGAAACCCAGGGGCCCCAGAAGAATAATCCTCGTCAGTACTTCCTCCACTAACGTCACTAGTCCTATTAGAACTAGACTCGTCACTACTATCATCATAATACTCGTCTATGGCCTTATCAATACTATCATTAGACGAAGAAGCAACTGATATTTTTGACAAAAGAAACTTAGAACCTAAAGACGGAGAAAAGAAGAATACCTGGCTTTAGACGGAAGAGGACTCTAGACGCGGAGAAACTCCTAGACGAGGCTCTAGACGATGGATGTCAAGGAAGAAAATTTTTGAAATGAGTAGGGTTAAGGGAGGTACTCCACTATTTATAGGATGTTGATCTGAGCATTTGAAACGACTCCACCAATACGAGGATGACACGTGGCACCTACCTTGAAAAACTAAATCGACGAGACTAGTCGCCAATAAAAAAATGACACGTGGCATGTTGATTTATTGACACCAGTAAAATACATCCAAGGACGTGTCGGTAGGTCACCTGATCCGTTGGACGACTCATATGGACGAGGGGGCAACTGATGGTGTTACAAAAAGCACCAACTACTAAAGTCGTCCATATGACTCGTCCATTGAAAGACCAAGTAGGACGAACCAAACACGAGATGATCATTCCAAGCGTCCTTAGTGACCACGTTCGTCCTTATACAGACGAGGTCCCATGAGGAGCTCGTCCATCCTCATAATCGTTTGGACGAACGAGGTCTACATGAAATTTGGAAAAAATAAATACACAAGTCGTCCCTAATAACCTCGTCCGTCCTTAATAAAAGATGGACGAGTTCATTGAGTTAGACTACTATATGCGGAGTTCTCCATTAACTATTATGCAACCCAAGTCCAACTGAAGTAACTTCCATGGCAGTTATGGAAGTTACTCCACACCTTCCGGACTCCTTAATAATAGGAACGGTTATTAAACAAATAACCGTTTCACACATGCTATATAAACAGTCTTCGATGAAAAGGTAGGGGGATTTCAGACACTTTTCTCAGAAATTATTTTCGTTTTACAGTGAATTACAAATCCATTGACTTCATCATCGGAGGACTTTTGACCGGTCCCCTCTAACTTAGTTTTTGTTTCCAGGACCAAGCCCTAAGATCATCAGCGCCCGAGATTTATCAACCTACTGATTTCCAAGGAACTATCAGATTATATAAACAATCTATTTGTAGTAAAATTTATAGAATTATGAAAAGGTAAAACATTTTAGTCATGGTTTTATAATATATAGGAAAAGAATAAGTCGTGAATAAACTCGTGAACAAACTTGAACATAAAATATTATTTGGTGATGAGCTCAAACTCGGCTTGTGTTTGAAAAAAAAAATTAAATGAATAACTTTGAACTTTTAATACTTTGCTCAACTCCGACTCGTTTACACCCCTAGACATGCACATACATGCTTATATGTGTATGTGAAGGTATATCTAAGTTTTGACCCATACTAGCAGTAATTCTTTGTTTAATGTGGTTACACTATCATTGGATTTCTAACTCTGGACTTAAGCAACACTTAATCCATTAAATTGTTAGTTGGGATACAAAATTTATATATATATTTATATATATTTATATATATATTTTTTTCCCCATAAAGCATTCCGGCTATCATGCTTGACTTTGAACTTGAGAAAACTTTTGCTTTCTAGGAAAACAGGAAAAGTTCACATAATTAAGGACCTTACTTTCTATTTCAAAATCAAAGCTAGATGACTCAAAGCTCGATACACGGTGCTCTAGTATTTAGGAAACAGTGACAATATTAAGGGTAAAACTTAGAATAGAAAAGGTGCCTTAAAAATAACTTATAAAGTCTCTCAAGTTATGGATGGAAGAATATTCCATCAATCATATATTTTCAATAGGGTATATCCTTATAACAAAAGATTACACAAGAAATGCACTTGAAAGTTGAAACTTTATAACATTGATGAATGAGAGAAGTACAAGACTAGCAAGAAATTGAAACTCAAGAACTATCGCCCATCTTCTAAAGTGACTGTCAACTCATTATTAGAGAACGTTTCAGGTTTACTAGAAGAAGAAGCTCTGCTAGAAGGCAATCGCCTAACAATAAAAGCTGGTTGTTTAGGGGTTGGAAGAGTTGCAGTTTCACTGCCAAGCATGAAAACAACATTAGACATGGTTGGACGATCACTTGGATCTTCTTGTACGCATAGCAGCCCAACATTTACGCACTTCAAGTATTCATCTGTATTGCAACTTTCGCATAGTGTCTGTTCTATTAAATCCAGTGCCTTTTCTTCTTTCCACGAATGCCATGCCTGGAATCGATTCAAGAGTGAAAGTGTTATAAAGTAGAGAGGATGACCATACGCTTGATGGGTATGAAAAAAATTCAGCAAACTTACATAGCCTAGAAGACTCAAAGCATGTTCAGGTTGATAAAATCCTGTATTCCTTTTCCCACTAATAATCTCAAGCACAACAACACCAAAGCTAAAAACATCCGACTTCACTGAAAAAAACCCATCTAAGGCATATTCTGGAGACATATAACCACTGCATTAAAAAATTAAAAAATAATCAGTGAATCAGGTAGGTGACTAAATGGTTTTTTCTCAAAGAAAGCTGGAGGATTGAATAATGTGACAGAGTTTGAGATAGCAGGATTTGATTATACAATCTGCATTAAATTAAGCTCTACTTAAACTTACTACGTTCCAACTACTCTGTTGGTGTTTCTTGCAGTTTCTTTGCCTCCAAAAATCCTTGCCAACCCAAAGTCAGAGATTTTTGGGTTCATCTCCTCATCTAGTAGAATATTGCTTGTTTTCAAATCTCTATGAATAATCCTCAATCTAGAATCTTGATGAAGATATAGAAGCCCACGAGCAATTCCCAAAATGATCTTGAACCGCATGTCCCAATCCAATAACTTGCAGAGCTTTCGTTCTTTGAAGATCAAGATTTTTTTTATTACAAGTAAATAACATTATTAGTTAGCTTTTAATCACTATTTTAGGCAATCTTTTATTTTATAAGGATACTATACCTTGTGATAAAATGCATTAGAAATTCAATGTAGAGACTAACCAAATATAAAGGAGTCTAAGCTTTTGTTGGGCATATATTCATAAAGTAACATCTTTTCATCTCCTTTGACACAATAGCCCAAAAGTCTAACCAAATTCCGATGTTGGAGTTTGGCAATCAGCACAACCTCATTTTTAAATTCTTCTAGACCTTGCCCAGAACCACTTGAGAGCCTCTTTACAGCAATTTCTTGCCCTCCTGGAAATTTACCCTGATTTTGGAGTTCAATATACACCTTTCATTGTTAACTAAGAAAAAGGTGAAACTCAATTTAACAAAGTGTAAAGAAATGAATCATTACCTTGTAAACAGGACCAAACCCCCCTTGTCCAAGCTTATTTGCACTCGAGAAGCAATCTGTGGCAGTTAGTATGCTTTCCAAATCAAAAAATGGTACATCTATGCCTTTTGCATCATTTTCTTTGAACCGGCCTGATTCAATGAAGTCTTTGACACGTCTTTCATTGTCGTATACATGAAACACAGGACTTTTCTGAGCAATTTCTCCATTTTCTGATTTCAAATATATCAACTGAATTACTCATTTGTGGGCAAGTCATGTTAAAGAAGACTTGAATTTAGGTAATTTTGGGTAAAATAAGCAATGGTTAATGGTTACTAGTTTACCTTGTCTTGTGCCGATCCTTCTTCTCCAAAAATAGATACAAATAATAGTAGTTGAGAGAAAAATTAGGACAATTACACTTGTAAAAGCTATTGCAATAATCAGTGATAGGGGCATCTTTCCTGTTGAATGTCCATCCGTTTGCTTGAAATCGCCAGCTGCAAGAATGAAAATGAACGTCTCACTTGTATTCAATCTTTGCCCAACAAAATCCTTATTGGCAATGACACTAACCTTAGCAGCATTGACCTAATTCATTCTATCCAAAAAAATAAATAATGAACATTATTGCATACTTTTGCTCAGTAATATATCCTTACCTTGAGTACAATTCAAGCTCAAATTATCCCATACAAAGTTTGATTTGCAAAGGCACCTTCTCTTCCCATCTCCAGTAGAATTGCAAGTTGAATTTGGCCAGTCCTTGCAGTCTGTAGGTGAAGAACAAGTTGGCTCTGGTGGTGGATCCCAACCAATCTCAAATTCATCTTCACCTTTAAATGATAAGTCAGAACTAAAGTTGGCCTGCCCAAAATTGCACCTGCTGATCACTTTAAATGGTGATGACTGGTTGAGCTGCAGAATTTTGTCTTGTAAGCTCCTATCCCCACAATTATTTGCGTCTTTTATTTGGATGATGAACTTTCTTTTTTCTGGATAGATATTTGTGACACGGTAGGTGCCACCTGGTGCATCAAAGCTAACTTGGCCTGTGGTGATGTTGCAGTGAAAATTGAAGTACATTGGATCACCACATTTAGGTCCAGTGCTAAGGGGATAGGGAATCATGTTTGTGCCACAAGTTGCACAATTTCTAGTAGTTGATTCTGCAAAATTAGAACTTTAGAATTCAGAAACACTAACCAACAAGCTTTGTCTCAATTGCTATTTAAAGATTGACCATATTGGTGATGTGTTTCACTTGTCAAGCGTATAATACAAGCATGAGGCTGTGGATTCTTTAATATAAATCTGACTGAATCTTGGAAACATATCATTAATATATAGATCTTAAGTTCTAAGGTGATGTTATATGAGGCCGGAGCCCATTTCAGCTGATTTGGCCTATTTAAGTCCTGTCAATTCAAAACCTAATGACTATCAATTGATCATAATTACACAAGCTATTTGGTCATATTTGTCAGCTAAATGAATTGGAACATTCCTAGGAACCAAACGAATTACTCAATTGGGTAAGAACAACCTTAGCCTGATATATTTACTACAAGTTTAGTGGTTTAGACATGGCTTGTGGTGAACTAACTTAATGCCAATAACTCCAGTGTTTGGAAGGACTGAGTAGCCTCCCTTCTGTCATTAGGAGTGGAGGATCACCCCTGGTTTTCAGACATCCCCTGAACTCAATGGAAACAACAAAGCAAAAATCTAAGCCTGAGAGATCTAATTTAGAGCAGTTCCTATATCAGTGACTTTCTAATCTTCAAATATACCTTAATTACATCAGCTAAAATGTATATTTGGCAATCATGAACTTTTATTCATGAAACATTTACAGATATGGAAAAAGTGTTACCTGTATCAGAAATTGCTACTCGTACAAAAAGATTTTGGCCACTGTCATACTCCTCCTGAAGATTGTTGAGATCCTCTGACCATATCCAGCATACAGACCTGCCAGTGCCACCCCGCCGTGTGATTTTCGATACTTCATAAGAATAAGCCTGGCAGCGGCAATTGTCAAGGCACTCTATTTTGCATTCCATATCATTTTTGGCATTAAATTGAGTGTCTGGATTTCCAACTTTCATCATCTCTAAGCTCAAGAAAATGTCACTCTCAGTATTTTTGCCACATAATATTGACTTTCTGGTGCAGCCTCTTGAAAAATCTCCTCTATTCCAGCTCTCCAGCAAGCTAGGCTTGAAACCAGGCAAACAATTGCACATTATGTCATTCTTACTGTTACAACTAGCGAAATTTCCACAAGCATTGTAAACACTGCATCTGTCCCTGGGCTCTGCCCAAATCAATGACCAAATCCTCTCAGTATCCCACTTCAAATACTGAAGTTGGCCCGAAAAATTCATTACTAGCCTCGTATTACTGTATAATGGGGATGCAAGATATGGCATAGAAGACTCATTGTGGACTAAATTCGAGGTAAAGTTGGATAGCAAGTAAAATATAGCAGAGGTCATCTGATCAGAACTAATAATCTTACCTGAAACTCCACTTTTCCAGTACCTTAAAGACCTTTTCCAGATGATGAACTGGTTCATTTCTTCTTGATCTTGCCGAAAAGTGAAGTTCCCAGGTGCTGGATCATCATAACTTTTCCATGAAGTCAATGCTAAACTTGCATCCATTTTCATGCCTGGAATAAATGTATCAGTTGGGTTTTCAAAACTCTGCCACACAACTCTCTCTGTGAGATTTTCTTGTTCCACATGGCTCACAACCAAGTTCCCAGTATCCATTAGCTTTGCTGTTCTGTACATAGGTGATGATGTCTCCATGTTTGTCCACCAGTAAGGCTTGCCACTTCCATCCAATACCTTTAGATTTCCATCTTCTGCAATGGCAAAAACACCATCAGTACCTAAAACTGGGCTGTCTCGATTGGCAACCCACACAACAGTTTGTGGATTCGACCTGTAATACCAGATTCCAACATATCTTCTATTGTCAGAGCTTCCACTAGGAGTGAAAAATCCCAGTTCAAAATTTTCTCCTGCTGAAATGAGAGTATTGCTTGTATCATCACTAACCAATCTGCTAAAGGATATGGTATCTCTAGCGGAGCAAAACAAAACGCATGAGAAAATGGTAGGAAGTAGCATGTAATTTACAGACCAAGTAATGATGATGGTTTTTCTCATATTCTTCTTTTGCATACCGTTGTAATCAAATCTAAATTGGTTAGAATCTTGTACTTATCTAGAAAGCGTACAGTGGTAGCTAATCATGCAGTTTCCATAGGTCTGCTGGTGAAGCTTGGATTTTGTTTCCTTTCCGCGAAACTGACTTACAGAGTTGTTTTCCATTATCAAAATTGCCCCCACACAGTAACTTTTTGACTGATAAACAGTGTCCATGGAGTTCACTGGGACGAATGGGTGAAATACATAATTGCATAGGACAAATTACACATACCACATCCCTGTCGGCTGTCACCCTTAAAGCATAATTGTGGATGGTGTTTATTTCACACTGCTTATTGCACACAAACATATATACATTTTTTCCAACGACTTCAGTTCAAAACTTTTTGAACTGAGATCGTGACTTGAAATAACAATTTCAGTGCAAAATGTGTGTGTACGCTTGCATACAATAAGCAATATGAACTAATATTTATATAAAAGAAGGTACATTTATATTGAAAAAGAAAATCATATGTGAATAAAGTAATAGAAAAATTTGAGTAAAAAACAAAAACACTTTATTTTACATATTGACTGACATTTAGACCAATGTGGAATATGGGATGATGTGTACTAGTTAAATAATTGGTACCCAATTTTCCAGTCGGAATTGACTTGATTTAGAGATGATTTAACATCTTATCCAAGATTCACATTATCAAAAGAAAAGGAAAATGCAGCACTATTCCCATTTGACATTTAGCTTCATAGACTTCACAGGGCACAAAGAAGTTATGCAAAGGATGACAAATAAATAACAAGGAAGAAGCACGTGAAGATGACTTGGGGACGAAAGGCACTAGCAGAAAGAAGAAAAACTGGCCCATAATGAACCACAAATTACTCATTGAATTGAACTTACAGCTCTCATCTTTCCGAGACCAAGACTGAGCTAGCCCTTTACCTATCAACGATTCTTTCAGCCTGTTTTATTTGTGCGTTAAACCTATAATTAGATTCGAGGAAAAACAATACCAATAAGTTGAAGTTTAATCTAACCATCAGAATTGTCATATTTATTTTCTCTCCTTACATAACCACACACGATTGAAGGGGAATCTGATACAAGGTCGTAGACTTGTAGAATTTAAATAAAGAATAATTTTATTTATTTATTTATTTATTTTTATATAGAAAGGGCAGCACAATAATAATCTGTAATTAGAGGGGTAATTGAGTGAACTAAGTTGAATTATTGAAAAAGCAGGGCGGCCACGGAGGTCAAGTTTGTTGGATTTGTTTAATTTTATTGATTGAAGTGTTGTCCCCTGGGTTGATCTTTTTTCCCTCTTTTTGTGGGAAAGAATTTAAGATGTGATTACGCGGGTTTCTTATATAAAAAAGCATCATTTGTCACTTTTTGTTTCGAGCAATTTAATAACACGATGATAATGACATAACTAACAAGATCAAGGTCGACCAGCCTGTCCTTTCGCATGACCCTAAGAGGGTTTTGGTTTTGGAATTTTTTGTTTTGTTTTTTGTGGTAATAAATGATTTCATTGATTAGGCAAAAGAAGCTTATTAGGAGAATATGGCCTCTCATAATACAAATCCATTTTATCATACAAAGGCAAAATGCAAATATACACACTACGAAAAACTTCAAATCGTAACTTATATCTGGTCTTTCTCTAGCCATGGCGTAAGCACATTGGTTTGCCTCCTAGAAGCAATAACTCATTTCCTACGGTATCTGACTGAAGAGGTTCCTATAAGAGTTGCATGCTGTGAGTTATTGTTATGTGTTTCTAAAACCTAAAAAAAAAAAAAAAAAAAAACCTAGCATCAATCTCAATTTTAACTACCGGCCAATAAGTTAAGGTTTAAAAACAAAGACAATCCATCTCTCAAAGCTCATAATTAGGAGTGATATTGGGTCAGGTCGGGTCGGGTTCAATGTGACTCGCAACCTGACCCAATAGAAAATTGGGTTTACCTAGCTAAAACCCGACCCAACCTGAAAATTCAAGTCTATTATCGGGTCGGTTTATCACGTCTTGGGTCGGGTCTCAAGTTGGACAGTCTTTTTTATTTTTTATTTTTTTATTTACACAGAGCAGTTATGTGCCCAGTTTGATCAGCTTCACTCTGAGGTAGCAAGTACCAGAGCCAAAGGTATAATAATACATGTACCCATTTTGATAACAATTAACTTTTTTCCATTCTATGATCAATTTGACTCACATCAATATCAAGACTAGTACAATTTTATGACACCCAAGTCACCATGACCAATCTGTTGAGTACCAAAATAGCACACACTCAACATCCTTCAAACTTCAAAAAAATATAAATCAAATAAATTAAACAGAACCATCATTCCCATCTTCAAAGAAAACCCAAATCATCCAATATTTTAAAAAATTCAATAATAAAACAACCTGAATTCATCAATTAGATAGGAAGAAATATATAGTACATAGCATCTCAAAAGAAAGAACACAATAATAAAACAACCTGAATTCATATTCCTTAAATGAAAAATAGATGGTACTTAAATCATCTTAACATTCACCATAACTAGGAATGTGTTAGTTTACATTGATCAAAGCCTGTTTAGATAGAACTCCTGGTTTGTCAATCTTGTTCCCTGGCACTAGCAATGGGATACCACCAAGAGAGGATTTGCTCAGCAAATCATAATGCTCACTACTTGAGATCTTCATGTTGTCAGGATCAGCAACATCAACAACATAACTGCAGAAAGGATCAAGTCATTACAACTTGTCAAGTCATCCTAAAACTAAGAATTGATGCTACTGAACCATTACTTAATAATAATAACTAAACACATACTCAGATTGTAACAATACCATTTCCTAATGATCTTTGCATCAGGTTGTGTAGGCTCCATTGAATCCATGGCCTAGTACCACACAAAACAAATCAATCATTAAACAATGCATTCACAAAAGAAAACACTGAGATATGAAGAAGACTACTGATAAAGCTTATTATAAACGAACAGGTTATTTAATCCAGAAACCTTCTACAAAAAGGTGAAGCAATTGCATCATTAGAAGACAGTGCCACTCTTATCTACTTTGAACCTAAAGATAACTGTTTCAGAATTTTTTATATTTGCAGTGGAGACAGCATTGTCTAAGGTAAAGATGTCACAATTTATTGCTGGAAGTTTGTTAAATGACATAATGCTCCAAACTTAGCCAACAGAAAATAAGGATTACATGTAATGCAAGTGGTCCTAGAAAGCAGAGTTTATCAAATAGCTGTGCCAAAAATAAATGCTCTGGATCTTTCTGGGCATAATAGAATGAAGGCTTATATTAGGACCAAAAGATCAGAATGACGTAAGTACTATGAAAGCTACAGAAACAACATGCCACCGCAAGGAATTAATGAAAATCCAATCAAATAAAGAAAATTACATAATTGACAATTTAAAAAGTACTACTAGTTACCTAACAGCCACTAGTCCATCATTGACAATTCAAAAAGTACTACTAGTTATCTATCAGCCACTAGTTACAGTAAGGACTCATTCACTATAAGCCCAACTAAAAATAAACAAAACTACTTCAACCTCTTTCATAGCCATCTCACATTCAAGAGATAGCATTAGTCATGATATATTAACAAATCACATAATTCACCAAAAATAAGAGTAACAAATAACATTTATTGATGTATATGCATAAATAATTAACATGCTCAAAGAGTTATAATCATGATATTTGTAAATCAAGTCATTTTTCAGTTTTCACTTCATTAGAGAACTTTGCTAGATTCTTTCCTTTTTGGTTTGGCCCCTTAAGCCTATTCATTGACTTATCAAATGAAAAACCTTTTTATTTGAAAGACTTTACACATTTCTCTGTAACCTTTTTGTTGGGTTAAGATAGCTTGACCTCAGTTAATTAATTCAATTACCCAAGTTGATTAATTAGGTTAAATTGCAGGCAAATCATGGAGGCACCAACAAATCACCAATTAAACTAAATGCAGTGGAAATTAAATTGACACGGTGATTTGTTGACAAATGGGAAAAACTTTTCAGAAGGCAAAAACCTCACCAGGTGATTTTAAGGTCACCACTCCCAAGAATCCACTAATCAATAATCAAGCGGTTATAGTGTCCGATCAGCTTGTCCACTTGAAAATCCATTTGACACCAAATATTCAGTGAGACGATCATACCATGCTCTAGGTGCCTGCTTCAAACCATAGAGTGTCTTCTTAAGATAAAGCACTTGATTTGGAAAGTGAGGATCAACAAATCCTTTTGGCTGTGCTACATCGACTTCCTCTTTGAGAAATCCATTTAGAAAAGCACTTTTCACATCCATCTGATATAACTTGAACTTCAAGTGACAGGCCAAAGCAAGT
Source organism: Notholithocarpus densiflorus (assembly GCA_030021035.2). NCBI lineage: Eukaryota > Viridiplantae > Streptophyta > Magnoliopsida > Fagales > Fagaceae > Notholithocarpus > Notholithocarpus densiflorus. The sequence goes on from JARYZH020000020.1 coordinate 3,515,047, forward strand.
AAGACTTGTATGGACTCAATGCGAGCAACAAGAGCAAACGTTTCATCAAAGTCTACTCCTTCAACTTAACAGTAGCCTTAAGCCACAAGTCTAGCTTTGTTGCGAATGATGTTTCCTTCCTCATCAGTCTTATTGCGAAATATCCATTTGGTGCCAATGATATTCACTCCTTCTGGTCTAGGTACCAGTGTCTAGACATCATTCATTTGAAATTGATGAAGTTTATCAAGCATGGCTTTTACCCAGCTTTCATCTTGAAGAGCATTTTCAACCTTGGCAGGTTCAGCTGGAGACAAGTAACATGAATAAGAGACAAAGTTAGCAACATATTTATCAACTGTATGCTTTCTCAAGGTGAGTTCATTCATGTTTCCCATGATCACTTCTGGTGGATGATTTAGTCTAATCTTGGATGGGGGTTCTTTTTCCAAATGATCATCAGGCTAAAGTGATGTAGAAGCATCTTACGAGATCTATATGGTACTAGGTGAGGCAGGAGAAGGAGGATCTTGATTACCTACTTCTTGATCATTTTCAAGAGTCAAAGGAAGAATGGACTTTGGCAATTGATCAGCATCTTTTGAAGACTCAAAAGTTGATGCTTCATCTATCACAACATTAACGGTTTCCATGATCTTTCTAGTTATTTTGTTTAGCACCCTATATGCTTTGCTAGTGGAGGAATATCTGAGAAAGATCCCTTCATTGCTTCGGGTGTCCAACTTTCCCACGTTCTCTCTGTTCTTTAGAATGAAGCAAGTGCTACCAAATATTCTGAAGTACTTTACATATAGTTTTCTTCCTTTCCATAGCTCATATTGTAACATCCTAGCCTAATTGTATAATTAATTTTATGGATTTATATGCTTGTTATTATCTTAATTAATTTAAGTGCATAAGACTTTGATATTTTGATGTTATAAAAGATATAGTCTTTTTTTTTTTTTTTTTTTTTTTATGTTATGGAAAGAAGTTTTATAAAGGTAAGGATATATGTGCATAATTATTTTATTAGTTGGGCCTTTCTAGAATATAGAACTAAGGAAGGGTGATAAGTAAAAATGTTAAAAGTTGTAATGGTGAGTCATCAACTCACTTTTCCCTTAACAAACACGTGCCCCACCCGAATTCTTTTCCCTTGTCTTTTTTGCTGCACTAGAATGTATATCCCTTGTTCTTCTTTCTTTGTTTTTGAATCAGCAGCGCCATCTCACACCAACAGCCCTCCGTTCTCTCACTGAGATTATATATATATATGTATGTATGTATGTATGTATGTATGTAAATGAAAGCTCAAATTTGTGTGAAAACACAAAAACTGTTTAGACCCCCAAATTAAAATTACGGCTCGGTTGATTTTACTCTAACTTAAACGAAGTGCGGAATAGAGTAAATGTGAGTTAACAAACAATATAACTACTCTAAGCCATATTCATCAAAACACAGTAGTAAAATGAAAGCTAAAAGAGTAGGGAAGAAAAGTGCAAACACAAGATAACACGCCGATGTGTTATTGAAGAGGAAATCGAAGAACTCGGCGAAAAACCTCTCCGCCGCTCTTCAAGTGGTAAATCGATCCACTAGAGAATGAGTTGGAGTACACGAATAACAAAAGACCCTCCAAGCCTAATCTACCCCATGTACTTGAGCCCTCTAAGCTCCTGCTACCAACTGACTTGACGAAGCCTTGTCTTCTCTAGCTCTTCGGATCACGCAATTCAGCCCGATTGCATCCACCAAATAAATGGCTTCTTCCAATGCTTCCCAGCAGCACAAAAATCTCACTTGACACTCAGGATGAGTGTGGTAAGTGTTTGGGCTATCAACCTCTCAAGGATTTGGATATGCAGAGGTAGGAGTTGAAGAAAACCACAATGGATTGTGTAAAAGATTGTGGGTATGACAATCTTTAACTCTCAAGGGTAATGGCTAGGGTTTTCTCTCTGAAAAGCACTTCTCTCAATATGTGGGTAATGTGGGTATATATAGTGTGGGTAGGGACTTGGTGTATCAGATATGACAAATTGGCAAAACAGAATGTTTTGCAGGTATCTCGCGGGAAGGCCTTACCCGCAAAACACTCGCGAAAACCAGTTGTCACCATTTGTCATGACTCTTCGCATTCCAGTCATGTGTTGAGTACATGCTTCACTTCGCGAGAAGGCTTCTCGTAAGCTACTCGCGAAAACACCTTTGATCTTCAATAAGTCTTGAGTCTTCACACTCTCTCTCACACATAACCCTTACAATGAAATCCCACATAAAATACAGGGTACAAAAGATTGAACAAAATTACAATCAAATTTGGCACAGAATTAAAGCCAACACAAATTAGTTGTAAATCATAACTTTACAGTATATATAGTGAGGAAAATTAGTGAGGAACACTACAAAAAAATGTATTTTTAGCGACGAAAATTAGTGAGGAAATATTTTTCGTCGCTAAAAATACAGCTTTAGCGACGAAATATGAATTTCGTCACTAATAATGAAAAAAATTAAAACATTTAGCGACGAAAAATAATTTTCGTCGCTATTGTGATATGAAAAATGGGTGCCAGTAGAGGGAAACTTTGGCGCGAGCTTAATTAATCTATAGTGACAAAATATTTCGTCGCTAAAAGTTGAAATTTTTAGTGACGAAATATTTCGTCACTATAGGTATTGTTGTGGATAGTATTAGTGACGAAAATCCTTTTGTCGCTATAAGGAAGAATTAGCGACGGAAAACAGTCATCACTAAAAATAATAATAGTTTTGCACTTCATTGTTTTAGCGACTTTTCGTCACTAAAAGTATGCTATAGCGATGAAATATGAATTTCGTCTCTAAAAATCTTTACAAAATCTAGGTTCTTTAGTGACGAAATTGACTGTCGTCGCTAAAAACTTAAAAGCCTAATACCTTTTGTGACGAAGAGGAAGCAATAGCGACGGAACAATTCGTCGCTAAAGACTTCACTACAAATACCCCTTCCCCTGTTTTATTTCAATCTTCAGCTCCTAAATAACACTGCTCCCAAATAACCCAACCGACACCGCTCCCAAAAGATCCCAACCGACGCCGATAAGAGAAAACCGTCGCCGATAAGAGCCCACCGTCGACCACCACCAACGCCGAACCACTAACGCTAAACCTGAAGTCAACCATTCACGACGATTCCTGACGATTCGAACCCTTCGCGACCATTTTTGGCGATTCGGACCATTTACGATGATCCCGAAGTCGTCACCACCGTCCAACGACCCTTCGCCTCCCACCTCCAATGACCCTTCGCCATGGCCTCTGTCCGGAATTGGTAAGGTTTTTTTTTTTTTTTTTTTTCGCCTTCTCGTCTCTTTGTTTTTGTTTTTTTGTTTTGGGTTTTGGGGCCCTTCGGCTCATGTTTGTTGAGAATGGGTATTTTATTTTTGTTGAGAATGGTATAAATCAAAAGAAAAGGCATGACTAAAATACTCTCATGTTTGTTTTGTTGTGGTATGGCTCATTGTCATGGCCCTCGTTTGTGTTTTTTGTCAAGCATGAAGTTTATGCCTTATTTGGTTGCCGAGGAATGTGAGAGAAAGTTAATAAAAACCCAGTTTTTGTTATAATGTTTTAGTTAGTTCAATACTTGCATCAGCATAGTTTGGTAATTTTATTAAAATTTAGTTTTTTACGTTTTCTCAGCTATTAAGTGAGCATTTAAAGATTGATTTTGATGAAAGTTCTTACCTTTTGGCTTTTGTCAATTGAAATGAAGTTCCCAACTTATTAGAATTTTTGGGGGGAAAAAGGTGCAAATTTGATGAGTGTTTGACTCTCTGAACTAGCATTGGCTTTCAATGATAGTGTAGAATGTAATTGAGCAACAATTTTTTCTCTCTCTTTAGTTCCTTCCTTTACAGAGGGGTTAGTGCATTTTCTTTGGTGGATGATACCAGCGGGCCCTTTCATAAGGATTCCATAAGAGCTATTCGTTATAGTGCCAATGGCAATCTCTTTGTATCTGCAGGGGATGTTAAAGATAACTTTCCCCTCATCACTTTTCTGATTGGTGTAAGCACTACCTGTATTACATGTGTAAGCTATGAGTTTGTGTAGTAATTTATGAGAGGATCATTTTCAAGACTGAAGTACTTATAAATTTAACTTTTCTTTTGCAGGCTAAATACACATTGTTTGCAATAACTTTGGATTTTTTCTGAAAGTTGTAAGCTTAGCTTGAGCAAAGTAAGTAAATTTTAGTTGAAAACCTTATAAAACTCGTTGGAGCAAGCGGGTGGCTTGCATGGTGTTATAAGGTGGTTTAAATGCATATTGGGAGTGTTTTTCAATTCTTGCAAATGTGAATGAGTATTGTTGATTAGATGTGATGAATAGTATTTTATTTGATTTCAATACTTGTAAGCATTATAGTTGTGATGTTTGTGATTGGTTTTGTGGTGGGTTGTTGTGTTGGAGTAAGCGGGTGGCTTGCATGGTGTTATAAGGTGGTTTAAATACATATTGAGAGTGTTTTTCATTTCTTGCAAATGTGAATGAGTATTTTTGATTAGATGTGATGAATAGTATTTTATTTGATTTCAATACTTGTAAGCATTATAGTTGTGATGTTTGTGATTGGTTTTGTGGTGGGTTGTTGTGTTGAAGTAAGCGGGTGACTTGCATGGTGTTATAAGGTGGTTTAAATACATATTGAGAGTGTTTTTCATTTTTTGCAAATGTGAATGGACCTTGTTAATTAGATGTGATGAATATTACTTTATTCGATTTTAATACTTGTAAGCATTGTACCTGTGATGTTTGTGATTGGTTTTGTGGTGGGTTGTTGTGTTGGAGCAAGTGGGTGGCTTGCATGGTGTTATAAGGTGGTTTAAACTAATATTGGGAGTGTTTGAGTGTGCAATGTATATTTGTTTAAGTATTAATATAGACTTGTGCATTCATGAATTGGATAGAACTTTATCTAAGTAGCTTATAGACTTAGATGTTAGAATACATTATGCATGAGTTGTCCTTATTTTACTAAAGTAGCATTCATCTTGTAATTGTAGTCAAACATGGATAAAAGTTGGGTGACAATGGGTAAGACACCCGATGGCAAATTAAGTCATCCATATACTGAAGGGGTCAATGCATTTATTAATTTTGCAAGAGCGGTTGTGGACTTGAGTGGTAATAGTCTGTGCCCATGTATTTACTGTGTGAATTGCTATCAAAAATCTCCTCATACTATGCATATCCATTTGCTTCATCGTGGGATTATGCAATCTTACATTAATTGGTATAATCATGGAGAATCTTGTGTATTGAATGAGAACATTCATGATAATGAAATGTCAGATGGTGATCATATGGATGGTATCGATGCCTTGGTAGGTGACCGAATTAGAGGGGAACCAAGAAATGCAACCGAAGATGAGGAGGTGTGTCATTTTGACAAACTTGAGGAAGATGCAAAGCGTGAGTTGTATCCGGGTTGCACTGATTATAGTATCTTGAAGTTTGTTATTGAGATGTTGAATGTAAAGGTAATGACCAACTTGAGTAATAAGGGACTTGATATGATGCTAGAATTGCTGACAAAGGTTTTACCGAAAGGTAACTTGGTTTCAAGGTCAACTTATGAAATAAAGAAGATATTACGTGACTTGGGCATGTCATACAAGCATACAGATGCATGCAAAAATGATTGTGCACTATTTTGGAAGGAAAATAAAAACCTTGATAAATGTTCGGTGTGTGAGGCGCCTAGGTACAAGAATACATGTGCCCAAGGTAAGAAGATTCCTCATAAGGTATTGTGTTACTTCCCGTTGACACCGAGATTGAGGAGATTGTACATGTCAGGCCAAAGAGCTAAGGACATGAGATGGTATGTAGACAAACGTGTGGACGATGGGATAATGAGGCATCCGGCTGATAGTGAGGAGTGGAAGGAGTTTGATTTACAACATCCTGATTTTGCCATCGAACCTCGCAATGTAAGGTTGGGGTTGGCTACAGATGGATTTAACCTTTTGAGAATATGAACAACAACTATAGTATATGGCCTGTCATACTTATCCCCTATAACCTACCGCCTTGGTTGGTTATGAAGGAGCCATATTTTATGTTGTCCTTGCTTATTCCTGGTCCCCATCAACCGGGAAATGAGATTGATATTTACTTGAAACCATTGGTTGACGAGTTGAAGGAGTTGTGGGAAAAAGGTGTAGAAACTTATGATGCTTATAGCAAAGAGCATTTTTAGATGCGTGCAACTTTGTTGTGGACAATACATGACTATCCTGGATTTGGTAACGTGTCTAGGTGGAGGACAAAGGGTTATCATTCTTGTTACACTTGCAATGATGAACCATATTCAGAAGCTTTGGAAAGTAAAATTGGATTTATTAACCATCGAGCTTATTTGCCTATGGAATATCGTTGGAGACATAGTCGGTTGCATAATGGTTTATCGGAGAAATGAAAGAGATCTTTAGAGTTACCAGTGGGAAAGGTACAAGAGCAGTTAGATAGAATGCCAAATATAATTTTAGTAAAGCATCCAAGTAACAAGAAGAGACAACTCATTGGGGAGCCAAATTGGTCAAAGGTAAGTATTTTGTACAAGCTTCCATACTGGAAAAATAAGAAGCTTAAGCATAACATTGATGTCATGCATGTGGAGAAGAACATTAGTGAGAGTACTTACAGTACTTTGTTGGGCATTGAGGGGAAAAACAAGGACACTGACAAGGCACAGATAGACTTGCAAAATATGAACTTCAGGCACACGTTGCATTTGAAACAACATCCTGATGGATCATATGACAAGCCTCGGGCTTTCTTTACATTAAGCCCAAATGAAAGGGATGGTTTCTATGACTTTTTGAAATCAGTCAAGTATCCGGATAGCTATGCAGCCAACATATCAAGGTCAGTGAATGCAAAAAATGGTAGATTATCTGGTTTGAAAAGCCACGACTGTCATGTCCTACTACAATGAATTCTTCCAATTGGGTTGCAAGGGTTTGCACATAAAGACATTAGTATTGTATTGTTTGAGTTAGGCAGCTTCTTCCAAGACTTATGCTTAAGGACCCTAAAGCGGAGTGAGTTGGAGAAACTAGAAGAACATATAGTTCTCATACTATGCAAGCTTGAGAGGTTCTTTCCTCCAGCATTCTTTGATGTTATGGTCCACCTTGTTGTTCACTTGCCTCGAGAAGCAATTTTAGGAGGCTCGGTACAATATCGATGGATGTACCCAATTGAAAGGTAATTAGATCATTTGATGCATCTATCAATTGCATCTTTCCCATGTGGTATAAGATCACATACTCCAAAATTTTTTTCCTCGTAGGTACCTTGGAAAATTGAAAAGATATGTTTCCAACCGAGCTCGACTAGAAGGTTCGATTGCAAAGGCTTACATTCTCAAAGAATGTATTAAAAATTGGTCTTTGTATATTGATAGGATCGAAACTGTGCATAATCAAAGAGAAAGATGGCAACTTTATATTTTGGTGAATCTAGCGAGGGATTGATAGTTTTTTCATAGACTGCCCGACCTACAGGTGGTAGGCGGAATGATGGCAACTTGTCTCGTGCATTGCTTGATACTGCTCATTGGTACTTGTTATACAATAGTCCTGAGCTAGAGCCTTACTTAAAGTATGTGATTTCATACGTATCTATTGTTTGATCAAGTTTTGAATATTATCTGCAATGCTTAGCTAAAAATAAATCACCTTATTTTTAATAGTGAACACAAAAGCACATTGCATAATCCTACTGGAGAAGCCATAACTCAAATCCAACGACAAGAGTTTCCCAAGTGGTTTAGAGAACGTGTAAGACATTTGAAATTTAATCACACACTAATAAAAATTAAACATTTAAATAGTTTTGTCATTGCTTATTACTAATTAATATCAATTGTTGTATGTCATTATAGATGAATAGATTGAAAGTTAACGAGTCACCAAAAGCTACCAAACAGTTATGGTCATTAGCAAATGGTCCTAAGCGCATGTGAAGGAGTACATAGTTTGTATGGTCAATGGTATAAAGTTCCATACAAGGGACCTAGACAATCGTCGTGTAACCCAAAACAGTGGTGTATGTACCAAAGGGGACCATGAGGGTGAAATGCACGACTTCTATGGTCATGTGTGCAAAATTTGGAAATTAGAGTATGTGTTTCGCCATAAAGTTGTTTTTTTTCCAATGTGAATGGTATAATACCGGTACCAATGGTTGAAGGAGAACGATAAGAACCGATGCACACTACACAAGCATTGATGTTACAAGTCGATGGTATAAAAATGACCCTTTTATACTTCCTAGTCAAGCGAGACAAGTTTTCTACCTTCAAGATACCAAATTGGGTGAACCTTGGAAAATTGTGCAATCTATCCAACATAGGGGAGTGTTTGATGTCCCGGAAGTCGGGGGTGGAGAATCCAATGATAATATAGAAGATAGTGACGCATTCCAACAAGAAGCGATTGTTGATGTTGTCTCTATCAATGTTGAGGACAATATTATTGAATATTGTATGGGTGATGTTGAAACTGAGGTTATTCTTAAAGGTGGAACTTCAAGAGATGCTAATCAAAATGAAGAGCATGACATACCTGATGTTGATCTTGATATGGATTATGATATGTAGAGTTTATAACAATTGTCTTAATTGTTGTATGCTTGTCTTAAAGTTTTATGCTTGTCTTAAAGTTCATAGCAATTGTTTTAAAGTTTTGTGTTGTAAGGTTGAATTTATTCAATCATGTGTTGGCTTTATTCTGTACCAAATTTTCTTGTAATTTAGCAATTAGATACCCTGTATTTAGGTGGAAATTTTGTAAGGGTAGTGTGTGAGAGAGTGTGAAGAAAACTCATGATGTGTGCATACAAGAAGAGCCTCGCGACTGGCTCGTGACTGGTAAGTTGCCAAAGGTGGCACACATGTGAAGCATGCAGGGGAGCTGAAGGGTCACGACAGCTGGAGCACTACAGGACAAAATTTCCAGTCTGGCCAGACAGTTAGCTTGTGACTTAAACTCGCGACTCGTTCCAATCGTGAGGTCGAGTCGCCAGAATGCCCTGTTTGATGAAAATTGACCTTTCGCATTCCTCATACGCCCTAATATAAATACCCTCATACCCACGAAATGTAGAAAGCTTCCAGAGAGAATTTTGAGAGAGAAACCGTAGAGAAAAACAAGATTAACTCATCCACAATCTTCATCATTTGATTCTCCAAATTCCTCTACTCTCACTCTCTCCATTGACATATCCTTGAAAGGTACATTTAGCCAAATCCTTATCTCACCATGGTGCTTGGGAAGCAGTTCAGAAGTGACCAATTCATTTTGGTTGATGCAATGGGCGATTGCGGGATCCAGTAATCTAGAGAAGATAAGGTTCGGCGTAACCCTGTTGGAGCAAGAAGCTTGGAGGGCTTAGGTGTACTGGGTAGATTAGGCTTGGAGGGTCTTCTGCTATTCATGTATCCTAACTTCATTCTCTAGTGGATTGTTGACCGCTTGGAGGGCGGCGGAGAGGTTTTACGCCGAGTATTTCGGTTTCCTCTTTGATAACACATCGCCGTGTTATTTTTGTGTTTGCATCTTTCTTCCCTTTCTCTTTACCTTTTAATTACTGCTGTGTTTGTTATTAATTATGGTTTAGAGTGTGTTACCAATTTGGTTATAGCTTATATTTCATTTTTCGCACATATATTGTTTGATTATAAGCTTGTGTTGGTAATTTTAGAGTTGGGGGTCTAAACGTTCATTGGTGTTTTATACACTAATTGAACTTTCATGTGTTTATCTTGAACTTGATATGGATATTGATGTAGTCATTTGTTGTGTTGAGTTAGTAGCAATTGTGTTAAAATTTTGCACTTGTGAATTGCTTGATATGGATAATGGTGTGAACTATGATATGTAAAGTTAGTAGTAATTGTACTTATCTGTTTTGTACTTATCTTGAACTTGATACGGATATTGATGTGGTCATTTGTTGTGTTGAGTTAGTAGTAATTGTGTTCAAATTTTGTACTTGTGAATTGCTTGATATGGATAATGGTGTGAACTATGATGTTAAGTTAGTAGCAATTGTACTTATTTTTCATATCAATACATAGTTTCAAAAAATGCTTAAAAAGGCCAAATACACTTATAATATATCGAGGTATAAGATGGCAAAATTGGATAGAATGAGGCAAAACCAAGAGAGAATTGATGCTTTGGGATTGAAGCACATCTCAACTTCTTTAAAGGATTCTGCTCAGTCCAATTGTGCAAAAGGGAAAAGAAGTAGAGTTAGTGTTGTGGTAGATGATGATTATGTACCACCTATTGGTGACAATGACAATGATGATGAGTCATCTAATTCTTTAATTCATAAGGTACAATAGATGTTCCATAGGGTACAATAGATGATAATAACTTTGTTGTTCCATTATATGTATGTTTGTTAGTTACAGATGGCACCAAGATGACTTACATGCTCGTGAGGTGAGACATCTATCCCGGTGGTCCAATCTACGAAAACACCTCCTGAGCAAATCCTTCCGCCCAAAGTTCTTCTAGTGCGGAGGTGCAGACTACCGGCGCATTAACTAGCACGACTGGTAATTACATAGAACATACTTAATTACATACTTAATTACTATTGAGATTATATTTCATTTAATTTAGCTATAATGTACATGGAATGTATAATTTTTTAACATTGATAATGTCTAAATAGGATCTACTAGCAGAAATACCCATGGAACAACACGTGGTATAGAAGTACGGGCACTTGTTGACAAAAGTGGTAAGCTGCCAGTACGTATAGCTGTAGAGTATGCTGCTCCTGTTGGGAAGAATGCATGCAAGCTTGTCAATCAAATTGGCATACAAGTGTGAAGTAATTTGTCCAGTTACAACGTGAAAAATTGGAAAAGTGTTGATGCTACTATTAGAGATGTGGTGCTTCAAAATATCGCGGTAAATTTACATTGATAACGTCTAACTCGTGTTTGTTGTCACTAAGCATATTAAATTCATATAATAATATTTTTATAATACATATACACTTCATTTTACAGGATTAGTTTGAGCTACAAGGAGATTCCAACTTGGTAATGAAAACATTAAATACAAAATGTGGAAGATTATTGAGTTGCAACTCCAACAAGTTGCATCAAGCTTATAAAATGCTTGTACAATCTCATGGTGCTGACTATGCAAGAAGCCACCCGCAAAAGAATGCCACACTTGAGCAGTGGACTGGACTCATTGATGGGAAAAGGACCAATAAGGACTGGCTGGTAAATTATTTATGCGTATATTATTATTATTCAATGTTTACTATATTATGTTGTCAAATGATTAGCTTAATACTTAGATGAAGTAAATGTATACTGTTTTATTCATGATCTAATAAATATCTTGAATGTTCTTTAATAGGAAAAATCTAGAAAGAACTCTGAAAATAGGAACAAAACTTCAGGAAAATATAGATGCGGGACAAAGTCACTTGCTGTTAGGGTTGATAAGGAGGTGCATGTTTTTTCATTTTCTTAAACCTTAGTATATTACATGTTGTGATTAATTAACTATATCTATCTAACACTCGAATGTTAATTAATTGGACAAATAATAATGGCGGTCAAGTTCCTGAATTGGCAAAAATCTTCAAAGATGTTCATTTCAATCTAAATACAAATATGTGGATACACCCTGAGGATGAAGCGACATATGTATGTGTATCATTCCATCCCTATCATGTTTGTTAACCTATAACATATGTAGTATTAATGTTGTGATTGTTTGTTTCTTTCTCTCTTTCAAATGATAGGAAACTTTTCTCAAAGTGCAAGAGGATCATTGTCAAGATCCTAATGCAATTCCCCTTACACAAGAGGAGATCTCAAAATTGGTTTTTAAGAAGAAGTCCGGTATTGTAAAAGGACTTGGCATGAGACCTTCCTCTTCTCTAGTAACCACCGCCTCTTCTAGTTCCTCGGTGGAATATATCCATCGGCTAGAAAGTGAGATAATTGAGCTCAAAGAGGCAAGAGCTAGGGACGAAGAGGAGCGAGCTAGGGACGAAGAGGAGCGAGCTAAGCAAGAAGAGGTCCAAAAGAATATTATTAACTTTTTGAGGAGTAAGGGTTATAATGATGCTTTTACCTATGGGGGTGGTTCATCTTCAAGTTAAAACACTTATTGGTTAGTACTTTATTTTAGCAATTGACCAGCACTACATGGTGTGACTACTTTTTTTGATGCATTATTTGAAACTAATTGTATTATATTACACTTGAAAATCTATATTTTCTTTCTACAACTTATACATTAGGAGTTGTGATTTTAATTCATTGCTTTCTACAACTTATTCATTGTTTTTATATTTGTGCAGATTTCTTATTGGTGGCTTTTAGGGGGTTTACTTTTGGTATTACTTGAAGACATATGAGGACATCCGTTGGTTCTAATTATATTATGTTACACTTTTTGTATTCTTATAAAACATCTTGAGTTATTGTATGTGTTGCAAACAATTATTGTATGGAAGGAGTTTGAATTGGATACTTCTTTTATTTTTTACTTGTGGAATGTACGGATCTTTTTTTGTAAATGTGTTGTTGAAATAAATGTGTTACTCAAATGTGATGTTTTAATAATGTAATGACAGGTTACAGGTTAATATCAAAACCATGAAAAAAATAAAAACAGAAAATAAGTTTTAGCGACGAATTTTTTTGTCACAAATATAGCAACAAAAAATTGTTTTAGTGACGACATATTTCGTCGCTAAATGTAGCAGAATTTTGTAAGAAATGGTTTTAGTGACGAAAACTTTCGTCGCTATATGTGTTTGGATTTTCTTAAAAATAGTTTTAGTGACGAACTTTTTCGTCACTAAATGTACCCGGAAATAGTTTTAGTGACGAAATTGTTCGTCACTAAATATGATTTAATAAACTAAAGTGTTTTTAGTGAAGAAATATTTTTGTGATTGAATTGTGTTTTTAGTGAGGAAAACTTTTAGCGACGAAACGTTTTCGACGCTAAAAGTTTTTTTTTTTTTTTTTTTTAAATAAATCGGACTTTTAGTAACGAAATTTTTCGTTTCCAGGACTTTTAGTGACAGGGTTTTAGTGACAAAATGAGTTTCGTCGCTAATTAGTTGATTTCGTCGCTAAAAGTCCTTAGCGACGAAAAACTGGACTTTTAGTGACGAATTTTTTCGTTACTGAAAATAGATTTTGTTGTAGTGTATATACCTCTCTCACCAAAACCATAGATATCTCTCTCTAAGAAGAAATCAAACTTTTACTAAAGTCTTAGCTTCAGTTGTGGGTAAGTAAATAAGATTATTTTCTATTATGGGTAATTTTAATGGTGTAATGGTTTGCTTTAGTTTCCCTTCTATATTCTCGAATTTGATTGTTAGAAGCTGGAATTTGTGGTTTTGTGTTAGCAATTTGAAAGATTGAAGATATTACGGTCAATTGGATGCCTATTTATGTATTCTAACATTTGTTTGATGATTTTGTGAGAAAGGTGTTAAAGTTGTCACTGTGATAGATTCAGTGTTTACAACATGAAAAGGCTGGATTAAATCATATTATGTGAATTAGGATGCTAGGAGTAGTTCTTATGAATTATAAGAGACACATGGTTGTAATGGAAGTGACCTCACAACATTTGGATCAATATAAAAATAATGGTTTAATTTCTAAGTTGAATGAAATTTTGTTAGGACAGATTTGAGTATGTTATCTTGTATAATTTTTTGTAAATTATAGTTTTATGCTTTGACTCTAAAATTAATATGGTATCTACTAGAAATCCAAAAGAGTGGCTCTGTAAAATTGCATGAAAATTGGATGTGAAAGGATAGCCCATTTGTATTTTAAAAATGAGGTATATGCTGCTGAAATAAGCAGTGAACAGTAAATGATATACCTGACTTTGAGGATTTAATTCTAAAGTTGAGGTGAATGTTTTGAGCTATAAATTAGTATTCTTATCTTTTGGTATGTCTGGATCATAGATAAATTTTGTATCCCTTGGTTTCTCTATGGTTTGGTACATAATGTGTTTGATCAATGTATCTTGTGCTGTGGGAACCTTTTGAGATGGGAATTAAGATTTTCTTAAGTTTGAGAGTTAGGTTGTGATTCATGTATAAGTTTATATGTTTAGGAAGATTTGTTAGTAATAAGTTTTGGTCCTTCATTTAGGTGACGAGAACGAGAACGTGGACACTTGAGCTCCTCTTATACAAATCTCTCGCGTATTTTGTTTTCAGGTAAGGGATATGTGACATGTGCGTTTGATAAGTATAAGGATTGTTTAAAAAATTTATTATGCATCAAAACCTTTTAATTAGACCTATTACATATAAGCATGATTTAAGTAAACATATATGTTCGTGAATTGTTGAATCCTATGTATATGATAATTCTAGCATATTGATGCTATAAATTATATCACGAACATAATATTTAAGAATGAAGTGGATATGCTACTATTATGAAGTATTTATGTAAAAGTATAATTATAAAAAAAATATAGTTTTCGAGTTATTCCATTGTTATGATCTGAACTTAGCCAGTAGGGGTTATAGTACTAGCATTTCCATGGAAATTTTGATTGGCCATTATAAGTGGTGTGGACTCTGCTGTACCCGTCCTCGTTGGGAACGACCAACTTGTGGTGGATGCCAACTGACCCCCATGGTTGATGATATGATCACATCGAAAGGGGTGTGATACTTTCTGATATGATCCTGGGATTTCCTAGCATTGTGGGGAATGCTGGATGCCTGGCACAATGTGTTGGAAGCCTCCCAAAGTTGTGACAGGCTTACAATTGGATTGACTAATATGTATTATGAATGAGCTATTAAGCTATTTGGAATTTATAAGAAAAGTATGATGATAAGAAATGTATGTTGAATATGTTACAAGTCTGATGGAAAGTTTATGATAAAGTATTTTATAGTCTATTTAAAGATAAGGCTACTAAATTATGTTTAAGTTCCTTATTATGTCCTTTTATTATTATATGAAAGGAAAATGATGTATTTTCATCTAAAAGTTCATAAGTTATTTTAAGAATAGTATGAATACTATTGAAGATTATTTATCAAAGCTGGCATATCCATAAAATATTTGTTTTACATGTATTTTTATTAAATGCTCATGGAGCTTAAAACCTTACTGGGATTCGCAGCTCACCCCATTATATCTCAGTGCACAGGTTCTTTCCTGGAAATAGCGAGAGTATTAGAGGTGGCAAGGAATCTGTGATTCTCGTTTGTTAGAATGTATAGTTTTTTTGTTGTATAGTAGTTTAGCTCTTTTGTTGTATAGGAGGAATCAAGATGTACTTGATCTGTTTGAGCATAGATGTATTTTGGAACCTTAGTTTGTTTTGAACCCCAGTTGTATGTCTTGGGGTTAGGTTTGTAAATAAAAGTTTTGCTAAACATTTATCTATGTAATATTTACACGAATAACTTAAGTTTCAGCCAAGTTGTAATCTTGCAAAGTTTGAAATGGAATGAAGTTTCAAAGTTTTACGAATTAACATGCTAGTATTGAGTTAAAAAGGAATATGAGAAATGATTTTTGATAAGCACCTTTAGCTTTAGCTGGGTCGTGTTAGTATTGAGTTAAACTTGATATTAACATGCTAGTCATGCTCTAAATTCTGAAGTAAGGTTTGGGTTGTGACACATATGGAGTCTTCTTTGTACATGGTTTGAAGTACACTCTATTCACAATATGACATGCAGTGTTAACGGCCTCACCCCATAGGTCTTTTGCCACATCCTTGTTGTGTATCATAGCTCTGGCCATCTCCTGAATGACTATATCTTCCTTTCAACTACACCATTCTGTTAAGGGGTGATGAGGGTCGAGAATTCTTGAGCTATGCCAGCCTTTGTGCGAAAGGACTCTAGTTGAGAGTTCTTAAATTCCTTACCATGATCGCTTCGAATTCGATTAACTTTTAGCCCTTTTTCATTCTGCAACGTTTTACACAATGTCTCTATGTGTTGAGGAGCTTCAGACTTTGATCTTAGCAAAATGACCCAGGAGAATCTGGTGAAGTCATCTACCACCACCATGATGTATTTCTTTCCTCCAAGGGATTTTATTCTTGTTGGACCCATAAGGTCAATGTGGAGAAGCTCGAGAGCTTTTGTAGTGGCAGTGGTCAAAGTGCCATGATGTTGAGCTTTTGTATGTTTTCCAAGTTGACACGGTCCACATACATCATTTACCACTTTTCTGAGTTTAGGCATCCCTAGGACGGCTTCATTCTTTGATATAATTGACAGTTGCTTGTAGCTGGCGTGTCCCATTCTTTGATGCCATAAGTCTTCATTTGGCATTCGAATGTTGTTGCACACAATCTCAGCATCAGGAACTAAACCATAGCAATTGTCCAGTGTTCGAATCCCACTTATGAGTTGCTTACCTGACTCATTTAACACCAGACATTTTCCTTTTGAAAATAGCACCATAAAGTTTTGATCACAAATTTGACTTATGCTCAATAGGTTCACTCTCAGCCCTTCCACATATAACACATTGGCAATGTCCAGTAACCCTGGTAGAGATATGATTCCCTTTCCCTTTATCGGAGATTTGCTTTCATCACCAAAAGTGACATTACCACCTTTCTTGGATTTAAATGTCTTAAAGAGAGTGCGGTCTCTAGTCATGTGTCTTGAGCAACCACTGTCAAGATACCATAGACACATGTTCATCACTTTGAAGGCAAAGTGCATCATAAAGCATACTTCGTGCTTATTTTTCATGTCACAAGGCATGGTCTTTTCTTTGATTTGATCACCAAGTGGTTTTACCCTTACCTTTATCTTTTTGAGAAGTACACCTTTGTGGAGATACATTTTGAGACAGTCTAGTCTTCTTCTACTCACAAATATATCTTTTTCTACAATCATCAAGATTAATTTCAAATATCTTTTTGACTTGCATGTCCAGAGAAACTTGAGCATATTAATGTTAGAAACACAAGAGATATTTGAAGAAAAATATCTTTTCATGGAATTTGATTCCATGACAACAAGGGTCAATGGATTACACAGTAAAGATTAAAACCTAATCAGAGTATGCCCGCTCTGATACCACTTGTTGGGTTAAGATAGCTTGACCTCGGTTAATTAATTCAATTACCCAAGCTGATTAATTAGGTTAAATTGCATGCAAATCGTGGAGGCACCAACAAATCACCAATTAAACTAAATGCAGCAAAACAGCGGAAATTAAATTGACACGATAATTTTTTGACAAATAGGGAAAACCTTTTGCAAGGCAAAAACTCCACCGGGTGATTTTAAGGTCACCACTTCCAAGAATCCACTAATCAATAATCAAGCGGTTACAAGTATAAAGAATCTTACCACTACCCTAGCCTATCCCAAAATACCAACCTACAGTTGAACCTTCGCTTCAATACCCAATTGGACTTGATCTTGTAGTAGCCTTCTTTCATTTGATGCACAAATCTCCAATCTATGACTAACCCTTTGCACAGATCCTAGTACGTGACTAACTCCAGCAACTTGAATGAGGTTGTTGGCTGCAAAATTCTTCACTTCATCAACAATGAAGATCAGGAAGCACTTGGTTATAAAACCCTATGGCGTACAAACACAGTAGCTTCTCACAGACAAAATAAATATCTGTGTGTGACAGCTCTTAAAATAAGCCTTATACATGTCTAGGGTTGTGAGATAAGAAACTCTAAACAAACACAAAAACTTGGGCCGAATTTCAGATCTGGAAATTCTGAAATCATAATTCTCGATAGTAGGCATCTGTCAAGCTATCTGTCGAGACTTAATGAACAACTTTTCTTCACTTGTTTCTTGGACCAATCTTCATGTCTTTTAATACCAACACTTGATATGCTTGAACAACATATTTCTTGATGTATTAAACCCAACTTAGATCTACCCAATTACAAGTAAATTACATTTTGTCAAAGGATTAGCCAATTACAAAAAATACGACCCTCACACTTTTTATTTGAAATACTTTACACATGATATCTAAAAGAACTTAAACGTGAACCCAGATCAACAAATACCCAAAAAATTAATTTGGGTATTTCCTATTTTCCTTATAGATCATTAACCAGTATTACATAAGCAACCCCATTTGAGTAAGTTTCACGCCAAACCAGATCACAAAATGCAAAAAAATTAAACCCAAATAGGATATTCATATAAAAAAATAAAAATAAAAAATCAAACCCAAGACAGAATCAAAAGCAACCCCATTTGAGTAAGATTCATGCTAACCTAGATTACAAAATGCAAGAAAATAAGACCCAAACAAGATATTCACATTAAAAAAATAAAATAAAAAATCAAACCCAGGACAGAATCAGAAGCAACCCCATTTAAGTAAAAAAAAAATTATACCTTAGAATCCAATCTATTAAAGATCTTGTTGAAACCAAATTGCTTTCCTCTCTAAGATAAATAAGCCAATGAGATAAGTTTGTGTTGAAAAAAAAAAAAAAAACCAAAATCAGAGACTAAGAGAAGGAAATTAAGGAAAAAAAAAAAAAAAAAAAAAACCCAACAAAGAGAAGGATGACTTACACACATAGAGAGAGAACTCGGTGAAAGAGGCAGAGTAGCACCGCCAAATCTTGATGTTGATTTGAGGTTGGAGAGTTGAGAGAGCTGAGAGAGGTGGAGAGAGGTGGAGAGACCAAGAGAGAGCTAAAGGTTTATTTCTATGAACCCAAACCCGACTCGACCCAAAACCAAAAAAATCCGATCTTTAAGCTTGAAACCCGACCCGAATATTCTCAAACCCGCCCAAACCCCATCGGGTTGGGTCAAGTCGGTTGGGTCTCTACTCAGCCCTACTCATAATTCAACAACCACAGTATTCACACCTATTAGCTGAGAGAGTAGAAACCCATAATCCATAAGCCTCAATGGTCACAAATCACACCACCAACACAAGCTACTCTAGGGTTACCTAAGAGCATTATTATTGGTGGTGCTAAAAAGCCATATTGCTATTTTTAGCACCACCAACTACAAAATTGAGGCTTCAATGGTAGAATCAAAGCCAAAAATTATGGCTTCTCAGGTATAGTGCACAGCTATCTTTGGCTGTGCACTATAGCTCAAAGGTTAAAAAAAAAAAAAAAAAAAACTATCTCTCTCTCTTACTTTCTCCTCTTTCTCTTTCTTCTCCCACTTTTTCTTTTTCTTTCTTTCTCCGATTTATCTTTCTCTCTCTGTTTTTTTCTTTCTTTATTTCTTTCTTTCTTTCTTTCTCTAGTTCATTCCTTTGCAAATTACTCTCCCTTAACCACCAACCTAAACCTCTCTTGCTCTATCTTTATCTCCAACAATGGCTGAGACCGTAGCTATGATGCCCATCGACACAGACCCTACAAAGAAAAGGAGCAGCCAATGACTGTAGCTGTGAGGCCAACAACTTAGTAGAAAAGGTCTCTCCGAGCCCAGTTTCGCCGCCACTAGCCAATGACCCAAAAAAGAAAAACCGCGAGAGCCTCTCTCAGCTGCGGTCTTCGCCAAAGAAAGGCAAAGCGAGAGCCTTGAAACACAAAGACCCATGATCATCGATGCTGGGTTTTGATTTTGTCGCCGTGACTGACAAAACAGCGTTGTCTCCATGATTAGGTTTTTTTGATAGGTTCTGTTGATGGGTTTTATATTGATGGGTTTTATTTGTATTTTGATGAATGAGTTTTGATTTTGTTGATGGTTGATGAATGGGTTTTGTCGATGGTTGTTGGGTTTGTGGTGGTGGATCTATTTGTAGTGGTTGTAGTGGTTGATGGCGCTAATGAGTGGCTATGGGTTGAAGGGAGGGAGAAGATAGAGAGATAGAGATGGAGAGAGAAAAAATAATAAATAAATGAATAGTGTTTAACTTTGATGTGAAAATAAGACTATTGATGTGGAGTGAGTTATAAAATGGTAAGTTAAAATAGATAAAGTGGCTTTTTGTGGTGCCAAAAAGTTAAAAATTTGACTCCACCAATGTGGATGCTCTAATTAGGAGCTATCACTACATAGTTTAAACCAACTAATAGGCCAAGAATGTATTGACCCATTGTGATGAATTGACCAATTAATTAGCCAAGTTAATTAATTAATTCAATTAGCATGCAACAAGCGTGGCAGCACAAACAAATCACCAACTAAGTAAATATGCAGCGGAAAATAAATTGACACGGTGATTTGTTTACGAATGGGGAAAACCTACATGACAAAAACCCCACCGGGTGATTTTAAGGTCACCACTCCCGAGAATCCACTATTATCACAACAAGCGGTTACAAGTAAAGGAATCCCAGTACCTTATACCAACCTACAGTTGAACCCTTACCCCAATACACAATTGGACTTGTTCTGTAGTGACAATCTCTCATTTCAATGCACAGCTCCTAGTACGTGACTAACCAATTCGATGCGCGGATTCCAGTACACGGCTTACACACCAACTTGAGAAGGATGTTGCTTGCAAAGTTCTTCAGTTCATTAACATGATGAAGATCACGAAACTCCTTGGTTATAAAACCCTATGGTGTACAAACGCAACAGCTTCTTGAAGAGAAAGATGAACTAGGGCATATGTCTCTGGTTCACAATATGCTTGTGAAAAACTTTTGCATTGATGTGCATCAACTGTGATGGCCCTTAAAATAATCCTTATATATGTTTAATTAGGGTTGTGAGAAAAGAAAGCCCAAACATCTATACACAGATTAGAGTGAAATCAGATCTGAAAAATTGATTTTCTTAAATCTCGATAGATACCCTATCTATCGAGCAACTGTTGAGCATCGGGCTTAAACAGCCTTTTAAATCTCGATAGATACTAGTTGTCGAGCTTTAAAATCCAGCACTTCTTCATTTGATTCTTGGACAAACTTGCATTGCTTTAACACTTGAACTTAAAACCTTGTTCCTTGAAGCATTAAACACATTCTAGATCTACCTAATTACAAGTAAAGTGCATTTTGTCAAAGGATTAGCCAATTCTATACTGAAATATGTTCCTAACATGATTCACATATGTCCTAATAATCTTCCCTTTTGGAAATCCGTGACAAAACCACAACAAACAAATGAACATATGAGAGAAGTCATAAATCACTCAACTCATACTCACTTGTTGAATACAATAAAATCTATCCTAATACAAACTCTTGAAAAACTTTGCAAAAAGAGAGTTTATGGCAAGAAAACTTTGACAACCTGTATTTTTGAAACACTTTAAACAAAACTCATCATGTCATCTTAGTGTGAAGCAAAAATATAAGATTGCATACAATATATAAGAAGCATGTGCATAAAGAGAGAAAAGAAACAACACATGTAGAGATAGGTGAAAGAACTGTAATAACAACCTCATCATATATATATATATATATATATATATATATATAACATCATAAGTACAAGGTTTGCTATCACAAAGAACAGTGTATCTATAAAAGAAGAAAAGAAAAAAATACATATGTCACCAAGGTGAGCCTGCCGTCGAGTAATACAACCGACACGGGTGTTCACCTAACACAACTTATCACTAAGTGTGTCAAGACGAGCATCCATGCACTGTAGCTGCGCCATGACCGCCTCGAGGGTCACACCACCCGCCGATGAAGAAGGTACGGATGTAGAAGGAGCGGAAGAAGCCGGAGGAGTTGCTGTCTCTATCTGTGACAGTTTCGGTCGAAGCTGGGCCTCGCTCCGTTTGATGGTAGCAGCATTTATGGCACACATAGGGAAAAAGTGTGTAGACTCTAGATAGGAGACAGAAAAATGGCAGAGAATCCGCATGATAGCCAAAGGGAAAATGAGCTTATCATGAGTTGCCGTATCCCTATAGATATCTATGAGGGATAGAATAAAGTGAGAGGGAAAATCAATAGTGAGTCCCTCAAGAAGGGATAACAAAAATTGAGCACGAGACTCTGTGATAGAGTTATAGTGAGACAATGGATGAAGAACGAATGTAATCACCATGTTAAAGAATCTTGGAACTTTTGCAAAGCCCGAGCAAGGGGTGTTTTGACGGTCACCCCAAGATGAAGGTGTCTCACAAAAGCAAGACAAGAGCTCGTCTTTGGACACAGTCCTCAGACGCTCACAACCAGGGTAGTTAGCAAACTCTACCCTTGGTACATGTAACACCTCGGACATACGATCCGGAGTGACTATGATACGCGTACCTCGAATGCAAGTGACAAAATGAGGTACTGAATAATCGAATCCGTGCATATTGGAGTAAAACTCCTGTATAATCACGGAGGGACAAGTGACCGGGATGCCACACAGTGACTCCCAACCCGACTGTAGATGACAGTGGGAAGGTCAATATCAAAAAAGTCTGATAGAATGACTTGGCATTCCGAATGAATGCCTTGTCGTGAGAACTTCACCGAAAAGTCCTTACGGGCTTTATCATCACGAAACTGAACGTGAGATGGAGAAGAATCAGAGGGGGAAGAAGAAGAAGATGCCTCGAAAAGAGGGTTTCGGGACGGAGTGGATTTTCATTTAGGTGCCATAGAGCAACTAACGAAAGAAAGAGAGAGAGAGAGAAATGGACAAACAGAAAAGCACCAAACAGCTCAATATAAGGATATAAAGAAATGAAGGTACATATGCATGAAAAATGCATGAGCATGTGATATGCAACATCAAAAGCATCATGGGCTCAGCCCAATCCAATCCTACTGGCACACAACATTTTAACACAGTAATCACACATCTAAAATGCATGAACATTGTTAAAAATGCAATTGTGATGCAATGCATGATGATTTAAAATCATTTAAACAAAAACCCGTCCCAAAAATTTCACAAAACCTAATTAAACTTGAAAAACCCCAAAAACTTTTCAAAAACCCAAAACTTAGGTCAGAAAATATGAAATGCATGATAGAATAGAGAAAAAGGATTATACTAGATGAAGAAAACTTGATTTAGGCCGAAGATCAAGTGGGGTAAGTGAAAAGGTTTAGTTTGAGGTGTTTGGGAGAGAGAGGAGAGAGTTTCTATCGAGAGAAATTGGAGAAAATGAGAAAAGAATCGCGCTGACCCTTTTTATAGAAATCTTAGTTTCTCGATGGATCAAGAGGTGTCGAGAGCTATCGAGAATTAAAATGGCCAGAAGGAGCTATCGAGCAACTATCGAGAAGCTATCGAGAGGTGTCCACAGCAATGTGACTTCGATGGATTGAGAAGCTATCGAGCATCTATCGAGTATACAGAAACTTCCTCGATGGATTGAGTAGCTGTCGAGAAGCTATCGAGATTGAATCTCAAGAGTCTCGATGGATCGAGATTGCGATAACAGCTATCGAGAAAGGATGCTCAAGTGGCTTGATAGATAGCCTAGCTGTCGAGAGGTATCGAGAAGCTGTCGAGATTGCTTAAAAACAGTTTTTCAAAGAAAAGAAAAACATAGACATGAGTGCAATCAAACATGCTACTCAACCAAAGATCTAAACAACATTTTAAACTCTCAAAAACATCTCTCATCAAGAAAAATGTCAAGCATTTAGATCCAAAACAAACACACACACACACACACTAAACAAGTCTAACCAATTTTTATTTCAAAAACAAGTCTAGACAGTTTAGTGAGTATACATTAACACATGTATTCCTTGTGATGGCCAAATCACATTGTACTTGCACATGTATCAAGAGTAGTAAAGAATGTTGTGTGTGAAAAACATCGCAAGATTGCATAGGTGTCTACATGTTATGACGATTAGAGATATGAGTAAATCACTTAAACTCACACACAATCATAACCGCTTGATGGGGACTATCACATTTGAGGTACATCCTATAACTCCCACATCTCCTAGAAGACACGCTTGCAATTATATATAAAGCATTTTGATTCTTTTTGCTTTTATTTTTTTTTGCATATTTTCTTTTGTTAAGTATATCATGCATGGGCATATAAGAGAGAGAAAAGAAATACCCAATGATGTTAAGCTTTTGACATTGCACTTTTGCTATGCCGAAGCATACATATGTCATTTCATAATTGGCGGGCAACAGCGGTGAGATGGTTATTTATGTCTTTATCTTAGGATTTTCTTGTCCTTCCCGTCAAAAAGAGTGATACGAGTGTTAAGTACAAGAGATTACTTAATCTTACTCACCACAAACATGAGCCACAAAGCTTACTTTCTTAGTTGTGCATAGAGATACTCATCCAAGCTACAAAAGATACAAAGTTTAGAAAACTTTGTTTCAATGGCCATCTAAGGACACAAGTACCAATGTACACAAAACACACACTGTTTTTGTATTTTTCTGATTTTTCAATTTTTTTTTTTTTATGAAAAAAAAAATAAAGAAAAACTGAAAATAACTAAACAAAAACATGTTAAACAAAGCAAAGCATAAACTATACTGACTCAAAACAAGAAATCAAAACACACAAGTAATGCATACTCAAAAACAAGAAAAAAAGGAAGAGAGAGAAAAAGTTACTAAATCACTTGGAGCCTTTTTCCTTCCACATCTTGGAAGAACCTTTTCGTTTTGCAAACCCTTAATCCGTCGGTGAGGGGGAAGAATTGAAACCGTTCAAGTTCGAAAGGAACATGAGGGCTTTGAGTAGATCTCCAAGAGGAGCAAAGGAGGATGGAACTAATTTTGGTTTCCCGATGAGATCATACTGTTGCTTTGTTGAGTGGCTAACCACTTATAGCAATTAGGTCGAGTATGTCCAACCACTCCACAGTGATGACAGAGATGCTGCTTCTTCTGTTTAGGCTTTTGAGTGTTTCCCTTCTTAGCCCTAGGGTTTTTAATCTCTTTCTTATCAAGCTTAGAGGGTGCTCCTAAGATAGATTTAACTTGTCTATGTTCTCACTAGCTAAAGCAGTTTTGACATTATTGCTATCAAATTCAACATTATTAGTAGGAGAAACAAAAACAGTAGTACTAGAAGAAGCAATATTGGGTGAAGAGAAATCATACCCTAACCGGTTCGATCAGAAGCAGATTTTTGAATGCTGAGCATCTTGTCAAGCTTTGCACTTGAAGTCCTCTCCAGCTAAGCTCTGACTTGAAACAATTTTGCCTCAAGCTTCTTGATCTTCTCAGCCAAGAAATTATTCTCAAATCTCAATGATCTAATGGTCTAATTGGCTTCATCAAACTTTGTGGAGATTTCTTCTCATTCAAGCTCCACTTAACTGAGCTTCTTGGTGGCCAACCTATACAACTTCTCATGTTTTTCCAAGACCTTGTATAATTTTGCATAAGCTTTGTAGATGTCATTTTGTTCATCCATCTTCTCAAATTTAGACTCCACTAAGTCCTCTTCTTCATCCACATTTTCAATAATCCCCTCAGTAGGATTTACAGTGGCAGTGAAGGCATTTAGGATTACATCATCCTCATTATCAGAATCATCTTTAGGCTCGGTGTCACTCAAAGTAGCAGCAAATGCCTTGCTCTTCCCAATGGTCTTAAGATACGTAGGGCATTCTTGTTTCATGTGACCGAAGCCTTGACACCCAAAGCACTTTGGTCCTGAGGGAACAGTGTACTGACCGCCATCCCTAGCATCCTTCTTTTCTTTGTCTTGGTTCTTGAACTAAGACGAACTGGACTGCTTGCGATCTTTGTCAAATCCTTTAACATTGGCATTCTTCATAAACTTTTTAAATTGCCTGGTGATATAGGATTTCATCTTAGAATCTTCATCGTCTGAAGACTCATCAGTGTCACTACTCTTGGCCTTCAATGCCATGCTCTTCCCCTTACTAGATTTCTCTATCCTTGTCAAACTCAACTCATAGGTTTGCAGATTGCTAACCAACTCTGTCAAAGAAATTTTATCAATATCCTTTAATTCCTCAATCGCGGTGATCTTGGCATGAAATCTCTCGGGTAGAGATCTGAGCACCTTTCTAACAATCTTGGGTTTGTGAATGGTTTCCCCAAGATTAAAGGTTGAGTTCACTATGTCCTTGAGCATGGCATAGAACTCATCGAATGACTCATCCTCCTCCATCTTAATCTCTTCGAAGCTTGTAGTAAGCCTTTGAAACTTTGAATCCTTGACAGCCTTAGTTCCTTCATAGGTTGTCTGGAGGATGGTCCATGCTTCCTTAGCAGTTTCAGTAGAGGATATCTTCTTGAACTCCTCATTTGTGATCGCGCTGAATAAAGCATTCAATGCCCTACTGTTGAAATTTGCCGCCTTGATCTTAGCATCTTCCCAATCGGCCGGCGCTTCCTTCAGCTTGGTCCATCCTATCTCCACAGCTTGTCACACCTTTTCATCTAATGACAGCAAAAAAGCTCTCATGCGTACTTTCTAGTATGCATAGTTAGTGCCATCAAATAAAGGAGGTATATAAGAGACTGTCCTCTATCCATGACAAGCAGGGGTCAATGGATCACACAGCAAAGATTAAAACCTAATTAGAGTGTGGCTGCTTTGATACCACTTGATAGGCCAAGAATGTATTGACCCATTGTGATGAATTAACCAATTAATTAGCCAAGTCAATTAATTAATTCAATTAGCATGCAATAAGCGTGGTAGCACAAACAAATCACCAACTAAGTAAATATGCAGCAGAAAATAAATTGGCACGGTGATTTGTTTACGAATGGGGAAAACCTACACGGCAAAAACCCCATCGGGTGATTTTAAGGTCATCACTTTTGAGAATCCACTATTATCACAACAAGCGGTTACAAGTAAAGGAATCCTTGTACCTTATACCAACCTACAGTTGAACCCTTACCCCAATACCCAATTGGACTTATTCTGTAGTGACAATCTCTCCTTTCAATGCACGATTCCCAGTACGTGGCTAACCAATTCGATGCGTGAATCCTAGTACGCAGCTTACACACCAACTTGAGAAGGATGTTGGCTGCAAAGTTTTTCAATTAATCAACACGATAAAGATTACGAAACTCCTTGGTTACAAAACCCTACGGCGTACAAACGCAGCAGCTTCTTGAAGAGAAAAATGAATTAGGGCTTATGTCTCCAGTTCACAATATGCTTGTGAAAAACTTTTGCATTGATGTGCATCAACTGTGACGGCCCTTAAAACAATACTTATACATGTTTAGGGTTGAGAGAAAAGAAAGCCCAAACATCTATACACGGATTGGAGTGAAATCAGATCTGAAAAACTGATTTTCTTAAATCTCGATAGATACCTTATCTATCGAGCAGTTGTCGAGCATCGGGCTTAAACAACCTTTTAAATCTCGATAGATACTAGCTGTCGAGCTTTAAAATTCAACACTTCTTCACTTGATTCTTGGATAGACTTGCATGGCTTGAACACTTGAACTTGAAACCTTGTTCCTTGAAACATTAAACACATTCTAGATCTACCCAATTACAAGTAAAGTGTGTTTTGTCAAGGATTAGCCAACTCTATATTGACATATGTTCCTAACATGATTCACATATGTCCTAACACCAAACACAAGTTTATTCAATCTAGCTTTCATAATTATTTATTTATTTTTGTTCTTCAACACAATTAGGGATAGAGCTAAAGGGGGCTAAGCACTGTTTGTTTTTTTTCTTGTTTGTTTTTTTTTCTTTATACTGGTAAAGACCGAAGCTTTAAGTTGGGAAAGTAATGTTAAAGTAGGTTAGAAAAGAAGATTTACATTTACTTGGTAGGTGAATGAGGGCCACCAAATATGCATACTAGCTGTGAGTTTTTTATTTTAAATTTTGACTTGTTTGTTTATAGTCTATATATATTAATAGGTAAAATTGAGAGAAAATCCAATTAGATTTCAAATTGGAATTCAATTAGAGTCTAATTTTGTGTCACCTGTCCCATCTAATCTAAAATTTTCAATTTTTGTGCCAAGTGAGTTAATTGTGTGTAAAAATTGGATTTCAATTAAAGGTTAATTTTGCATCACGTGTTCTATCTAATCTAAGTTTTTAAATTTTTGGGCCAAATGAGTTAATTTAGTGTAGAAAACGAGGAGTCCAATATAAATAAACCATAAAAAACATAATTTTTGAATGATTTTATATTTATGAGTTTTTTTTTTTTCTTATAACTAAAAACAATTCAAGTTTATAAGTCATTTATGTAATAAATCATGACTATGTATGGTCCATTATTAACTAGATAATATATATAAATATATATATTGTTACTTTTTTAAACCAAAATTTAGAGAAAATTCAATTAAAATCAAAATTGGATTTTGCTTTTGTTAGATTTCCTTTAAAATTAAATTGTTTATATTTTTGCTGTTATTTTTTTCTCTAAACTAATGAGCATATTTTTTTATACTATTTTTATTTAAATATTTTGTATGCGAAGAAATTGAACGTAACAAACTGTAATTGAGCTGAATGATCCCATGCAACTATCTCCATTCAATTTAGGAGATACTATTTGACCAATTTATTAGTTTATTTTGTGTTATATTTAGTAGAATTTCATAGCAATAATTGTGAATTGATATTGTATATGTAGTATCTAATAGTGATTTTCAAAATTATATACGTAATAGCAATATAATGAGAAACCTAGCGTAACCAATATCATGAAAATTGCAAACTATTTTAGTACCTCCAAATGTTTTGATCGAACTATATCCTATATGTTTAATAACCCAAATTAACATCAATAACACCATTACAATTTATCATTCCCATGCGTAAACACCAGTTACATACTAGTTTATAATAAAATAAAAGGTAGTAAGGTGATGTTTGGCTCAAACATAGTATAAAGTTAGTGGCTTTAATATAATGAGGTTCTAAATTTAAAAAAAGAAAACTATAACTCAACAACGTTGTGCTACATTCTTTCATGATGCTAAAAATGAATTTGAACTCAATCTTTTAAAAATATTTTTTGATTTTACATGGTAAACCTATGATTCATTTTTTTTTTTTTTTTTTTTTTTTTTTTTGTAATCTTGACTTTTATATTGAGTAGTAACATCTAATCTTAAAAAAAATTTCTCTTAAAATGTACAACAATTGTGAATGATTTCCTCATAAATTACTCACACTACAAAAACCTAAATTTAAATTTTATAATCTAGTTGTATATTCTTTGAAGAAAATGTAAACAATAAAGTGAATAAACTGTATAACATATACCGTAAAAAAAAATACGTAAACAATTTATATACTTTAGAGCATTCACAATAAGGGTGCTAAAATAACTAGTCATTTTAGCAGCCAAAACATAAAAACACACACCATAGCAAAGATGTTAAAGCTAAAAAAATTTGAGTAATAGCTACAATGAGCTGCTATCTCTAGCAGCTCATTGTAACTGAATGGTATAAGCAAAAAATATTTTTTTTTATTCCCACACACTCACTTCTCACTCCCTCATGCATATTTTTATTTTTCTCCCTTTTCTTTTTCTTTCTCCTCTCTCACTTCTCCTCTACTCTCTCTCCTCTCGGCTTTGGTTCTAGCCCATGTGAAATCGGATTGTGGGCATTGGCATTGAGGTGAGATCGGATTCGCGGGCATCGTCGTGGAGATCAAATTCGTGGACATCAGAGGTGAGATCAAATTCGTGGGTTTGGGTTGCTGGTTTTATGATTTGTGAGGTGAGATCGGATTCGTGGTTTTGTGATTTATGGCTTGCTAGGTTTTGGTATGGTGGTTGGGTTTTTGTTGGTTGTGATATGGGTTCGAACTTTGTGATAGTCGAATTCGTGGGTTTGGCCGTGCTCGATGGTGTTGCCATCGGTGTGCGGCGTTGGCGTTCTAGGTTGGTGTTATGGGTTCATGGGTAAGGTAGTGGGTTTGGCCGAGCTCGATGGTGTGGCCATGGGTCTCAAGTGAGATCAGATTTTCTCTCTTCTCTCACTCTAATGGGTTTATGGTTGGGTTGATTTTGGAATGGGTCACAGAGGGTTCATGATGGTTGAGGTTTTGTGGGTTTTTTTTTTTTTCCTCCAGTGGTGGTGGCTAGCAATAGCCAGTTGTAGGTTGCTGGGGTTGGTGGCAGAGATTCATCTTTGCCTAGTTTGGTTGTAGGTTGCTGGGGTTGGTTGCTGTTCGTACCCACTGGATGTGTTTTTTTTTTTTTTTTTTTTGTGGTTCTGATTTGCAAGGATGTGGTTTTAGGTGGTTCCGATTTATAGAGATATATTATTTAATTGTATTGTTTATATTATTTTAATGTGATGAATGTTAAAATAGAACCTTTGATGTTGAGTGTATTGTAAAGTGAGTTGTTAAAATAGATAAAATGACTTTTTGAGTTGCTAAAAGCTAAATTTTTTAGATGTTTTGTTGTGAATGCACTTACATAGAGGTATTTATATTTTATCAATTTCTTAAGTTAGTAGTTCAAGCCAACTATAAGCCATTAGCTAATAACATGAACTTAGATATTATCATCTACTACAATCAAATATATTCCTAGTACTTATTGCATATAAATATATATATATATATATATATTTATATAGACACACACACTCACAGAGGAGCTGAATAGAAGACAAGGGCCAGGGGCGGATTTATATAGAATCAGAGATGGTTTGAACTTTGAACGGACAACAAGGACTTCGACAAAGAATCGAGCCACACAACGAGACTAGATCAATTTTGCATGGTTGTAGCATTCTTTCAGCAGTGTAAGGACGACAATTTTTGAGTGAAATATTGAGATTGTTTTTAATTTTTTTCCTCTTTTTATTTGGATGGGAAGGTTTTGATTTACATTGATCATGAGATCTAAATAGATTTGGCTTTACTTTTTTGGTGATATGGAATTTGGTAAAGTTGTTTCTCAATTTGAATTTTGAGAGATTATAAGCTAAATAATGGGTTAATTTCTATTTTTAAGGGTTCTTTGCATTTTAAAATTTTAGAGAGACTGCCAAAATGAATTTTGGGAGGAACTAATAAAAACTCAGGGGGGGTACACCCCCTAGCTCCGCCTCTGGATGGATTCAAAGATGATGAATGAGGAAAATTACAAGAAGCAAATTACGTTTGCTTCAAGATAAATGAGCTATTCACAAGGACAGTGTATAGAATCTACCAAAAAATAATAGAGAGAAAAATATGAAATTTAATTAAACTAAAATTTCAACCTTTAGATTTCATTTACAGGCTTTGGGGCTAATTTAAAGACTTTCATAAAACTTGATTAGCAAGTAAAACTATTCTAAAAGAGATCCTAATTGATATTACCCTACCATAATAAGACCATAATTTGACTAAAAGTATTAAATACATCTAAAATCAAGAAAATAATAACCCTAAACCTAAAATTCTAAAATTACACTTAAATAAAACTAAAATCAATAAATAATAAAAATTCAATTGTAGATTCTATCCTACATCAGACACCTCCACTTGAAAGAACACTCTCCTCAAGTTGATATTGGAGATCTAAAGTCTTCCATTCCAAACGAACAAATACTTTGAATACTTCAATAGTGTTGTCTTCTTTTCAAACTTCCATGTTATCAATTGAGAAACTTGAAGAAGTACTTTTACAAGTGGTATTATTGAAGACACAAGACTGCTCAAGAAAAACTAAATCTATAGGTCCCGGTATGTCCTTAATACTTATCGATCTATCAAGACTTAACGAAACTCAATACCTGACTCAATACATCTCGATCTATCAAGCTATGAGATTTCTGATATAAAACTCTCAAAAAAAAAAAAAAAAAAAAAAATTCAATCATATAAATGCTATAAGACCTATGTCAGGTTCTAAAAGTTTAGAACAATTGGCAAATTATGAACACAAACTTGTCTAGATATAGATCCTAGAGTCTATAGGTATTATTAGACAATGCTCAAGGTAATTCAAGTCAAGATTCAAGAACAAGTAAGTTGCAGAAAGAAGAATTCAGAAACTGCCTGGTTCGATCGATCGAAGAACAGGCTCGACCGATCAAAACATGTATCTGCAGAATTTTAAGTCGGCCCAAACAGCAATTCAAGCCCATTAAGGATTAGGGTTTCGGATCTATTTCTTCTAGTATATAAAGGAAACCCTAGGCACATTTTATTATGACTTCGGAGGTGCTCTTGTGAGATCTAAAAGGTTCTATGCCTTCCTCTATCAAAGTCACTACCGGATATCACTTTCATATCTTTAGAACCGGTAGATCTGAAGTTGCTGCATACAAGATCAACGTCTAAGGAGATCCAAAACCTTTGAGTGGAGTCTCAAAGTCACAAGCAGGTGAGCTTATGTTGTTGCAAAGGCCTAATAGAGAAGGAGTCCGTGGATTCGAAGCTTGCACGTGGTCGTGTCAGTAAGTTCTACATGTGGTAGCAACAGGATGTTAGTGGTCTAAATCTTATTGTAAACTTCAATTCTCTATAGTGGGTTTACTTTTTACCTTGTGGATAGCTAGGTTAAATCCTCCCTAGGTTTTTTACCGGTTTGGTTTTCCTAAGTGATCATATCATTGTATTTTTTATTTTCCACTGCTTTACATGATATGACTTTATTGTTTTAACCTAGATCTGAATAATAAATCTAAGTATTCACTTGGTTAATTAATTAGGTTAAACAATCTATCATTGTATTTTTTATTTTCCGCTGCTTTACATAATATGACTTTATGTTTTAACCTAGATCCGAATAATAAATCTAAGTATTCACTTGCTTAATTAATTAGGTTAAACAATCTAGTTTACAGGGGTTTAAAAACGTACAACCTGCATCTACTCTACTTCCATTTACTTAGAAAAAAGGAAAAAGAAAAAAAGCAAAGGAATAGTTACTAAGGAAAAAGAAAGGTTACACTTAATTGTAATAAGAATCTTAGTATAGAAATCAATCTTTTGTGCATGAGAAACTTTGCAAGTGCGACAAAGAGCACGCATGCACTCAGAACTACAATAATGCATTACGCTGCTTCTTCTAAACTAGTAGTTATTTCTGTATATGTTTCCGGTCTGCTAGAAGAAGTGCTAGATTGGCCTCTCCTTAGAACAAATGCTGGTTGTTTAGGAGTTGGAACTGTTACAGTTTCACTATCAAGCATGGTAACAACATTTGACATGGTGGGACGATCACTTGGGTCTTCTTGTATGCATAGGAGTCCAACATTTACGCACTTCGTAAATAGGTCTGCATTGCAAGATTCATGTAGAGTTTGGTCCATTAAATCCAACACCTTGGTTTCTGTCCACAATCTCCATGCCTGAGACAAATTTAAAATCAAAATTGGTATGAAGTACAAAATGACCATAAAATGAATGATTTTAAAAAAAATTCAACACACTTACATAACCTATAAGGCTCATGGCTTGCTCTGATCTGTAAAATCCAGCGTTCTTTTTTCCACTAATAATCTCAAGTAAAACTACTCCAAAACTAAAAACGTCGGATTTTGTTGAGAAAACTCCATCCAATGCGTACTCCGGGGCCATATAGCCACTACATTAGAGAGATTATATTGTTGTGACATTAAGGGATAAAGTAGGCACTTGTATACATTTTTCTAAACAGGTTTAGGTCATTGAAAAATATTCTACAGTATATAAGAACCAACTTTCATAAGAATACAGTCTACTATAAACTTACTAAGTTCCGATTACTCTAGCGGTGTTTGATTCAGTTTCTTTGCCTCTAACAATCTTTGCCAAGCCAAAGTCGGATATTTTGGGGTTCATCTCTTGATCTAGAAGAATGTTGCTAGTTTTCATATCTCTATGAATGATCCTTAATCTGGAGTCTTGGTGAAGATAAAGAAGCCCTCGAGCTATTCCCAAGATGATGTTGAAGCGCATCTCCCAATCCAAAAGCATGCTTCTCTTTGGATCTTACAAGGTTTTCCATTTTCCATTCAATAGAACAATATCAGCAACAATAACAGGTTAGCTTTTACTCAAACAAGATACAATTTATCAATTACTAATGGATACTAGGAATTTGGTTTAGCAAACCAACCAAATATAAAAGAGTCTAAGCTTTTATTTGGCATGTATTCATAGAGTAAAATCTTTTCATCGCCTTTTATGCAATATCCCCGAAGTCTAACAAGATTCCTATGTTGTAGTTTCGCAATCAACACCACCTCATTTTTAAATTCTTGTAAGCCTTGTCCTGAGGCACTTGAGAGCCTCTTTACTGCCATTTCTTGGCCTCCTGGAAATGTACCCTGAGACCAAATTCGCCAAGACCACAACATTATTAATTACTATTAACGAGAACCTAGTTAACATGAACATAGTTTACCAGGTAATGTTGCTAAAATTACCTTATAAACAGGCCCATAGCCCCCCTGTCCAAGCTTGTTTGCATCTGAGAAACTATCTGTAGCAACTAGTATGCTTTCCAAATCAAAAAAGGGTAGATCTATGTCTGTCTCACCTTCTTCTCTAAAATCACCTGAGTCTATCAAGTCTTTAACACGTTCACTGTTCATTGTGCGTAGTACTCTATTTCTTTTATCATTGTTTCTGTTTTCTGAGTTAAGAAGACAACAATATATGTATATTTAGATGATAATTACAGGAAACAAACTCAAATGGTTTTACTTTGATCAAAATGGACAAAAATATAGATTGTGCAAGGTGTGCATCATGCAAAGCAATTACCTTGCCTCTTGGCCATCTTTCTTCTCCATAAATATACAAATATAATGGTACATGAGAAAGCAATCACACTTATAAGAGATACCGCAACAATCAAAGACAATGACATCTTCCGTGATGAAGCCTCATCTGCTGACTCAGGATTACCACGTACTTCTGACGGAGGAGAATCTCCTTTACAAGAAAGAAACAGAGCTAGTCTCACTTAAAGGTAAAATATGAAAAAAAACTCTCCTTCACTATGTTCTTGACATTGAACAACTAGCAATCGAAATGACAATAAGTCAAATTCAACAAATAGGAGTTTATATGGGTTGTTACAATGATTTAAATGTATCTTATTAGTGCAAGATAATCATGAGAATGTTGATGAGGATTTTTGAAATTCTAGAGAAAAATAAATAAAAACTCCCAATTGTGAAGTAAGGAAAAATTAATAGTTATTATAAATGGAAAATAAAAGTTTTTGGAAGGTAGGATAGTGCAAATTTTCATAGCATTGGGATGAAGTGTGAGAAGTCATGTTTTATGTTGGCTTTATTCAGTGACAAAAGCTTATCTGTATTGCCATTTTATTGGTGATGTTTTGTTTTCTGGGTTTTTATGTAAGTTAGGGTAGTGTACTTGAGCCTCTCCATGAAGACTAGAAGATACATCAGCCAGAGATTTCGCAGCCTGGAGGCGACCATCTCGCAACCTAGGTTGCCCGCAAATTCCACGTGGCATGTCTTTGTTTGAGAGTGCAGTCGTTCATCTCGTGACCTTAGGGGGTGAACAGGTTGTGAGTTGCACGACCTCTATACTCTGCAATTGCACCTACCATTGCCAATCTGCCAGCACACACATACAGCTGTGAGGCATGGCAAGAGACTTCAGATAAGCATTGAACAAACCCTAGAAATCCTAAAGGTGTTAAGAGAGTGAAGCCAATCCTTTGTATGAAAAACCAATCCTTTTTCCTTAGAGAAAAACCAAGTTCCCACCTCTCTTTTCCATCTCATTCATTCCTTTGATTGAGATTCTGTAAACACCTTTCTCATCCACAAACACAGACCTTGTGAGCAAAAGAATGACATTGGAAACATGAGAAGCCATATCCAAATCCAAATCCTTTGGTGGCTTTCCGTTGGTAGCTCAACGGTGGTGACTCCAAGAAGCTTGCTAGGTGAAGAAAAGACTCGTGGAGTTGGTTGCTAACTAGAGCTTGGAGGGCTCAAGTATATAGGGAGATATAGGCTTGGAGGGATTATAGTCATCCATGTATTGCAACTATTCATTCTAGTGGAATTTTCCGATGGGTGGATAAGGGAGAGGTTTTTACGCTCGGGGGCTCGGATTTTCCTTTTTTATAACACTTTGTGGTGTTATGTGTGGTTTGCTTTCTTTGTTCTTTATTTCCTCTTTCTTTCTATTGCTATGATTATGTATAGTAGTTAGACTGGAAATTGGCTAATGTTAAGGACATATTTTATGTAATTGGCTAATCCTTTGACAAAATGCACTTTACTTGTAATTGGGTAGATCTAGGATGGGTTTAGTACTTCAAGAAACAAGAATTCAAGTCAATTGTTAAAGTCATGAAGATTTGACCAAGAAACAAGTGAAGAAAGAGTTGTTCATTAAAGCTCGACAGATACCTCGACAGAAACAGTATCTATCGAGATTTAAGAACGAAGCTCGACAGAAGCTTGACAAAAGTTGAATTCGTCAAGATCTACGAAATTAGAATTTCCAGATCTAATTTTTGGCCCTAGCTGACATGTATGCGTAGGGTTTCTTTTCTCACAACCCTAGACATATATAAGGCTTATTTTAAAGGTCGTTATACAAGGAGAACACATGCAAATAGTGACCTAGTGCCTTATTCTCTTTGAAAGAAGTTACTGCGTCTTTGCGCCTTAGGGTTTTGTAACCAAGTGCTTCTTGATCTTCATTGTTGATGAAGTGAAGAACTTTGCAGCCGACAACATCTTCTTCAAGTTACTGGGAGTTAGTCACGTACTGGGATTTATGCAAAGGAGTTAGTCACGTACTAGGATCCGTGCATCATTGGTGGGGTTCATATATTGAAGAGTTCAGAGGTTCTGAAGCAGTAGAAGGTTTCTGCTGTAAGTTCATCTTCGGGAATTGTATAGTCTAGGTACAAAGGTTTTGTACTAGATCTGAAACTTCTCTTTATTATAGTGGATTGCTTTTCGGGAAGCTTTCCCCTAGGTTTTTTATTGTGAAACTAGTTTGTTTCATTAGTTTTCCTGGGTCATCATATCTTGTCTTATTTACTATTCCGTTGTGCATGATATTGACATGATATTGATGTTTGTTTGTT
This sequence comes from Notholithocarpus densiflorus, assembly GCA_030021035.2. Classification (NCBI taxonomy): domain Eukaryota; kingdom Viridiplantae; phylum Streptophyta; class Magnoliopsida; order Fagales; family Fagaceae; genus Notholithocarpus; species Notholithocarpus densiflorus. The sequence continues at coordinate 3,551,982 of JARYZH020000020.1, forward strand.
TTAACAAGGTTTATTCATAATAAATATATTTAACAACTTGGGTTTAAAACTTGTTAATTCTATCAACCGGGGTCTAAATTTCCGAACAGCTAAGTAACTTACACTTGGGCTATATTGTGTAGTTTAATGTTAAAATCAACTTAGCTATAAACCGTTGTGATAAAGGTTCTAAATACTGTGCTAGGGTTAATATAGCATATTTCAATTGGTATCAAAGTGGGGTCACATAGTTTAGTGATTCACATCACTTTGTATGGTCCTTGAATCCTTGTTTCCACCGGTTTTACCTTGTGTTTGGTTTTCCCTTGTTTTTTTTGTTGTGTTCCATTTGGTTTATACCATCATGGAACGTGGCCAATTGATTGCTACTACCCCACTATTTAATGAGAGCAATTATGCTTTTTGGAAGAGGCACATGTGTGCTTTCCTCTATTCCATTGATGACAAAGTTTGGACTTCTGTTGAGGAAGGTTGGGTAGCACTCGATAAGCCTAAGGCTGAATGGGATAAGGCTACCAAAGATAAGTTTAATGCTAACAACAAAGTTTTGAATGCTATATTTTGTGGTGTGTCTCTTGAGGAATTTCATAGGATATCACATGTGGAAACATCTAAAGAAGCATGGGACATCCTACAAACGACTTACGAAGGTACCAAGAGAGTTAAGGACACCAAGCTTCAAATGCTCACAACGCGATTCGAAGAGCTAAAAATGGGCAAAGATGAATCACTTGACTCATTCTACTCAAAGCTGAATGAGATAGTGACATCAAAGTTAAACCTCAGAGAAAGAATTCCTATTGAAAAGATTGTAAGGAGAGTCTTAAGGTCCTTGCCCGAAGTATTTCGTCCCAAAGTTGAAGCAATTGAGGAGAGCAAAGATATTGATCAAATTAAAATCCAAGAGCTAGTGGGATCTCTACAAACCTATGAAATGGGACTACCTTCACATAATGAAGGAAAATTCATTGCTTTAAAGTCAGTTGAAGAGCTGAAGGTTTGAAACTCCGACGAGATTGACATTGAAAAGAAAGTGGCTTATCTTGCAAAGAGTTTAAATAATTTTCTAAAATTCAAGAAAAACTCAAGAAGACAAGATGGAAAGTCATTCAAGAGGTCATCTGATTCGAGATGAGAGTTTCAAAAGGATAATGGGAAAAAGGATTTTAAGTGGAAGAAATCTAGTGAAGGATCCTCAAACTCCACCGCCACATGCTACGAGTGCAGTGGAGTTGGCCAATTAAAAAGAGAATGTCCCAATTACCTTAAGGGAAAGGGAAAAGCTATGGGTGCCACTCTTAGTGACTCAAAAAGCTCATCATCCAAATCCGATGATGAAGCAGACGAAGATGGAAATTACACAACACTCATAGCCATCTCTAGTGGTGATGCTAAATCTCATCTTGATGAGATAAATGAAGAGGACGGTGATGATTTAAAGGCCATTCCTACTGAAGACGAGGTCAATTCTCAAATAATGAAGAAGAGGATGGGAAAAAGGAGCTATTGGTTCTTTAGCAAAACGCCTTACTCAAAGTGAGTGGCAAGTACGCTAGGATAGCAGAAAACGCCATAAAAGGAATGAAAAAGGCTGAAGAAGAGAAAGAAGTCACCTTGGAAGAATTGGAAATCTACATGTGCAAGGTGGAAGAACAAAAAGTTGAGTTAGAGGGTGCATAATCTAAGATCAGATTTTTGGAGCATGAAGTGATCGAAGCTAATGCCAAAGTGGATAGAATATCCAGCAAGAAGCTAGACTTCATGCAAGAGGCTCAAAGGCCTTTGTCTCTAAAATCTGGATTGATATATATTAGGGAGAATTCATATAGTGATCCAAAGATCTCAACAGATGGATTAAAATCTATAAAGTTTGTCTTTGCCAAGATCAGTGAGGACAAGGAGAAGAATGATGAGTCTCTAGATAAGAAGAAGAGAAAGGAGTTAGCTCCAAAAATTCCTAAGGGAAATGAGAACGCTAATGCATTCGCTGGGAAAGGAAAAGTTGTGACCAAATCCCTTCCAAAGAAGCAAAGAGGTCATTAAACTCCCTATTTGTGTCATCATTGCGATGCTAGGGATCATACCTGACCTAATTGTTTCAAGCTTCATGCCTTGAAGAAGAATGATAAACCCCATGCAAGCTCAAGCTCACCCAACAATGATGGTCTCTTAAAGCAAGTGGTGGACGTTCTCTCATCAATAGTTACTCACCTTTCCGAACCAAGCAACTCACATGGTAACCCTAACACTAACTCAACTCCTCGTGGTACACCTTCTCTTAGAGATCATCCCACTTGGGTGAGAAGGGGTTCTCAATCTTGAATCTTGTCATGCATTGCATTTCGTTTTGTACATACTCTTTGTGAGTTTTTGTGTTTATTTTTGTTTGTGTTGTGTTGTGTTTATGTGTTTGATTTGTTCTTTGTCATCAAATCATATGTTTTGAAACTCAAGAGAATATATGGTTATTGAACTTGATAGCTATCCATATACACTTTTTGGGGATTAGCTCATTTAGTTTCTCTTGTGATGTGTGCACAACATTGTTCATTCTTGACATTCATGCACTTGTTGTGATTGTGTGTGGACTTCATTGGTCTACATGTTGTGAGAAAAAGACAATCGTTCGTGATGTTTTCACTTTGCTTGGAACCTATTTGGTTTTAACCTCATCATTGAGTAAAGTATGCTTTATGTCTCTCTCACAATCGTCTTGTTGAGCTCTTCTTAAAAAGCCGCCAAAAGAATGAGATAGGCGATGCACTTTTCTTCTTGAATAAAGTTTTTTAAGCTATACTCGAAAAGAGCCATATTATGTAAGAGCCTAAAAATTGTGCTCAAAAGCCTTATGTATGTCAATGACATCTTTTGTAATAGCACACTCATCAATCTTGTGCTAAAAATGAAATCGTTGTATCTATATATCTCTCTCTACAAATATTCCTCCCTAAGCTTGCCAAGTCTTGTTGTGAGAGTTATATATTTCATACTTTGCATCTTTGTCAGGTTTTCTCCTTGTGTGAACCTTCTTTGTGTAAATGGGTTAAATGAGTGCTTGAACTAACCGTTTATCTTTGTTAGTCTTATCTCAAATTGCACTCACACACTACACACAAGTTTGTTGTGTTGAATGTGCTCTTCATCTCTTGAAACATTTTATGAACTTTGAAAAACTTGTGTTTTGGGCCAAAACTCTGTTTTGTTCTATGAAAATCAAAATGCCCTGTTTTTATGGGTCTCGCGACCTTGGCCTAAGTTGCGAGCAATTATTTTCATTGCTCTAGTTTTGGTCCAGAGATCTTGTGACCAAACCACGACTTAGCTAGGTCGCGATTAGGCATGAAGTCTGTTTTTAAAGTGGTGAAACAGTTCATTTTTCAAACGTTGCCTCTTCCCACCTCTTCGTGTCTCCCTTTACAAAACCAACCCCTCACCCCTCAAAACTCAATTTTCTTACAAACCTTTCACTCCTATCTCATCCAAAATCATCTCAAGTAAGTTTTCACAACTCTAATCTCTCTTTTCATGTGATTTCTTTTGGTTCAGGTGTGCGTGTTTGTGTTGTTGTGCTGTGGTTGGGTTTTGTCTGTTTGCTCTTGTTCCTTCACTCTCTCTATCTCTTGTTTCATATCGTCTCTTGTGGTGGTCGTTTGTGACCAATGGTTGTTGTATTTAGGCTTGTTTTTATCATGTGATCTTTATGTTTTTATACCTATAGTTGTGTTTGCACACCAAGTGTTTTATGAAATTCTCAAGTGAACATTTTTATCTGTTTGTTGTCCCGTTGGACACCAAATCTCCTTGTGAGACTTGGTTATGATCCTTGATCATGTTTTGGCATAATGGTAGTGTTATACCATCGTTGGGTTGATTGATTTCATAATCGTATTTTGTGGCTATGCCATTAGTACCTTGTGGGTGCTTATCTCTTTGTGGTCATGTTCTAACAATCTATGCCCTATTTTTTGTGTTTGTTGGTGTTGTGGTGTTTGTTTTGTAGTGGCCCCAAAAGCTTCCTCCTCCAAAGCCATGGCAAAGGCACCAAAGAAGCATGCCACTAGGAAGAGAAAGCATTCCAACTACATCCTCGACATCTATGTCAACCAAGAAGCATATGAAGCTTACCTTGACATTTTCAAGGATTTAACCATTATGGTAGAGTGTGAAGTGGATGTCAAATTGTTTCGTGATACCATTGTCCACACAGCATTGAGGGATCATGGTTGGGAACCAATCTTCTTGAACTTCCGAAAGAATCTGGTGGGGGAATTGGTTTGAGAATTCTACTCGAATCTTAGATCTTCTAAAAAATGTCTTAAAGGCTTTGTTTGTGCTGTTCAATTTGAGATCACTCCAATTGAAATCTCCAATATCACCGGCATCAAACTAATCCCTGGGATTGACATCTTATGGTATAAACTCATCAATATCCTAGCATCTCAACAGTGGCACAGTTCTTGGGAACAAGACTACGATCCAGTATATTGTCTTTCAAAACCAATAGTTTGTCTGTTGAATATAGATATCTTCTCACAATCTTGGGATTCAACCTCTTCCCAATTGATCACTTCTCCTCCATCAGCAATGGTAGGAATCGATTCTTATATGACCTTTTGAAAGGAAACTCAATTGATATTTGTTCCCACATCTACCTTTGCATGCGCCAACAATGCTCTCGTACATCCACTTGGAATGACCTTCCATTTCCAATAATTGTGATGAAGATTTGTGATCATTTCCGTGTTCCTTGCCCTGAGAAACTTACTAGACTATATCGAGCCGGCACCATCAACGTGTCCACTATTGCTCGCATCCATGCTCAAATTAAAAAGAGGTCTACTTCTAAGAAGAAGCCTTTCAAGGGCAAAGAAAAAGTAATACCCATTGCTTCCATCGGACTCCGATGATGAAATTGAGTGCATGGTTGAAGAAAGCACCCCTCCACTAATTGGAATGCTTGACATTCAAGATAAATTTGAAGAGCTGTTGCTTCAAATTGCCTCGAGGTTCTCACATAAAGATTCCCAGTTTGGAGCGGTCTTTAGCAGATTTGATGGGCTCGAAGCAAGAATGGGAACCTTAGAGTAGTTCATATTCTCTCATCCAATGCCTCCTCCACCTTCGCCTCCTGTAGAGGACTAGAGTGTAGAAGCTTTCGAAACCCTCTTTGGATATTCTGACAAAAATGGGGGAGAGTACAGACTAATCTCATACAATAGAAGGGGATAGCTCAAAGCAAGAGGGAGAACTTAAGGGGGAGCAATTGCATGAGCAAGAAGGAATACATCTACAACTTCAACAATTAACCTTTCTTATTCTTGCTTTAGTTATATTTTATGCTTTTTATGACTTTAGTACTTCTTTGATACTCTAGTTATTTTATGTTTTTTGGTACCGTACCATATGACCGTGTTTAGGTCATGTACTTCTATGGTGCTTTGGATTTATCTTATGCTATCTTATTGGTACTTTGTTTTAAATGCTTCCATTGCATCGTATTGTGTTTGTTGGACATGCTTTTATCTTGTGCTTGTTGTGCTTAATGTGCTTGCATGTTCGAATGATCATAACTTTATGTTTTGATCATTGTAGCCATAGTCTTAATGGTTGTTTGGTGTTTGATCAAGTTGCTTTCATGCATACCATTAATATCATACTTGATCGTATTGTACTTGTCACTTTTTCCTGCCTTTATACTTGTTTTAAATTGTAGGGTCTAACCTATCTTGTACAAGTGTTTCAGGTGGCTCCAAGTTTCAAGTTCTTGTTTTCAATCTTTAGAGTTTTAGTGTGAGTCCCTTGTTAGTCTCAGGTTTCCAACTCACATTAATTTTAGAGTCTATATAGGTGTGTTTTGTCACAAAATAGCCAAAGGGGGAGATTAAGAAGTTATGTTTTATGTTGGCTTTATTTAGTAACAAAAGTTTATTTGTAATGCATTTTATTAATGATGTTTTGTTTTTTGGGTTTTCATGTAAGTTGGGGTAGTGTACTTGAGCTTCTCTTTGAAGACTAGAAGTTGCATCAGCTAAGGATTTCATGGCCTAGAGGCGACCATCTTGCGACCTAGGTTGCCTGCGAAGTCCATGTGGCAGGTCTTTGTCTGAAAGTGCAATTGTGTACCTCGCGACCATCTCGCGATCTTAGGGGGTGAACAGGTCGCGAGTTGCACGATCTTTATACTATGCAATTGCACCTACCACTACCAGTCTGCAAACATACACACACACAACTACAAGGCATGGCAAGAGGCTTCAGATAAGCATTGAACAAACCCTAGAAACCCTAAGGGTGTTAAGAGAGTGAAGCCAATCCTTTGTATGAACATAGAGACTTTTTTCCTTAGAGAAAAACCAAGTTCCCACCTCTCTTTTCCATCTCATTCATTCCTTTGATTGAGATTCCGTAAACACCTTCTTCATCCACAAACATAGACCTTGTGAGTGAGAGAATGGCATTGGAAACATGAGAAGCCATATCCAAATCCAAATCCTTTGGTGGCTTTTCGTTGGTGACTCAATGGTGGTGACTCCAAGAAGCTAAATGAAGAAAAGACTTGTGGAATTGGTTGCCAGGTGAAGTTTGGAGGGCTCCAGTACACATGGAGATATAGACTTGGAGGGTTTATAGTCATCCATGTATTGCAACTATTCATTCTAGTGGAATTTTCCGACGGGTGGTCGGGGGAAAGGTTTTTACACCCAGGGGCTCGGATTTTCCTCTTCCATAACACTTTGTGGTGTTATGTGTGGTTTGCTCTCTTTATTCTTTATTTCCTATTTCTTTCTATATTGCTGATTGTGTAGTATAGTCAGTTAGATTGGAAATTGGCTAAGTAACTTACACTTGGACTATATTGTGTAGTTTAGTGTAAAAATTAACTTAGCCGTAAAACATTGTGATAAGGGTTCTAAATACTGTGCTAGGGTTAATATAGCGTATTTCAAAGTGCAATTGGAGCAGAGAGTGGGTTTGATTAAAAAAATACTCAGTAGGATAGAAGGGAATAAAAAATCCTCTATCTTGTTCTCAGTGATCCATTTTATGCTTCATTACTGGCAGTTGTCATGCTTACATTTTTTTTTCCCATACAAAATTGCCAAAGTTCAAAATTAAAAACCAGAAAAAAACGAAAACAAAAACAAAAAACTGTTATACGACATCCTACAACAATTGGTAGAGCTAGAGCATAATGTGGATTACTAATAATGAGACACTGAATTTTTATCGGATAGAAGCGTCCTTAGGAAAACCGTCACATTAGTCTAATTCTTTCTTTATTAACATAGCAATCTTAATTTGTCAGTGGCGAAAAACATAACATCCTAACCTTGATGAGTGCAATTCAAATTTGAGACATCCCATCGGTAGTTTGAAAGGCAATGGCACCTCATCTTTCCATCTGCTGCTTCACTGCAGGTTGAATTTGGCCAATCTTTGCAGTCAGCAGGTGAATTACACGTTGGCTCTGGCGGCGGCTCCCAACTAATCTCTACACCTGTTATTTTAGAACCAACGTTGTCCGAAACATCATAAAACGATCTGTTCACTACTCTGAATGGCAAGGACTGATTAAGCCACTGATCACCTCCTGCATTTCTAGCATCACTATTATCTGCAAATTTTACTTGGATGACAAATTTTTGTTCACTTGGATAGATAACATTGACTCGATAGGTGCCGGTAGGTGCCTTGAAGCTAAGCTGGCCTGTGGAATTGTTGCATTCAAAGCTAAAGTACATGAGGTCACCACAATTTGGTCTTGTACTCAGTGGATAGGGGATCACGTTAGTGCCACAAGGCTCACAGTTCCTTAAAGTTGATCCTGCGTATAAAGTCTGAAATAGTAACATAGTTGCTTGCCTAGTATTATTACACGGTAAAGGATTTAGCCTTATGAATTTGTCTAGCATTATAACAGGGGAGAGAGATGCTTCACATATCATCTATTTCTGTGGATTCCGACAGCCCACCTGTGACAAGTAAAATTTTGTACAAAAGATAAAGTTTTTCAATTATCAATATTGCTACGCAATAAATTGGGAAAATTACACTTTACATCTCTAAACTATACCCCATGTTTTACTTACCCTCCTAAACTATGTTATTGCACGCTTAACCCCCCTAAACTATTATCCCTGACATACTTTGCACCCCACCATTAGTTAGCTGTTAATTTAGACTGAATTTAGAGTCACGTGGCTTGCACATGACAACTACAATAATTAAAAAGACTGAATTGCCCCTATTTTAATTTCTATAAACATCACAAGACCCTCATGTGAAATTCACTCCTCTCATGTATAATGTTTTGTTCCTCTCTTTCTCTCACTTACTCTATACCAGATAAGTTTCTAGCCTCAGTCCCAAACCTAGTCCCAAAAAACCCTAGACAAAAATTACCCCAAATTGAAAACTTGAATTTGGTCTCTCCCTCAATTCCAGATAGTGTGGAGAAAGGATTTTGTGTTTTCTCATGTAATTTTTCTACCTAAATTTTTTCTCAGGTCTCTCACTTCACACCCTTCACTAATTCCCGCAAATTAAAATTTTCTTCATGATTTACAAATCACCAAATTAAATTCCAAATCTATAAATGCATCTTCTTACCCAACTATTATTTTATTTTTCATTTCAACATACATTTGCATATGGCAATCTAAACTGAGGCAGTAAGCACAAAGAGTGACTTGACCATACTTCAAATATTTTTACTTTTAATTCCTTACCAGATTTGCTAGATAGTTATACTTTCTTATATATTAGTTTGCTATTTTTATGGTTCTTAGCATATTGCCTGCTTTGTCTTTTTCTTTATACTTTTTCATCATAATTGCAGTGAAGTTTTATTTACCTATCCAAAAAAAAATCTAGTATTGTTGTTGGCTATACTAATTAAATTTTTGTATCTTGTTGGATTATTGTAGAGGGTCGTCAACTATGTAAGATTTTTCATTAAAGTGATGAAGATGTCAAATATGAAGCAGTGAGATAAATTGAAGCTTTGAAGTACAATCAATTATGGATAAATACAAAAGAGTTGTGAAGAAGCTGAAGTAGGTATCAATTGGGTCATGGCTATTTTTTGTAGTTTGTTTTGGTGTGTTTATGTATGTTGGCAAAACAAAAGCAGCCTACATGTTGTTACCTTGATGTAACTTTTTGAATATTGATGCCAATAATAGTGATTAATCATAAAATGTATCTTTATGTTAGCTTTTGGTTTACTAGACAATTGTGGATCAATGTTACCTTTTGTTGAGTTTATGAAGTTCAATGAAAATTTAGCTTTATGTTAACTTTGATAATCGTTGGGTACCAAAGACAAACAACACCACTGATTAAGGTAGGTAAACAACACTGTTGCATTTTATATAATCTAAATTATAGGTATTAAGGCAAAACAACAACGACACACTATATATAATCTAAATTCCAAAATTGTGTCCAGAAGAAGAAAAAAAAAAAAACTTCTTACTCAAGCATTGACAGAATAAGTACTTCATTTTGCAATGACATATTTTCAAGTTTGACAGAATAGGTTTTCCTATCAGAGTTTCCCATGCTATTGATGAAGCAACATAGTCGCATATATCACCTAAATATGCAATCGGTAAAAATTAATAGCTAACTAACGGTGGAATGCAAAGTGTACAGGGGATAATAGTTTAAGGGGGGTTAAGCGTGCAATCGTATAGTTTAGGGGGGTAAGTGTAATATGGGGTATAGTTTAGGGGTGTAAGTGTAATATGGGGTATAGTTTAAGGGGGGTAAAGTATAATTTCCTCCAATAAATTTCACGATTTAAATCATAATTGATTGAGATGACACATTGTGACTATTGTAACATCACACTCACTAAGACCACCACTGATATTGTGTTTTTTCTACACCAATCAATATGGGGTATAGTTTAGGGGGGGTAAAGTATATTTTCCTCCAATAAATTTCACGATTTAAATCATAATTGATTGAGATGACACATTGTGACTATTGTAACATCACACTCACTAAGACCACCATTGATATTGTGTTTTTTCTACACCAATCACAATCCAATAACTAACTAAAATTGAATGTATAAGCCAAGAGTTTGTAGCTCAATTGGTTGGCCCTTTCTGATTTTTCCAGTGGAGATATTCAAGGTTCAAATCCTCCCATCCCTAATTATCGATAAGTTAAAATAAAATAGAATATACAACATTTTAGAAGATCACCCATTTCAATGTATAATTATACTTTTACATGGTAAACAAAATAAGCCGATTAAAATATGTTCATCTAAACACACATTAACAAAATTTAGATGAACTAAGCTCATTGTAAAATAAGCTGATTAAAATATGTTCATCTAAACACACATTAACAAAATTTAGATGAACTATGCTCATTGTAAAATTATTTGTCAGTAATCTCTTTCAATTTTTTTTTTACTATTATTTTTTTAAAACACACCTTAACAACATTTAGATGAACCATGCTCGTTGTAAAATTGATAGTCAATAATCTTTTTAAAATTTTTTTACTATTATTTTTTTAACACATACAGAGAGTGTGACTCGCTCTGTCTTAAGGTCTCTCTATATTCCAGTAGCTTCAGCTTTTCCTGCTCTTCTTCTTATTGAAAATTATTGTTTCACACTCATGGATGCACATTTTATACACACAATGACCACATTTCCATATTAAATGTCCACATTTTCCAAAAATATCCATACTTTACACTTGATGTAAAAGAGTGTTGACACTGTTAAATATAAAACAATAATGATTTTTGTTAATGTGTGCCAAAGTGCACTAGTTAATGAGGCTTCTAAGGGATTTTAAATATTTAAAAAAATAATAAAAGTTAATAAAAAAAAAAAACTAGGCTTGACTCCTTATATAAATTGACTAACTACATTATTAATTACTTATTAATTAGATTGAACAACTGAATAAATGTTGAGGGACATATTAGGTTGGAAAAAGGTTTACCCTTTAAACTTCTCCTATATCTCTTTTTTGGATGTGAATTGCATGTTTTTATTATATCATCTATGCTATCAATGACATATTTAAATTTAAAGTTTTTGAGGTAAAAAATTATAAATAAAAAAACAAATTTATTGATTGAATAGTAAATAACACCTGATTTGAACGAAATTTGACATACATATTAAAAACATAAAAAATATTCAATCTAATGGCTAGATTTTTAAAATCTACATTTAATAAATAAAAAATATTCAATACAATAATTAAATTTTTAAAATTCACATTTAATAAAAAAAAATTTTTCACTTTAACGGGTGCACTACATCTGCATGACGCTAAACCTTTTCCAACTTTGAAAAAAAAATAAATAAATAAGGGAGAGGAAAGGCATCTCCTAAACCTTTCTTCTTCTATTTTTTTTCTCCTCTTTGCATCGAGAAATGTAACGTGAAAATTTACGTCCAAAAGCCCTAATTAATTTAATAAATATAAAAATATATTAGTAAAATAAATAAAAGTTCTACAAATTTAAAATTTTGGAAAATATTATGTGCTCGTTTTATTAAGCTCACAAGCTTATGAGAGCCGCGCTCCTCCATAGGAGGGAGCACAATATATCGTCTCAAATTCCAGGTCTAACCCCAGAGAGGTGGTTGACTGGTTTCTCATCACTTCCTTTTCCATTTTAGAGATGCTTTGTTAATTTACTTCAATTTGTAAAAGGGGTAAATACCTATATCGGATTTCGCAACACGAACGGAGATGTTACGACCGTGTACATACTCCTCTTGAAGATCACTTAGATCATCATCCCAAATCCAGCATTTGTTGGCACTAGCAGAAGTATCACCTCTTTACGTGTTGTTTTCAGTTACCTCATATGAGTAAGCCTGGCACCGGCATTCCTCATCGCACAATTTTTTGCATTCTTCTTCATTTTTTACCTCGGAATCTGTGTCTGGATTGCTCACTTTCATCATTTTTAAGGGCAAGAATGTCTTGCTCTTGTCGCATGACGTCGAAGTTTGGGTGCACCCATGAGAAAATATTAGATTATTCCACTTCTCAGGATCAGTAGGCTTGGACCCAGGCAAACATTTGCACCGAGTAAACCAATTGTTGATATTACAGCTCCCAAATTTCCCACAAGCATTGTAAATGCTACATTGGTCTTCTGGCTCCCACCATTCCACGGCCCAATTTTGATTATCTTTATCCCAGACCAGATACCTTAACTCCCCAGAGAAATTGATCACCAGTCTTGCGTGATTATAATTCGGTTTTGGCTCCTTTTTGAGATATGAAGAAGAATCTGTGCTAAAGTTTGATAACAAATAGGATATTCTACTAGGCATTTTATCTGATCTCATGAACGTACCTTTGATCCGACTTTTCCAGTATGTAACCGCTTTATTTGTGATAACGTAGCTACCCTCTCCTTCTAATTCATCTTGCTTAAACTTGAAATCTCCAGTTCCCGGATCATCAGAGTTCTTCCCTGAGTCCAAAGTTATTTTTTCATCCATCTTCATGCCTGAAAGAAACGTATCAGTTGGATTTTTGAAGCTCTCCCACAGACTCATCGCCGATTGATCATCATCGCTTAAGACCAGGTTTCCAGAATCCATGAGCTTCACAGTCCGATTTGTGGATGAGGCTTTATTAAGATTTGTAGACCAATATTCTTTTCCAGAACTAGAATTATCCAAAACCTTGACGTTTCCATCTTCTGCAATTCCAAACATTCCAGTGGAACCGTTAAGTACTGGGTTGTCCCGGTTGGCAACCCATACAACTGCTTGTTGACCACCCCAATTGCGATACCATATCCGAATGAACGTTTTGGAGCTGGAGCCTTTCGAAGGGGTGAAGAATCCAAGTTCAAACTTTTCCCCAGCGGAGACAAGAGTTGAACCGTTGTCAATGATCCACTCACCATGCTTCAAAATATCTCTAGCGAAGCAATATACACCAGAGAAACAAAACAATAATATATACAAGAAGAAGAAGATCGAAGATTGCAAGCGATATGTGCTTTTTACTCTTTTGCTTGCCATCAATCGTGATTTATGAGGAAAGAAGGGTGCTTAGATCGTTCTTTTCTCATTTCAACCATCAATCTTAGCCACGCTGCCGATCTTAACCACTTCCTCCGCCACGCGCCGATCTCATCCTCTTTCTCAACCAAGCGTCGATCTCACCATCTTCCCTCATCAATGCCACCGAGAGCTTTTAGATCTCTCCCAATTGGAAGTTTTGGGTTATGGCGACGGTTATTGCAGTGGTTGTGGTGATGGTTTTTTTGGGTTCTTGTGGGTCTTCTTTTTTTTTTTGGTTGTTTGATTTTGATGGGTTGGTGGTGAGCTGATTTTGGTGGATTGCAGTGGTTGTGGGTTGATTGCCAGTGGGTGGTGGTTGGATTGTTTTTAGGTTTTGGTTATGGTGGACTGGTGGAGGCTAGTTGATTTTGGGTTCTTGTTACTGTGATAGTTTGTTGATTGCGGGTGGTAGTGGGTTTGTGATAGCGGTGGTTTGTGGCGGTGTTAGTGGTTCTGACTTGGTAGAGTTGGCTGTGTATAGTGGTGGTGGTGGGCTGGTACTATAGGTACTGTATTTATTTATTTATTGTATGAGTTTTTTTTTAGAATATTTTTACAGTAACTCTTACCTGAACGGTAAAAATGTTAATTAATAATTTTTTTTATTTTTTGAGATAGTATTGCTCTTATATTTTGTTAAGAACAGATTCAAAGAAGTTCCTTTTCCAAAAAATAAAGAAAAGATTCAAAGAAGTTCACGTGATGTGTATTATAAATATATCTATATATATATATATTTATATTTATATATTGAAAGTAAGGTGAGAGCATTTGCAATGAAAAATGAATTAATTTGACACGTTTAATTTTAAAATCTCTCACATCAATCAAATTAAAAATACGTAATTTTATAAAATTATTATAATAAATATATAAATTTATATAAATAATATTTATTTTACATATAATTTTTTAAGAAAAGTATGGATGATAATTATTATAATATAATATAAAATAATTAATTTGATGTGATATAATGTGTTTTAAAAAGTAACTGGACAACTTTTTGCACGAGAATGATCTAACGAACAGTTCTTCTAAATGAACTGAATGTGGAGTCCTGTGCAGCTAATTGGTTAGCACTTGGCAGCGTGACTGAAAGCTCATAGAGATTGCGGGTCGTGTAACTGTCAGACTACACTGGCAGACTAAGGTAAATGTGTAATGGTATGATTGGTACAAGCAGTTGTGGTCTTGGCTACTTAGATGATGTACTATTTGAAAAATAAACAGAGTTATCCACTTTTTCAAATACATTTTTCAACAAATTCTCTATCCTATTCTCTATCTCATTTAAATATTATTTCTTCATTCATTATTTATTCTTTTTTTAACAACTACACATCTTCCAACATTTTTTTATTCAATACCTGATTATTATAATAGAAAAAAAAAAAAAACATTTGAAGAATGAACAGTAGCCCATCAGACTTGATGAGCTACTATTCATGAGCTAAAAAAATTTTCGAGTATAGAAAGTCTATTGGAGAATGAATAGTAGCTTATTTTGTGGATTTACTATCTAAAGTAGAGATAATTTTGTGTTTAGCTCTCATGTTGGAAATGCTCTTAGATCTTCCATGGAAATGTGTGGTGTAAATTTTTTTATTTTAAAATGAAAAAGGGAAAAACTTAATGTAAAGTTGTGATTTATAATTATGTTTTTGTTAACTTTAACTTCATGTTAAATTTTATTGTATTTTTGTTCAATCATTTCCATGTATGTTTGTGAGATTTAATGTAAGGGTTAAGTGTGAGGGTTGGTGAACAATTGTGAAGATACAGAAGTTTGCGACTAGCTCGCGAGTGGACAATTCGCAAAAGACCACGTAAGAAGCACATGCTGAAATTTGAATAGTCTTTTGCTAGACTGTATTTCACAAGTCACTTCACGACTTGGCCAACTTGCAAGTGACCTGTAAAACTCTCTGCCTAGAACTTTTTAGAGAGTGCTTTTCTCATTTCTTTACCTACACCATAAAAGCTCACATTACCCACAATTGTAAGGAGACTTTTAAAGAGAAAACTCTAACAAAACACTCGAGAGTTAGAGATTGTAAACCTACAATCATCTATACATTTTTTTCTTAGTTTTCCTCTCAAAATTGTGTGGATTGGACTGTTTGAGTGTGTTGTGCGGGTATGTATTGAGTTTGAGTCCCGTAAGGGTGTTTATTAGGTGTACGTGCATTTATAAATAAGTACAATGAGCCCTATTTGCACCTTGACTAGACTTTTTGGATTATAAACACAAATGTAAAAAATGTACAATAATAATTTATATAAATTAAATAATAAGTAATAGTACACTTTTTATTTTCATTTTTTTGAAAGAATTACTAATTATTTATGTATTGTTAATTTCATGGTAAATAGTTTTAATATTGTATATAAGTTGTGGATTTGTTATTTTAATTTTCTAAATATAATATGTGATAATTATACTCACATATTTTTTTATAAAAAAAATTATGTATTTAAAATTAAATATTCTTAGTTTTAAACTTATTACATATTCTATTATTTATATTTTTATAATTATTAATTAATTAATTATGACGTTACCGGTTAGACCATAAAATCGGGAACCACTACCTTTTTCAGTTGTTTGATCGGTCCGGTTTTTAGAACCAAGCGTCGATCTCACCATCTTCCCTCATCCATGCCACCGAGAGCTTTTAGATCTCTCCCAATTGGAAGTTTTGGGTTATGGCGACGGTTATTGCAGTGGTTGTGGTGATGGTTTTTTTGGGTTGTTGTGGGTCTTTTTTTTTTTTTTTTTTGTGTGGTTGTTTGATTTTGATGGTTGGTGGTGAGCTGATTTTGGTGGATTGCAGTGGTTGTGGGTGGTTGTGGGTTGATTGCCAGTGGGTGGTGGTTGGATTGTTTTTGGGTTTTGGTTATGGTGGACTGGTGGAGGCTAGTTGATTTTGGGTTCTTGTTATTGTGATAGTTTGTTGATTTCGAGTGGTAGTGGGTTTGTGATAGCGGTGGTTTGTGGAGGTGTTAGTGGTTCTGACTTGGTAGAGTGGGCTGTGAATAGTGGTGGTGGTGGGGCCTGTAGGTGGTACTATGGGTACTGTATTTATTTATTGTATTAGTGTTTTTTTAAATATTTTCACAATAAATTTTACAACAGTAAAAATGTAAATTAATAATTTTGCTTTTATATCTTGTTAAGAACAGTTTCAATGAAGTCCCTTTTCAAAAAAATAAATTCAAAGAAGTTCACGTGATGTGTATTATATATATATATATATATATAGAAAAGTGAGATAAGAGCATTTGCATTGATCAATAAAAAATGAATCGATTTGACACGTTTAACTTTAAAATCACTTAAATCAATCAAATTAAAAATATGTAAATTTATAAAATTATTATAATAAATATATAAATTTATATGGATAATATTCATTTTGTATATAGCTTTTTAGTATGGATGATAATTATTATAATATAATATAAAATAATTAATTTGATGTGATATAATGTGTTTTAAAAAGTAACTGGACAACTTTTTGCACAAGAATGATCTAACGAACAGTTCTTCAAAATGAACTGAATGTGGAGTCCTGTGCAGCTAATTGGTTAGCACTTGGTAGCGACCTGACTGCAAGCTCATAGAGACTGCGGGTCGTGTAACTGTCAGACTAGGGTAAATGTGTAAAGGTATGATTGGTACAAGTAGTTGTGGTCTTGGTTGCTTAGATCTTCCATGAAAATGTGTGGTGTAAATTTTTTTTTTTTTTTAAATGAAAAAGAGAAAAAGTTAATGTAAAGTTATAATTTACCATTATGTTTTTGTTGGCATTAACTTCGTGTTAAATTTTATTGTATTTTTGTTCAATCATTTTTATATATGTTTGTGAGATTTAATGTAAGGGTTGAGTATGAGGGTTGGTGAAGAATTGTGAAGATACAGAAGTTTGCGACTAGCTCGCGAGTGGGCACCAAAGGGTTAATTACAAAGAAGACATACTGAATTTGAACAATCTTTGTTAGACTCGTATTTCGCAAGTCATTTTGCGACTGGCCAACTCAAGGACCCGTAAAACTTTCCGCCTATGTTTTGTCAGTTTTAACTTCGTGTTAAATTTTATTGTATTTTTGTTCAATCATTTCCATGTAGGTTTGTGAGATTTAATGTAAGGGTTGAGTGTGAGGGTTGGTGAAGAATTGTGAAGATACAGAAGTTTGCGACTAGCTCACGAGTGGACAATTCACGAAAGACCACGTAAGAAGCACATGCTGGAATTTGAACAGTCTTTTGCTAGACTGTATTTCGCAAGTCACTTTGCGATTTGGCCAACTTGCAAGTGACCTATAAAACTCTCTGCTTAGAACTTTTTAGAGAGTGATTTTCTCATTTCTTTACCTACACCATAAAAGCCCACATTACCCACGAAATTGTAAGGAGATTTTTAGAGAGAAAACCCTAGCAAAACACTTGAGAGTTAGAGATTGTAAACCTACAATCATCTATACATTTTTTCTTAGTTTTCCTCTCAAAATTGTGTGGATTGGACTGTTTGAGTGTGTTGTGCGGGTATGTATTGAGTTTGAGTCCCATAAGGGTGTTTATTAGGTGTACGTGGATTTATAAATAAGTACAATGAGCTCTATTTGCAACTTGACTAGGCTTTTTGGATTATAAACACAAATGTAAAAAATGTACAATAATAATTTATATAAATTAAATAATAAGTAATAGTACACTTTTTATTTTCATTTTTTTGAAAGAATTACTAATTTATTATGTATTGTTAATTTCATGGTAAATAGTTTTAATACTATATATAAGTTGTGGATTTGTTATTTTAATTTTCTAAATATAATATGTGATAATTATACTCACATATTTTTTTATAAAAAAAAAAAATATGTATTTAAAATTAAATATTCTTAGTTTTAAACTTATTACATATTCTATTATTTATATTTTTATAATTATTGATTAATTAATTATGACGTCACCGGTTCGATCATCGGTCTGACCATAAAATCGGGAACAACTACCTTTTTCGGTTGTTTGATCGGTCCGGTTTTTAGAACCATGATAATAGCAACACAATGAGAAACAACCTTGCCAATAGTATATATCCAAAGTGATCAACATTTGTGAAGAAAATGCCAGCTCCACTCGAACAAAAAAGAAAATTATTTTCAAAAGCTTAGAAGGCACATAGGAAGGATGTAGAGCATGCATTTGGAGTGCTTCAAGCACGATTTGCAATTGTACGTGGACCTACTCGGTTTTTCTATCATAAAACGCTACAAGACAACATGAAAGCATGCATAATTCTCCATAACATGATTATTGAAGATGAGTGAGATGAAGTTGAAGCAGTAGAAGTAAATTATGAACAAATTGATGAGATTTTGTGTACACTAGTGTCACGCAATTAGACAAATGAATTTATGGAGTTCATTCAATTTCATCAACACATTAGGGACCAAGAAGTTCATTCTCAACTCCAACTAGACCATGAATGTTTAATAAATATACTTTGTACTTTAAGCCAAAATATAACTAATAAAAAAAAGGTTACTTACATCCATCAATGCCTACTCAAAAAACTCTTACAACTTCCCAAGCTGACTCCAACATAATCTAAAATCCATCACAATCAATTCAATTACTAAGAATGGTGTCCTAAAAATATGACTAGAATCACCTATCCTAGGGTTTAACAAGGGACGGACCCAGGTAGGGGCCCAAGGGGGCTCGGGCCCCCTGTGTTCAAATTTTTTTTTAGTTATTATATATTTCAATTTTGTAATTGGGTCCTCCTTTCAAAACCTTAGGCCCTCTTTCTACTCAATAAGCCTAGCTAACCTCGTCCAAATAGCAACTATCCAACCCAAAAACTTAACAAAAATAATAAAAATATTTACAGTGGTGATTGTATTTTAGCACCAAAAAAAGGACTATTTTACCACCAAAGAACCAAAAAAATCATGTGTTACTGAAGAAGCTAAAGCTAAATTTTTTGCAATTATAGTAAACTGGTATAAATACCAATTGACTGTAGCAAGTTGTTAAAAATAAAATACAATTTTTTATTAAAATTATATCTCTTCCTTCAATTTAAAAAACTCAAATTCTCTCTCTTCCTTTATTATTTTAATGACTTGTTTATATTATTTAAAATGAGATGATAAAAAAATAAAAACTTAAAACATTTGATATTAGATGTATTGTAACACCACAACAAAAGTGGGCTATGGTAACGAAATCTAGTGAGGAAAATTAAATTCTTCACTAAATGATAACATTCATTAAGAAAAACAAAAATTCGTCATCGATTTTGATAAAATATTTTACTACGGTATTTCATCACTAAAGATATTCATATTGGTGACAAAATAGGTTTTTCGTCACTTTAGCTCATGAAATATAAAGGTGCCATTGGGTTTTTAGTTGCGCAAGCTGTACCATTGTCTATGGTGACGAACATTTTCATCACTAAAAGTGAGATCTATGGTGACGAAAGATTTGCGTCACCAAAAACAAACAATAGGTGACGAAATACTAATCTCGTCACCCAATATATAAGATTTAGATTTCATTGGTGACAAAATAAGTTTTCGTCACGATTGGTAAAAAAATTAGGTTTCATTGGTGACGAAAAACGGTTTCATCACTGATGGTAAAAAAAATTAGGTTTCATTGGTGACGAAATAAAGTTTTGTCACTGATGGTAAAACAATTAGGGCACGCATTCTGTGTGTTTTGGGCACTAGAGTTCTTAATTTATTTTTAATTTTATTTTTATTTTTGGGCAAAAAATTGAAATTAACCCTAAATCCCCAAATCACTCAAAAAATTTTATTTCTCTCTCTCTCTCTCACACGCACGCACACGCACACGCACACACACACACACATACACACACACACACACACACACACACACACACATAAAGCACCGTCGGCCAGCCCAGCCACCAGCCGCGGCTGAGCTCAGCTAAGCCCAGCATCGACGCCGACGAGTCGAGCCCAACCCAGCCTAGTGCCGACGTCGACTGTGATTTGCCGGATGTTGTTTTAAGCAAATTTTGTTGCTTATGTAGTCATACTCCCAATTCATTTTCCCTTGAAGGTTTCTTGGAACGTTGAAAAGATACATTTCCAACCAAGCTCGACTAGAAGGTTCATTTGTAGAGGCTTACATTCTAAAAAAGTGTACTACTTTTTCGTCATTATATCTTAATGGAGTTGAAACCGTGTATAATCGAAGGGAAAGAAATGCAGATTGTGGTGAATATGGCCAAAGGCTGACAATTTTCTCACAAACAGCTCAACCCACCAAGTCTAGGCGAAATGATGCTGGGATGTTATGTGAATTGCGTGATATTGCTCAATTGTATTTGTTGTACAATTGTCCCGAGTTGGAGCCTAATTTAGAGTATTTGATGTCGTATTTTGATTATGCTTGAATTGTTCTTAATATTATTTGCGTTTCTTAGTTGAATATAAAGCACTTGTTTTGAATAGTGAACACAAAAACACATTACATAATCTAATTGGAGAAGACATAACTCAAATACAATGACGAGAGTTTTCCAAGTGGTTCAAAGAACATGTAAGACATTTTGAATCTTGTGACACATTAAACAGTATTAAGCAATTATATAGTTTGCTCACTATTAATCTCATATGTTACATGTCATTATAGATGAATAGATTGAAAAAGAACGACTTATTGGAAGTTACAAAACAAATGTGGTCATTAGCAAATGGTCCTAGGTTGCTAGTGAAAGAGTACTCAGTTTGCATGGTCAATGGACAAATACACAACTTCTATTTTCATGTGTGCAAAATTTGGGAATTGGAGTATATGTATCAATATAAAGTTGTTTTGTTCTAGTGTGAATGGTACAATACTGGTAATAAGACCGGGCGAAGGAGAACGATACGAACTGAGACACATTGCACAAGTATCAATGTGCAGAGTTGGTGGTATCAAAATGACCCTTTCATACTACCTAGTTAAATGAAACAAGTTTTCTACCCTTCGTGATACCAAATGGGGTGAATCTTGGCATGTTGTGCAATGTGTACAATATAAGAGAGTGTTTGATGTGCCAAAGGTGGGTGATGGAGAATCTAATGATCAAACAAAAGCTAATGATGCATTCCAACAAGAAGCCATTAGTGATGGTTTCTTATCGATGTTGAAGATAATGTTCAATATTGTAAAGGTGGTATTGAAGTTGAGAATATTCCAGAAGGTTAAGGAGAGCAAGGGGATAACAATGAAGATGAAGTGCATAACATACCTGATTTTGATATGGACCCTGATATAGATTATGATACGTAGATTTCACTTTTTTCCTTTGTATATGGAAACGTGTGTTTAATTATTTTTGGTTTATATTTGTTCGTGTATATTTCTATTTGATGTTCCAATTTATGTTTCGTACTTGGGAAGAATTTGTAATGAATAGACATTGTATTTTATTTTCTATGTCAATCTATAGTTGCAAAAAATGGCCAAAAAATGCAAAGACACTCATAATAAAATAACAAAATATGAGATGGAAAAAGCACATAGAATCAAACAAAACCAAGAGAGAATAAAATGCATTGGGAGTGAAGCATCTATCAACTTTTCAGCCTAAATGTGCACATGAAAAGAAAGAGAGTAAGTGTTCAAGTAGATGACGATGACTATGTACCACCTATTGGTAAATATGAAGGTGATGATGAGCCATCTAGTTCTTTAAATAATAAGGTACTATATATGTAATTTAGAGCTTGCGATACATTGTAATATTGTGCTTGTACTTGGTAATATATGTGATTTAGTTAATGCGATATGTCGTACTTTGTAAAATTGTGAAGAAATAACTTGTCTATATCTTTGTAATGAATTTAAATATATATATATATATATATATTAGTATGATATAGATGGCACCAGGACGTAACACTCGTTCACAGCGTGAGGAATCTATCCCAATAGTCCTGCATATGGGCCCATTATTGAGCCTACTTCCTGATGGAGTTTTTGAGGTACTATATATGTGATTTAGTGCCTGAGATACTTTGTAATATTGTGCTTGGAATGATCAATGAAAATCATCAATTGAAGATATTCTAAATGATGAAATAACTTGTTTATATCTTAATTTGGAATGAATTTAGATATCTATATATACTTTTGTATGATATAGGTGGCTCGTACTAGGCGTGAGGAATCTACCCCAATAGTCCAGCATACTGGCCCATCATCGAGCACACATCTCGATGGAGATTCTCATGCCTAAATTTCTACTAATGTAGAGGCATAGCTTGTGGGCACATCGTCTAGCACGAGTGGTGAGATATTTAAGTTCCATTACTTGATTTCATAATCACACTATATTTGGTTCAATTCTTGATTCAATTTATTTTATGCCTTGATATCATCGACTAGTAGACATGCCCGTGGCACAATGCGTGCATTAGGGATACGAGGACTTGTTGAGAAACATGGGAAACTACCGGTCGGCATTGCTCTGGAGTTTTGTGCTCCTACTGGTGATCATGCATGCAAGCTTGCTAGCCAAATTGGTGTACAAGTGCGTACGAACTTGTCCACTATGAATGTTAATTATTTGAAGAATGTTGATAGCGGTGAAAAAGAGGCGATCATTCAAAATTTGGCGGTAGTTGTCCATAAGCTTGATTTTGTTGTTTTCATTACACTGTTTTATACTTTATGCTATATTTTGTAGTGTATTGTTGATGTTGTCACTAAGCATATTGAATTCATGGAATAATATTTTTGTTATAAATACCTCACTTTGCAGGATCAATTTGATCTACAAGGAGAATCTGTAATTGTGAAAAAAAAAAACTCTAAATACAAAGTGCAGTGGATTATTGAGCAGCCACTCCAACAAGTTGTTTGCCTAATATAAACAACTTGTAAAGGATGAAGGAAGCACGTATGCAAGAAACCATCCACCAAACAATGTCACACGAGAAAAATGGATTGAACTAATTGATGGAAAGTGGAGTAACGAAGATTGGCTGGTAATTAATACTTGGAAAAGTTTATTTACAAGTGAAGTATGTTCTCACCTTTCACCTAGATAATACCTCCCTATATATGCATTGGATTAATGTTTTATGTAGATCTTATTATGGTCTCATGTATATTAGATTATTTGATCTATCAAATTCGTTGGATTAATACTTATTTGGAAGGTGAAGTAAATTTATATTGTAAACTATATGTATGACTTAAGTTGAAATTCTAATATTTTCTTGGTCTTTATTCTTTATAGAAAGTCTTAAAAAGAAATGTTGAAAACAAAAATAGAGCGGAAACAGTTGGCAAAAACATTCATGAATGTGGAGCAAAGTCGCTTGCAGTTAGGGTAGATGAAGATGTGTGTGTTATTTCAATTTTTCAAAAGCTTAGCATATTACTTGTTGTAATTAATTTACTTGTCTTCTAACATTGGAAAGAAAATTAATCAAAAGCGGAAATGTGGAGGTCATATTCCTAAGTTGGCAAAAGTCTACCATGATACCCACTTCAATTCAAAGATTAATCAGTGGGTGCACCCTGATTGCAAACATACATATGTACGTATATCAATACATGCCTTGAGTTTGCAAAACTAGAATATATGTATTTCTATTCTATATATGTTTGCAAAACTAAAACATATGTATTTCGATTCTAATTGATGGTTTCTATTATTTGAAATGACAGCAAGAGATGTTGAGAGTACAAGAAGAGAATTGTAGCACTCCTGATGTAGAGCCTTTGACCGAAGAAGAGATATCTATGATGGTTCTTAAGTCGAGATCTGGCTAGGTAAAGGGACTTGGCATGAGGCCTTCCTCATCTCTTAGGATTCCTGCCTCATCTTCCTCAACTCAGTATATTCAACAACTTGAGGGTTAAATAGACGAGCTTAAGGATGCAAACTCAAGGTAGGAGAAAAAGATAAATGAGCTCCAGGATGCAAACTTAAGATAGGGGGAGAAGATAGATGAGCTCCATGATAGAAACTTAAGGAAGAAATGAGTTAATGAATTTGTCTACTATTAATTTAGATTTTAATTTTGTTAGGTATGTTTGTCTAATTTCAATTTTGTCTCTTCACCTTCACCTTCATCTTCAAGAAAAGGGCCTTATTATTATTATTATTATTATTTGGGTAAAGGCCTAAAGAAGCCTTAATTAAAATGTACACATACATATATTATATTATAGTATTAACTTAAAAAGGGCGTCTTCTATTATTTGGGGCCCTTAGACCATTGCTGCTACCTATATGCTCTAGTCAGCCCTACTTGGATGTCATGAACGCAATAGAAAATGTCAACCATATGAATTATTCTTGACGACTTTTCTAAATTTTAATTACTCAAAAAAAACTGAAGATTTGTTAGGGAAAAATTTGGGTGGGTTCAAAATGTCCCTGGATCCTACCAAAAGAAAGAAACGAAAAAGAAAAAGAAAATGGTAACACCCAGATCTGTAGACGGTAGCCATGAAGGAGAAGGAAAAAAAGAAAAGAAAAGAAAAAAAAATCAAAGGATAAGAATAAACAATGAAGCCATAGGACGGGAAAGAATCAAAAGAAGAAAATGCTTAAAAAATAAGGTGAAGGTAAAAATTGTTGAGAGGGTAATTAAGTAAAATAATGCAACATTTGATGTTTCACATATTATTAAGGTGGTGATGTTTTTCTCCATTTCCCTGTTAAAGTAGCGCTATTTCAGTAATACTAAACAAGTACAGCATCCGTTAACAAAAGTCTTTATCATTTTATTGTTATTGTAAATAGGAATTTCAAAAAGCTAGGGGAGCCCATGGCCCCCTGCCCCCTAGCTTCGCCTATTCACCTATGTTCTCTCTACTCTGCAACTTTTATGATATCAACAACTGACTACCCTCTCGAGAAACGAAAAATCAGATGTGAAAGAGCAACCCACAATTATATAAGTACGGTTACAAAGAAAGAAAGTACAGCTATACGAACTCTATACAAAAATAAAATAATAATTAAAGAAAAAAACAATTGGCCAAGAAAAAGACTTGTATTGCAGTATAGTTTTTGTCCAAGACTTTTGTGCACTGGAGGACACATCGCTTTCTCCCTTCCCACATGTTGCAGAATTGTTTCCAAGTGCCGACACATGTGAGAGAATTTGCTGCCTTACGTGTAAGCTAGGACTTACGATTTATTTTAAGATGGAGGGAAAGATGAGGTGACTGCCTGACTGGCGAGACTGTGGGTGAGAAAGATGACATTATATATATATTTATATATATATATTTTTGAAAGGAGATGACATTATATATTGGTTCTGATAACAAATACTCTTAAATTTAGAACATACAATATCAAGAGTTTATTTAGATATCACTTATTATTAAAAATTAAAAATTAAAAATATTATAATAAAATAATTTTTAAATATGTAAATAATGTTGTAAAACTTAATTTTAAAAAAAATTTGTTAAAATTCGTATCTATGAATTTTATAAACAGTACACAAATCCATCGAAAAATCGTGTCTGTTTCATTTTTTTTTTTTTCATTTATAGTACAATTCAAACTCAGCTTAAATTATTTTAGATAACTTAAAAAAAAAAAAAAACTAATAATGTCAACAACCAACAACCGTACCTCAAGAAATGAAAACTCTGATGTGAAAGATAGCAACCCACAATAATATGAGTGCGGTTGCAAAGAAAGGACAAGCTATACAAATTCTAGTT
Organism: Notholithocarpus densiflorus; assembly: GCA_030021035.2. Lineage (NCBI taxonomy): Eukaryota > Viridiplantae > Streptophyta > Magnoliopsida > Fagales > Fagaceae > Notholithocarpus > Notholithocarpus densiflorus. Next base: position 3,577,794 of record JARYZH020000020.1, read on the forward strand.
TATCAAAAAGCTATACGAACTCTTCACAAAAATAAAATAATTGTTAAAGTCCAAACAATTGCCCAAGGAAAAGACTTTGTATTGTAGCGTAGTTTGTGTTGTGTCCACTACTTTTGTGCACAGGAGGACACGTTGCTTTACAGAGTACTATTTGATTGAATAATTCTAATAATACACCTTTCTCCTTTCCCACTTGTTGCAGAGTTGTTTCCAAGCACATGAGAGAGAATTTGGCTGTAGTGGCTAGGAGCCTAGGACTATGATTTTTGATTTAACACTGAGGGAAAGATGAGATGATCGTCGACTGGCGAGACTGTGGACGAGGCGACATTATTCAATTAAAAATTTATTACTAAAAATATTGTAAATAAAAATAAAAGTAAGTTGAAATAGTAGAGTGAAACTCATCATAAATAGTATAAAAAATAAGCTGAATAGTAAAATAATTTTAATTTTTCATTAGTATCCAAAAACACACTAAGTATGCATTTGGATTGTGTTTCTGGCCGTGCTGCGTTTGCTTTTTTTTTTTTTTTTTTTTAATTGAGAAGTGTATTTCACGTGGAAATGTGTTTGTCAGTGGGTCCTGTGCACTATGCACGGGACCCATTACCTCTTTGAACATCCAAACTTTTCATTGGAATGTGACTATTCAGTGGGTCCCGTGCACTGTTCACGAGACCCACACACCTATTTTTTTAACAAAACTTTCATTAAAAATTGGTCTTACGGTACTATTCACACATTTAAAAATTATTTTATTACAGTGTTTTCAGTTTTCAGCAAAATAAGCGGTATCCAAATGGACCCTAAGGGTGTGTTTGGATATCGCTTATTTTAGAGCGGTATTCAAACGGACCCTAAAGGTGTGTTTAGATATCGCTTATTTTGCTAAAAACTGAAAACTGAAAACACTGTAACAAAATAATTTTTAAATATGTGAATAGTGTTATGAGACTCATTTTTAATGAAAGTTTTGTTAAAAAAAAGGTTTGTAGGTCCCGTAAACAGTGCACGAGACCTACTGAAAAAGCTAAAACGCACTTTTAAAAAAAGAAAAAAAAAAACGCAGACACAAACGCAGACGCGCAGAAGCTTTATCCAAACATTACCTTAGAGCTTGCTTGGTTTGAGAGTGAGTCATATTTCATCACTCGTCAATTTTTTTAACTTGAAAATCTCCAATATCCATCTCACCTTTGTTTGGCTCATAATCCCGTGAGTTTTCTTTCAAAAAAACTTAAATATTTTCATTTCGGACTTAGGTACAGTACTTAGGTACTATTTTTTAGGTTCTCCTCTTAAGATTCTGTAATGTGAATTTTTTCACATGGAATAAAAATGTATTTTTTAATTAAGTAGCCACATGACTGAATTTTAAAACAAAAATTTAAATAACATTATCTAAGGTACTATTCTTAAGTTTTGTCATTTTCACTTTATATAGGACCCACTGATTGTGTTCAGAAAAGTTACAACGGATATTCAAACTTTCTTCCAGGTGAAACCAGAGTTTCTTTATGGTCTCTAATCCACTCACCATACCTCACAGAAACTCTATCAGCGCAATAAACATGAAAGGAACACAGCAGTACTGGTATGTACAAGACAATCATGGAACACATCATGCAGCTTGCGGACCATCCTTTAATTACGGTGATTACTCTCATTTTCAACTTTCTGTTACCAAAATGAAACGGATTTTTCTAGAAAATAACACTAAAACTCAAACTATATTATAAGTTAGGCAACGTTTCAAACATATTGCATTTCTAACAATTCGAGTCCAGTGGACTCGATTTTCAGGGTTATAAATCGAGTATATTGTACTCGAGTTTCAGTAGCTGAGCTGGGACAAAGTGGCCACGTATGCGCATAAATCGAGTTCATTGGACTCGGTTTTTGTACATATAAACCGAGTTTAATGAACTCGGTTTTTATACATTGAAATCGAGTCCATTGGACTCGATTTCTTTTTGGCCCTCCCACGTGTTCTGCAGCAGATCGCACTCAAACTTTCAAAAAAAAAAAACACTCAGTGAGATCTCTCATTCCCTCCCACTCTCAGTCTCTTTCTCACTCTCACTCTCATTCCCTCTTGCTCCGGTCTCTCACTCTCGCTCCGGTCTCTCACTCTCTCATTCCCTTTCGCTCCGTTGCCGTCCGTCTCTCTTAGTCTCATTCCCTCTCCTGCCCTCTCGCTCCGTCGCCATTGCCGTCGCCCCTCCGCTCCGTCGCCGTTGCCGTCGCCCCTCCGCTCCAACAACCGCAGGGTATCATTCTCATTTGATTGTTTGGATTGTTTTTGGGTTTTATATCATTGTATGATTGTTTGGATTGTTAGAGTTTGTTGTTGTTGGTTTTGCTTATTCTGTTTCTTTTGTTCTTTTTTTTTTTTTTTTTTTTGGTGTAATGTGAATTGAGTTTGAGTGTCTCTGAATTGGAAGATTAATGGGTTTTTGGATTTTATAATTTGGATTTTTATTTTTATAAAATGATTATTATTATATATTTCTGTGATTTGAATTGAGTATGAAACTTGGTATGCACAAGTTATGCTTACCAGTAAATAGGTACTAGCATTGATACTGTTATATCCTTTTTCTCTCTCAGTCTCATTCCCTCTGAATATTTTTTTTTGCTTTCATACAGAAATTAATTTCAATCTCTTGTTTGAGTTGGATTAATAACATTCTGGGTTGGCTCCGCTGGTAGTCTATCACAAAAGTAAGGACTCTCTCTCCTTGCAACTGATAATATGGGTTTGCTTTGATTACTTCTTTTTTTCTGGGTTTATTGGTAATGGATGATTTTCTATTGGCATGCATTGTACTTGATAGCAACACAAACAGTGAACAGAACTATATGTTTGCATATGGTGATAGTCTTCCCTATGATCATCTATATTAAAATCTATATATACCCATGCATGGTTTCTATATACATTTACATTTTGCTTTGATATTGTGTTTGAAAATATAATTTCTTTTTTAAATATATCGAAAGTTGAGGGTGAAAAAAAATTGGATCCTAAATATCTTCGTTATAAATACTAAAAGGTACCAATTAAACTATTACGGCTCTTGGCACAAGTTTAGTGTAAACACATTTGCCTTGAAAGTTTACTGCAAATTTTGAAAGTTTGTGTTTCAAAATTTACACTAAACTAATTTTTCCAAAACACGATTTAAATGTAAAACACAAAATTTCTAAATTTCAAATGTTGCACTTAACTTGTATATATCCACATAAAAGTTCAGTGCAAATTTTGAAATCTATGGAAAATTATTTAATGTTACACCCACCTAAATCAATAACTACTAAACTCATTAAAAACATGATACCACATTAGTCTTTAGATTGTGTTTTCAAAACATGATTTAAGTGTATAAAACATAATTTCCAATTTTTAAAATATTATTTGGAAATCAAGTCTTAGTGTAATTTTGAAAATTTTGCAATCTATGCAAAATTTACCTTTAAAGTTTAAACATACTCTTCTTTTTTCTTTTTTCTTTTTTCTTTTTTCTGTTCCCCTCCCTAGACTCTATCCACATTACCATTTTACTTTCTCCTTTCTATGAAGTGTTTTTAAATACAGATTGTTATGAAAACCAAAAAACTATAATGTTCTGATTTGTCAGAGCATTGCTCTAACTCCTCAGAACACATTTGAATGAAAATGGAGAAATGTAGAAGGCTTAATTAATTAGCTCATACTGAGTTTTTGGCAGCATATTGAGTTTTTTATATGTATGTTTATTCCCTGTGGTTGATTGTCATACTTATCATTTGTGCAAGAAATTAGGCTATATATTAAGATCCTTGCCAATTTAACATGTGCTTATATTACTCTTAACTCCCTAAACTTCGTGCAGTATGGCTGCTGTTCCTGCTCAGATCCCTGATGAGTTCGGTCCTGGTCCCATTGAGGATTCGGTGTTAAGGTCTGTACAAAAACATCGAGCGTGCGCTGTTTGGGAAGGCAAGGTAAAATTAAAACCGACCACCTGCTGAATATTCTCTTCTTATCCTTTTACATTATGTTAATTTTTTTTTTCTTCCCATTTCTGAAATTCTAAGTTTGTCAATGGTATTACTAGCTTTGAATGCATGGTCATGCCCATTAGTTGGGTTAAGTTAGATTGGTTGACTGTTGCACACCCTTACATAAAGGTTCCACTTAGATAATTAAAGACATTACCATTGATAAGATTTAGAGAGGTTTTACTATTTCAGTCTTTTAGCATTGGACTAAGATAACCAAATTGAATTGTGGTGGTGGTGAAGCGAATCATTCTGTTCACTCTATACGAATAGATTACTTCTATAAGTAGCCATTTCTTCTCAAGTTTGTTAGATTAAGTTGACTGCTGTACTTTTCTGACTCGAAGGAAAAAAAATTAAAACAATATTAAATCAGTTATTCAATATCAAAGTGCCCTTGACAAGAGAAAGCGTATCTGCAAAATTAAGTTATTCAATATCAAAGTGCATCAGCGAAATTGCTGCATAACATTAATTTTTTTTTTTTTTTGTTGGAGAGGGGCAGAAAAGTGAATGAAAACCCTAGTTTTTCTGTCATTAACATTCAGTACACAAACGTTTACGCTAAAAGTTATTTTCTGACAATAATTAACTAAATTTTCATTAAGAGGTTATTAAGAAAATGACTTAATGGCAGCAGTAAATTGGTACTCACACATACTTTTCGAAAGAAAAATTCATTTATACTATTAATAAAGATTCCTTAAAAGTTTCACAAACTTTTTTGTCTATGTTATAGTTCAATATCAATTGTGGGAGGGTGCTATGAGATACTTAAGATGCACTTTACATTTGACAAAAGATCATTATAAGTCTGCAATATTGGTACCTTTAGGTGCCATCTATCATACCATATGCCGTCCATTGGTTTTCCCTTTTTCCTTCTTTGTTATATGGAATATTTTAGTTTTCTAGTTGTTGATGAGTTCATTCTTACAATGAGTGCTTTGAGTGTTTATATTTGTCTTCAAGTTACAACATTTTGTTCTAATGTTTTCTATAAAGATATATAAGCACTCATTGAGTTGGATAATTTTTCTATGCAAGCATTCAAGAAGTTTTGCCTCCATTTTAGTTCACTGATGAATATATTACTATATTTGGAAGGGAAAATTATTGAAGTTCATCTATAGTAAGCATCTCTTTAGCCTTTTATTTATTTGTAATTGAAAACAGGTTGATGAACAAAGCAATCCTAGGTTCATAAGAGTTATTTTTGTTTGAAGCAATGTGACCTGTGATAATTTTATTGTTGCTTGGCAAGAAGTTGTTTAGGTTGTGGTTTTTGCAGTAATTTTTCTTGTTATTATTGAGAATGCTAGCCTTTGCATCTAGTTTCTTTTACTTTCCCCTATTTAGGTTGTTTATTTTCCATCTAACTTTTCCTGGTTCAGAGGTAGCAATAGGCTGTTCGCATGGGAAGAAGCCTTTCATTACTAGACAAATGTATCAAGTGCATTGCATCTTTTTATTTTTCTCCCATTGTTGCTTTTTTTTTTTTGGGATGGTATTTTAATTTCCCTTGATAACTGCTTTTATTTTTGTTTTTTGGGATCAATAGCTACAATCATATATACAAAGGTTATGGCATATTGCATCTCATCACCATGGTTCTATCATGTGCAGGATCCGGGGCCACTGAAATGCCGCGGTCGTAATGACGAGTTTCGAAAACGACGCCAGATAGTGGTGGATGATCGCATCGTCGACATTGTCAAGAGAGTTGGATTAGAGGGGCTGTATAGGACCCCATGTAGAGAGATTGATCACAACTTGATAACGGCCTTCGTTGAGAGATGGCGGCCTGATACCCACACCTTCCACCTGCCATATGGTGAGACAACGATCACATTACAAGATGTGGAGGTTCTTTTGGGGATTCCAATCGATGGTGAGGCAATTGTTGGAAATACTGACTTGACATGGGCTGTTGAATGTCAGAGAATGCTTGGAATTGCTACTAATGGTACTGTGCTTAAAGGACAAAGGATCCAAATTAAGAAGCTACTAGAAAAAATTGACCAAGGATTGCCCGATGGTACAACAGAGGTGGTTATGCATCAATATGCACGGTGTTATATTCTAGCACTCCTGGCAGACACAATTTTCGCTGACAATTCTGGCGATAGGGTGCATACGATGTGGTTGCAGATGTTGAGGGACCTTCGCAATCCACCTCAGTACAGTTGGGGGAGCGCTTGCCTTGCATGGTTGTACAGAGAGTTATGCAGGGCAACCAACAGAGGTGCCAGTCAGATTGGTGGGGCCTTGTTGCTGGTTCAGTATTAGGTATGAGTCAGATTCCCTTTTTTGTGCCCAAGGATGGACCTCCCACCAGATGGTGCATATGGCCCACCATTTGCACCTTCTCCATTGTCCATTAAGTAAGTCTCTTCCTTGTCTGATTCTTTCTATTGGAAATAGATCTATAATTTTAAACACATTGTTAGACATAGAAAATAAAATTTTAACCTTGATTTGACTTATTAATAGGATTTTTATTTATTTTTTTATATATCGTTTTACAACCACTGAGGTCATATGTTATGATTGATGTATAATATAAGTGTTATTAATTTCTAACTCCACCACTAATCATATGTTTAGATAATCATTTATTGGTATAAACTTAGTGGTATGTAATGTTAAATTTACGATTGCCCATCATTTATTGTTGTTGATTACTTCAAATTCTCAATTCCAAGTATTGACTCCCTCTTTCTTAATTGTAGGACCGTGTGGGTCGTGAGCACCTTGAATAGCCCCGCCGAAATCTGTCTGGTCTGGTACCGTCAGCTTTTAGATTGTATGCATCCGAAGCAGGTACCCAAATTGTGTTTCTTCTATTGTTTATGACTATAGTATTTATAAATGTAAAAGAGCTCATAGATATGGAACATTGCATAATGTGTTGTCCTTTTATTTGGCTATTTCAGGTGGTGTGGCAACCATATGAAGCTGAATTAGCCCGCCTACCTGCGTTCTGTGTCGCAGGAAGGGATGTATGGACGGCGAGGGTACCGCTTGTATGTTTCTGGCTAGTAGAGAAACATACACCGGACCGTGTTGTTCGTCAGTTCGGGATGGTACAAGAAATCCCCCTAAATGTTGATATTGACGAAGCCCTTCATGCCATAGACTTGAGGGGGAAGATGGCGGTGAATTGGAGGGACAAACATTATGGCCATATCCAAGTATGGAATAGTCGAGCATGATCTCTATGTCATGGAGCACGACTAGAGGGTGAGATGTTGCCTGCTCATCCATACTTCGATTGGTACGGTAAGGTGACTTGGAGGTTCGTCGACCACACTACGGCTTCACTTCTTATTATGGTAATTGCTTTGACCTTTCTTTTCAATTTTTGTTGCATATCAAGAACTTGAGTAAGATGTACTAATTGTATTTATTTACTTTCAGGTTGCCAGTCACAAGCAGCTGTTGACATCCTATATAGTAGGCAGTCTTGAGTACAAGCGTATTTCAGCTGTACTTAAGACAGTGGAACGCCTTCACCGTATAACTGCCCAACTTCCGTTGGAAGAGACCGATGGGGCAAATCCAGAAGTGCCAGAAGATACTGGACGACCAAACACGAGCTCAACTCATGCCAGCCATAGCCATGGTCAGCGTGCTGCATCCTATCAGGTTGTCAGTAGGCTGGATCCCCCTCCACCCCCACATGCATCTCTTGCCCCAGAGTTCCCTCCACCTCCACATGCATCTCCTTCCCCAGAGATCCCTCCACGTACTGCTCATGCAGTTTCTGACCTAGAGATCCCTCTACCCACTGCTCATGCATCTTTTCACCCCGAGATCCCTTCACACACCCCACGTACATTTTTTGACCCCGCTCATATTTCATTTACTCCGCCATCCTTTGATCTCGGCCCTGATTTCAGTCAAACCCCTCCTGTTATGCACACTCAATCCCCCTCGTACAACATTGGTCATATAGACCATGTACCACCCCATAGTCACTCCATGTCATTCATGCCCACTCCTGGACTGCATATAGATCCCATGACTACGGGCCTCACTCACATTTCATTTGCTACACCATCCTCCCCCGCAATTATAGGATCTTCAGTTGTTGGGAGTCAAGCAAAACAGCCAGCTGTGCATGTTGAGAATGAGCAGGTAGTTGGGTTACAGTCACCCCCACAAGGTCGACCTAAATGCACAACAAAAGCACCTCCTTGTGGGACAGGTGGTCACAAAGCAGGACACAAGGTTGGCCCCACGGTATGACAAGTCATTTAATGTAATTAATATTGAGTAACTACTGTTATGGTTGGTATTAGAATTCATGTAATCCATTGTTTGGTTGTAACTCCATCTTTGCAGCAACGCGAGGAGCCTCACCAAGGAGATGCAGTACCCCCTCCCCCACATACCAAACACTATACGAGACAGCATAAACGTAAAATGCATTAGGATCAACACCCCATCTGAATGTGTATGTAAATTTCGTTATTGGGTTTTCAATTTGTTTATTTTAGGCTATATGTAATATATTGGATGACTTGGGTATGTTGTGCCATAATTTGGGTAAGTTGGATTATAGGTAATTGGGTATGTTGTGCCATAATTTGGATCTAGGAATATGAAGGGTAGTTCACTTGAGTTTCCATTACTTTTAGTTAATAGTCAAACACAAGATGGCTGAACAGGTACCCTCATTCATTTCTTAATTGCTTTCTTATTTATGTATGTATGTATGTAGTTATACAAGTCTTTAAAGACAGCTCTTGAATTCGATGATAAGTTTCTTTCTGTCAGGTAGTTAATATAGCATATAGAGACACCACTTGACCCAAAATCATAAGCCAATCGGTTTGGGCTTACTTATGCTATTAACTCCTCATTCTTATCATTAGTATCCAATGTGGAACTTTACTACTTAGTTACCAACACACCTTACTCGATAATATTCCAATACTTTCCTTATCTTGCTTATTGTCTGAATTTTTTTTTTTCCTGTTTTCTTTTTTTCCTCTTACTTTTCAGGTGATGGGGAGCAAGATGAAGATATTCATTGTTATGGATGTCAATGTCTTGAGCTGCATGTTTTGTACGGTATGTTTCTAGTAAAAAAAAGTAATTTAAAAAAAATAATCATCATCTGCTAAGAGATTTCCAAATTAGTATATTTGCTGCCAGTAAATTGATTAGTGCATTTGAAGTTTATATCTGTTTTAAAGAAAATGTGATAAATAACTTCATTTGGTGGTTAAGTCTTAAATTTTGTGGTATGGTCGTTCTCTTTTATTGAAAACATAACACCTAATCTTGTTATTAATCTGCTCTACCAATTATTATCCCCCCACCCCCCCTCTTTCTTTCTTTGGCTTTAAATTGCTTTCATGTTTTAAAATATTGGTTTTTGAAGACAAAATTTATGTAGATTGTTGATTTTATTTTATTTTAATCAAATTAAGAGTTCATAAGACAAAATAAGTATAGATATAAACCAGCCAAGTAAGTTTCCAACTTTTCTTATATTGGCTCGAGTGAGTGACAAGCACAAAAGCCTGGCCCCTTGAACATTTGGTTTCTATTAATGATTTGGCTTCCTTATTCTCAATCTGGATTTTTTTTTAACTGTTTTAAAATTTTTGGTGTTTAATAACTAGCCTGGAATCATGAATATGAGTAGATGTTGCCAACAGATAATTCACTTCATAATTTACTGCCAAAATGTCCAAGGCACGTATGACGTACCTCTCCATCTTTTTGAAAATAAATGGCAATTATCCAGCACAATCCACCTCTATTTGATGAGACAATCGCCTCCTATCATATGTAATTGTTCTTGCACAAATTCATTTGCACTTGTGGTTCTTGCTGTAAGGATCACAATTGACTATCTAGAGGAAAGCCAAGCAATAATGTGCACTCAATCACATATTAACACCTTAGTGCAAACTGTGTGAGGAGCTCACAGGGTTTGGACAGAACAATTAGTATTACTTAGACAACAGAAATTTTGAAGTATCAGTCACTAAATTATTCCCAAAAGATCAACTTAAATGCCTTTATCAAGAATACTATTTGCTATTTTTGGTAGTGGGTGACATAATTAAGGACTCATATTTTCACTTCTTGGTAAATCAATAACTTCATGTGTCAAACCTCCTAAATTTATATCATGACTCATTAAGGATTATGTTGGTTTCAAACTGCAGCAAGTGACATTCCGATTGTGAAAGGTGTTGAAATGAGTATGGACCCAGCGACCTTCTCTGCAGTGCGATTTGTTGTCTCAGCCATCCCATTTTTGCCATTTGTCTTTCGCGCTCGAGATGATATTAAAACCCGGAATGCAAGGATGGAGCTGGGATTGTGGGTTAGTTTAGGGTACCTTATTGAGGCAATTGGTCTACTTACAGCTGATGCAGGGCGTGCATCATTCATTTCATTGTTTACGGTAAGCTCAAACTCCTTACACATTTCTTTTCCCCTGTAATCATTAGATAGAGAGAAATATATATTTAAAATAGCTTTTCTCAATCAAATCTCCATGCATTGCTTTGTTTTACCATCACAATAAGACGTTTCCTATCCAACATGACTGAGACTCCTGATTTGTCAAGTGAAAAAATTAATCTCAGAAAGAAGCAGAATAGTAAAGTTTTAACAATTTCCTGCTAATTTGAACAGGTTATAGTGGTTCCTTTGCTTGATGGCATATTAGGAGCCTATATTCCTGCCCATACCTGGTTTGGAGTTCTCATGTCTGCTCTTGGGGTTGCCATGCTGGAATGTAGTGGATCTCCTCCAAGTGTAAGCACTGCATAATTCCTTATCAGAATATCTTGTTGATTGTATTGCAACTTTTGATACCATTAAAAGAAGAATCATCTTACGCCAAAAAAATCAAACAATGATTTGCACCAGATTGTTTGCTATGGGATAATTTTATCTTAATTTCATGAAGTCCCAATATTTTCAGGTTGGAGATCTTTTGAACTTTTTAAGTGCAATATTTTTTGGAATTCACATGCTTCGAACTGAACATATATCAAGAAGCACAAAGAAAGAGAACTTCCTACCACTTCTTGGATATGAGGTTTGTTTCCTTGTCCTGAATGTACTTCCTCCTCAAATGCACTTATACATGCCTCTTTTGATGATGCAGATTTTCAATTTATGCATATGAAAAAATTCTATGGTTTCGTGTAGGTGTGTGTTGTTGCTCTGTTATCCACAATCTGGGTTTTAATTGGAGGATGGTTTGATGGTGTTAATGGCTTTGACCAATCAACATGGACATGGACAGAACTATGGGATTGGATTGTTGCATTTCCATGGATGCCTGCTCTATATACTGGCATATTCTCTACTGGATTATGCTTATGGGTGGAGGTATTGTTCCTTAGCTCTTGCACTACCTGCTTTACAGACTAATTTAGGACCAAGTGAGCATATGACTCCTAATGGAACTGTATGTCTTCCATTAGGAGGTATCATTCCTTAGCTCTTGCACTACCTGCTTTACAAATTAATTTAGGACTGAGTGTGCATATGACTCCTAATGGAACTGTATGTCTTCCATGTCTTTTAAGTTACTTGTGCTTTATTTGTGTTTTCTATATGATCATGAATCCGGGCATGCCAAGTAAGTTCAGTATTAAGTAGTTATTTTGACAATTTATATGGATGCTGTGACTTCAACAGTTAATTGCTTTGTTTTCCTGGCCCCTTTTTCTGATAGTAGGGCTTGAGGTAACTTGGGTTGTTAATTTCTTGGGCATTCCAATTGAGAAGTAGAAATGGATTACGTGAAGTTTTAATTAAGTTTTAAAATTTTCCCGAAAAATCATATCTTACATGCATCTTCAAGAAATCACCTCATCTTCAAGAAATCATGTCTTACATGCATCTTCAAGAAATCACCTCATCAGTAATGTCAAGCATATCATTCATGCCAGGGATGTAGTTTCTAAGGAAAATTCTATTGTTAACTCCAGTCAATCCTCCTTCAAATTTGGTCCTTTTTGGCTGTGAAAAGTGAAAGTGCTTCTTGTTCTTTTGCATTGTTTTTGGCATGTATTTAGTTCTTTTTTTAGTACGGATTACCGCAGCTTGTTTTTGTTTCTATAGATGGCAGCCATGCGTGATGTTTCAGCAACAGAAACAGCAATAATTTATGGGCTGGAGCCACTCTGGGGTGCAGGTTTTGCATGGTTTCTCCTTGGTGAAAGGTGGGGTATGAGTGGATGGATTGGCGCTGCTCTTGTGCTAGGTAAGAAATAACATTAAGAAGTAACAATCCCTTTTATCTTCTTTTTATCTTTTGTTCCTGTGAGTTGTTGAATTTTCTATTGTTCCTGTTCTATACAATGGTTTGCCAATCAATTGTACCGGGTCCATGAATAATACATTAGAGTTATCACTCCAGTTTCACAGTTCCTGTTTGCTTATCAACCATTCTGTGTTGCTCTCTCTCGTTCTTGTACTTGGATTAGATATTTAAGATAGTGAACACTTTCTAAAGAAAATGTCTTTCGTTGTGAAGGTAAACCATGGACGAATGAGAGAGGTTGATGCCCGCAGATATTTTCAACAGCTTATTAATGCAGTTGATTATTGCCATAGCAGGGGCGTTTATCACAGAGACCTCAAGGTGTGTAATGTCTTTAACTCCCTCTGCCAGAATCAGTTAATATGGCAGGAAAGATTCATTGCTTCATAATGTTCTTTAATTTTTATGGCTTGTTTTGCAGCCAGAAAATTTGCTGTTGAATGCTTATGGAAACCTCAAAGTTTCTGATTTCGGGTTGAGTACACTGTCCCAACAAGTCAGGGTAATATAGTGCTGTTTCCTCTGAACTTCTCATTGGTCATTTGTTTTCAGATATTGTATTGATCTTGTTACTGTTATCTGTATTGTCATTTTTAAGCTTGGCATTGAAGGATAGTGATATTATTAAATGTATATTAGTAAGGAAGATGAAAGCAAATGGTTCTTGGTTGTACTGTGATAAAGGTGGAGACTGGAGAGAGGCGGAGAGCAGAGACTAGAGAGAAAGGTAAAATTTTTAGGGTTTTGATTTGTGGTTAATCTCTTAGACCGGATTTGTAGTTTATCTGGTTGTTTTTTGGTCAATGATTTTGTTTAGAACCAATGTTTAATAGGATTCACCAAAATTTTTGTTTTTTTGGTTAAAAGGATGTGCCAGATTATTTTTGTAATTCATTTGAAACTAAATTTTTTTGTAGGACTATTTCCTATATACTTGTGGTAGATAATAGATTCTCTTCAACAATAAAACTTATTGGTTTTATTTTTTTTAAAAGAAGCTCTTTTCCATGCTGAATTGTGTTATCTTACAAATGTTGTGCCAGGTAGAGAATTATGGTGGGATTTAAAAATAGGTACATGATTGTGGAAGTTTTCTTGGATCCTAATAGAGATCTTGCTGCTCAAGATCCCATCATTATTACGCAATTTAATGTCTCAAAGGAGGCTTGGTTTCAGGGCCACTTGAATAACCCTCTAAGGAGGCTTGGTTTCAGCCCCAGAATAGTAGAAATAGAATCCTTGTCATTGAACAGACTACTCTGTGTTTTCCCATGTACATGAGATAGTTCCTTTTTTTCAATCAAATCTCATTATTTATATAAAAAAAGAATCCTTGTCATTAAAAGTTTGGTTGTTCTCTCCCTCCATGTAGCCCACGGCCCACCTTAAACAAGGTGGGCGGCATTCCACGCAAAAGAGCTTCTATGTTTACACACTGCATTTTTACATGGCAAGGTCAAATTTTAGCCCCTCAGCTTGAGGTTTCCAATGTTTTTTATTTTGTTTGTCTGCTACATTTTCTTTTCGGAGGAGAGCACAAGTGCACAACTGTCTCCTGCTTTTAGTGCATTAATCTTTTGCAACAAGACTGTATTAGGGTCTAAAGTTTGTATTTAAATTAGGTTGAGTTAAATCAGGTTTGGTCTGAACCTTAAATCATCTTGCTTGATGTTTTTACTTGTGTCGACTCATCTAAATTTTGATTGCTGTGTGTCAATTTTTTAAAAAATTCTATGTTAATAAGGTTGAATTCAATTCCTTAATCCTTATCTACCACGGGTCTTAGATAATAGATTATTCTGTAAAAACAGCTGGCTGTAAATCTTGTGGATGAAAGAGGGTGTTTGCTTAAAATTATGTCAAATAATAGCAATCAGTTGGTATATTGTTTGATGGAATCATTAGTATCTATTAGGATTCAAGGTATTATGATCACCAATTGATCCATTTATTTTTATTATTATTTTTTTAAGCTATTCTATTTGGTTTTGCTTAATTCAGGATTGCTGATGCTGAGCTAAACTTGGGTGAAACTGAAGTTCGAGAAGCCCATTTGGCAAAAGTCTTGTATTTTATTCAAATTGGTGACAAGGTACATAAGTTTCTTAACTTATTGCACTTGAAAGCATTGTGACCTTTGCCTGCTTACAGTGGAATTTGACATCTAACTCCCCCTCCCGACCTACCATGAACCCAGGAGAAAGCATTGGAACAACTCAAGGTGACAGAAAGCAAAACAGTTGCAGTTAGGCAAAAGATGGACTTGGTGTTCCACACACTACAGCTTGGATTTCTCTAATTTCCAAAAGTATTGATAAAGCAAAGAGGTAAGCAATGCATGAAATTCCCAACAACATTCTGTGCTTCTGTCTTTTTGAAACTTGGCACGCATGAGTAATTGAATTATAACTGTTTGTACAATGATGTCAGCTTGTTTGAAGAGGGGGGAGATTGGGAAAGGAAGAATCGTTTGAAGGTGTATGAAGGCTTGTACTGCATGTCCACTCGAAACTTCAAGAAGGCAGCCAGTCTGTTTTTGGATTCTATATCAACCTTCACAACTTATGAACTTTTCCCTTATGACACCTTCATATTTTACACTGTCCTTGCAAGCATTTTAACCTTGGATAGAGTTTCCCTGAAGCAGAAGGTATTAGGGTTTCCCTACTGCATGGTTTAAATTTATTCAACTTATGTAATCTTATATTTTCTTTTTTTTAATATTTTTTTGAGCAAGTTCTCTGCTATTTATTTTTCTAACTAATTCTGGTTGAAATTTGTTTAGGCTGTTGATGCTCCAGAGATATTGACAATTATCAACACTTTGTTCTCCTTGGTGTTTGCTTATGCCGTATGGTATAACTATAAGAGCTAGTACTACATTTTTGTTTATAACTTGTATAATTCTATATATAACTTGTATGATTATATAACATTTTTGTTTTCAGCTGGCCTGATGGAGCAAATAAAATTGGACCGCTATTTGCATCCGCACTTTCATTACTACATGAGGGAGGTCAGAACTGTGGTTTATTCCCAGTTTTTGGAATCCTATAGAGTGTTACAATTGAATCAATCACTAAGGCATTTGGAGTTACAGTGAAGTTTATTGATTTGTAAGTACCTAAATTTTATTGATGCTCTATTTTAGATTCTATCTAGCAGTATGTTTCTGCAATACACAGATTCAATCAAAATAAAATGTAAATTGAAAAATATCCTTGTGCAACTGCTTCTTTTCCCGACTCTTTCTTTACGAAGCTCAATCTCCATAAGGTGCTCCCAATAATTGAGACAACCCTGAAAAAAGTGAATACATTTTACACTCTTTTTCAATTCTTCTTTTCACCAATATCATTGAAATTGAATAAGAATATGAATGATCAAAATAAAAAGAATTTTTTTATAAAATACTAAAGTATGTAATCGAAGCTCATCGTGTATAACAAAATTTTGGGTAAATGATTGGAATTGTTGAAAATAAATCATTATTGAACTTTTAATTTTCTTAGAAATTTTGGATAAATTTAAATTAAAGTAATATTTTAACTTTTTGAAACTTTTCTAATAGAGTTTCATCTAGAGCATGCCGTTTTAATTAGTAGCTTGCATGATAAAAGCACATTGTATGATGCATAACACTTATTAGTTATGTGAGGCAAGCACATCAATTGACCCAAGCAAAAATATGGCATATGATTAAAATTATATAAAATAAATAATGAAACTTAGTTCAATTAATTTTGAAAAACATCTAGCAATAGAATTTTAATTGGAGTGGTATTGTACACTTTTGGAATTTTTAGTAATAGAGTTTGATTGTATTAATAATTTTAATATACTTATTATGTCCATATGGTGAAAGCATGATCTATGAAATTTTTGTGATTGTGTAAAATAAATGGACAAATGGGTTGTCTGTGTGGCCTAAGGAGACTAGGAGACAGACATTCACTTGTTGCAGCTACAGCGTGTCCAATGCATTTTTCTTGTTCATTATGTATAGTATATTATTTAATAGGGTTTGAGATTTTCTTTTGAGACAGTGGTGTGTGTTTAATTGTGTTTTTAATCCACCTTTTCACTATTTCTCTGTTACAGGGAGCTCTTGCATTTTACTGCAGCAGGGAAGCTTCATTGCAAGATTGATAAAGTTGCAGGTGTTCTTGAGACTAATCGACCAGATGCAAAGAATGCTCTTTACCAAGCAACTATCAAGCAAGGAGACTTCCTATTAAACTGGATCCAGAAGCTGTCTCGTGTGATTGATTTGTGAAGTATTTTTTGATTTTCATTTTGATAATGGTGCCGAAATTTGCATATTTCAGAGGAACATAGAGCATAAGGAAGTTCTGTTGGATGCCTTCTATTCGTGAATCTGATATTAACTTATCTGTAACTATTTGTTTTCCGAACTTACCAAGCATTGAACATACTGATTCAGAATTCAATTCAGTTTTCAGTTTTCTTGAGTTTATGACTGCTTGCTTAGTTTATGCAACAACCAAACCTTAGTCCCAAAACCTCCTAGACATTAATTCCAAAACCTCCTAAACCTTAACCTAGCACAAGCACAAGCAGACAAATTCTCCAATTTGTCCTATGTCAATTTGGTATCATAGATGAAATCCTGTAGTTCTTTTCTGAAACATTCTCCCCCAGCCACTTGACAAGATTTCTCATCCAAGATGGTCACCAATGTGTAACTAATCACAGGTATGTGTAAATTCCCCCTTTCTACACATGGGGTAATTATACGGACAAATTTCTTGGCTCTCATGAGACTTTAGGAACCATGATCTAAAGTGCATTAAAATTCGCTGTCTTATACTAGCTATACATCTAATTTTGTCTCATACTAACAATAAATCCAGCTGTAGACATAGAAACATCCAAGATTATGTACGAATAATAAGCAATAGTTTTATGACAGCCTTATACTACCAATATGGAAAAACATCCCAGATTATATAAAATGACTGTTATAAAACTATTGCTTATCAATGATGTTTATATAATCTTGGATGTTTCTATGTATACAGCTGGATTTATTGGTAGTATGAGACAGAAAATTAGAATAAACTTTGGTGGTTGGATGTATAGGTAGTATAAGACAGCAAATTAGAATACACTTTGGATTATGGTTCCTAAAGTTTAATGAGATTTGAGGGATTTTTCTCATAAAATTACCTCGTTTGTAGAAAGGGAGAATTACACACACTAGGGGGAATAATCAAATGCTCAAAGAGCTCTAGCTTCTTACGTATAGTTTGTATTGAACTAGCTTCTTTATTGTTTTGTCTTTCCATTCTTTCTATCATTTCTTTTAATATTCCTTTCTTTAACATTCCTTTTTCTTTGTCTTCGTCAATTATGTCTAGTTTGTTTTGCACTATTTCAATATGACTATTGTCTTTCATTTCCGTGAAAGTTGTCTTTAAGTCTAGACTCCCTTGTTAGCCAAAAAAAAAAAAAAACAAACACTTTGGGTCTTATAGAGGATGTTCAATTATTATTATTATTATTTTATAAAATCGTATGGCAGAGTAGAAAAGATGCCAGTTAGTATTGCCCGGCGTCCATTACAAGGGGGCTCCAATTCCACCAACTTCTTGAAATTAATTATGCCCTAAAACTTACAAGCACATTGGAAAAAGTCTTTAAATGAAGCTTCAACTATGCTTTTGTTTTTGGAAATTAGCTTTCAACTGTGCTTATTGATTACACAGCGTAGGAATTTAACTGGTTTGAGTGTGGATCCCTTGGTCTTACCATAGTGCCTTAATTTGTGAAATGTGGTCTTACACTCTTATGGCCGGGGGGCTACCATTTTTCACTTTATTGTGAGTACTATGGATTATGGAAGATGGGAGGGGTTCAAATTTCACCAATATAAAACAGGGCATCAATGAATTCCACTTAATAGTTCACTATGACTTATCGGATTCAGTGCATAATATTCTGAAATGGAATATAGTTAAGTTAAAAACACTTCAAGAGATGTGGTCAAATACTTTAGTGAAAAATGTTAAAGCATGTTTCTTTTCTTTTTTTTCTTTTTTTTGAGAAACCCCAGATTAATGTAATAAAAAAGGTTAAAGCATGTTTCTTTGATTAATGAATTCAAAGGCATTCTTAAAGAATCATGGCATAAAACTTGGTTTAAAGATACCTCATGTATGAACCACTTTGAATATTATAATATACCTAGATTGACAAAGTTACCATTTGAATTTAGTAATAAAGAGTAACATGTGACAGAGGCTACCATTGTACCCTTCTAGTATTGGTTTGATATAGTATTTGATGCATTCAAAGCAGGCTTTTTTCATGTGGACATATATGCAAGAGAAAGACAGTGAGTCAGTGAGCTATGAGCATGAGCTTACTGAATGGGGAGCAAAGGAATAAAAAAGGCGATCTGGGATTTTGGCCTTAATGCCTCGCATGTAAGGATCACAGGATAAGTAAAGGTTCTTCACCAACACTTCTTTTGAACCCTCTGGCACCTTTAAGCTTAAGCTACTTGTGTTAAAGTACATGTCCGTTTCTTTGGGATTGCCATCTATGTAGTCTCTAGCTAGAATGGAAATAATTAACAACCAATTAAAAGACAAAATTAAACATTCATAATATCACAATCTAGAAACAGGTACATTGGATATAAAATACTTCGATTACAAGTTCATTCAGTGATAAACAAAATAAAGGTCAATGCCGATACAACCCAGTAGTAAGTTCAAATACACAATAAAGAGAACCACAATTTACATCTACAATGCCATTCCAAAATCAAGAATCTGCATGCTTGACAAAAATTCAAATATTGTCGTTAGATACCGAAAGCCAAAACATATGTATTGATCTACGCAACTTGGCTAATTGATACAATCATGGCATTTTATATAAAAGCATCACTTACCTAGTTTGGATCATTACTACTTGTCAAAGCCCCACGGGAAAGTGGACATCTTTTACGGTTATGCCCATGTTGATGACACAGTCCACAACTCTGCTTTTGTTGAATCTCCCTCAAGTCAGAATCTGGCCTCTGGCTTCCCGGTTCTCGCCGGACCCCATCCATCTCATTCCGTATCCTAGACGCCACAGGTCGACCTTTGCCCCACAACAAGTTTGGGTCAGGCACCCACTTTGGACCGTCCACATCCCTCCACAATGACTCTGACTTTGGCACCACAAATGCATGTGAGTAGGTGTAAATGGCGTTGTTCAAACTATAACATGAGTCAATATATGTAGTCGCATCTTGCCCCAAGTGCTGAAGAGCTTTAATTGCATGTGAACAAGGGATCTTTCGATTTTGTCACTTTCCACAACGACATGTTCTAGCTATTAGGTTTACTTCATGACTATGGTGTCCCCCTCCAGAGCTATGGATGTTGTATGCAGTAATTACTTGATATATACCATTCAGATAATTATAAGCATTTATTTGGTGGCTAAGAGATTTTTGTAGGTTTTGTCCATAGATTTTTAAGGCATATTTACTCCATACCTTGCCCTGTGAGAGATCATGAGTAATTTCTTTGTGTCGATCATGGAAATACGCAACAAGTTTGCAATGAGTGAATTCAACCATTGCAGCATATAGTTAAGTTAAAAACACTTCAAGAGATGTGGTCAAATACTTTAATGAAAAATGTTAAAGCATGTTTCTTTTCTTTTTTTTCTTATTTTTGAGAAACCCCAGATTAATGTAATAAAAAAGGTTAAAGCATGTTTCTTTGATTAATGAATTCAAAGGCATTCTTAAAGAATCATGGCATAAAACTTGGTTTAAAGATACCTCATGTATGAACCACTTTGAATATTATAATATACCTAGATTGACAAAGTTACCATTTGAATTTAGTAATAAAGGGTAACATGTGACAGAGGCTACCATTGTACCCTTCTAGTATTGGTTTGATATAGTATTTGATGCATTCAAAGCAGGCTTTTTTCATGTGGACATATATGCAAGAGAAAGACAGTGAGTCAGTGAGCTATGAGCATGAGCTTACTTAATGGGGAGCAAAGGAATAAAAAAGGCGATCTGGGATTTTGGCCTTAATGCCTCGCATGTAAGGATCACAGGATAAGTAAAGGTTCTTCACCAACACTTCTTTTGAACCCTCTGGCACCTTTAAGCTTAAGCTACTTGTGTTAAAGTACATGTCCGTTTCTTTGGGATTGCCATCTATGTAGTCTCTAGCTAGAATGGAAATAATTAACAACTAATTGAAAGACAAAATTAAACATTCATAATATCACAATCTAGAAACAGGAACATTGGATATAAAATACTTCGATTACAAGTTCATTCAGTGATAAACAAAATAAAGGTCAATGCCGATACAACCCAGTAGTAAGTTCAAATACACAATAAAGAGAACCACAATTTACATCTACAATGCCATTCCAAAATCAAGAATCTGCATGCTTGACAAAAATTCAAATATTGTCGTTAGATACCGAAAGCCAAAACATATGTATTAATCTACGCAACTTGGCTAATTGATACAATCATGGCATTTTATATAAAAGCATCACTTACCTAGTTTGGATCATTACTGCTTGTCGAAGCCCCACGGTAAAGTGGACATCTTCTACGGTTATGCCCATGTTGATGACACAGTCCACAACTTTGCTTTTGTTGAATCTCCCTCAAGTTAGAATCTGGCCTCTGGCTTCCCGGTTCTCGCCGGACCCCATCCATCTCATTCCGTATCCTAGACGCCACAGGTCGACCTTTGCCCCGCAACAGGTTTGGGTCAGGCACCCACTTTGGACCGTCCACATCCCTCCACAATGACTCTGACTTTGGCACCACAAATGCATGTGAGTAGGTGCGAATGGCGTTGTCCAAACTATAACATGAGTCAATATATGTAGTCGCATCTTGCCCCAAGTGCTGAAGAGCTTTAATTGCATGTGAACAAGGGATCTTTCGATTTTGCCACTTTCCACAACGACATGTTCTAGCTATTAGGTTTACTTCATGACTATGGTGTCCCCTTCCAGAGCTATGGATGTTGTATGCAGTAATTACTTGATATATACCATTCAGATAATTATAAGCATTTATTTGGTGGCTAAGAGATTTTTGTAGGTTTTGTCCATAGATTTTTAAGGCATATTTACTCCATACCTTGCCTTGTGAAAGATCATGAGTAATTTCTTTGTGTCGATCATGGAAATACGCAACAAGTTTGCAATGAGTGAATTCAACCATTGCAGTAATTGGTAGGCCACGGGCACCTTTGAGTACTCCATTGAAGCACTTTGAGACATTGGTTGTCATAGCCCCATAATGGTATCCACCATCATGTAGCTGGGTCCACATGTCTAGATCCTCTTTCATTAGATATGTGTATGGCATGATAGATGAGTCGGGTTCACTTTCTTGCTGCTCGGTTCTCCGTTTCTTCCTAAGGGCCTCGATCTTGGCTTCCTTGATAGGTTGCATGTGCAACTCATACTTAGCTTCTTAAGTAGCATACCCCGCTTTCAAGGCCAATGACTTTAAAGTGACGTCTTGAAAATGCGTGTTGAAGTTGCTAGCAACATGTCGAAGGCAATATCTGTGAACTACTCGTAGTCGTCCATCATCATCTCTAGGCCAGTTTGCAATTGCGTTTTGAATACCCTTATGTCGGTCAGAAATTATGCAAATGTCCTTATCTGCTATCATATCTTCCAGTGAGATCCTGAGGCGTTCTAAAAACCACCCCCAACTAGGCCCTGACTCTTTGTCCACAACGGCAAAGGCGAGAGGCAAAACCTTGTTGTTAGCATCGGTGGCCATTGCAATCAACAACACCCCTCGATATTTACCATACAAATGAGTCCCATCAATACTGATCACTGGCTTACAATGTCTGAATCCTTCAATGCATGGAGCGAAAGCCCAAAATACATAGCGCAATATTGTATCACCGAACTCGTCCCTGGGTATGGTGTGCCACCAGTACCGGGTGCCAGTCTCTTCATCCAAGTATGCCAATAATAACTTTCTTAACCTTTGGTAAGACTCTTCCCAATCCCCAAATATCTTCGCAATAGCTCGTTGTTTCGCATCCCATATCTTATAGTAAGAAAGCTTATGCCTAAAATACTTCCCTTTAATGAAATCTCTGAGGTGATAAATTATTACCGTGTGTTTTTCTTGCAACAATGGAACAAATTCTGCTGCAAGAAAATTACAATCCATCATTCTACCATCAAGGGCCGTGGCAAGGGGTATACAACTGTGAGGACCCCTATAAGATGTGACTATCCATAGCCCATGTTCAGGCTTCGCGATTGCCCCAATGTACCACATGCATGACTCATTGACGCATTTCACAGAAAATCTACTTCTGGTTGACCTACTAGTCATAATGTTTCTGTTATGCTTTGCGGCATAAATTGTTAATGCACATTTCACCGCCTCTTTATTCGCAAAAATCAACCCTTTTGCAAAATTCATGTCCGCATTCCAAGAAGAACCAAATGCTTCCTGAGCAACTTCAGGATCAACCATATTTTCCCAAGTATTTTCATAAAATGATGAGGCAGAAGGTTCATAAACGGGGGTCGCATCATCTTCATCACATTCAGCCATATCATTAACATGAGGAATGAGAGTAATTTCATGGTCATCAACACCCCTGTCAAAGTTGCTTCTCTCAATCCTCTCTTCGTACTCATCTCTATCGTCAAGATCTTCCCCAATACAGTCTTTGTCTTCATCTTCAACTACTGGAACTGTAGAGGATTCGCCTCGATGTGTACAAAATTGATCTTCATATCTATTTCCAGGTTCGCTCTCAATTGTTGTTGGTGTCTCTTCAAAATAGGGTGTATAGCCTCCCAATGTGGTGCATCGATCATCTAGAACTGCAAACTGTAGAGATGTAGTTGTTTGTACAATTTTCTCTACGCTGACTTCCGCACGTGGCTGCAAACTGACGTACAACTCAAAATCTGCTATATTTTCCCATTTTTGCATCTTACTAAACATGAATTTCACATGTTTGTCCTCTGTTATCGCCATATATCTGTAATTAATGCATTGATTGAGAACTTCATGTGGAGAACGGAAAGTAATATGTATGTCATGCAAA
Source organism: Notholithocarpus densiflorus (assembly GCA_030021035.2). Lineage (NCBI taxonomy): Eukaryota > Viridiplantae > Streptophyta > Magnoliopsida > Fagales > Fagaceae > Notholithocarpus > Notholithocarpus densiflorus. The sequence goes on from JARYZH020000020.1 coordinate 3,601,257, forward strand.
GCAGGGTTCACTTGCAACTCTTCCATAATTTTTACTTTCAAATCATTCAGGGTCTTTAGCTTACGGCGTATCATCATATAGAAGCACTGGATACCCGGACCTTGAAACATCAATCTGTCATAAGGGTTGGCATTGCTAAGGGGTTCACTGTAGTATATATTTATATGGATCATTGTCAACCTATAGATCATCAAGTACAATGGTGTTAGTGACAAATTTATACCGCTCAATCAACATCAATCACAAAACTTTGCGTATGAAATGCCAACAATACTAATCTCAACCAAATTTGCATAGACTCACCTTAGGTCACATACAAAAATAGTCATTACCAATTTCATATTCTTTTAAAATTTTAAATCATTCTAGGGGCATGACTTTCAAAACCCATTCAAATAAGTTCTGATGAACAAAAATAGTATATACCAACCAGTTATCCATTGAAATCTCTGTTACAAATCTTAAATAAATATATCTTGAAATAATTTATGGTCAAAAGACTATAAATACTATCTTAGGTATCAAACTCATAATCCATTTCATATCCATGATAAAGACCTAAAGTACTAAATATTCCTAACAATTGATCACAATATTTAGCACTAAATGTTCCCATCACAATATCCATAAGGGCCTCACAATATCCATTATAGATATTTTTTCTTAAATAGATTCATGATCTTATATAAATGTGTCCAAATATTTAGACATTAGTTTGGCGGTAAGTAATCAAGTTCATCATTCAATTGAGCACTAATGTCAAAACTCAAATAGCACTTGTCATGATTAAATGCAAGCTATCAAAATAAAAGGACTGAACAAAACCAATTTCAAGATATGACTAGTTTTTTGGACATAATATGAGTCATACTATGAACGTGATTACACTTTTTATAATTAATCATAATATAAATTTCAAAAAAAAAACAATATACTAACAAATAAATTAATCACTAACAAATAAATTAATCACTATATATACTAACAAATAAATTAATCACTACAACACAAATAAACTAATCACCCTCTGAAAAAAAAAAAAAAAAAAAACATAACTTTTCCTAATATGTTCTAAATTTTTCTTAAAAAAAAAAACTAGCAAATACAATATTGTATACTAACAAATAAATTAATCACTAACAAATAAATTAATCACTACAACACAAATAAACTTACACCCTCTGAAAAAAAAAAACTAATCACAATATACTAACAAATAAGTTAATCACTATATACTAACAAATAAATTAATCACAATATTTACACTAACAAAATAAAATAAAATAAAAAAACTAGCAAATACAATATTGCATACCTGAGATGTTGTGTGAGATAAGTGTAGTGAAGAGCTGAGAGTGAGTATGTGAGATGAGTGTAGTGAAGAGCTGAGAGTGAGTGTACTGAGAAAGTAGTATCTGAGATATAGTGAGACGGACAAAGAGGGAAAACAGGTCCCAGCTGGGACCCACGACAACACGTGGAGGGCTGGGGACCATTTATAGAAATTGAGTCAAGTAGGCTCGATTTCCAGTTCAGTACCCACGTTCCAGCTCAGTACCCACGTGACTGGTACAGGTGAAATGAGACCTGGATGAGACATGGAAATCGAGTTCAATGAACTTGGTTTCCATACATAGAAATCGAGTTCATTGAACTCGATTTCTATACATAGAAATCGAGTTCAATGAACTCGGTTTCTATACATGGAAACCGAGTTTATTGAACTCGATTTCCTGGTTTGTCCACGTTAGTTTCTGGGTAAATCGAGTCCACTGGACTCGAATTGTTAGAAATGAAATAAGTTTGAAACGTAGACTAACTTATAATATAGTATGAGTTTTGTAGTTATTTTTTTAAAAATCTCAAATGAAACAAGTAGAATTTTCTTTTTTGTTAGAACTTAGAAGCACAGCGTCGGTGTGTTATTGCTTGTTGACGCAAAGACTTCTTGGTCATCAATTTTCACTTTGACAACTGGAAAACGTTGCCAAAAAAGTATGCAATGTGAACCACTTTAATTTACTGTTCGATTTGAATCCCTTCTTTGACCTTTTACTTTATTTGTTTCTTTTATAATTTTTTTTACTTAGTGGTTCCAGTTCTTTCGCCATGTCAAGTAAACAAATAAAATCATTCTATTGCGGAAAGCCAGGATACTGTCATGCAAGAACAGAGTTGGGTGCATGGCACCATTGTAGTCCAGCCCACATTTTATAGGACACCTCATTAAATGAGGCAGTTGGACAAGCCACAAAAGTCATCTTGCTTTTTCTTGGAAGGTGTCCTGGGCGTGTCTTACACACTGAAGAGAAAAAGGAAAAGCTAAAGGAAAATAGAGAGATATTCGGTCATTGAGTGAGATTACTCATTTATATTTATTATAATTAAGTTAGTGTCTTGCTCTTATATGTGTGTGTGTGGCTGTGTGCATGCCCAGTTTCATTTTCTTTATTAGTATATTTCATTTATGTTTTGTATCTTTCCTTTTGTTTATATATTTTAACATTGAATGCACACTAGTTTTAATTTTTACCATATATTTAGTCTTGAATCTTAGTATATATTTCATTCTTGAATTCAAAATTTTTTTGTTCATGATTTAGGGTGAGTTTGGTTCAACTTTTTGTAAAAGTGCATAATGAAAAAGTTGAGTTTTCAAAAAGTGCATAATGAAAAAGAGCATTTTTGAAAAGCTGAGTGTTTGGTAAAAGCTGTTAAAAAGTGCTTTTTGAAAAAGCTGAGTGTTTAGCTAGCACTTATAAAAGTGACAATTTGAGGGATAAATTACCAAAAAGGACAATGTATATATAAGAGAGTTTATTTCGTACTTTTTTTTTTTTTTTTTTGCATGTGAGTTTGTTTCATACTTAAATCAACTACTTCATCATACTTAAATCAATTTTTCTCTTTCTAAATTTTTTTTTTCTCACCAATATTAGCTAATAATAACCTACTACTTAAGATTTATTGTGAAAATATTGTGATAAAAATAGATACTGATTTTAATTTTAACGTGCTATTACAATTGTTTTTTTCTCTTTCTAAAAAATTTATTTTTTTCTCACCAATATTAGCTAATAATAACCTACTATTTAAGATTTATTGTGAAAATATTGTGATAAAAATTGATACTAATTTTAATTTTAACGTGCTATTACAATTATTTTGTTCTCTTTCTAAAAAAATTATTTTTTTCTCACCGATATTAGCTAATAATAACCTATCACTTAAGATTTATTGTAAAAGTATTGTGATAAAAATTGATACTGATTTTAATTTTAACGTGCTATTACAATTATTTTTTTCTCTTTCTAAACAAATTATTTTTTCTCACCAATATTAGCTAATAATAACCTACCACTTAAGATTTATTGTGAAAGTATTGTGAAAACATTTGTGATAAAAATTGATACTGATTTTAATTTGAACTTACTATTAAAATTATTTTTTTCTCTTTCTAAAAAAATTATTTTTTTCTCACCAATTTAACTAATAATGACTTACCACTTAAAATTTATTGTGAAAATATTGTGATAGCATTTCATTCTCTCTTTTTTTTTTTCTCGCTTTTTTTCTCCTCCACACACGTAAGATATTTCCTTCTTTTTTCCTTTTTTTTTTCCCCTCTTTTTTTATCCTCCACACGTACCCTTACTCCTTTTTCTTTTTATCCTTCTTTCTTCTTTTCTTTTCTATCACTTCTCCAGAACGTTCCTTCCTCTTTTTTTTTTTTTTTTTCCCTTTCTTCCTTTCTCCCTTTCTCCCTTTTCTCTTAGCAGTTCGTCTGTAACACCCACGCACTACCTCCTTACCCTTTGCTCATCAATAAGTGCTTGCAAGAACTCATCCGTCCTCTTGGAGAGACTCTTCAACTTCTTCTCCAAACCTCCATAATCCATCCACCGGACCACTACAAGATGGGTAAATTCTGATTTTGCTATATTTTTATTTTATTTATTTATTTATTTTTTTGCATTTTGAGGAATCCTAATTTGCAAGGGATTGATTTTTTTTTTCTTTCCCTTTGCTCATTTGAGAATTTGTTATAGATTTTTGTATGTTTAGATTTGGAAATTTGTTATTGAATTGAACCTGGGCTAGGCGCTATTTTTTTGGGGTTTTTGTAGCAATTAATTTATCAAGGGGTTCTGCCGTTCTGGGGCTGCAAACACATGAGCATGATTTATTGAAGGATAATTTGATAATTACCCAGCTCACCCCAACGGATATATGAAAACGCGCACTGGCTTTTGGCAAAATGGACCTGAAGAGCTCCATATTCACCTTGCGCGTTCTCTTCACAAGTATAAAACGCAACTTTTTCCAAAAAGTTGCGTTTTATACTAGCCAAACGGACTTTTTGGACTGGCTTTTTCCAAAACGTGACTTTTAGACTGAAAAAGTTGAAACAAACGGTCACTTAGCCTCCTAAGCTAAAGTCTTGACGCTGTCTCTGTGCATAGTGTCTATTGGTGTTGAATGGGTGAAAATGCATACTTTGAATTACAACTGATGAAGGTACGAAATCACTACAATCTAATAGAGGATGATGTATCTCGCATTAAAGGCATTCTTCTCCATACCGGGGAATTAGAAGCAAAGACTTGTATCAGAAGCAAACACTAGAAAATAAAATCTGTAGTACTACATCTCCTAAACAACAGAATACGCACAACAGGAAAGCCAGGATACTGTCATGCAAGAACAGAGTAAGGAATTCTCCAAAGGCAGCAGAAAGCAGCATACGAAATCGCTTTTTTCGACTATCAAAACTAAATTGAGTTTTTCATCTTGTCCTTTTTGTTTTCCAGTTTTCCTTTTTAACTATTCGATTGTTTCAACTACTTAACTTTTATGTTTCTTTGGTTTAGATGGAATATTAGATACAACTATATGGCATCCTACGTGAATTACGACCTGTCTTTCTAATTAGAACATTTTCCAAATGGCTTCATATGACCGCATTTGAAATGATCTACAATGGAGACGTGACATGTATGCCTATTCTTATAAGTGCACTAATGGTACACGTGAATAGACAATTGCAAAAATTTTAGCATTTACACTTTCTAAACACTATTTTTTCAATTTTAACACCTCATTTTACAATATGCCAAATATCAAAACTTTCTATTTTTTTTTACAACTTCATTTAAATATTATTTCTTTATAATTTTTTATTTCTTTTTTGTTTTTTTTTTTTTCATCCTCTCTCTCTCTCTCAGTCTCACTATCTCAACCCAGCAATCATTCCCACCACCGGCCACTAGCTACCACAATTCCACAACCACAACAATAATTAGAGACCCACGCCGATGAGACCCACGCAGATCAAGTTGATGACCCACGCCGATGAGACCGATTAACTCGACGATCCACGCCAGTTAACTAGACGATCCATGAACGTAGACCCACAAACCCAGACCCACAAACCCAGACCCATGAACTCAGACCCACAAACCCAGACCCACAAAATCACCGGAGCACATCAGACCACGACCCAAAATGCCAAATCCATAACCCACACAACCACTGCCGAATCTACCATCAAATCATAATTTAAAAAAAAAAAAATAAAAAAAAAAATAAAAAAAGAAAAAAAACCACTGCGATAGAGATCGGCTTGGCTTGATGCTCCGGCCTGGGTTTCGTCGGAGAGGGAGGCAGAGACGTTGAGCAGAGGGAGAGAGAGAGCAGAGAAATGGTTGGCTTAGAGCAAGAATGAGAGACGGAAGCAACGGAAATGAGAAAAAAATAATAAGAAGAAAAGAAAGTGGGCCCCACCTGAATAAAAAAATAATATAAGTTTTACAATTGGTGAACAGTGCGGTCTCAAATATGAGATTGTATTGTTCATCAATGCCAAATATTATAGCATTTAAAACACTTGATGGAGGTGGTTTTTTAGAGTTTGGTGTGTCAAATGTAAGACTGCCTGTACCTCTTGATGAAAATTGCAAATAATGCAGTTCTAGGCTTCCAAATAATAGGAATAAATAAATGAAGGCAGTTGGTCAGAGTTAGAGAAAATCAGAAATCAGTAAAGTACAATAAATACAAAGGAGGTTCAAATAGGAAACAATCAGACTTAGATTGGATACAATGTTATCACTTATCAGGGACAATTAAAAAAAAAAAAAGTATCAATATGACAGACAAGAAATATGCCTTAATTGTTCCTATGAGAACCATAGTAAGAATACTAGAAACTTCTGCAGGACTGATAAAGAGAAAACAAGAATCATGAGAGCCCTTATGCTATCCACCATTATCGGCCTTCTTCAATGGTAGATGTTAATTCATTCCAGCCTTCTGGTTTAGTAGTAGAAGAAGTTGCACTAGAAAGGGATCTTCTTACAACATAGGCTGGTTGTTTAGGAGTTGGGAGAGTTGCAGTTTCACTACCAAGCATGAAAACCACATTCGACATTGTGGGACGATCACTTGGGTCTTCTTGTACACATAAAAGCCCAACGTTAACACACCTCAAAAATTCGTCTGCATTACAAGTTTCACGTATTGTTTGGTCCATTAAATCTAAAGCCTTGCCTTCTTTCCACAATTTCCATGCCTGGGACGATTTGAAATTCAAATTGGCATAAGGTAGAGTGCAGGAAATATAACTATATGTAATTGATGCAACATACTTTTTCTTTGGTTTACTAATGCAACATACTTACATAACCTAAAACACTCAAAAGCATGTTCTGACTGGTGAAATCCTGTGTTCTTTTTTCCGCTGATAACCTCAAGTACAACTACACTAAAGCTGAAGGCATCAGACTTGACTGAGAAAAACCCATCCAATGCGAATTCTGGAGACATGTAGCCGCTGCACAACAAAAATTATTTATATTGTCAGTGAATTAGGGGACATAGATGGGAAAACTGAAAACTGCTATACAAAGTCTAAATAATCAGCTTTCATAATCAACCATCTGCATCAAACTTACTAAGTCCCAACCACTCTTGTCGTGGTTGCCTCAGTTTGTTTGCCTCCAAATATCCTTGCCAAGCTGAAGTCAGAAATCTTGGGGTTCATCTCCTCATCCAGAAGAACATTGCTTGTTTTCAAATTTCTATGAATGATCCTCAACCTTGAATCCTGGTGAAGATAGAGCAACCCCCGAGCTATTCCCAAAATGATGTTAATGCGTATCTTCCAGTTCAGTAACACACATAGAGTCCGATCTTGCATGCCATTTTTCATTTCAGGACATATTTTAGTAACCATTCAAATCTAAATTACTGGTAAGTAAAAAATAAAATAAAATAAAATTCAGGATTAGAGCCTAACCAAATAAAAATGAGTCTAAACTCTTGTTTGGCATGTATTCATAGAGTAACATTTTTTCATCTCCTTCTATGTAATAACCCAAAAGTCTAACAAGATTCCGATGCTGAAGTTTAGCAATTAAAACAACCTCATTCTTGAATTCCTCCAAGCCTTGCCCTGAACCACTCGAGAGCCTCTTTATAGCAATTTCTTGTCCTCCTGGAAATGTACCCTGAGAGAAAACTCCCATAACCATAAGCACCATCCATCATTAATTAGAAACTAGTAAACAAACTGCTATATTGATTGAGTACTAAAAAGGTTAATAGCTTGTAAACAGGCCCAAAGCCCCCTTGTCCAAGCTTTTCTGTATCTGAGAAGTAATCTGTAGCTGCTAGTATGCTTTTCAAATTGAAAAATGGTACATCTATGCCTTTTTTATCATCTTCTCTAAATTGGTCTGAATCTATCAAGTCTTTGACACTTCGTTCACTGTTATACAGTCGAAATGCTGCGTTTCCCTGAATTCTTTCCCTGTTAACTGATTCTAAGAGATTAATCATAACTTCAGTCTCTTGCTAGCTAATTTTATGGAAGAAACCAAAATATTGTCATTTTGAAACAAGGATATATGGTTGTTTTTGCACCAGTTACCTTGTCCGTTGGCCACTTTTCTTCTTCTCAAATAATACAAGTAACAGCATGCAATAACCATCAAAGTTGCAGTAATCACTGGGATAACTGCACGTAATAGGTTCTTTTTTTTTTGTGAGGCACTGCAAGCTCGTTGTGCACAACTTCAAAAATGAAAGAAAACAGTAAGTAAGATGAAAACTATTGGGCCATTGTCAAGATAAAATGGTTGGGTTTCCCACCTGCATTCAATCTAGGTCTGTGATAATGCATATTAAAAATATTCATTTAAGGAAAAAGAATAAGTGAGTGCCTAGAACAAACTATCTAGGCATCCTAATGGCAGACGGGTTTCAAATTTAAGAGGGGTTTCTTATGATTTCATAATTATCATTGACAATATCGTTTTGAGTATTTATACTCTTGGCAGCATTAAAAAATTTATCGCTCATTAACAAAGCAAAATTAAATGTACAGGGCACACTGTTATCATATTGTGCATTAATATAGGATTCTAACCTGGAGTGCAACTGAAATTTGAGGGATCCCATTGGAACTCTGTGTCGCATAAGCACCTTTTTGTTCCACCTTTCATTGTATGGCAAGTTGAATGTGGCCAATCATCGCAGTCTTTCACTGAATTACAGATTGGAGATAATGGAGGCTTCCACCGGATTTCTACTTCACCTAACATTCCATCTTTAGATGAAAGATATGATTTGGTCACATTAAATGGCAAGTGATTGAGCTCCAGAAGCTTTCTCACTACATCAATAGCTGTATAATTATTCACTCTAATTGTAAATGTTTGTTCTTCAGGTTGAATGATTGTGACTGGATATGTACCGCCGGCCAACCCAAAGCTAACTTGGCCAGTGGTATCGTTGCAGTTGAAATGTGAGTACATAGGATCACCACAATTTGGTCTGATGCTTAGTGGATAGGGAATTATTGTAGTGCCACAAGGCTCACAATCTCTTTTTGTCAGTTCTGCAAAAAGAAATGCCAAATATCAACAGGCAATGTAATCATATGCAGTCCTCTAAAATTCCACTGCTTTTATTAGTAACTTTTGTTATTGAAAACACATTAAATATCAATCAGAACAAAACCATTTGTCACCTTCCTTTTTAGAACTAATATTGCTATCATTTGAACCTAAGACCTACCCCAGACTCAACTCCTCTTCTTTCACAACAGAGCAAAAGCCCAAGGATATTGTGATTTTTTTTTTTGGTATAAGAAGGGATATTTTAAATTGGTACTATTGATTATGCAAGACCTGGCCTCATAATAACCTAAATATATGGTGCATTTTGCGCTCAAGCTGGATAATTATAAGTTAATGCAATTATTAAGAATTGCTAGATAAAACAACAATGTCAGCTCTTTACTGAATTTCCTCCTAGCTTTAGGCTATAAGCTTTGAGCAATTTGAGTTGATGTCATTAAGTTTCTACAAAGCTTGGCCAGACTTTGGGCCGTCATGATCAACTAACTATTGCCAAATTGTACCTTGCATAGTAAACTGCAAGAAGAAATTAGAAGCATTTGATTGATTGGACTTAAACCATTGCAATGGATCTAGAAAGATCTCATTTGGTGCCAAATCAAATTCTCCTATCAGGATACAACACTTGGCCAATCATGTAACAGATGAAACTGACCAATGTATTGGAAATATTAACCTATTAGAATTTGGAATTGATCAATCCAGATGAATATCCTGAAATCTGCTATATAGATTCTACCAAGAAAAACGAAATTAAGTACCTATATCAGAAAGCTTCACACGAACATAGAGGTCAATGCCTCCTATCTGTTCATGTATATTTTTTTACTTCATTTGACCAGAAATAGCATGTGCCTTGACGACTTCTTTCTATAATTACTGATAGGCCAAGAATGTATTGACCCATTTAGTAAATTAATCAATTAATTAGATTCAATTTCATGCAATAAGCGTGGTAGCACAAATAAATCACCAACTAAGTTAAATACAGGGGAAAATAAATTTGACCTGTGTGATTTGTTTACGAATGAGGAAAACCATTGAGGCAAAACCCCACCGGGTGAATTTAAGGTCACCACTCCCGAGAATCCACTATTATCAAAACAAGTGGTTATAAGTAAAAGGAATCTCAGTACCTGATACCAACCTACAGTTGAACCCATACCTCAATACCCAATTGGACTTGTGATGTAGCGGCAATCTCTCATTTTAATGCATGACTCCCAGTACGTGACTAACCAATAATGCACGGATCCCAGTATGTGACTAACTCCACAGCAACCTTTTGATTGATGTAGTTGATTTGCAACAACTTCACATAGAAACACCAATAAGATCTTCAATGATGGTGTGAGAGACTTTGCTTAGTTATAGAACCCAAAGGCGTACAAGAAACACAGCAAGAACTATTTCTTCTGTAGGAGGAGGCTAGGGTTTCAAAAAGAAAATCTTATAAAGCTCTCTAGGGTTAGGTTTTTCTTTTCCACCTCCTTTAAATAGGAGCTTAATGGGCTCTCCTATTTCAAATAAGTTTACACAAACCTTGGGCTTTCCTAGTCCAATAAGGATTATACAAACCCACAAACCTTGGGTTTTCCTAGTCCTATAAGGATTATACAAACTCATAAACAAATAGCCTTTTAGAATAAAAATGTTGCTGGCTGTAGTCTGAATCTCGTAAGCTCGATAGATCGAGACATGTGTCGAGCTTTAAAGAATCTCGATAGATCGAGCTTCTGTCGAGAAGGTATCGAGACTTGCAGATTGCACTTTTCTTTAGCAGTTCTTAAGTAATCTTCATGTCTTCAATTTAACCACTTATAATGATCATCTTGAACCTTCTTAGATTTCACCAAATACAAGTAAAGTGCGTTTTGTCAAAGGATATGCCAATTACATAACAATATGTCCTTAACAATCTCTCCCTTTGGCAATTCGTGACAAAACCACATGAGTACATTGAATGTCCTAGAATACATTCTACTCCAGATTACAGAATAAATAAGCCTAGCCTAAAAGATCTGAACCTTGGAAGTTGCTGCAAGAAGAAGGTTCGGAATCTTGACTTGGCTTTAACTTGTCTTCCCTGAAAGGCACTAAAAAAAACACATCAAGGTACCATGTGACAAGTTAAATAAACAAGAAACATGTGTATAAAGAGAGAAAAGAGACAACACATGTGAGATAAAGAGTGAAACACATACATCATCATCAAATATAGAAACCACATGATGTATGTAAATGATTACAAAACCAAAAGATACACAACAAAAAATATATATCAATATCAAAGTGTATCAAACTAACTATCCTACTAAGTTAGTTACATCAAAAACTTTATTCCCTTTAACATGAAGTTCTCCCCCTAGTCTATTACTCCCCCTAAGGAATGACATTCAATTCTCAAATTTCTTCCCCTTTTTGACATGATTGTCAAAGGGCATAAAAAGCCAAAAAAAAAAAAAAAAAAACTTGACCGGAGACAGACAAAGAACAGACACAGAGGGAACGAGGAGAGCAAGGAACCATAGACCTACAAGAAAAAGAAAACAGAAGCATAGCAAGAAGAGGTTTAGAAAAGAAAGAAAAAATAGAACAATGCATGGCAATGTTATAATGACCATAGAATGCAATGCATGAGCATATAAGATCAAATAAACAGCACCCATCCCAAAACTTTTAGCAAGACATAAAAAAAGAACCCAAAATTTTCCCTAAAACGAATGAAAACCTAGGTCTAAATGCATAAAATGCATGAGAGAAGAGAGAAAGAAGAGATAGGTATCGATAGCAAAAGGATCTCGATAGATCGAAGTATCTATCGAGCACTAAATCTCGACAGAAAGGAATTTATTGAGGTGCTGTCGAGGATCTGTTGACGGCAAAAATACCTCGATGGATCGAAAAGCTGTCGAGAATCTATTGGCCAGACAGAAAGTTTCTTGATGGATCGAGAAGCTATTGAGACTAAATCTAGAAATCTCGATGAATCGAGATTGCGTTAACTTCTGTCGAGAAAGGAAGTCCAAGGGGCTTGATAGATAAGAATCTGTCGAGAAGCTGTCGAGCTTGAAGAAAATGAGTTTTCAAAGAGAGGAAAAACACAAAGAGATGAATGCAACAAGCAAGCTACTCAAACACAGATCCAATCAACATGTTAAGCTCTCAAAAACATCTCTCAACAAAAAAATGCAAAGCATTCATGATCCAAAACACACACATACACACACACACACACACACACACACACACACACACACACACACACACAAGACACTCCAATCCCAAGGCATGAAAAAAATATTTTTCAGAAACTCCTGTCCAAAAAGTTCACCACTAGTTTCTGACTTGACCTTCAGAATGTCTTAGGCCGGCACCACACCGATGCCCTTTGAAAGTGTTTCTATTTTTTGCAGGTTCACTACTCTTCATCTTTCATTGAAGATTGCAGGTTTGGGCAATAGATCTATTAACAATTTGGAGCATCATCAAATATTACAAGGAATATAAAATGTTGTAATGTAATGCTTATTACTATTCATTTGTTTGGTGACAACACAATAATGGAATCCTGAAGATAATAAAATGAAAGAATTTTAAATCAAACTTAAGATATATTTTAGGAAATATCTTACTTATATAATTATATTTCCTAAAAAATAATATTTTTTTTAAATTTGAAAGAGCGATTAGTTATTTTTTATGATTTTTTATTTTCATAATTATTATGTGCATATGAAAAGTTTGTTTATTTAGAAATATATCAATTGTAGAAATTAATATACCTACTAAAGAATAGCTATTACATCCTTTTTTTAAAAGAATAGTTATTCCTCATTTTAAAGAATAGCTATTCATAAGGAATAACTATTCCTTGTAATAAAAATGTAATCAAACTACTGGATAGCTAAATCATAAGAATAACTATTACATCAGAGTGCCTATTATACTCTACCAAGCATACCCAAAGTATATGTATCATATCATTAAATAAAAAAACAAAAATAACCAATTCATAGTTATTAATCCAAAAATTGGTGGATGTGGATTTTTAATGAGTCGAATTTTGTGTTTTAATTTTATAATATTAAATTTACTAACACATCACTTAAAATTTGTCGTCATAGTTCTATTAGCCATATAAGCATTGAGACTAATGTCCCATTTGGTTAAGCTTTTTGGACCCAAAAAGCATTGGCGTTTTCAAATTGTGAATTTTAGTTTTTGGCAAAGCTTTCACAGTCTGCGTTTTGAGACTGCAAAGGCCTTTTTTTTTCGCATTTTTGCATTGGACCCTCAGAGTAACAACACCAAAATGCAAGCTGAACAATTAATATTACTATTGGAAAGTTGTCGTCTTCTTCTTGAAACTGTCCTTACTTTTTTTCTTTTTTTTCACAAAAATTCAATTTTACACTCCATTCTAATGCCAAAAACAACTCATTTTCTGCCTTTGTTAGAGAATCTCGACTCCTCTGTATTTGGTGAGTCTGTTTTCCTTTCTTCTTCATAGACACAGAGCATGATAGATCAACCATGGAGGAGTGTGGTGGTACCGTGATGGGAGAAGCGGACTGTGAGAGGGAGAGCATGATGACAACATATATATGACAATGAGAGAGTGATATATATATATATATATATATATATATATATAACTATGTAACTAATATAATGGAAGAAAACTAATTGAAAATAGAAAACAAAAACTGTTACCAAACATCTTTTCAAAAACTTGTTTTGAGAAATATAAATAAAAAACAATTTTCTTGTATTTTTTAAATCAAAAACATGTTTGGTTTATTGAAATTAAAAAGATAGAGTTTTGAAGAAAAAAATAGAAAATACTAAAATATGTTGTTCCTAGGATTTGAACTCTAATTGCTAACTTATTAAATAAGACAGATTCATTAAATTAAATGCGTGTTTTCATTGACTTTTGAAAATTAGAAACTGAAAACAGTCTTTTACATGTTTTCAGTTTCCTTCACAAATTGAGTTTTGAGAACAGTTTTTGTTTTCTGTCAATTTTGAGTTGCCAAACAAGTTTTTTTGTCTCAAAAATAGAAAATTGTTTTTGAAAACAAAAAATAAGGGGAAAAAACAGTTACCAAACATACCCTTATAAATTCCAATTAGCTAAAAAATCTATTGTTTTTTCATCTTAGATTAACTTGGAAAAAATCATATTTAAGATTAGCTTTTAGCTTACATTGGGTTGCAACTTTTACAGGAGCTGCAAACCGCAACAATTTGAAGACTTAAAAGATGAAAAAGTACAATTAAATTAATGATATGAAAAGCACTATACAGTACATATGGTATGAATCTAGAATTGGGTTGATAACTTGACATTAGTATATTACAAATCAACTATCTCAGTTTCTCTTTTAAAAAAAGATAACAGACAACTAGACAATATAACTAATAGTTGATAGCCAACTCAAATCATAACTCACACAATACCACAAAGTATCTAGAGCACCAAAATCATGCGAAACTTGTGTCTAAAATATAAAAAAAATTTCAAAATCTGAATGAGGAATTTTTTGAAGTTCTCACTTGTGTTTGACAATAGCAAATTCAAAAATTCTAAAGTTCAAACAAACAAAACCATTAATCTAAAAACAAAAAATCAAATGAAGCCACCAATTTTAAACTATATTTCTAGCAGCTAAATAAAACCAAGATCTGAAATACGAATAGATACATTAACAAATTTTCATGAAAATAGATCCATTAATAATTTGTTGAGCAAGACACACACAACAGTAAAAGTGAATACCTGGCAACCATGAAGGGTCACCTTCAAACTTTTTTTTTTTTTTTTTTTTTTTCACACATGAAACCCGAATAAAATTTTGTTGATGAATATATCAATAGAGCTGTCTATCTTGTTTATGTTGACTTGGTGAGAAGAGATAAGACAAGGGAAGAGATCATGATGATTTGTTTTATGTTTTATCTCCAATTAGTGTGTAGCCCCATACAAATGCACGGGTACAATTAAAAATAATCACAATTATACATTTTTTTAAGAAGATATTCAAATTAGCTAACACTTTTTTTAAACCATACATTTCTAAAATATGTGATGAATTCTCATTATATATATATATATATATATATATATATATATGAGATTTAGAATTTAATTAGATTTAGACTTTTGGTTTTTTCACTCAATAATTTACTTGCCACAAAAATAAAAATAAAAATGGTTGGACACGTGGCGAAAAATTGAACTCTAATTGAAATCCAATTTAGAATCTAATTGGATTTGGATTCTTCGATTTTTACACTCAATAATTCACTTGACACAAAATTAAAAATTAAATGGGACACGTGGCACAAAATTGATAATCCAATTAAAATCTAATTAGATTTTTTGTAAGCTTTGCCTATTAATATATATAGATGGTCAAATTATAAAGAAAAATGGTTAAAATTGTCAATTTATAAAAAATACAAGTTCTTTTAAGTTTAGGAATCTGGATACTTACTTGTTTTAAAGGAAATCCATATTCCTAGAAAAAAAGGATTAAAGGAGAATCCAGATACCCCTGGCATATAAGTCCCTAGTGTGATTTACAACCAAATATGAGAATCTTTTAATATTCCTAGGAATCCTAAAACATTACCTCGTACCAAATGCCACATTAATGTTTTATTAAAAAACTAAAAATAGTTGAATAGAATTCTGAAATAGATCTATAGAACAAAATCATATATTATGTTGCTGTTAATCAACAACAACAACAACAACAACAACAACAAAAAAAAAAAAAATTATATCTATTTTTTAAAATCTAAAAAAATTATGTTATTTTTTCGTGTAGTAGTATAATTTAAATAATAATAAAAAAAAAGAATGAATATTTTGAATTGTAATCAAATTATGGTTTTTTATCAACTTATAAATTATAATAATCAAAGGAATAGATGAAGAATTTGGATTTTCTTTAAATCTAAAAATATTATGTTGTTGTTTTTATTCACGTGTAGTAATATCATTTAAATAAATAAATAAAAGGATTAGATGCAGAGTTTGGATTGTAATAAAATTATGATTTTTTATCAACTTATAAATTATAATAATAAAATGATTAGATGAAGAATTTGGATTGTAATCAAATTAAAATTTTTATCAACTTAGAAATTATAGGATTAAGATAAGAACAAAAAAAAGTATATCTATTTTTTTAAATTTTAAAAAAAAAATTATGTTATTTGGTGAAATCACTTGGTGCAACTACAACTTCATAGAATCTAAGCCAAACTTTGATTATATAGTATATAATGATATATATATATGTATGAATGTATGTATGTATGTATGTATGTATGTATGTATGTATGTATCACAAAAATAATGAAAAATGAAAAATATATTTGTATGCTATCGTATACTTTTTTAACCTATTATTTGATTTATTATAAAAACTATTTAAATTTGGGAAGAGAAGTGTACTGATAGGATAAAGGAAAAGAAACCTATTCGAATTTGATATTAATAGCAGGGTTTTAGTTAGCTCAATTGGTAAAGTTTCTGATGGTTGAATAAGAGATATGGGGTTTAATTCCCGCCTACACCAAAAACCGATTGGTGTCTTGGTCAGATAATAAAAGAGCTATCATCAAGAGTGGACGTCATAAGTTGAAACTTTCTAAAAAAAAAAAATGATATTAATACTTTTTTCGAGTAGGGGGACAGGGAGACATATGACAACAAATTATTAAATACTAGCCTTTTTGCACGCACATTGCGTGTTCTTAGAGGCTTTTCTATTTTTTTCCAAGGTAAACAATTTTTCATTCATCATAATTCGAAGTAGATGCATTTACCAATTATCAAAATTTCTAGGGTTGTAATAAGATGTAACATAAAATATAAATACATCCAAAAATGCATAAATGTCATCACACCCCTAAATATATTTGTAATTGAAAAATGAATCAACATTGAATTATAATGAATGAAAAGTTTTGTACTAAGGAAAAAAAAAAAAAAAAAAAAAGTCTCTAAGCATGAGCAATGTGTGTGTGAAAAGACTAATAAATAGATTTGATTGTGAATAGATTTTGTAAAGTTGTAATTTACAACTATGTGTTTTGTTGGTTTTATTCTGTGCCAAATTTAATTGTAATTTCATTCAATCTGTTGTACCCTGTATTTATTGTGGGATTTAATTGTAAGGGTTGTGTGATAGAGAGAGAGTGTGTGAAGACTCAAGCTATTGAAGACAAAAGGGTTTTCGCGGGTAGCTTGCGACTAAGCATCCCGCGAAATGATGCATGTGCCCTGCACATGACTGGAATTCGAAGAGTCAGGACAGATGGAGACAGTTGTGTTTCGCGAGTATCTCACGGGTACAGCCTTCCCGCGAGACACCCGCGAAACATTCTGTTCTGCCAGTCTGTACTATCTGATACACACTTTTTGTACCCACATTATATATACCCACATTACCCACAATTGTTGAGGAGTACTTCTGAGAGAAAACCCTAGCCAAAAACCTTGAGAGTTAGAGATTGCTATACCCACATATCTCTACACATTTACTTGTGGATTTCCTCAACTCCTACCTCTCCATTTCCATATCATTGAAAGGTTGATTGCCCAAACACTTACCACACCCTGTCAGAGTGTCAAGTGAGAATTTGGTGCTACTGGGAAGCATTGGAAGAAGCCAAGGATGGCAGATGCAACATGGTGCTTGTTGCGGGATCCGTAAAGCTAGACAAGACACGGTTCCGAGTAGCCTTGTTGGAGTAGGAGCTTGGAGGGCGACAGAGAGGTTTTTCGCCGAGTTCTTCGGTTTCCTCTTCGATAACACATTGGCGTGTTATCTTGTGTTTGCATCCTTCTTCCCTACTCTTTTAGCTTTCATCTTACTGTTGTGTTATATTGTTTATGGCTTAGAGTAGTTTATTTGTTCATCCGCTCGCTTTTACTCTTTTCCGCACTTAGTATAAGTTAGAGTAAAATCTATCGAGCCGTAATTTTTATCTTAAGGTCTGAATAGCTCTTGTGTTTTCATACAATTTAGAGCATTCAATTGGCATCTGAGCAGGTGCACTCATTGTGGTTTAAATACCTTAGTGCGATCCTTGACCCCTCTTTGAGATGGACCGGTCTCAATCTTTAAATGCGCCACCATATTTTGATGGTAACAATTATGCCTTTTGGAAAGTCCGAATGAGGGCATTTTTATGTTCAATAGACGAAATTGTTTGGGATGCCATTGATATTGGATGGACTAGGCCGAAGGCTGCCAAATCCACGTGGGATAAGGCAGCTCTCGCGACGTTATGAAATTCAAGCCAATGCCAAAGTAGAGCGAGTTTCCTCAAAGAAGCTTGATGAAGTTCTTCCTCATCAAAAACCTTTTTCCGATAAAACCAGACTAGGATATACTGGAGAAAGCAGTTCAGCTGTCAATGTCTCCAAGGAAGTGAAGTTTGTGAAAGCCAAGGAGCTAATAGTGGTTACCCCTACTGTTGAGAAAGTGAAGGAGGAGAAGAAAAAGAATGTGGCTGACCAACGGGTGTTGAATAAGTTCCGCAACCAATCAGTGGTTAGACCTGAAGCCAAAGGGAAATCTCTTCCAAGATCACAAAGAGGTCTGAGAACGAACTATGTCTGTCATCATTATGGACTTCAAGGGCACACCAGACCTAATTGTCATAAGCTGAGAGCATTGAATAATGCTAGGGATCAAAGGTCAAGAGGACCAAGAGATGGCAAGAAGAATTGGGCTATTGGGCAACCAAGAGGTCGAGATGGTGATTCCAGAGTGATGGATGTGATGAAGATGATTGATACATTCACCACATGTTTGGCAAACTTCAACAGAAGGTTTAAAGGTCACAACACTCGTACCCAATCCTATAGGGTACTCATGCATGATTATCTCCTATGTCCATGCATCAATACTTTCAATGTTTAGGATCATAGGTTCATGCATCATTTCATGCCTTGTTTTTTGGTTTTAAGCTTGTTTCCTTTTCAAGTTATGTTTTGTACTTGTTTTTATTGATCTTACTTTACTTGTCCTATTTTTGAGTGTGTTCAAAAATTCAAAAACCATAAAAATTGAAAAATCTTCAAAAAGTTTGATCGCTTGTTTTGTGTATATCACATGTGAATTTGGCCTAGTATCTTCGTACTTATGGCGTAGGGAATTTACGAGCTTAGCTTGTTTTGTATGCACATATATCTTTGTGCGAGAAATCTTGAAATCTATGGGTGACTGTTGTAAATAGATTTTCAAGCTTGTCATGAATGATTGGTCAATAGTCTTGATGGTCTTAATACTTGCATAGACTTGTGCCTATATATCTTCCCACCTTTATTTTTATGTTTTTGCTATAAGAGCTCTCCAAATGTAAATCTCACAATGAAAAGGAGATTATGAGCTGCAAAAGCCTGTCGCACATATTAGTATTTGACTAAAAAAAAGGGAAAGCGACTTTTGTATTGAAATGTATGGTGCTCAAAAAGTCAAATGCTAACTCTCAATGTTGAAATATAAAAAATTTTAAGCACCGATCTAAAAAAGAGATGTATTATCCAAAATGGATCAATTGTTATGATTTATGCAGAAGCCAAATGAAAAGCTTCTAAGTTTTGTAATCATTCTCTTGTGGGAGGTCATATATGTTCGTTTCTATAATTGAGATAGTCCACTTGATTTCATACCAGTTGTGTATGTCTTGATTGAATTGATCATTAAAGCTTCACTCTAGTCTAAGGACTATTCCACATTTGATACTCACCCACAACACACAAGACTTTGATTCATTTAATGCTTATTTCATTTGTGTGATTGTACAGGATCAAATGTGATGTGTATGCTCAAATACTTGTTGATCAAACCCAAAAAGATTTTTGAGTGTTTTATATGTTTTTGAAAGTGGTTTTTTTTTTAAAAAAACTTTCGTGTCTTTAGTTTTTTATCAAAATGCATTTTTGTGTTTTTCTCCAAAAACTGGTTTAGAGGCAGTTTCGCGAGAAGCTTGCAACTTAGAGCTTCTCGCGAAAGCTGATTAAGGGAAATAAAATTTTTGTCAATTCATATAGAGAGTCTCGCTACTATCTTGCAAGTATTTCGCGACTAACCACTTCTCGCAAAATGTTTTTAGGCAAAAACTGAAACTTTTTTTCAATCCATATAGAGGCTATCGCGATTGTCTCGCGACTTATTCGCTACTAACAGCTTCTCGCGAAAGCTTTTGAGCTTCAGTGGCCATTCTCGTGACTGTATCACGACTGGCTCGCTACTGCCTAACCCGCGAAAAATGAGTGTTTTCAGTTTTATAAGGCAGATGTGACAGGTTTTCAAAACACTCTCATTTCCCTCACTTAGACTTTCTCGAACCCCCCTCAACCCAAAACCACTTTTCACTCAAACCCCATCACTCTCAAGCTTATTTTCTGCATTTCCAACTTCAAGGTATGTCTTCTAAAACATTTTCTTCATGTTTTTTTGAGTTTATGCAGAAATTTAAGTTAGGGTTCTAAAATTTTGGGGGTTTTTCGAAAATAGGTTGGGGTTCTAAATTTTGTGAAAATTTTTCCAAATCTTTGATTGGGTTGAGTCCCATTTGATGTTTGTGTATCTGTGTTGGCCCCTTGAGGCATTCTAAGCATGTATTGAAGCATTTTTCACCATGTTCATGCATTGTTCATAGTTGGGATTCACTGTTGCATACTAGGTGTTTGACAAAATGTCCTAGTGACATTCTTGTGTTGAATTGGATTCAACTGAGTTCCAATACTTGGATTTAGTCTTGATTGATCATGTTTATCATGTTTTGGTCAGTGTTTGTGTGTTTTACACACTTTGTCCATTTTGTGCCTCAATGCCATGCCATGCACACACTAGGACCCTCTAGGCACACCCCATGCATCACATGCTGCACACACATGCATTAGCACATGCACTGCCCTAGCACACATAGTCACGGTTACTTCATTCATGCACTATGTTATTGTTTACATGGTTAAACACTTATAGCATGATGTTTTGTGTCCGTTTGCTCTGTTTTGAGTTTGTTATGCTCTGTTGTGCATTGTTTTACTTATGATTTGAACTAACTTGAATCTAATCAAGTTTTGTGTTCTGTTTTGTGGTTGTGCACATGTTTCTTGTCTGTTTTGTGTTCCCATATGCAGATGTCTCCGTTTAAAAGCTCAGCTGTGAAAGGAGGCAGCAGCAAAGGGAAAGCGTCGGCGATTCATGTTGATGACCCTTCATCGAGGTCAAAGAGGACAAAGTTTATGTACGATCTCTTCACCCACAAGGAGATTGATGTTTGTGGACACATCTTCCATTTGTTGAAAAAGAGCATTGAGAAGCAGAATTCAAGGACTGTAATGCCCTTCCCCACTCTCATTATGGGCCTAATTGCAAAGGAGCGGCTCAAACTTCCGAATGGCCTTATAGTGGTTCAGAGGGACTATCTCATTGGTGCACATACACTCACTAGGAGCACAGCTCACATCAAGGGCTCCAAAATAGGTGTGCACACGATACCACGGCCTCAAGTTGAGGAGGAGGGAGGTGATACAGAGGATGAGATAGAGAGATTTACTACTGCTCCAGAGCCTTCAGCTCAGCTATCATCCTCAGGACCAACATAAGGACCAGACAGACTTGACAGACTTTTAGCCAGAGTAGAGCAGATGTACACTATGTTAGACTCCCATGTGCAGCACACGGCGGACCAGTTTGCTTATGTCCAAGGTCAGATCATAGCCTTATCATCTTAGATCGATGATTTGTCCATCGACCAGGGTTCAGACTTCGAGTCTGACCAGGTCTAGCCCTCTAGCCATTTCGGTCAAAAAGGGGGAGAAAATTTTGAGGGGGAGCTTGCACCACGTTAGGGGGAGCATAGGTTTAGGCTTAGAAACATTGGTTTATAGGTGGATTACCTTTGTTTATTTTAGTATATATGACTGCTGGTTTATGTTTTTACTGCTTTTGTTTAGAACTTCAGTGTGCTTTTATTATTCAGTCTTATATTCAGTATGTTTGTGTTTATCTCAATGCTTTGTAGCATTTTTTTGTACTTTTAAGATATTATTATTATGTCTTAAGTACTTCACACTTGTACCCTAGTAGGATCTTGTTCCTAGATGCAAATACTTCGTGTATTTTGCATTGGTTGTGTTTTGGACATGCAATTGATCATTATGGTTGGTCTTCATTGCATTGCATGTCCAGATGAGCATTTTACTTGATAAATGTTCATTGTGGTCATTCTTTAATGACTAAACTTGTTTGATCAAACTATGTTTAAATGTTATATAGTGTTTACAAACTTGATCACACTTTACTTGCTCATGTATGTATCATGTATTCAACTTGTCATAAGCTTAATGAAAGTTTTGTTTGTGTGCGAGTGTTTCAGGTTACAGGTATATACGTGTAAGTACTTCACAGCTTCTAGATTAGGTGTGAGTGAGTTTTGCCACTGTTCCTAAACTCACGTTTAAATCTAGAGTCTGTTTTAAGGGTTTTGTCACGGAATAGCCAAAAGGGGAGATTATAAAGTTGTAATTTACAACTACGTGTTTTGTTGGCTTTATTCCGTGCCAAATTTGATTGTAATTTCATTTAATCTGTTGTACCCTGTATTTATTGTGGGATTTAATTGTAAGGGTTGTGTGATAGAGAGAGAGTGTGAAGACTCAAGCTATTGAAGACAAAAGGGTTTTCGTGGGTAGCTCGCAACTAAGCATCCTGCGAAATGATACATGTGCCCTGTACATAACTGGAATGTGAAGAGTCAAGACAGATGGAGACAGCTGTGTTTTGCGAGTATCTCGCAAGTAAGGCCTTCCTGCGAGACACCCGCGAAACATTCTGTTCTGCCAGTCTGTATAATCTAATACACACTTTCTGTACCCACACTATATATACCCACATTACCCATAATTGTTGAGGAGTGCTTCTGAGAGAAAACCCTAGCAAAAAACCTTGAGAGTTAGAGATTGCTATACCCACATATCTCTATACATTTACTTGTGGATTTTCTCAACTCCTACCTCTCCATTTTCATATCATTGAGAGGTTGATAGCCCAAACACTTACCACACCCTATCAGAGTGTCAAGTGAGAATTTGGTGCTACTGGGAAGAATTGAAAGAAGCCAAGGATGGCAGATGCAACATAGTGCTTGTTGCTGGATCTAGAGAGCTAGACAAGACACGGTTCCGAGTAGCCTTGTTGGAGTAGGAGCTTGGAGGGTTTAGGTACATCGGGTAGATTAGGCTTGGAGGGTCTCTTGCTAACCCATGTATCCCAACTGATTATCTAGTGAATCGATTACCGCTTGGAGGGCGGCGGAGAGGTTTTTCACTGAGTTCTTCAGTTTCCTCTTCGATAACACATTGGCGTATTATCTTGTGTTTGAATCCTTCTTCCCTACTCTTTTAGCTTTCATATTACTACTGTGTTATATTGTTTATGGCTTAGAGTAGTTTATTTGTTCATCCGCTCGCTTTTACTCTTTTTCGCACTTAGTATAAGTTAGAGTAAAATCTATCGAGCCGTAATTTTTATCTTGGGGTCTGAACAGCTCTTGTGTTTTCACACAATTTAGAGCATTCAAATTTGACTAAGGGGAACAGTTAAAATTAAGCCTAGAAGCTTTTGTTTTGAGGTATTGAGTTCTAAACTCTTTTCTTTCATTTTTGCTTTAATCTTGTTTTTAATCTTGTTTCTTTGCTTTGTTTATGCTTAGATATGTTTGTTTAGTCTAGGGTTTAGTAGTTTGTATGTTTAAAAGCATGTTAGGTTGTTAGATTTATTGTTTTAATTCTTGCTTTTTTTTTTGTGTTTCTAGATTAGGGTTCATCATGCGTGTCTACGTACGTATGATTCTGTATGTGCACGCAGACTCGTATTATGTGTACGCATATAACTGGCTTGCATACACAGACCTGTATATGCGCACACATACTCGTGTCCAGAAACCCTAATTTGAATTTTTTTTGTTTCTGTTTCTTTGTTTCTTTACATCATATGCCTTTGTTTGGTTCCTTTTTATGCCTTCTAAGTCTCTATTCCTCTGTACACACACACACACACACACACACACACACACACACACACACACACACACACACACACAGTCACACAAAACAAGTCTAACCAATTTTATATTTCAAAAACAACTTAAGACAGTTTAGTGAGTATATATTAACACATGTATTCCTTGTGATGGCCAAATCACATTGTACCTGCACATGTATCAAAAATAGCAAAGAATTTGCGTGTTGTGTGTGAAAACATAGCAAGAGTGCATAAGTGTCTCATATTATGATGATTTGTGATATGAGAAAATCAATTTCACTCCTACACAATCATAACTGCTTGATGGAGACTATCACCTTCGAGGTACATCCTATAACTCCCACATCTCCTAGAAACACGCTTGCAATCATATTTAAAAGCATTTTGATTCTTTTTGCTTTTATTTTTCTTTGCATATTTTTCTTTTTGAGCATATCATGCATAAGCATATAAGGGAAAAAAGAAATACCCAATTATGTAAGCTTAAACACAACAATTTTGCTATGCCAAAGCATATAGATGTTATTCATGATTGACGGGTTTTAGTGGTGAGGTGGTTATTTATGCCTTTCTCTTAGGATATTTTAGTCATTCCCGTCAAAAAGAGTGATATGAGTGTTAAGTACAAGAGATTACTTAATTGTACTCATCACAAACATGAGCCACAAATCTCACTTGCTTAGTTGTGCATAGAGATAGTCATCTAAGCTACAAAAGATACAAAGTTTAGAAAACTTTGTTTCAATGGCCATCCAAGGTACACAAGTATCAATGTACACAAAACCTACACTGTTTTTGTATTTTTCTAATTTTTCAATTTTTTTTTATTTTTATGAAAAAAAAAAAAAAAAACTGAAAACAAACAAACAAAAACATGTTAAACAAAGCAAAGCATAAAACAAGATGCATATGCATGAAAGCATGATTCCAAAAAGATAAGAAATCAAGCAAGAGAGTCCTACTTTAGATAGAAAGAATTAAAGTAGAGTACAAACAGAAAGACAATTAAGTCTTAGGATCCTTTATCACCCACACGGCACGAGTCTTTGGCCGTGAAGATTAAAATGCACGTGTCCTAGTATGATTACTAAAGGATATAGAAAAATTAGAATTCCCCTGAAATTGAGTCAAAAAGCTCAAAGATTTTAAAAACTCACCAAGAATAGGTACAGAGCCTTTAGAAAAAGGATGAGACCTATTTGACACTCGCTTATGAGGAAACAACTTGAAACAATTAGGACGAATGTGACCAGAAACACCACAATGGTGACAAACATGAGTAGTTTTCAAACTACTATACTTCCTAGAAGGAGGTCTAACCATAGAGGTTGATAGAGACTTTAACTTAGGACAATTTGGCCTAATATGACCAATAGTATGACAATGATGACAAATGGGAACAAATTCAGAATTTTTATTTAACCTAGGGGGAGTTTTAGACACAGGTTTAGAAATATCAGCGTTAATATTAGAACTTTTACCTTTCTCTATCCTAGCAATATTAGCCTTCAACTCTTCATTATTCCTTTTAAATGGAGGAATATAAAAACCTTTTTCTTTTAAGTTAGGCTCAACAACAAGTTTGGCACTAGTTAATTTTTCAACTTTAGTTTTAGATTCAACTAGTTTCTCTTCCAAACTCTTAATTTTGTCCATCAGAGATGAAATTTGATTTTTAAATTTCTCATTCAAATTATTGGCTTCATCCAATTTTACAATTAATTAATCTCTTTCAAGTTTGACCTTCTTAAAGTTAGCTTTTAATTTTTTAGAACATTTAAGAGATTTCATACAAAAATTATAAAGCTTCAATAGACATCTTGAATATCATCATCATCATTTAACACATGATCATGTAAATCAAAACAATCAAGAGTTTCCATGACAACAGGGGTCAATGGATCACATAGCAAATATTAAACCTAATTAAAGTGTGCCCGCTCTGATACCACTTGGTAGGCCAAGAATGTATTGACCTCTTTGGTAAATTAATAAATTAATTAGCCAAATGAAATTAATTAGATTCAATTTCATGCAATAAGCGTGGTAGCACAAACAAATCACCAACTAAGTTAAATATAGCGGAAAATAAATTTGGCACGGGTGATTTGTTTACGAATGGGGAAAACCACTGAGGCAAAACCCCACCGGGTGAATTTAAGGTCACCACTCCCGAGAATCCACTATTATCAAAACAAGTGGTTACAAGTAAAAGGAATCCTAGTACTTAATACCAACCTACAGTTGAACCCTTACCCCAATACCCAATTGGACTTGTAATGTAGCGGCAATCTCTCTTTTCAATGCACAACTCTCAGTACGTGACTAACCAATGATGCACGGATCCCAGTACGTGACTAACTCCACATCAACCCTTTGATTGTTGTAGTTGATTTGCAGCAGCTTCACATAAAAACACCAATAAGATCTTCAATGTTGGTACAAGAGACTTTGCTTGGTTATAGAACCTAAAGGCGTACAAGAAACGCAGCTAGAACTCTTTCTTCTGTAGAAGGAGGCTAGGGTTTCAAAAAGAAAACCTTATGAAGCTCTCTAGGGTTAGGTTTTTCTTTTTCCACCTCCTTTAAATAGAAGCTTAATGGGCTCTCCTATTCCAAATTGGTTTACACAAATCTTGGGCTTTCCTAGTCCAATAAGGATTATACAAACCCGCAAATCTTGGGTTTTCCTAGTCCTATAAGGATTATACAAACTTATAAACAAATAGCCTTTCAGAATAAAAATGTTGCTGGCTATAGTTTGAATCCCGTAAGCTCGATAGATTGAGACATGTGTCAAGCTTTAAAGAATCTCAATAGATCAAGCTTCTATCGAGGAGGTATCGAGACTTGCAGATTGCACTTTTCTTTAGTAGTTCTTGAGTAAATGATCATCTTGAACCTTCTTAGATTTACCCAAATACAAGTAAAGTGCGTTTTGTCAAAAGATATGCCAATTGCATAACAATACATCCTTAACAATTACATATGAATAAGCCTGGCAGTCAAAGCATCCATATCAGTGGATGCAAATTTTCCTTCTATTTTGCACAAAAAAACCAATTTTTTCTATTTTACACACTCATTTTTACAAAATACCCACATCAGTTTGTCTATTCTACACCTTCTTTTATTTAAATAATATTTTTCTCACATTTTTTTATTATTCACAACTACCCATGGCCCCACCAACTTTAACACACACGCCAGAGTATATCTGATCTCTATCTCTTTCTTTTTCTTTTTCACTTTCTTCTTTTTTTCTTTTCCTTCTCCTTCTTTCTTCTTCCCCATTTTTTTCTTTTTCTTTTGCTAATGCTGAAACAAGAAGCTAAAGAGAGAAAACTCTTGGTGGGTAAGCTTTTTTTTTTTTTTTTGAGAAGATGGTGGGTAAGCTTAAAAAGAACATAAATTTAATGTTTTGGTTTGGGTACATTGAAGAGGCTGTGATGAAGTACTCAAAGGCTTTGAGTTGCTGCTGAGGAACACTGAAGCTGCCATTAGTGATGCTTGTTCTTCTACTATTTTTGCATTTTCTTCTTGTTCTTTTGCAATTTCGGTTTGATTATTTATATGGGTTTGATGATTTTTTTTTTTTAGGAGAGGGTTTGATGAATTTGGGATCTTGATTTAGATCAAGTTTGAAGAATTTTATGATTTGTTGTTGGATTTAAGAGAAGATAAAAGGATTAAGAGGGTAGAGGAAGAGAGAGATCGAATGAGAGATGAGAAATAATCAGATGAGAGATGATAGAGGAGAGAGAAAAAAATATAAAATAATAAATAGAAGAGCTACAGTAACCGTGCATACTGTAGCAATTGTGCATAAATGCACAATTTTACACCCACTGATGTGGGTGTTTTTTTTTTTGGGCCAGAATGTATAAAAGGAGTACCTTTTTCTATTTTGCAAAACTTTCCACAAGCTGATGTAGTTGCTCTTATAGTTGCTAAGAGCTTGTTTGGTTTGAGGCTAACTCATTACTCAACATCCATCACTCAAAACTCATAACTCAAACTCATTATCCATCACTCAAAACTCATTACTCACCAACAACCCAAAACTCAAAATAATTTGTTTGGCTCATCACTCAGATTTTGATATCACTCATTTTTTCCCCTTTTTAGTGGAGCCCACACCTGCCATAGGCATAGAACGGTAACCTCAGCCCATATAAAAAATGTTTAAAAAAACTCCTTCCTTCTTCTTTAACACACGCTGACTCCCTTCTTCCCAATTTTAGCAAATACTCATTTTTCCAAAATCTCAACACTCTCTTAATCCAATCCCAAGCTCCCCGATTTCCATCTCTAACCCATGCCATCAAATACCCATCTCCAACACACTACAGATTCCATCTCATATCTCTAATACCCATCTCCCCAAATTCCTATCTCCTAAAAACAGAGAGACCCATCCCGTGAAGTTGTGCACGGACCCATCGAAAGCAAAGTTCAAAACTTCTCTTCTCCAGCAAAAGTCGAAGACCATCTCTAGCCAAAATCAAAGATTATCAGTGAGTTTTTGTTTTCGTTTCTCAGTTGTAGTGCTCTGTTTCATTTGATTTTATTATCAGAAATATCAGCTTTCTCTCTCTAAATGATTCTTTGATGTGATGCAAAAACCATACAGGTAGTAAAGGTAGCTTCTTTTGTATTGTTTGAATTTATATTGATTAATCTTCATGCTCTATTTGGTTGCTGAGACACAAAAATTTGGAATTTAGTTGAGAGAAATCAATTTTACTGTCACAAGAGGAGGACTATGTTATGATTGTCACAATTTTATGGAATCCCTTTTTATCCTATTTGTTTTTCTAAACTTTTGAGACGTTTAGGCCTCTGAATTTCATGCTTTGTGTTTTCTAAGACAAAACTATATTTTGGAGAATTTAATGCTATGGCTGTGCAAAGGCCTAGGTAACTGAGTTTAGAAATAAAAGGAGATAGAACATGGAACTCTTAGGTAACCCATTGAGTTTGGACACATGACTCCAACAATCTGCTGTAACACTTGACATTTTAATTTAATATAATGACTCTTTGATGAATATCTTTCTCCCTGTTAATTTCAGCTTGGTTAAAAAAGGTATCCTAGCTATCAAGCCCCATATATAAGAGTATCCAACAATCTGCTGTAGTTTTTCTTAATTTACCAACAAGTAACAAATTGCAGGTTCAAACATCCATTACTGTGAAGTTGTGCAGAACTCTAATACCACCTAAAAACTTGTATCCATCATCTTTATCCACTAAAATTTACTGATAGTGTCACACCAATAAGCTGCCAACCCAATTATCAAATTGTTGTCATATCTCTTTGACAACTCTCAAGTAAACATGAACAAGAGGAAGCTCATGAGTCCAAGCCCCTCGCAGAAGACTAAAACTACCTGTAACCATATCACATACATATCGCATACATATCACATACATAATTATCCACCTGTAACCATATCACATACACAATATATGGTCCTTGAAAAGTACTCCATTGCGAAAAGGTATTACATACAAATGCATATAAACATGTCCACCTGTACTTACATTACCAATAGGTATTGCATACACCTACTTTAAAATTGCCAAAAGGAATTACATCATAAATGTCAATAGGTTATTGACATTAGCCATTACATGTAAGCATGTCCACAGTTAATTTAAATTTACAAAAAAATGCATCATAATGTCCAAAAGAATGCATCATGTATCATGCTAAGTGACTTCTAGTCACGGTACCTAGACCTATACAAAAGTCCCAACAAAAAGTCATAGGAATGGGTACTAGCTCTATACAAAAGTCCCAACAAAAAGGGTGAATCCTTAGACATGCCAACCATCAACCTCGACGTCGCACGTACTCCTCCCACATGCGGTTAGTCATATCATCCTTGAATTCACCCATTGCTCTCTTCGCCGCATTAGACATCTCTCTCACATGCCTCCTTTTGGCACTTGCACTCGACTCAAGAGAATTCCCATTGTTTCCAGTTTGCATATCATCCCTATCAACGTCAAGGTTCTCCCACGTGTTAAATATTACATCTCTTTGATTATTGATGCGTATAAAATTATGTAACACACAACATGCAGAAACAACCAAACGTTGACGTTATTGCTTTAGCTTGTCATAATTAGGACACTCTTTCTTCCATAATGCAGCTACCTTAGAATCCCCCTGAAATGACAATATATACATCAAAATCTTGCTAATATAAAAATAGAAAATTACAAACAAATATGCAAAGAATTAGGGTAGTAAATATAACATACCGTAACCACGTTAGCCCACACCTCCTCAGAAGCTGTAACCGTTTGGGTTGTCTCATCCCACCCTAACCCGGTATGCCTCAAAAGCTGGCCCCATTTTCTCTGTTTTTGCCTAAGCCTATTATGCTTATCTTTCACTTGCTTAGGGAGGAAACTCTTCCCAGTTTGCTCATTTAGGGTTTTCGAAATTGATAGCCAAGTTTTAGCCTTAAAGACACCATGTTCCATATTCCCCTTTTGTTGTTCATCGACCATAATGCCAATGAAAATTTGTTCAATGTGGGGAGGCCACATTTTGTCGTCAGCATCCTGAGTTTCTTATGCCATCTAATACAAATTTCCCAACACAATTGCATATGTTAATATATTTGTATATTAATAGTTCTATGAATAGGCCACTTGAATCTCTAACCAACCACTCAACTTAAGTGAAGAAGACAAGAAAACCTATTTAGAAAGCAATTTATTTCATAATTCTTCAGGTGCCAGTTTCACAATTAGCTGCAGTATTAAGATGTAAAGAAATCAAAGGAAAAGATACTACCTACTGCTAGTGACATAATTTGCAGAGAAAATCAACTAAAACATGCTGCACTAATTAGAATGGAGTAAAAAAAGAAAAACCACATATTTCTTTTCAAGGCAGAATGGTAAACTTAAATATAAAATACTCACAAACAACCCCATGAATATAAAATCACATATGCAAAGTCAAAACTAGGCCTTGTTCATGGAACAGTTGAAACAAGGGCCTTTTTGTTCTTGAAAGGA
Organism: Notholithocarpus densiflorus; assembly: GCA_030021035.2. Classification (NCBI taxonomy): domain Eukaryota; kingdom Viridiplantae; phylum Streptophyta; class Magnoliopsida; order Fagales; family Fagaceae; genus Notholithocarpus; species Notholithocarpus densiflorus. Next base: position 3,632,304 of record JARYZH020000020.1, read on the forward strand.
AAATATTGTTTGGTTATTGCTCATCTGCAATACCCGGCCCTTGTACTTAGGACATTAAATCAGTACTTTTAAGTCTTCTAACATGTAAAGTAAAAGGAAGAAACAGGAATGTGCCTAAATATATGTATATTAGCTGAGAATATCTACCTAAGTATACAGTAATACAAGAACATCAGTACTTTAATATATCTGATAACTACAAAATGATTGGTAGTTTAGTACACGCTCTGCTATGGTCATATGTTGTTAAGAGTATAATACAAATGATTATTTGATTTTTTTATTTTATTTTTTCACTTACATGCGTTTTGGACCTATGGTATTAGAGTAAGATAATAGAACTTTTCCCTAAAAATCAATATGAGAAGAATTCAATCAACATGTACGTGAAGGAAAATTTTGAAATCGATGATAATTTATGACATACATGCCTGTCCAAGTAAACTGTGACCTAAAGAAAATTGTCCGACCTAGCTCTATTCAACTTGAAGTAGTTGGATTTGAAAGAAAAATCAGTCGGCAATGGATTGAAAACTAGCAGAAAATGTTTCAAAGAAGGATTTAACACTTCGGGTTCAAAATGAATGTAGAACTTAAGAAATTCATAAAGACCCAATCAACATCAGTACTTTAATATATCAATGCATCCAATAGAACTTAATATTTCAAAAGATTACAGAGGAATGCTGTCTCACAAGCCACAACCAACATCAGTACTTTAAATCAAAAACCCCCTTTCACATCCAACAAAAAACCCAAACTAGACCATGGACATGGAAAATGGAGAGGGAGAGAGAGATATATATTGCACCTGGGAGAGCGAGAGAGAGGTATGGACACGGTGACAGAGCTTAATAGACTCGCCGGTGAAGATTCAAGCTTGGTTCAGTGCTTCGATCACGCGTTGTTCTTCAATCATGCAGTGTCCTTCTCACGATTGGTTCAGTGCTTCGATCACTAACTGTGGTGCCATGGAGCTAGCTCACTAGGGATGAAGAGGGAAGTGAAAATGAGTAGAGGCTGAGAGATGGAAGTGAGAAGAGGGAAAATTTTTAGCAAAAATTTTGGGGAGAACTGAAATGGAACAGAGGAGTTCCAACGGTAATAACCCAAAGCCTGAGATGGATGTGATAATGCACTGGCTTTAGGGCCCATAATCTCATCTTTTTTACGAACTTGCCACTGAGTTTCAGTTTTTGAGTTTTGAAAACAGTTAAAACCTGTTTTCACTTTCCATTACTCACATCCATTTTTTTGAGTCATTGAGTCATGAAAACAATCACTCAAAACTCTTCCAACCAGATGCTGATTCGTGGGTCCCACTCAGTTTGGATGATGGATCATGAAAACTGAGTGATATCACTCAGTTTTCATCACATCCAAACAAGCTCTAAGGCATTCCTCTTCTTATTCATCTGCACTCTCTTTTTCTTTTGTGGTACTTTGAGTTCCCACTATCATCATCTTCAAGCTCAAAAAGTGGTCAGCCTTAAATTTATTATTATTACTGCATATGGGGGATTTTCTAAAGCAGCCCTCTGACCTAGACACAAACCCAGGTAGACACTTGCACATTAACCAATTCGCACGATTACAGATACCAAAGTCCCCACAAGCATTGAACACGCTACAATGATCTTTTGGTTCCCACCAGATCAAAGACCATGAGGCTTTCTCATTGTCCCGAATATAAAACTCTACCTGACCATTGAAACTCATTACCAATCTATAATAATGAAAACTTTCAGGGATTTTATTAGACTTAATAAAATTTGATTTTTTGGGCATTTTTTTCCTACTGAAATTAGATAGATAGGCAGATACAAGGAAAATATTATCAGAGTTAAAGAGGCTCCCTGATACTCCAATCTTCCAATATGGACTGGTTAATTTCTCGACAATGTACTGGTTTTCTTGGTCTTGATCTTGCTGGAAAGTGAAGTCCCCTTGGGCAGGGTCGTCATGACTTCTCCATGAAGTCAGAGACATCGTTGCACTCATCTTCATTCCAGGAAGAAATGTATCAGTTGGAAGATCAAAGCTTTGCCAGAGAATATTTGCTTTTGATTCTGAGCCAAGTTGACCTTCAATAAGAACTAAGTTCCCAGAATCCAAGAGCTTTACTGTCCTATTAAAAGAAGTTGATCCACCTTTTTTAGCTGACCACAATATTTTAGCATCCTCCAGCACCTGTAGATCGCCATCGTCTGTAATGGTAAAAGCCCCAGTGGTTTTGGACAGTGGGTTATTGCGGTTAGCAACCCATACAAGTACACTTGGACTTGACTCAGGGATGGACCTAGTAGGGGGCCCAAGGGGCCCGAGCCCCCCTTGGCCCAAAATATAGTAAAAAAATTTAGATATATTTACTACTTTAAGCCCAGCCAACCCTTACTGGGCTCCCTTAGCCCAACCCTAACCGGGCCCCCCAAGTCCAATCCTTTTTTTTTTTTAAACCCATTAACACTTTTAACCTTAGAAAGAAAGTCAAGAGAGACAGAGAGTCAGAGACTGAGAGAGAGTGATTGGAGTGGAGAGATTGAGAGAGTACTGAGTACTGACTGGAGTCAGCGGTCAGCCACGGCGCCGCATAGACCGTTAACCTCGCACAACGTCGCCATAGGCCACCATCACGCTGCCTAGCCTCAGTCACCACAAACCCATGTCGTTGCCACTGCCCTTGGCGCCTTTGGCAGCTTGATCTGCCCAACCCACCATTGTCTCTGGCAGCTGCAGCCTCCAGCCTCCATCCCAAAATTCCAATATGCCCTTTCAAGTAGTTTTTCTCTCTTTAAACTTCAAAACCTAACATAACATTGATATAATGTTTGTGTTGTGAATCTATGATTAAATGATTGTTTTTTTTTTTTTTTTTTTTTTTTTTTTTTTTTGCTAAGGATGATTGTAGGAATCTCTGATTGTGTGTGTGTGTGTGTTTTTTTTTTTGCAAAGGATGATTGTGTATTGAATTTGAATATGTGATTGTGTTTGGGGCTTGGGAGTCTCTGTCTGTTTCAGAGAATTTTTTTTTTTTATTATTTTTTTTTTGCAATTGATGAGTGGGAGAGTCTGAGTTGAGAAAGTGAGATGTGAGTTGTGATTTATATATAGTTTTTGCTAAAGTATTTGACTGTAAGTTGTGATTTATAAAGTGATAATATATAAAGCATTTGATTGTTTGACACTTTGATTGTTTGTTGGTAGTGGGGCAATATTGGGAATAGGCAATATAGATAAAGAGAAAGAAGGAGATAAATGACATATAATGCATTATAAATTAGTAGTGGGGGTACCGGTGTGTATGGGACAATGAGTGACAAAGATAAAGAGACAAAATGACAAAGATAAAAAAACAAAGATAAAGAAACAAAATGAAATAAATAATATAATATATATGTGACACAAAATTTTCAAAATAAAATTGTCAATGTTTGATTAGTCCTTTTGTGAGATAATAAATATAATTTTTATTTTATTTGTGGATCATGAGAAAATCAACTACAATATTTGATTTTTTTTTTCAAAAGAAAATATTTAAATTCAACATATATGGATGCAGCTGTGAATTTTTTTTTTTTTCCTTATCTCCGGTCCCCCCTAGCTTTAAGTCCTGGGTCCGTCCCTGACTTGACTTATACCATATCCCTACATATCTTCTATGCTTAGAGCTTCCATTAGGGGTGAAAAAACCAAGCTCGAATCTTTTTCTGGCCGATACAAGAGATTCTTTCTGGCTGTCATTAATTGGATTGCTGGATGTTATGGTATCTCTAGCAGAGCAAAATGAAAATGAAGTTAAGAAAAACAAGAATGTGTATATGGTACAGAATGAAATGAGACTTGCAGACCATGTAAAGACCATTGTAATTCTGCTTTTGCTGCTTGTGGTTTCTGTTATGAGAGAGTGTGGAAAGTTATGCGCGCTGTTGTGGACTCGTAGTTCACTTATGTGATGGCCACGAAGTCTTCTGCTGAAATCCAAGTCTTCTAGCTGATAATTATTAAATCTGGTTTTCTTTCACTGAATAGTCTACGCGATTAATGTTGACTTGGTCAGGAAGTTACAATGTAAGTTTCAGTTTGCATGAGACAGGTGAAACAGTTTAGCTTTTTTCTATGAATTGTTGTCATGGTAATGAGGAAACCTTGCTTTTAGTGATTGACATACATGACACTTAATTGTAGCCCACTTCGATTCATCAATTGAGAATGTAATATCAATAGACAGATGATGTGATAACCACACTCCACTTTGACAATCCCATGTAACGCACAATTTTGCAGATATATTAGCCAATGGCAACTATCTACTAATATGAAAACTGATGATCATAAATCTTTTTTTTTTTTTTTTTTTTTTTAACTTTCTTTTTAATTGGTGTTAGGTTTTAGATTGAAAAATTCCATGACAATGTAATAAATAATGATCAAGTTTGTAATATGTTGATCAATGATCAAGATCGCAATGTGAAGACGCAACTCAAAGAGACATTTTATCAGGATTTCAACTGCCTTGATTGATCAAACATCAAGTTTTGATAGACTTTCATTCTCTTTTCAATTGATTGAAAGACGATTTTTGATAGCTAATCCTATTTGATTATGACTTGGTCAATCAGAAATCATGAAAACAAAATCTAATGTGTTTTAATTAAAGGCAGTTACCTTGGTTTTCGTACCATACTTGCAGAACATATAAAAGACTTCTTATAAATTTGACTTCACAAGGTTTAGAAAGATTGTGTTTGTGCACCGTAAACAGTGATAACCTAAACCTAATTTGCTCAACCTGTAAGTTCGAAATGTCAATATTCACTACAAAGTTGCTACCATATTGGTAATTAAGATTGAAACCACAAAGTTTATCAACCCAATACATATCACTGTAGTATTCAAACCTCAAGAGGGGTTGTAAAGTTGTGATTTACAACTATTTTTGTGTTGCTTTAATTTCGTGTCAAATTTGATTGTAATTTTATTCAATCATTTTTCCCTGTATTTATGTGGGTTTTTTAATTGTAAGAGATGAGTGTGAGAGAGTGTGAAGACTCAAGCTTAAATTGATGAACAAGTGGATTTCGTGAGAAGCTCGCGAGAAGCTAACCCACGAAGTAGCCACGTGTAGAGCACATGACTAGAATGCGAAGAGTCATGACAGCCTGGAGTTTTTGCGAGTGTCTCACAAGTAAGGCTTTCTCATGAAATACTCGCGAAACATTCTGTTTGGCTAATTTGTCATGTTTGTTTTACCAAGTTTTTACCCACACTATATATACCTTCATTACCCACATATTGTAAGGAGTGCTTTTTAGAGAGAAAACCCTAGAATACACACTTGAGAGTTAGATATTGTTATAACCACAATCATCTACACATTTCCTTGTGGTTTTCCTCTACTCCTACCTCTCCATTTCTAAATCCTTGAAAGGTTGATAGCCCAAACACTTATCACACCCAATCTGAGTGTCAAGTGAGGTTTTGGTGCTGTTGGGAAGCATTGGAAGGAGCCAATCATTGGCGGATGCAATCAGGCATATTGCGGGATCTGGGAAAGCTAGAAAAGACAAGGTTCCGAGAAGCCAGTTGGTAGCAGGAGCTTGGAGGGCTCAAGTACATTAGGTAAGCTAGGCTTGGAGGGTCTTTTGTTATTTGTGTACTCCAACTTTATTCTCTAGTGGATTGATTACCGCTTGGAGGGCGGTGGAGAGGTTTTTTTTTGAGTTCTTCGGTTTCCTCTTCGATAACACGTCTCGGTGTTATTTTGTGTTTGCATCTCTCTTCCCTACTCTTAAGCTTTACTTTATATCATTGATAATGGATAAATATGGTTTAGAGTAGTGTTATCGGTTGTTTGCGCTCATTTATTCTTATTCCGCACTTAGTCTAAGTTAGAGTAAAAGCAATCTAGCCATAATTTTAATTTGGGGGTCTAAACAAGGTCTTGTGTTTTCACACAATTTCAAGATTCCAATTGGTATCAGAGCAGGTACACTTATCGGATTTCATTATCCTAGTGTGATCCTAGACCCCAAGTGAGATGGATCGATCTCAATCTCTTAATGCTCCTCCATTCTTTGATGGGAGTAATTATGCTTTTTGGAAAGTACGTATGCGTGCTTTTCTTTGTGCTATTGATGAGACGGTATGGGATTCCGTTGAGAATGGGTATGTTAGACCCGTTACCGCCAAATCCGAATAGGATATGGCTGCTCTTGCTTTGGCAAATGCTAATAGAAAGTGATTAACACTATTTTCTGTGATGTTTCTACTGATGAGTTCCACAGGATTTCGCATGTGAAGACCGCCAAGGAGGCGTGGACCATTCTTGAGACGACCTATGAAGGTACCAAGAAGGTCAAAGACACTAAGCTTCAAATGCTCACTACTCGATTTGAAGAAGTAAAGATGAGCGACGATGAGTCGTTTGATTCCTTCTATTGGAGACTCAACGAGATAGTGATTGCCAAGCTCAATCTTGGGGAAAAGATTGAAGATGCTAAGGTGGTAAGGAAGATTTTGAGATCTTTACCCGAAAGCTTCCAAGCTAAGGTCACAGCCATTGAGGAGAATAAAGATTTGGATGAGATAAAGATTCAAGAACTCATTGGATCTCTCCAAAACTATGAGCTCGGACTGCCTTCTCACAAGTCCAGCAAATGACTTGCTCTCAAAACTATAAATGAGAGAATTGATGATTCCTCTGAAGAAGATGATGTGGAGAAGGAGGTGGCGTTTCTTGCAAGGAACTTTCAGAAATTTCTCAAGATGAAAAACAGGGGGAAGTCTTTTGGCAAAAGAAAATTTTCATCCTCAAAAGGTGATAAGAAGGAGTTCAAGAAGAAAGACGGGAAGGATTCTCCATCCACTCAAGGAATCGTGTGCTATGAATGCAATGGTCATGGACATCTCAAGAAAGAATGTCCAAACTATTTGAGAGGAAATGGTAAAGTGTTTGCCACTACCCTTAGTGATTCCGAAAGCTCAAATTTCGATGCGGAAGGAGAGTGTGATAGTGAGGGAAACTATTCAGCTTTCATGGCAATTATCACGGTTGACTCTAGGGATGATTTGAGCAACTTGGTTGATGAGCTTGGTGTGCATTCCGAAGGTGAGGAAGTTAAAGATTCGGAAGATGAGGATGTGTGCCTTAATGAAGGTGAGAAGAACCTTCAAGAAGTGTATGAAGCATTGCTAGAAGATTGTGGCAAATATGCCAAGGTTGCCAACAATGCCGTGAAGAAGATGAAGAAAATTGAAGAAGAGCATAGGTGTACACTTGTGCAACTTAAGGTGGCAAATGTGAAGTTGAAGGGCTTAAGGGAGAATTGGTGGAAGCCTATTCAAAAATCAAGTTTCTTGAACTTGAAATTATTCAAGCAAATGTTAAAGTGGAGTGCATTTCCACCAAGAAACTTGACAGCGTGCTATCTTCTCAAAAATCTTCACATGACAAGATCGGTCTAGGCTATACTGGTGAAGGAAGATCAAGCAACGAACCCAAGAAGAAAGTGAGGTTCGTGTCGGCCAAAAATGTAGAGAAACTCAAAGAGGTGAAGCCTGAGATTGAGATCCCTGTTGTTGCAAATAGAACTGTTGGTGCAAAACCAAAGGATAAAGGGAAGTCATTACCCAAAAGTCAAAGGGGACCTCAAGTGAAACATTTTTGTCATCATTGTGGCGTGCGAGGGCACACAAGGCCAAATTGTTTCAAGCTTCATGCACTTAAGAGGGCTGATTCTATGCGTGGCCAAGACAATGCAAGAAGAATGCCAAAGGGAACACAAGCTAAAGGAGAAAATGAGGGACAACTCATTGGAGATGTTATGGAGATGTTAAAGAACATATCATTATGTCTTGTTAGCTTCACCCCGAGGTTTGAGAGTTATGTCAGTCGTACCCCTCTGTCTAAGGATCTCACCCAAAACACTCGTACAGTGTGGGTGAAGAAGGGTACTCATGCATAATCATTCTATGCCCATGCATTAATACTTCCAACGTATTAGGGTTATAGTTTCATACATCATGACATATGCAATCTTCTTGTGTCATTGCTTCCGATTTATAGCATGTTTCTTTTTCATGTTTTTGCTTGTTGTTTTTGTTGATCTTACTTTGCTTGTTTTGTTTTTGAGTGTGTTGAAAAATTCAAAACCTCATAAAAAGTGAAAAATCTCAAAAAGTTTGATCGCTTGTGTTGCGTATATCACATGTGAGTTTGGCCTAGTACCTCCGTACTAATGGCGTAGTGTATTTACGAGTTTAGCTTGTTATGTATGCACAATTTTTTCTAAGTGTGAGCGACATCTAGAAATCTATGTTTTGATTGTTGTAAATAGATCTTTAAGCTTGTCATGAATGATTGGTCAATAGTCTTGCTTGATCTTGATACATTAGTAGAGTTGTGCATACAAATGTCTATCTCGAAAAGATATATTGAGTTGAAAAAGCCATCACACAAACTAGTATTTGACTAGGAAAGAGGGAAAGCGATTTGTATTAAAATGTATGGTGCCAAACCAAAGGCTCATGTTTGTCAAAGTTATATAAAAATGTTTATGGCATTGCTTCTCAAAAATCTGAGTTGTATTTTGATCAAAAGTATGAAAAATTGAAGCCAAATGAAAACCTTTCAATCAATTGTAATCACATTGGTGAGGGGTCATATATGTTCATTTTTACAAGTGAGATAGGTCACTTGATTTCGTATTAGTCGTGTATGACTTGACTGAATTGATCATTGAAGCTTCATACTAGACTATAGACTAGTTCATACTTGATTCACACACACAACACACATGACTAATGTTCAATGAATGCTTATTCCATTTATGTGATTGTACATGTTCAAATGTGATGTGTATACTCAATTGCTTGTCGATCAAACCTAGAAAGATTTTTGAGTATTTTATATGTTTTTGAAAGTGTTTTTATACTTTTGTGTGTTTAGATTTTTTGTTCAAAATGTCTATTTCTTGTTTTTATAAAAAAACTCTTTCAGAGGCATTTTCGCGAGTAACTTCGCAAGAAGCTTACCGCGAAAAGCGTGGTTTTTCAGTTTTTAAAGGCAAATAGTGATAGTTTTTCAAAAATTTGTGTTTTGCCTCATCCGAGCCTCTCTCAACCCAAAACTAATTTCTCTCAAAAACTCACCCAAAACTCAAGATCAATCACTTCTAAGACTACTCGAAGGTATGTTTCAACACTTTTTTATCTTTGATTCATTAGATTAAGCCTTAGATTCTAGGATTTCTAGGGTTGGGTATATTTTTGAAAGGGTTGGGAAAATTTTATTTTCTTGCAAATTTTTGTTTTTGTTTTTCTTGATTGGGCTATGTCCCATTGTGTTTGGTTGTGTTTGTGTTGGCCCTAAGTGGTATTTTAACATGTATTTAGGCAAGATTTCATCATATTCGTGCATTGTTTTACATGTTAGTGGTGTGTATGCATACTATGTGTTTAATGAAATGCCCAAATGGCATTCTGGTGTTTTTTTGGACTTCGGTGAGTATCAAACTTTGGGGATTACCATGTTTATCATGTTTTGATCATTGGTTGTATGGTTCACACACTTTGACCCAAGTGTGCTTGGTCATGCGTTGATCATGCATCACATATGCACACCACATGCACACTTGATGCACACACTTGTTCACTTGACATGTTTTGCACTTCACTCATGCTAGATAAGTAGTGTTACATATTTAGCACTTAAAACATGATCTTGTGACATTAGGTTTTATGTTTTCATGTTCTTTTTAGGACTAGTTGTTTGGTTTTTGGACTAACTTGGAACTAATCAAGCTTGTTTCCTTGTTTTTGTTTTTGTCCTTGTTTCTTTGTTGTGTGGCTGTTCTTTTTGCAGATGTATCGTCGTTCCTCTCGCGGTAAAGAACAAGTGATTCACCTCACGTCATCCCCTGTGTCAAAGAGGACCCGACATTCATCCGATGACTTCGACAGAAACAGATTCAAGACTCTCTTGGACTCTCAGACGTTCTTCAGCATCTTTAAGAATGCACCTACTGTTGTAGAAAGGAATATGCGGATTGACACCCTGGGATCCACTTTTATCCCTAAGATTTTTGTGGATAAATATTGGGCAAACCTGTTCGGAAACTTTGAGGATCCTATGATGAGTTGGTCAAGGAGTTCTACTTAAATGCTAGGTTCACAGGAGCTGAATTGAAGTGTTAGGTTCGAGGAAAGGATTTTATCATCAATCCAGACTATCTTGCAAAGATCCTTCGCATTAATCGTCTAGAAAATGTGGACATCTCTCCATATGATGACAGACTTGCTCTAGTGAAAGATATTCTTGACATTCTAGGAGTTGATCATGAGATTTCTGCCAAAGACACATCCATTGGAACTGCGAAGTTTGGACCAGAATTGAAGACTCTCACATTGATCATGTTCTTCAACCTTTATCCACTGACCAACACTGGATTCATCAATCTTGGAAGAGCACAGTTTTTGTGTGATCTCATTACAGGTGCTCCGATTGACATTTTCCAGACTATAGGGAAAACAGCAGGACGATCAGCGGCATGGATGTGTCTTCCATTCTGCAGTCTCATCATGAAAATAATGGTAGTTAAAGGTGTTCGTCCACCAAAAGATGGAACTACCTTACTCTGTCAACACCCAATATCTCTAGTGTCTCTCCAAATGAGTAAAAGTCACTCTTCTACTAAACGGGGAAAGCAAAGTCCATCCAAAACACCAAAGAGCGACTCTTCCCCACATGCCACTCCTTCCAGTCATCGTTTAGCTGCTCCCACTACCCCTAGGCATCCTGAGACTACATTTCCTTACACTTCTGAGTCGCAGTCTACTAGCACTCAGCTTAGACCATCTAGTTCTCATTCTGATAGGTTGACTTCCTTGGTTGAGGGTTTGCATGAGCGCATTTTAGGCCTCGATAATGTTATCTGCTCCACCAACAACCAAGTTCAAATGTGTCTAACAACCATTGAGACACAGTTGGATGAGATTCAACACAAACAAGAAGAGAGCCTTTAGCTATTCATGCCAAAAAAGGGGGAGAGCAACTCACTGTATAGTTTTGACTATAGCATATAGTAAGGGAGAGAGCATCACAAGAAAGGAAGTGTGCATATTGAAAGGGGGAGTTTTGTGATCTCAAAAGGAGGAAGCTTACCTGCAGTCACACACTTTTGGATAGTCTAACCATTGTTTGGCTAGTCTAGTTTACTTTTTAAAGTTTTTATAATTTATGGATATTTACATTGCTTTCTTTTAAAGCTTTAAAGTACTTTAGTTTAAATTTCAATTTATCTTTAGTACTATTTGTGTATCTTGGTTCTTATTACCTTTTTGATGCTTATTGTTTTCTATTGCTTTTAGCTTTAGTTTCTTTAATGCATCATGCCTGTTGGACATGCAATTGATTTTAGCATTGTTCTTAATTGCATTGCGTGTCCAAATGATCATTTACTATATAAATATTCATTGTAGTCATTCCTTAATGACTGTTCATGTTTGATCAAGTTACGCTCCATAGCTTATATCTTGCTTAATATCTTGATCGCATTTTACTAGCTCCTATACGTACCTTGTGTTCAACTTATCATAAGCTTAATGAAAGTTTTGTTTATGTGCGAGTGTTTCAGGATACAGGTGTACACGGTGCAAGTGCTTCACAGCTTCTAGAATTAGGTGTGAGTGAGTTTTCCCTATGTTCCTAAACTCACGTTTAAGTCTAGGGTCTATTTAGGGGCTTTGTCACGGAATTGCCAAAGGGGGAGATTGTAAAGTTGTGATTTACGACTATTTTTGTGTTGGCTTTGATTCCGTGTCAAATTTGATTGTAATTTTATTCAATCATTTTTTCCCTGTATTTATGTGGGTTTTTTAATTGTAAGGGATGAGTGTGAAAGAGTGTGGAGACTTAAACTTAAATTGATGAACAAGTGGATTTTGCGAGAAGCTAACCCGTGAAGTAGCCATGTGTAGAGCACGACTGGAATGCGAAAAGTCATGACAACCTGGAGTTTTTGCGAGTGTCTTGCGGGTAAGGTCTTCTCTTGAAACATTCTGTTTGGATAATTTATCATGTTTGTTTTACCAAGTCTTTACCCACACTATATATACTCTCATTACCCACATATTGTAAGGAGTGCTTTTCAGAGAGAAAACCCTAGAATACATACTTGAAAGTTAGAGATTGTTATACCCACAATTATCTACACATTTCCTTATGGTTTTCCTCTACTCCTACCTCTCCATTTCTAAATCCTTGAGAGGTTGATAGCCCAAACACTTACCACACCCAATTTGAGTGTCAAGTGAGGTTTTAGTGCTGCTGGGAAGCATTGGAAGTAGCCAATCATTGGCGGATGCAATCAGGCGTATTGCGGGATTCGGGAAAGTTAGAGAAGACAAGGTTCTGAGAAGCCAGTTGGTAGCAGGAGTTTGGAGGGCTCAAGTACATTGGGTAGACTAGGCTTGGAGGGTCTTTTGTTATTCGTGTACTCCAACTTTATTCTCTAGTGGATCAATTACCGCTTGGAGGGTGGTAGAGAGGTTTTTCGCCGAGTTCTTCGGTTTCCTCTTCGATAACACGTCTCGGTATTATCTTGTATTTGTATCTCTCTTCCCTACTCTTAAACTTTACTTTATATCATTGATAATGGATAAATATGGCTTCGGGTAGTGTTATCGGTTGTTTGTGCTCATTTACTATTATTCCGCACTTAGTCTAAGTTAGAGTAAAAGCAATCTAGCCGTAATTTTAATTTAAGGGTTTAAACAAACTCTTGTGTTTTCACACAATTTCGAGCTTTTCAGGGGTCATTGGAGTTGATCAAAAATTCTAGTAGTGAACATAAATGGGTTGTTCCTGAAGGGGTTCATGTACAAAAATTTTAGACGTTTTGAAAGTATTACAGGTTAGCAGGGTAGTGTCTAGAGTAAAGTGAGTTTAACTAGATTTTTTTAGTTGGGCTAGGTTACACTCAGGGTGTTTTTTCCTTTGGAGTTTTTCCAATAGTTTTTCACTTCATTACCAAATTTGAGTTACTATTGTCTCTTGGTTTACTCTTTAGATTTGGTACTTGTCGTGGTTGTGATTAACTTAACATAATTGAAATCACTAATTAAATTGGCATAATTTTTACATAGTTAATTGATTGACTAAAGTACAATTTTAGCCCTTAAAGTTTGGGGTTGTTTTTCGTTTGGCCCTTTATATTTTAAACTTTTCATGTTGGCCCTTCACATTTGATTTTGTTTTCATATTAACCTTGTCATCCATTTCTGATAATAATCTAACCATTAAGTGTCAGATAAGTGGCATCCATTAAGTCACATTAGTTTTTTTTTTTTTTTTTTTTGAGATCAAAACAATAAAAATTTCATTAATATGGAAGTCATGGATATACAAAACAAGCCCAGGAAGGTGCTTGAGTATGAGTTGGCTACATGATATTTCATTGGTATTCTTCAAGCAGACCACTCGCCATTTCTGAGATCACTTTTGGGTGAGTTTGGAAGTGTTGGAAATAAAATTTGTTCCTCGCATTCCATATCGCCCATGCTGTGACAGCCCATTTCTCTAACTCCTGTTGACTGAGCTTTCTCTACATTTGTCGAAATAGTAGGAAGAAATCACTAGCTCTATTGCTGCACTTCTGAGTTCGGCCTCTAAACAGAGCCCACACGTTTTGAGCGAATGGGCATTCCCATAGGATATGGTGCGCAGTCTCAGGTTGTTGGAGGCAGAGTTCGCACTGTGTATCCACCCTCACTTGGTGCTGGTGCGGCTTGTCCCTAGTTGGAAGGCAGTTTGAACATGCTCTCCAAAGGAACATCCTGACCTTTGGTGGCACATTTAGAGCCCAGACTTTGTTCCAGGTTGGCCCATCACCACGAGCAGCAAAGTGCTCCGCCCAAGTTTACGTGCTCGTGCGAAGAACGACTCGGTATGCAGTTTTGACCGAGAATTTTTGGGCCACATTTTCTATCTATATTAGCGTGTCTTGGGACTGCATATGGTTGAGTGGTATTGTTAGGATCTCCTCCCTCTTCCTCTAGCTGAACATGGCTTCAAGCTTCCCCCGATCCCACTGCCTGGTATCTTTGTCAATGAGTTCACAAACTCTCATGTCTAGTGCTGCCTCCGTCAATGGTACTGGTGTGTGTGTAAGCCATTTATGAGTGTACACCCCAATTGTTCTGCTGTTGCCCACCCACCACTTTGAGCCTCTAAAGATTATATCACTTGCTACCAATAGGCTTCTCCAAACAAAGGAAGGATTGCTCCCTAATTCAGCCATCATGAAGGAGCTGTTTGGAAAATATCGAGCCTTGTATACCTTGTAGAATAGTGAGTTGGTGTCATGGGTTAATCTCCATGCTTGCTTGGAAAGCATTGTCAAATTAAAGGAATGGAGGTCATGAAAGCCCATTCCCCCCTCCTTTTTCGGTGTGCAAAGTTTCTTCCAATTTATCCAATGGATCTTCCTTTCTTCCTTTGTTTGTCCCCGCCAATACTTTGCTAGCAAGGAATTAATGTTGTCACATGTGGATTTGGGCAATTTGAAAATGCTAATGGCATATGTGGGGATTGCTTGCGCCACCATTTTAATTAGAACCTCTCGGCCTGCCTTTGATATGAACTTCTCTTTCCACCCCATCACCCATTTTGTAACCTTCTCTTGTAGGTCTTTACACGTGTTTACTTTTGATTTTCCACTGGCCATAGGCAAGCCAAGGTATTTCTCACTTTGTGTCATTATTCTTCCCCCCAACATCTGTTGGATCAATGTTCTAACTTTCGGCGTTGTTTTCTTACTAAAAAACAAGGCCGTCTTTTGGCGGTTGATGGCTTGACCCGATGCCGCTTCATATTGGCCCAAGATATGTAATAGTTGTTGGCATTCGCCTTTTGGGGGCTTATAGAAAAGTAGGCTGTCATCGGCAAATAGGAGGTGGGATATGCACACCCCATGTTGGCTTGACAAGATTCCATGTAGCACCCAAGTTTCAACAGCTTTCCTTAACAATGTCGAGAGGCCTTCAGTGCATAGGAGGAAGAGGTAAGGAGATAATGGGTCTCCTTGCCTAATTCCCCTAGATTGAGTGATGAAACCCCTTGGTTCTCCATTGATTAGGACAGAATAAGAGGCCGTTGTGACCATCTCCATGACTAAGTGCGCCCATCTTTGGTCAAACCCCAGTTTTCGCATAATACTCTGCAAAAAATTCCAATCCACTCGGTCATAGGCCTTGCTAATGTCAAGCTTTACCACCATATGCCCCACTTTTCCTCTTCTTCTGTTTCTCATTTGTGTAGTAACTTATATGCAACTGTTGTGTTATCAGTAATAAGACAGTTTGACACAAATGCACTTTAAGATTCAGAAACAACATTAGGCAAAATATATTTTAACCGATTCACAATAACCTTTGAAATTATCCGCGAGACGACATTACCCAAGCTAATGGGTCTATAGTTCACTAAGTGTGTGGGATCCTTCTTTTTTGGAATTAGGACAATATGTATATGGTTCATTTTCTTCAACATATGACCCAAATGTAAAACTGATAAGACAGCTTCAGTGACATCATGACCTACAATATGCCAGTATTTCTGAAAGAAAAAGGGAGAAATACCATCTGGCCCTGGCAATTTGGATGGGTGCATTTGGAATAGGGAATTTGGACTTCATCAAGAGTGTTCCGCTGGGTGAGTTTGTCATTCATTTGTGGGGTGACATGTCTTTCAATTGATTGTAAAACACCTTCAATATTGTCTGCTGGGGTCGCTGAAAACTGGTCCTAAAAGTATGATTCGGCCACCTTGGTAATCCTATCCTTTATAGTGCACCACCTCCCCTCACTATTGAATACACTAGGGATATGATTTTTGTGTCGGCGTTGGCTAGCTCGATTATGGAAATACTTCGTGTTCTTGTCCTTGGCCGGTAGCCAAATTGATCGAGACCTTTGTCACCAGAATAGCTCATCCTGGTGGATTAGGTTGTTGATGTCAGTTTTGAGTTCTTTGATTGAGTTTATACAGTTGGCATTATTTTGTAAGCATAACCCCTCTAGTAATTTTTGTTTTTCCTGCAATCAACTAGAGCAAACTTGCATTTTTTTTTCAAAGAGCCTTGCCATTGGACTACTAGGGAGCACCTCGGCCTCCCATGCCATTTGGATGATATTACCACGGTCAGGGTGAGTAGCCCATCTCTCTTCAAAATGTTGTGGTATTTTTTTCTTTCTAGTCTGCCTCTGGGATTGTGTGGTAATAAGTATTGGCGTATGATCAGAATACGCTGCTTGTAGGTGAGTGACATGGGTATGAGGGAACTTATCTCTCCATTCTGTCATGGCACATGCCCTGTCCAGTCTTTCCTGCACATAATCATCCTTCTCACGACCATTATTCCATGTAAAGAGATTAACTTGAAAGTCTAGGTCCACCAATCCGCAATGTAGAAGAGCTGGCCGGAAGTGCTACATAGGGGCCAATGGCTTTGGCAGTCGACCTTGCTTCTTTTCTGATTGCAGGATCTCGCTGAAATCCCCAAAGCAAAGCCAGAGTGCTGAGTGTCTAGAGTGGAGATGTTTTAAGAGTTTCGATGAATATGCTTTCGTTGCTCCTCCGACCATCCATAGAAACCTGTCAATCTCCATGGGTTTGCCTGGTCGTCCATAATAAGCGCGTCAATATGATTTAAGGTAAAAGTTTGGACATGCAAGTCTATTTCCTCATCCATAACAATGCTAACCCTCCGCTTCGTTGAATACTAGGTACCGCAAACATACATCGATATGGTAAACTAGCTTGAATCTGCTTCATCTCTGATACAGATTGTTTTGTTTCCATAAGAAACAAGATTTTGAGAGCTTTTTCCCTCACTAGGTGAGAGAGCACATCCACTGCACGTTGGTTCCTAAGCCCCCGGCAATTCCAACTCATGATTTTCATTGTTCTCGGCGGGGTTGTCTGTTGGAAAATACATGTTTGTATCGCATACAAAACATACGCAGCGAAAAATTAACGAATCTACTTCATTCGTAATTGATAACATATACTATGTAAATTTCAAAATATAAGAACAAGAGAGTGTACCTTGGTGTGATGAAATTCAAAACCAAAGATTAGAAGTACTTGGGAACACTTTTAATCTTCACTCCAATTCCACTTGTGCCCAAGAAGTGTGGTTTTTCAATCAGTTTGTATGTATGTGTTCAAGGGAGAATTAGAGAGTGTCCAACACTCACATACAAACCATTCCATTCTCTTCCAAAATTCTATATGTTTCTCTTCTTATAACTGATTATCTAATTGGGCTAGCCTTTTGGGCTATTCCAATTGGGTTTTAGTATGTGGCTTGGAGTGGGACCAAAAGGGAATAAATAAGACACTAGCTCCAATGAGCCTTGGGCTTTTTTATCAACTCTTGACAAGTCTAAAGTTACCATTAATTATATTTAATACCACTATATAAATATAATTGCACTCTAGGCCTTATTAATAAATTATATCTCAAGACTTTATTATACATGCAACCCCTTCATAAAATATTCGTAGTAATACAAAGTCATGTAGGTTGACTGTCACTTTGAAGATTACTACATCTTAATTCTTGAGTACCCTGTTTAATCCTTTAAGTTACTCATCATACATTTATGAAATCCAATTTCATAAATATATACTTTAGTAACTCCTTACTAAAGTAGTTAGGCTTAACATTCTAAATAACCAAACCCATTAAACTTATCTTAAGGGAATATTTTATATCTACGTTAAGAGATTATGAATTTCATCTTGAGAATATATGTTCCATCAACACTAAATGTGGCTGCCCAACATATTGAAGTTTTGATCGTGGCTTTAGATCTCACACCTGATATATCAAAGCAACCTACACTTCATGATCAAGTCCATTATTTTCTCAGGATTAAGAGTTTTTTTTTTTTTTTTTTTGATTAACTCAGGATTAAGAGTTGATGTAAATAGAAGTCATGAGATTTATTATTCATTTGACAGTCTTTAGGAGAATAATAAATCAAACAGTAGTCCAGTTCAATATGTCTTAACTCTTAAAGCATATCAATATACCAACTAGAAGTCTCCACTTCCATGATCAAGACAAATCATTTTAGTTTATATGTTATAGTCTTCGCAGATGAAATGCCCAATTTCATCACCGACTACGAACCAAAATTCTGAGTTTACAAAGAACTTGTGACTTATATCTTCTGTGACTAAATCACATAAATCACATACTATGTATCTCATGGACTATATAATAATGTCCAAATATTCATGTTACCATTATTTTAGATAATAATAAAATAACTTTATTAATTACAACATTAAGTCATACATAATGTCATATATAATATCATACATAACATCATACAATAGGATTTAAGGGCACCAATCCTAACACTGTCTAGCAGCCTCCACTATTTGGATAGTGATTTTTTCTGGGTTACACTCCATGGCTTTACTTCTCTTCCCATTTTGTTTCAGTTCTTCTTCCAATGGTTGGTTGTCCTTGGGTTGGTCTCTCTTCAAACTGCGGCTTGTAGTTCCCTTTGGGTTTGTGTGGGTTTGTGTTGTGGTGTGGCGAACTATTTTATTCCTAGAAGGTTTATTTCTTGAGGTACGTGGCTTGTGTTTCTTGCCCATGTTTGGTGGTCTCTCACGTGGTTGGTTTAAGTGAATTGGATGTGGGTCACGTGCCTTATGTTCATCATACTTAACTGGCACGTTGATGAGGCTTGGTTCCAACATATCGGGTGCAATAACTCCCGAATCATTAATCTCCATTCCCATGATTTCAAGTTGCCCATAATTATCTGCATTGATGTGGTTGGTTTCTGAGATCCACGCTCCATTTAAATATTCATCTGTTACAGCCGCAATAATTGGTCGTTGACTTTTCTGTGAAATCGCTCCGTGGGATTCATGAGGATCTGTTTGCATTGACACGTTGTCATTAATGCTTTTAATGCCAATAATGTCATCAGCCTCCACATGGGTTGTGGTTGGAAACCTTGTCTATGAAACATTTTTTGGCGTCGTTTGCTGCATCGGTGAGCTGTAGGTTGCCCGATCTGATGCACTCTCCTTTCTCCGTACGCCTGCCTTCAGCCACTCCCCGTACGGTCTCTCCATCTGCTGTGTAAACCCTTGAGATGAACACTCTTTCACCTTATAGTCGAATTTCCCACATTGATAGCACAAACCAACCAAGCGCTCATACTTGAAACCAACACGTACTTGATCGCCTTCAGGATTCGCAACCCATCCTCCTCGACAAATCGGTTTTTCCAGTGGAAGCTCGACTCGGATCCTGATGAAGCGTGCTTGGTCTGATAGGAAGGTTTTTTTATCCACCTCCACTACATGCCCTAACCCTTTACCAATCTCCCAGCCAGCCTCTTCGTTCATCAAGTCAAAAGGTAGTCCCCATACTTGGACCCATATAGGGAGAACTGAGAAAGTCACTGAGTTGGCTGTCATACCCCTTTCCCATCGTCGGAGGACCAACAAGGTATTGTCAAAGCTCCATGGACCGTTGTTCAGTACCCATGTCAGTTGGCTCTCTAGTTTGAATCTAAACTGAAACAGCCCCTCTCCCACGTCCACTATCCACAAGTCATTTCCAAGTTTCCACACAGACCGTAATAATGCTTTGGCTGCTTTT
Organism: Notholithocarpus densiflorus; assembly: GCA_030021035.2. Taxonomy (NCBI): domain Eukaryota; kingdom Viridiplantae; phylum Streptophyta; class Magnoliopsida; order Fagales; family Fagaceae; genus Notholithocarpus; species Notholithocarpus densiflorus. Next base: position 3,651,998 of record JARYZH020000020.1, read on the forward strand.
TGGTTGTATGAACGAGTAGTAAGGAACTGGCCTATCAGAGTGAGGGAACATTCTTCAATGGTTTTCTCTCTGCAGGTTGACTGAATTTGCACTACTTCACCTTCTTCCTCCATGAGTTGAATGTTCTGTAGTCGCTCAATGAAATCTGGATCCATATTATGTTCTTGCAAGTCCACTGTTTTTACACAGTGGAAAGGAAAGCTCACCTAAAAGTGAGAGAGAAAGCTCCTACGCAGAGGAGAAAAAAGAGAGCCTAATTTTTCACATTAGTATTACCCATATAATGTTTGGTATCACTAGATTACCAATTGAAATGAACGATCAGGGCAATATGAATACTAAATCAAAATATGAATACTAAATCAAACTATAAGGACCAAAATAAAAATAATTCCAAAATTTAAGAGTAAAAGATGTACTTTAATCTAATTAATGAGTTTACATAATATTTCTCATTAGGCATTAATCCTGACGCAAATAGGCAACTTGAAGCTAATCAAAATTTAGTTTGAGTAGTTGATGAACTAGGTCCACGATATCAAACAAACAGGCATAAAAAATTAGAGCCAAGCTAAATTAGCATTGAACTGAAATTCTAGTTGAAGGATCTTAGTTTAAATAATAAATTAATAATAATAAATCCTTCCAATTTATGTTCGTCCTGAATTGACAGATATAGAAAAAAAACAAGATTAAAAAACAGGAAGTTAGCTGTCTCTGAAGTAAATTAGCTAAGCACAATGGGTTAGAAACCAAATAGGGGTAATATCTCCTGAAGAAGTCCATAATTTTGGGGTCACGACTATAGTTAAAGAGAGAAATACCATTAATCTGCAGTTTGAGTCGTGGTTTCTTGGAATAATAGAGTAACAGCAAGTAAAAGCATCTTTTTACTTTCTCTAAAAATAAATTAAAATAAAAGAAAAAGTAAAGGCAACTTTAATAGCAAGCAGCTGGCAATACGTCAAAGGTCTTTTTTTTATTTATGTTCTTTTTTATTTTTTTATTTATTTTTTATTTTTTTATTTTTTTGGGAAAACTGTAAACTTTATTAAAATCATGTAATGCAAGATATATCATGGAGAAGAGCTTGCTTTAAAAAGCAAGGATTCTCTTCCATCCAAGTCATATAATTGTGAATACCTAACACATATTTTGCTAACAAATAAGTTGGCTTATTGCTTTGTCTTTTAATCTGTGAAAAATTAATCCGTGAGCCAACCCCATACATCCCAAGTATACCCGATATAACATGTGCCACAGAAGGAGGATCAGAGTGACCACTCAAAGAATTATACACCACCAAGGAGTGTCCTTCAATGGTAAACTCAGAAATCCCAACGTCCCTTGCAAAACTGATTCCAGCTTCAAATGCCTTCGCCTCAACCTCCAGCGCCCCCAAAGGTGAGTTAATTTTCCTACTCAGAGTTGCTACAACCAATCCATTGGAGTCTTGAATCACCACCCCTACTCCTGTTGTCTTCTGCATTTTAAACACCGCCCGTTCCACATTGACTTTGTATCTCAACCCCGTCGGAGGTGTCCAGTGAATTACCTGACTTTCTGGACTTATGATTCTCGGAATTTCAGTCGCTGCAAAATATTTTGCAAGGTATTGAGACGTCCACTGCACTATATCCCGTCCCGTCTTTTTTCTTTTTCCATTTCGAGCTTCATTTCTGTTAACCCATATGGCCCAAGCTACGGTAACCAGCATTGCCACTTTTTCTTCATCATACTTGCTCAACACCATCAAGTTCCACAGTAGATCAAAGAAAGACGAGATAATACGTGGGTCAAAAGAAAAGTGCAGCTTTGTGTGTTGCCATACCTCCTGCGCTCTTGGACATCTCCAAAATAAATGGCCCGTTGTCTCAAACTCTGCCTTACATTCTTCACACCAGTCTTTTTGCAGGACCTTTCTACGCATTAGATTCTCCTTGGTGGGAAGGATATCGCAACACGCCCTCCATGCAAAGTGGCGTACCTTATGGGGAACCGGAATCATCCACACAGACCTCCAAAATCCTCTCAATTTTCTATCATCTGAATTGGACCCAATATCAGACTGTACCCCCTCCATGGCCAATCTATAAGCACTTCTGACACTAAATTTACCATTGTTATTCCCTGCCCAAATCAGTTTTTCTTCGGGTAATTGCACACTTAATGGTATGCCCTTTATCAAGTCAGCCTTATGAGGAAGAAAAACCACATCCAGCACTTGATGTTTCCAGCAACCAGAATCTTGAGAAATCAGCTCACAGACCCGTGTGTCAGCATGCAGAAATTTCCTAGGAGATACCACCTTGTATGTGGAAGAAGTTGGCAACCATTTATCGCCCCATACCCGAATAGAATTCCTATTTCCCACATTCCAACAAGTTCCTTGTTGAACCAAGTACTGGGCCGCCATAATACTCCGCCACGATAAGAGGGATTATTCCCAATTGAAGCTTGCAAAAACTCTGAGTGTGGAAAATACCTTGCCTTAAAGTGACAGTATAATAATGAATCTCGCATTGTTTGGAGTCGCCATCCCTGCCTAGCAAGAAGAGCAAGATTAAATTGCTTTATTTGAGAAAAACCTTTTTTCTCCGGCTTCCTTGGGTGCACAAAGCTTGTCCCAACTAAACCAAGTCATTTTTCTCTCCTCATGTTTTTGACCCCACCGAAAATTGCGGATCATGCTAGTCAACTCATCACAAAGAGAATCTGGGATTTTAAAGCAACTCATTGTATATGTAGGAATAGCCTGGGCTGCTACCTTAATCAACACTTCCTTGCTTGCCTTAGACATAAGTTTTTCTTTCCACCCTGCTAATTTTTTCTAAGCTTCTCTTTTATCGCGTTAACAGAATTCCTCTTATTCCTCCCCACAAGAGATGGCAAACCCAAATATTTTTCATGCTGACGAATAACCTGTGCTCCGAATCTATTCTTTATCTCCTTTTGAATCTCCCCCGAAGTGTTACTACTAAAAAATAGATATATTTTAGCTCTATTCAATTGTTGACCGGAAGCATTTTCATAAACAGCAAGGATTCTTTGTAAAGTGGTACATTCTTCAATGGAGGCTTTACCAAAGATAATGCTATCATCTGCAAAGAAAAGATGTGAGAATGTGGGACTACCTCTGCAAACTGATATGCCTTCCAACTCCCCGTTTTCTACTGATTTCTAAATCAAAGCAGATAAACCCTCTGCACATAAGAGAAATAGATAAGGTGATAAAGGATCTCCTTGCCTTATTCCCCTTGCTGGTACAATATGCCCCCTAGGTTTCCCGTTGATCCTTATTGAGTAAGATACATATGTGACACACTGCATAATCAGTTTTCTCCATTTGTCCTCGAACCCCAATTTCTCCATAATTTTTTCAAGGCATACCCATTCCACTCTATCATAAGCCTTACTCATATCTAATTTAAGTGCTATCTCCCCCTTCCTTCCACTTCTCTTCTGATTAATGTGATGCATAGCCTCAAAGGCCACTAGGACATTACCAGTAATTAATCTTCCATACACAAAAGCACTTTGGGTGTCACTGATAATAAATGGCAAAATTTTCTTTAGTCTATTTGCAACTACCTTAGATGTAATTCTAAAAACCACATTACACAGACTAATAGGCCTATAATCAAACACCCTCTTAGGTTCTTTAATTTTTGGAATAAGAGCAATATGTGTCTCATTAAAATTAGGAGGTGATAAACCATTATTGAGAAAATCAAGAATAGTTTTAGTGATTACCTCACCAATATTTGGCCAGAAGTGCTGATAAAAAAGTGGAGGCATACCGTCAGGCCTTGGGGCTTTGAGGGGGATACATTTGCTTCATTGCTTTCCTCACTTCATCTTCAGTAAAAACCTTTCCAAGCATTCTGTTCATCTCCACCGTTACTTTTGGCTGCAAAGCTTGTAGCAATTTTGTGAACTCCGTTGGATGATTAGTAGAGAAAAGCTTCTCATAGTAGTTCACCACCAGCTCACCTATTTTCTCCTCATCTTCTTGCCAGCAATCATTCTCATCCAGCAAGCCTTCTATGTGATTTTTCAGTTTTCTAGCTGAAGCCTTTGCATGAAAGAATCTTGTATTCCGATCCCTTGCTTGATACCAATTGATTCTCGACCGTTGAAGCCACTTAGCATCTTGTTTTTCATTCCAGCAATTCAGCTCCACCCGTGTGGCTCTCATATCTTGAACATTATTTGGAGTAACCGGTTGCATTTCAAGCCATTCAAGATGTTTTTGCAATTCGGCAATTCTATTTCCCACGTGCCCAAATTCAATTTTATTCCAAGCCTCCAATTTCAATCTACACTTCTCCAAACACGATACTAAAGGAAAATCTGTTCGGTCAGCCAGTCCATCATTCCATGCTTCCACAACTACTTCCACACACCGTAGGTCCTTGAGCCACATCGACTCGAAGTGGAACAATTTCTTAGGCCGTCTTCTACATTTCTGAAACAACCTAAGCAGCAAAGGAGAATGATCTGATGCCGATGAAGTAAGGTGATGGAGCTTTGCCTCATGAAATAAGCTCAACCATTCCGTTGTGGCAAGTGCTCTGTCCAACCGTTCCCATATCTGCTCACCATCCCTCCTCACATACCACCATGTATATTTCGGACCCACAAATCCTATATCTCGCAAGCCATAGTAATTTATTGTATTCACAAAGTTTGTCATTTGCTGCCTTGGTCGGGCACTCCCTCCTTCCTTTTCAGACATTCCTGTGATTTCATTAAAATCACCAATCACAATCCATGGTAGTGTAGAAGTAGTGCTCAATTGTTTTAGTTTAGCCCAAGCTTCTGGTCTTTTTGCCGTCTCCGGATTCCCATAAAAACCTGTCTCACGCCACCAACCATACTCAGTCCCACCATCCACCAAAGCATCAATATGTGAAGGTGAGAAAGTTGTACCTCCAATTTAATATCCTCCTTCCACATCAGTGCCAAACCACCACTCATTCCGTTGCTAGAAACAAACAATCCATGCTTGAATTCACATTTGTCGCGAACCATTACCATCCAGTCTTTATTTGATTTCGTCTCCATAAGGAAGACGATTTTGGGCTCTTCTTTTTTAACTACCTTTTTCAAGGCATTAACTGTCTGGGGGTTCCCAAGCCCCCGACAGTTCCAACTTAAGAGATTCATTGGGTCTGGCGGAGTTGCCTAGCAACATGCTAAAATTTTGATGCCAACAACATGCTAAAATTTTTGGTTTCGTCATTAAGTTTATACTTCTTTCCCTGTTCCAGTAGTTGCACCTCTATCAGCTCACTACAGTTTCCCTTCGGCCCCTCCTTTTCTAATACATCCTTTTCACTTTCTGTTTTTGATCTGGTCATTCTAGTCCATGTACCTTTGGACTTAAGCCCCACCTCCTGTGGCCCATCTGTTGGAACACCTTTTGTGGTAGAATGTCCACTTTTTTTGGTCTTCTTTTCACTATTACTACTTGCCCACCCAGGAGTAAACATTGGTCCTTCCTTCTCCACGTAGTTTCCTTCATGCTGAAACAGTGGACCTTCCTCATGTTGCATCTCCCTTTGTCCCATAAAATCCATCTCCATAACCACTAATTCTGTATCTAACCCCACATTCACCACCTTATCACCTTCATTTGAATTTCGAAATCCCCCATTACCGTGAATAGCCTCATCTATCTCCTGAAGTGTTGCCGAAAAATCAGTAATGGATTGAAAGCCTGAAGTTTCAGACTCTACCACGGGCTTGCAGATTGGTGGTTCATTGGACTCCTCCGCCGTCCTTGGTAGTTTTTGAACAGCACCCGCCATAACCCTCCTCTCTTGATTCAGTCTCTCCTCTCTATTATCTGTTTTTCTATTCTGGCCATACCCTTGAACTTCAACCACAGTCTTCTTTAAAGAATTATACTGATTAGCTCGAATCCACGGTCCAAATTGATGTTCACTGTTTGACAAAGAGCCACCACTTCGCAGCCATATTCCGCAATCTTTATCATCATGCGTTAGATGCCCACACCAATAACATATATTGGGTAAGCGTTAATACATGAAGGATACCCATCCATCATTGTGCTCATCAAACATGACCCTTCTACCCCCGACATAGTGGCTCTGAGATGTTAATAGTAACCCTAACCCTCAAGAAATTTCCTCCTCTCATCTCCACAGTATCTTTTGGTATGAAAACCTTACCAATAGACTCCCCGAGACTGATGGCCACGTCTGTCGTTAGAAGCGAGTAAGGTAAGTTATGAATCCGAATCCAAAACTATACCCTATCAAACTCAAGTTCCTCAATGGGAGTTGAAGTATCATAACGTTGGAAAACCACTATATGTCGATCAAAGGACCACGGCTCACCTAGCAGAACCTTTTCAACGTCTTCAACCGTCTCAAACGCGAACAACAATCTATTATCCCCAACAACACTTACTTCAAATCTGTGTTTGGTACGCCACAATGGCCTAAAGGTTTTTGCTACTGCCTCCAAGTTCACTGAGCGACGAGTATAAAACTTGGCTGCTAAAACAAAACCTTGACTTTTCTTCCTCTTTGACAGATCTAGCCTATCTCCTTTTTCTGAAAGCGAAAGCTTTGTCCAACTCTTCGTGAGGTCCTCCATACCAACCCTAAAACTGTATCCCAGACCCCACACAAGAAAACCCCCTAGCCCTACTAGTAACAGTGTTACTAGAGGGAACGCATCTTCCTCCGTGAAAGAGGGAAACAACTATGCTACGGTATGGAGAGGCGGCAACCCTAACCCTACTGAGAACTTTACTATTCATGTTCGTCTTTAATAGCAAGCAGCTGGCAATACTTCAAAGGTCGTTTTGTTTTATATAATATTTTGAAAAAAGTTAGGTGATTTAAATAGCGATGTTTCAATAAATGTGCTATGCTGGTAACAATAAGGAGCCAATGATACATGCGATTTTATCCCTACAGTCCTGTGGTTTGGGGCTATTGAACACCCATTTTTTAAAAGTGGTCCTGGCCGCTACCGTCCACTACATCTCCTTCCAAGAATGAGCGTGTACATAATTTCGTAATAACTTCTTTGACCTTCCATATGATAGAAGGATACCAGCCACTCACATTTTCCACATACGATGAATATAGTTTAGGACTACGCGTCCTCTAATTAATCTGAAATTTGCATCTTGTTTCCCTTAACAAGGTTTCCACGTTCAAAATATTATTAGGTGTTGAAAAGTTTAACTTTTAGTTTTTGTTTCAGCTTCTTTTTTTTTTTCTTTTTTTTTCTTTTTTTTTTAATAATCTAATTTTTAGCTTTTAAAAATAAACTAGTTTTTAACTTTTTATAACATATTTAACATAAAATGTAATATTATGCAAATAAGCTATCAAAAGTAAACCATTCACAAAAGAAGAATCACTCTATACGCTCACCTAAGATCCATCCCTATGTGAGGGATTGTTGTATATTCTCATTACACCGAATACCAGTTTTTCCCATGGTATATTTCACAGGGTATATATCCCAAGAGTTTACCACGGTATGCATGGTCTCAATTGATGTGACATGAGTAAAAAAGACTTACATAGTTTCATGAATTGTAGTTAACAAAAGTTGAAGAACATTAACATTGTTTTGCCCGATGTCTAATATGTTGATATACTAATATTTATGTAGTTAGGCTTAAAGCCTTGTAATACAATTGACACATTTTAATGCTCTCAATGAAAATATCTAAAATTCAAATCCCCCAAAGGCCCCCAACTATCCTTGGAGAGAGAGAGAGCATTTATAATGGGTTCTTTAAAATGACAACAGCCCTATATGAAAAAAAAAACACCCACATTTGCTTCCCTACACATTAGCCAAAATACCATTTTGCTATATAGTGCCCTTGTTCATTTGTTGAGAGAACATAAGAAAAATAAAGAAAGGAGGATGGAAATAATAATAAATATTTAAATAAATTGAATAGAGAATCATGTGTATATTTTGAAAAGTAATTAGTTAAAATAGGAAAAAACACTATTTTTATCCACACCCACACAAAAAAAAAAAAAAAAATGCTACTTTAGCACACCAAAAAGTCACTTTATCTATTTTAGCATAACATTTAACAATACACCCTATATCTCAACTTCTATTTTATCATTATGACACATTAAAATATATTAAAAAAATACCTGCTGGTATAAAAAAAAATACAAAACCCAGCCACCACCCACAACCCACCAGTACTACAAAATGCAAACCCATCACCACCAATTGCCACCAAAATCAACCAAACATCACCCAAAGTTAACCCAATCACCACTGGCTACTATAAAAATAACCCAGAATCAACCAATCAACACCGGTCCAAAACCACCAAAAACCCAAATTAGATCAATCCAAAATCACCAAAATCAACTCAAAATTCAAATAGTGAGGTTAGTAGAATTGGCAGCATAGCGAGAGGTAGAGAGTGAGAGAGGGATGGTTGAGAGAGAGATAGAGGCAAAGCAAATAGACAGATAGGTTAAAAGGAAAAAAAAAAAAAAAATTTCTAGAGGAGAAGTGGAGAATTGATGAAGAGAGTGGAGAGAGAAAATATAATTAAAAAACTAAGTAAAAAAATAGCATGGTGCTACAATACCCTTCTACTAGGGTACTGTAGCACCATGCTATTTTTTTAGGCATATGACACATCTAATGTAGTTGGTCTTTTGGTGTTTGGTCATTGGTGTGCTAAATGCTAAATATTTAGCATTTAGCACATCTAATGCTAGTGCTTTTATAACTCATTTTAAAAAAGAAGAAAGGGGGAGTGTTAAAAATTGAATGCTAGAAGCCACCTAAAAATCGAAGTAGGCACATCACACACACCGTCCACCTAGATGAGCCGCTAGTACCAAGAAAGCTTAACAAGAAAAAGATCAAGATGAAGAACACTAAGATGAGCATTGAGAAAAAATTTGCAATTTTTTTTTCAAGGATTAAGATGGAGAGATAGAGAGAATGATTTTTGTGTGTGTGTGTGTGGGGATGGGGGGTGGGGGTTGTTTGTTCTTAGAGATAAATAGTCTCTCTTTTGGCAAATTTCAAGAGGTAAAAGTTAGATTTAATAAATTTGTCTAGTATTAATTTAGAATTTACCAAATTTCAATAAATGAGTTAATGAATTTGTCTACTATTAATTTAGATTTTAATTTTGTTATGTGTGTTTTGTCTAATTTTAATTTTGTCTCTTCACCTTCATCTTCAAGAAAAGGACCTCATTACTATTATCATTATTATTTAGGTAAAGGCCTAAAGAAGCCTTAATTTATCTCAAAAAAAAAAAAAAAGCTTTAATTAAAATGTACACATACATATATTGTATTATATTATATTGGACAAAACTTAAGTCTAGTACTTCAGATGCTGTTTCCTAAGTTCCTTTCTTAAGATTTAGCCATGTGGCTACTTAACTAAAACATACATTTCCATTACATGATAAAAAATCCACATGGCAGAATTTTAAAAAGGAAACCTAAAGAACAGCACCTAAATATTGTACCTAAGTCTTGCTTTATTATATTATAGTATTAGTTAAAAAAGGGGGCCTTCTATTATTTGGGACCCTTAGACCATTGCCACTACTTATATGCTCTAGTTGGCCCTGCTTGGATGTCATGAACACAATAGAAAGTGTCAAACTAGTTGAACTATTATTGACGATCTTTTTAAATTTTAATTACTTTATTAAAAAAAAAATATGTAATAAACTGTTGTTGATAGAGTATAGCATGAATGAATTTTATTCAGCAGAGAAGCTGATGCAAAGCATCATGTATGCTTACATGGACAAGTAGTTGGGTTTCAAATTCAAGTGCAAGCACTTATGTTACAGCATAAGTCCCTAATTAGAAAACTTCACCACTGCTAGGTTGTTGGAAGCTTCTAGAAGGAATTTGGAAGTTAGGAAGATAGCTGATGCATATGCGGTTAGTTACAGTACTGCATATGTTACCAAACAGCCCTCTTATTGTAGTTTCAACTGAGTCCCGTACAAGTATAGATTGATATTTCAGTTAGTTCTTAAGACAGTTAAGAAACAATATTAATTGTAACACTTAACAGCCAACTAGTGACAATTATGCAGTAATAGTTGTATAAGTAGGTATATAGACTTCATTTTTATGCTTGATTGATTTTGATTAGTGAATTGATTGGCCTAATTAAGTGCTATTTTGAGAACCTTGAGTTCTTTGTAGAGGTGTTATATCCACCTGTTTGTTGTTCTAAGCAACCCAAGCCATTTTCCTAAGTTCTGAACCACTAATACAGTCCCTACACAATTCCCTGCACCAGAAGCAAGGAAGGGGATTTTGGGTAGATACGGTAATGAATTTAATAGAAAATATAAGTACTAGAATTATGTTAATTCATGTCTTCTAAAACATACAAGAAGTTCTTTAAAATAGCAATAGTCCAACCACAATTTAAGACATTTCAAATCTTATCCATTCAAATTCAAAACACCACTGCAACAAGCATGGGAAAGGATTTATAGTTACCTGAATTATACAGCAACGGAATTAATTAAGGAAAAATATTTGCATTATCTCCTTGTAGATTGCAAGAGGAATTATAAAGAGAATAACGAGATTCATGAGAACCGTAACCATGCATCCTCGTCCTTCTAGACTATTCGTTAATTCATTATTTGATTCCGGTCTACTAGAAGTAGTTGAGGTGGATTGGTCTCTCCTTGTGGAAAAGGCTGGTTGCTTGGGAGTTGGAAGGTTCACAGTTTCACCATCAAGCATCTTGATAACAATTGACATGGTTGGGCGATCACTTGGGTCATCTTATACACATAAGAGACCAATATTTAGGCACTTCACAAACTGATCTGCAATGCAAGTATCTCGTAGGGTCTCGTCCATTAAATCCAACAGCTTGTCATCGGTCCACAATCTCCATGCCTATGACAGTAAACAAACATTGGTATGATGTAAAAAATTACCAAAGCATAGGTTATTAGAAAAATTAACACACCTACATAGCCTATAATGAAACAAAATATGATGAGAATGAAGATGGTTATGAAAATTCAACACACTTACATAACTTAGAAGGCTCATTGCTTCTTTTGACTGATAAAAACCAGTGGTCTTCTTTCCACTTATAATCTCAAGTAAAACTACACCAAAACTAAAAATATCGGATTTGATTGAAAAGATTCCATCTAATGCGTACTCCGGAGACATAACCACTACATCCAACAGTTTGTATAAATTATGATATTAGCAAGACACTTCTTTGTGCATATTATCTAAACAAAGTTAGTAGAATCAAGATTTGCCATAATACATAAACAGTCAGCTACAACAATCATATTGTGCATAGGAAACATACTGAATTCCAGCTACTTTTGTTGTGTTTGCCACCAACAATCCTGGCCAATCCAAAGTTAGATATATTGGGGTTCATTTCATGGTTTAGAAGAACATTACTGGTTTTCAAATCTCTATGAATGATCCTTAATCTAGAGTCTTAGTGAAGATAAAGAAGCACTCGAGCAATTCCCAAAATGATGTTGAAACGCATCTCCCAGTCCATAAATATGCTTTGCTTTTGATCTTGTGTTTTTCCATAATTCCATTTCGCATTTGAAAAAATAATTTTAGCAACTTAAATAAGAAATAAAATCAACATAATATGGATAGTAGATAATGGAAATAGGTTTAGAAGCCAACCAAATATGAAGAAGTCTAAACTTTTGTAAGCCATGTACTCATAAATTAAAATCTTTTCATTCACTTTTATGCAATATCCATAGAGTCTGACAAGGTTCCGATGCTGAAGTTTTGCAATCAATACCACCTCATTCTTAAATTCTTGTAGACCTTGACCTGAGACACTTGAAAGTCTCTTTACAGCAATTTCTTGACCACTTGGAAGCTTACCCTGGGACCAAAAGTCCCAATACACAATATTACCATTAACCAAAAACTAGTTGGCATGTACATTAATGACCACTAAATGTTGCTGAGATTACCTTGTAAACAGGCCCATAGCCTCCTTGTCCAAGCTTGTTTTCATCTGAGAAGTTATTAGTAGCAACTCGTATGCTTTCCAAATCATAAAAAGGTACATCTATTCCTTTCTCATCTTCTTCTTGGAACTCACCTGAATCTATCAAGTCTTGGACATAGCTTTCACTATATAACATGCGTTGTACTCGATTTCTTTGGTCAATTTGTCTATTTTCTAAATTCAGAAGACACTAATCTATCTTAGTTCACATGTCAATTACATGGAAGAACTTGTAATTGGTTTTTTTATGATTCAATCTAACCCAAAATAAAATATATAAAAATAAAAATAAAAAATCAACGTGCATAGTATGCATTTTGCAAAGTGCTTACCTTGTCTCTTGGTCATCTTTCTTCGCCATATGTAGATAAAAGTAATGGCACAGAGAACAATCACACTAGTTATTCCAACAATCAGAAGCAATATCATTCCTTTTTCTGATGGTGAAGAAACTAAAACAAAGAAAGATGACTAGTCATACTTCAGTGTATAGAATTTGAATAGAAATCTTTCGCATCATGTTTAGTAGTTACAGTAGCAAACAGGCTCAAGTAACATAATTAAACGATAATTAGTGAAAGTTAAAGGATGTATGTTTTCATTAATTTGTGAAACAAAAATATTTATTGTTATACAAAATACAGAGTATAACAATATATGACAAGGTAATGATCACATTGACATTGCTGCAGACGATTTTGCAAATTTTGGGAAAGACCTGCCAACTTTGGAGGTAAAATTAGAATCGTTACACGTAAGTAAAAGAAAACCCCTGAAAATCAGTCCTTAGCTAAATACACAAGGTCCTAACAATGTGCTAAATCACGAAAGCAATCATTATGTAAAGGAAGAAAATAAAAAATCTCAGCTGGGGCAACATTAACTAAATCTTTATTTGTAATAAAGTATCTTAATTTGCAATATGCACATGATATAGAATCCTAACCTTGTGTACAACTTAACTTTGTGCCATCCCATCGAAAGCTTTTGGTGCAAAGGCACCTCCTCTTCCCATCACTAGCTGATTTGCAAGTTGAATGTGGCCAATCCTTGCAATCTGTAGATAAATTACAGATTGGCCCTAGTGGTGGCTCCCAATCAATCTCAACATCATCTGTAACTCTAGACAAAACATTAGAACTAGAGTTTCTTGGAGTAGTTTGATTAAATGGCAATGACTGGCCAGAGGTTGTAATACTTCAGACAAATTTAGAAAATCCATCTGTCCCACGTGGGGCGTTGAAGCTAACCTGGCCAGAGGTTGTGTTGCAATTGAAACTGAAGTACATAGGATCACCACAATTTTAGTTAGTGCTAAGTGGATAAGGGATCATGTTTGTACCACAAGGCTCACAATTTTGTACAGTTGGTTCTGCAGAAATATCAAGTTTCAAATAGTGAATAAACTCAAACAAATAGGACTTGATCTTATTTACATATAATGAAATTGCCTAGCATTGTAAATCCATCTGTCCACAAACCGACAGCCCATCATTTCATGGGCCGTGGTTGAGAGTTTATCATATACAGAGACTGGGTTAGCATTTTATTTTTGTTCAGTAAAGATAATTGATATTTTCAATTATCGGCTCATCATGAAAAAATAATTTGGTTATTATGTAGAACCATGCTCCTTGTCAAATTCATTATAAATAAATTTACTAAGTCGTTAGTAGTATTATTGTGCCTAGCTCTTTAACATTTTGTACATACTTGGGCTTGGACCATAAATAGCTGGCAGGTTTTCTAACCTTTCTACTTCATATTCAAGACGCTTTCTAAATTTCCTAAAGTACAATACTACGTTAGTAAATTCAAGCAAATTTATGTAAAATCGACCAATTAGTACAGTACCTATATCCGAAATTGCTACACGGATGGAGATGTTATAACCACCTTCATACTCCTCTTGAAGATCAACTACTCCTGCTTCCAAATCCAGCATGGCATTTCTGAGCCTCGATTATATGAATAAGACTTGCAATCGCAGTGTTTAAGGCACAACTCTTTGCATTATGTTTCGTTTTCAACCCTAGACCTTTGTTCTAGAGTTTTCCCTATCTTCATCATCTTTAAGTTCAAGACACCGAATTTTTTGTGCACCCATCTGAAAAATCTCCAGAATGCCACTTCTGAGCAACATATGGCGTGAACCCTGGCAAACACTTGCATGCCAATTTATTTTTTAAATTATAGCTACCAAAATTTCCACAAACATTATACACACTACGATTGTCCCTCGGCTCCGCATCGGACAAGAACCATGTCTCGATTGTGCTCTGTGTCCAATACTCTATCTTCCCACTAAAATTCATCACCAACCTTGCATTCTCAAAATTATTATCATTTTGAACTTCTGTTGTTGTGAGGAATTTGTAGAATTTAATCAAGCTTTTCCAATAAATCGTCGTCCCCTCTTTGTTGACGATTATTGCGTTCTGATTTCCGGCTGTATCTACCACAAACGTGAAGTTCCCGCTTCCAGGGTCATCACGGCCTCTCAAAGAATTCAAATTTTTTCCATACGACAACAACATGCCTGGAAGAAACGTATCAGTTGGATTTTCAAAGCTCTCCCACAGACTTGTCACATTACCGTATTCGTATGAACATCCGTATATTACCAGGTTTCCAGAATCCGTGAGATTCACAATCGTGTCTTAAGTATTGCAGGATTCACGCCAATAATAACATTCCGGATACCAATGAGCCTTCTCACTACTCATATCTAATACCGTGAGGTTGCCATCTGTTGTAAATCCGAAAGCTCCAGTAGGCAGTAGTAGTATTGATAAGCGGGTCATCTCGGTTGGCAACCCATACAACTGTTCGCTTATCCCACATGTACCATATTCCAACATATCTTTTGTAGCCAGAACTTCCAGCAGGACTAAAGAATCCAAATTCAAACTTTCTTCCAGGCGAAACCAGAGTTTCTGCATGGTCTCTAATCCACTGGCCATACCTCAAAGAAACTCTATCAGCGCAATAAACATGAAAGGAACACAGCACGCAGTTTGCGGACCATCCCTTAATTACGGTGATTGCTCCCATTTTCATTTTTCAACTTTCTGTTACCAAATGAAAAACAGCACACGCACAAGTAGAATTTTTTTTGTTGTTAGAAGCACAGCGTCCATGTTGTTTCTGACCATCTAATTGCAGCAATTTCTGCTGTTTTGGCTTTCTTGGTACGAAAATGCCCTGATGTTCTTGCTTATTGACGCAAAGACTTCTTGGTCATCAAATTTCACTGTCTAACTGAAAGAGGTTGCCATAAATGTATGCAAATTGAACCACTTTTAACTGTTTGATTTGATTCCCTTCTTTTTCCTTTTTCCTTTATTTGTTTTCTTTTGAAACCATTTCTAGCTACTTTGCACGACGAAGCAAGAACAAAACAAAAATCGCTAAATTAGTGGACCCAGTTCTTTCGATAAGCATGCTTCAAAGACAACATGATATGTCAGGTAAAAAAAATTATTGAAAATAATTTTGATTAAAGAATTCTCAATTCTCAATTCTTCAAAGGCATGGCATCATATACTTTTGTAGGAACTGGGTCTGAGCACTTCTACTGTTGGAAAAGTGGATTCAGGCCCAACTATCCCTAAACAATAAATTTGTAGAGGATGGGTTTAAGAGTTAGGCCTTAGTGAGGATAGCAACGAATAAACATGATTATGAGTAAACTGGATAGCAGGAAAACGGGCCTTAAGTGTTAGAATCTGTCCTGGACGTTGATCCAAGGAGCTTTCTTGGTCTTATTATTTCCTCAGTGCTTAGATACAGAGGTTACAAAGATGATACAGGTTGCTACAGTTTCTCCTACTTCCAATCTCCGATCCTTTCTCTGGAGGACTTCTTTATATTTTATACCCTCTTTAGGTTGATCTTGGCCCTTTATTTGTTAATCGTGCAGGTCACTACTTGAGTGCTTGTCCCATCAGCCGCCGTCCCAAACCTTCTATGAGTTGCAGTGACCAAAGCGACACTGTTCAGGGGTCATTTCCTCATTAATGCGGCCAGAACGTTAGTTGTGGGCATTTAATGTGGAGGTGACAGCTCCTCCCTGAATTGCTCTCTCAAGCACCCATGGCTGACCCACGGTGCTTGTCCTCTTTCTTGGGATGCTCTATGAAACCACCCTTGACGGCGTGCTGCCCTTCTCTTCTATGATCTCGGTTCGCCGAGGACATGATTGTCCTCGGCGATACTTCTTGGTAGTTAGGACTTTCTCCGTTCGTCCTCGGATGTTTCTTATTCTTTGGCGTGGGCCTAGTATAAAGTTGGGCCGGGGTAGCCAGATTCATTGACCCCACAATAGCCCCTCAAAATCCTGCTGTCCGGCTCCTCGGATGGAGAGGAGGGTTTTGATGTCCTCGGGCCTATGTCACGGCTGGTCGGGTCTTGCCCTCTGTGAGTGCCAGAGCCTCTTCACCTGCCCAAGGCACGCTCCTGGTGCTTCAGTATACGAGGCGCGCCGTCATTAATGCTTTTATGAAGCGACGCGGATCTAATTGGTTGAGGATTTCCTTGGAAATTGGGCAGAACTTATTTCGCTCGTAATTCTTCTTTTGAATTTCGTGCGAATTAAGTTCCCCTAGATTTCGCCTGCTATATATAAGGCACCTTGGGGGAATCATTTTTTCATGTCTTTGAACCCCTGAGTTCTGCAGGAACTCTAAGTTCTCAACCCTTCTGGGACTAAGAATGTCGTTTAGATCTTGGCTGCCGCAGCTGAGGCAAAGGAAGCAGAGGCCAAAGATTTTCCTACCTTTCAATCGGGCAAGAAAGAAAACCCTCCTCCTTCAGCCAGGAGCCGTAGCAGGCGTAGATTGTATCAGACTTTCGGTGCGGCAAGGTTTGGATCTCGCCCTGATGGTGGGACATTTTGCAGTTAGGAGAAAAAGGAGGCCATCTTCGTCATTGCAAGCAGCTGACGAGACTTCTGGAGGACGATTTTTTAGGAGTACAGATATTAGCTTCTGGATAAGAATACGCTTCAGAGTGGCCTTAGCAGATGGGAACCAATTCAGGCGCTTCCGCCTCTTCCTCCTTCTCATTGCCGGTACCGTCCATACTGACTCGATTGCTGCTGGAACAAGACTGTGAATCTGCCATTCCCATGGACTTTCTCCCCTTTTATTTTTTATAGCTAGCTTTAAAACAAGCCTGCCTCAGCCTCCCTTTCTATAGTTAGCTTTGAAACAAGCCTGCCTAAGCTGTTCGGCATATGATGTACTTTTCCTTTATTTAATAAAAAAGGACTGCAATTTTTTTTTTCTTTACGAAATTTCCTTTTCCTGCAATTTTATTTATTGTCATATTATTTATTTATTTATTTATTTTTTGTTATTATTATTATTTTTAATTGGGACTTAGAACTGATGCTGTTGACGGTAACAAAAGGTTGTCATCCTGACTTTAACAAAGCCTGCAGTAGCACCCTGCTGCTAATTTTAAATAGTTTGACTATGTAGGAACAATTAAGAACATAACCATGTGCTCTCTATCGCAAACTGTGCGACCGTCAGAGAATGTTGGATTTAGTGTAGGTGATCCAAGGAGGCGGACTCCTTTTAGGTTCTGCTCATCACTCAGATAGATACTTGAAGTAATTAATCTCTTCAAGGACTGTGGTCCGAGGACCATGCAAGACTTCGGTTCAGTCTAGTACTTAGATTTTTCTTGAAGTAGCTAGTTTCCCCATAGGTTTGAGTCCAAGGACCATGCAAGACCTTGGTTCTGTCTAGTACTTGGGTTTTTCTTGAAGTAGCTAGTTTCCCTATAAGTTTGAGTCCGAGGACCATGCAAGACTTTGGTTCTGTCTAATACTTGGCTTTTTCTTGAAGTAGCTAGTTTTCCCATAGGTTTGAGTCCGAGAACCATGCAAGACCTTAGTTCTGTCTAGTACTTGGCTTTTTCTTGAAGTAGCTAGTTTCCCCATAAGTTTGAGTTTGAGGACCATGCAAGACCTTGGTTCTGTCTAGTACTTAGAAAGTTTCCAGTGCGTGTTAATTTCCCCAAAGCAGGAGGTCTAAGGACTCGGCATAGCTAAGGTTCTGTTTAACCGCTTCAAAAGATTAAAAAATATCGATGTATTCCTTCCAGAATGGAAGTTTTCGCAGGGATATTGTGCCAACCGATTTTCCATCCATGCCCTGATTCTCGGCTTCTTCCTCCAATGGGATTTCAGCGAACCGGGCTATTAGACTCGCGAGAACTAGCCCCTAGACAGAGGTACGGTGCATGTACTTTACATCATAAGCCCCTAGAACTGTCCGCCATTTAGCAATCCTCCCCGCGTAGTCAGCACTTCGAAGTGTAGACCTGAGCGGAGGCCGAGTTATGATAACAACTGTGTGCGTTCTTGGAAATTTTAGGAAAGCCTTCGTGTAGCATGCGCCATTGCCAAAATGGTCTTCACTAGGGACTCTCGCTGATGGGGGCTTGATCCTACCATTATCAACTGTTACACTTACTAACACACAAGCTCTTCCCACAGACGACGTCAATTGTAGGGACTGAGTCTGAGCACTTCTACTGTTAGAAAAGTGGATTCAGGCCCAGCTAGCCCTAAACAATAAATTTGTAGAGGATGAGTTTAAGAGCTAGGCCTTAGTGATGATAGCAACGAATAAACATGGTTATGAGTAAACTAGATAGCAAGAAAACGGGCCTTAAATGTTAGAATCTGTCCTGGACGTTGGTCCGAGGAGCTTTCTTGGTCTTATTATTTCCTCAGTGCTTGGATACAGAGGTTACAAAGATGATACAGGTTGCTACAGTGTTTCCTACTTCCAATCTCTGATCTTTTCTCTAGAGGACCTCTTTACATTTTATACCCTCTTTAGGTTGATCTTGGCCCTCCATTTGTTGATCGTGCAGGTCACTACTTGAGTACTTGTCCCATCAGCCGCCGTCCCAAACCTTCTGTGAGTTGCAGCGACCAAAGCGGCACTGTTCGGGGTCATTTTCTCATTAATGCGGTTAGAACGTTAGTTGTGGGCATTTAATGTGGAGGTGACAACTCCTCCCTGAATTGCTCTCTCAGGCTCCCATAGCTGACTCACGGTGCTTGTCCTCTTTCATGGGACGCTCTACGAAACCGCCCTTGACGGCGTGCTGCCCTTCCCTTCTATGATCTCGGTTCGCCGAGGACATGATTGTCCTCGGCGATACTTCTTGGTAGTTAGGACTTTCTTCGTTCGTCCTCAGACGTTTCTTCTTCCTCGGCATGGGTCTTAGGCCTAGTATAAAGTTGGGCTGGGGTAGCCAGATTCATTGACCCCACAACTTTCATGCAGGAACAGAGTAAGTAATTCTCAATTCTACAAAAGTTCGATTTTTTATTATTGAAAATAATTTTGAGTTTTTTCATCTTTTGTCCTTTTCGTCTTCCATTTTTACTATTTGATTGTTTCGACTAATTAACTTTTATGTTTCTTTTGTTTAGATGGAATATTAGATACAGTTATAAGGCCACCGTGAAACAGAACACGTCTTTCCCATTACAACATTTCCAAATGGCTTCATATGACTGCATTTGAAATGATTTACAATGGAGACATGACATGTATGCCTATTCTTTATAAGTACACTAAGGGTACTTGTGAATGGCATTCTTTTGAATCTCTTCCTGTTTAGTGTGGCAGTGAACAGTACACCTCAAATGTAAGGCTGAGCTGACTGTACCTCTTGATGCAAAATTACAAATAATGCAGTTCTAGGCTTCAAAATAATAGGATTAAATAAATGAAGGCAGTTGGTCAGAGTTAGAGAAAATCAGAAATCAATGGAGTACAATAAATACAAAGGAGGTTCAAATAGGAAACAATCAAACTTAGATTGGATACAATGTTATCATTTATTAGGGACAATAAAAAAAAGTATCAATATGACAGAAGAAATATGCCTTAATTGTTCCTATGAGAACCATAGTAAGAATACTAGAAGCTTCTGCAAGACTGATAAAGAGAAAACAAGAATAATGAGAGCCCTTATGCTATCCACCATTATCGGCCTTCTTCAGATGTTAATTCATTCAAACTTTCTGGTTTAGTAGCAGAAGAAGTTGCGCTAGAAAGGGATCTTCTTACAACATAGGCTGGTTGTTTAGGAGTTGGGAGAGTTGCAGTTTCACTACCAAGCATGAAAACCACATTCGACATTGTGGGACGATCACTTGGGTCTTCTTGTACACATAAAAGCCCAACGTTAACACACCTCAAAAATTCGTCTGCATTACAAGTTTCACGTATTGTTTGGTCCATTAAATCTAAGGCCTTGCCTTCTTTCCACAATTTCCAGGCCTGGGATGATTTGAAATTCAAATTGGCATTAGGTAGAATGCAGGAAATATAACTATATGTAATTGATGCAACATACTTTTTCTTTGGTTTACTAATGCAACATACTTACATAACCTAAAAGACTCAAAGCATGTTCTGACTGGTAAAATCCTGTGTTTTTTTTTCCGCTGATAACCTCGAGTACAACTACACCAAAGCTGAAGGCATCAGACTTGACTGAGAAAAACCCATCCAATGCGTATTCTGGAGACATGTAGCCGCTGCACAACAAAAATTATACATTTATATTGTCAGTGAATTAGGGGACAGATGGGAAAACTGAAAACTGCAATACAAAGTCTAAATAATCAGCTTTCATAATCAGACATCTGCATCAAACTTACTAAGTCCCAACCACTCTTGTCGTGGTTGCCTCAGTTTGTTTGCCTCCAAATATCCTTGCCAAGCCGAAGTCAGAAATCTTGGGGTTCATCTCCTCATCCAGAAGAACATTGCTTGTTTTCAAATCTCTATGAATGATCCTCAACCTCGAATCTTGGTGAAGATAGAGCAGCCCTCGAGCAATTCCCAAAATGATGTCAAAGCGTATCTTCCAATTCAGTAACACGCATAGAGTCCGATCTTGCATGCCATTTTCCATTTCAGGACATATTTTAGTAACCATTCAAATCTAAATTACTGGTAAGTAAAAATAAAATAAAATAAAATTCAGGTTTAGAGTCTAACCAAATAAAAATGAGTCTAAACTCTTGTTTGGCATGTATTCATAGAGTAACATTTTTTCATCTCCTTCTATACAATAACCCAAAAGTCTAACAAGATTCCGATGCTGAAGTTTAGCAATCAAAACAACCTCATTCATGAATTCCTCCAAGCCTTGCCCTGAACCACTCGAGAGCCTCTTTATAGCAATTTCTTGTCCTCCTGGAAATGTACCCTGAGAGAAAACTCCCATAACCATAAGCACCATCCATCATTAATTAGAACCTAGTAAACAAACTGCTCTATTGATTGAGTACTAAAAAGGTTAATACCTTGTAAACAGGCCCAAAGCCCCCTTGTCCAAGTTTTTTTGTATCTGAGAAGTAATCTGTAGCTGCTAGTATTCTTTTCAAATTGAAAAATGGTACATCTATGCCTTTTTTATCATCTTCTCTAAATTGGTCTGAATCTATCAAGTCTTTGACACTTCGTTCACTGTCATACAGTCGAAATGCTGCGTTTCCCTGATTTCTTTCCCTGTTAACTGATTCTAAGATATTAATCATAACTTCAGTCTCTTGCTAGCTAATTTTATGGAAGAAACCAAAATATTGTCATTTTGAAACAAGGATATATGGTTGTTTTTGCACCAGTTACCTTGTCCGTTGGCCACTTTTCTTCTTCTCAAATAATACAAGTAACAGCATGCAATAACCATCAAAGTTGCAGTAATCACTGGGATAATTGCACGTAATAGGTTCTTTTTTTTGTGAGACACTGCAAGCTCGTTGTGCACAAATTCAAAAATGAAAGAAAACAATAAGTAAGATGAATACTATTGGGCCATTGTCAAGATAAAATGGTTGGGTTTCCCACCTGCATTCAACCTAGGTCTGTGATAATGCATATGAAAAATATTCATTTAAGGAAAAGGAATAAGTGAGTGCCTAGAACAAACTATCTAGGCATCCTAATGGCAGACGGGTTTCAAATTTAAGAGGGGTTTCTTATGATTTCATAATTATCATTGACAATATCGTTTTGAGTATTTATACTCGTGGCAGCATTACAAAATTTATCGTTCATTAACAAAGCAAAATTAAATGTACAGGGCACACTGTTATCATATTGTGCATTAATATAGGATTCGAACCTGGAGTGCAACTGAAATTAGAATCGTTACACGTAAGTAAGTAAAAGAAAAACCCCTGAAAATCAGTCCTTAGCTAAATACACAAGGTCCTAACATTGTGCTAAATCACTAAAGCAACCATTATCACAGTTAGTAAAGGAAGAAAATAAAAAATCTCAGCTGGGGCAACATTAACTAAATCTTTATTTGTAATAAAGTAATTTTAATTTGCAATATGCACATGATATAGAATCCTAACCTTGCGTACAACTTAACTTTGTGCCATCCCATCGAAAGCTTTTGGTGCAAAGG
This sequence comes from Notholithocarpus densiflorus, assembly GCA_030021035.2. NCBI lineage: Eukaryota > Viridiplantae > Streptophyta > Magnoliopsida > Fagales > Fagaceae > Notholithocarpus > Notholithocarpus densiflorus. Next base: position 3,674,507 of record JARYZH020000020.1, read on the forward strand.
CACCTCCTCTTCCCATCAATTGCTGATTTGCAAGTTGAATGTGGCCAATCCTTGCAATCTGCAAATAAATTACAGAGTGGCTCCAGTGGTGGCTCCCAAACAATCTCAACATCATCTGTAACTCTAGATGAAACATTAGAACTAGAGTTTCTTGGCGTAGTTAGATTAAATGGCAATGACTGGTTTAGCCGCAAACTTCCTACATCCTTGACTTGGATAAAAAACTTTGATGTATTTTGATCGATATTAGTGACTCGATATGTCCCACTTGGGGCCTTGAAGCTAACCTGACCAGAGGTGTTGCAATTGAAGCTGAAGTACATAGGATCACCACAATTTGAGCTAGTGCTAAGTGGATAAGGGATCATGTTTGTGCCACAAGGCTCACAATTTTGTACAGTTGGTTCTGCCAAAATATCAAGTTTCAAATAGTGAATAAACTCAAACAAATAGGACTCGGCCTTATATGCATATAATGAAATTGCCTATCAATGCAAATCCACCTGTCCACAAACCGACAGCCCATCATCCCATGGGCCATGGTTGAGAGTTTATCATATACAGAGACAAGGTTAACATTTTATTTTTGTTCAGTAAAGATAATTGATATTTTCAATTATCGGCTCACCTTGACAAGATTTTGGTTATTATGTAGAACCATGCTCCTTGTCAAATTCATTATAAATAAAGTTACTAAGTTGTTAGTACTATTATTGTATCCAGTATCTTAAGAGAGTAGCTGTTTCTTTAACATTTTGTATAGACTTTGGCTTGGACTATAAACAGCTGGCAAGATTTCTAAACTTTCTACTTCATATTCAAGACGCTCTCTAAATTTCCTTAAATACTACGTTAGTAAATCTAAGCAATTTATGTAAAATCGACCAGTTAGTACATTACCTATATCCGAAATTGCTACACGGATGGAGAGGTTATAACCGCCAACATACTCCTCTTGAAGATTAACTAGCTCCTGCGTCCAAATCGAGCATGCCATTACTGAGTCTGGATCATAACTATAAGACTTGCAGTCGCAGTTATTAAGGCACAACTTTTTGCATTCTGTTTCGTTTCCGACCTGATGACTTTGTTCTGGTATTCCGCCTACATTCATCATCGTTAAGTTCAAGAAGGTGTCACCACAGGACACCGAATTTCTGATGCACCCATCTGAAAAATCTCCAGAATACCACTTCTGAGCGACATGGGGCATGAACCCTGGCAAACATTTGCATGGCAATTTATTATTGTTTAAATTACAGCTACCAAATTTTCCACAAAAATTGTACACACTACAATTGTCACTCGGATTCACATATAACAACGACCAAGTCCCGTTTGTGCCCTGTTCCCAATACTCTAACTTCCCACTAAAATTCATCACCAACCTTGCAATCTCAAAATCATAACTATTTTGACCTTCTGTTGTTGTGACGATATTGTAAAACCCAGCATTCTCCAAGCTTTTCCAGTAAATCTTCCCCTCTTTGTTGACGATTTGTGTGTTCGAATATCCTACTGTATCTAGCATAAACGTGAAGTTCCCAGTTCCAGGGTCATCACTGTCTCTCCAAGAAGTCAACTTCATGTTTCGATTCATAGTCATGTTTGGGAGAAATGTATCAGTTGGATGATTAAAGCTCTTCCATAGACTTGTCTCATTATTGAATAGCACCAGGTTTCCAAAATCCGTGAGATTCACAATCCTGTCTGTAGTATAGCAAGGATCACACGAATAATCACTTACCGAATACCAATGAGCCTTCCCAGTACTCGTGTCCAATACCTGGAGATCGCCATCTGTTGTAAATCCGAAAGCTCCAGTAGTAGTATTGATAAGCGGGCTATCTCGGTTGGCAACCCATACAACTATTTGCTTATCCGATGTGTACCATATTCCAACATATCTTTTGTAGCCAGAACTTCCAGCAGGACTAAAGAATCCTAATTCAAACTTTCTTCCAGGCGAAACCAGAGTTTCTTCATGGTCTCTAATCCACTCGCCATACCTCAAAGAAACTCTATCAGCGCAATAAACATGAAAGGAACACAGCAGTACTGGTATGTACAAGATGAACATGGAACACAGCATGCAGTTTGCGGACCATCCTTTAATTACGGTGATTGCTCCCATTTTCAACTTTCTGTTACCAAAATGAAACAAGTAGAATTTTCTTTGTTGTTAGAACTTAGAAGCAGTGTCAGTGTGTTATTGCTTGTTGACGCAAAGACTTCTTGGTCATCAATTTTCACTTTGACAACTGGAAAAGGTTGCCCAAAAAGGGATTAACATCATGTGTAATACTTAGAGTATTGTACATGATACAATAATATTGAAGGGTAGAGATTGAAAATTACAAAAAGTAAACTTTTAATCACAACCATTGAATAAAAATATATTTAAAAGATATAAAAAGTTAAAAACGAAAATAATTTGTGAAGGAAATGATGTAATTGTATGGTACAACCTGATTTCAATCCGCCAAAAAAGTATGCAATGTGAACCACTTCAATTTACTGTTCGATTTGAATCCCTTCTTTGACCTTATACTTTATTTGGTTCTTTTATAATTTTTTTACTTAGCACGACAAAGCAAGAACAAAACAAAAATGACTAATTTAGTGGTTCCAGTTCTTTCGATATGTCAAGTAAACAAAGAAAATCATTCTATTACGGATTTAGGCCCGGTTGTGCCAAATTATACTACCAATTTTAAACCAAATTACTTATTAGTCAAATTATGTGTCGGTTCACAAATGTTGGGTGCATGGCACCATTGTAGTCCAGCCCACATTCTATAGGACACCTCATTAAATGAGGCCGTTGAACAAGCCACAAAAGTCATCTAGCTTTTTCTTTGTAAGGCGACTTGAGCGTGTCTTACACACTGAAGAGAAAAAGGAAAAGCTGAAGCAAAATAGAGAGATATTCAAGGCTGGTTTGGTTTAGGCCTATTTTGAGTGATATCACTATAAATTCATAACTCAGTGATGAAAAAAATGTGGGATCCACATAGTGATCCTTGTTTGGCTTGATTTTTTGATTTTGTTTTCATCACTCAAACTCAAAAATTTTGAGTGAGAGTGATGAAAACCGAAAACACCAAATTGGTGTTTTTAGTTTCTGAATCCCAAAACTCAGTGGCACTAAGGTAAATTTCTGGACTCTATGGAACCCATTTCTTCTGTGTTGTCAAGTCAGTTCAGAGCTGCTGTTTGATATTACCGTTGCTCCCTCAAAAACCATTTCTCACTTCCCTCAAAATATTTCAGCCAAAATTTTCCCCCTTCTCACTTCACTCTCTCCGTTTTCTCTCACATTTCATTACTCCATCAAATCTCGGCCTCCAGCGATCTAAACCGAAGCACGAAGTGGGTTTGAAGTCATTTCTCTGCACCTGGGTCTGAACTAAAGTGGGTTTGAAGTCATTTCTCTATCCGTTGCAAAAACCATTTGAAGGCATTTCTGTGATCTTCTCCCAAGTGCGATGTATATCTCTATCTCCCTCTCCATTGTCAATGACCATTGTTTGGGCATTGTGGTATAATTTCTGTTTTATTGATTTTTGCCCACGGGTATTGGTGAGTGTGTTGAAGTGGGTTTTTCTCCATGGACTCATCTTCGATCTTTCTTTCTTTTTATAATTTCTGTTATATTGATCTGCACCTGGGTCATTTTTTTTCATTATTTGTGTTTTATTGAAGTGGGTCTTTCTTTCCACAGTTGTGGTATGAAATTTATGTGACCCATTTGTTTAATTGATGAACTGAAATTGCCATTTGTTTATATCAAACTGCCATTTGTTTAATTTATTTTCCTGCCTTTAGAGATTCTTTCATCATCTACAACAAATAAGATATCAAACCTTGATTTGATGGCAACTCAAGTATGACAGTGCTTACTTAGCTCGCAAAAGTTTGTGGTTCTATTACTCTGATTGTGTCTTGTTTGGTTTTGTAGAGCCTAGTTTTGTTTGATCCGATTTGACGACCCGACCCGACCCAAATAATGTTGTGTGGTTTTTAATGGGAAATTTACTGAGGCTTAGTCCATGGAGTGGAGGCTTGGGCTGAGAGGCCCAAGCTGGTTTTGTAATTAGGGTTTTATGGTGGTGTGGTTGCCGTGTTTTTTAGTTAGTGAGGAAAAACTGTAGCCGCAACTTGTACTCTGTATTCTTCCCTGATAATAGTGAAATCCCTGCAACTCCGTGGACGTAGGCAAATTGCCGAACCACGTAAATACTGTCTTGTGCGTGTGATTGTTTTCTTTGGCATGTGTTTTCTCTATTTTTTTTTTTTTCTCACAGATTGGGAATTTGGTTTAATTCCCTACATGTCTAATGTGTATAGAAGACAAAAAGGATGAGGTTTTTCTCTCCCACATTTCAGATCATTAATTTGTGTTGTATATTGAAAAAATTGATATGCAACTTCATCAAGTGCAACCTTTATTCTTGTAGTATCTCTTGTTTCCTATTATTATAGTAACTTGTGAAGAAGGTCCTGGTTTTGGCAATTTAACAATTACCAAAATTTTGTTGATTTCACTCACTTCATGTTTGGGTTGTCTTTTGATGGTTTTGGTCTCTTGATTTTAATACACGTATGATAAAAGGAAAATGTCTAAGCTTTAACTTAATTTTTGAGGTTTTAGATTAATTAGGAATATGGTTCTTTTCATTGTTATTAAGAATACCGTTTTCATTCCTTTGTTTGGAATTAACTGATAAGTGATGACTTGATCTTAGATATTGACACTGTATGATAGTAAGCATTAAATAAAAATAAAATAGATAGAGCACTGCATATTGCTGGATAGTTCTATCTAGAGCACTGCATATTACTGGATAGAGAACTACATATTGCACTATTACATTTCTTAGCTTTATTTGTCCATCCATTAGTTTTCTATTTTTCAAGGTGACATAAACATCTATCAAAATTACATTAAGAAATGAAAACTTCAGTAAAATACTGTCTCGGTTCCTCTTCCAATAGAAATGAAGTGGCCAATTCATGGAACTATATATATATATATATATATATATATATATATATATATTAACATCTCTGCAATTGTGTTGGGATATTTGTATTAGATGGCACAAGAATCTCAAAATGCTGAGAAGCCAAAGTGGCCTTCCCACATTGAAAAAATCTTCATTGATATTATGGTGGATGAACAACAAAAGGGGAATATGGAACATGGTATTTTTAAGGCTACAACTTGGCTATCAATTACGAATGCCCTAAATGAGCAAACGGGGAAGAGTTTTCACACTAAGCAAGTGCAATAGAAGCATAATAGGCTTAGGCAAAAGTAGAGAAAGTGGAGCCAGTGGGACTTGATAGTGGGCACGTATACGGATTCACTTGATTAGATGTTGGGACTTGTTGTATAGGGTTATTACCTCCGCCTATGACTTTTTGTGGGGACTTTTGTATAAAGTTAGGTACAGTGGGTAGAAGTCCCTTAGATACATGATGCATTCTTTTGGATAATATGATGCATCTTTTTGTAAATTTACATTAACTGTGAACAATGATTACATGTTATGGCTTAATGTCAATAACCCATTGACATTTCTGATGTAATTCCTTTTGGCAATGTAAAAATAGGTGTATCTAATACCTATTGGTAATGTAAGTGCAAGTGGACATGCTTATATGCAATTGTATGTACTTTTTCGCAATATTTTGGAACAGCTGGATTTCAAGAATCTTAACTATTAGCTACAGGGTCAGTGAATAACATGTTAATTTTTTTATAAAAAAATTTATTTATATTTAAGGAGAGAATTTACAACTCATACAAAATTAGTCTTGCATAAACTGAACTAATTGCAAAGTCCTTTAGCTTGATTTACCTGAACTGAACTATTCAATACTTTACAATACAGAAATTGGTACATGAAGTTGTACCATTATAATACAAATGATCTCCAATTTTCAAAACACAAGGTCTAGGTCATTTAACGTACATAACCAACTCATCCAGGTAAATACATTTGCCTGCTTCTAACATCCCCAAACCTAGTAGACAAAATAAGCAGTACTCCAAACATCACCCATGATATTACTAGAGCTATCTTGAATTTCTCCGCTTTCTCTTTGGAAATCCTGCGCGCAACCTTAGCTCTTTCAGCCCTTCGTTTTGCAGCTTCTCCCATGGCACGTGCTTACTTCAACTCTTCATTAGCAAGCTCCACCTCGTGCTCCAATTGTCGGAATTTTGCTAACACAATAGGTGCTGTGGTTGTGCCATGCGTGCAAGTATTGGTGTCCAACCATTTGAAGAACTTACATGCACGGTCATCACCCTGTACAATCAAATAAAGCACTTAAATAGCGTTTCAACAAATTGGTGACTTAATGCACATAATCAATGTTTTACTAATTCTGGATGTGGTACTTACTAGTGACCAATAGCGACAGTCATAAAACCTCCTACCAAAAGTATGAAGTTTCAGGGACGTCCTAAGGGTGCAATGGTCTAGGTCGCACAGATGTCCAATGGTACTGGAGTAATAATTACTTGTTTCCAACATTGGTATGAACCTGCCTCTATATCAATCACCAATACAAGAATACTTGAAACATTCTATACAAACAGTCTATAAAATCAATGACCAATACAATCTATACAGAGTTATGCCATATCCTTGCTTCTTCTGGTCAGAGTTATGTTACTTAGTCTATGTCACATCAATATCAATATGACGGGAAAAAAAAGGGAAAACCCAACTGAACAAGCCAAATACTTGCATTGGGCCCGGTTCAGTGGAGCTTTTTCTCTAAGGTCTTCAACACATACATTTCTCAGCAACGAAAGAGAAGTACTGCTTCTCACTTCTAACCCTTTTTTCTTTCTATTTTAAGCTACAAACTCTAATTCCAAGTAGGTATATGAACCAAAACTGTCATTTTATAACATAGACCAAGTACACAATCAATTCAAAAACTTTTACAAAAAGAATACAAAAATCAATCATTTAGAGAGGCAATGTATGCAAAAACATTGATGAGAGAACTTCCCACAGCAACTAATTAAGGTCACATTTTTTGAAAATTTACTGCCTGCTCCCAACCACATGACATAATTAACGGCTGTTATGCAATTTAAATTTACCCATATCATATTAAACAGAAAAACAGCCCCAAGATTTGAAAAGGCACCAATAAGTTTTGAACTCATAAGAGGATGCAACAATTGATAATTAGGGTGGGCTAACGGCATGTATCAAATGCATATTTTACATGTCGTATACGTGTATGCTTTAAAACAACTAACGGTATCTTAGGATATTGAGTGCTACAGGTGGGTCTTTCATAGAGCACCGTTTATGAAGGACTCAGCATCTATTAAAGTAACCAAACAAGTGCAAATTTCCTCCACTTTCAAACTGCAAGATTCAAATTCCTTCCATGTTTGTACTTCAAATTTAAATTGTATTTACTTATCCCAAAAAAAAAAAATTCTATATATTTATTATTCCAATCCACTGAATCCAGTAATTACCACTTAGAAGTTAGTCATCCTCCTTCACAACAGTATTAGCTCCAGCAAAATGCTATGGAAGTTAAAACATGATCATTCTAGACAATAAAAAGATGAGAAAAGATACAGTGTGTTGTTATAGTTCCACAGATAAATTCCATTCAACAACTTTAAACCCCAAGAGAGATAATTTTTGTATATTTATTGACAAGAACCTATTCAAGACCCAAGAAAGCATTTCAACGAACAAATTGTAGGCAATAACAAAAATCCACAATAGCATACAACTGGGATTTTGCATAGCTCAAAAGCAAGAGCAACACTCTCAATTACCAGCCATACTACAAATACCCAGTTGAGAAAAGTTCGTAAGAATTCAGATAATGTTCAAAATAATACAAAGCAAAAGTGATAAGTGAAGATTACGCTGAGATCCTTTAGATTACAAGTTCACCAAGTGAAAAAAACCAAAAAAAATCTCTCAAAAATTGACAAAAGCAAGAGACGAAAAAACAGATCGAAACAGAGCAGGGGAGACAGAGAGATGGAGCGAAGAGCGTTAGAGAAAAATACCTGCTTTGTTGTGGGCGTGTGTCGATCTGGGCTGCGTCGATGTGGGAGGCAAGAGGCGAGAGGCGAGGCGAGAGGCAGAACACGGTGACTCTTTCAGTGGGAGAAGTAAAAGAAGAAGATGGCTTCCACGGTGACTCAATGGGAGAAGTAAAGCTCAGTTTAAGGCTTTTTGTTAATGAGACGCGGGTAGCAACAGTAGCAACACTGGGTAGTGTCAGTGGTGGGGTCCACGGTTTTGGGGAAAAGTTGTAGAGACATGTGAGTGAGAACTGAGTCCAAACAGATACATTGTAATTTTTGAGTGAATGTGAGGTTTGAGAACTGAGTTATGAGTTTTGGGTTTAAGTTATGGGTTTTGAAAACTGAGTTATGAAAACTGAGATGCCACTAAACCAAACGGGCCCTCAGTCTTTGAGTGAGATGACTTTTTCAAAATCAGAATCTTACGTAGATCGTTAAAAGTAAGTGGGATCGTAGATCGTAGGATCAGATCGTGAATCGTAAAATCCTATATATTTTTAAATTTAAAGCAAAAAACATATTGATGATGATTTTGTATGTTGAATAATTACGTAAATTATAAATTCATCTATAAAAAAAAAATAAAAAAATAAAAAAAAACAAAAAAAAAACTAAGATTTGCATCATATGATGTAATTTGCTTGCCATACATCGCTAAGTCTATACTAATGAAACAAATATATTTAAGTTTTGACCCAATGTATCTAAAAAGTTCAATAAATGTTTAATTAGCAACCAAATGCCAAAATATTTATCAAAACATATGGAAAATATTTTCCAAGTTCTAAGTTCCAAGTTTGAAATCCAAAATAAGTTAGCAAATTGAAACTAGCTAACTACAATATGAAATTCAAAAGTAAGATGGATATTAAGGTAAAGTGAACATTTAATTATTCTCATTTTAAAGTTCTTATAACCATCATCCTAAATTCCTAATCATTATCATACATTTCATCATTTATGTAGATATTATTGTACATTTTTAGACCCCTTAAAACACAACCAGATTAACCTAGTTATTTAGTCAAGTTATTACTTAGTCCAAATTTCAGATCTAGGTTAACACAATCATATAATCATATTAATGTAAAGTGCGGAATATAAAGAACACAAAGATATGATGACCCAGGAAACCAAACCGGTAAAAACCTGGGGAGGATTTAACCTATCTATCCCCAAGGTAAACCTAAATCCACTATGAAAGAATCGAAATTTTACAATAGCGACTTAGACCACTAAAATCCTATTGCTACCCACCAGTAAAAAACTTACTGACACAACCACATGCAAGCTCCGAGACCATAGACTCCTTCTTTCTTAAATTCTCCAACAAGTACAAGCACTCCTGCTTGTGTATCTTTAAACTTTTATTGCAGCAACTGAATGATCATCAAGCTCTCAATGAAATTTCATTCTTGATAATCCTAAGCATGTGTGAAGGCAACCACCTCTCAGATCTTACAAGAGATTCACACACACAGCAAATAGAGCAACCTCTAAAACGTGGCTAGGGTTTCCCTTTTATACCTAGGGAAAAACATAAAACCCTACATGTCATATGGGCTTAGGGCTGAGTTGGAAAATTCTGCAGAAAAACATTCTGGCTGACTTTCGATCAATCGAGCCAGTCAGAATTACACACTCAATTCTGCAGTTAACTCAATTCCAACTTTACATAATAGACCTATACTTTGAGCAAGTCTAAACAAGACTAACATATGTTTTGATCATTGTTTGCCAACATTACAAAATAGAGTTCTAATACATTAGATCCTAAGTCCTTAGAACCTAACAATTATATATTTGTATACTAGAGCTACAAAAGACATCAAGATACAATTTTACACTCAACTATTCAAGTTATACCACTCAACAACAATTAAAGAGCATGCTCAAAAAAATCAATCAATCAATCAATATACAAATACAAGCTTAACTGATAAAATTATATATATAAAAAAATATTTTAGTAATATTAGAACACAAATTAATATATTGATCAAACAAATGTAACAACATTATAGCTTAAAAGGCAGCAAAGCCAACATCAAATTCTTCATTTAGAAATGATGAAGCATTCATTCATTTTGATTACAAGTGAACTAGAAACTAAAAAACATTTGCTTAGGTTAACATAATTTTATAAAAATAAAATAAAAAGTCATACCATCACAACATGAAAAAATAAAAACCTTTAAAGTTTCATCAAAACAAAAAATTTATCCCATAAAAAAAAAAAAATAAATAAAAAAAACCAAATTTTTTTGTTTTTGGTAGGATCGATAGGATCCCATACAATCCTACGATCCTACACGATCTTACGTATGATCCTACCTTTTTTACGATCCTAGTGTGATTCTAAACATTTTGGTGAGGTGGGATCGTAAAATCATGCGATCCTACGATCCAGATCGCGATTTTGACAACCATGCATCTATTTATATATTAAGAAAAAATTTATCAGAAACTCTATCATTTTATTTATTTCTCTCTCTTTTGTCAATTGTTAAACTACGTAAAATCAATTCACAATTACTGCAGTAAAACTAATTTATGAAATTTACAAATGAAAGTTTTTTCTAATGAGAAATGAGAAATAAAAAATAAAAAATATCAAATTATGCCCAAATAGAAACTGTTCATCATAAGAATAATGTCCCTTACGCAGAAGCTTACCATAGATATTAGATGACGTAAAATAGAGAATATGAGAATAAAAAATAAAAA